>OY776296.1:2500-1495668 GCA_963675345.1 Trididemnum clinides
AACCCTAACCCTAACCCTAACCCTAACCCTAACCCTAACCCTAACCCTAACCCTAACCCTAACCCTAACCCTAACCCTAACCCTAACCCTAACCCTAACCCTAACCCTAACCCTAACCCTAACCCTAACCCTAACCCTAACCCTAACCCTAACCCTAACCCTAACCCTAACCCTAACCCTAACCCTAACCCTAACCCTAACCCTAACCCTAACCCTAACCCTAACCCTAACCCTAACCCTAACCCTAACCCTAACCCTAACCCTAACCCTAACCCTAACCCTAACCCTAACCCTAACCCTAACCCTAACCCTAACCCTAACCCTAACCCTAACCCTAACCCTAACCCTAACCCTAACCCTAACCCTAACCCTAACCCTAACCCTAACCCTAACCCTAACCCTAACCCTAACCCTAACCCTAACCCTAACCCTAACCCTAACCCTAACCCTAACCCTAACCCTAACCCTAACCCTAACCCTAACCCTAACCCTAACCCTAACCCTAACCCTAACCCTAACCCTAACCCTAACCCTAACCCTAACCCTAACCCTAACCCTAACCCTAACCCTAACCCTAACCCTAACCCTAACCCTAACCCTAACCCTAACCCTAACCCTAACCCTAACCCTAACCCTAACCCTAACCCTAACCCTAACCCTAACCCTAACCCTAACCCTAACCCTAACCCTAACCCTAACCCTAACCCTAACCCTAACCCTAACCCTAACCCTAACCCTAACCCTAACCCTAACCCTAACCCTAACCCTAACCCTAACCCTAACCCTAACCCTAACCCTAACCCTAACCCTAACCCTAACCCTAACCCTAACCCTAACCCTAACCCTAACCCTAACCCTAACCCTAACCCTAACCCTAACCCTAACCCTAACCCTAACCCTAACCCTAACCCTAACCCTAACCCTAACCCTAACCCTAACCCTAACCCTAACCCTAACCCTAACCCTAACCCTAACCCTAACCCTAACCCTAACCCTAACCCTAACCCTAACCCTAACCCTAACCCTAACCCTAACCTAACCCTAACCCTAACCCTAACCCTAACCCTAACCCTAACCTAACCCTAACCCTAACCCTAACCCTAACCCTAACCCTAACCCTAACCCTAACCCTAACCCTAACCTACCCTAACCCTAACCCTAACCTAACCCTAACCCTAACCCTAACCCTAACCCTAACCTAACCCTAACCCTAACCCTAACCCTAACCCTAACCCTAACCCTAACCCTAACCCTAACCTAACCCTAACCCTAACCCTAACCCTAACCCTAACCCTAACCCTAACCCTAACCCTAACCCTAACCCTAACCTAACCCTAACCCTAACCCTAACCCTAACCCTAACCCTAACCCTAACCGCATACTGCGACAAGTTTTATGTGTTTACAAAATTTATACAGTTATACTGATGACGGTTAAATTTTTCAGTGAAAAATTTTTTAATCTAAGTTATGCCAAATTGAAAGATGGACTTTTCGTTGGTTTACAGGCTTGAGTGGATTTTGAAAACCCTGATTTGGAGAAATCTTTGAATCATTGCGTGAAGTAAAAATGTTTATTGGGGATGTCTTGGCCAACCATTTAGCCTATACCGTAACAGACAAGGAAGTTCAGTATCAAGACAGTTAGTTGATCTTTACAGAATATGTAAACGCTCTCTGGCCTGTACGGACCGGTTCAGTCGGCGATTCTGAAAATTAGTGGTTTATGGCAGCAAAGCCGTTTTGCGGGCTTAATTGTGACCGAATCTATTGGTTTTACTGCACATAAAAACGTACGTTCAAGGACAACATTTCTTAAATTTTTCAAATAATAGCTCGTTAATGAACAGCTAAATTGAACACCTCAGAATGTGATGTTGCAACCAATAAAAGGCATACACCATCAGTAAACTAAAATAAAAAAAATAAACCGAAAAAGACTTGTAGCAGTTGGACCTATAGTATAGACACAGGTATTTATCAAAGAGCAAACAAGAAAAGCTTTTGTTGCAATGGTCGTGACAATCGATTTCTTTGATCTTGAGACGTTAAGTAAAAGAGCTAGGCTACAGCATGGCTATGCAAACGCTTTGAAATCTTATTTGAATATACGTACTGTAAAAATTTCCGTTCGTTTTTGTTGTAGATGCGATTCGAACTCCTGTTTTGTTTTCCTTTTTTGCTTAGTAGCGCTTGTTTCGTTTGCATAATTAACTCGTGTGCAAAACTTTGCTTTTTGTAACGTAACTAGATAACCGCGGGCTTTAGCAGGCAGACTTGTAGAGCGTTTTGCTGTTGTGTGTGCAATAGTTGAAGATGGATTTAGCAATTGAAATAAGAATTTAGTAGGAAGTGATAGTTTGTTAATCAGTTCTAGTGTTACTTATTGTTGCCATTTAGAGACTGTAATGAATTAACTCGGTGTTTAATTGTTTATAGTGAAGTTGGTAAAAGCTTACACAGGTACGTAAGTGTTTAATTGTGGTAGCTTGTATATTATTAATGTTTGTCCTTTTGTGCTTGCAGAGTGCAGGCTTTGCTCCCGTGACATTACCCCGTTTGTAAGCTCCGTTGTGATATTGAACTGTCTGCCTGCGCCTAAAGTCCCGCGGCTCGTGTTATTTGGGCTTGGTAGTTTTTAATTTGGTGAGTTTAGCGCATAATAACGAAATTAGATCGTTTTTTATTTAAAATTATGCATTTATAGGAAACCGCTTCGCTGTAAAATTTCATTCATCAACAACAACTTTTATCTTTCTCCATATCAAATAATTATATTTCGTTAATAAACATTATCGTATTGGAAGTCGTCAATTATAGAGAAGTAGAATCAGCGAGCGAGTAATCCAACGTGAATCATCTTGTAACGCCAACGAGTCCCCAGCCCCACTCAGTACGCTGCCGTTACACGTACTGTACATGCTAATACGGTAAAAGATCTGCTTTAGTTTGTTTTTGAAGTCACAATGTCTTGAATAAAAACATTAAATAGCACAACCAGACCAAAGTGGGGATGTTTTGGCACCTTTCCCAGAATAATATTTATTTTTTCACTGAAGAGGATGGCAATAGCTTCTTGGAAGGCACATCCCCCCATCGCACACTGCTTTGAAGGCATTGGAGCTACGCGCTTGGCCTGCTTTTAAGTGGGTATATACAAATTTTCTTGGCAATTTCAAGGCACATTTATATTAAACAAGAGTCGAAGAATTTTTTGCAGCCTTCAAAGAGATGAGGTGTCGAGTGTTCGTCAAAACTCGTTGCGTTTTTCCTAAAAATCTTGGTGCAGTGATTGATTGACACCGTGAAATGTTTCACCAAAACACCGAAGCTATGGAAGAAATATATCAAAGAGTTGGAATGGGGTATTATGAGAAATTATTGTTGAACGTTATACCGGGATGCTTCAACTCAAGCACACAAGAGGAAACAACATTGCAAGCATGTTTAGTCTTCACTCAACAGCATTGCAACATCAATGAGGGACCAGGCGAAATATGTTTGAGAGCATTAGGCCAGGTTTGTTTAAGGCTCCCTGTTACGTCATGAATCGTTTTTGTTGGAAGTTCGTTTCGATGTGCGCGAGTTTTGAGCTTGCGACCCCTTTGCTATGAAATTTTGCGTAGCTGACCTGTCCCATAAGGTCAAATACCTAATTAGCGTATTCTCGTTTGTGTGTGTTTTCAATTATCGTAACCGCAGGGCTATGCTTTGTTCTGCCGCATTGTTATTTTTAGCTAAGCTTGTTAACAGAATTCAATTCCGCTGCATTGCTCTAAGTCTAATTGATTGATATTAGTTGAAATTTCTACTCAAAACCTTTCATCATTGCATTGTTTGCCATAGTAGCAACAGCAGCAGCAACTAAAGTTCGTTAGTGTAAGGCAATATCAATTATCAAATCAACCAGCATCTTATATTGTACCATTTTTCAGCTGTAAGAACTTGTAATTAAATTAATAAAAATTGTTGGATGTTCTGTCGAAAAACAAGTTGGTAAGTTTCGCATATCGGTCATTTTACGCAAGTAACAATTATATTGTATCTGTCGCTTTTGTTACAGAAACCAGTTTGCTGTAAATTTGTGGCATCTACTTCATTCGGTTCATTGATTTCTTGAATTTTCATTAAATAAACTGTGTTTCAACGACGACATCTCGTCCTTCTCTTGTTCGCCGCAGCGTGAGGCAGACACGCGTGTTGCGACGTAACACTCCCCATAAACGAAAGAGTAATGACAAATTGGTCACTTTTCTAATCTATTCTATTCCAGGCCTCATGTTTTCCCTTCTTTTATAGTTTCTAGATACACCAGTGCCTGTATTAATATAAATAATGCATTAATCCGGTTAGTTTGTCAAAAGTTCACCGTCGCAAAAGCTGAGGTATTGATATTTTAAGGTTTTGGGGTGCCGGCACCCCCCAAAAATCCTCCTCATAAATCAAAATTCTGATCTTCTAAAGAAATAAAATCAGATTTAGAATCAGTACAACTCCACCATCCAGAAAGTTGCAATCTCATCCTTGTTTAGATAAAAAAGTGTTTTGTTGACCAGTGTTATTTACAGAACAGAATTAATGATTAACATAGCAATGAAATAAATTTCAGGACAAACAGTCATTCAAGCAAGCATAGCACTGTAATAGCACATCAATAAATTTAATTTTAGAATCAAAGTCGAAATGAACAGCAAAACTACCGATTACTTTGTTGAGTGTCGCAGGAGCTGGAACTAGAGCCATTAGGTGAGGTGTGGTGTTCAATTCGTTCTTAACACGTGATAAATCTATGAGAAACTTTTTTATATTTTTCTGACCTTCTTAATCCTCAAAAGGCCGCCTCGATTTGGTAACGTAAAAGGCAGGGTGGGGTCAAATTTGACCCCATAATGTAATGGACGATTATCGGTTACGTTTTTTAGTTTTTGCTTGAAACCAATTCGTAGCCTAAAATTAAATCAAAATACTCACCGCAACTACAAACAATGTCTATTATGACGTCACAATTGTCACCGCTTTTAGTCGAGCTCTTCTCGACAGGGCCAGGGTGTTTGTGGCGCTGTGAGCAATGTGTTTCTGAGTGATTAGACATAACGCAATTAAAATGTGGTATCTTCTGCTAGCCGTCTCTTTCTTAGCCCGATCGATCTGTGCGTCGCATCCGAGGGAAACTCACCTGTTTTTTAAGTGTTACAACAATGATGTCGTTTTTTGTAACATAAAAGGTCGCGTGGGGTCAGAACTGACCCCAGTGCAAAATAAAGCAAAAAAAGTAGATGGATAGTTGTTCCTGGCAACAAAAAACATTATGTCAACCGAGCGTACTAAAGTCGTAACAAAGTCAAGAAGTTTGGTGCACCTATGAGACAAAACAGGAAGCTCTCAACAAAAACACCAACTCTGGGGTCATATTGAACCCCACGCGATCATTGAGGATTAAACCAATTAGAGCAATTTTTTACAATCAGTTTTTTCCACCAACGAGCAATTTGTGAGTTTGATGATGCTGAGCTAACTGTGGGCTTGTATTTTTATTCTGACTGAGGTAATGACAAAACTCACAATGAAACAAGGTGGGACCCCCACAAACTTTTCAAAAAATGCTTGTACTACGTACAAGTTTAATTGCAAAATAAAAATAGTTCATTGCAACATGGCCCACGTTGGGACACCCCAAAAATGAGTCAAAACGATTATTCCGTTACGCCACTTGTGTTGACAACAAGTCTGTTCAGTCAATGCAATGCCAGTGCTGACAAGTTGTTATGGAAAATTTTCGTTCAGCCTTAATGTCTTTAACGAGTATAAAAACTGATTTGAGGAATTTTCACCACATGACGATCATTTTTTTTCCGTTCTTTCAGTCAGTTTTGTAATCAAGCCAACCGAATGGGATTTGTCAAATTTTACTGAAGCTAAAGTCAGAATATTTGATGAAATGAAGAACCTCCGGATTATACTGTAAAGTTTAGAAAAGATTAGTGATGATAACTACGAGAACAAAAGCTGCATTCAAGCATGGTATCAGTTTACCAGCATGGGATAAAATATCCCACCAATCTTAGGAATTAAGTTATCCGAATAATGCCGAGCATTTGATTTATCACAAGCAAAAGCGTCCCTTTTTAAAATCCAATAAAATGTGAAAAAGTTTTATATTTTTCTCTTAGACATGGCCCAGCTTATCACCATCAAAAAATAAGTACGATACACTTTTTTGCGTATGTGAAACATAGTTTAAACATTAGCAAATTTTTTAACGAGAAAATTTGAAAGTGGTTACCTATTAGAGGAGATAATCATTTCATTACTTCTTTGAAGTACAAATAGCAACTGTTTAGGCTTGCTATCTATGTAGACCAGGGGTCTTCAAAATACAACCAGCCGGTCGGATCTGGCCACCAAGGCTTTTAATTCGGCCAGCTGAACTCCCTTGATAATTATAAAACAAATGTATTATGTTTTAGCAATAAGCGCGCGCTCAATCGAGTTGCATGAGAATAATGCTCATCGTGTCGAAGAGCTGAATCAACTTGTCGTTATTTAAAATTGGTGTGATGAACGCTTTTTTTTGAAGACTACTACAATTTTGAAAGGTTGAAATAGCCTATCTTTACTCCAAAGTAACAAGTAATTTAGAATCTTGGGCCCCAAAGCTTTAAAACTTCAGCAATGTGGCCCTATGTTGGAAAACTTTGGAGCCCCCTGATGCAGACGCTATTTTCTGACCCAAGTATTTCCTTGATTATTTCGTAGTTAATAAATGGAAATACTTTTTTCACCACATATTAATTATTAGACGTTGAGAACCAGGGTAGCCAGCTTGGCTTTTTTGGAGCCAACTTCTAGAAATTTGGCCTTTTTGAAAGCCAGTTGATCCTTTGGTCTTTTTAAATGTAGGCCTACAGATATTCTGTACAGAAATAAATACTTCTGATTGTGAATACGAAACTAGTTTTTTATTTTTTAAACCAGAAAATTATGAAAGATCAAACGTTTTTAGATTTACCAGGTATTAGCAGGAAACTTTGATCTCGGTTCTATTTTTAATAAGTGATGGTATTCTTCTGTCCCTCCTCCTAGTTTGCTTACTTAAGAATCTTAAAAAAGTAGAAACCAGCTGATGAGAGTGGTAGTAGATACAGTATAATCCAGAGGTGGTCAAAGTATCTGTCAAACCCAAAAATCTACTGAGTAAAAGCATTGTTACTTACCGAAAAAATACTCAAATAAAAGCAGAAAGTATTGACAAGCATTTTTACTTGAGTAAAAGTAAAAAGAAGTTGAGAATCAATCTGCTTATAAGTAATAAAAGAAGAAGGTAGTTCCATTTTTTTGAGCAGTTTTGTTGTATCTAAACTAGTGGTTCTTTATTGAGGGTGTTTGCACCACACATGGTGCTAGAAAGGATTTTTAAAGATGCAAATCTCTGTGTCAACTTGTACGGTAGTTTTACAAACATTACTGACCAACTAAATATTCACGTGTACTGTGTAGTACAGGCAATGGCGTAACTATAGAAAAGGATTCTCTCGGGAGACATTATATTAGAAGATAACACTATTTTTAGAAGACTCTCGAAAGGGATTATCTCAATTTAGGTTGACGATTTTTTCCTCAGAAGAAAACTTTGTAAATTTAGGTAAAAGACCTTTTGTTGGGGTAAATTTTATATTTTAGGGGTTACATGTTTGCATTCCGTCCTGGGTGACAAATATCATAATAGGTAGAGAGAAAATCGATTATTTTTATTTCAAGAAGTGTGAGATACCAAATGAATTGAGATCCGCTGATACAGACCTAAATGATCAGCATAGTACACACTTGTTGGCATAATTATTCTAATAATTACTACTTTACCTTGTAGATCTATTTAATTGTTGTCTTACCCTTTGGATAGGACCTTTGTCAATGATAAAAAAGTCGCTGTAACAAGAAACGATTCAATGAAAGCAAAGTCTGAAATCCCCCAAAACAACTTAGATCTTATAATTACATTTTAGCGTACAAAAACTAGAGACAAATGACTTAGTCCACGAAAAATTTCTGAAGAAAGAGAAGAAAGATTTTTACATCTTAGATAGCAATTTTAAAGATAACCTTTTTTCATTATTTTTATGAAGAATCAGGGATTTAAAAAATTTTTACAGATGTTTGCTAAGGTTAAGCTTGCATCATGAAGCTTATTAGAGGGTACAACAGAATTTACCCAAAAAAGACTTTATAATTTTCTGGGCTAAGCAATTGCTCCCTTGGCTTCCCTCGCTGCTTCTTTGACAAGAGCAATAGATGATTTGTAAACAAATTTATGTATGCTTGGGACGATAAAACAAAGTGCAAAACATTTGACATTGAAGAATATTTGAACAAACTTACCCTTTCAAAAACTTTTCAATTTCGAAAGAGATATCTGGGCCCACAGATAACTCACCGCGCCTTACCTAGTTAGTCGTAAACATTTGTAGGCTTACCAGTTGGTTTTCAAAATTCAAACCAAAAATATCCCACTTCAATGAAGGATGGGCAACAAATAAAATCTTGTATTCAAATTGTTTTTTACACTAGCATACCGCATTCCAGTTCAGAAGAGTTTAAAACTGTAGCATTTAGTTAAGTAAAAGGGTTAACTACTCAAGTAGCATTACTCGATCTACTCAAATAAAAGTAGAAGCAGTAAAAAATGAAACTACTTAAGCAGGTAGCTCGTTACTGAAAAGCCTACTTAAGTAAAACTACTTCGTTTCTGACTACCTCTGGCAGGAGCTGGGAAAGAAATTTTCCATGGGTTAAAAAATTAAGATCCAGATGAAGCAGAAACTTGTTTCCGTAAATTGTGTCATAGTAATATTCTTCCAAAGATTTCCAAATTAAAAAAAACACAAGAAAACAGAAAAGTAGAAGGGTGATCTTTCAGTAAGTCAAGCAAAACTACCGCTCTGTTTCCTGTAGCAATAAAGCCTTATGAAAGGAAGAGGAAAGAAAAATTAAAGTCGCAGAACTACAAATTAGTGTCGGAATAAAATGCCATTGTGCAACCAGAGCAGTAGATCACTTGGAAGGGATGATAGTCAAACATTGCCGAGGATGCAGTTTAACAATTTAACTAATAGGAAAGAATTAAAGGCCCATTTTTTTAATGCTGTGTTTGTGTGGTTGTTGAACTATGACTTTGATTTAGTAGAACTTCTTTTTAAAAGATACTGTTGTTAAATATTTAGTTTAGCAACAGTGCCTGATAAAAGTATTTTCACTATTGCATTTGCTAAAATTTCGCTAGACCATTCTTTTTCGCTTGCTTTTGAAGTTAGCTTTTTTTTGGTCTTTTTTACCGATGCATTTGAAATCTTGAAAAATTTAGGTTGGGCAACCCTGTTGGGAATTGAAGGGAGTTTGAACTACGCTTTTATTGTTGTTAATAACTGTAGCAGAACGTAATTAGATGTAGAGCATGATATTTTATTAAAGATTGTGAAATTGATTAGATTTAGATATAAATTAGTCTAACTGAGAATCAAAAGACTTAGGATAAAGTAAAAGATTGTTCTCACATTAGGATTTGAGCTTCGTGTCATGCAGTTACTGCTCTTAGCAATTGAAGTGATTGACAGGTAGTAATATACTAAAAAGACCGCATTTTCTTCATTATTTTGTAGTGTGTTATGTGAAGAAGCATAACTGAGTAATATTTGGTCATCAATGTACAAATGCTGAATAAAATGCTTAATTAGTCATCTATCTGTTATTGATTGATTGAGGCATCCAATTATCCAATGAATGAAACATGGATAGTAGGAATAAAGTCTATATTAGCATTTGCATGCACTAAATAATGCATTACTTTACCCAAACATAAATTAGAATTTGCTGTAATTATAACTAGAGTAGCATTTTTAAACGCACGAGGCAATCGGACTAGAGGATGATGGTCAAAAGACAGTTATTAGCCGTAGAAAAAAATGGGCGACACTAAAATAAGGAAATCCAAATTTTTCAAAATTTTAAAAAAAGCGGAGTTACTGAATCACGGAAATTTGAAAATTTATTCTAAACATGGAATAACTGAAAAAGAGAATTCATTCTGAAATAGCAAAATTACGCAATTATGGAAATTAATTTTTATCAACTTCCTTAAATTTTCGCTCTTTAGTTGGTAGTTTTCATTATTTCCATAATTTCTTATTTAATCATAAATTTCTGTGATTCAGTAATTCCAAAGTTTAGTATGAAAAGCCGTTTTTCGTGATTCAACAATTCCGCATTTCTATATGAATTTCTTTATCTTTGTATTTTAGTCTTGCGCAGAAAAACAAGGAAGAAATAGCGAGCATTTTGTATTTCACACGAAACTCTTCGACTATCTCTAATGAGGTTGCTGACGCTGATGAAATAAAAATGGTTATTTTGCCATTTGATGGTGGCCAAGATTCTGACAGTGATGATGCAACAAGTGATGCTGAAGAAAAATTAACCATTATTAAATGTGTTAAAAGATATGTTTTATCCCAAACAGCACAGATCAGAACAATAAATGCATTTAAAAAAGAGATTTAAATGTTGATTCAGTTGTGCCCCAAGTCTCAGTACCACCAAGAGGGCAAAGCAAAAGGAAAAAAATCATGAAGATGGATAGAAAGAAAGCTTGGAAGTTCTCAACAAGCTTCCAAACATAAAAAGAATTCAAATAAGCCAGGTATTGTCAAAATCGTCAGAGACAACGACATCAAGACAATAAATATGTTTTAATTTAACCGACGCGATGGTGTAGTGGTTAGAGCGTTCGCTTTGCAGTCGGTAGCCCTAAGATTCAATCCCCTAGTCGAGTCATACCAAAGGACTTTAAAAAATGGTATTTACAGCTTCCCTGCTCGGCGCACGGCATTTAAGAGAGGTTGTGGAGAACAAGCCGGCAAGCTCGCTGTTGTGTCTTTGGGCAAGGCACTTAACGGGACGCCTCCGTCTTTATGTGGAAGACAGGTGGCCCAGACTCCTCGGAAATGGCAACTCCCAAGCGAGTGCGGACGTCCTGTCCAAAATATAGCGATACAATTCGCTTTCTCGTGAATGGAGGATAAATATGGCAAATAAAAAAAAAATAAAAAAAATTTTGCAACATATTAGCACTAAGTCGAAGGAGTATGCTCCTCAAAACGGTGATCTACAGTTTTGGGTGTAAATGGAAGAAATGTAAGCTTACATATATTTTGGCATACTAATTCTCTCTGGGTATACAAGAGTGTTTCAGAAGAATGTAAGGTGATGAGGGTTAATGTAAGTCATTACTTAGTAAGGCAATCATTGAACAGAAGCAGACTTTTAAAATACAGTAATTTTTACATTTTAATGACAATATGAGCGTGTCCCCATTTACAAAGTGCTTAAAATTCGGCCAATGCTAAATCACTTGAATAAATTCTTGTGCCAATTTTTTTACCGTTGTAAAAAGGCTATTTTTCGGATGAAGCAATGGAGCTATATTATGAGCATCACTCAAGGAAAATTTCAGTAAAAAAGTTACTATCAGCGATGGCTTTTAATTTTGATGTCACACTACAGTGTGTCCAAAAAGTCGCTACCGTTCAAAAATCCATGTATAATCCATCACTTATTTAACAAAAAATGTGATTGGTTAAAATGGGTTACATGTGCAAATGGGTTAAATGACAACATAAATGGCTAAACAACATTTTTTTATTTTATTTGTAAAATGAAGCAGCGTGAACTCTATATTCAACCGTATAGTTACTTGTATAAACTATCTTTACTGAATATACTACGAGGTATGAAATATCTATTACGTACATGGAAAATGAGAAGTTGGTGTAAATTTAAAATGTCTGATATCTAGGTAATGAATTTAGAAAATGAATGCATACATTCATAGCACTGTCTCAATAGACAGTAATGTAAACAACATTGAAATTTATTTCTACACTAGCAGATTTACCCGTCGTTGATCGGGTAAAATGTAAAGACTGATTAAATTTTTACATTGAATAACCATATTTTAATATAGGTTGAATAAATATAGGCTCGTAGCCTATATATACAGGGTGGCCCAAAAGTAGGTATACAGTTATTAAACTATTTTTTATGTGCTTTGAAGTTACCAGCAGTGCACTTTATGTGGCCCAAAAGTAGGCATACAGTTAATGAAGAGAACTATTTGGAAATTCTTTGTGAAGTGGTAGTGCCACAACTTCAAACTAAACCTAACTTTGATGAACTCTTCTTTCAGCAAGATGGAACTTCTCCACATTATGCGTTAAGAGTAAGAGATTACCTTAACAAAGTCTTTACACAGCGTTGGTTCGGAAGAACAGGTAGCATTGAATGGCCACCATGCTCACCTGACCTGACACCAATGGATTTCTTTTTTTGGGGTGTTGTAAAGAACAAAGAGTATGTAAAGAACAAGGAGAAGAATCCCAAAACAGTAAATGAATTAAAAGATTGCATTTATGACGCATTCAGAGAAATTGATGCAAATTGAAATTTGTGCTGCACGGTATGTCAGAGTGTTTTGAACAGATGTAAAGAAGGACATTTTGAGCACTAAAAAGATTAAACAGTTTCCATTTAAGATATAGCTATCATTCTAGAGGTTTAAAAGTGCCTACATAAGAACTACAAATCTATTTTTGGACCCAAACCCTACTTTTAATAACTGTATACCTACTTTTGGGCCACCCTGTATATACCTAACCCTAACCCTAACCCATAGACGATTCTGATCGAAATCAAAATACCGTACTTGGCTTCCCTGGAAAAAGTTATATAAGATTCATATGTTTGTTTGTATCTAAATGTCTCCAGTTTTATTTCTATAGCGGACAGACAGACAGACAGACAAACTTTGAGTTTTATTATATAGATTAAGAATTAAAAATTGAGAATATTTGAACGGTAGTGACTTTTTGGACACACTGAAGTCCTAAGGGATACCTAATAAAATTTCAAGTGTACACTGAAAGTAATAAAATTTTTGGCGAGCTTTGGGGGAAATCTGCAACTGAAACTTTGTGTTTTAAGGCTACGTTTTAAGAGTCATACATATTAAGCACAATCATGTTACTTTCTTGATTTTTGTTGGAAATTTTGTCAAACCAAGGTCTTTATTGTATGGAAATAATTAGAACTAAACGAATTGAAAATATTCCTTTTGACGATCTCAAAACAAACCAGGAGAGTTTTATGTTGTTCAGTTGAAAAAAGACAAAACAGCCTAAGAACCGTGACATGGAAAAATAATAGCCAAGTAGCTATGATCAGTAACTTGAAAGAAAATGAGTTGCTTGAAGTGGAAAGTGGCAAGCAACAGAAAAGAAAGGACAAAACCTTGTCATACCTTGGAGTGAAAACTCTATTTGATAAGTTGAGAAACTTTACAGGAAAAAGTGGTTTTGGCCATTGTTTAGATTTTGCCCCAAAGAATTGTCAACGCGAGGTTTTTATACAGATTTGTAGATAAACGAATATCATTTGAAAAGTTTACGACACACGTTTTGATTGCATTGTCGGAAGCTCTTGATGTGATCTAAAGACGAAGAATTCAACCGAAATCAAAAAAAGGTTTAATGCTACCAGGTAGATGGAAAGAATTGTCTCTTGAACAAAAGTAGCAATGGTGCACAAAATGTTGTGCTGGGTATCCTGAACGTAGAAGTTTATTGCATTATGTGCTACTTGGAATTGCATCCACACTCTTGACTTGAGCAGTATCAAAATTAATAATGTACTTGTTTTTTGGTAAACAAATTTTTAGTTAAAAACTTTTGATTTTTTGTGTTTGTGAGGGTAAGATGGTGTGTTAACCCCAAGGCCCGTTCAGGGGGGAGATGGTTACCTAGTTCCGAAATCTAAAAAGATATTTTTCAAGAATTGTCAACTTTCAGGTACTTTTTTGAGAATTTTTTTTTATTTGATCACTTCCTCCTTTCTCCCCACAAAACACTCCAGGTAATATTCTAAGTGCGGCAGCAACATAAAAATAGTAGGCTACTGTTCTGTCGTTTAACAATAAAAGATTACTATTTACAATATCCTTTGGTTACAAAAGCAAAAGTTGAGAATCAATTAGAGTAGTCTACCACAACCGATTGGTAGTGTGCTCCTTAATTCTCAACTTATGATGTAACACACGGTACAAAAAAGGGGGTTACAATAAAGAAATTAAAATAAATGTGAAAGTCATTGAAAGCTAAACATCGTGACTAATAATTTTCAAAAAGACGACGAAATTCAAAAATTTTGTATTTCGCGCAGTATTTGGTTACATAAAATAGATGGCAAGTAATAAATTAGGATTAATCATTGATAATATTGTGCCACATTGAAGCGGATTAAACAACAGCGTATTTACATAAGTTTTAAAAATCGGGAGCGTATCTCAGTTCAATAAATCGATTGCTCGTAAAAATCATGAAATTGCGAGCTCAATGTTTGCATGGGCATTGCATCGTAGTGCTTTTGGAAAAGTCAATTTTCTCTGCTTGGTTGCACGCTTCTGGTAGAAATGCACTCAGCACTTTCTATAACTCCGTAGCAAGTTGAAACAAAACGATGTCCTAGGCAAAAGAGCAAAAATTTTCCTGCCAAAGGCGAATAAAATTGTAATGAAAAGTCCTTGGCAGAGAAAAGAAATGTATTCTGAAGGATGGTGGAGCGAAGAAAGAGAGGAGAATCCATTTCTGTCAGATCGCTAAGTATAAGCATCAGGCAAGCTCTGCCGTGATATGGCAAAACTTACATGTAGAAAGTATGAAAATCATTTTTTTTTTAATATTGACTTTATTGTCATTTCTCATTGTTCGACAACCACTTTTTTCAGCTTTGCCTTGAAGCAGTTCACTATACGAACATTAATTATTTCTTCCCACTTGCTGATCAGTAGTTTCACATGAACGAAAAAAATCAAGATTGTTTATGATATTAGAAATGTAATTCTTTGGTATTGCAATGTCATGGCAGAGTTGCTTAAGTGTTCAATGTCCCAAAAAGCACTCCTGAGTACCCGTGAATAATAAAAACAAAATTGCAATAGCTTCTGCTCAAGTTTGGTTGGCATGCTCTTTTTTACCCACAATAAAAAGGCTCTGATTGTTGAATATGTGTTAGACATGAAACATCAATTTATTGACTTCGCTTGCAGACTCAAATAAAACAAACTTGCATTTGATTTTAAAGCGAAGACTTCAAGTTTACATAAGTATAACTATAAAAAGTGTATAACAGGAAAAAAGTTGCTTCATAATTTTTACAGCGAAATATAACATTTTCGCTCAGAGGGCCAAAACCCATTTTTGTTGCCAGAGCTACAGGTTTCAATATAACAGCTGTTTTCCATTACTTTAAAATTATACAAAACGTTGTTGAAAAACGTAACTTCGATGGATCAAGAGTCAATTATCGCAAAAAACAGGTGCAAAAACTGTTCCAAGATCATGGTTTAAAGTATTATCAAAGAAAGAAAAACACCTGGTTGTGTTGTTTAGACGCTTGCTAGCGCAGAAAGAGAGAAGACCGTGACCAATTTTCGAAGCAAGCGACGTTGCAGGTCAGACGAGTTTTTGGGCTGACGCAAGTGAAGAGTTGATTACAAAAAGTGCCTAGGTCGCTTTTGGGCAAAAACCGATGCCTTTGCTGTCCTAACATGCCTACCAAAAAATCTTAACTGGAAGTTGCATCGAGGTCTTTCTTTCGTAAAGCGACTTTTCTTAGAATTGGGATTTTTTTGCGCAAAAGTTTTACAAGTCACAGAGTTAATGCTAAGATGTAGAACCAACATTTTGTGACTTCTTTTGCAATTAGCTCTTCAAGTAAACTTGAGAAAAATTCGGATTAATCAAAAAGTTACAATGTGCTTAATAGCTTGTATTTGTAGCTAAATATTTCACATTACGCTGGAGATGAAAAACTTATCATATCCATAAAACTAATACTACAATATTCGCTACCTGCTGCATTTGTCAACCAGCAATAAGCCTTATGACGTCACAGCAGTTGAATTGCCACAAATGCAATTTATGTATTGCGCATGAAAAATGTGGTTGTAGGTCAGTGGTTCTCAAACTTTTTTCGATGCGACGCATTTAAAAAAGCTTACAAGACTTTGCGACGCACCAAACAGCATCCTAAGATTTAGTTTGCCGTAATGCAAAATAAATGTGACCCATAATCCACACAAATAAGTGTTCTTATGCTCCCGAGATTTTGGATTGGTCTGTCATCTTCAATCGTAAAATTACGCTCTTCTAAGTTTGTAACTCATCTTTCCTGTTTTCGTCCAACATACAACTGAATGCTTTATTCTTTATATATTTTTCGTCATTTAAGTTAAACTTCTGTAATTTTGTTCATGAATCACAAGTCAACAATTACAACAGTGCATTAAAAACACTATTGTGAAAATACTATTGATTATGAATGTCAGAAGAAAATAAAAATGGTATCTACGGTCAGAGTTCTTTTGACGCAATAAAACCAGATTTAATGACACAATACCAAAATATCCCGCGACGCCTTTGGAAAATTGAAGCGACGCACCGGGGCGTCGCGACGCACAGTTTGAGAACCACTGTTGTAGAGTAATAATGACTAAACGAGCACTATCAATATCACCAACAAGTTAAAAAGTTACAATTATGGAAAAGAACAGATAATATTTCGAACTCAGCCCATCTGTTACTACTAGAATCCAGTACTTGTGTTTAAAAATATAGAAAAAATATCATTATGTTTCACAATGTTGTTATTCGTGGCACAATTGCCAATTGTAGTCGGTATTTACCGAGAATGACATTTCTTTAACTCTTTTGCTCCCGCGTGAAAAGCGAAAAAAAAATGTCCGGAAGGTGGCAGAGCAAAAAACTGTCATAATCAATCATAATTAATCATCATAATTATGTACCTCAAGTTTGTTTGTAAATCATTACTCAGCTGTTTACTTCTACATCAAGTGTTATATATCGTTGAAATCTACATTTCTTGAGGATTTCAAATAGAAAAAAAAAAATTTTTTTTGAATATGCAAATTTTATGCAAATTAACCCCCCAATTGGGGGGTAGTTGTCTTCAAAATTAAAGTAGTACCCTCACCTCAAAGATCACTACAGATTTAATTTTCTACCAATTTCTTAGAAATGGTCGCAAAATGATGCTAAAGAAATAAGCTTTCAAGGTACATCAGTCAAAACTGACCTAAAAGCCTAGGTTTTCTACAGTTTGCTACTTTCTGAGGCACATGACCTTTTTTTTGACCGGTACCGACCGGTACCACATTTTGATAGTTAAAGTTAGTACCGGTACCTAAAATATGATCAATCATTATCTGCTAGAGGTTAGCTTAAACCATGTAACATTATGTATTTTTGAACAGGGAATTTCTTCAAGATTCAGAAAATATCAAGTTTAAATAGAATATGCTGTCACTGACAATGAAACAGCAGCTTGTTTACACCCTTCCCATTTCTTGAGAAACAAGGGGGATACAGCAAACTTTGATTTAGAGAAGCCAAACTTGTGCTAGCTTTTAAACTTGTATTTCGCTCCTTGTCTCCTTGGAAATTTGATACAAAATGACGACTTTAGTGGTGAAATATTTGCAATTTATTTTATTACTTTATAGGGTGTAGTTTTTCTAAAAATTATAATTTAGTGAAGGTAAGTCAAAAAATTTTGGGGGGTTTTGAACTGATATGATGTACAGTACTCATTTTTGATCAGTAAATATCATATACCACTTAGTCTAAACTATTTAAAGTTATATATTGCTGGAAAGCAAATTTCCTAAGCTTTCAAATATAACCAGTATTTAGCGACATATGATATTTTTTACGCACTAAATTTACTTTTATCTACTTATCATTCAAATTTGTTTGGGGGGGTTTTGAGACCCCTAAAAAATTTGGAAATTCAAAAAAGTAAAATTTATTATTATCGCTTGAAATTTTGTCAAATGATGCCCCAAATGAGTAATTTTCAGACTGTGTCAATGATAAAGGGTTTGGTTTTGTGGTAAAGATGTAATCTCAATTTGATTTTAGTGTAGTTGGCACGTGCTGAGAATTTGGCCGATTTTGTCGTCTGCAACTGGGTTCTTGGTCTTTTTAACCTTTTTTGGGTATTTTGACCCTTTTTGGATAAGCAACAGCAAACAACAATTTAATATGAACTTTCATCGTGGAGATGCTGCAAAAGCAAATGATTGCAAGCCAACATTTCTCCGAAAATTGGCTGATTGGTTTTCTGAATGGAAAACTCAGCAACCAGCCAACACGGAAAAGTTTACCCTCAGCAAGCAGACCACTTCTGCATTGGTAACGACTTTGAGATGCACCGCTACATTGATTGAAGATTTGCTTCAAGAAGGCTATGCTTATGTTCTCACGGCACGATTTTAAACTGATCCTTTGGAACGGCAGTTTTCAAAATATCGCCAAATGAGCGGCGGACGATTTTTAGTTGGACTGCGAGAAGCAACAAATAATTAGCGAATATTAGCACTGAAATCTCTTCTCAAAGAGTCGATTTCCTTCTGGCAAGAAAATATTCGTCCTGACAGCAGCAAAGATCTCGCCCTGCTGTATTTCAATCAAAACCTAAAAAATATATCTTCTGAGATTGAAAGTTGTTGTTTGGATCAAAACTCAACCGAAGTTGCTGCCATTGTATCGGGATATATTGCAAAAAAGATGATCAAGAGGACGACCTGTTTAGACTGTAGGTCATGTTTAATTTACAACACTGAAAACCAGTCTGCCTCTGAATGCTTTCAATACCTTTCAACGTTGTTTTGAGGTGCTTTGACGCAGCCTGCCACTGATTTAACGCATTATGTCAGCAAATCTTTTGCTATGCTGGAGCTATGCGAATATATTATACGCCAGAGTGATCTGCACGAAAGAGTTGCTGCAGAAAATGTACTGAAATTTAATGATTTGCCACAATCATTTTTGTGTGACAATCACCTTGAAAATATTAAGTTTATCAACCGCACAATTTGTAACGTCTTGTTTAATAATACCCAAAAACTTGTCAATAGCCAAGTGCGAAGAGAAGTTGTACAACAATTCAAAGAAAGGCAAAGGAAGCGACGACACACATGATTGGAATAAAACTTTGCAACTACAGTATTGTCTAGTTCTATCTTAGAAAGCGACACAATGTAGTTTTTACTTGATGATTTTAATGCGCTAAGTATCTTATGCTGTTGCGCTGTTCTGAGCTGAAGTAGGTGCTGCTTTTTGATAAAATTTTACTTTTAAACAACCTATTTGATTAATTGATAGTCATCAAATATTAGACAGTGGCGTATTTAAACAATTTTGTTCTTACAAATAAAATAAATTTCCCATACTACCCTTTGCAAGGCTAGCATAAAATCTTGTAAACGCGAAAAGTAAACAAACCAATTCGCAGATGTTACCCGTCTAATTTTCGAGCTGTAAGGTAGAATGTCTGGCCGTCTTCTACTTTAAGTAGGCCATGGATACAGTATGCACAAACCAGGTTATTTAACTTTGCCAAAAGTACACTTTTGGTCAGTCCACCTACGAGGGGAAGGCATAATTGAACACTGCCAATGTTTGTTACGTTAAATTCTTGCAGTTTCTTCAGACACATTGATACGGTTAATAATAAGATACTCATGTATGCTTTAGGTTTTCCTTTGGAAATTTTCAGTCGTGCTTGCGGTGGTGGCTATTTACAAAAATGTAATTTGGTCATCAATCTGTCACTAGGCTTAACTGTATTAATCTTTTTCCAGACAATGTAATGAGGTGCTGCTATGAGTAATATGTCTCATCTTAAATTTCAACTTTTATTGACATGAAATCTGCTGTCCGCTACATAGAACAACGACAACACTTTTTGTTATTTATTTTTTATTTATTTATTTATTTAATTAACTCAGACTGAAGGGTCCATATTGAAGCGAGAAAAAGCACACACAACTGTAGAATCTATTTGAATATGGGCCAGGCTTCAATTTCTACAAGTAGCGATTACCTGGCACTATCGTATGCTGAACAGAGTTGCTTTTACAAATTAAAAAGCGTTGCATGCACTATCAATTCAACCCTGTAATTGTGACGCGACTTGATTACTTCCATGTTTCAAAAGTGTCTTTTTGCAAATTTTGTTACTGCATACTATTACCTTGTAAAAAATCAGATTTGTAACCAGCGTTTTATCATTTACTCTACTAGTTCGCGTTGCCCACTGGACCCCGATCAATAACGCTGAAGTTGAAATATCGGCTTAGCCGCCGGCTTCCAACCAATTAGTACTTGTAAGAACAGTAATCCACATCCAATTTACGTTCCTAAAGTAAGTGCACTTTAAAAAGTGATCTACTCAAAAGCAGTATGGGCCGGAGAAATATAGCCTTTAGTCTTATGACACCGATCTCTGTATTCATTCCTTCAAATGAGTAGCCAATGAGAACACAGTTTGAGTTAAACAGGAGGAATGGTCGCGCCAAAGCATCGATTGTTTTCACAAATAAAAGATTTGGAAAAACTTAGTAGGCCTATTTCACGACCAGTTGCTCTACTTTTCACAATTAAATTTGTGACTTAAGGGTTCTGGATACGCCTTAGGTCTAAATGCTCTGTTCGTTGGTTACACGCAGCCGAGGAAATATTGCGTTTTCCTTAATTTCGAAGTTGGGGAGAAATCTGTGCTTTCAAGTTATTTTCAAGCAAAATAGCAAACGCGTTTTCCATATCTTGTGATTTTACACAGGGATGTTATTTCTTTTGATTTCCCATTAAATCTTTTTATGTTCCTGCTGGCCACATCTTTAAGTTTTCTGTTCCCTACTTAGGCGTATCCAATGGAGTTCAATAGGATTTTTCATATTTTCCAAATGTTTGGCTTTGATCCCGGTAGTTTTATGAAGCTGTTATTAAACAAAGCAGCAAAAAAGTTTTTCCCAAATATAGCGGGATTTTATTCCGGTAGGGCAAGCCACCAGCAATGCCGAGTCAAAAGTGTTAGTTTCGGCAGGTGTGCCGACTGCCAATACAAATATTTGTGAAAGCAGCAAAAATGAGTTGTTGAAAATGGAGGCCCTATTTCCTGTACCTGCAAGGGTGATTATCTAACTCTTTTGATAAAGACTGGTAATAATCACAAAGTATGACTTCACAAATTGTTATTGGTTTTTCCAAGAAATAGGGAGAGCGGGAAACAAAGTCAAAAATGGTGGTAGCGCAAAAATGGGATTCGTTTTGTACAAAAATGAGCTATTTAGTGGTAGGCTTATTTCATAATTTGATGTGCACCTTTTCGCCTTTATGTTTGTGATATGAAGTTTTTGGTTGTACTTTTTGCCTTTGTTGCAGCATAACAAGAAAAAAGGACATGCCTCTCCTTCTAAGTTATGCGCTCTTTACCAGTACGCCCACTAAACTATTTCAAGTGAAACTATTTTCTTTGGGTTTAATTTCACAGATTGATTGGCTCATTGCTTTATTTCGATGTATTCTCAAATTTGGGATTCTATTACATTGAACTTTGCTCCTAATCCTAACCGAATCAATAGTTTTGTTTCGGAATGAGATTTGGCTAGATCAAAAATCATAGTTTTTATTACAGTTTTAATAATTATCTATTGGGTGAAGCCGATTTGGCCGGCTGAACCAATATTATGGGGCGCCGTTTGGAGAAAAAATGATTTATTTTGTTGCATGCGTTTTTGTATATATTTATGGCACAATTTCTCTGATTTATTAATCGAAATGTTTCCGATTTATAAATAGGACAAAAACCATTAACTATGTGTTACCCAAAACAAACAAATTGGCTTGTGTAACATTGTTTTTTGCCAGATTTGTCACATCAATATGCACAAAAAAACACATGTAACAAGTTATATCAATTTTTCCAAACCGTGCGGGTGGAGAAAAATGATTTGAGTAGCATAGTTGTTTTGTCGGATATATGCATTAGAAAGTTTTCGATTTATAAATCGGACAAAAAAGGGTGTTAAAAAATAAATCTCAAAAGTTTCCGATTTATAAATCGGACAAAAATGAGTGTTACAAATAAAATTCAAAAGTTTCTGATTTATAAATTGGACAAAAAAGAGTGTTACAAAATAAATCGGAAAATTTCTGATTTACATGCGATTTAAAGAGTTTCCGTCAGTAAAGCATTTTCCCCCTTGAGCATGAAAAGCCGAAATCAGTCGAAACAACAAGTTGTTCAGCCTTAGCACAATCAGCAGTTCTTATCCAATTAATGCCAGAAAGGAAATGTGATATGATATTCACTGTTTGAAGTGTTGATGTTGTTCATGGTTTATTAGCACCGCTAACAACTAAGCCAGCAAACTGAAAAGAGAAAAAACTTTATCTCCAATAGCAAGGTCTTCGATTTTGTTTTGTGATAAAAATGCCTTCAGCCCCCTATCCTCAACCCATGCAAAACAAAGTGTTTCGCCAATAAAATAAGCCTACTTTGGGGCCTGTTGTGAAGTTGATCCTGGCCCGGTTTTAAATTTTTGGGAGCGTTGGCCGCCCAATGTATTTCACCACGGGGCAAAGCAACGCCTTTTGCGTTAAGAACGCTTAAAAGTTTTGCTGAGAATGAACGTTTTGGGGAAAATTAAATAAAGGACTTCTCTAAAAGGTCCTGATACCGGTATATCTTTTTAAAACAAACTCGGGTGCTGCTATTTCAACGAATTTGAGTTCTTTAACAAATTTTACTTTGGTAGGTTTAACATGGGCCCTCTCTTAATGCTACTGCTAGCCTACCTTGTTTCAAAATATACTTTACTTATGCTAAGCTGCTAGCCTAACTTTGTGAAAGCACTTCACTGTAATTGTTGCTGTGGGACAAGCGTATTTATAAAGCAATATAAGCCAAATGTTGATCTTAGAAAACTGAAAACAGCTTTATATAGTAAATTGCAAATGGCCAGTCGGCATCTGCCTCAGTCAAAGTTTTTGCCTACCGCGGTTGCTTTGATAAAAAATATACTCTTGTATATCTTTAGAAATAGTGTTAAAGATGGTACTTTCGTTATCTTGAAAGTATTGTAAAAATGGACGTTAGATGTGCAGTGTTTGGATGACGCGATCAACCCCGATATTTGATTAAGGCCTTTTACTAATAAGTTATTTGACAATGCCAGCAACGATCTGCATGTTTTTACATAGAAAAGGCATTTTTTTAAGCAGCCATCCAGCATTGCGTTTACAGGCGAATGTTTTAACTAAAAATCAGCAACAAAGTAAACGCCAGATAACAGACAAATGGAAACGACCCGCTAAGATATTACGCTCACGCCGAGACACTTATGCTTTAATCGAAACCAGCCTTTCATTGCAAAACCAGCACGATCTCGACTTAGCTGTAGTTATTGTCTAAAGCAAAATGGTAAAGGCAACCAGTATGTAAACGGCCAGAATGTAAGACAATTTAAAATTATCAATATCATTTGCATTGCAATCACTATCTAAACCTAGTATCAATGCAGAGCCATAAAGCTTACATTACAAACAAACAAAAAATTAACATCAAAACATTAATTAAGCCTTGTCATAACATCGCAGCATACAGGCTTAGTTAATTAACCATTGCCTAGGCCAAATATTGTTAACCGTTCATTCTTATCATCTTTAACAATTTTTAGCGTTTAATTTCCTTATCATCTTCGTTGCTTGCTTTTGTCAAGTGCTGCAATTACCATATGGACGCAAATTGTGGTTTTTTAGCTAGGCCCACACCAAAAAAGTCCGGTTTTTTTTCAAGATATGGATCGGCTATTTGTTTCATCTGACTTATTTTGACTTTTCATGACCGCGCGGGAAAATGCTTCACTGGTTAAGAAATCGTGATTCACCTTACATGATCAATGATGCGTGAATACGAAACTTTTGAGATTTATTTTTTAACACCCTTTTTTGTCCGATTTATAAATCGAAAACTTTCTATTGTATATATCCGACAAAACAACTATGCTACTCAAATCATTTTTCTCCACCCGCACGGTTTGGAAAAATTGATATAACTTGTTACATGTGTTTTTTTGTGCATATTGATGTAACAAATCTGGCAAAAAACAATGTTCACAAGTCAATTTGTTTGTTTTGGGTAACACATAGTTAATGGTTTTTGTCCTATTTATAAATCGGAAACATTTCGATTAATAAATCAGAGAAATTGTGTCATAAATAAGCACAAAAACGCATGCAACAAAATAAATCATTTTTTCTCCAAACGACGCGCTATACGATATTCTTAACTTCGACATTACAGATGAAGGCCCTGTGAGCAACACTGGCGAATCCGGCTTGTATTATAGATAAAAGCCTTTGACTGCACAAACACTTCGTAACAATAGGAAGATTGCATACGATGTCACACATTTGGCACGAAAAAAAGTGGCTGACCAAAAGCTGCAATTTATGCTAGAAATGTATAGGGCGAACAACAACTTTCGAGGTTATTTCGAAAACTACTGAAAAATTAATTAAAACCTGAAATGAATTATTGCTAGTTTGCTACTCAAAAACAAAGAAATTTAATCAAAATCGATTTGGTTAAGATTAGATCTTTCAGTTGGCTAGTCTAAACTTAGTACTGGGGGCCAATTTGCCAAAAAATCGGCCCTAGGTGAAGTGCCATCTAAATACCATTTGTTCCTCAGTTAAAAATAGCTTTATGACAATTAGATATTCGTAGTAAAATTAACCAAAACAACCATTATGTGACCGTTATTACCGGTAGCGCAAGTTTTTAAATTATTCTTGCCCCAGAAGCCTAGGGCCCTAGACAATAGTCTAAAAAATTGTTTAAGGAATAGTCAAGACCACAAAATTTCATCTGATATATCAATACAACCAGTCTGCAAGCATTATCGACAAAAAATTTCAAAGAATAACCGATTTTATTTATTAATATCGAATCTAACTCATGACAAACGGTACAGAAATCTGCACTGTCATTTAGGCTGCAGTATAGTTTAGGTTTACAACTTTTCAGTGTGCTTATGCAACTAATTATACTGTTGAAGTTGCATTTATATGCTGCCAGGTAAAGAATAATGTTACACAACAGTATTAACATACCTGTAAGCTGTTACATAACAGTATAAATTGAGAAAAATCGAGTGACACTTCAGAGTCACGATCGCTTACTATTATAAACAATAAATTTTCACGAGCAGGAATATTATCATAGGCATCGCCACATAAAGTCACTTCATCATCACCGATTCTTCGAGTTGTTGCGGGCTGGTCTTCATTATCTTGCTTACGATTAACATTTTCTACGTTGCCAGCATTGGTTAATTGCTGATCTAAAGATTCGTGTCGCAGTGGTTCACCAGCTGGGGATTGTACTTACGGTAGTTGCAATCGTGTTCTTTCTCCCATTCGGTTATCAAACGTGAGCGTGTTAAGGATTAGCTTCAATTAACTCAATTTCTTCAACATATGCGTTATACTCGTACTTTTGTCATAACGTATCAGCAGAGCGGGTCGTGATGTAAATTGCCATGTAGGTATGGTTGTACCTTTTGTAGATCTGCGTTGATAATAATAAAGTCGCTCATGAGGTGTACAATCAGTTACCGCGCATAACTAACGCATTGAGTGTAGTATGTCATCGAAAACAATTTGGCAAGAAATAGGAAATTTTCTCGATTTTAACATCAACAGAATTCTTTTCCATAGCGTATTGTTGAGGCGCTCGACTTGCTATCGCCAGCAGGTTTGTAACTGATCGTGAAGCGACAAGTAAATCCTTTCTGATGCAAAAACATTTTTAGTTTACAACTCATAAACAAAGATTCACGGTCAGAGTAAACGTAGGGAAGGCATTCCAAAAACTGAGAAAAGCGAACAGAGATTTGAAATTACATATGGACGTGCGACATTCTTGCAATGAAAAGCAAAAGGAAATATCGAATATCAGCCAGCTCTACCGGCGTCGTCTGCACGGCCCCCATCAGTTATTTTCGGATTAAGAATATTAGTTCAGCTGGCTGCGCCAGCATTACCCAATGAAAATTTTTGCAAATTGATAAGTAGGAGACTGGCTTTTGTTTGACAATAATGCTCTACTTAGTTAAGATATGCAAATCAAAAAGAATTTATTTTTGGATTATGACGTCACTCAACCCTTTACCACATTTACCCGGAGGAGGTGATCGATCGTGCCATGTTTTATGTTTGTACGCACAGTAGTTTCGGAGGAATTAAAACAACCAGACAGATAAAATACGCTTTATAGAATAGATTATCTGGCTTTGCCGGCGTTTCCCCGCAGTTTTACCAATCGTTTCCACTAATTAGAAATATCGGTTCAAATTGCTGCGCCGGCTTTACCCAAAAGATCACTTCTGAGAGCAGTAAGGTCCGGTTTGTGAATCATGCAACGCTTTTTAATCTCCCATACTATGTGACGCATGATGATTTTTTTGTAATCCTCCCCTTCCCCCAATCATGTAACGCGTCATATCAAAAAAACTTGTACAGAAAACTTTAATTATTCAGATTCCCCACAAAAATTTGTTTATTCAAGCGATTGAAAACTTTGTTTGTTTTAAATATAAATTCAAGTTTGCCATACAACTATAACTTTTATCTCCTCACCCTATATAATACCAAAAAGACTGTTTTGCTCTCCCGCTTTCTGAGGCATTATATGATATTTAAATGGCTCTCATCCAAAAGTTGGTACAAATGTGGGGCATCGCCCAGGTGCTCCAAATACCAATCTGTCTAGTTTGAAACAAGACTGGTTTTACTCGCAAACCTATTATTTCACGAATTCTAATCGTGCCTTCCCATTAGTATAAGGCACAAAATTAAAATTGATGGAGGGAACTGTTATGGCTTTTGTTTTACAATTTCATAAATAAATTATTTTGTGGTAGACGTATTTCAAGACTTGGTGAATCCCTCCCCCTCGTTATGATAATTGTGACGCAAACTTCCTTGGCTGTACCAACGAGCCTTTGTCCCACGAGAAGACAAGGCATGTATGTGATCACCTCGTTGGTGTAATGCAGTGCCTCCGCAACCTGTTTTAAAGCGCAGCACGCTTGTAAAACTTGCCAAATTCGGTGGCGCACCACAACAAAAAATGTAATTAAATACACAAGAAATGCAACAAACAATATGATTTACGCTCGTACTTCAATGAGATATTTGCGCTTGTTTTAATGAGCACAATCGCTCTATATTTGGCACAATACTTAATTCCTTCCGCACGACCGCGTGGCCGCGCCATACGATGCGGTATACGACATTTCCTATTAATATGATTTTCGTGCTATATCAATGCTATTAATGTTGAAATGCTTGGTAATTGTCATCGGAGGCAAGCGCTGCGGTCGTCATGACGATAGGGGTATCGTCTTCGTAGTGAACGAGTTAAAAGAGCAACTCGAAGTTCGTCGTCAACATTTTTTGTTCAAGATCGTTTATCGTTTTTGATTGGTAATAAAGACGAAAAGTTTTGTTCGAACATATAAGCCGTGCAAAATTGCAATAGCTGTATTGAAAATTTGCTTATATTCTTCGTGTATTGAAATCCAAAACATATAAAGTTGAACTTCGCTGAATTTCGATTTTAGTGTTCTGTCATTTTTTCTTCAAAACAAATTTTCTAGAATACGCAGGGACAATTCTTTCGTTGGCATTTCAATATTAGCTAAGAAAGAATTTCGAATCCAGTCATATTTTTCAGTGTTAATTGCGTTAAAGTACTATCATATTTTTGTTGTATTAAAATTAAGTGCTTTTTGGCCAAATTTAACATGAAACCCTTTTCAACATTTTCTTGATTTTTATAGCTTCTTGGAAACCTTTCCGGAGATTCTAGTCTTAACTCATTTTGCCAGAGTTGCAATTTTTGTTAAAGCTCATTGAGCTATTCAGAACACGTCAATATGTTTTCACTTATTTCTTGCAGTTTTATATTGAGCTCATTCATGTGTTTAATTACGTCAGCCAATGTAAGCAAGTTTAGCAACCAACTGATCATCTTCAAGATGTTTATACAACTCGTGCTTGTTCTGGTCCAACAAGAATTGCTTTACTTTGCGCTGGAGCACAAATAGTCTTACGAAAACTTTTTCTCGTGAAAGCCACCGCAAAGAAGTGTAAAATAGCAATGACTGATGTTCTGATCCCATTTCTTCGCACAGTATTGAAAGATTCGCGAATTTAGGGCTTTTGCTTTGATGAGGTAAACAATTTCGATGCAATCACTCATCGTTTTCGCAAGTTCCTGTGGTAAATGTTTGATCCTCAGACCTTCTTTGTATATGCAGCAATGCGTAATTTGTATTGCTGGATTTTGACGTTTTACCCATGCAGCAAAGCCTTTGTCTGCGCCCATCATCGCTGAAGCACCATCTACACAAACGTTGATGTACTTACTCCAATGGATACTATGGGTTGTAAAAAACTCGTTGGTTATGCGAAAAATTTCCTGAGCAGTAGTTCGCTCTGAAAGTTCATTGCAAAATAATTATTCTTCTGTCATGGAATCACCATCTACAAAACGTACTACACTTAATAGCTGTGCTTTCTTGCTAATGTCTGTTGTTTCGTCAATCTGAATGAAAAATTTTGGGAATACTTTTATTTTTTTATCAAAGTTTCAAGTATATCGTTTGACATGTCGTTAATTCGTCTTTTAATAGTACTCGCAGATAATGGTACTTTGCTGGGATCTTTAGTAGAAAGCCCACGCAACTAGTGCAAAAATGTGAGATTTGAGAAAAACACCCCGCTGCGCTCGCCCCGTACTGCAGATTGTGCTGGAAATTCAAATTTTCATTTTTTAAAAGCAGCGAGAGCATGAATTTAAATTTTTATTTTGAGCGGTGGCGGAGGTATTTTACAAAATATCCCTTTACTGACCTCCTTAACTTCCTTTCGTCCAAGCATTAATCGAACAATTTCTACGCATGCTGGTTTTAATAAAATTTCGCCAGAAGTATGCGGTTTTTTTGACGTGCAATCAATTTAGCGATATGATAACTGGCTTCTAATGCTCTTTCTGAGACTGTATAAGATAACTTCATCAAGCTTTCTTGCTTTTTATTTTGACTTAACATCCGCAGGAAATAATTTTTGTTCTTGTGAGCATGAACGGCATGTTTCGTGCTTAAGTGAGGCATAAGTTTACTAGAAACCATTGCTTCATTTGCAAGTTGCTACCCACAAATAACGCAGAGTGATTTTGGAGCATCTTCGTTACCATACCAAGAAAATCCATACCGAATGTAATCTTCCCTGTATTGTCTTTTGACGATTTTTTGTTTCTTTACAAGGCTGCTTGTGCTAGGTGCATTTTCTTTCTCATTATTACATGTTTCGAATGTTGTTTTCAGAAATTAATCAATTTTACTAAACTTTAAAGTACCTTGACCTTTAATTAACAACTAATTAGCACTGACTCTGGAAGGCCACACTTCAGTTCGTGTAATTAGATTACACGTGCTTTGTTGTGCCTTGACAATAGAAAGATGTCGATGCGTAAATGCAACACGTATCTCTCTTATTACATCACAAGTGCACGGTGGGGAGTCTGCAATTTAGATTTGTGTGGTTCAAGCAGGTAGAATAACGTTAAAATTTTCAAAGCATAAAAAGTATTTTGTAAAGAGAAAGGTTACAGTTGCTCTGCGGCACACCTGACATCATCTCGCGGCACAACGGTTGCGGAACGCTGGTGTAATGTCTCATTTCATGGAAAAATTTCCATCCGTAGTTGCAATTTGACACAGTGCTTGAGATTTTTTTTGAATTTCTTTTTAAACTCTGGATTTCATATACTATGCCCTCTGCCAATACCAACTTTCTTGTTCCAAAATTAAGATTGCCCTTACTCACAAGTTGCTAATAATTTCACAAACTTTTATCAGTTCTACTCATTAGAAGCGTGTGGCCATAAACTCAAAGTTTTGGAAAGAGGCTAAAGTGATTGATAAACAGGGTAGGCCATAAGTCACGCACTAAGAATTACGTGGAGTGTGACGTGAAACAATGTAAAATTAATGGGGTAGAATATCTTTTCCTTTCTTTTGATGTATAATAAATGTTCTTTCATAGAGTAATTTACTATTGTTTGAATGTATCAGTCATTATATCTGTCAAATTTAATTATAATCAAAGTTTTTTTAGGTATGATTTGCATTCAAATTTTTTTCCTTTAATTTTTAGATATGCCTTTAACAACAAACGAGCGAGTTAAGTTAGTATTTATGATCATTTTGAGCATTTGTGATTGTATCAGCGTGCATAACGTGTCATCAGTTCCTTAGACAAGCTTGTTTTAAGTAAAATAACGTTTATATAATCAAAATTGTCTTAAATGTTTTGGTGCGCGACTTACGGCTCACCCTACAAATACAGGATTAAAAAGTGGGCCGTATGGCCTTAATAGGCTTATTATATGCGACTTTTTCGCAATTTTAGACAGGGTTGTTTGACCTAAAAAAATAGTAGTGTGTCCAAAACGATTCATTTGAATTCAAACATTTAATTTACTTTAGTGACAAAAATGCATTTACAAATTTTATTTGTTGTTGCGGTTGTTTTGTGGTCCAATTAAATGTGTGTTTTCAATCTAGCTCCTTTGATTGTATGTCTGATCACAAAAAACCATTGTGTTTTATCCTAGAAAACTTGGATATTGCAAAATAGGATGAAAAACAAAACTTTATTTTGCTCATAACCTTTTTTAGACACGCTTCAGATATTTAGAATGACCCTAACAAAGAACGGTTGACAATCTATCTCAGAGAAAAAATTGTTGAAAAATGGTCACGATTTCTGTGCACCATTGATTTGAAAGTTTTTGCTTCATTATGGGCTATTTTCTTAATAATTTTTTCAATTTTTCCTAAAACTTTGGATTTTAACTTGCTATCAGTACTGAATGCAACTGCTTCATTTATGTGTATAAAATCATGTAGCCCATCAATGTAAGCAACTTTGGATAAAAAATTCGCTTGTGCCAATTGTAGATAGCGATGCCATGTACCAACCTATCACGTTTTGTCAGTGCAGTTGGTGATGAGATCATCAAGAGTTGGTGATGAGATTAACAGACCAACCAGTAACTGTATCTGATAAGTCAAAGCAGTGTCACTGTCTGCAGTTTGCTCCAAGTGCATTACTGGCCTCTGGCCTGGACTTCAACAGCAAAAAAGAACTACATAAAAATATCAATCATTAAGTTGATCTAAATTTTTCGTTTGGAATGTCAAAAACTTTTCAAAAATTTTGATCCCCAAAGATTTTCTCTGGCTACGTCCTCGTTTCAGATTGGTCACTTTGATACCCAAGTCATAACTTTGCAAAATAGCGTTTAATGTTTTGGACTAGCCAACTCTACCCTTACAAAAATTGGTTGCACCGGATAACATTTTTTGCTCAATTTTTAAAATCAATAATAGATATTTGACTTCCGCCAAAGTTTTCAACGAATCGTCTTCTAGTGAGAAAGCTGAGATGTGGGTTCAAAGAGACCATTCGACATGTGACAGGTGGACAATGCGTATTTTCAATCGCTTAGTCGTTGATGCACTAGAATTTGCACATGAACAACAACAGAAAAAGACAAGTTAAATTCTGTCACTTCAGTTGTCTTGCATTAGCAGTATTATTGTAATGGCTGTAAATGAGGCAAAATATGTTTTAATGAACAACGACTTTCTTGAACAACCAAATGAATCTTCAGACTTCGATGATCTTGTCGTTGTACAATCTACATTGCAACAGCCACCGTCTTACGCTAATGTGGTGGAGCATTCAAATCAAAGCTATTCCGCGACTCTTCAAAACAATCAACATTTGAGCAACCAGAGGCCTCTCCCTGTCACCTCACAGCCACGAAGCTACGTCGTCAATACAAGATCTTCAACCGTTCAAATGCCAGAACCAGAAAGCGCTTGGAAAGCCCCTTTGTGCGATTGCTGCGCAAGCACATCAGTATGTAAGTAACATCAGTGCAATTTTTACTCCAAGCTTTTTCATGTCGTCGATTTTACTTCGTTTTTCCGCGTTTCGTAGCCTGAGACGTGCTGATTCAATGCATGTCTACCACTATACACTCGCTTTCGTACCATACCTTTTGCTGGAGCAACGTAGCAGTTTAAATTCTGGATGCCCTTTCTGACGAATATCAGTAATGTTTTGATAGAGTTTTGAACTTTAGACCTTTCGTTCCGATGCCTGCAACAATGCCACTACATCACGGCGGCCACTGTAAGCTTTTTGATGAGTATATTTAACTACTTGAGTAGGATTACTCGTCCAAATCAATCGACTTCTATTGCAGGTTGCAATTAAAGTATTTTTTCCTTTGTCTAGGTCAGGGGTTCCCAACCAGGGGTGGAAGATGGTCATTCAGATTTTTGTGTTGCATTACTAAACTGTCATGCTCAGCTCATTCTGTGCTAATTGTTCTGCACTAGTTTTGTCTAATTACAGCATGCCAAGCACATGACCTTTAATTCAGCCCGAGATGTTGCTGATCTCCAAAAAAAAAGGTTGACACATGCAATTTCAGCCGTGACTTCAAAATTGGCTCACACATTGGTCCGGGACAGGTTATGAATTCTTCACGTGTTAAAATATTTAAGGGGTGCGAGAACATATTTTAAGATATTGTAGGGGTGCAAAAACATATCACAATATTTTGTAGGTGTGAGAACATATTAAAAATAATTTAGGGGTGCGGGCCATTACAAAAGTTGGAAACCACTGGTCTAGGTCATTGGTTTCCTAACTTTTTCACGCTCGCAGCTTTTCATGGTTTTTCAAGCTGACAAGGAACCCCAATACGCCAAAACTATAAAAGTCATAATAAAAAGTCTAAATAAGCAACAAAACAACAAGCACGTCTTTTGATGAGAAAAATTTTTGCTTTCTAGACTGCAATAATTCTGACAAATTTGGTTTAAGACTCGATATTTGAATTCTCAAGTCATATTTGATGTAGCTTTCAATCTGGCAAGGTACTGATTGACCATCACTAACCCCGAATCATTGGGACCTCGGGGGCGCCGGATTAGCCATTTTGCCGCATTAGCCATTTATTATCTTGGAATACACAAACCCAGTTGCTAACCCCATTACCTTAAAATTAAAATATCCTCTAAATCAGTACAAGTTGGTTAATAAAAAAAGGACAAGTGAAATGTTAATGAAATACAGGTAAAATGATTGGTACAGGTACAGTACTGTACAAAGCTGGTGCGGGACCTGGGAAATTTGAAATTACAGTACAGTGTACAGGTACTGTTTTCAAGGTCAAATTGGTGCCGGATGGAATAACTGATTGTCCGGCTAACTGATTGCCGGATTGATAATGGTCAACCTGTACCGGATTTTCTTTAGTGTAGCCTGTTGGCCTGCAATGAAACCTCCACTTTGCATAAGTACGGAATGTTGATGCAAACGTCAATAGTTAAGCAAACCCATCAATAGCAAGCATGCTTTCTGCTTGCGCTCTTCATTTCACAAATATTTACTTCTTCAGATGCAAAGAACTCTTTTTGTGAAGGCTGTGTAATACCTTTCAGGTCTGTGCATATTAGTTAATTGTTAGCTCAAGCTGCCACTTTTTCTATTCTCCTTGAGGCGAAGAATTGCGCGAATAATTTTCAACAATATTGTTCGATACAGAAAAGAAGAACTAGTTCTGACGCTGCCATACGCCGTTGATCCATCGGTCATTCTGTTCGTGGCTGCGTTTCAGTTTTTTTCTATTCGCTCAATAAAGTTTTCTTTTTTAGTTTTATTTTCGCTCTTCTCTGCCCTAAAAATAAATACAGGTTTTTCGTTTCCAAGGAATCTTACCTAGTGGAAACCTAAGGTTTTCCGATACCTACTTTGGAAACTAATGGTCTAGACCAGTGGTTCCCAACCTTTGTAATGGCCCGCACCCCTAAAGCATTTTAATATGTTCTCGCACCCACAAAATATTGTAATATGTTCTGGCACCCCAAAAATATTTTAACATGTGACGAATTCGTAACATATCCCAGGCCAAGATGTGGGTCAATTTTGAAATCACCGTTAAAATAGCATATATTCACCTTTTTTTTTCGGAGATCAGCATCATCTCCGGCCAAATTGAAGGCCGTGCACTGGGCATGCTGTAATTAGTCACAGATTGTGCAGAACAATTAGCACAGAGCACAGGATGGACTGAGCATGAAAGTACAGTAATACAATACAAAAATCTGAATGACTATCTCGCACCCCCTAAGATGCTGCCTCACACCCCTGGTTGAAAACCCCTGGTCTAGACTCTAGATCAATGGTTCTCAAACCGAGAGTCATTATTTTGAGCTCAATCGGTTGTAAATTTTGACGAAAAAATATTTTGGCATTTAGCAAAAATCTACCATCTACAGCCAAGCACTGTTGCCAAGAGCTGCAGTAGTGTGTCAACCATAGATGTAAGGAGGCGGCGAAAAGAGCCATGCCACCCTTCACAAATTTCCTGGACCCGATTCTACTATTTTAAATTATAACAGAAAACAATGCTTATTTTCCATAAAAATGTGTGTAATTAGTGTTTGATATAACCTGTCATTTTTAAATATTTTGCAGTAGGTGACGCTTATTAAGACTGATCTGGGGTAGGCTACACGTACTCAGTAATTAAACACCATTCCGCAGCCGAATCAAAGAATTTCAATTGAATATTGACCTAAGACTGAGTATTGCATGCGGGCCTATCAAACAGAAAATCTTTTTTATTTTGAAAATAAACGTTTTAACAGTGATTGTTTTGCCAATTTTTGTCACAAACCTAAAGCCTTTATTTTGGGAATCATTGTTTTCACAGTAACTAATTTGCCAATTTTTGTGACAAAACAAACTTGAAGATTTTGTCTTTCTTTGAAAAACCAACCTCCGAGGTCACCTTCATACGGACTGACTTTCAAAGTTGTCAATCTAAAAATTCTTTCAGTGGATGCAGGCCACAAGTCACGTCTTCCATATTTCCACAGGCCGCAAAATTTTACGTCATAGGTCGCGTGTTGCACATTCTTGATCTATACCACAAAGCACTACTCTGTCCGTGGGTGTCTGTGTTGTATCCTTCAAACCTACAGGGCGTTTAAAGCATGAAACCTGGTACGACTGATCACTATCTTTATCTTAAGTGTCATAATGGAGTTGATAGCGTCACGATGACGCCCCAATTGATGATAATGTTTTTTTAATTTGAATCTACTGGAGGAGCAAACAGTTTTCGACTCAAACAAACGCCAGCACCGTCTTGACAATTTGCAAAAATGTCTTCTTATTAGGGGGCAAGATGACAATACAATTAACCACTGATTGCAGAAATTGTTTTCTGCACATTTTCAAAAATTATAGACCGAAAAAACGCGGTTGAAAACTTTTTCGGGAGATATTTACAAGGCGCTTTCAATACACACATTGCTCTATACTCAATCTTTATTGACAATGTAACAAGTGATTCTTTTGTTAAGCATTTTTAGCCAGCTACCATTCTTTTCCTTTTTTTTGAAAGTTTCCAGAAACCCTGTTTCGTCATAATGCTAAAAGATGTTATAATGTTGTTTGATGACGCCGTAATGAAAGAAGCAACAAATAGCAGTTGCAATTCTTAGCTAACGTCAGTAGTAGAGCTTAATACAGCAGTAATGTGATGCCAGCTAAGGTAAAATGTTGTAATACAGTACTTTATATACCGATAAGGCTCAGATATAAATCATACTTTAAATATCGGTATAAATCATAATTCAGAACTGCATTGATGTGTTGCCAAATAAGGTAGAATAATATAATACAGCACTTCATATACCAGTATATCTTTTTGATTATGCAATGACCAGTAAGAAAATTAGAGTGTAATAACTGAACAGTACATGGGCTCTACTTTAGAATAGTTTCGTGCAATTGCACCGCGCGCCGGACTACTCCCAACCTCTAAGACATTTTGATCAGCGTCAGTGGTAGATTTAGGGTGAGGCAAGTGAGTCAGCTGCTTCGGGGCCCCTCTTTTTTCAGGCCTCTCATGGAGAATAGAGTTCCCCTTTCAGACTTTTAGGTCCTTCAAAATAGCGGCGGCCTTCAAAACAAAAAGCAAGGTCACCGTCGATAACTTTGGGCCGAAACCCCAATTTTCAACAAGCTTTAATTGTGTATTTCATGCCTTCAAAACAGTGATTATCTCCGAGAAAAAGGTCTTCACATACAAGTTTTGGGCCGAAACCCTACTTTACAATACATTTACCTTTTCCAGACCTTTAAAGTAGAATTAACTTCAAAAAGAAAAAACAACAAGTCTCTATTTAGAACTTGGCCAATTGGGACCCCCTTATAAAGTCTTGCCTCAGGCACCTAAAATTCTTAGCCTACTGCTGATCCGGGTAGCAAAGTGGAAAAAATGCCAAGTTTAAACAAAAAATCTTGCTGGTTTCAGAAAAAAATTGCTAGTTTCTTTAGCACGTAAACCTGTTCAGTGGGTTCATTTTAGCCAAAACCTAACTAATTGTAATAAATATATAAACTGTAGGTACTGGACTCCGAGACAGTTTGCCCACAGTTGGATGCTTTTACGTTGATGCCAAGGAACATAAGCGCACTCAGAGGGTTTGTATCACATAAATAAGTCAACAATTACAAAAAAATTTGTTGATAGTAGGCAAACAACTTGATAGCTCACTTCTGTAAATTATAAATCACATTGGCGTAGGCCCTCTACTTAAATGTAGGCTCCAATGTAGTGAGTAAAATGATCGAATAATAATCTGTGAAACTATTGGCTGTATGTAACTCCAGTTTTAACGTAAGAGCATGAAGGTTGGTATTAGAGGGAGAGGGAACATAATTTGTGAAATCCAAAATTTAAGAAAAAATGAATAAAAAAAAGAAAAAAGGTCAGTCTGTTCATACTGCTGTGTGAAATTGTATCTACGGCGGGAAAGTTTTTGCTTGAAAATTGGATAATAGGCCTACAGCAAAATATTCCTGGGAAAGCATGGCTTACTTTCGTCCTATGTCGGGACCAGTGCACAAAAGTGGAGCCAAGGAGCTTAATGTTACAAATATAATTGCGATAGGAGTTGCGCCAAATCGTGAAATAGGCCTACCAATAAATAGCCTATCCCTGGAATTGTAAAACGACCGTTACTGCAACACCCACCAACAATTTTGACCACATGCCACTACCTTTATTGAAAGAACAGATAAAGTTTCTGAGTACTTGTTTGTAAGACCAAGGGTTGTGAGAATCGCCCCCAGTACCCCCCGGACGGAGGGGGCCGCAGCCATGTCCAGAGGCCCCGCCTCATCACCGCAGTACATTTTTAATGTGGCAAAACATGACTCTATTTATAAAACACAGCATATTCGCTAAACTCCCTTAAGATTTACTTTTTTTTTCTTCTTGGGATTGCTTTTTGTTACCACACAATGCTACAAATACAAGCATGTTGATTTAACTATTTACCTTAATGGGTGCTTTTTGGACGCTTTTTCGTTTGTTGCTCCAGGCCGTCATCGTAAGTAATACGATGACCGTATTCAACATTCTATTTAATAATCTGTTGCTTTATTTTTTCACTGGCAGGGTACTTAGACAAAAGCAGTATACACTGGGTGGTGAGGCCCGGTATACAGTGGTGTGTTGCTAAATAATAAAGTAGGTGGACGGTTGCCCTTAACACTTGTCGTTTTATTACCAGGTTATTGAAAAAATTTTGAATATTAATAAAATGTTCCTTCAGTCAAGCGTTTTCTAAAAAAAGTAAATGGACGGCGATCCCCTCGATTCCTCTCCAATACACCGCTGCCGGTATATGAATGTAGGCTATGGGGTGATATATACATTGGGAGAGAGTGTAAACTGATGTGGATATAACCTAGGTTAACCAACAAAAAAGAGCCGCTTTTTGTTGCTTTGCCAACAGTACCGTATCAATTAAAACTTCGCGTGAGCGGGATTTAAATATACAGCCTATTGAGTGAAAACTTTGCTAACGAGAAAGCTCCAAAACACTCATCTTAACAGGTTGTACTAGTAAGCCTTGTTATGTGCTTGTGAATGCTATTCCATTGCCACTATGCTGCTAATTAGTGTAAGGATAATGCAATTAGCAGTCCCGTAGCACTCCAACTTCGGGCCCCCCCCCCCCCCAAAGTAAGCGCAAGAGCCCCTGCGCACAGGTCATATCACTTTAGAGGTGTAAAATTGAAAAGCTGCATTAAGAAAATACACCACAATTTGTACATAAGTAAACAGGCTAATGTCAGAATAAAGCATGCCGATACCGAAGGTGCAAGTCATAAAAAATTCGGCACCGATGCCAGAGTTCAGTAGGACATTTATGCAGACACTGCGAAACAAAAGCAATGACACTGAAAAACATGAAAAAGTTATAAAAACACAGTATCATTTAAATAGTCTGGAGCAAACCTTTTTGTTCGCAAATGCTGTTATGACATTGTCATAATCAAGAGATCGGGCGCAGTCATTTTCGATTGACAACATGGCTAATGAATATAGTCTACTGTCTGTCATAGACGTTCTATTAAAAGTTTTGATCAGTTTCAATTTGCTGAAGCTTCTTTCAGCGCTGGCAACAGTCACGGGGCAAGTTAGTAAGATTCGAAGTGCGATGTACACATTCGGATACAATTCAAATAAATCAGTCTTTAGAAGATAGTTCAGAAAGTCTTGAGCCGTATTGAGATTGCGTTTTTTTTGTAAAATTAAAACAAACCGCTGTAGCTCAGCGCTCATTTCACCAGAATCAATGTCACCGAACTTTTTTTGGAACTCTTTACAGCAAGTAAATAATAGCATTTTCTTGTTGCACAAGCAAAAGTTTGTCTCGTGTGTACAAAAACGAAAAGGCGGAAGAAACCTCACGTAACAAATTAAAGCGCTCCTTTATTGACATAATAGCCTGGTCTACTAATGGATAGAAAAAATTGCTTTTAAATTTCAGTTCAGGAGTAGCTCGTTGTTCCTCTTCACCTTGGTAATCAAACAATCTTCTTTTCTTTCCACTTCTTGACGGAGGAAAAGAAGGATCAATATCCAATTCCTGTGCTATTTCAACAGCAGATGTTGCGGCACTGTCATAACCCGTTGTGCGATAGTTTTGCAAAAACTTTTCAGTTGCCTGGATTTCCGTTTCCATTGTATGAAGGGAGACTCCATACGATTGAAGAATCTTGCTTGCTTTATTGACTTGGAATAGGATATCATACCAAATAAACACCGACAAAAGAAAACTCCATTTTGATAAATGAGCTATCAACGATTTTGTTTTTGAGGCCGCAGCTCTTCCATCTTTTCTTTCTATGGAAATGACTTCCAAGTCTTTCAGTGCCAGCAAGACCTCTTTTAAATTGTATCGAAGAGGTTTGATGCATTTAATTCTGCTTTCCCAACGAGTATCAGATTGTGACTTTATGGACAGCTCCACATGTTTCTTCAAAATTTCCCAACGCTGAGCAGAGGAAGAAAACAGCACATACAACCTTGTAAGTACTCCAAAAAATGTCAATGCTTCCGTCGATCAATTAGCACTGTCAACAACAACTAAGTTAAGGGTATGGTTTGCACAGGGCACGTAAACAGCTTTGGGATTGATGTCTAGCATTCTTGCTTGGACCCCAGAATGTTTTCCTTTCATGTTAGCACCATTATCATATGACTGACCTCGACAATCAGACAATTCGAGTTGCAGTTCGGTCGCTTTTTCTAAGAAAGCGTCCAACAAGCCTTTCCTAGTACTGTCACTTATTCTCAAGTAGCCAAAAAATGTTTCTTTAACAACAGCAGCTTCTTCATTACATAGTACATAACGGAGAATGACAGACATTTGTTCATGATGTGACATATCTGGAGTGCAGTCCAAAATTATAGAAAAATATTTTGCCAATTTCAATTGCTGTAAATTTTCTTTTTCAACTTCTGTCGCTAGCAATTCAATTAGTTCATTTTGTATGGTAGGACTCAAATAGTGATCTTTAGTGTTTTTATTCTTGATTCTGTCTTGAAGCTCTTTTAGGATCGGATCTCTTTTTGCCAAAAGCTCAAATATACCCAGAAAATTTCCATTGTGAGGAGATCCTAAGACTTCTTCAGATCCTCTAAAAGCAAGATTCCTTTCCGATAGAAACAAGGCAATGTCGATAAGTCTCTCTAAAACATTTCTCCAAAAACGTCTTTCATTGAAAAAAATATTCATCTCGCGTTTGTCGATAGTGGATGAATTTCTTATCCCTTCAGCTAGCAACATTCATTGACTGCAGCATTCTTGGTGGGAAATGCCGTTTTCATGGTCTTTCAGTTTTTTCGAAAAACCCTCCCATGTATTTATACGGTACCACTACAAAAGGGGCTTAGTGTTTTTCCAAATAGCTTACAACAAAAGCAAAAAACTTGATCTGATTCCCCAGAATAAACTAGCCACGACCGTGAAACACTTTCACCATTAGGTAACACACGTTTATAATGGTTGGAGGAAAAACGTCGCCTTGGATTTGTGTTATTATATGGAAAATTTATTATTAGTTGATGTGGTCCACGCTTTACTATATCACATCGTTGAGCATCAGAAATACTTTCAGGCCATTTACATGGGTCATCAGGGATAGGGGTAAATTGAGATTCAGTTATTTTTGATATTGAAGGTTGCGTATTGGCAGGTAAATCACAACTTACATTTTCTGGAAATTCACAATCACTTTGATGCTGATCGTCATAGTCTTCTTTTTCTTGTACACTATAGTTTTCTTCATCCCTCTCGGTACTAGTGCCAGGTCTACTCTGCTCAGTAATCTTGAAAAAATCTGTCATCTTGGGCAATTTCGCTACAGCATCTCGAGCAGTGGCTGCTTCTTTTCTCTTTTGAGCACCACTTTTTGAACGTTTCATTCTATACAATGTCAATAAAATACTTTATCTGCACTCTGCAGTGTATATATATTGTCCCGGTATTTATAGCCAAACAGAATTCCAGACCATTCTATGATTGTTGCGTAACAACGGCATTGTTACGTCAATCGAATATTCAAGATTCTACCAGAAAATCAATCGAAATATTCTAGATTCTGCGAGATAAAATGACGTTGCATTCACTTATGATGTCACAAGCCAATTTCTTCCTACAGTTTAAATCGGTTGTAAACAAGTCTGCTGAACTGAAAATAGTCACGTAGCCAAAAAGCAATTTCAGACTAACTTGGGCCCCCAAAGTTGGCCTGGGCCCCCCCAATTGGGGGGTTTGGGGGGCGGCTGCTACGTCTCTGGCAATTAGACGTGGGCAGTTACAGTGACTAGTTACTTTTTCAGTAACTGTAACTTCATCAGTTTTCTGAATAAGTAGTGAAATCAGTAAGCAGCAACAATTTAGCCCCTGTTTAAAGTTACAGTTACTTTATCTTATTTGGCAGTGCAATAAGGCGAAAGTTTTGTTCACTTGGTAAATCAATTTGTTTATTGATCCAATGATATACTGCTTTGTCCTCTAGCGCAGAGATAAAACGGCTTTTTACTATAGCAAAGTCCAATTTGAAATCAAAACCTAGCTGCCTTTAATACCGACCAGCATTTAGAAATGTTTGCTCTTCTGAAAGGCAAATGATCATTATAGCGCAGGGCTGGGCAACTTTATAAAACGCAGTGTAAAAGTTAAAGAATTCTTCATCACTTTAAGCGCCATTACAAGTTGGCATTGTCCTATCTAATTTGAATGGTTTCTGATATGATTACATATTAGTGATTTGACTATTATCTGATATGATTACATATTGCTTATTTGAATAGTATCTAATATGATTCCATATTGCTGATTTGAGTGGTATCTGATATGATTACATATTGCTGATTTGAGTGGTATCTCATGTGATTACATATTTCTAATTTCAATAGTACCTCATATGATAATATATTGATGGTTTGAGTGGTGTCTGATATGATTACATATTGCTGATTTGAGTAGTATCTGATATGATTATAATTGCTGATATGAGTATATATTGCTGATTTGAGTAGCATCTGATACGAATATATATTGCTGATTTGAATAGTACCTGATATGATTATACCGTACATTGATCATTTGAGTAGTATCTGATGCGATTGTATATTGCTGATTAGCATAGTGTCTAGTATGATTACATATTGCTAATTTTTAAACAAATAAATTTTTTCAAGTCCTCGCTAGCTACGCATTATGTTGCATTTTCTTATCTTTTTGCTTGGCGTGCCCAGGGTAGTTGAAACAGTCCTTGCTTTTCCCGAAATGTTGAGCGTTGATCCCTATAGCTCAATAAAGCTACGAGTAGCAAAACACTATTTGATGCTATTTGACAATAGGACGTTATTTCCTTTTGATTTCCCCTAAAACTTTCTCAAGTCCCTGGTAGCTACGCATTATGTTGCTTGTTCGTTTATCCTTGCTTCGGTATGCTCAGAGAAGTGAAAACAGTCCCTGCTTTTCCCTAAAATGTTTAGCTTTGATTGCGGTAGTTCTATAAAGCTATTATCAAACAAAATGAAAAATGTTTCCCCTAAGCATGGCGCAATTTCTCCTGGCAGGTCATGCCATTACCTGTACCAACTCAAAACGTATGAATTAAGCCAGCTGTGCCGGCTTCACAGGACAAACATTTGTGAGATCAACAACGAATAGTTGTTAAAAATAAAGACCATAGTTCCTGTACACGTAATGGTGATCATGTTGATTTATTAATCAAGACTAATAGTACTGAAATAGAAAGAATGATGTCACCAACTACCATTCATACTTTTTGAAGCTGTAGTGGAGAGGAGTGAAACATACCCTCAAATCTCTATTTGGGTGCCACCTCTATTTGAACGCCACTATAAGGAAAGGATTGAAAAATAGAGCGCCACCCTCTAATTAATCGCCACTTTGATGAATTCTTCTATTCTGGCAATAGTTACGCCTGAAATTGCCTTTTTAGGTGTAAGAAGGGAAGAATGGATTGTCGAATTGCACGTTTATTTTTAGACGCTAGGAAGTCTCATTCTATGGAGCTACATCGCACGTTTTTTTAGACGTTGGGAAACCCCAACTTGCATCTTCAACACTGGCGCGTTCAACAGAATTTTAGGTTCTATTTCAACTTTAATTTTATTCTTAAAATTGAGGCGACTTATATTATTGCTTGAATAATTAAGTCTGGCAACAACTTAACAGCTAGGTGAAGACTGGCTTCTACTCTAATACTTTGAACCACACACTTATCGATCACGAACAAAACAAAATATTCACAAACCACTTTAAAACTTTGAATTCCTTTGCTCGTCGAACACAGAAACTAATACACTTTAATAGAACAATCAGAAACTAACCAAAACTAAATCCAATAGTTAACTGCTTGATTCTCGTCACAACAATTCACCACAGATCAACGCCCTTTTACTGCTTTTACTCTGCCACTCTCTCTAATGCGCAAAAATCTTGCCGCCTTATATGTGAATGAGACAAGCTTCCAAAAAATGCTAGGACAATATCATGTGACACAGAAAAAAGCACCGCTAATAAATTACGTAATCTGCAAAAAAAATATTCGAGAAGAAACAAGGTTCACTCGATTACTCTGGAACTTAATTACGTAGTCAACCATTGTGACGTAAGAAGAGGCATGTGAGTTACAATTCTCAACGCGAAAGAAAAAAGATCTTTTTTCGAAAACAGCCAAATTATAAAAAGCAAGTTTAGGGCTGTAGACAATATAAATTTACAAATAAAATAATAACGGCAAAACAAAACGACAAATTACAGCAACTATTCTTTCAACGCAAATTTACTTTTTCGTGACAAACACGTCATGCTTGCATAGTAGAAAGGTATTTAAACTTTCGCAGAGCCCAATAAGAACACAAAAAATTTGGCAGCCATGTCAAGCAGTTGCCGGTCTGAAGATGTGACTCCTTTGAAACGAAAGAACTATGACATGCACTTTAACCTGGAAGTTGTTGCGTACACTGAGAAATATAATAAACCAAAAGCTGCAAAAGACAAGAAGGTTCCTTGTTCATGTGTCAAAGATTGGACGAAACAGAAAGTACAACTCGAGGCTCAGTTGAAGGCGTCTTCGTCGTGATCCATCTTTTCAAGCAAGCGACTCCAAGGTGCCGGAACTCCTTTGAAGGATAAGGATTTCGACGAGAAGCTCATCAACTGAGTTCGTCAGCAACGTCAGAAGAAGCTCCGTGTCAGCCGCACGATGATCCAGAGAGAGGCGCTCACTTTGTCGATCCACGAAAATTTCAAGGCAAGCTATGGATGGTTGGAAAAGTTTTTGCTTTGTCACAACTTGGTCTCACGCTGCCCAACTTGTCAGAAGGAGCCGGAGGAGTATGCTGAGAAGATCGTTGCTTACTTATTGTTTGTCGAGCAGAGACGTCGCACCTCCAACTATACATACATATATGCTGCCGACGAGACGGCTGTCTACTTGGATTGCTCGAGCAGTCTAACCGTTGAAAATAAGGGAATCCGAGAGGTCCACGGGAAGACTAGCGGTCACGACAAATTACAGGTTACTGTCATTCTGACCGCTCGATTTGACAGATTTAAATGCCGACTGTACATCCTACTCAAGAACAAGCGACCAATTAAGGAGATCGTCACCAAGTTCAAGAATATGCTTTATTTTTTTCTGGGCCGGCCGCTCCTTCTTCAACGATGACCTGATTTCCGAGTTTCTGCAGAAGATCGTCGGCTCTTCTATGTTTGGCAAGCGCCTTCTTGCCTGGGGCTCATACTGATGTCACATCAGCGATCCCAACAAAGAAGCAATTCAAGAAGATCCAGATTGATACGGCCGTGATTCCAGGAGGCTACACCAAGTTCATACAGGCCCCCGACGTCTACTGGAACGCCCCATTTAAGGCTAAAGTCCGATCGTTCTACGAGAATTGGATGTTGCACGGCGAGAAGAGCTACACCAAATCCAGAAACATGCGCGCACCATCAATGGAAGTTTATTTGAAGTGGATAGTCGATGCTTGGTATCAGCTGCTGAAGGATCTGATCATCAAGCCGTTCAAGAAATGCGGACTGACCAATACTTTAGACGACTCTGAGGATTGCAAGATCCACTGTTTCAGGTCAAACGACCCGATTCCGATCGGACAGGACTTCTCCAGCAAACGCGGGCTAATGCCGACATTACCGGTAAACGTGAACTTATTCAGCAACTCGCCGTTGACGTAGAAGGTCTTGAAAATGATGAGGACGGCTATAACAGCGGCGTGTCACTTAATTTTTACCAGTGAATTTGTGATTACACCGACGCGATGGCGTAGTGGTTAGAGCGTCCGCTTCGCAGTCGGTAGACCTGGGGTTCATTCCCCTTGTCGAGTCATACCAAAAGACTTAAAAAATGGCATCCGCAGCTTCCCTGCTTGGCGTTCGGCATTTTGGGAAGGTTGTGGAGAACAAGGCGGCAAGCTCGCTTGTTGTGTCCTTGGGCAAGGCACTTAACGGGACGCCCCACCTTTATGTGGAAGACAGGTGGCCCATAAACCTCAAAAAAGGCAACTCCCGAGCGAGTGCGGACTTCCCGTCCAAAGTATAGCAATACAATTCGCTTTCTCGTGAATGGAGGATATAAATAGGGCAAATAAAAAAAATAAATAAATAAAAATAAAAAAAATAAAATAGAACACTTGCTAGTAATCACCCTGTATTCGTGTCATTTGCTAATTGTATAAAGTATTAGATGTTTTTTCTTTTCATTCATAAAATTTATCTTCTCAAAATTCTGACCAGCTAGTCGAAAAATAGAGCGCCACCCTCTAATTGGACGTCACCTCTAATAGAACACCACTATGAGAAAAGTGTTGAAAAATAGAGCGCCATGGCGGTGAAATAGAGGTTTTACGGTAGTCAAAAATGATGCCACTGTCGAATTGGTAGTCGTTTTGACAATTAAACAAATAACGCCAGTTCGACGATTTGGTGGGCCCCCTTTTGAACTATTTTTTGAATAAACTGATTTTTGTAGAAATGCTGCAGTTTTTGAAATAATCATCATATTATGATCTCTGTTAGGAAAAGCTTGTGTTAATTGTACCAGACGGTATTATAACATCATAGAACGAGTTTTAAGCCTGCCAGAGTAAAGAAGAACCATGCCCAGAAGGCTTGAGATGCTTAAACAAAGAATTGCTCGTTGCATTGTCAAATGAGCTTAGACTGTTGTAGAGTTGATTTCATCGAAATCACCTTATTAATAACTCCTGAAAATGTTTTAAATTGCGTTCCTACGACCAATCGTTTTTGAGAGAATACAACCAACAAATTGCACAATCGAACGATTGCTGCGTCATCTTCGACACCAAAATGATAAAAGTTTTTATGAGGTAATAGGTTGGATGCAAGGTTTCGTTTGAACACAAAACGGTTTGCTCTGTCAAGAAATGTAGATTTAAAAAATAATCATTGATTATGACGTCACTAATACCTTTATAACACTAATCACGGGATGGTGATTAATCGTGGCAAGTTTGATGTTTGGTACGCCCGGTAGTATTGGAGGAGTTAAAGCGTACGTACGTACACAAGTACAAACTGAATCGAGCTTTATATTTAGATGATTGATTAGGCCAGAGGTTCCCAAATTGAGATCCGTGGCTTCGTCTCCCAGTTAGTCAATCAATTAATGTTTGTTCCGGTTAGCAAAAAGTCCCGGAAATTCACTTCAGCGAAATTTGAAAAGTAAATCTAGTCTGACTGTGAATCGGACCGCGAGTGACACAATCACGACAGCAACACAGGTGTTGACTTTATTTTTTTGGAAGGACAGCTCCACTTTCTTTTGTATTCGTATTTTAATTATTTTTATTGGAAGTGAGTCGGATGACAAAAGTAATGTTTCGTTTAATTGGGGTCCACGAAAAGGGGTCCGTGAAGCAGCAGATTTGCAAAAAAAAGGTCTACGAAGCAAAACTTTTGGGAACCTCTGGATGAGGCAGCGGCATCGTAATGGAATGATTTCATCTTTTTGTACTTTGATTAGGTGTACTGTTACTTTTTGAACACCCTGCATTTCTTAAAAAATTTTTCCCAGATTCTTTTTCTCTATTTTAAACAAAGCATTTTTAATAGTAACTGACATTGACATAATGCATTTTAGGCATGTGCGTTTTTTGCTGTCCTGTATGCTACAGTTGTGCTATATCGAAACGGCTGAATGAAAATGCATGCTTGGGTTGCTGTCCTGGAGGATTGGCCATTATGAGATCAAACTTGAGAAAAGTTCATCATATAAAGGTGAGGTTGAGATTTTAGGGCAGCTACCTTGGTTAACACACCATGGGTGATAATTGCAACAAATTATTGGGAAAAAATTGGTCGTGTTAGTAACCGATTCTATATGTGCAAAAAGGTAAGTGATGAGGAAAACCTTTTTTATCTTAAAGCCCCACCAAATCCACAAAAAAATTTTGATGTAGTATCAATAAAATTACGCTGAATTCGAATTTTCGATTGAAAATTTGAAATTCTCTTTCACTAACGAGGTATTTGAAAACCAATTCTAATGTTCTGTTGGCAACCCGTGACGTCAGGTACGATACCAATTGCTGCCGTAGCAGCGTACAACTATAGGATAGCCAAAAAAATGGAGCTCTGTTGAGCTTATTTCTACAAACAAGTAAAGACGTTTAAGTTTGCTTGAAGCAAAAACGTTTTCAGATTGTTTTTAACCGAGTTTGATGGAGGTTATAGGTTAATTAAATCGGTTTGAAGGCATTTTTGTTGACTAACTTTTTATTATACATTTAAACAGCTAATGGTATGCTTTCAAAAAGTATGCAAAAGTTATTTTGAGGTTTTTCACTTGTAATATTAAATTTGAAGACAGGCCAAAGTCATTTGCTAAGAGTTTTGCAGAAAACTGTATATAAACATATAAATGAAATCTTCAAGTCAAGGTTAGGCTACGTGTTTTGTCAGATTTATGGTTGTGTTTTTAAAAAAATCTTGTTGGTGGTACAGAATTTCAATATAGCTTTGAAAAAAGCTGTTTTAGCCATAAGCTTTCCGTGACGCTGTCATCAGTGGCTGTATCGCGTCAAAAGGGAAGATCTAGAGTGAATAAGTATTTTATGTGATTAATTTGAACGTTAGGCAATCAAGACAAGCCAATCGTAGCGCTAATATTGTAAGCGCGCCAAAAAAGATTTTGCAATAGCGAAATGCTAAAGAAAGCACAGCAGGAGGCCAAATAAGAATGCCGCGATTATCGAAAGAGTTTCAGAGTGTAAACAAACACTTTCTGTCTGCATAACACCGGGCGCCGGTCTTGATATAAGCAGCCTCTAAAAGAATAAGATGGAAAGAGCTGCGTGCTGCGACGAGGATTGAAAACCGCTTATTATCATAGTTCAATGCACATTGATCATTATCTAAAAGATGCTGACCAATGGCAGAGTCACAGTCCGGTTTGGTGTCGTTTCGTTTGCATGATCTGTGTGGTTGAGATCGTTGTGGGCGAGTCAATTGTTGTCTTAACCATTGCGGAACATGTTGCTTGATGCGATCTTGTAGTCGTTGAGATGTTCACCCTACGTACCGACTACCACAGTGGCATTTATATTCATATATGACCGAGCTTTTCTGAATGGCAGGTAAAACATCTTTGTGGGCCACAGGCAGTATGCGCTTTGACGTAAAGATCAAGCGGGTGCTGACGGAACTATAGCAGCTTCCCACGGCGGTTTTTACTTCTTTTTCCAAGTTTCTGGAGAGCTTGCCTATCCAATGGACCCTCAAGTACACCGGGCACTTTTTTGGGCCGAATCACTTAAGGGTGGAGAACTGAGCAATTTTCTTGGCAATTTGAGCGTTAAATGACGTTTTTAGGATAGCCATTGTCTAATAATATTTTCTTGATCCGTTCCATTTCTCCATTGAGTCTACGTTTGGTGCAAGTCATTAGGGCTCGATGCACCAATGTAGATATTAGACATATTTTACCCTTGAGAGGACTAAAGGACTCCCAACGCAAATACTGACCGGTGAAGGTGGGTTTCCGGTATGCACTGGTTTCAAAGCCAATATCTGTTCTTTTGACGTAAACGTCAAGAAACGGTAGACATTTCTCTTTCCTTTTCCAAAGGTGAATTTGAGGGATGGATAAAGGCTGTTGAGTTTGGTCAGAAATTCAGCTGCTTCAGCTTTGTGATCGAAGATGGCAATCGTGTCTTCAACATATCTGAAATATGTTCGAGGCTTCTACGTTTGAGAAAATAGCTTTTTTTCATAATATCCCACAAAGATGTTAGCCAAAGCCGGACCAAGTGGTGATCCCATAGCTATTTCATCTGTTTGCTTGTACATAGTGTTATTGAAGCTAAACTCAACTGAGGGTCTAGCGCTCTTCATCAATTCAACAAACACGTTTTTTGAAATGACTGGTTGGAAATCAGACTGGTCATAGAGAGCTTCCGAACAGATTTTGATGGTTTCATCAAAGGGAACGTTGGTGAACAAACCGGACCCATCAAAAAGAACACATGAAGACATTTGGATCAATGTCAAGATTTGAGTGGGTCGTTTCTTCTGACTTCCTCCCCCTTAATGACCCTGACACACCCACCCTTCTCCATCGCTCCTCTGGCAGTCACTCCTGTCCTGACATCTCCTTTGCTCCCTCTCCTCTTGCCCTTTCTTGCTCCTGGGAGGTGCTTCAGGACCTGGGTTCTGACCATCTACCAATTCTTCTATCCATCCCTCTCTCTCCGGTCGTCCCCCTTCCTTCAATTTTCAGAAAGCTCGCCGGGATGATTTTGCCTCATACTTTGACTCTCACTGTCCCTCTGCAGAAGAATACTCGCCTCTTTCTCTTTCCTCTGCTGCTGCTCTCTTTACCTCTCTGGCACTGAATGCGGCCAAATCTTTCATTCCTTTCGGCCGCATCAAACGCCATCCTAAAGCCTGGTGGTCTGCTGAGGTGGAACAAGCGGTTAGTCAAAGACGCAGGGCTTTTTCTGCCGCTCACAGAAGCGATGAAAATTGCCAGGCTTACATCTCCGCTTCTCGACGCGCCTCGTCAGTCATTGCCAAAGTCAAGGCTGAGGCATGGCAGACGACTTGTTCTTCTCTCTCACCTAGATCTAACCCTAAATCTGTGCACTCTCTCCTTCGCTCTATCGCTGGCTCTCCTTCCTCGTCTTCCTCCTCTCCTAACTTTCCTAACTGTTCTTCTCCCATGGAATTGGCTTCAGTCTATGCCGCTTATCTGCGATCTCACTTTTCCGTTTCTCAGCCAAAGGCCCTGCGTAACAGAGCCAGAGGCTATCTCTCTGAGCTCCAACGAGCCACGTGCCCTGAGGAGTCTCACTCGTCCTTTTGCTCTCCTTTCTCCCCCGCTGAATTTCATGCGGCTGCCTCCAACCTTTTCTTGTCCACGGGCACTGGCCCAGACAAAATTGCCTATCCCATGCTAAAGCATCTTCCTCGCTCTGACATGGATTTTTATCTTCACATCTTCAATCTTTCCTGGTCTTCACATTTCTTTCCTTCCATCTGGAAGACATCTTCCATTATTCCCATACACAAGATGGGAAAGCCTCTCGACTCTTCTGCTTCCTTCCGGCCTATCTCTATCACCTCCTGCGTATCAAAGCTGTTTGAACGCATCATTCTATCTCGTCTAGTCTTCTTTCTGGAATCTAATTCCATTCTCTCTCTACGCCAGGCCGGTTTCCGCCCTGGATGGTCTACACTCGATCAAATTCTGTACCTTTCTCAGTCCATTTCGGATGGGTTTAACAAACCCAGGCCGGGCTCTCGGACGATCCTCTCTACTATCAATTTCTCTAAAGCTTTTGACTCTGTCTGGCATCCCGCTCTTTTCCACAAACTTATTTCGGCTGGCCTCCCTCCTTTCTTTGCTCGTTGGACTCAATCTTTCCTTTCTGACAAGCGTGCTTGTGTGGTTTTTAAAAATCACAAAAGCCGCTCCTTTCGAGTCCGTCGAGGTGTTCCGCATGGATCCGTTCTTGATTCTGTACTTTTCTCTCTCTTCATTAATGATCTTCCTGCTTCTCTGCCTTCTTCCGTCAGCTGCTCTCTTTACGCTGACGATCTGGCCATTTGGTCCTCTTCTCCATCGGTCCCCACTGAGTTGGAGGCCACACAAAAAGCTCTGTTTCGATTGGAGCGCTGGTCTGAGTACTGGTGTCTTCCTCTCAGTCCGAGAAAATGTGAGGCCTCCTTCTTCTCAGTGGATCCCCACCAAGCTTGCCTCCAGCCCAACCTCCTCCTACTCGGCTCCCGCCTCCGTTTCAATCCCACTTCAACTTTTCTTGGGGTCACCTTCGACCGCACCTTTTCCTTTTCTAAGCAGATGATCACTCCATTCCCAACTACTTACCTGTGCAAGAAGGCATTCTCGACAGTGCTGTTGATCAAGACAACTGTCTGGAACCGTCTTCATGGAGGCCTGTTACACAGCATGAGTATGGCTCTGGCAAACACGATGCCACGATATGAAAAACTAGTTGCACATAAGCAAGAACAAAAATCGCATTGATGAGTGTATTTTAAATTGAGTTTATCAATGAGCTTTCCTTTGTTTTCTCATTGTTTTTGTCAATGCTATTGCCATAATTGCTGTTTTTATTTTGAAGAATGGACCAAACATATGATCAAGATGTCCTGCACTTGCCTTTACTTTATCCTTATAAGCAACCAGGTGTTAGCCAATGGTAGGGGGTGCTGGACTGCTTAGATCTGATCAAAAGGGGTACTGAGGTAGAAAAAGGTTAAGAAACACTGCTCTAGAGAATGTCATATCCTCTTTCATTTCCCATGGAAATTCCTATTATATATTACTTCGGTTAAACTACGATTCTATTTTGCAGGGTTCTTCGATAGACGATGTTTGTTTGAGTTTATGGTGTCGCACATGTGTGCTGTGTCAAATGGGTTACGAAATGAACAAAGAAGGTTATCCAAAACAATGCTGTGGTTGCTGTTGAAAACTGTCACATATGCCTGTTGTACTATCAAAATAATCTGTCTACAGTCATACCTCATTTTACGAACTCCCGCTTTACGAAACCTCGGAATTACGAAATAGATTTTTAGAAGTAACAGCTTCAACAAAGAACCAACAAATTTTGTAATTTATCAAACAACTGAAGTATTATATTAATTACAATCGTTGTGCAATATTTTCTGCGGTCTTGTCTCACTGTCAGCAAGCTCTATCTGAAGAAAGTGTGGTTGGTTCTATTCAATCTTTTTGAATGTTAACAACAGAATACGTACGCAATTGAAAACAGAAACGCATTGACTTTGTCTTGAAACGTTCTGCAACGTTTTTGAGCGCAAATAGCAGCAACCCAAACCGTAGTGTAACGATTACAAACGATTTTATTGTAACTCGGCGCTTGAAAGGGATACTGCTCAGTGCTCATTGGCTAGCTCTGCAGTAAGTTCTTGCATTCCTTCCAAGACAGAAGCTCTTGTGCATATGTACAGGAGTTGTTAACTTATTTTTATTATTGGTTACTTTACCCTTCATCATGTCATTGAAAAGAAAAAGTATTCAAACTGCATCTAGTGATAAGAAGAGGAAGGTTATAACGTAACCCCAAATTTATGCATTAAAGAACGTAACCCCAATTTATGCATTACTTTCTGTGTATAAAAGAACCTCAGTTTACGAACTCTCGTTTTACGAGCTACATTGAAGAACGAATTAGTTCGTAAAGGTGAGGTATGACTGTATTTGTAAATACGCCGAGCAAATAAACTGTAATCTATGCTCTAAAGCGGTAAATTTTGTGTGTATGTTCTAACTTCTTTAGAACTGAACGGTGTACAATCGCAAAACTCAGCATAATTGATCACTATATCGAAAACAGCGACCTAATGGAGTCTGTGATGTAATAATGACGTAATTATTACATTTTTCGAAAACCTGTATCTTTTAACAAAAATAGCATAATTGATTTTCAGCTAAAACAAAAACCAGAAACTGAATCGTTATTTTCAAAAATTGTATTTCCTTGGGAGGGTGCAATGATGACATCGCAATAAACTTTTATTTGTACAATTTGTTTTCTTTATTTTTTCAAAAACTGCTGAAAATAGAGGCGCATGCAGTTAAAGACTTTTGCGGGAGATCTTGAAAGGCTGCTTCAAATGTTAAATGTGTTACATCTATTTAAACTCTATTGGCATCGTAATAAGCTTTTTTAATTTAATGATAATTTTAAACATTTTTTCCTGTGACTCTGTTTGGTTATAATGAAGAGTATCGTCATAATGCTGTCAGGCACAATTTTAGCAACAGGAACTTAATTTGCATTAAAGATTAGATTTTGCCTCTCTTCGTTTTGTTCGTGAATTGCAGCCACACAAATTACTTGTGTGGTGCCTTTATTTGGGTTAACCTTTCGTCGGTGAGTATTATCATAGCGACAAAATGGCAGTTATTTTACGAAAAACAGGGTATTAATAAACTTTTTAAATGGCTACAGGTACAACATAGAAAGGATTTAGTTTTAACTTCAATGCCTGGTAAACAGCTCTATCAAATATAATTTGCACTGTAGTGTATTTTACAAGAGGTCAAATCAAGTTTCCAATTTATTTGTAATAAATCTAGGTTATGACAGTTTTTTGTGAGAAAAAAATAAAAATTGGACGATGACACAAACATCGTTGAAAGAAAAGGAAGCATCAAGCAAGGATTTTGTTAAGAGTGAACGATTATATAAATTAGTTATTGTGCACTTACCGAGTGAGAAAGACCAGCCTTGAGATAAGTGGAGAAATGCTGGCATTCAAGAGCAAAACCAGAAAAACATTTTTGGGAGAAATTTTCAACGAATTTTTGATATTTTAACCCCTTCCTCGGCAGAAACGAGTATACTCGTTTTCAACAAATGTTCCGTTTTCAGTCGGCGACAAGTATACTCTTCTAAAACTTAACCTTCAAAAACTAGCCAAGGATGTATGTACTCGTCGATTCTGAGCCTTTCTAAGCCATTCTACTTGAGAAACGAGTATTCTCGTCAAATCGTGCGCCTGGCAGAGGCGACGAGGTGAAGCTGTGGGATTTCAAAGACGCTCTTACTAGACTTGCTCCGGCTGCCACTGTCGTCGCACGCGTGTTATTTTCATCCACATTATCACTCATTTTTTTGTACTCTTTTCAAATAATTTACACCCCAAATGTCTAATTCTGAGGAAGATAGCGAATATGAACCTTCCTCAGAAGCTTAAATACTTCTGATGACACTGCCAGTTCATCAGACAATGACTATTTCTCGACAAGTGAGGAGAGAGCTTGAAGAAGCCTAGAGTTGTCAGAGGAGCGCATGAATGCAGCACCACCACGTTTTCGCGAGTTAACTCGTATATGCCTACAAGGGTATTTTCAAAATAAAAAGTTAATCACAAAAATGGCGAAAAACAATAATTCCAAGCTGTTTTCATGATCAGCATGAAAAACACAATATAGAACTAAAATAAAAAAATTAGTCTGAAAAAGAAACGTTTTTAACGAAAACATTGTTGGAGAAGGGGTTGAACTGTAAATTTTAGATCGTCATTTGCATGAAGCGGCTTAGTGGAATTCATAATCATTTTTACATAAATAAATAAAGCAATTGCATTCTTTGATGACAAACAATTAAGGTAAGTAAATGAAATCCAAACCTTGAAAAAAATTCAAAAGAAAACAGCACCGCTATGTCAAATTACGTCGCAAAGCTTGGAAAACTTTTTGATATTTTGCTTTAAAATAGATTAATAGGTCTACAGTAATCAGCCCAAGAAATTTGAAAGTAGGAATAACCTTAATCACCCTTCTCCCTTGGCCAGATCTGTGTTAAGACAAATGCAAATTTGAGTAGCCACATGAGGTCCCAACTATAGTAAGGAAAGCAGGGCAGGGCAATCTTTCCTTTCTGATAGGCGCGCTTGCGTGGTTTATCAAAATCACAAAAGCCGCTCCTTTCGAGTCCGTCGAGGTGTTCCGCAAGGATACGTTCTTGACCCTGTTCTTTTCTCTCTCTTCATCAGTGATCTACCGGCTTCTCTGCCTTCTTCCGTCAGTTGCTCTCTTTACGTTGACGATCTGGCCATTTGGTCCTCCTCCTCCTCGGTCCCCACTGAGTTGGAGGCCACACAAGGAGCTCTGTTTCGATTGGAGCGCTGGTCTGAGTACTGGTGTCTTCCTCTCAGTCCGAGAAAATGTGAGGCCTCCTTCTTCTCAGTGGATCCCCACCAAGCTTGCCTCCAGCCCAACCTCCTCCTACTCGGCTCCCGCCTCCGTTTCAATCCCACTTCAACTTTTCTTGGGGTCACCTTCGACCGCACCTTTTCCTTTTCCAAACGTGTATCTTCGACCAAGGCCAAGTTCTTCCCTCATCTCAATGCCTTACGTTGTATCTCTGCTTCCTCATGGGGCCCCTCTAAGGAGTCCCTCTCTCTTTTGCATAAAACGTTTCTTCGGCCCCTTCTCACTTATGCTTCACTAGGATGGTTTCCTTTCCTAAGCGTTACCAATTTCACCAAATCGGAACGCCTCCACCGAGCGGCTAGTCGCGCCATCACCGGCTGCCTCTCGTCCTCCCCTATTTCACTTCTTCTCTCAAAGGCTTCTTTACCTCCCCTACCGGTCACTCTGACTCATTTCAGTCTTCATCTTATGAGCGGGCTCTTCGTCTCCCAACCTCCTTTCCTATTTCAGATTTGGCCAGACTTGAAGTGAAACCAAGACTCTGCAGATCGTTCTGGAGAGCTTTTGCATCTACTCACCCGCTCATGCTTCCTTCTATTTCTATTATGAAAGCTCTTCTTGCTTTCCCTTCCTTTCCTTTTTGGAATGTGCCTTCCTTCACCGTGGAGTCCACCCTTTCCTCTCCATGCTCTCGCTCTGATCCTCCTCTCTCTCTCGCCAAGGTGCGGCTCTCATCCACCTTGACTTTCTCCCCCTTCATGATCTGGTACTCTGGACGGATGGCTTTGTTCCTTTTCCTTTTGGCAAGGGCGGCTACGGCGTTCTTGCCAACTGCTCTTTCTGTAGCACTGAGGCCACTTTTTCCTTTTCAGCAGGCCCAGTATGCTCTAGTTTTTCCGCTGAAGCCTGCGCCATTATACACGCTCTTTGCTAGTCTCGGCAGCACCAACAAGTCCGCCGCTTCTCTTCTCCTTCTATCTGACTCTCGTTCTGTCCTCGCCTCCATCTTCCCTTTTGCCTCAAACTCTGTGGCAGATCTGGCAGGAACTGTCTTCTCTCTCCTCCAATTCTATCAGGCTACAATGGGTCCCCGGACACTCGTTTCTCCCGTGGAACGACGCGGCTCATGAGTTGGCCAGACAGGGTGCGCTACTTGCTCCCTCCGCAATCCCTTGTAGTCTCTCTCCTCTTATCTCTAGTATCTACTCTTTTCTTGGGCTGGAGGCGCACTGTCTCATCTAAATTCTTCGACACACAGGTTCTCTTGATATCCACCGAGGAACTTGTGCTCCCTTGTCATGCTCTCTGTGTTCTCTCTCGTCTACGCTGCAACAGACACAGCCTTCTGTTAAGTTCTTTTCTCTTTAGGATTGGCAGAATCAAGAATCCTTCCTGCAGCGCCTGCGGACACTCGCCCCAGAGCACCTCTTATCTCATTCTGCACTGCCCAGCTACAGACTCTCTGTGCCGCTCGCTCTTTGGCGACTCTTTGTCTCTCTACAACCTCTGGTACATACCCTGGGGAGTTGCCCGGCTTGTGGGGCCCCATGGTCTTCCACCATTCCCCCATCCCTCGGAAGGGGTCGGGTAATCAACAATAACAACAACAGAGCACTAATAAGAAAAACAAACCTATCAACATGTGCCGTTTTTCTAAAATTATGAAACCGATTTGTATTTTGGTAGTCACCACGACTTTGACTTTAATTGAGCCCTTGTACTAAATAAAGTAATAGGAAGGGGGTAAGGATAAGAAGCGCATGGTCTATAGAATCTCGACCCCCAAAAAATATGCCTTGACTCGATTCCAGCTTGTAGTAGCCTGAAGTTGGTTTTGAAACGAGAATTAGGTATGTTGAACCATTTGCTACAGAGGTAAAGCAATGCAGCCGGCTAAACCCATTCATGTTTTTACTTCGATATTACTGACAGGGGCTTTTTAGGAACAGTGGTGGAACCGGTTAGTTATAAAATACATTCACACGGTCCAAACTACAACAGGATTTCTTGCGGCCAGCAGAAAACCTGTTATTCTTCTTGACTTTGATATTTTGTCCAATATTCTAAATGAGTTGTCATAAATATCTAATATTGTAGTTGAAGGAAAATTGTTACTTGGAAGCATACTGTTTTGGCTGGTTAATTTAGCTTAGCCTAATGATGGAAAAACTTTTCTTGGTCGAAGGCCTCATGGGAAATGAGTAAAGCAGCAAATTAAAAAGTACGCATGAACACAATATTATAAAGCTTGCATATTGACAACATTTAATGACAGCAATGAGATTGCTAATCATGAGCTAACGATAAGAGATTTGGTTCCAGCATCATTGATTTTGAGATTAATTGGTTTTCCTGGTGAATATCTGTTCTCTGAGATCTCAAGCGGTTCTTGTTTTTTGTCATATGTGAGAATGCTGATTCACAGCGATAGGTTGTAACAAAGCAAGATAACATTTTTTGAGCGGGCTGACGCAGGGGGATATCCAACATTTTTCCGTATTTCAGTCGAATCCTTATTGCGGTCAAATAAAGATTTTAAAATATTGACCCAAGTTGAGATTGTTTTTTTTTAATCTTTGAATTTGTTGATGTAGGCGACTCCTTACTCAACGAGTTTAGAATCGATGTGTATTCCATTTTATCGTCTAAATTCAGCGAGTCTAGAATCGATGTGTTTTCCATCATATCGTCTGAATTATTTATTGGTTTTGCCTGTTGAGGAAATTGCTTCTTTGAAAGTTGTCACCGGCAGAAAATCGATTTTAAAACAGCCATTTTTTTTTGAAATGTCTAATTTTTTTGCCGCAACTCGTTCACCATTTCGTTTCACCTTGTAGAGAAATGTCGAGCTGATTTTGTTTTGATGTTGCAACGCTCGAAAAAGCAGCATTTCTACAAAACGTGTATGAAAATTTCCAAAGTGCTTTTCTGATTATCAAAAAACTTTACGATTTGATTTTTCAATACGGTAGATTGTTCAATGATATGGTAGATCCACACCAGCAATCTCATTATCAAACTGGAGCATTTGACGAAATTGCAGTTTATTTGCTGGAATATAGTTCACAATACTTACCACTCCTTTCAGTGCATCACTCAGCAAAGAAGATTTAGCACATAAGTTTTGCTGATGTAAAATGCAATGAAAAGACGTAAACGTATCTAGATTTGGTAGTTCTTGTCGTAGTGCCACAAATTCTTCATGCTTTCCTGTCGAAAAAGATGCAACATCTTTTGCACACGCTCACTTAATTTTGTGGTGACAAATTTATGTGCGGAACTTTTTTGAACAAATTTGAAAAGTCAATCCCTACCGCTCCTTCTTCAAGAATGCCCAAACCTACATCTCATACATTAAAAATCCATAATTAAAAGACAATAAAAATAGAGCTTGTGCCGAATCTTTTGTATCTGTAGACTCATTCAAGACAATTGGAATAGTATACGTCATTGCTTTTTCATATTTTGTAGCGTTGTTAGATACACTGACGCTAACTCATGTTGCAGATCGGTTGTGATTCTTCTGGAGCGAGGCAATTTTTTGAACTTAATAATTTTTCCGGATCGGTTCATGACATCACAATATTGCTGCCCCCTCTCGCTGAGGATGTACGCTACTCTATACGTTGCTTCAGCAATGTTTGTTCCTTGCCTTGGTACTGTCTGAAATACTTGTTGCTGTTACTGATTTTCAAGTTTTATCTACTTAAATGCTTACTTACGGACCTCTCCTCCAAATCCAGCATAGTTAGGATTTTTTGAGTTGAGTAAGGTTGAAAAGTTTTACGTTTTTTCCTAGTTGCTCCCACAATGTTGCAAATTAAATCCATTATTTTATCCTTTACCGCAAAAACACCAAAACTGCAATTACCACCCTTTATGGAATACCATGTTTTCCTTTCGCTCTGTTTTTTTTTTCTGATCTTAGGTTTTGACAAGACGTTAACCTCTAAATTTTTAATATAGCTTTGAAAAAAGCTGTTTTAGCCATAAGCTTTTCGTGACCCTGTTATCAGTGGCGGTATCGCGTCAAAAGGGAAGATCTAGAGTGAATAAGTATTTTATGTGATTAATTTGAACGTTAGGCAATCAAGACAAGCCAATGGCAGAGCTAATATTGTAAAGCGCGCCAAAAAAGATTTTGCAATAGCGAAATGCTAAAGAAAGCACAGCAGGAGGCCAAATAAGAATGCCGCGATTATCGAAAGAGTTTCAGAGTGTAAACAAACACTTTCTGTCTGCATAACACCGGGCGCCGGGTCTTGATATAAGCAGCCTCTAAAAGAATAAGATGGAAAGAGCTGCGTGCTGCGACGAGGATTGAAAACCGCTTATTATCATAGTTCAATGCACATTGATCATTATCTAAAAGATGCTGACCAATGACAGAGTCACTGTGCGGGCGTAGAGCGAACATTACGTAGGGTGAACATTTCAACGACTACAGGATCACATCAAGCAACATGTTCCGCAATGGCTAAGACAACAATTGACCAGTCCATGCCGATCTCAACCACACAGATCGTGCAAACGAAACGACAACAAACCGGACTTCCATTTGACTCGATACCGCCACTGATGGCAGCGTCACGAAAAGCTTATGACTCAAACAGCTTTTTATTAAAGTTATATTAACATTCTGTACCACTAACAAGATTTTTGAATAATGAGCACGCAACCGCAAACATGTAGTCTTACCGTGATCTTCAAGGAAAAAGTTGCTCATCAGCTTTAACATGAGAATGAGGAAAATATGGCTTTTGACAGTTGTCCATCACGGCATTTCACAATTCCCTAACAGCCGTAAACCTGTCAGATTGTCGACGGATCTACCTTGAAATTTTGTGATCAAAATTTATGTAACGACAAATTAATTAAAATTTAGCAAACTGCAAAGTGCATCGCTGGCCTCTTGCATTACTATAATTAAAATTTGTTTCTAGCCATAGTTTCTGGAAAGACAAGTTGTCCATATTCTTTATCCAAATAATTGGTTAGCAGATTAGATTATCCCTTTCTTTCAAAAATCCACGAAAAAGGCACAGGCCAAAAAAGGCAGGTTTTTTTACTGAGAGAGAATTCGCTGTCCTCTTGTCGCCGAGCTTCGGCGATTGTGAATTTCAAAATGTGATCAACGTTTTTATGCCCCAAAAATTCTTGAAACACGTCTTTAGCATTGTCTACATGTGCAAGAATAAATTGTTTAGTGCCTGGCCTAGTTTTTATTATATTTCTTTTATTTGCACGTCCATATTGTGGTGGAAATTTAGATATCCAAATGGTACCGTCTCTATTGGTTATCTGCTCTCTGTCTGGCAAAGAAAGAACTTTATTTTCTGAAATTTTCTCTTCTCGCCCATCCTCTTGCTCTATATCAAGATCTTCGTCAACGTCGTGCATGCTTGGTTCTAACACATCAATGGCTTCTTCATCCCAGTCTTCATCAGCCTTAAGAATTCGAAGCAATTTTTGCGCATTGTACGTTTTATGTGCTGCAAATCTAGACATAGTTGATAACTCACTTACTAGAATAAACCTTTCAATTAGCAAAAACCGTAAAATCAAAAACACAAATATGTATATCAGATAATACTGATAGCCAGTGTAACTTACCGTAAGCCTAGGCCTATGCTTTTGGTTTACCTAGTAAAACTTACAGTCTTTTGTTTCACAAACTACTAATGCATAGCCTTGCTCCATTTTTTATGTTAGACTATCTAGACTTGTACAGTACATTTCTAACTTGCTTAAGCAGCCTGTCGATTCCCAACCCTATCCAAGGAGTTGACAGCGCAAAACCTTTTCTTTGCTGTTTTACTTTTAATTTGGCTAAGCTGTTCACATCAATCAGGCTACAACACCCAATAAACCTACCGTGAAACTGCTGGCAGTTCAAAATAGCCTTCTAAACTACATGTAAGTAATTGTCTGACGTCTTGTTTCATGCAGTCAGTGACAAGCTCTTTGTCTCTTGGAATGCTTGTGGTGTCTAAATGCAGCTGAAATCACAACTAAATAACAGTAATTACACAGCAATGTAATTTCAAAGCGGTTTGAATCCAAAAAGCGGTGGCGATACACAAGAACTTCTGCGTCAACGAAATAGTCAAAACATTGTGTTACAACAAACAATAGTTACTCTTTCCAAACTAATTTATGTAGAAGAAAAGCAAAAAGAATGGGGCTATTTTCGAAGATTCTTTTCATATTAAACGAGAGGGCCAATTGACCTCTCGTAATTCTCGTAAAAAATCTTGGTACTTCTAGATTTAAACTTACCCGTTTTTACTCAGCTTGCTACTTTTTGGAGCGGGGTAAAAAGTTACAATACATGTCTTAAAGTTCAGCTTTTCTAGTACAAAAACTAATAGTAAATGTATACGCCTTAAACTATCGGAATTGCCTTGAAATACCTTTTAATTTGTAAAACAATTGTGAAAATCGGTTGAAAAATGAGGTCACAAATCAGTTTTTAAGTAAACTGATTATGTAAAAATGCTGAAAAATTATTATACTGTATGATGATCTTTGGTAGAGAAAGACTGTGTTTGTCTTGCCAGGCAGTAATATGATATCATAGAGCAAGTTGAAGGGTGCAGAAAAAAGCTAGCAGCATGGTTAAAATGCTTAAACAGAGAATCTATTGCTGCACAGCCAATTGAGCTTTAATTGTTGTAGAATGATTTTTATCGAAAGCATATTGTTAATATCTACTGAAAAAGCATAATATCACGGGTTTACAATCAGCAGTTTTTGAGTAAATTAAGATAACAAATTTACAATTTATTGTAAATTATGGCGTCATGTGAAATCCTAAAGACATGAAATTTGTCGAAGTTGATAAGTCGGGTACTAGATTTGGTTTAAGCTGAAAACCGCTTTCCTCGGTTTAAAAATGCAATTTGTAAAAAATTATCTTTAATTATGACGTCATGGTGACGTACGGAGCCCCTCATGACGCTCACTTTCGAGAAGGTAATCAATTGGGCCAAGTTTGATTTTTGCATGCCAGGCTTCTTCTTCTTTTGGAAGGGATCCACATCCACGTCAAAAACAGCAGCAAGACAGCAATGTTGTTGAATTGTTGAATCATCCACAGCTGTTTCGAAATCAGATGCTGGCAGTGATGGTACTCAGCCAGCATCGTGTGTCGACATCCAAAACCGTCAGTCCACGTATTCCTGTAGGTGCCCGATGTACGGGGCATGCCAGAATAATGTGTTCTGCGGTTTGTTCTGCAGCACCACACTCGCAATTCGATGTAGGAGCGAGGCCCCATTTGTGCATGAGCCACTGAAAGCACCCAACACCAGCCCGCTGGCGGTTGAGCCTGACCCACGATGATCTGGGCAGGCCCATCCCCATTGGCCTAGTGCTCACCCTAGGAATGAAAGCACGGAGATCAGGTGAGCATTCCGAGTATTCCGTGTTCCATTTAAAGTCTGTCCATTGAGCAGCACGAATATCCAATTCAGTTAGATCTTGCAGTAACTTCCGTGCAGCGGGCACAAAGAGGCGTCTAGATTTTAGTCTCTCTCTCTGTGGCCGTCTGGGGACCCAGCCAGTAATTCATAGAGAATATGGTTCGAGTCCAAACTGCCATAATATGCCAGGGAGAGCTCCTAATCGGCGAAGCTCAGCCGGATGGATACCTGCGAGAACGGGTAGATAGTCTGTTGGAGTTGGACGCAGGCATCCAGTGACAATGCGCAATGCATCGTTGAGAACACTATCGATGAGGCGAGTGTGTGCACTGCGACACCAAACTGGTGCACAGTACTCCGCAGTAGAGTAGACCAGAGATAGGGCGGCTGTACGCAATGTTTTAGCTCCAGCGCCCCAGTCTGAGCCTGCAAGTCGTCTCATCAGTGCAACGCGCGTTGTTAGTTTTTTGCGCAATGCCTCAAGATGGTGACGAAACGTGAGTGATTTGTCCAGTTTAACCCCAAGAGAGGTAGGGACTGGACAGAATGGCAAGCGTTTGCCATTGTTGTAGACATTAAGCCCACGTTTGGCCTCTCTGTTGTTCAGGTGGAAGGCCGTCGTCACCATTTTAGTGTGGCTGGGCTGTAGCCTCCAAACCACGCCAGGCTGTTTTGAAGAAATTGAGACTGTCACACTGTCTCGTAAATAGAATTTTGATTCTATTTCAACTTTAATTTTTTCTTAGAATCGAGACGACTTTTAGTATCGTTCGAATAATCAATTCTGACTGTAACTTAACAGCTGGGGTGAAGATTGGCGTCTACTAAATACGTAATCACGATATTTTAAACCACGCACTTCTCGATCCAGAACAGAACGGATATATTCACAAAATACTTTTGAGACTTAAAATTTCTTCCCTCGTCGATCACACAAACCAATGTACTCTAATATATCAATCAGAAAAACTACAACAATCAATTTACCGCTAATTTCTTGTAACGCTAATATTCCTCAACAAATCACACGCTATTTGTTCCTCTGCGTTTTTTCGCACTATTCACTCTCTGTACTCTCTCACTCTTTCTCTCTGTCTCCCTGTCTCTCTCTCTCTCTGTCTCTCTCTCTCTCTCTCTCTCTCTCTCTCTCTTTCTCTCTCTGTGAGTGTAAAAATCTCGTCGCCTTATATATGTGATTGGGACGCGATCTAGAAAATATCAAGAACGACATCACATGACGAAAAGGCACCTACTACCAAATTACGTCATATCGGCAATCGAAATTTTTCGAGAAGGAAAAGTGTGTTCTAGATCAGTCTTGAAAGTAAACATATGATTTACCGTTATTTCGTCCTATAGAATGCATGTTCGATACAGATCATAACGCGAAAGAAAAAAGATTTTTTGCAAAACAACCGGGATGTAAAAGAAAGTTTGGATTCGAGATAATTCTAGATTCACGAATAAATTAATTACAGCTCAACGAATGTAACAAATTATAGAAATTATACTTATTTGAACTATTTAAACGATGCAAATTCACTGATTCGTGGCACTCAAACAGGCAGACTAAAAGATAGTCTGCGTTTTATATATTAGATTTGTACTCTGCGAAATACTGCGCGCGCGCGTGTGTGTGTGAACCATTCTTATTTGGTATTTAGTATTGTTTGCTCTTATTTCGACGACCGCGTGGGATAGAATTTTTCGCCGCTGTTCTGATGACATTGCAGAAGTCTTGGTAGGCCAGATCCACATCCGGTGAATCTCATGGCAGCAAACTCTTGACAAGTTTGTTGGTCAAAGCATTGTAGTGGCTCCAACTGGCCTTGCGGAAGTTCCATCGCTTAACAGGCTTGATTGGAACAGGCAGAGCAAGTCTTGGTGGAAAAATAAGTGAGGGTCGATGTTGTGATCTAGGGAAATTCTCTAAGATGCGTCTGTCAAGTACACGGCTGTCTGGACCAACACTGACAAACGCCAGATTAGGGTTGGTGCCAGTGTTCCAGCGACCAGAATGAAAGGTGGCCACATTCTTTGAATCGTGGATAAGGACAAAGCCGTTATGGTTTGCCCAAGCAACAAGGCACTCTTCATTGGCACTGCTGGTTCTCTAACCCCAGTTGACAAGCGAACAATTAAAATTGCCAGTATAGAGAACGGGGTGAGGGAACACTGTGAGATCAGACTCTTGCATTCGCGTAGGTGGAGGTTTGTAGACATTGACGATTCTATAACCATCAATGTCCACGCACAACCACTCAGTCTCCGTTGTAGCTGGAGACTGATCAACAAGGGTCCATTTTAGCCGGTCATGGACAAACGTCGCAAGGCCATGCTTCGTGCTTAAAGAAGACCCAGCTAGTGCAAAGCCTGGTATCGTTAGCTTATCTGCACAAGTGCAGTGGGTCTCCTGAAGAAGAATGACGAGCGCCTCATACTACACAGCTACGTGATGCAGTACATTCATCTTGCTTGCAGTGAGGCCTTCAATGTTCAGCTGCAAGACTGCTGGCCTTCAGAACTAGTTGTCGGTGTGCCCTGAAAAGGGCGTTTGCCGAGTAATAGGCCCTGGCTGAACATCGGGGAGAGGGGTTACCCTTCCAGATTGGCAGGTTCAGTTTCTGTCTGACCTTTCTGAAGGTGCTTTCTCGCAGCCTGGGCCTTTAGTGCGTCTTTCAGAAATGTCTGTCTCTAACAGCAGATTAGGTCATATCTATATTTCTCATACAGCATGTACCAAAAGGAATACGAGGTCTGCAGGTTTTGGATGACGCAACTCGATGTCGGCTTAACACTACCACTGCCAGCATCTAATCTGGGTAGCGCAGCAGCCCGGGGTGGTAAAAGGATAGACCCCCGGCCCTGGCCTTGATTTATGCTGGTCCGAATCGAGTTTGAGGGCCTGATCAAATGACGACGACGACGATTATTTGCTCTGTGATGTCTAGTGTATTGGATCAGAAATACAATACAATACATTAATTTTTGAGATCCAGTGGTACGTATGTGTACCATGATTACTAATTGTTGTGTCATTGTTACACAAGAATCACTTTTCTAAAACTTATTATAATGCAATTATTATCTAACGATTTCTGAATTGTTTCAAATGATATGAACTGAATACTTTGTGAAACTATAAGGGTTAACATTTAACAAAGTATCTAGCTCATGACCTTGACAGCCTCTGACCATAGCTGGAAACAAAAAAACTCTTTTACATTTAAGCTACGATTGGCTAACAGAATAAATTGCCATGAAGTGGCTTTCCATATGGCACAATAGCATTAAACTTCTGACAGTACCAAAAACAAGTGAGTGTTTAATCACACTGACCTGCATTGCTGATAATCCTCCTTGTTTTATTGCTCTAAAAAGCCTAAAAAGCAGTACTTAAAACGACATTTTAGTTAAATGCTCACTCTTCAAATAGACTTATCGCATACAATTTTCAACAGCTCATAGCCGGCTGTAATGACCACCAAAGAATATTACTATTAAGAAGTCTTTGTTAACTACCTACAAAAAGGGGAAAATAGTACTTTCTGGATATTAGAGACGTATTTTTAAAAGCACAATAATACCATCAAATTGACGATGCAGCAAAAATAAAAGAAACATCAAAATATCTAGGCATTTTTCATCTGTACTGCATATAAAGCGTGAATCTGTCTGTACGTACGTACTTATGCTTAACTCATCCTGAACTACTGGACGTACAAACATCAAACTTGCCGCAATTGATCGCCACCTCGGGATGAGTGTCATAAGGTTGTCAGTGAGGTCATCACGACGTCATAATCAATGATCATTTTTTAAATCTACATTTCTTGACAGCGCAAACCGTTTTGTGTTCAAACAAAACCTTGCATCCAACCTATTACTTTACAAAACCTTTCATCATTTTTTGGCCGAAAATGATGTAGCAACCAACGTTTGATTGTGCAATTTGTTGGCTGTATTCTCTCAAAAACGATTGGTCGTAGAAACGCGATTGAACGCATTTTAGGAGTTATTAATAAGGTGATTTCGATGAAATCAACTCTACAACAATTTAAGCTCATTTGACAATGCAACGAGCAATTCTTTGTTTAAGCATCTCAAGCCTTCTAGGCATGGTTCTTCTCCTTTACTGTCGCAGGCTTAAAACTCGTTCTATGATGTCGCAATACCGTCTGGTACAATTAACACAGTTTGTCGCTACCACAAATCATAGTAGGAAGATGTTTTCAAAAATTGCACCTGTTTTGCAAAATCAGTTTATTTAAATACTGATTTGTGTTTTCATTTCTGAACTGATTTCAATTTTCTGACGCCACATTAAAGCTTATTTCAACGCAATTCCCATAGCATGTGATATGCATCTTTGCTGTAACGTTTTTCACTAAAAAACTGAATTTTGTCACCGATATTCTAACCTTTTACCTTACTCAAAAAACGGTAAGCTGAGTAAAAACTGATCAGTTTGGTACGTAAACGTTATAATAAGGTACTAACAATTACTATCTTATGAAAGCTCAGAAAACTTGCTTTCCAGCAGTATGTGACTCTAATTGGTTAGGGCTAAAGATTAGTTTATGATGACTGATTACAAATTGGTTGCCACATATTATGTCCTATTTTTAGTTGATCATTTATCGTACTTGATCTATCAAACTTACAACTGTTGAACAAAGTTTGTTGTATGTTCCATTTTGACTTACTTTTCCTAACAAGCAGGGTTCGTTGACATTGTGTGTCTGCGTTTTCAAAAACATTCATCAAAAAATGAAGTCTCTAAACGTTTATGAATGTAGTCTACCGGTTAAAAACACGCAAAACTTGGGTTACCTACACATCACTAACCTACAATTTATACAAAACCTAACTATTTTGGTGCATATTGTCGATTTATTTCCGATAACAAGAATCTTTGGCATTATCCATCAAAATTTTTGAAAAGATTCATCAAAAAGTGAAGTCTATAAAACTTTAAAATGTAGCCTACTCTAAGCAAAACATTTGGTGATTACCCAAGCAAAAAGGAGGGAAATAATGTTGGTCTTGTTTTATCATTTGCAACAAAATGTTAGTGTCGAGCTACATACGATTTAATGTTGAAGCAATTTGCTTTGCAATTGGATGAAGTTGGTGCAGTCAGCTGATTTGATATTCTTAACCTCGACATTATTAATAGGGGTCCCACTATTGCAATAACTTAAGAATGTGTGCTTCATTTCGGGTTAGTTTGCTCTTCGTATGGCTGCGGTTATGCCAGAACCAAGCAAAATCCGCGCAGTGGGAGGCGTTAGCTCATACAACTTCTTCCAAACTTACGAAAAAGTCGTGTGTAGCGATCCTAACAATTAATGGCTTAATTCTGAAAATACATATCAATTATCTGTTGCCCTCCCACAACTTTGACATGCTTTCAACCACTTCCTGAATTGAACTGATACAAGTCTGTTTAGTTTAAAAACGCCTATGGTGATAACAAAGCAAATAAGGCATTGCCCGCACGTCATAAACTTGGAAGACATGTAGTGGCTATGCACACCCGCCCATTGTGCTTTTGTAATCGATTGCGTTTAAACAAACGTTAATTTTTGCTAAAAATAATTCTATAACATCTTAAGTTGTATCAAGGTGCAACAAGCGATTATTTATTTAAGTCAGGGGTTCCGAACCAGGGGTGCTCGCACCCCTTGGGTGTGCGAGATGGTCGTTCAGATTTTCTTGTTGCATTAATGTACTGTCATGCTCATTTCATTCTGTGCTAATCATTCTGCACATTCTGTGTGTATTCACAGCATGCCTAGTGTATGGCCCTGAATTGAGTTTGAGATGATGCTGATTTCCGAAAAAAAAGTCAACGCATGCAATTCCAGCCGCGACTTCATTATTTTGTGAACCAAATTCGGGGAGTTGGACGTGATCCTTACACGGCCCTCAGAAATTATGTCCCTGGCCACATTTTGGCTTGCGGGTTGCATGAATTGGTCATATATTAAAATATTTTAGGGGAGCGAAAACACATTAAGATATTTTAGGGGTGCGAGAACATATTTAAATACTTTAGAGGTGCGAGACATTACAAAGGTTGGTAGCTACTGATTTAAATGTTCTTTAAGCATGCGTTTATCTTCTGTCTTGAATCCTTCTACAAAGCAGCATTTCGTCATAATTTTGATGACAACACATTGCTTGCCACTATATAGTGCGAACAGCAGCAGGCGGCAAAATTATCCACTATCATTTTGATGGCAAACATATATATAATAAAGCTCGTTACTGATATTTTTAATTGATAGTCTCTTTATATCGGTCCGAAACACTGATCTATCTTTAAAAGTAGAGAGGTCTGGATTAGGGACAAAATTAAATGTAATAAAATGCCAAGTTAATGATAAAATCAAAATTAATCAATAACAGCATCAATTTGTAAAACTGGATTAAGAGGAAACGTTTTTGTTTAAAAATATCCCAATAAGTCCTTATTGAAATAGGTTTTATGACTTTGGAGAATGCATAGCATGTTATGGCTGAATTAAAGCAAACGGAGCAGCCAAAGAACTTAATGTCACAAACGTAAATACGTAAGGGGCTCACCAAGTTGTCGAATTGGCCTGCCACTACATACCTTGTTTCTTTAATTGTCAAAACGACTACCAATTTGATGCTGGCATCATTTTTGACTATGTTTCGCTTCCTTCCACTGCAGCTTCAAAAAGTACAAATGATAATTTGTGACATCATTCTTTCTATTTGAATACTACCAGTTTTGATCAACAGATCAACATGATCATCAGTTCATGCGACGAACATGCAACATAATGCTTAGCCACAATGGACTTGTGAAAATTTTAGGGAAAATCAAAAGAAAACAACGTCATTGTGTCAAATCGCATCACATGGTATTTTGCTTTATATTAGCTTTGTTGAGCTACGGGGATCAAGACTCAGCATTTGGGGAAAAGCAAGGAATCTTTCAACTCCCTGGGCACGCAAAACATAGAGATAAGAACATGCATCATGAAGCATAACCAGCGACAACTTGAGAAAGTTTAAGGAGAAATAAAAAACAACATCACTGTGTGAAATCGCGCCACATAAAAAACAGATGTGCTATTTTGCTTGCAAATAGCCTAATATCACAAATGTGTTCCCTATTTCCAAACTTAGGGAAACCCAAGACCTCCTTGGGCTCACGTAAGCAATAAACCGAGCACATAGATATAAAGCATAGCCAAGAATCTTGAAATCAGAAATTCTATCATTAAAGGAACGCACCAAGTCGTGAAAATCTCGTGTACAGAAAAAACATAGCATTTTCGTTACAGTTTTCTAAAGTGCCCGATGAGTGAAGTAGGCTTTGCCGGCTGAACCGACATTTTCAATCCCGGCGCTACTGATGGTGGCCCTAGGGGCGACGCCGACATTTACTACAAAGCAAGGACTTTTTCTTTTGTCTATGTGCTTTCTGTTAGGTTATCTATGTCTATACTTTAAAGCAATGTAATAAAATTCCAAGTTTCAAAAAAAGTAAAAATAAAACCATAACCATAACAATTTGCAAAACTGAATTTAGAGAGAATATTTTGTTTGGAAATAACTTGGAATGATGGGCTCCAACTAGAATATGGAAATGACTTTCGGGAAGGCGTAGCCGGTTTTGTCACTATGCCGGAAACAAAGCAAATAGCGCAGCCAAAGACCTTAACATCGCATATATAAATACAAGCGAGGCCGCACAAAATCCCAAAAAAGGCTTATTATGAAATAGTTTATTTCTTTAACTGTGAAAACAACCACCATTCGGACGCCATCATCTTATTTGAATGTGTTTCAATTCCCCCCTACTTCACACTTTTCAAAAGTATTGATGGTAGTTTGTGGCAACATTTCTTATTTGTGAGCTTTAGCAATCTTGATTAAGAGATTAAGATTATTATCATTACGTGTAGAGGAATTTTGGATGAGTATTAGGAAACACGATTTTATTGTTTCTGTTCACCCAGGTGCACGATGGGTGAAGCTGGATCAGCCTGCTGAACCGATATTTTTAACCCGAAACTTACTAATGGGGGCGCTGCGGGTGACGCCGGCAAAGCTGACTAGTGAGTCAATAAATAAGTAAAATATTATGGATGGTAGCTTTTGCGGTATTATGGTACAAGAAAATTACTTCTTTGCCGAAACTGTACTCGTTCACTTATTATGTCACTAGGTGGGCAAAAATACATCGGTAGTTATTAGCTATTTGCAAACTTTCTTCGATAATGCCCTATCTGAAATTGGAAAATAAGAGAGGTTGCCCCTGCCCTGTATTTATAAAACTTGAAGTGGTTAAACTCAGCCTTCCTTGCCCTTTAGAACATCTTTTGCTTCTACCGCTAGCCTATAAATTACCTGCAAAAATTAGGTAATCCCTCAAACGCTAGACTAGAGTCAGAAAACAATTTAAAATGTGTTTTTAATGATTTATGAAGCATTTAAGTTTCATTTTATTACTTTTGAAAGAAGTTACTAACCCTATGTGAGTGAAAAAGTCTTATTTTCCAATACTGAGACATGCTTATCTCCAAGCTATAGGCCAAAGCACTCACGCTCAAAAAAATAATGTTGAAAATTGCGATTAGCTCTAGCAAGAGTATTGCAACGAGGCAGCAGAGTTTGTGAGTAGATCGATATGTGTGAGTTGGTCCAAATAAAGAGTTTCAGTAACAAATATGTTTGTCATAGTCATGAGATTTCGTAAATCATTAACTGGCGTCTGGCTGTGTGGGCCTTTTTATGATTGCAAAAGCCTATCATCCTGCCATTATAATGCCTTCCCACAACGTAAAACAAAAAATTGGCATAATAAATGATCATTGGAAATAAAGTTGAAGTCTTACAACAGATTAGCCTTCAAATAAAGTTCATCTCGGAGCAAATTGATAGCTTTTGTGACAGAAGTTTGCAGAATAAAGAAAATTCAACTAAACCAGAGAACAAAAAGTTGTCAATGAAATAACAAATTAAAGAGATTAGAGGCAACATTTAGATTTTTGTGGCGTTATCTCTTCTTACCCTGAAGTATATAAAAGCTCTGAACTTTCATTGTTAATCCCTCTGGAAACAATTGTTGATTAGGGTCCTGGATTTATGAGAGAGGCAGTGGTCAAGTCATAGAACACGCGAAATTAAAAAAAAGTAGGCTTACTTATCGCAATCACTAATCATGATGGGAGCTTCTGGGTGCATAAAAACAATGTCTCCCAAGCACGACGGAAGAACTCGATGTTTTAGTTTTAAAAGTAGACGTCTAATGGTTTTCAGTGATGGGTGAGAAGTCTGATAAGTTTTGTCTCCAGCATGCTTCCAGTGGAGAGGTGAGCGTAACCGCTTTCAAAAGCAAGTGGTACTTTGCGCCGCAATTTTTTTAAATAAAGCGGTAGGCGGTCTTAAAATGTGCTTTTGAAGAATCATGTGCAATTTTTTTGAATAGTGAAACAAGTTTTCAAAAATTCGTGTTTCTTGCTCAAACAAAACTTAAGTTACAGGTTTGTTAAAGTGAGATCTCTATTTTGACTTGATATGCATTTGTGAATTTGTGTCATAGATAATTAATTAGTAACTAGTCAATTCTGCCGGCGCCGCCCACAGGTCCCCATCAGTGACGTGGGGTTAAACCCTTTGAAGTCCATAAATATTCCACACAATTTTTTTTCAGTTAATTTTGATTTTTATAGTTACTAATCCTTGTATAACCTAAAATAGGCAATTTTTTTGAAATTATGTCCGCCACGTGGAAGCAATAGCATGGCACATATAGGTGCCATTGGTCCTATCGGATAAAGTTCCGAGTTCACATAGCGACAATAAACACAAAGAAAAATGTCAAACTTTCGAAGCATCACGTGGTCTGCAGTTATACACAGTAAATGGATACTTATGATTGCTGCATGTATTGAAAAAAAAGCGCTAAATTAAAAAGCATAAAAAAATCAAATTATAATCCGTTACCGTTGGTATGATAGGCATGAAAGCAGTCTCTTCCCTTCACAGAACACAAGTACGCATTGCACACACTGCATTTAGTGTTTGTTCTGTTGTAACATTTTTTGCTGGTGCAAAGTTTGCACTTTTTCCTCTCATCAGTCTTTTCTATAGCGTGATTTCCAAGAGTATTCCCACTTGCTAGCAATCTTTCTTGTTGCGTCATTATCGAACTTGATGGAATTGCTCTTTTTCTGCAGTTGAAATTGCCAATCAAAGACCGAGCAACAGTTCTTCGAAATGTTTTGGAGTCAATTGCTTGTGTGTCATCTGATGAGGATGCCAGTTTTGAGTAAATGATATGAGAGTTAACAATAACAATATCAAACATATCAAAAACAACTCTCGAATAATATTTAAACTTAGAACGATGTTTGAATTGATATGCGACTTTTTTTGATCCATGAGATCAACGCTACCCATATAAGTATTATATTGTTTCACAACGTTTGAACAACAAACGTTTTCGTGTTCCTTGGATCCTTTTTTCCTTCGCTTGACTTCATGAAGAGGATGGGCAGACAAAAAATTTGACAGCATATGTATAGATTTGTTGTTCATCCATTTAACATAGGTGATGCCACTTGCCTCATAATTTGCAACTTCTCCTCTTTTTATGTCTTTGTCAGCTGTAACATCCTTTTTAGGCAACAACTTGCGGTTTGTTCTAACAGTGCCAGCACAATAAATTCCTTTTTGCAGCAAGATCATTTGCAATGATGGTGAATTGAAAAAGTTGTCCACATAAACTTGACAACCAATGTGCTCAATTTTTTCGGTCAACTTTAACACCACTGCTTCTCCAAGACCATGTGCAACCATGCCAGTTTTTTTTCCTAAATAAAGATCACACTCATGAAGATATCCAGTTTTGGAATCGCACCTACATCACAGTTTGAAACCCCACTGAATTGGTTTTCCTTTCACGTATTGACGCAGAATACTGTGGCCCATAAATTTGATCATATGTTCGTCGATTGCTTGATGTTCCGTAGTTGATTGAGTTGCCAGGAAACTTTTATTAAAATGGTCAAGAACAGGCCGAACTTTAAATGCTCTATCATGATCTGGATCATTATGTGGTTTCATGAAATCATTGTTGTTAAAATGGACAAAGGATCTTAGTTCTTCAAATCGTTTGCGTGGCATTATATTGGCGATGTATGGAACGGCAAGATCAGGATGGCTTGACCAATAGTCTCGTAAACTTGGAAGACAGTGATAGCCCATCACTAAATGCATCCCAAAAAAAGCTTTCATTTCTTCCGTAGTTGTAGTAAAGCAATGACCTTTTTGTTGACTGTATAATAAAGTTTGTGGGATTACTATTTCTTCCAAGAATTCTTCAAATCTTGAGACATTGTTGAAGATTTCATATGATGTTGGGTTATCACTAACTTCTATCAGCATCTTACCAAATTCAAATTCATGAGTAGCTTCAGCATTGGGTAATAAAGGCTGAACAGGATTTTGTGCACTAGGGCATTTTTTCCACTTCAAAGTTACTGGACTAAAATTGCTTTGAAGTTGAGGATGATTGATTGTGCTGGCTGGTTGACCTTCTGCACTGGTGAGCTTTGATGCCTGCTGGTTAGATGTACCAGCATGTTCAATAATGACTTCAACAGGACTATCAGCAGGACTACCTTTGTTTTTTTCAAGTTGTTCTATATCACTTTCTAAAAATCCAATGTCTTCATCATCTGCTGTCAATGCATCTTCGGTATCACTATTGTCACAAAACAATATTTGATGAATTTCATTATCATTTAGTTGAAAAACTCTATTTTTAGCACTTGGTAACATTTTGTCTAAAACAATTTAAGGTGATTCAAATAAATTTTTTTCACTAAGTCAATAATATTTTGAGTCTTAACTTTATACCAGTATAAATAACTAAAAACCACGTTTTAGTTTATACTTTATGTTTAAGGTGACCATCTGTGAGTTATATAGTGGCTATTTACAGACAGACTTGAGATACAAAAGGATTTTTTACCTTGAGGACCAATGGCACACATGCGTGCCATAAAAAAAATCAAAATTATCGATAACTCTTTACCATCAAATTAAACTAAATATGATGTAGTAATATCAATGAAGAATTGAAGAATCAAATTTCATCAAAAAATAATTTTTTAAATCTTTTTCTAAACCAGTTTGCAACGGTTCAAAAATCTTCTTTTGACAGTCACAACTTCACCTAAATGTCAACGAGAAAACGTTTACAAATAAAGTTAATGTTGCCAAATCAAACTGCCAATAGTGAAATAAAACATCAAACCATTGATTAGGAAAAAATTTTTGTTAAAAATATTGCACATGAATACCTTAAAAGACGCATTAAATTTAAGGCACCTATATGTGCCACCGGTCTTCAAAGGGTTAAACATATCGGTTTAGCTGGCTACCGGTGGTTGTGTGAACAGTAACGAAAAGATAATGTTTTCCATCACATCTAATTCTCCTTTCTAAATCGAGTGTACTTTAGAAAGTGATCAAGTCAAAGCATTATAGGCAGGATAGCCTTTATTTCCAGGTTACCGATCTCCATTCGTTCAATTAGTCACCAAAAGGTGCAACAGTTAAGTGAAACTGGTGGGGGAGGATCACCATAGTAGCGACTGTTTTTAAAAAGGCAAAAAATGGATATTTAGTAGAAGGGGTATTTTACAACTTGACACACGTTTTTTTTAAATAAATTGGTGACTTCTAGGTTCTGGCTACGCCTTAGATCTGTGCGTTCTGTTTATTGCTTATGCGTGGAAAAGGGGGCCTTGCATTTTCCTTAATGTGGAACCATGAAAAAACTTTATGTTATTAAGTTATTTTCACACAAAGTAGCCGAATTATTTTTCATACCGTGCGATTTTATGCAACAATGGGGCTTTATTTAGATTTCTTCGTAAAACTTTTTCACGTCCCTGCTGGCCACGCCTTGTGTTCCATGTTCCCTGCTTAGGGCGCCGAGGCGGAAGGGGACGTTCTTTTTGCCAAAATTTTAATGCTTGATTCCAGTAGCTCTATAAAGCTATTGTAAAGCAAAATAGCAAAAATATTTCTTCTAAATGCGATGCGATGTTACCGCGTCAAAGTTTGCCATCAGCTACGCCTGGTTAAAAAGTATTGGTTCAAACAGCTGCCCCGGCTTCACCGTAAAAACAGTTGTCGGAGCAGTAAAGAAAATTTGTAGTAGATGGAGAACAAATTCCTAAACTGGTAGCGGTGATTATCTTGTAAGGTAAATGAAGACTGGCAGTACTCACTACGTATGATTTTAAAACTATCATTCTTTTTTTTTTAAAGTTGGAGAGAACGTAACAAAGTCAAAAATGGCTTTAGCTCCAATATGGTGGTTGTTTTCACAATTAGAGAAATGAAATATTTAGGCCTATTTTACAGCTTGATGCGCCCCTTTTCGTGTGTATCCAATACCTCAAGCTTATTTTCTGTGGTCCCCTTCCCAACAATTGAACAATAGTAGCCATTAACTATTTGATGTAAGTAATTGCCAATGAGTATAGTGGTACAGAATACAATCGGCTAAATATTCTGAAGTTAGCGTTGGTCTAATTTGAAATGCAAGTGTAACCAAGCTGTTTGCATATCTCGTTGTTGTTGAACTACAAACAGGACTCATTTTCGAGATGTGAACTTAGTCGAAGTAACTTAAGAAATGATTATGCAAACAAACCAGTTAAGCGGAAGCAAAATCTGGTTCAATGCATTGCGAAATTGCTTCCTTGCCCTTGCATAGGCGTGACATGGTAAAAGGGGCCGAGCTGTTGCCTCAATGAAGACCATAATTTCCTGTGCACGTAGCGTAATGGTAATCATTTTCGTCTATTAATCAAGACTGGCAATACTAGCAAAGTATGATTTTACAAACATTCATTCGTAACTTCAAAAACTGTAAGAATGGGGGACACAGTCAAAAATATGGCGTTGCGCCAATATAGCGGTCGTTTTTGTAATTAAAGAAATGAGCTATTTAGTAATAGACCCATTACACAATTTGTTGCTCCCTCTTTTGCATTTATATTTGTGATATCAACTTCTTTGGCCGCACTATTTCCTTCATTTTGCGATAAGGAAAAGAAAATTTTGACTTTGGTCGCAGTAAAGAATTAAGCTGTGTGTGGGTCACCGTTAGGAAAAACTGCTTATTTTGTGCGAGTGTTTTTTGCTTATTTATCATAAAACAGTTAATAAAATTAGCTGCAAAATATATAGAAAATTTTCAGCGTATATGTTGGACAAAAATGAGTTGCAAAATATATCCGAAATTTCCAATATATAAATCGAAATTTTCAGTATGTAAATCGAAATTTTCAATATGTAAATCGAAAATTTCCAATTTATGTATTGGAAATTTCGGATATATTTTGCAACTCCTTTCCGTATATGTATCGGACAAAAAACAGTTGCAAAATATATCGGAAAAAATTCACCTTAAATATGGCAAAGCATATCTACAAAATTTGAAAATTTTCGATAAACATATCGGACAAAACTCTCCTTAAATAAAACAAAAAAGCAGCTGCAACATATTGGAAACTTCTGACATCGGAAATCTGGAAGTAACTTTGCGTGATTTTGTCATCTTGGTGCCATAGGAAATGAATGAGATAATACTTGAAACTTCACGCTACTTAGACACTAATTTTGATAAATGAGGCGCAACTTGACGTCACCATTAATAAGCTGATAAACATGGAGGTATGGTTGATCAAACTTAAGCTTGAAATAATGGCGCAGTGTTTGCATAAAAATAAGCAAATACAATACGAACAAAATTCAAAATTGCCAAAATACAGTAGGCATGTGCAGGATGCCACTAATTGAATCCACAAATAACTCATAAAATCTTACTTCCAATTTGAAGTAGACAGAAACAACTTCAAACAAAAATCTAATTCTGTAGCATTTAACAATTTTTGCGGTTAGCGAATTTTGAAAGACACTGGTCTAGAGTTTTTACAGTGACTTTCAGCGGTTGCCTGCTGATGAGTTGATTCGTGGTACAGAATTTGAAGATTACTGGAAGTAGGGTATTCATATTCTCGAAGCTTTTTGTCTGACATTTTTTAAGAGAATCCGTCAGAAATAGAGTGAAAAAGATGAAATGAGTCACTTATATAGAGGCATAGTTGACGAAAAAAAAAAGGAAAACGGCTGTAACGTGATTGGTAAAAAAAGCGACCAATAGAAGGAGCGGAAACTAATGTGCGATTTTTAGACCATAACGAATTCCTTTTGTTTGCATAAATTTGGTTTGGGTGTTTTGATGTCAGTGGCTTCAAGGGTGGAGAGATGAAAAAAGTACAGCCTCGAGCAAGAATGGAAAATTTGTCATCATTGTATTCACGTGCACATGTAGGGTTTTGTAAGATAGGTTGTCTTGTAGCGGAGAAAGAAGCTTCAGCTTTAAGGCTTCTGATTGGCTTGCAAGAGTGGGCGAATGTACTTCGGTCTTGAGAGGTAGGTCCTTGAAGAATAGTTTTAAGTACGAGCTGCTTAATCCTCTGTTGTAGCCTTTGAGACGTACGACCCACGTACCGACTATCGCAGTGGCACAGAAATTGGTAAACAATGTTGCTTTGATGTGAAGCGGGTAGTACATCCTTTTGGCTACAGGCAGAAGTTGTCTGGTGGTGTAGACAATGCATGGTTCAACTGCAAAGTAACAACGTTTGACGGCTGTTTTAATTTGCTTTTCGTACCTCATCGACCATTGCCCAGCCATGGCAAGTGAAGATAAACTGGGCATTTCTTCGGACCTAATTGCGTTGGTCTGCGAAATTGATTCATTTTCTTGGTCATAACAGTGCTGTTTACAACTTCAGGGTAACCGTTGTTGATAAGGATTGATAGAATGTTGGAAAGTTCATTTTGAAAAGTAGATTCCGAACAGATGACTAGAGTTCTGTGGACAAGAGTCAAATCACATTGATCTTCCGTTTCACGGGGCAAAAAGAATTCCAGCAAATGTATTGGCCAATCAAAATCGGCTCTCTTTAGATAGAAGTAACAAATTCATGATCATTCTTTTCTACCAGGACGTCACGAAGGGCAAAGTCCGATTGTATTCCTTTTCAAAAGTAAAACGAAACGAATATCAACTGGGTTACCACAGTTTTCATCTCTCCACCCTTGAAGCCACTGACATCAAAACATCCAAACCAAATTTGTGTAAATAAAAGGAATTCGTGTATGGCCTAAAAATCGCACATTAGTTTCCGCTCCTTCAATTGGTCGCTTCTTTTACCAATCACGTTACAGCCGTTTTCCTTTTTTTTTTTTCGTCAACTGAGACTCTATATAAGTGACTCATTTCATCTTTTTCACTCTATATCTGACGGATTCTCTTAAAAAGTGTCAGACAATAAGCTTCGAGAATATGAATTGCCTGCGGATATATATAATGCAACTTACAATGCCTTTTGCATTAAATAATGTTATAATTGCACCAAAGTCACAAAATTATGTAAAATTACTTTTAAATTTCCGATATAACTCATTGGTTGAATATTGGAAATTTTCGATATATTTTGCTGTTGTTTTTGTTTTGTTTAAGGTGGGTTTTGTCCGATTTACAGGGTGTGGCAGAAGTAACCCCCTTTTTATTATTTGAGTTTTCTAGTTTCTGCTTGATTCCTTTTTGTTTTAGAAATACACCGTTTTGTATCTGAGTTTTCTATTTAATAATTGTTTTGTTTTTAGTTTAGAAACTATTTATTTATAAATAAATAATTTCATACTTGAGAAATATAAAAATGGCGTTACTTTTGCCGCACCCTGTATAACTTAAAACCTGACTGGGTGCGCATATGGTTCTTGGTACTGACATAAAACTCGGTATTTCGTTAATCTTTGCTACACGTTATAAAAATGTCTTTGCAATTAAGAGTTCTCAGGCCTGCCACATGACTGTACTACCTAGGTATTCCAAAGAGAATTCATCTGCAAATTAGTTATCATAATTTTCCTTGTTGCCATTATAATACTACTACAGTTGTTTCGCCAATCGGCTTATCAGGTGGCAACTTATTTAACTTTCTATCTGAATACGTTGTCACCTGATGAGCCACTTGACAAAACAGCTGTAGTGGTTTCATTATTTTATTCTGACGTGTAGTGTTTTAAATTGTATGGGTATAGCTTTAACCTTGTTTGTTATTGAGCACTGTGCCAGCAACGTGAGCCTTTCTCTACTTGGTACATATAAATATAGATATATATTTTAAGTTCGATTTTGTCCGGTACATATATACAGTGTTCCCTCGTTTATCCCACCGCGATAAGTGAAAAACTGGGAAGTGGCGGTACTATAGAATTCCCTGCGCCCTTGGGCTAATATAGGTATACAGTACATGAACGCTTACTTTTCTGAAAACTGAAGGACAAAGAACACGGAAAATTAGAAATGTTTTCTGTTTTGTTTATTCTGAACATTATTTATAATAATCGAAAGGATTATTAGCAGTAATAAAATAGGTACAGTAATGAGGCCTTTACGTTTGTTCGAGAAGGGCCTCATCATCAGATATCAGCAGTAGATCGTCATCACTGCTTTCTGAGAGGAACAAACGGGTTGGTTTTTTGGTTGGTTGGTTTTCCTTTTCCTCTTGGGCTTACTAGACCAATCTCTTGCAGGGGCATGGCGCTTAGGTGTCATTGTAAGGGTTAATAGTACAGTACTACAATCACAAATAATGTACTGTACAACACTCACAACCCTAAGACACACGAGACACAGTAAACAAGGTGAAGAAGAATGGCGTGATTTTGCACAGACAATCAGCGATGTGATACGCAGCCAATCAAAAAAAATTTTTTTTTAAATACCACGATGCACTGAAGCCGCGAAACTTGAACCGCGAAGTAGCGAGGGAATACTGTATATCGGAAATTTCCGACATAAAAAATGGAAACTTCCAATAAATTTGACATTTTTACGATGAATACGCAAAAAGTACCTGCATTTACTTTTTTCCAAATGCCGCTCAATGGCTATGTTATTCGTTTGTGTGGAATGATTACAGATTATCAGCGTTGAAAACGATTTGTTTGGGTTTGAGTCTCGAGTCGAGTCATTTCCTCCGAACGACTCGAGTCAACCCGAGATTTTTCACCTTTCTTCGCCTGTGTTTAGTTTCTTAAGTTTTTTCAATGATTGCAATCGATGCTTTCAAAGCTGTTTGGTAAATTAAATTTTGGGCTACTAAGCTAGACTGGCCCAATTCTGATATCAACATTCTAAAGCTCATTTCAAATAATATACTGGTATTAATAACAATAAGTCTATCTCTTTACTAACTACAGCTGGCTGGGAAATCGAGCTTACGGTTTTGTAGTTTAAAAATGAATTTCAAAAAAAGTTAGGAAACGCACTTATGAGCCAACTTATATAACGAGCTAGATGCAAAACCTCATACAAAAAGGACCTTGGAGGATTGCATTACAAAATAATAAAAACGATTTGCAAGATTTTGACGCAATACCAGAATTGCCAGCATGGTTGACGCAGAAACTCTTTGAGGGGGTACAAAAATGTCCTTTTGGCACATTTTCACATTATGAGTGGCGAAGGCACGATTATTCTAGGAAGGTGAGGAGGCATGACCCCCGCAAAAATTTTGCAACCTTGCAGTCAAATATACCCCATTTTAGTGCTTTCTGGAGCCACTTTTAGATAATTACTGTTTGAAATTTGTTAGCCTGTGTCACTGCCACACCTAAGAAATATTTAACTGCTTGCATTTTCACATGTACAAGGGATACGCTGGAGCTGCGCAACATGCATATTGTTCTACCTTGTATTATTACCAGATTACCTTGTACCTCATATAACTTAGTACGCTAACAATCACTCAGGCAAAGTTGAGTAAAGTTGTATTTTTATCAATAAGCGCTGAAGGATTTATCAAGCAAAATTACGAATAACAGAAAACAAATAATGCTTTCCAAGGTCTTAGACATTTGAATTAATTTTTTCACTGTAGAACAGGTCATTTGTTTGTACCATTACAAGCACAACAACTGCAAATAATATTTAACATATTTCTGTGAGAGGCGCATGCATAACAGCCCCGTTTCCGTACGCCATTGGTTGCCAGTGAGCAAAAAATTATTACATAGCAACACTAAATTTTTTGTTTTTGATAATTTATTTATTTACACTCTAAGCTGAACGTTTTCGGCTTATATCAAGCCCTTGTCAAAGCACCTGCAATATCAAGTATTAGAACTTAATTATGATGTACAGCTAAAACTTCCAAATATCAATATAGACTTAGGCCTTACACTACCTCAGCAAGGCACATTAGACAAACGATGACAAAACAACAACTAAATGATAAAAAAATAGCTTAACCAAATACCGCCAAATACAATAGATTGTGATTGAATAAGGCAAATGAATCAAAATATTTTCAGTAAAAAAGAACAACCATTAGCATATTGTTGTTTGTTGAGAAATGGTTGGCTTTAAAGTAATACAGGAGGTCAGTGATGAACATTGAGCAAACTGCTGACAGTAGCACTGTTTCGACCTATCAGGTCTTTTCAGTGCAGTTGGTGACCGACAAGCAGGCAGAGGCTTTAAATATAGCATAGCTTAGACCGTCACACTTCTAGGACCTATACTAGGTCCACTGCAGTGGATGATCTGTCAAGTACTCTGCGAAGCTGTATCACTTGTGAATGATGGTTTGCATTGTTTCGTTAACAGAGTTTCATGAGTTTTCGCAGTATATTTAGATGAACATTTCTTTAAAACGGTAAACGACGAGTATAATGTAATTTTACTTTTAGAGCAAGATTTACACTGTTTGCAAACGAGCCTTTATGACACTTTTTCTAATGTTATTAAGGTTGCAATGTTTCCTTGCCCAAGCAACCAAATGTCTGGATAACATGCCAATGTATGTCTGATCCATATCTCAGGGGCATGTAAATCGATATACGACATTGGACACCAACGTTAAGGAGTACGAGATTTTAATTTAAAATTATTTCCGACTTTAACTCACTAATGCTCAAGCATTCTTACAAAGACGTAAAACAAGTGTATTTTAATTTTTTTTGTCTTGCTTCGTACTGTTTATAATCATTTATTGCTTTTTCTAGGGCTTTAGAAACACAAAAACTATTTAAATTACCTACCAGTGAATTTTGGAAATAAATTCTAGTTGTTACTGTCCATTACTTAAGGAGGTCTATTGGTAACTTTTGTAATTTGTCCATGGCACCCCATTTGTGACTCACAGATCTATCAATGTAATATTATTTTTAAAACGTGCGCTTTTGAAGCATTTTTGAAGTATTATTTTGAAGTTTTGAAGAAGTATTTTTGAAGCATTGTTTGGACTATCATATAAGTGACTTGAATCGGAATAACTTGTTATTGCTAAGCTTTAGATAATTTTTCTACAACAACCTGAAGCAGCACTTTTAGACTTTCATGAAGATTTTTGGTGGCACAGAATCAAATCTTTACTTAACATTCAGCCAATGATTTCGCCGACAATTCCATAATTTTTACTACTTTGTACTCTTTTCTAAGCTACTCCATTGTGTTTAACATAATGCTTATATTGCCCAGTTTTTTACTACAATTAGCTTTCAGTCCCTTTCACTTTTATTAATTGGTTTATGACGTCATATTAACTTTTAGTCTTTCATTCTGCTGTTGCTATGTCAACTGCTCTTGATATTTATAGGCTAAGGCAGTGCTTCTCAACCTTTTTGATGTCGTGGACCACTTTTCGCCGAGACTGTGTTTTGGGGCCCACTTCATGAAAAATTTGTTTCAGAACCATCATTTACTTCAGGAAGGAAGTTGCTACAAAACAAAAGAGTGTTAAGTTTATAATACATTTTTAGCTTTCGTAATTCATAATTTTTTCCAAAAAAATCTTTAATTTATGGCAGAACGTTTCGCGGCCCATCGAATGAGAAGCGCCGGGCTAAGGTAAATTTTTTGATTTGTTCTTTATACGTAGATATATTTACATCCATTCTCTGTTTAATAATGTTATTACAACTACCCGATTTACTGCTACTAGTAAGATTATGCTATACGTATTGTGGATATATCAAATCTGTATTATGCTAGCCGTGCAGAGTTTTTCACTTAATAATTCTTTTTTATGATGTTACCATAAACTGATGATGGCTATTATATACTCGAAATATATTTTCCGTTATTAAAAGTTGAAGCTGAATGATTTCCTATATTTGATTATCTAAAAGATTTCGAAAAGGAATTTTGTTTCCAACTGTTTTTTTTATAGTAAAATTTCATTTTGTTTTTGTTTCGAATCGCCTTTCATAGAGTAAAATTTCATTTCGCTTCCTTTCGCCCAGGTAAAATTTGTTCTAAATACCCCTAATTATAAATCATTGCTATAGTTGTAACTGAGTAAATTTACATTAAAATAGCAATTTCTAAATTTTGAAGCAAATCTAAAATGATAAAAATATTTTCTTATTTTTGGAAAAACAAAAAATCTTTTGAAAAATATGTGATTATAACCTATTGCTGATTTTATTTTGCTTCTTATAGAAAACTAAACTTGACTGTTTACAAAATACTGCAAGTTTGAAATGGGGGTGCTCCCATAGCCAGCAGATACTCCTGATGAGTCTGGCAACCTGAGTGATGAAGACCGTGCAAATGAAGGTCACGGTTTTAGAAACACCAGCAATATCGCGAAAGACATTCTGAATATAAAGGACCAATTGCTGATGTACCCCAATCAAAATTTTCTCGATTGAAACGATGCTGAAAATCGAAAGAAGTTTAGGGTTAATTATAATTGCACAAAGCCGTCGAAATCATGATCATCCAAAACAAACCAATTGCTTAAAGCAAGGTTTTTTTAAAGTCTGCCTCAATACCCTCTGAAGGTATTGAAATTAGATTTAGGAGGTATTAAAGATATTAATTTAAAAATAAAAGATGTATTGAATTACACAGTAATTGTACAAATGTAGTAATCAAACTTACGCAAAGCTTTATCAGGCGTTGGGCTATAAAACTTTAAAGACCGCTGACATGTACATTAGAAAATCCAAGAAGGAAAAAAAAAAGCGTTGTGTAAAATTGAGCATAACAAATAATTGTAAAAACACAATTTCTCACATGCCATCAATCCATCTACTTGTCAGTTGAGAAGAGATCATCAAGAATAAAGGCAATTACATCATGGTTAAGACAGGCAAAAAGGGCGTCAGTAAACTATGTCACAACCACACATTATATTCAATGCTTTCCATTTGATGTTGGATTGCACTCTACTGCTTTAAAATGTACCAAAATTAAAGCAATTCTGTAATATTTGTTTTTGTTAGATACGATTTCTTTTTCGCTTTTTCCTTTTGCAATAAATTTGGTGAAAAAGCAATCTATGTTTATTTGCAAAAATAATTCTTGAGAAATAGTAGCCTATGTATAAAATCGTGTTTGCTTACAATCTTTGCAATTGATGCAATACAGGCATTGATGAGTACGTCATGAAAGCTCACAGCCAGACAGCGTTTTCCAAGCCGTTTTGTATTTCTATTAAAATTTCACTTTTCAGGCATCTTAAACCAGCGTAACTTCAGAAAGTAGAGTATTCATTCTCGAAGCTTTTCGTCTGACACTTTTCAAGAGAATCCGTCAGAAATGAGTGAAAAGGTGAAGTGAGTCACTTATATAGAGACACAGTTGACGAAAAAGAAAAAAAGGGAAAAAAAAGGCTCTATCGTGATTGGTAAAAAGAAGCGACCAATAGAAAGAGCGGAAACTAATGTGCGATTTTTAGACCATAAACGAATTCCTTTTGTTTGCATAAATTTGGTTTGGATGTTTTAATGTACGTGGCTTCAAGGGTGGAAAGGTGAAAAGAAGTACGGCCACGGGCAAGAATGGAAAGTTTGTTGTCATTGTATTCGTGTGCGCATGTAGGGTTTTGTAAAAGATGTTGACCTATGGCAGAAAAGGAAGTTTCAGTTTTAAAGCTTCTGATTGGCTTGCAAGAGCGGGCCAATGTGCTTCGGTCCTGAGAAATATGCTTCTGGAGTATGGTTTTCGGCACGTGCTGCTTAATCCTCTGTTGTAGCCTTTGAGACGTACGACCCACGTACCGACTATCGCAGTGGCACAGAAATTGATAAACAATGTTGCTTTGATGAAAAGCGGGTAGTACATCCTTTTTGGCTACAGGCAGAAGTTGTCTGGTGGTGTAGACAATGCATGGTTCAACTGCAAAGTAACAGCGTTTGACGGCTGTTTTAATTTGCATTTCGTACCTCATCGAAACATTGCCCAGCCATGGCAAGTGAAGATAAACTGGGCATTTCTTCGGACCTAATTGCGTTGGTCTGCGAAATTGATTCATTTTCTTGGTCATAACAGTGTTGATGATAGCTTCAGGATAACCGTTGTTGATAAGGATTGATAGAATATTGGAAAGCTCATTTTCAAGAGTTGATTTCGAACAGATAACTAGAGCTCTGTGGACTAGAGTTGAAATCAAATTGGTCTTCCGCTTCATGGGGCAAAAAGAGTTCCAGCGAATGTATTGGCCAGTGAAAGTCGGCTTCCTGTAGATCGATGTAACAAATTCGTGATCATTCTTTTCTACCAGGACGTCAAGAAAGGGCAAAGTCCGATTGCATTCCTTTTCAAAAGTGAAACGAAGCGATGGATGGAGAGAATTTAGATGAGAGAAAAACTCATTGCATTCGTCTTCATCGTTAAAAATTGTAAAAGTATCATCGACGTATCGATAATACATAAGAGGTTTGTTGACTCTTTTGAAAAGCAAAGCTTCGTAATATCCGACAAAGATGTTGGCAAGAGATGGGCCAAGAGGTGAACTCATAGCAACGCCATCAATCTGTCGGTGCATTATATTGTTGAAACTGAATTCAACGGAGGAAGTAGCCGTTTGCATCAGCTCCACAAAAACTGCACGCGGAAAAGGAAGCGGAGTAAGCTCGCCATCATACAGAGCATTAGCGCAGATTTCAATAGTTTCTGCGAGTGGAACATTAGTAAAAAGGCTACATTCGTCATAGGAGCAGAGAAAGACAGATGGAGGAAAGTTAAAAGTTTTGACTTTGTCAGCAAAAGTAAAAGAATCGGAAATACAGTAGGTAGAATAAAGTGAAAGAACAGGATCAATAACTGACGTAAGCCATTGCGCTAATTGATGCTGTGCTGAGCCAGTCATTGACAATATAGGACGTAAGGGTACATCTTGCTTGTGAATTTTCGGCAAGCCATACATTCGGGGCCGTTGTGAACCAGTTGGTCGAATCCTGCTGTAAATCTTGGATGGAAGAAGGCCTTCTTTCTTGAGTTGAAGCAACCGTCTTTGAATATGAGCTTCAATCTTCGCAGTGTTGTCAAATTCGGAAGAAGGGCCAAGATTTTCAAATTTAGAGTTGTCTTGCAAAATAAAATCCATTTTTGAAATGTAATCAATCTTGTTCATTATGACAACGCCAGAACCGTTGTCAGGTTTAGTGATATGGATATTTTCATTGCATCTGAGGGATCGGGTTGCCTGGATGCACTCTTTTAAAATCAGAAAGTCGTCCATGTCAATTGGATTACCGCAATAAGCATGGGCGAGGTCGCTTAATCTGGCTTTCAAGGCTGAAAATTGCTCGGATGAATGAGGGACATGATGTAGCAATTGACCAATGAGCACTTCGAATTCGGCAAAGATCTCTTCCCGTTGGACACTGTGAGGTGGTAGACAAAAATTCAGTCCATGGGAGAGAACAAATTCTTCCGTTGGGGAGAGTTTGTAATTCGAGAGATTAATGATGGTGTCCTTGTTTGGTTTTGCCATGTTGCCAAATCGTTGTTGGAAAAGAAATTTGAGTTTCCGTTCATTCTTGATAGAAAGTTCTCGTTCTTTCCGTTCGTCAATGGTGGCTATATATCTGCAGAATCGAATGAAATCGAAGAAAGACAAGAATGATCACGAATTTGTTACATCGATCTACAGGAAGCCGACTTTCACTGGCCAATACATTCGCTGGAACTCTTTTTGCCCCATGAAGCGGAAGACTAATTTGATTTCAACTCTAGTCCACAGAGCTCTAGTTATCTGTTCGAAATCAACTCTTGAAAATGAGCTTTCCAATATTCGATCAATCCTTATCAACAACGGTTACCCTGAAGCTATCATCAACGGTATCAGGACAAATACCCACCGGACAAATACCCACCGGACATATACCCCCGGACAAATACCCACCGGACAATTACCCCCCTTGCCAAATACCCACCGGACAATTACCCACCAGTTTTTTTTGTTTTGTTTAAGGGTTAGGGTTAGGGTTAGGGTTAGGGTTAGGGTTAAGGTTAGGGTTAGGGTTAGGGTTAGGGTTAGGATTAGGATTAGGGTTAGGGTTAGGATTAGGGTTAGGGTTAGGGTTAGGGTTAGGGTTAAGGTTAGGGTTAGGGTTAGGGTTAGGGTTAGGATTAGGGTTAGGGTTAGGGTTAGGGTTAGGGTTAGGGTTAGGGTTAGGGTTTTTCCTCACATTTCATCTTGTGGTGGGTATATGTCCAGGGGGTATTTGTCCGGTGGGTATTTGGCAAGGGGGGTAATTGTCCGGTGGGTATTTGTCCGGTGGGTATTTGTCCGGTGGGTATTTGTCCGGTGGGTATTTGTCCGGGGGTATTTGTCCTAGAATCATCATCAACACTGTTATAACCAAGAAAATGAATCAATTTCGCAGACCAACGCAATTAGGTCCGAAGAAATGCCCAGTTTATCTTCACTTGCCATGGCTGGGCAATGTTTCGATGAGGTACGAAATGCAAATTAAAACAGCCGTCAAACGCTGTTACTTTGCAGTTGAACCATGCATTGTCTACACCACCAGACAACTTCTGCCTGTAGCCAAAAAGGATGTACTACCCGCTTTTCATCAAAGCAACATTGTTTATCAATTTCTGTGCCACTGCGATAGTCGGTACGTGGGTCGTACGTCTCAAAGGCTACAACAGAGGATTAAGCAGCACGTGCCGAAAACCATACTCCAGAAGCATATTTCTCAGGACCGAAGCACATTGGCCCACTCTTGCAAGCCAATCAGAAGCTTTAAAACTGAAACTTCCTTTTCTGCCATAGGTCAACATCTTTTACAAAACCCTACATGCGCACACGAATACAATGACAACAAATTTTCCATTCTTGCCCGTGGCCGTACTTCTTTTCACCTTTCCACCCTTGAAGCCACGTACATTAAAACATCCAAACCAAATTTATGCAAACAAAAGGAATTCGTTTATGGTCTAAAAATCGCACATTAGTTTCCGCTCTTTCTATTGGTCGCTTCTTTTTACCAATCACGATAGAGCCTTTTTTTTCCCTTTTTTTCTTTTTCGTCAACTGTGTCTCTATATAAGTGACTCACTTCACCTTTTCACTCATTTCTGACGGATTCTCTTGAAAAGTGTCAGACGAAAAGCTTCGAGAATGAATACTCTACTTTCTGCAATTTTCAAATTCTGTACCACAAATCAACTCTTCAGCGTAACTTCATTTATATATAAGTTATAGTTAAAATTTTATCAAGGTGATATTTTAAATCAAAGCAAACGTCGTATAAGTGCCCAAATGTTCCTCAAAAGAAGTATCACTTTCTGTCTTCCTGGGACGAATATAAAAAAAATTTCTTTTGAACGTTTATACTCTACTTGTAAAAACCTTTTTGTAGATCTTCTTTACAATATTTCCATTAAATCGATGACCAGGGTTAAATGTTCAATAAATGCGCCTAATTTTAAAATCTGACGTTTCATAATCAGCCTAGATATGTTTCTATGAAATCGATAAGATGGTTTTACCACAGAAAGTACGTCAAAAAGATGAAGTTTACGCTTGCAGGAACATCGTCATATTGAGTAGTATGGGTGTGACGAAATTTATTCAAAGCTTCATCAAAAAACCAGCTCGAGTAACTGTTGTCATAAAACAAAGATAACAACTCTTTTGTTTCGGTTTAAAAAAGCTTTTCTTTGGAACAAATAGTTTTTGCTCGATTCAACATACAGAAAACCAATCCGGTTTTCCTTTTTAAAGGACAGATTGCCTTGAAGTTGAGAAAAGCGCCAGTGTTTGTTGATTTTTTCCAATCCATGCATCAAATTATCGTCATTAATTTTAAATTCTATATCCAAAAATGAAAGTGTACCAAAGGATTTTTCCATAGTAAACTTTATTTTTCTATACTGAGACTTTAAATAAATTAAGGAACTCGACACTGGCACATTCTTTATCAAATACAGCAACAATATGATCGACATATCAGTTATATGATTTAGGGGAGCAGTTTAAACTCTGTTGAAGAAGTCGATTTTTTAGGTCTGTCACCAAAAATTGGCCATTGTGAGATCGAATAATGAATCCATAGCTACGCCATTATTTTGCTGGAGTATATTGTTCTTGTAAATCAACATACCTTGAGAGGCTAATTCAAGATGGAAAACAGGATTGGCTCTCTGTATGTTGAATCGAGCTAAAACTATTTGTTCCAAAGAAAAGCTTTTTTAAACCGAAACAAAAGAATTAAAACTTTTGTTTTGTGGCAACAGTTACTCGAGCTGGTTTTTTGATGAAGCTTTGAATAAATTTCGTCACACCCATACTACTCAAAATGACGATGTTCCTGCAAGCGAAAACTTCATCTTTTTGACGTACTTTCTGTGGTAAAACCATCTTATCGATTTCATAGAAACATATCTAGGCTGATTATGAAACGTCAGATTTTAAAATTAGGCGCATTTATAGAAAAATTAAAGTCCGAAATAATTTTAAATTAAAATCTCATTCTTTTTTACCTTGATGTCCAATGTCGTATATCGATTTACATGTCCCTGAGATATGGATCAGACATACATTGGCATGTTATCCAAACATCTGGTCATCAAGGCAAGGAAACATTTCAACCTTAATAACACTAGAAAAAGTGCCATAAAGGATAGTTTGCAAACAGTGTAAATCTTGGTCTAAAAGTGAAATTACATTGTACTCGTCGTTTACCGTTTTAAAGAAATGTTCATCTGAATATACTGCGAAAACTCATAAAACTCTGCTAGTAAACAAAGCAAAACACTTCTTAATAAACAACTATAGGCTAATGGTTATTCTTTTTTGCTAAAAATATCTTAATTTATTTGTCTTATTCAATCATAATCTATTGTATTTGGCGGTATTTGGTTAGGTTATTTTTTTATCATTTAGTTGTTGTTTTGTCATCGCTTGTCTAATGTGCCTTGCTGAGGTAGTGTAAGGCCTAAGTCTATATTAATATTTGGAAGTTTTAGCTGTACATCATAATTAAGTTCTAATACTTGATATTGCAGGTGCTTTGACAAGGGCTTGATATAAGCCGAAAACGTTCAGCTTAGAGTGTAAATAAATAAATGAAAAGTGGTTTAGTGTTGTTATGAAGTACTGTTTTATGGATTCTAAAAGTTTCATCCCTTCCTAAATTGTACAAAAATATTCTTGAACATACAAATTTTCAAGATAAAATTTTTGAGAAATCAAACTTTCCAAGATAGAAAATTCTTTTCATGAAAGTAATTTCATTATCAGCAGAGCAGTCGAGTCTTGACTTTAGTCTTGAGTCGTAGTATGCGAGTCTCGGGTCACAAGTATGCGAGTCCCGAGTCACAAGTGTCGAGTCCCGAGTCGAATTATTTCATACAAACAACTCGAGTCAAATCTAGACTTTTTGACTCGACTCTCTCCAACACTGTAAATTATTGTCTTTAGTTTTACTGGCATTGCGCGTTGAAGAAAAAAAGGAAAAAGCGTACTCAATGTGGCATGGCACATTGAAGAAAGAAAGGAAAAAAGGCGTGCTCACTTCAGAATGCTATAGAATTATTGTTTGCTGTGTTGCAAATGATGAATATTTTTGTTGCTACGAGAGGACCTTGTTTATATCTCCCCTTGGAGGTTTTAACCGCGTTTTTACGGTCAGCGTTTCTTGAAAAAATGGGAGGAACAATTTCTGCAATTGAGAGTTGATTGTAACCAGTGGCCTAGGAAAGGGGTTTCCGTGTGCGTCCCCCTCAGGAAGACGTTAAATGTCATTTTTAGTCTATATTCTTGTAACGAATAGCACTGAGAATATTGATTTCCGGAAAAAACAAAACAAATGAATTAAAAGTTTTTCACCGCGACTGTCCAATGAAATTTGCTAAACGCATTTCTATGCCCCCCTCAACAAATTTCTGCGAGCATCCCTGAGTGTGGCGTCATCTTCACCTCTAAAAGAGTGGAATTTTTGCCATTTGGTTAGTCGGCGACTGGCTTTCGTTTCAAAAAAACACTGTTGCTTTCTGTCTTGAAATGCAATGCTAAAAAAATTAATAGAAAAATTTGCTCAAAAATGATCACCAGCATCATACGGTACCATACAGCAATCCATTACATCATGTCAATAACCCGCGACCGGTTTCGACCTTATTGGGTCTCATCAGGCGGGTGTAAAAAACACTCAATAATAAATATGCTAAAAAAAACAAATTTGCCATTGGGTGCAAAAAAAAGAAAAATGCAACACAAAACAATATGATACAGCAATACCTATATCATGGGGGTCACATTCAAGGACACACGCACATGACATGGACAACAAGTCACATCGGTAAGCCCTAATAGGGGTGCAGGATCATTGTCAAGACTTATCAATAATACATGAGTTGCTAGTTGCTAGCCAGCAATTTCTAAAAAAATTAACTTTTAATAAGACGTCATTATGACATTAGCAATTCCCTTATGACACTCAACCCAAGGCAATTATGAATCGTGCCAAGTTTGATGTTTATAGGCTTAGCAGTTCCAAAGGAGTAAAAGCAAACGCACGCTCGCACAGAGAGAACTTTGCTTTAAAGTGTAGATACCATCACTAAAGTTTTGGAACAGTAACTTATTTACAATAACAAGTTTTTTGATGCTATTTTCAATAAATAATGTAGAAAGAGGATTGTCAGACAAAAATCTTAAAAAGCGCTAAATCCAATGATAAATTAGTGCCCCAAATCATTTTTTACTAGCTGAAAAATGCGCTCAACAATAAGTATTTGATTCCGCAAAGTAAGAATAAAGAGCTTTTATTCGACATATTTAATTCAAAACATATAAGAATGAAATAATAAATAAAAAAATAATACAGTAGGAGCCGCTTATTATGACCACGGATAATATGACCAGCCGCTTATTATGACCAATTTGGTATGGTCCGGAATTTTTCCATTTAAAATTCTCCGTTTAATATGAACAAATTTCGGATAATATGACCAACATTTTCTCCATCTCTCTTGTTACGGTACAGCATTTTTTCCCGCCACGCACTTATAACTTCGTTTTTTCAACATATTGTTACATACTGTACTTAGTTTTACCGTCACTTGAGCTGTTACAGTACTGTGCTTTGTTTTACTGCCAACGTCACACTGTTACTTCGGTTTAGCGATGCATTAGACGGTGTTTGCACTGCTTGTGGCTTACGGCGTCGATTCAGGAGCTGTTATGGCGGCTTCGGTTTTTATAACCATTCGGATATTATGACTAAAATGGTCTGGTCCCAAGATGGTCATATTAAGCGGCGTCTACTGTAATATTTAGCAATTAATTATTTAAAATGATTAAGGCACACCATCAGTATTCAAGGAGATATTTGATTATTTAAATTTTTAAAAGAGTAGAAATGATAACAAAGAGTTTGTAGGTTAAAAAACTGATCTAAAATTTGATATCCAAAAGTGTAATGTTGATCTTAGTTTTCAATAGAATTTGAAAGTTTTGTAATATCACCTGTTATTACACTAAAAAAGTGTCATTGGAAAAGCTGTCATTCCTTAAAGAATAATATCCAACTTTCAGACACAGAATCCAAAAAAAATACTGGGAACCCTGTCCCACGACCCTTGTTTGAGGAAAGAAAAACCTAATTAAAACTCTCGCGACATAAACACGGATGCTTCGCGACACACTAATGTGCAGCGGCACATAAATTCAAAACCATTAATCTATACCAGGGGTGAGCAAACTTTTTAGTCGGAGGGCTGCATTGACCATTAAGGTGTTGGCCGAGGGTCAAAGCTTAAAATCTTACAATAGCTGTATACAATGCCGGTGGCCCGTGGAAGGGTGCAAATGCCTAATTTCAAATTTGAAAATGATAGCCTCCAAAAAAAGTCGTCACCGTTTATTTGGACAAAAAATGCGTCAATTCAAACAAAGAATTGCGTAGCGGCTGTTTTAATGATGGTTTCTATCGTTTTTGTCTCTTTAGTACGGCAAGTGTGGCCACCCCTGTCATGTTAAATTAGATATATGGAAGTTTTTACAAAAGTTGGAGGGCCGTAGTTTGCCTACCTCTGATTTATGATCTATACTGTAAAGCACAAACAAGATTTTTTCTGTTTGGGTTGACTCCTCCTAAACTAATGGACGTACAAAAGTCAAACTTGGAATGACTGATAAATACCTTGGGATAAGTGTCATCAGAGGGTTGATAACGTCGTGATAACGTTCACTCTTAGCATATTAATCACAAGAACTTCATAAAATTAAATTATGACGTCACAAACGCCCTTTCTTAGCTGGATTTGCTAGCTATCTCGCATAAAGCTTGTAGTAGAAAGCTTGCGTTGATATAGCTTAAAATTGAACAGCATCTATTGCATGAACCGATGGCCGATTGGACAAAGGCGCTCGTTGTATAAGTAGCTGGTCTACAGAGTCCATCTGATGAGTTCTAACAGGAACAAAACCGGTCGTGGAAGTGATATTTTTCAACAGATAGCGTTAGCCTTAAAAATGCCTTCCTACATCCATTAATTAAACATGTTAATCAGAGTTCTGTGTGTTCGTAATAGCAAAATTTTAACCTTTGAAACAGATTTTACCAAATGCCGATTTCTTTAATTTTTTTTATTCATAATTCTGAAAATCCAATCAATGATAAAGAAAACTGTTTTTATTCTGAAATTTATGATAATTTGGCGTAATCTACAGTTGTTCATTATTCGCTTTTAAACTTTTTGTTTTGCCTTTTTCTTTCGATTGCGTAGCACACTATTTATATTGCCTCACTCGTGCTCTCGTTTATCATTAATCCTGATAAAAAACAGCTGTATAGCTGTTCGAAACGTTGACGGATATTGAAGTTTTTAGCATGCTCGGTAAGAACTTGTATCAAACTGAAATAAACGTTATTATTACAAGAAGAGCTAAAGTAAATGAATTTAGCAATATATTATTCAAAAATCTTGTTGGTGGTACAGAATTTTGATATAGCTTTGAAAAAAGCTGTTTGAGCCATAAGCTTTTCGTGACGCTCTCATCAGCGGCGGTATTGCGTCAAAAAGGAAGATCTAGAGTGAATAAGTATTTTATGTGTATGTGAATAAGCCCCAGCAATGCTGGAATGCAAATCTGGTTTCCAAATGAAAGTCAAAGAAAAATCTCCTGAAGTTAGAGGAGTACATTGCATGATACATCGGTATACTCTCGCTTGCAAGACTCTTCCAAACTTTTTGAAGAAAGTGCTTAACTCTGTTGTGAAAATAGTTAATTTCATCAAAAAGAGTGCCACAACCTTTCGTCTATTCAAACAGTTTTGCAAAGAAATGGACACAGACCATGAAACTCTTTTGTATTATACTACTGTACGGTGGCTTTCCAAAGGAAATGTCGTTACTCGCTTCTTTGAGCTGAGAACTGAAATCAAGCTTTTTCTGGAAATGATTGAAAAAGATGCCTTCGTCGACTTCTTCAAGGACGAAACATGGCTGCAGGGTCTGGCTTACCTGGCTGACATTACTGAAAAGTTAAATAAGTTTAACTTGAGACTTCAAGGACCTGATACAAACATATTACAATTTGGAGACATTTTGCGTGGCTTCATAGAAAAGGTACATAATTGGAATCGCAGAGTCAACCAGGAAAACTTTGCCATGTTTGAAAACCTATCTAATTTTGAATCTGATCTCAGTTCACTAATAAAACATGAAACAACTGAACATTCGCAATCGCTGGAAAATGAATTCGAAAAGTACTTTCCTGATCTTGAAGAAGGGTCCGACGTTTTTCCTCGAAATCCATTTTCCGTAATGATAGACATAGCAACTATTCCTGAAGAAGTCCAAGACGAGCTGTTGGAATTGAGAAATGACTTAGCTGGTCGTGAAATATTCATGACTAAATCACTGTCTCAGTTTTGGAGCTCCATGTTGACGTCCTACCCAAAGTTATCAACGGAAGCATTGCGCGTTATTGTTCCATTCGCTTCCACTTATCTTTGTGAAAGCGGATTTTCTGCTCTCATGCACATCAAATCAAAGGCTCGCAACCAGCTAGACGTGAAAGATGATATGAGAATAGCAATTTCCAAAACACAACCACGTATTTCGAGACTTGCTTGTAATATGCAACAGCGAAAATCGCATTAAAGTGTGTTCACTTAAATAAATAAAATGATCTACATTTGTTTTGTGTTTGACTAAGTAAGGGTTGAATGATTATGCTGCAGTGTAAGCTAGATATTTAGTTTAAGCTAAAATCTATAGTGGGGGGTCCGCGATTTCGTGAAGTACAATTTAAGGGTTCGCAATGACAAAAAGGTTGAGAACCACTGGTATAGATGAATATTTGTAATTGACAGGATGTTTGTACGTAAGACTGATCTTTATTTAATAGTAGGAAGCTGGAGATCAAGGGCAAAGTTCAATGTAATAAAATCTCAATTTTAAGAAAACATCAAAACAAAACAATGGGCCTATCAATTTGTAAAACTGGACCCACAAGGAACGTTTTTGCTTAAAAATACCTTAATGGCATAATGGAATAGAGTGCATGGGTTTGGAGGAGAGGCATGGCCTTTTTTCTAGCTGTGCCGAAACCAAAAAATTGCACAGTTAGAAAACTTGACATCACAAATATAAATACGAAAAGGTGCGCACCAAGCCATGAAATGACCTTTCCACAAAATATTTAATTTCTGTAATAGTCGTCGTCATCGTCGTTTAGTTAGGCACCCAAACTCAATCCGGGCCAGCACAAATCAAGGCCAGAAACGAGGGTCTATCCTTTTACCACCCCGGGCTGCTGCGGTGCTCAGATTAGATACTGGCAGCAGTGGTCTCAAGCCAATATCGAGTTGCGTCACCCAAAACCTGCAGACCTCGTATTCCTCTTGGTACATGATGTATGAGACATGAAGATATGACGTGATCTGCAGTTTGCTCAGTGGTGCCACGTTCGCAATTCGGTGATGAAGCGAGACCCCATTTGTACATGGACGAGTGATAACGTCCTACACCAGTTCGCAGGCAATTGAGCCTTAACCAAGATGTTCTGGGCAGGCTCATTCCAAGTAGCTTTGAACTGACGCTGGGAATGAAAGCACGGACCCTTGAAATACTATCCAAGTAGCCCGCGTTCCATTCATGTTTCGTCCATAGCTTCAGGTGGATGTCCAGTTTAGACAAACTACCTAATAGTTTCCACGCAGGAGATACAAATGGGCGTCTTGATCTAAGTCTCCCCTGGTGCGCATCCTGCTGCCCAACCAACTGTCCGTGTAGTACATGGTCGTGATCATGGATAGCACGATTAATCAAAAAGATTGTCACTCCTAATTAGCGGAGCTCAGCTGGCTGGATGCCTGCGAGGACAGGCAAGTCCTCCGTTGGTATGGGACGCAAGCATCCAGTGACAATGCACAAAGCATCATTGAGAATGCTGTCAATGAGATGAGCATGCGTACTACGACACCAAACTGGTGCGCATACTCAGCTGGGGATTAGACCAAGGAAAGAGCAGAGATGCGCAATGTCTTGGCACCTGCACCCCATCCAGATCCCGCAAGCCGCCTCAACAGCGCGACTCGGGTGGATAGTTTTTTGTGCAAAGCCTCGAGGTGGTGACGGAAAGTGAGCGACCTGTCCAGCTTTACTTTGGGACTGTCATGATCGTCCAGAGCATGTGCTTATCTCGTAGAGGCCTAATCAACTTGCAGGTGAGACCACGGTGCCAGACAGTGTCGTAAGCAGCTGTCAGATTGACAAACACGACACCAGCCTTCTTCTTGGCCTCAAACGAATCCTCGATGTTTTGAGTAAGCCAAACAGTCTGATCCACGGTTGGCCTTCTCTGTCGGAACCCAGCCTGCTCCCTAGAAAAAAGTGGGTCAACAATCGGCTCAACACGAGCGTGTATGAGCCTCTCGAGGATCTTGTAGGGGACACAAAGCAAGGAGATGGGACGATAGTTTTTCGGGCCCTCTACAGGCTTCTTGGGTTTAGGGATCGCCACTACCAGTGCTCTTCTCCAGACTTTTGGAATTTTGAGATGGCGCAGGCAGAAAGAAAAGAAGCCACACAACCAGGACTTCAGTGCAGCTCCACCATGGGTTATTAGCTCCAGGCAAGAATCTGGGCCTAGAGCTTTTCCTGGTTTCAGGTGTTTGAGGGCAGCAGCGAACTCCTGAGAGGTAAAACTTTCACAGATGTTCACTTGACTTGTTGGAGTGGCCCTCCAAAGATCTGACACTTCCTTCGAAATGATCGAGATGACTCGCAATCAATACCCTCGTAACTGTCGTTTCTAATCAGCTTGGACGCAATAGCGTTTACTGAGACGGCACAATGACGAGGGGAGCGCCAAGATCTACCAGTTAAGTTGTTCAATATACTCCATGCTTTTCGGCTACAGTGCAAAAAGTCAATAATCTGAAGTGCGTCGGACCATCGATCTCTGCATTTCTTGTCGAGCCTGAGGAACAGGGCTGTGGCAGCCCTGTTAGAGTCGCTTCCTTCAGGCGACTGCAGAAATGTCCGGTAGAGGTTTTCGCACCCAGCATCTCAACACGGTATGTAGTTATTTCGACGACCGCGTGAGATAGATTTTTTGTCCGCTGTTCTGATGACATTGCAGAAGTCCTGGTAGGCCAGATCCACATCCGGTGAATCTGGTGGCAACAAACTCTTGGCAAGTTTGTTGGTCAATGCATTGTAGTGGCTCCTGTTGGCCTTGCGGAAGTTCCATCGTTTGACAGGCTTGATTGGAACAGGCAGAGCAAGTCTTGGAGGAACAGTAATCGAGGGTTGATGTTGTGAACTAGGGAAATTCTCTAAGATGCGTCTGTCAGGTACAAGGCTGTCTGGACCAACACTGACAAATGTCAAATCAGGGTTGGTGCCAGTGTTCCAGCGACCAGAATGAAACGTGGCCACGTATTTCACGTATTTTATTCCTGGAAGGGTAACCCCTCACCCCGATGTTGAGCCAGGGCCTATTGCTCGGCAAACGCCCTTTTTAGGGCGGGGCGATGTGCCCTGTCAGGGCACACCGTCAACAAGTTCCGAAGGCCAGCAGCCTTGCAGCTGAACATCGAAGGCCTCACTGCAAGCAAGATGAATGTACTTCATCATCTCGCCGTGTAGTATGAGGCGCTCGTCATTCTTCTTCAGGAGACCCACTGCACTTGAGAAGATAAGTTAACAATTTCTGTAGTAGTAAAGAAGATTATCATTTTGACGCTACCATCATTTTTGATCTTGCTGCGCTCTCCAACGTCTTGAAAAAACAAATAATAGTTAATGAAATCATTCTCTGTCAGCATTATCAGTTGTGATTAATAAAGTAAAATGGCCATCATTACAAGTACAGAAACTATGACCTCCATTTACTACAACCTTCGTTGTTGCTTTTACAAATATTTGGTGAAACCGGCGCAGCTGCCTGAACTAATACTTTTTAATTCGGCATAGCTGATGGCTTGCCCTACCGGGATAAAATTGCGCTATATTTGGTAAAAGCTATTTTGCTTGATAGGTATCCAGCAAGGGCGTGAGAAAGTTTAAGAGAAAATCAAAAGAAAACAACATCCCTGAATGAAATTGAAACTTGTGGAAGACATTTGTGCTATGCCTCCAAGCTAAGGAAAACGCATAGTCCGTTTTGAGTAGCAAACGCGGCACGTAGATCTAAAGCGTAGCTAGTGCATTTAGGTCACAAATTTAAATACGAAAATAAGCGCAGCCAAGTGGTGAAACACGCCCACTACCTTTACACAACTTCTTTTATTTTTGAAAACAATCGCTACTTTGGTGCTGCCATCCCCCTGTTTACCTTCAATAGTGTCCCGGTTGCCTATTTATTTAAAGAAATAGAGAGATTGGTATCATGGGAAACTGTTCCTGTCCATGATGTATTTGACTCGATTATCTCTTAAAAGAACATGTGATTTAGGAATGAGAATTGAATGTGCAGATAAACCATCAACCTCTCACTATTGTTCTCACAACCTCTGATTGGGTGAAGCCAGCTAAACCGATAATCCTAACCACGACGTTACTAATGGGGGAGGGCTCTGCAACCGGCGCTAGACAATAAATAATGGTTGAGATCAGATGCAGAGAGAAAGCACTTTTTTCCCTCTCATTTCCCGGGCCAAAAGCGTAAACAAGGGACAGAACGAATAACTTTAACAAAAAACTATAAAACAAGAATAATTGTTAATAATAACATAAATTATCTTAAATATCGGTGACATAAACTTTCTAAGAGTGTTTAGATTCGAAAAAATCCATGTCCCCCAATACTTCACTGGTTTCAAGACTTTCCCTTTGCTACACCACTGGTTGAAACAACGTATTTCAAAAATTTGTGGTCTAGCTAATCACCAAAATTTTTTCCTCAAACATTTTCAAAAGTTTCAGAAGACATTTTCTATTTTTCTATGCTTTACCCGCTCACTCAGGGATCAGGTCAACATTAGGATAATGAATTAGGATAATCAACATTAGGATAATGAATATTTGAACAATAATGGAGTAAAAGACGATTCTGAACTACTTGCAAATATGTTTTGAGCAATTTGACGAAGTCAGAGAGCATTTTCACACGACAATCTTATAGTTTTCTACTCTTCCTGGCTCTAGCCCATGTCGAAGATTAATTCGCGTTTCTGCGTATTGTGCAGTTATTTTTAAATTTTAAAAAACTCACAAAACTACATAAATTTCTATCTTACAGGTCACTTTTACCTCAAAAAAAACAGATCATCAATAGATACCTACTTACTGGTAGCTTGATGCTGATAAAACTATTGTGATCTCACAACAAGTCATCGGTGCAGAAGCAGCCGGGTCCAAAAAACTTTGCACGTCAAAATTCGTCTTCTATCGCCAGTTATTGAAAAGAGCTTGACATAGCAAATGCATATGTTTGAGCATAGGCCAAAAACATAACTTCAATCACACATTTCATCAGCTTTTCTCCATAACAATTTTTTAAGTAAACGATAGAAGCTGGAACAACTATCGCTGAAAACATTCCACTAAGGCATTATGACAAAGCTACAAAGGGTAACACTGAGTTTTGAAAGGAAATTCAGTTTTCAGCAAACAAAAATAAAAATTAGGCGTTATTAATCAAGTAGGCCTGAGTAAAAAGTAGCCAAATTGAGCACTTTTTTGTTTTTAGCGCTTAAAGCAATATTATATCGCAAGTGTTTGTAAACGAAGTCCAATCTGGAAACCCTGGGTAGAAATAGCAGTTGGTTCCTGAAATTGAAATAGGTCAATTTGGCGGCTTTTCGTTTCAGGTAGACCCATATATATTTTTCATTTTCAAAAAAATTTGATCAATTTTTATATTTAACTGAAAGCTTATTTCGAGACTGCTTGCAGATTTACTTTAAAAAATATTTGCAGACAACACTTTTTAAAGAAGGGAGTTACGCTTGCTTTCAGCCAGAACCTCGACACTGAGAGTCAAACTCGACATGCACCTAATTTCGTTTACAAAGTTTTATTCATCTTCTCCTGAGGCACTAGACAGCTATTTCGGAGCGAAAGAAAAGTTTTTCTGATTAGTTGGTCATTTTACTCCTTTCAATACAAGGGAAGCACAAAACTTTTGTTTGTATCCTCTTTGAAGTTATAATTGGTCAACTGGATTTCGATTAAAAATATTGTCAACAGGAGAAATTGCCGCACAGGGTATTTTCTAAGGGCACAGCAAACAGATATCATGCGGTGTTCAAGCCAAAGCCCAACTATGATAAGCTGGTGCCAAATCGTGCTGAAACACGATGCCATGCTGCTCTAGTTCAATTTTATTTATCAATCTTTACATTGATTCTACAGTAGATTAGGGCAAATATTATTTCAAAAAGTGTCTGATCCAAAGTATCAATTATTGTCAAGCCATCATTTACAAAATCGGCAGCATCAAAACATGCAATACAGTGAGCAAGGAGAAATGTATCAGACTCCCCCAGCCTATGCTCCCCAACCACCAGGCTCTATGCCAAGTTTTCAGCAGGAAAATTCAACGGCAATGATTTTTCATCATGGAACGCTTCCTCAACCCCCTGTAACAAGCCAGCCGAGTCCAATGCTAATCAACACTACAACGACTGTCGTAACAAATCAACCTATGATGAGATCTTGGAGATTTGGTTTGGGTAGCTGCTGCGCGGACTGCCAAGTCTGTAAGTAAAACGTTGTTTGCTCACAATTTTTTGCCTGCTTTTGATTTTGTTTTTGCTAGAACGGGCCTACACAATTACAAACTGGGTCACAACAGCCAAATATTTTTCTTCGATCCGTGCGATATTTTTGTTTGTAATCAGGTCTACCATCCGCCCTAACCAAAAAATAAGCTAGTTGTGAAAGCGGCATGTTTTTGCCTTGAATTTCAGGCGAAGACGTTTTTTTGACAGCCCGCATCTTGAAGGTATAAATTGACAAATTTTTGTTCCAGATTTACGGCGAACACCTTTTTTTGTGCAGGAGAACATCTCGAGCAATAAAATTTTAAGACAAACTAAACACAACTCGAAAACAAGCACGTTTTTTTGGAAATTTTATTTTATAACGTGGTTTTCTTGAAAATTAGCACAAACCTCTGAAATAAGCTCGAAGAAGTACCAATAGGTCTACTCGTAACTTTGTTTCAACTGTGACGTTATTTTCAAATCATTTAGCGGCCCCAACTTTACTGTAGAGTATTCATTCTCGAAGCTTTTTGTCTGATACTTTTTAAGAGAATGCGTCAGAAATAGAGTGAAAAGGTGAAGTGAGTCACTTATATAGAAACAGAGTTGACGAAAAAGAAAAAAAGGAAAAAAGCTCCATCATAATTGGTAAAAGATTAGAAGTGCTATTTCACAAGCAGCCTTTCTTAAGGCTTCCATCGGTCGACGAACGCTCCCTAAGTTCGTAAAGTTTCGAATAGAAAAATCATCAGTGCGTCAGACACCAAATATAGAACGTGCATTTATGCACGATGAAATTGAAAAGAGCAAATCACTGATAACATTCTTGAAAGGCAAGTTGCGCGCACTATGGCAAGAAGTCAGACAATTCCCATCTTTCTTCGATTTCATTCGATTCTGCAGATATATAGCCACCGTTGACGAACCGAAAGAACGAGAACTTTCAATCAAGACTGAACGGAAACTCAAACTTCTTTTTCAACAACGATTTGGCAACATGGCGAAACCAAACAAGGACACTATTATCAATCTATCTAATTATAAACTCTCCCCGACGGAAGAATTTGTTCTCTTCCATGGACTGAATTTTTGTCTACCACCTCACAGTGTTCAACGAGAAGAGATCTTTGCCGAATTTGAGGTGTTCATTGGTCAATTGCTTCATCATGTTCCTTATTCCTCCGAGCAATTTTCAGCCCTGAAAGCCAGGTTGAGCGACCTCGTTCATTCTTACTGCGGTAATTCAATTGACATTGGCGACTTTCTTATTTTAAAAGAGTGCATCCAGGCAACCAGATCCCTCACATGCAATGAAAATATCCATGTCACTAAACCTGACAACGGTTCTGGCGTTGTCATAATGAACAAAAGTGATTACATTTTAAAAAAGTCATAAAGTGATTACATTTTAAAAATGAATTTCATTCTGCAAGACAACTCTAAGTTTGAAAATCTTGGCCCTTTTTTCGAATTTGACAACACTGCGAAGATTGAAGCTCATATTCAAAGACGGTTGCTTCAACTCAAGAAAGAAGGCCTTCTTCCATCCAAGATTTACTACAGCATTCGACCAACTGGTTCTCAACGGCCCCGAATGTATGGCTTGCCGAAAATTCACAAGCAAGATGTACCTTTACGTCCTATATTGTCAATGACTGCCTCAGCACAGCATCAATTAGCGCAATGGCTTACGTCGGTTATTGATCCTGTTCTTTCACTTTATTCTGCCCACTGTATTTCCGATTCCTTTACTTTTGCTGACAAAGTCAAACCTTTTAACTTTCCTCCATCTGTCTTTCTTTGCTCCTATGACGTCTGTAGCCTTTTTACTAACGTTCCACTTGCAGAAACCAATGAAATCTGCGCTGATGCTCTGTATAATGGCGAGCTTACTCCGACTCCTTTTCCTCATGCAGTTTTTGTTGAGCTGATGCAAGCGGCTACTTCCTCCGTTGAATTCAGTTTCAACAATATAATGCACCGACAGATTGATGACGTTGCTATGGGTTCACCTCTTGGCCCATCTCTTGCCAACATTTTTCTCGGATATTACGAAGCTTTGCTTTTCAAAAGAGTCAACAAACCTCTTATGTATTATCGATACCTCGATGATACTTTTGCAGTTTTTAACGACGAAGACGAATGCAATGAGTTTTTCTCTCATCTAAATTCTCTCCATCCATCGCTTCGTTTCACTTTTGAAAAGGAATGCAATCGGACTTTGCCCTTTCTTGACGTCCTGGTAGAAAAGAATGATCATGAATTTGTTACATATATTTACAGGAAGCCGACTTTCACTGGCCAATACATTCGCTGGAACTCTTTTTGCCCCATGAAGCGGAAGACCAATTTGATTTCAACTCTAGTCCACAGAGCTCTAGTCATCTGTTCGGAATCTACTCTTCAAAATGAACTTTCCAACATTCTATCAATCCTTATCAACAACGGTTACCCTGAAGCTATAATCAACACTGTTGTGACCGAGAAAATGAATCAATTTCGCAGACCAACGCAATTCGGTCCGAAGAAATGCCCAGTTTATCTTCACTTGCCATGGCTGGGCAATGGTCGCTGAGGTACGAAATGCAAATTAAAACAGCCGTCAAACGTTGTTACTTTGCAGTTGAACCATGCATTGTCTACACCACCAGACAACTTCTGCCTGTAGCCAAAAAGGATGTACTACCCGCTTTTCATCAAAGCAACATTGTTTATCAATTTCTGTGCCACTGCGATAGTCGGTACGTGGGTCGTACGTCTCAAAGGCTACAACAGAGGATTAAGCAGCACGTGCCGAAAACCATTCTCCAGAAGCATATTTCTCAGGACCGAAGCACATTGGCCCACTCTTGCAAGCCAATCAGAAGCTTTAAAACTGAAACTTCCTTTTCTTCCATAGGACAACATCTTTTACAAAACCCTACATGCGCACACGAATACAATGACAACAAATTTTCCATTCTTGCCCGTGGCCGTACTTCTTTTCACCTTTCCACCCTTGAAGCCACTTACATTAAAACATCCAAACCAAATTTATGCAAACAAAAAGAATTCGTTTATGGTCTAAAAATCGCACATTAGTTTCCACTCCTTCTATTGGTCGCTTCTTTTACCAATCATGATGGAGCTTTTTTCCCTTTTTTTTCTTTTTCGTCAACTGTGTCTCTATATAAGTGACTCACTTCACCTTTTCACTCTATTTCTGACGGATTCTCTTAAAAAGTATCAGACAAAAAGCTTCGAGAATGAATACTCTACTTTCTGCAATTTTCAAATTCTGTACCACCAATCAACTCTTCAACTTTACTGTATTGTTAAATTGCAATGGAATACCCAGAGTGTTTTGGGCGCGGAAGCAATGAAGAATAATGAGCTCTTTTATAAATCAAAAACGACTTAAGGCCAAGTTAAAAATGATAACACCATCATTTGAATCTATTCTCTAAAAGTAGAATTTATATATCTCGCAAGAAAATCAATTTTATTTTTGGAAAACACTGATTTGCTTAATTTTTCAAAAACTTTGTTAGGCTAATTATTGTACACAAAATATTTTCGTCAATATAAAGGGGATTACAAGATCAAGGGCAGTGCACGCGTTTGGGATCACTAGAAGTAACTGCTTCTGTAAAAAATCTATGCTATAAAGCCACATTCTGGGTAGTTTCTGTTTGAATTGACTGCTCAGACACTGTTGGGCTTACATACAGAAAGCTCGGCAAGAATGATATCCATTCTGGAGTAAGTGCCGTAGCGAGATTTGTGGCGTCCTAATGTCGTCATAACTTAAGACACTTTTTAAATTTGCACCTTTTGACTGAGGAAAGTGTTTTTTTATCTTAAATGAAAGCTACCGACCGACTGACTAACTAGCAAAAATTTCATTCTTGTAGTAACATGACGTCATGTTTAGCGATTGATTGTGAAAATTTTCTTCGAGCAAACTGTAGACAGTGACACTGTTTTGATCTATCAGGTCTCTTCAGTACAGTTGGTAACCGACAAGTAGCAAGAGTCTTTAAATAAAGCATAGCTTAGACCATCACATTGTAGGATCTACACTAGGCCCATTGTAGTGGATGGTAAGCTGTGCTTTATTTAAAGCCACTAGCAACTTGTCGGTTACCAACTGCACTGAAGAGACCTGATAGGTCGAAACAGTATCACTGTCGGCAGTTTGCTCAAAGTGCATCGCTGGCCTCTTGTATTTCTTTAATAGCTAGTTTTCTTTGTTTTTACAAAAATACTAACCGTAGCTTTTTCGGAAAATATTAACAAGATCCTTCCGATAAAATAAGTTCTACCACGGTTTGATATTGATTGACAACGCAACTAATTATTATTTTTCAAACACTTGCACGTGGTTTTTGCCCTTTTTTCTTAAATGCTGCAAATACAGGACAGCTTCGTCGTGATGAAGAGACGGCATACTGTTGTCTAATACCGTTTCAGCAAACCAGCAACACCTGCAGTTACTACTTACTAATATTGTACTATGCACTTTTATTTTCAAAGCACATGCAACTAGTAAAGTCAATTACTGATACATGCATGTTGCCAGTGCAAACAAAATGATATATTACTGACTCATAAATGTGTTTTTTAATGATGCTATGGTAAGTACGAAAAGCGGAATAAGTGAACTGTAAATGGACTTCAAGTTAGGCAAAGTTGAACAGTCGTATTGCACATTTGACTTATCTAATCAGGTAAAACGTATTGCTTACGTGTAACCAAGTGCAAAAAGATGTCAAGTTTTGATATCGACTCCTGCAGCTTTTAAAAAAATGTACCTTCTCTTGCTTTAAAATTTCATTGATGAGTAATCCATTTAAGCCATAACCTATTGTAATAATTGAACTGTAAGTGTTATTAATTGGGGGGAAGGGACTCTGATCTTACTAACTGGAAAAAAGCATGGCCCCTTTTGCTCTCCCCCTGTCTGAGCCCATGCTGGGACATGGGACCATAAACACAAGCAAAGACTTTTGAGGCGACAAACTCAATGACGAAAAACCGTAGTAAGTTTACTGCTATAACTTCACAGCCGTGCGTCATCGTATGCCTAAAAGTGTTCTTTGTGTTCTAACTGGTGGGAGAGTGATTTATTTCCTTCTCCATTCTATTTTCTGAAGATTCTCGACGTAACCCGGCCGATCGAAATGTTAATAAATACTAGCAGAAGTGTCGCCTGGGGCGCAGCGAAATCTTGCTCCTCTCTTGGTCCATGACAACCACACCTATTGACGCATTTTCTGCAATTTTTCTCCGAATTATCGTGAAAAATCTTTTTTTTGGAGAACAGCTCTAGTTTCGAACCACTTTCCTGGTTAATTTCGCAGAATTTTTATCAAATCCACGAAACGACCTTTTTTTCTTGAACATCAATTATTTCAGACAGGTTCGCGCCCCTCAGTTTGACAGACGCCGTCAATGAAATGATGCACATTTGTATATTTGCACTAATGCCGCCCGGGTTGAATTGCCCCCCCCTCCCTCCTCCTTGGTACGTCACTAATTGCATAGTAGTTGATTATTTAATTGCTGACTAAAACACAATTAAGGAAAAAGCATTATTTGTATACATTTTTATATTCTAATTAAATCAGTTGTAAACTTGTGTGCCTTTGTTTTACATTACTTGGTATCAAGTAGGCTTTACATATACAGCTATTGCAAGATTTTAAGCACTGGCCCTCGGCCAACTCTTGAATAATCAATGCAGCCCTCCGGCTAAAAAGTTTCGCCATTCCTACTTTAGAGTCTAAGTTCTATTTAATTACACATACTAGCAGAGCTGCACTTAATATATTCTTTGGCTAACCGCTGAGAACCAACGATACTGAAGGGTATTTACAAATTATAAAGCCACATCAAAAGCAACAACAAGAAAATAACTTCAGAATTTGCAAATCACACACGTGGTAGCCAACTAGATGAGGCTGGCTTAAAGCAGAAGGGAGGGAACAAAACAAGTGCTTAGCTTGTTTGGTCTCGGCAGCTTCAAGTACGGGGATAACATTTCATGACATTTAAATACTGGGAGGCCATCGAAAATTTAGCCATGAAAAATTTCTGTGGTGCCCTCCCTCCTCTGATGCCCTAAACACGTGCTTATTTCGTTTCATGACTGATCCAACTATGGTTATAACAACGATTGTAGTATTGGTCAGCAATATTTAGAAGCATAGTTTTGGCTGGTAGCAGTGGGCGGTTAGACACTAATTTAAGCACTAATCACTGTGAAATGTGTGGAAAAAAGCCTGGACTACATCCTGATACATACTTCAAAAAATATCACACAGAGCAGCAATGCAAATGGGTAAACACTTCTTTTGAGCATCTGTATCTTTTGCTATTGCTTTCTTTATTTGCTATTGTGTTGTTGCATTGAAAAACTGCTGCTTAGTTAACAACATTGCAGTCATTTTATAACTTACTAGCCGGCTCTGCCGGCGTTGCCCGCAGGGCCCTCATCAGTTAAGTCGCGGTTAAATATTTCGGTTCAGCCGGTCAAGTCGTCTTCACCCATCGCGGTCTTGTGTAAAAAGAAACAAAAAAATTTTGTTTTTTATGTATTTCCATAACACCTGTACACGAAATAGTGATTATCTTATTCTCTTCATTAAAACTGGTGATGCTCACAAAATAAGAATGTTGTCATACACTATTTTTAATACTTTTAAAAAAGGTAACCGGGGAGGGAGGGGGATGGAAACATAGCCAAAAATTATGGTGGCGGCGAAATGATGGTTGTTTTCACAATTACAGAAATAAACTATTTAGTAGTAAGCCTATTTTTCGATTTGGTGCGGGCCATTTTGTATTTATATTTGTGGTAGACTGCGCTATTCGCCTTGTTTCTAGCATAGCGACAAAATTGGCTATGCCTTCGTTCAAAGTCATTCACCACATTCTAGAAGGAGCCCATCAGACAGAGTTGTTTTCAAACAAAATATTCTCTCTAAATTTAGTTTTACAAATTGTTTTGTTTATGTTTTTATTTTGATTTTTTTCTTAAACTTGGTACTTTTATTACAATTCTTTGTAATCTAGATATACATAATTTAACAGGCAGCACACTAGCAAAAAAAATCTTTGCTTTATACTCTATTAATCGGCTTTGCCGGCATCGCCCGGCATGGGCACTCCGTCAGTAATGTCCGGGTTTAGTATTTCAGTTCAACCGGCAACGCCGGTTGCCCATCGGATTCTTGTGTGAGCAGTAGCGAAAAGTTGATGAGTTTTATGCACTTTCACCATTCTTGTACACAAAATCGTGATCAACATATTCTCTTAATCATGACTGGTAATGCTCACAAAGAATCTTGCCCCAAATTATCGTTAATACTGATACTGGTGAGGGAGAAGAGGCTGAAGCACAATCAAAACTGATTGCAGCGGCGAAATGGTGGTTGCTTTTACAATTACAGAAATAAACTATTTAATGGCAAGCCTATTTTTCGATGTGGTGCTACCCTTTTCCCATTTATATTTGTGGTATTAAGTTCTTTTGGCGGCACTATTGGTCTTGTTTCCAGCACAGCGACAAAAGCGGCAATGGCTCCCCCAAAATTATTCACCATATTTCAGTAGGGGCACATCAGGCCGAGTTATTTTCCAGCAAATGTTTTCTCTAAGTTCAGTTTTACGAATTATTATGGTTATGGTTATATAAAATACCTTAACATGCGCCGCATCAGCTAAAAAACATCCTTGCTTTATAATATAGATACGACGGCGTCAAGCGCAGAGTCCCCGTCAGTAACGTTGGGATTGAGAGTGTGGGTTCAGCCGGCCAAGCCCGATTCGTCTGTCAGGCTTTTGGGTGACCAGTTACCAAAAGTTTATGTATTTTCTGCACATAAGATTTTCACCATTTTTTGTGCTCCTTTTCCTAATAGAATATCTCATTTCAAGATTCTGTCTATGCCTTGGGTCTATGAGCTCTGTCCATTGCTGCCACGAACCCAAGAAGCCTTGCGTTTCCCGTAGTTTGAAAGTAGGAAACACATTTCTAATATTAAGCTATTCTATAGGAAAATAACAAAAATGTCTTTCGTGTGGTGCGATTTTTCACAGTGACATTGTTTTTTTATTTCTTCTTAAATTTTGTCAAGTCCTCACTGGCTACGCATTATGTAGCATGTTCTTTTTTCCCTGCTTGACGTGCCCGCGGAATGAAAAGAGTCCTTGCTTTTCCCCAAATGTTGGTTTGATCCCGGTAGCTCTATAAAGCTATTACAAAGCAAAATATCAATAATATGCTCCATGTGGTTCGATTTAACATAGTGACGTCAATTTTGATTTTGCCTCAAACTTTCTTAAGTTCGTGATGGCTACGCATTATGATTTATATTCGTTTTTCCTTGCTTAGGTATGCTCATAAAAGTCAAATGAGTCTTTGCTTTTCCCAACTTTTCAGATTTGATCCCGGTAGCTCTATAAAGCTATTATGAAGCAAAATAGAAAAAATGTTTCTCCTAACTTTGGTGCGATTTTACCCCGGCAGGGCAAACCATCACCTGTGCCGATTTAAAACTTCTTAATGAATGCAGCTGCGCCAGCTTCACCGTACAAACATTTGTGAGAGCAACAACGAAATGTTTTACTAAATATAAGCCATAGTTCTCGTACATGTAATGGTGATTATGTTGGTCTATTAATCAAGACTGGAAGTATTCAAAAAGAAATATCAGTCTCACAAAGTAACATTTGTAATATTTAAAAGTGTAAGGGGAGGGTGAAACATAGTCAAAATTGTTGGTGTTCCCCAAATAGTGGTCGTTTTGACAATTAAAGAAATAGCCTATTTAGTGGTAGGCCTATTTGACGATTTCATGGCCTCGCTTTTGTACTTATATTTGTGACAATAAGATCTTTGCCTGCGCTGTTTTACTTCAATTCGGCCATAGCATAAAAAGGTGCCATGCCTTTACCGTAAGTCATATAACCTATTGCAATAGGTGCCCATTAAGCTCTTTTCAAACAAAAACACTCCCTCTTAGTCCACTGTAACAAATTGATACTATTATTGTTTAATTTTGATCTTTTCTTAAACTTGGGATTTTATTACATTTAACTTTGCTCCTAATCCAGATCTCCCTACTGTTAAATAAAGATTAGTGTTTTGTACCGATATTCTCGCAATTACAAATATTAATAATGGGCTTTACCATTTATGTTTGCTATTAAAATGATAGTGGATAATTTTCCTGCCTGCTGCTTACTAAACAGTGGCAAGCTTTGTAATGTCATTTAACATTATGACCTCACAATGCGTTTTGAGTCATTAAATATTAGGATCGCTACTTACCTAGGGTTACCATATTTGCAAAAGCAAAATTCCGGACAGTGCATGGCTACTTTTCATGAGATCAAATATAATCGCTACCACATTTTGTCCCATCGAAATTTGACCTATAAAATTGGCAATGCAACACACAAGAAGTTTCTACCAGTGACATTACATACCAGTGAAATTGCTTACCCAGGAAATATAACCACGGACCGTCACTAAAAATACTCAACTTCAGAGTGAAAAATAATAATGAAAATTAGGTTGTGCCGAGAAAGGAAAGAGCAGCAATTATATGCTTAAAACAAATTAAAGACACGCTTGTAAGTCAAGTCACTACAAATTTACTCTTCTGACCATGCATATTTTTCTGCAGATCTAATTCTCTTCAATAGGCCTTGTCTGATTTCAAAAATGAAAAAAATTCACTACAGCACATATCTTTGAAAATATATTGAAGAGTCAATATGCCTTTTATAGTCGCAACCAGAGACGTAGCAGCCGCCCCCCAAACCCCCCAATTGGGGGGGGGCTAGGCCAACTTAGGGGGCCCAGGTTAGTCTGAAATTGCTTTTTGGCTACGTGACTATTTTCAGTTCAGCAGACTTGTTTACAACCGATTTAAACTGTAGGAAGAAATTGGCTTGTGACATCATAAGTGAATGCAACGTCATTTTATCTCGCAGAATCTAGAATATTTCGATTGATTTTCTGGTAGAATCTTGAATATTCGATTGACGTAACAATGCCGTTGTTACGCAACAATCATAGAATGGTCTGGAATTCTGTTTGGCTATAAATACCGGGACAATATATATACACTGCAGAGTGCAGATAAAGTATTTTATTGACATTGTATAGAATGAAACGTTCAAAAAGTGGTGCTCAAAAGAGAAAAGAAGCAGCCACTGCTCGAGATGCTGTAGCGAAATTGCCCAAGATGACAGATTTTTTCAAGATTACTGAGCAGAGTAGACCTGGCACTAGTACCGAGAGGGATGAAGAAAACTATAGTGTACAAGAAAAAGAAGACTATGACGATCAGCATCAAAGTGATTGTGAATTTCCAGAAAATGTAAGTTGTGATTTACCTGCCAATACGCAACCTTCAATATCAAAAATAACTGAATCTCAATTTACCCCTATCCCTGATGACCCACGTAAATGGCCTGAAAGTATTTCTGATGCTCAACGATGTGATATAGTAAAGCGTGGACCACATGAACTAATAATAAATTTTCCATATAATAACACAACTCCAAGGCGACGTTTTTCCTCCAACCATTATAAACGTGTGTTACCTAATGGTGAAAGTGTTTCACGGTCGTGGCTAGTTTATTCTGGGGAATCAGATCAAGTTTTTTGCTTTTGTTGTAAGCTGTTTGGAAAAACACTAAGCCCCTTTTGTAGTGGTATAAATACATGGGAGGGTTTTTCGAAAAAACTGAAAGACCATGAAAACGGCATTTCCCACCAAGAATGCTGCAGTCAATGGATGTTGCTAGCTGAAGGGATAAGAAATTCATCCACTATCGACAAACGCGAGATGAATATTTTTTTCAATGAAAGACGTTTTTGGAGAAATGTTTTAGAGAGACTTATCGACATTGCCTTGTTTCTATCGGAAAGGAATCTTGCTTTTAGAGGATCTGAAGAAGTCTTAGGATCTCCTCACAATGGAAATTTTCTGGGTATATTTGAGCTTTTGGCAAGAAGAGATCCGATCCTAAAAGAGCTTCAAGACAGAATCAAGAATAAAAACACTAAAGATCACTATTTGAGTCCTACCATACAAAATGAACTAATTGAATTGCTAGCGACAGAAGTTGAAAAAGAAAATTTACAGCAATTGAAATTGGCAAAATATTTTTCTATAATTTTGGACTGCACTCCAGATATGTGACATCATGAACAAATGTCTGTCATTCTCCGTTATGTACTATGTAATGAAGAAGCTGCTGTTGTTAAAGAAACATTTTTTGACTACTTGAGAATAAGTGACAGTACTGGGAAAGGCTTGTTGGACGCTTTCTTAGAAAAAGCGACCGAACTGCAACTCGAATTGTCTGATTGTCGAGGTCAGTCATATGATAATGGTGCTAACATGAAAGGAAAACATTCTGGGGTCCAAGCAAGAATGCTAGACATCAATCCCAAAGCTGTTTACGTGCCCTGTGCAAACCATACCCTTAACTTAGTTGTTGTTGACAGTGCTAATTCATCGACGGAAGCATTGACAATTTTTGGAGTACTTACAAGGTTGTATGTGCTGTTTTCTTCCTCTGCTCAGCGTTGGGAAATTTTGAAGAAACATGTGGAGCTGTCCATAAAGTCACAATCTGATACTCGTTGGGAAAGCAGAATTAAATGCATCAAACCTCTTCGATACAATTTAAAAGAGGTGTTGCTGGCACTGAAAGACTTGGAAGCCATTTCCATAGAAAGAAAAGATGGAAGAGCTGCGGCCTCAGAAACAAAATCGTTGATAGCTCATTTCTCAAAATGGAGTTTTCTTTTGTCGGTGTTTATTTGGTATGATATCCTATTCCAAGTCAATAAAGCAAGCAAGATTCTTCAATCGTATGGAGTCTCCCTTCATACAATGGAAACGGAAATCCAGGCAACTGAAAAGTTTTTGCAAAACTATCGCACAACGGGTTATGACAGTGCCGCAACATCTGCTGTTGAAATAGCACAGGAATTGGATATTGATCCTTCTTTTCCTCCGTCAAGAAGTGGAAAGAAAAGAAGATTGTTTGATTACCAAGGTGAAGAGGAACAACGAGCTACTCCTGAACTGAAATTTAAAAGCAATTTTTTCTATCCATTAGTAGACCAGGCTATTATGTCAATAAAGGAGCGCTTTAATTTGTTACGTGAGGTTTCTTCCGCCTTTTCGTTTTTGTACACACGAGACAAACTTTTGCTTGTGCAACAAGAAAATGCTCTTCTTACTTGCTGTAAAGAGTTCCAAAAAAAGTTCGGTGACATTGATTCTGATGAAATGAGCGCTGAGCTACAGCGGTTTGTTTTAATTTTACAAAAAAAACGCAATCTCAATACGGCTCAAGACTTTCTGAACTATCTTCTAAAGACTCATTTATTTGAATTGTATCCGAATGTGTACATCGCACTTCGAATCTTACTAACTTGCCCCGTGACTGTTGCCAGCGCTGAAAGAAGCTTCAGCAAATTGAAACTGATCAAAACTTTTAATAGAACGTCTATGACAGACAGTAGTTTTTCAGTGTCATTGCTTTCGTTTCGCAGTGTCTGCATAAATGTCCTACTGAACTCTGGCATCGGTGCCGAATTTTTTATGACTTGCACCTTCGGTATCGGCATGCTTTATTCTGACATTAGCCTGTTTACTTATGTACAAATTGTGGTGTATTTTCTTAACGCAGCTTTTCAATTTTACACCTCTAAAGTGATATGACCTGTGCGTAGGGGCTCTTGCGCTTACTTTGGGGGGGGGGCCCGAAGTTGGAGTGCTACGGGACTGGTCGCAACGCTCAACTTGTTTTTCTCTTTAGTCCACTGACTTTGCATCAGCGAAAAGACTCTCTCTACATTGGCATTGTGGGATGTAACAGCAAAGAAAAACTGTACAATCCTTAAAATTTCTGAGTGGCATGTGATGTTTTTAGACTGATCAAAGTATTTGCACTATTTCTTATGCGTTGGCAGTTTAATGAGTGCTTCGTCCTGCAGGTAACTTTCCACAAACTGCTTCAAGTTACAGATTTGGTCAAAGCACTTTGCATCGTCCACATCAACCCCTTTACCAATCAGATATTTCAGGCAAGGCTCTACATCATTCCAACTCGGTATCTCGTTCAAGGTCATCCATTTGAAACCAGCAAACTCTTCCATTGGTTTCATCCATTTGCACAGATACTCCAAGCATCTCTCATAGAGGTTTGCAACTTCGGAAAAAAAATTGTTACATTCATCTTTATATTCCTCTTCTCTTTTTTCAACTAGAAGCTTTCTACCTGTCAAAGACATAAAGTTTTCATTCTTCCTTTCCACAAGCACCTTATGAACCAGCTACAAATTTTCTAGCACTTCTGCAACGGAATTGTTTGCTCTCTCAACCACTTGAATACGTTCATGAAACATGGACATTAGTGAGTGCATATGCCAAAGGTATAACTCGCTCATTTCATTCTCAAAGAACCGTTTAATAACTATTGGTGGATGCTCTTGTGACAAAAAGTAGGACTTCAGGGTTGAAAACATTTCAAACAATCTTGAAATTCCAGGAAACATGGATAGCCAGCGTGTCTTGCTATGAGGGAGAAGTCTCATGTATTCACAATTTGCAAATTCACAGTATTCTTTCAGTTGTTCAGTTCTAACTGTGTAAATAGAAAAATATTGATATATTTTATTGATATTATTTTCAATATCAATGTTCATTCTTTCAGCCCCATGATGGATACAATTGTTCAAAACGTGTGCTCAACAGCCAACCCCAATCAATGACGGGTTTAACATTTTCTTTAACTTTGCAAACACATTGTTTCCTTGCTCATTACGCCCAAGTCCTCCAAACATAGTATTGCAGTTGTCTCCTGTAAATGCCACACATTTTTTCAAAAGCATCCTTTTTTCTAAGGTGTCTTTTATATAAGGGGCAATTGTGTCGGCAGTCTCGTTTGCTTTGTTTGTGAACTCAATCAATTTTAATTGCAAACCACCTTTCCTCGAGTCAAAATACTGAATAATTATAGGAAATAATTTCAGTTTATTGTGATTGCTGCCATCTGTTGCAACGCCAAAATACGCGACATCGTTTTCTTCAAAACTTTTCAGAACAGTATCAATAGAATATTGCGCAAGTACGCTAGTAACAGCTTTTTTCTGTCTTTGTTCGGCCACTACTAAACTTCTTCGCTACATTAGAATCAGGGAAAATTTTTTTAAGTAAAACCGATGTACAGTCCATGGATAAAAAACTATGATGATGCTTAACAGCGTGAAATGCAAGAGTGCCTTCTGCGGCAGTGATTTCATCTTCGCATTTGCTTCCTGCTGTAACAAAATAATTCGTCATTTTCGTTGATGCAGCACCCCATCTTACTGCTTTGCGGTGTTTTTCCGATTGCAGATGCGTGTTTAAATCACCATTACCTTTGTGCACGACAGATATATAGGTTCCTGATTTGCATACTAAGCATTCTGCCTCGTAATCATTCCTGCCTTTTCTAAAACATGGGTGTTTTTCTTGCATCTCGTTTGTGGATGTGCACTTTCGTTTAGCCATTTGAAGTAATATCTTTCTTATCAAGAATAAATACAACCCCACTAAAAATGCATAATCCAAACTGGCAGCCTTGAAACTAACAAAGTAATTTACCACCAGACTAACTGAACCAATCACTAAGTAGACTAACTAACTAACCTATTAATTAAATACAAAAGTTGGTAAATATTAATGACAATCCGCATGGTTGCTAAATAATGAAGATGCTACGTCACAATACAGAATTCAATAGGCCTACTGCAAAGTGTGTAAATGCACTAATAATGAAAGATCCACGATGCACACCAATCTATGAGCAAAATTATTGTAGCCAAGAAGCAGCGTAGACTACTCCAAATAAATTTCTCGTCTTTGGAAGGCATGTACAATGTTTAAAGATAAACATAATTTACAGGATTATAAAATTCCGGACATTTGAGCACTTTTTAAAATTCCTTCCGGACGCAAAATTTAACACTAAATACCGGCGCATATGTCCGGAATTTTCCGGACGGCATGGCAACCCTATACTTGCCACTTTTTTGTTATGTAGGCAAATAAATATGAACTAACGTCTCCGAACTAACGGCCATGTTGCTTGGTTCTGGCATAAACGCTGCCATACACATAGCAAACTAACTCGAAATGAAGCACTCATAGTTAAGTTATAGCAATAGCGGGGGCCCCCATTAACAATGCCGAGGTTAAGAATATAAAATCAGCTGGCTGCTGTGGCAGCCTCGCTTAATTGCAAAGGAAATTACTTCAACATTTAGATCATATGCAGCTCGACACTTACATTTTGTTGCAAAAGATAAGAAAGGACCATTTTTTCCTTCTTGTCTTTTTCTTGGATGATTACCAAGTGTTTTGCTTTACAAATTAAAATTTGTAGACTTCATTTTTTGATGAATCTTTTCGAATATTTTGACGGATAATGATAATGATTCATGTTATCAAGAAAGAATAGCTAAGATATACTAAAGGACTTAATTTTTCTAGAAATTGGAATTTTGTGAAATGAAGACACCAAAATTTTAAGTGTTTTTGACCGGTGACTAAATTTCATAAACATTTAGAGACTTCAGTTTTTGATGGATATTTTTGAAAACGTCGACAGATAATGCAAAAGAACCATGCTTGAGAGGAAAAGTAGTCAAATTGTACCAAAGAACAAGTTTGGTTTAACAATTGCGAGTTTCTTAGGTCAAGTTGGATAATTGTTCAACTAAAATTGGAACATGATGTATGGCAACCAATTTTTGATCAGACATTATAAACTAATCATTACCCAAAGTAATTGGAGTCATAAATTGCTGGAAAGCAATTTCCTAAGCTTTCAAAGAACAGTAATTGTTAGTACCTTACTATAACGTTTTTGTATTACAGTTACCTCTTCTAACTGAGCTTACCACGTTTTGGGAGGAGTAAAAAGTTAGATGACAGGTTTTAAAGATCATTTTTTTTACTATAAAAACCAATATTAATTGCACATATTATACACTATCGGAATCGCTCTAAAATAACCTTTAATTTATTCAAAAGCGTTTGAAAATCAGTTGAGAAATGAGGTCACAAATCAGTTTTTTGTTAAACTGATTTTGCAAAACGGTTGTAATTTTTAAAAACATCTTGATATTAAGATCTTCGGTAGCGCTGATTTGCGTTAATCGTACGGGACATATTATGACGTCATAGAGCCAGTTTTGTGCGTGCAAGCGAAATAGAAAAGAAAAATGCTTATAGGGCTAAAAGTGCTTAAACAAAGAATTGCTCTCAGCATTGTAAAATAAACAATAATTGTTGTAAAATTGTTTTTACCGAAAGCACCTGATTCATATCTCCTGAAAAAACGTTGAATCACGTATCTGCGATTAGCACTTTTTGAGAAAGAACAAAAAACAGATTGTGCAATAAAGCGTTGATTGTGACGTCAATTTAAACCCTAAACAAGTGCAAGTTTTTGTAATGTGATAAGTCGGAAGTTGGTTTCCGTTTGCGCAAAAAGCTGTTGTCCTCTGTCAAGTAATACAAATTTTATAAAAAAATTATTTTTGATTGTGACGTCAACAACACTTTTATGAAACTCACCACGGGGTGGTGATCAATCGTGGCAAGTTTGATGCTTGTACCTCTAGCAGTTTCAGAGGAGTTAAAGCAGACGGACAGACACACAGACACACAGAATAGCGCTTTATGTATCAGATAGCATTCAGCTATAATTGTTTGTTTTTTCTCTACCGGAAGAACAGTTAGCCAAGAGTTATCTAGATAAATTTTAGTGCACCCGGCGGACAAAATGATTCAGTACTTCAAAACTGAAAATATTGTTTACACAATACAAAAGTCTATATCAGTTAAACAAATCAAGCATTCAAAACCATAAATATCGACCTTGACAGTTGACGCTGAACTGCCATCGATAGGGAAACGATTTTGATATTTAGTTTTTTGCACATTTCGAGTAACTGTAACTATCTGTTATTATACTATCAGATCAGGCAAGGCACAAATTTTGCACATTGCCGCAAAAACTAAAAGACTAAATGCCAACTGCTTGCCAGCGAATTACTGGATAAAGCAGCTTGCTTTTAGCTTACCAGTACGATGTAGACAAATTTATACCAAAATAACTTCAAAATCGTTTTAACATTGCCAGACTGCTTTGTTCTAGAGCCCACTAACCCCTAAAAAATTTTGATATAAAATCAATAAAATTACGCCAAATCCAAAATTTCTAATAAAAATCTGAAATCCTTTTTTGTTAATGACATAAATAAAAAGCAATTTTAATTTCCAATATTGTGTTTGAAACCATGGAATAAGATGCGAGACGGCACTGTCAATTTGGGAAGGGTGGAGTCAATGACTCGACTCGAGTCGCAACGAGTCGGTCTAAAAAGACTAAACTTGACTCAAGTTGTTTGTTTGAAATAATTCGACTCGGGACTCGACACTTGTGACTCGGGACTCGCATACTTGTGACCCGAGACTCGCATACTACGACTCAAGACTAAAGTCAAGACTCGACTGCTCTGCTGATAATGAAATTACTTTCATGAAAAGAATTTTCTATCTTGGAAAGTTTGATTTCTCAAAAATTTTATCTTGAAAATTTGTATGTTCAAGAATATTTTTGTACAATTTAGGAAGGGATGAAACTTTTAGAATCCATAAAACAGTACTTCATAACAACACTAAACCACTTTTCATTTATTTATTTACACTCTAAGCTGAACGTTTTCGGCTTATATCAAGCCCTTGTCAAAGCACCTGCAATATCAAGTATTAGAACTTAATTATGATGTACAGCTAAAACTTCCAAATATTAATATAGACTTAGGCCTTACACTACCTCAGCAAGGCACATTAGACAAGCGATGACAAAACAACAACTAAATGATAAAAAAATAACCTAACCAAATACCGCCAAATACAATAGATTGTGATTGAATAAGACAAATAAATTAAGATATTTTTAGCAAAAAAGAATAACCATTAGCATATAGTTGTTTATTAAGAAGTGTTTTGCTTTGTTTACTAGCAGAGTTTTATGAGTTTTTGCAGTATATTCAGATGAACATTTCTTTAAAACGGTAAACGACGAGTACAATGTAATTTCACTTTTAGACCAAGATTTACACTGTTTGCAAACTATCCTTTATGGCACTTTTTCTAGTGTTATTAAGGTTGAAATGTTTCCTTGCCTTGATGATCAGATGTTTGGATGACATGTCAATGTATGTCTCATCTATATCGAAGGAGCATGTAAATCGATATACAACATTGGACATCAAGGTAAAGGAGCACGAAATTTTAATTTAAAATTATTTCCGACTTTAAATCTAATACTGTATATAAAGCACAATTTTGTCTGTACGTACGTGCACTTTAACTCCTCCGAAACTACTTGGCATACAAACATCAAACTTGGCAAGATTGGTCATCACTCCTGGGTCAGTGTCATAACGGAGTTGGTGGCGTTATGATGACGTCATAATCAAAAGTATTTTTTTGATTTACATTTCTTGACAAAGCAAAATCGTTTTTTACTCAAACCAAAGCCAGTCTTTCACTTACTTACAAAAACTTCATCTCTTTCGGTCAAATGTGACGTCACAATGAACGCTTGATTGCAAAATTTGTTCTTTGTGCTTTCTCAAAAATTACTGGTCGTAAAATCGCGACTGAGCGCTCTTTCAGGAAATATCAACAAGGTGATTTCGAAAAAGGCAACTTCAGAGCATTAAAAGCTTATTTGACGATGCAACGTGCAATTTTTTTATTTAAGCCTTCTAAGAATGCTTCTTCTTTTTTTCCCTTGCACGCTTATAACTCGCTCTATGACAGTGGTTTTCAATCTTTTTTGGTGCATTCCTCTTTTGCTGATTTTGAAAATTTTTATTCCTTCCCTGTATCAATTAAACTTAACAAAACACACTGATTTCTTTTTAATTTTTTAGTCGGAGAGAAAACCCTTCTAAGGACGGCCTTTAAGGATAGACTAGCACCCATGTAGCCATTTCTGGAGAGTGTGAGGAGCCAATTCTGCCACTAAAACACTCCGAATTCAAGACCGAGATCGTTAGTGTAGGACCTACACAAGGACGCCTGGAAAAGGCCTAACGGTTATTTATACCGTGCCATCTACGCGGTTGCTCCATATGTACATATCCAGCTAGCAATATTTTCTCTTCCAAATGCTGAAAAGTTTATACGGTGTTAAGTTGGTGAAGCCTCTACACCACACCGCGCATCATTGAACTCTTCCACATAAAAGAGATTTCCTCTGCTGAAATAGCCTTCATGGGGTTTGAACTCGGATTGCAAGATCGGAAACCCATCTAGCCACCAACAGAGGCACTAAACACACTGATTTAACAAAATATTTATTTTTGTTTTAAATCAATCGGTCAGTGCGAAACTTCTATTTGTTTATTGTCCGAGAGTTGCTGAATGCAGGGAGTAGTTTGGGACAAAGCACAACGTAGTCGTAGGTCATCTTCAACATCGAGTTTATTTCCTTGTTTGGTCTTGATCTATAGCAGAGTAGAAAATCCTGCCTCACACAGGTATGTAGATATACAGGGTTTTCAAAAAGTCATCATCTATTTTTAAATTGTTATTACATCAAAAATAAATTTTCGATAATAATGAAACTTGTACACAATAAGCAATGTAGTTCAGCATTTTGTGGAGGATAGTAAATGTAGAGCCAATCGATATATCAAGCATATTACTAATTGCGGGAACAGAGTAAAAATTTTTGTTATCCTCTAAAATTGCCACAAGTTTTTGTGCATTTTCTGAATTTACTGATGAATTTGGTCTCCCTCATCGCACCTTGTCTTCAACAGAACCTATCTCCAAAAACTTCTTGTACAAAAGACCAATTGTTTGATGAGTAGGTTTATGTTGAAATCCTTCTTTTGTAAGCTGCCTTTTAACTGCTGTAACAGATTCATATTTTGCCATAAGAATAACTATTCTAACACGTTCTTGTATTGCGTACATTTCAAACGGTCCTGAACCTAAAAAACAAAATGGGATAATTAAAATGGAGGTAAAGCTAAAAACAAGATGGAAAAATTAAAATGGTGTAGTAAAACAAAATTTTAATGTATACTGTTTATTGTGTACAAGTTTCATTATTATCGGAAATATATTTTTGATGTAATAACAATTTAAAAATAGGTGATGACTTTTTGAAAACCCTGTATATGGAATAAGAATGCGCAGGGTTTTTTCGGTAGTTTTTGAATAGGAATCTTTCATTTCAATCCAAAACTGTGTCAAAAGTTTTTCACAATAAGCTTGCCTTGCTGAAGAATCATTAACCAGCTCCAAAAATTCATCTTGGCTTTCATCTGAAAGCTTCTCAACGGAAAATAAAACAGAATTTCTAACAAAGTCAAGTTCATCAATCGTAATTTCTGGAAAATATTTCTCAAATTCGCTTCCAAATGTTGACAAATGTTTTAAAATACCATTTTCGATTTGCACTGGCAGTTTATTCTATCTGCTATCAAAAAGTTTATCTAATTTCTCAAACATTGAATAATTCTGGATTCGGATTTTTTGTTTCTAATTTGACAACTTTGATATGAAAACTTTTAAGGCATCTACAAATTTAATGATGTCGGTATTCCTGCCTTGCATCTGAAGATTAAGTTTGTTAATTTGTTCAAAAATGTCACATAAGTAAGCCAGAACGAGCATTCATTCTTCGTCGTTGAGCCAAGAACAATATTCGGTCTTGTTTTTGAGTTCACGAAATGCTTTTACTTCTCTATGTTTAAAGAATCTTCGAGTTACATTTCCTTTGGAAAGCGATCGAGTTTGAGTATGATAGAGAAGCACCAAGTGGTCTGAAACCATGTTGATACAAATCCTTGGAAAATACGAGAATTTAAAAGCTTTTGCTTTAATGAAATTAACAATCTGTATCATATGTTCTAAAACTGTTTGAATAAAATCAGGCAAAGTTTGGAAGCTAGGGCTTGCCTATGCAGCATGCAATAAACACTTTTGCTTGTTTGAGCTAGCTGCTTTACAAGAGCTTGAAAACTTGAATTACAGCCCAGTATTGCGGGGACTCCATCTGTGCAACAGCCAGCAAGATTCTTCCATTCCAAGTGCTCAAATTCAAAAAAGATGAGACCTTTTCAAAAATATGTGCTGCTTTTGTATTCGTTTCTAAAGAGCTGCAGAAAAGAAATTCTTCCTTATATACACCATTGTAAACATATTTTACAAATACCATCAGCTGTGCACACGATGAGACGTCTGTGGATTCATCTAGTTAGATTTCAAAAAGATCAAAGGGAGCATCTTTGATTTGCTTCACTATCTTACTTTTGATGTGGTCAGACAAATCTTTTATTCGCCTTTCAATGGTGCTATTTGAGAGTGGAACTTCAGCTAATTTTTTTTCTGCATCTTTTCCAAGAACTTTATCAGCCATTTTCAAAACACAAAGCTTGATTAATTCTTCCCCCATAGTGTGTGTTTTTTTGCTTTGCTATTTCTTGTGCTACTTCATATGATGCTTCAGCAATTTTGCTGTTTCTCCGAAAAAATTTGCTTGAAGCATCCAGTCTCATCATTTTTAGAGCTTTATTCTGTCGCTCAAAACAGCTTTTATTTTTATCTTCGCTCTGAGGATGCACATTTTGTAAATGTTGTTTGAGCTTCACTGGTGTCATTGTGTCATTACTGAGTACTTTGTTACAAAGTACGCGCTGTGGCCTCTCCACACCACTAACAATCACTGATGTAAAACCATACTGTATATAAGATTTATCATATTTAGGTTTTTTACTGCTCATGTTGCTAAAACTAATTTGGCTAAAATTTGCAACAAGAACCTGCATAAAAATCGTATATGCAGGTGATTGTAAAATAATGCCGACTGACTGGGAGATCTTGGCAGCGTCAAACTTGTTTAATGTACAGTAAGTTGCTCTAACTAGCAAGCTACTCTCGTGCTGCAAAAGTCACTCGATTGCGATATCTTTCTTATAACTACAGTGATTGGCGCCAAACAATTACGTAATAATGGAGTTAAATACTTAAATTTATTTACGTCACAACTAATTTAGAAAATGTAAAGAGATATTGTATGGAAGAAGGGGTTTTTGTTGAAGATAAAAGGAAAGGTCTATCAAAGTTGCGTAAGATGGTATGGGCATTTGCTGAGGAAAAAGGAGGGCAACGTCTGGAGTGAGGCACTAATTTTTGAAGCCGATGGCCGCAGAGAAAGAGGTAGATCGAAGAGTACGTGGAAGAGAAAGGTGGAAGAGGAAATGAAGAAAACTGGCTTGACAAATGAAAATACTACCAATCGCGTAACATGTAGGAAGAATCTTCATGTAATAATGGGAAGTTGGTTAATGAGATGAAACCGACCACCTCCGTTGACGGGGAAAACACCGGATTCAAAAAATTGGACTGATGATGATTATAAGTTCAAGTTACGTAACAATAAATTTTGCATTGCCACTTATTTGTATCACTACCAAGATTAACTAGCGACCTAATATTGCATTTGAAATTAACTGCAAAAAGAGAAAAATCAACCAAGCAGCCGTAACTCGCAGTTTAAGAACCACCGACCTTCACTCAATAAAACTTATAAAATTCCCCCCTTGAAATTGTAAAATTCCTTTCATGGGAGGAATTTCTCCCCAATTGGGAACCACTGTTCTATGATGCCATAATGCTGTCCGTACGATTAACACAGTCTATCGCCACCAGAGATCATATGATCAGGTTTTCAAAAATTGCGACATTTTCACAAAATCAGTTTATTTAAATGCTAATTTATGACTTCATTTCGCAATCGATTTTCACAATTGTTTTAACAAATTAAAGGGCATTTAAAGGCAAATTTCGATAACATTAAAGTTTATACCCTGCAGCGTAACTTTTTACTCCTCTCAAAACGTGGTAAGCTGAGTAATACCACATATGTTTAATACAAAAAAAGTACAATAAGATACTAACAATTACTGTTCTTTGAAAGCTTAGGGAATTTGTTTTCCACTAATATGTGACTCTAATTACATCGGGTTAAAGGTTAGTTTACAAAGGCTGATCAACAATTGGTGGCCATACATCATTTTCTATTTTTAGTTGAACAATTATCCAACTTGACCTAAGAAACTCGCAATTGTTAGACAAAGTTGTTTCCATTGAACATTTTGACCACTTTTTCTTACAAGCACGGTTCTTTGGCATTATCTGTCTACGCCTTTAATAACATTTATCAAGAAATGAAGTATCTAAACGTTTACAAAATGTAGCCTACCGGTTAAATACACTCAAAATTTTAATGCCTGCTCTTCACATAATTGCAATTTCTAGAAACGCTAAGTAGTTTGGTTCATTTTGACTATTCATTTTTGATGGCACAGATCTTTGGCATTACCCAGCAAAATTTTTGAAAAGATTCATCTAAAAACGAAGTTTCTATAAATTTTAGTATGTAGACAACTCCAAGCAAAACAATTGGTGTTACGTCAAAAAGAAGAGGAGAGGTTATAGGTGGCCGTGTTTAATCTTTTGCAACAAAATATTAGTGTCGAGCTACATATCATTTAAATGTTGAAGCAATTTTCCTTTGCGATTGGGTGAGGCTGTCGCAGCCAGCTGATCTTAACCTCGACACTACTAACGGAGGCTGTTGCGATTATTTAACTATGAGTGCTTCATTTCGGGTTAGTTTGCTCTTTCATGACAGCGTTTATGCCCGGACCAAGGAACATGCGCACAGTCAGAGGCGTTATCTTATACAAATTCGCCCACAGTGACGAAAAGTCGTATGTAGCGGTCCTAATGTTTAATGGCTTAAATCTGGAAAAACATATCAATTACCTTGACGCCCTCCCACAACTTTGATATGTTTCCAAGACTTGCTGAATTTAAGGATACAAGATCGTTTAGTTCGAAAACGCCTATAGCGAAAACAGGGCAAATAAGACGTTGCCAGCACGCAATAAACTTGGGAGACATGCAGTGGCTATGCACACCTGCCCATAATGTTCTTCAATCGATTGCGTTTAAAAACATACGTTTATTTTTGCTAAAAGTAATTCTACTGTATAACTGTATAACACCTTACGCTGTATCAAGGTGCTACAAGCGATTGTTGAAACTATAAGGAAAGTTTTTGTTCTTGAGGTATAAAATAATATATGGACCAAGCATTACAAAACTGTTCATTCATTAACGTTTCGCTTGGCGGATTGGCTAAGCTTTGTTAGAAGCAACAGTGGTCAGGATGGTGTTCCAACCTTGAGCGCGGGCAGCAAAAATCAGGCAAATAACACTATGATTTTTATCAACTAACAAAATTCAAAATGGTAAATGTAGGGGAAGATGGGATGAATGCGAAAAAGGTTGGTCAGCATCGTGGCTAAACTGAAACATCATAAATTACAACTAATGCCACGGCTGTGAGCAAAAGATGATAAGTTAATAAGGTTCTAGCGACTTTTTTAAAAGGTTAGAGTTAGACGATACCGCTGCTGTAACGAAAACAAGAAACAAATTTACGTCGCTAAATATCGATAAACATGTGGTAGACCATCACCAACCGACTTATTTGTAACATTGGGGTAAGAGTTAATAATTCATGCTTTAGCGGTAAGTCGTTGAGAGTAGTTGGTCTCAAATTTCAAAATGAGGAAGTCATTCCAACCAATTGAGTGATCTAACTGCATAACATGTTCGCATAGGGCAAATTGCTCTGGTCTTTGATATCGCATAGCTTGAAATCTGATTAGTGATTTAAGTGTTTTTAAGCATGCTTTCATCTTCTGTCTTGAATCCTTTTAAAAAGCACTGTTATGTCATAGTTTTAAATGACAAAACTGTGCTTGCCACTGCAGAGTGAGAAGAGCAGCAGGCGGCATAGTTATCGACTATTATTTTAATAGCAGACATAGACGATAAAGCCCATCACTGATATTTGTAATTGGTAGACTCTTTGTATCGGTTTGAAACGCTGATCTTTATTTAAAAGTACCGAGATCTGGATTAGGAGCAAAGTTAAATGTAATAAAACCCCAAGTTTAAGAAAAGATCAAAATAAAACAATAATACCATCAATTTACAAAATTTGAATTACAGGAAGCTTTTTTGCTCGTAAATAGCTTTGTGGGCGCTTATTGGAATAGATTGTACGATTTTGGGAAAAGGCATATAAATATGAAAAGGGCCCATCAAGTCGTCAAATAGGCCTACAACTAAATAGGTCATTTTATTAATTGCGAAAACAACCACCATTTGGGCACCGCCATGATTAATAGACCAACATGATCACCTTTTCGTACGCGTGCATGAACTATGGCCTTTATTTCCTGAAACTTTTCTTGGCTGCTTACACTAATATTTGTACGGTGAAGCCGGCGTAGCTGCCTTTGTTGATACGTTTTAAATCGGCACAGCTGATGGTGTGACCTGCCGGGGTAAAATCGCATCATACACTTAGGAGAATTTTTTTTTATTTGGGATTATAATAGCTTCATAGAGCTACTGGGATCAAGCTTAAAAATTTTGGGGAAAAACAAGGACTCTTTCAAGTACTCTGGCACACCTAAGCGAAGGAAAACGAACATGCAACATAATGCGTAATAATTTGGGCTTTGAGAAGAATTGAGGTGAAGTCAAAAGAAGAACAACGTCGCTATCTAAAATCACATTATATGGAAGGCATTATTGCTATTTTGCTTTGTGGAGCTACCGGGATCAAATCTAAAAATATTGGGAAAAGCAAGCACTCTTTTAACTCCCTCGGGCACGCCAAATAAAGAAAAGAGCATAAAGCATATTGTGTAGCCAGCAGGACTTGAAAAAGTTTTAGAGGAAATCAAAAGAAAACAACATGCTTGTGTAAAATTGCACCACCTAAAAAATATTTTTATTTTTCTTGAAAATAGCTTAATATCAGAAATCCCTACTTCAAAATTAAGTGAAACGCAAGGCCCCCTTGGGTTCCCGTAAGCAATAAACAAGGCAAGAACTCGATGGGTGAAACCGGCGCAGCCGGTTAAACGGAAACACTTAACTTCGGCGTTACTTATGGGAAGCTCTTCGGGCGACGCCGACAGAGCCGGCTAGTCTGCATATAATGTAGTGTAGTGTCAAAATTGGAAAACAACGGAATGATATTAATGTACAATAAAAAGAGTAACGGCTCAAGCTCCCTGCGGTGCCCGCATGACACTTTAGTATGTGAAGACATGCAGTTACGTATTTCAGTATATTGATATCTGTTGTTTAAGTTACTTATTAATAAATCCAAAGATTTACCACGAATTCCAAATTTACGATGCAATTGTTGTAATCGTATCAAGCAGTGGCATGGAACAGGCGCCGCGCCATGATCCACTTCAAAATGTTTACTATGAAAGCAACCTACTCATTTTAATTGACCTTTAGAATCAGTTCTTGCCTATTCAGTGTAAAAATTCCAGCTATTTTTTGTGAAAAGGCCAGCCTTACGACAATATTATTTTCATTGTTTCCGGCTTGTGCAGGAAATGGTCTGAGCTAGCAGTACCGGCAACTCCAGTGAGGGCTGATCACACCGTTGTTCTGTGCATAACTGCAAAAGATTTCTCATTAGGGAGAATAAAGATAATCAGATGCAAATAGAAACAATAGATGCGCCTCTGAGCAGCACTAGAACGCAGCAGTTTGATGAAGCAGCAACAATTCTTTTTGGTTTTGAGTGATTTAGCTTTCAACATCTATTTTATATTTGTAAAGCATTGGGTAAATCAAGTGCCTGCCATATTGGTTGACTATGGTTCAATAATAGACGGATTACTGAGTGATACAAATTAATTATGTTTTTACGTTCCAACATCACATACTTCTGCTTCCAGGTTTATGCGCATATTTCTGTGGCTTTTGTTATACCTGTGCGCTAGCAAAAAAAATGAATGAAACAGGCTGCTTAGCCTGCTGTCCTGGTGGATTGGCCGTTATGAGGACAAGTCTACGAAAACAACATAACATTGAGGTAAGCAGGATATTTAAAGCTAACCAATGTTTATAAACAAGATATTCAAACCTATAACTTAAAAAAGATTAAAAAGCTGTTGTGCTACATGTTTCTGCTTCTCGTGATAAGTCATCACTAGGCGTAGGTTGGCCTATACGTCACTGCTAACTTATCTGGAGTTTTACCTCATATATATTTAATTACATTTGTTGTCACAACATTGTGGCTTTGCTTTTATTTTTGAGTACAGCAAGTAATCTCGCTTTCCATTCCCAAATGATGCAAACAATATCTCTAAATTCTTATTGCAAACTATCATTACTGGAAACAAGTCGCTTGAGTTCGGGTCTCGAGTCGAGTCATTTCCTCCGAACGACTCAAGTTAACTCGAGATTTTTCACCATTCTTCACCTGTGTCTAGTTTCTTATGTTTTTTTAATAATCGCAATCAATTCTTTCAAAACTGATAAATTAAATTTTGGGCTGCTAAGCTAGGCTCGTCCAAGCTCTGATATCGACAGTCTAAAATTCATTTTTAATAATGTACTGGTACTAATAACAATAAGTCTATCTCTTTACTAACTGCAGCTGACTGGGAAGTCGAGCTTACGGTTTTGTAGTTTAAAAATGAATTTCAAAAAAAGTTAGGAAACGCACTTATGAGCCAACTTATATAACGAGCTAGATGCAAAACCTCATACAAAAAAGACCTTAGAGGATTGCATTACAAAATAATAAAAACGATTTGCAAGATTTTGACGCAATACCAGAATTGCCAGCATGGTTGACGCAGAAACTCTTTGAGGGGGTACAAAAATGTCCTTTTGGCACATTTTCACATTATGAGTGGCGAAGGCACGATTATTCTAGGAAGGTGAGGAGGCATGATCCCCGCAAAAATTTTGCAACCTTGCAGTCAAATATACCCCATTTTAGTGATTTTTGGAGCCACTTTTAAATAATTACTGTTTGAAAATTGCAGAAAGTAGAGTATTCATTCTCGAAGCTTTTCGTCTGACACTTTTCAAGAGAATCCGTCAGAAACTAATTTAAGGGATTCTCTTGAAAAGTGTCAGACGAAAAGCTTCGAGAATGAATACTCTACTTTCTGCAATTTTCAAATTCTGTACCACCAATCAACTCTTCAAATGTTTGAAATTTGTTAGCCTGTGTCACTGCCACACGTAAGAAATTATTAACTGCTTGTTATTCACATGTACAAGGGATACGCTGGAGCTGCGTAACATGCTTTTCAAAGAGCTCGTCAATTAAATTTTATAGCCTAAAAGATCCTATTAGTAATTCATATTGTTTCACCCTTTACTGTTACTACATAACCCCACACCTCATATAACTTAGTACATTAACAATCACTCAGGCAAAATTGAGTAAAGTTGTATTTTTATCATAAAACGCTGAGGAATTTATCAAGCAAAATTACGAATAACATGAAACAAATAATGCTCTCCGAGGCCTTACGTTTAAACTGATCCTTTCACTGTAAAACAGTTTAATTGTTACCGTTACAAGCATAATGACTAAAAATAATATTTAACGTTTTAAATATAGCAGGCATTCCTCGTATGTCGAGTGTAACGATATTTCAATCAGATCACTTCGTTCTTTCGACAAATTTTCTATTCAAATTTAACGTTTCGCTCCCCTTAGTTACCGGGGAGCTTCTTCAGAACACGGTAGATGTAAATAATGTGACATACAAACTGTACAACATAAAATTACAAAGACTACCTGTATTACTAAACACTAAAAATTATTTATCAACAGGGCAGGCAATCACGTAGTAACAAAAACATTGTTACATCACAGATACAGGAGTGGCCAAGTGAAAAGTGTAGTGAGAAACATAAGACATTATTTATTGGAGACGAACACACTATAAACAGCCGGATGGTGCGAATTTTCCGACTGTTTATAGTGTGTTCGTCTCCAATAAGTAATGTCTTATGTTTCTCACTACACTTTTCACTTGGCCACTCCTGTATCTGTGATGTAACAATGTTTTTGTTACTACGTGATTGCCTGCCCTGTTGATAAATAATTTTTAGTGTTTAGTAATACAGGTAGTCTTTGTAATTTTATGTTGTACAGTTTGTATGTCACATTATTTACATCTACCGTGTTCTGAAGAAGCTCCCCGGTAACTAAGGGGAGCGAAACGTTAAATTTGAATAGAAAATTTGTCGAAAGAACGAAGTGATCTGATTGAAATATTTAACGTTTTTACGTGGGGAGGCGTGCATAGGAATTCCCCTCTGTATACCACTGGTTGCCAGTGTGCAAAAAATTATTCTCAAACACAGAAACCTTCGAGGTAAATTTTCAAGAAATCAAATTTCCAAGACAAAAAATTTTTTCATGCCAGTAATTTCATTATCAGCAGACCAGTTGAGTCTTGACTCGAATCTCGAGTCATGGTATTGGAGTTGCGAGTCACTGGTGTCGAGTCCCGGGTCAGTCATTTCGATTTAAATCGACTAGGGTCGAGTCATTGACACGGGTCTCTCCAACGCTGCAAATTATAAATATAGCGCTCCTTGTGGCTTCCAGACTAAGGAAAAAGAAATTAAATGACTCCAGCTTGAAGAATTAGTGCTTATATAATCAGTATCGCTGACGCCTTCGAACAAGTTTGCAGGATATTGAAAGAACCAACTCAAATGGATTTTAAAACATCAAACAAATATTGAAAAAGAGCTTTAGTTTGGTGTCATGCCATTTTGTCCCTTCAACAAAGAGCATCAAAGGTTTTAAAGCTCTTAAAAGTCATCTAATAGTAGTTTTCATATTAGATTATCACATTCATCGGCGACGAACAAAGAAGATGGGACTGGTGCCTTAAAATAATTTTAACAGTGGGGCAGCCTGCCCAAAACTGTAATTAATTTAGTTACAATTGAAGAATAGACATAGGTCTACTATTTTTTTGTGGGAAACGCCACGAAGTGAAATATTATCTTTGCAATCTTTTTATTGTATTAAACAGACTTAAAAGCTGCTTTTTATCAAGCTTGCAAATATATGCGACCACGAGTTTTTTTTTACTTCAATCAAATTTCATATGCTGTCATTTTTACAAAGATAAAAATTCGCAAGTTTAATATTTTCCTCCTGTTTTCAACCCTACAATAAATAGTAACTTAAAGAGAAAAGCATACATTCAGCTAGGAAATCATCTAGGTTTCAATAAACGCAGCTTTAGGAAAGTCTGAGACTTTATACTATTATTTTCGCCACAATTCGCAACTCAGTTTTTCCTAATCGGGAAGGAATTCGTTCATAGAGAGGAATTTTACAATTTTAGGCGAGGAATTCACACGTTTTAAGATTTACAGGCTAAGAGTTTCACATAATTAAATTTTGTTGCATTTATATGAGCAAGTGCTTTTTATGATTATTCCACACATTTGCTCAGCTTAGTTGTTTAGCAATGTGATACAATAAATGCATTTACACACACAGGGGTGTTGAAAGATTCCGAGAGAAGAGGGGCAAGCATTCCAAAAAGATTTTTTTATTTTTCGATGAGCACTTTTATCTAACACGAAGACCATTTTTTGGAAAACATCTAAAAGCGTACGTCACAAATGCATCTCCCAAAAGGTCATCTCGAATGAAAGAATAAAGAACTCATTTAAGCAAAATGATCTCCAAAGGGAAAACGGTTTTTATTTTAATAAAGATAGAAAGGGACCCCGCTAAAATTTTATCTTAAAAGTGGGCAAAAATTTAAGGAAAATAACTTCAATAATTTATCATTTTTAAAAGGGCTCATCTATTTCTTCCGTTTTGGCGTACCTTCCCACACACGTACGCGCGCAATTACAACGCACACGCACCAATTATTATACATTTTACTGTTTAAATTTTGACTAAGTTTATTTTGCTTCTTTAAATCTTCTCAAATCATTTCTCCATTGAGATGTCATGTGATGTTTGCCCACTGCTCCAAGTATTGAAGCGCATATGTATAATACAGTTTCAAATTTTTAGTTGAGCATGATGTAATAATTTTGGATAGGTAAGAAGATATTAGATGTCTTCGTGTGAAGTGCCACTCTCGCAGGTGTTTAAAATTGTTGAGTAACCCTACTTTTCCATGGCTCTTTGGTGTGACCGAATCTGCTGAGGGGGCGATTTAAGCATTTCGATGTAACCCAACAATATAGGGTGGAGCGATGACAGCAAGGCAATTTTTGGTGTTAGGCCTAGTAGGCTTGAGGTAGCCAGTATGAGGATACAAGTGTTGTTAAGGGCTGAGTCGCGTTTTTAGCCTAACAAGATCTTTCCCACACTAGACAGGCATATTCCGCTGTTGAATAGTTGCCTACAAACGAGGCCTGTTGATTTAGGCAGAGATGGTTGGGCGTCTCAATGCATCGTTGCAGGTCTTCTCAAGATGTCGCTCCTTGTGCTATTCTTTGCTTTGTTGTTGTCAATCTGTTGTTATTTATCTCAGGAGGAGTATTAGCTTACACCACCGTATACTGAATTGGCAAAGTACACTCAAATCTCGTTTTTCCGGATCTCGTTGATTTGGATTTTGGTTTATCCGTACAGTGAGTCCGGACTGCCGACAATTGAATTCAAACAACGCACACCTTGCGTACAGGCAGAAATGCCAGATAGGTGGCTACCGAGGCTTGTAAATACCGTGTTTTGTGGGGTATCAGTGAACTATTCTGCCGTTGGACCAAGAAAAACAAGTTTTCTTGATCCTGTAAAATAGTGTAAATGCGTTGCACATATTGTTAGGGACGGTTGTCTCATTTTATTTGTATTACATAAATGCATTTGTGGTATCCGGATTTTTTCATCATCCGGACAGGTTCCTGCATCATCTAGTCTGGAAAAACGAGGGTCGAGTGTATTAAAAAGCATAAAATGTAAAAAACAAAGGACTTGTCTTTTGTATTTTGTTTCAAAAGCAGAAGAATAAAAGATTTCAGAAAGTGTGCAAGGGAAGAATGCATTAAAACAGGTTGGGAAATGTAGGTAGCTTTAGGAATGCCTCAAACTCTCTACCAGTATTTTCGCCACAACACCAGACTAGATGATCACATTTTCCTGTTTTCTCATAAGTGGGATTAAACTGCTAAAAATTAATTTATTCGCTGTTGTGCTTGCTTTGGAATATCAAAGACTCTGTTAAAATCGTTAGTGTTTATCAATCACGTTGGTTTCTGAGATACAATACGTCAAGAAAGAGAGCACGATACCTTTTACAATTTTCAATAATTACCATAATTACGCAGCATCATATTCGCGGTAACTAACATTTCATTCACTGGAGCATTTAGAAACAAGTTTTGAGGTGCCACGGGGCATTTTGCTTATTTTGGTCTCCAAGACAAAAAGAAGATCTTCATTCTCTGACATAAATTTTTAAAGGTGAAAATTTCACCTCCAAAAAACTAGTGTTATATTTTTGCCTCTCATCCCCTCCCCTAAATACACGATCTCGTCTGCTTATGCTTGAACTGATTCACATGCACTGTTGCATACCATGAATTCAAAGTTGTGAAAGGACGCTACAGTGATTGATTGATGTATCAATATTTACAGGGATAAGTGATTAACTAGTAGGCCTACAACTTACGACTTTTTGTAACTGTAGGCTTAGCCATGTGACCTAAACCTTATTGCTGTGCATATGTTCCTTGGTCCGGCATAAATGTAGTCAAGGTATGGCGAAGTGACTCGGAGTCCATGATCAACAGCTTAGTCATTACGATAAGTTGGGTAAAATTTTAATTGTTTAACCCACCGACCAGGTTTTATATTAAGAGGAGAATAATTTTTAATATTGCTTGAAAAATGCTGTTTTAGCCATAAGCTTTTTGTGACGCTCTCATCAGTGACGGTATTGCGTCAAAAGGGAAGAGATAAATTGAGTAAGTTGTTCTACGTGATTAATTTGGACCGTAGATAATCAGGACAAGCCAATGATAGCGCTAGCATTGTAGAGCGCGCCAAAGAAAGAGATTTCGCAATAGCGAAATGTTGAAGGAAGCGCAGCAAGAGGCCAAAAGGGAACGACGCGATTATCGGAAGAGTTTGAGAGCGTAGACAAACTCTTTCTGTCTGCATAACACCGGGCGCTAAGTGTTGATATAAGCAGCCTATGAGAAGTTGAGGTGAAGAGAGCTGTGTCCTGTGGCGAGGATTGAAAACCGCTTGTTTTCATATTGAGATAGGTCGAGTTTTGAACCTATCTCAATCTTAATTTACTTCTTAAAATTGACGCGACTTGCAGTATCGATCGAATAATTAAGTTTGGTTGCAACTTAATAGCTAGGAAAAGATTGGCTTCCACTAACATACTTTAACCCACACACTTTTTGATCAAGAACAGAACAACATATTCACAAATCACCGCCACAGGACACAGCTCTCTCCACCTCAACTTCTCAGAGGCTGCTTATATCAACACTTAGCGCCCGGTGTTATGCAGACAGAAAGAGTTTGTCTACGCTCTCAAACTCTTCCGATAATCGCGTCGTTCCCTTTTGGCCTCTTGCTGCGCTTCCTTCAGCATTTCGCTATTGCGAAATCTCTTTCTTTGGCGCGCTCTACAATGCTAGCGCTATCATTGGCTTGTCCTGATTATCTACGGTCCAAATTAATCACGTAGAACAACTTACTCAATTTATCTCTTCCCTTTTGACGCAATACCGTCACTGATGAGAGCGTCGCAAAAAGCTTATGACTAAAACTGTACCACCAACAAGATTTTAGAATAGTTTTTTCTAAATCTTGCAAAATTTCACATTAAAACTAGAAATTTTGTTCCACTTTAGTATAATTGATATGTCTTGAGGCATAGCTTTTCAACCGATGGGCCGTAGTACATGGGTGTGGGACTTTTGTCAAGATCCAAATAATAAAGACAAGAAATGAATTAAAAAAGCAGTTGCTAGCAGTTGTTCTAGCAGTTGCTAGACTTAGTACACCTGCAACAACCTCCACTCATTCACGAGTGATAGGGCTTTGCAGAGTATAACAGACCTTCCACCAAAGTGGATCTAGTATAGGTCCCACAAGTGTGGCCGTCTGAGCTATGCTTTATTATAAGCCTCTACCTTCTTGTCGGTCACCAACCGCACTAAAGAGACCTGATTGGTCGAAATAGTGTGATTGTCTGCAGTTTGCTAAGTGCATCACTAGCCTCTTGCATTACTATGAATTAGGAAAGTTTCACCTTTTGCTAATGCCAACCAGTTGTTCCAAAACTATGTGATTTTGTTTCTTTCAGTCAGTTACTGTTAAATTAAAGCTGGACCAAACAAGAGTAGCAGTACTAAACTATCAATTTCTTATCAGTTAAATGTAAGATTGACAAGACCAAGAAACGCCAACTCCAATAAGTAATTTACAAGTCTATCATTTGCTTTTCCAAAACTCTAAGTGTTGCCATTATCATTAGGCAAACAGATATTAAATATTGTGAAAGGGGCATAATAATGCTACAATTGGAAATGTGGGACCAATGAAACGAAGTCTTATTTCACCCTTTCACGTAAATATTGATTCGTTTTTGATTCGATGTGTTGAGATTAAGCATTAAGTGCAAATAACGGAACTTCACTACAGAAGCTGCATTGCAGTTTAAGATAAAATTGAATTTATTTTGTTAAATGTTGGTAAATTTGATCATGATATTGCGTAAAAATTGTTCCAAAAATAAAAAAGGTTAACGGCTGATCTGAAAAAGCAGATTTAAACGCTGCATATATAGCCTAGTGCCTTGTATTTGTAATGCCATCACGCTCGCGGCGAGTGCGTTGACAATTCACAAGGTGGAAGCCGGGCGACCTTTGATAGACCTGCGTAAACTGATCGCCCAGTGAATATGCAGCCAAAAGCAACCAATTCGTCAACCCGCCCCGTTGAGCAAGGCAATGCGTCGTCGGTTGAAGTCTTAGTACTTCTGCGTGTGCACTGTTGGTTTTTTTTTAAAGGTAACGTTAATGAGTGGATTACTTTTGCTTGTGACGGAACGGGCCCTGCTGATGAGTCCAAAAAGGACGAAACGCGTCCAGGGATGGTCTCGTCTAAATTGGTTGGGTGGTATACTCATTATTGTTTCCTTGCATATTCATTTTAATAAATTATTAATGCTCCTTTTGCTGGTATGCTGCTATACCAACTATATTAACTGTTGTTTCTTTTATACTTTTTGTAGCTTAAACGTTTTTTGGGTGGCTGTTGGACTCGATGACCATTTATGGTTTTTTCCCAGCCTTCCATTCCAATAACTAAACTGCTATACTGTTCATTTGTGCTTTTTCAACGTTTTGTTGAAAAAAATGAATAGTGATGATGATTAGTGGGCCAGGGAAAATGTTATCATCACCAGGGGCATTACAGAGTTGAAATGTCATTAAAGCCCATGCCACTTTTTCTCGAGTTCCTGTTTTCTCAGTACGTGGCATTGGCTCACGGTCCATCTTATCATAGAAAACTAGATTTACTTCTGGATTAATCCTATATTGCACCCGCAAGTACACAACAATGGGGGTCACGTTTTTGCTGCTACCCGTAAACACTTGAAATTAGAGCTCCCTATCTTCAAAATCCGTGAAAAGTATTTGCCGGTGCCGCAAAGATGCAGCCTAAATCTGAGACAGGTTATGGAGAGCTCCCTCCCATTTCTTTATCAACGGCGAATTAGACAAATCTTGTATCTAACTGAAAAAAATTCTTTTCCAAAAGGTTTTTGCTTCCAAGTCCCCTACTAGGTCTACAAAATTACCAAAAATGCTGTCAAATAAAACCTCGAAGTAATATAAAATACGAGTATAATCCCCACTCCTTTTTGTCGTATAACACCTTCAAAATCAGTGTTTTCCCAGTGGCTTCAGTTCTATACTGATAACATTTTCAGCATTTTTAAAAATAATTCTAGACCAAAGTAATTAAACTAAAATGAGGGTGCTCTAGCACTATTAGCAAAAGAAATTTAGTCATTTAAATTTTTAGTATTTTTTAGTAGTTTTGAAACAATTGACATGTTCGATTTTTGTAAGTATTAGCACAAAGATTACTTTCATGAAATAGTAAATGATGACGTCATAGCGACCTTGTAACGGTACCTATGTTTGGTGTAAGCTAAATGTGAGATAGTAGGCTACGCAATCAAAAAATATTTCACCGCCAATAAACACATGATGAAGTGTATCAAGAAGCAATTTGTTATCAGGAAATTTTAACAGCGCGATATTTTAGGTGTTGGCCAAACGCAGAATTGGTAAATACATTGGGGTCACTTTGCTTACCATAGGCGGCTGGGTACAACGTTGACAGGTGTGATGCAGACGCAAATGCGATAAAAAAACCAGCGGACAAAGAACTGTTTTTTGACAATGTCAAATTGGTTAAGTTTAGTTCCGCTCAGCTTGCCGTGGCCCGAGAGCATAACTCGCTAAAAGACTTGTGCTATTGCACAGATAATTTTGGCTTGCTGATTAAGTTAGGTTACGAACATAATAGTGATGAAAGGAGACTGTTTATCGAATCTAGCAAAACCAGTTTAAAAGCACATTTGTTACACAATGAGAATATTAAACCATCTATACCTACGATCATACTGTAAACCTAAAAGAGACATATGAAGCCATGGAGACCTGCTTGGAGTCTATTAACTACTCAAAACATAACTGGAAGATTTCCGCAAATCTAAAAGCAATATCACTGCTTGTTTGGTTGCAGTTGGATAGAGTACACCTGTTTCTTGTGTTGTGGGATAGCCGGGATAACACCAATCACTTTGAAACAAAAGCTTGGGAATACGAGAAAATTCGGCACTTGAAAGCTTTAACAAAAAACACACACCTCAGGTACACTCAGAAAATGTTCTTCTACCTCCACTGCACATCAAATTAAGGCTAAAGAAAACGTTCATCGAACCAATAAATCATGACGGCGCTGCATTTATGTATTTAAAAGAGAAATTTAGATCTTTTAAAGGGAAGCCAAACCGAAGGAAGGAGCATTTATTGGGCTGGAAAATTAAAAACTATTGCTGGATGATTAGTTTACAGAAAAACTTAATTTTACAGCATTGCATGCTTGGAAATTACTTGAACAGTTTGCCAACAATTTTTGGACAAATAGAAGTCTCATTGTTTTGTAGAAATGGTTGAAAACCTTTTGCAAGCCTATCAAAGAGTAGGTTTCTGAATGTCATTAAAACTGCATTTCCTCCGTGTGTGGGGTTGCCCATAACTTAAAAATGAGACTACCACTTTACTCACAAGAATGTGGGGTTCAACAGGAAGAATACTTCTCAGAAAATTTTGATTACGTATCCAGATTACATTTGACAATATTAATAACTTCTTTGATTTTACGCATGTTTTGATTGTTTCGTCACACTAGCGCGCTTTCTTCCACATAGCGTGGAATTTCCTCACAAGCTCACTAAACATGACGTCTTATGAAATACCGATCAAGTGTGATCATTTTGTTTACCGGGCATACTCAAATTTATTTGGGTTAGCCTAGGCTAACTGTTCTTCCGGTAGAGAAAAACAATTATAGCTAAAAGCTATACGAGCTGTGTTTATTTTTTTAACGTTTTCATCGCCCGTTTACGCCGAGCATCTTCAGAAAAGAGAATGAAGAAGTAAATAAATTACTCTCTCATCAGGTAGAACGCAAAAACAGCACTACTCGACAAATTGCACTACCAATAATTTAGGTTGCTAAAACTAAAATAAAAAATTCAAACTTCTAGGCATACAGTGACGTTTAGTTTTGTCCTATACATAAATGTAATCGCAACGTACACAGGAAATCTTATAAAGCAAGCGCCTTTTTTCATGGTATTCAATTGGGTCTTTGGAAGAAGGTAGAAATTTCCCAATTGTGTTTACCGTCTCAAGGATATGGATAATTTGACATCCACATTATTTAAAATATGTCGATTGGTTGCGATTACGTTTATGTTGGACAACTAAACGTGATTTAAAATCTCGTACAGCGTAGCACAAACGAGCCATTAAATTTCGGAGACCTAAAAAGTCGGCTTAGTGGGAGCATCTCATGGAGTTCGATCACACAATCCATTGGAGTGTTTCTGTCATTTTGGAATATGAGAGCAATTACCAGCGTAAATTAAGCCGAGAGATAGTTTATTCACGCACACTCCAAGGTCATTAACCGTTCTGATGGTGAAAGGTTGCCAGAAGTGTCTCGTCCTCCCATTCAAATTGTTTGAGTTACCGTATTCTTTATTTCAATCTTCTTTTTTACCCAAATTAGTTTTGTAATAACAAAGAGAAAATTTTGAATCTAGAATTTTGAATTCTTATTATACATGTACTAATAACGCAAATAAACGGAAAACACAAATATATGTATTATGCAAACAAAAAAGAAATAATCATTCCGAAAAAGAAAAAAGACAACAAAACTACAGTTTTGCTTACTTTAGCATTATGTACAACGTATTTACATTATTTACTGGAGAAAAAAACTTGTTATTTTTGGTCTATGGCTGGGGCTGGGGCTAGGGATGTAAGACAACAAACTGGAGAGAAGTTGGTGACTATTGTTTGACATCCGCTATCCGGATATACTGAAATCCAATTTAACGGGGTCCGGATAAACTAGGCTTGAGTGGATTCATATCTAAGCTTGAGGATGCTGCCTGCTAGCGGCAACCGCGGCTTATAATTGTTTAACGTAGTTTGATTTTACATGTTGTGTTTAGGGAACACTGATGGATGATGTTTGTACGACCATGTGTTGCCATTGGTGCGTTCTTTGTCAAATGGGAAACGAAATGAATGCCGAAAATTACCCGAAGCAATGTGGCTGTTGTTGAGTTTAATTCATTCGCAGTTTGCTGTTGTTCCTAAAATTTGTTTTCAAATAAATCTTAGGTAGCATATGTTTTTTTTGCTGCACGAACGATATATGAGAACACACTAAACTTATAAAAAAATGATATAATTTAGGAAGGGATGTAACTTTCAGAATCTATAAAACGCTATTAAACAGCAACACTAAACCACTTTTCATTTTTGATAATTTATTTACATATTGACCCTCACTCTAAGCTTTGATAATATCTTGATGTAAGCCGAAAACGTTCAGCATAGAGTGTGTGCATACACGCAAATAAATTATCAAAAATCAAAAGTGGTTTAGTGTTGCCATGTAGCATCGTTTTATGGATAATAAAAAATGAAACTTCGAAAAAGACAATTTATTTATATTTTCTGCTATGATGGGCTACTATTCTATCCTTCAATTCTGCTTTGACTTTCAACAACTTTCTAAATTTACAAATTTTGTCCAAGAGGAGCGCTTGGACCTCTACCGCTCGCAGAAAATTCTCAGACCTATATCAGAAACTTACAATATTGTATTTGTTACCGTTACCAGCATAATGGCTCAAAATAACATTTTACGTTTTTCTGAGGAGGACCTATATTTTTCCTATATTTTTTTTATAGACTTCATTGGTTGCAACAAAGACCTAATCGATCGAAAAGCACTCTAACAGACCAAGATAATCACCATTACGTGAAGAGGAACTATGGCCTATATTTTCTGCAAAGTTTTGCTGCTGCTCTCGCAAATGTTTCTATGGTGAAGCCGGTGCAGATGCATTAATTGATACGTTTTAAGTCGGTACAGGTGATGGCATGACCTGCCGGGGTAAAATCGCACCATACTTAGGAAATTTTTTTTTCTTTGATAATAGCTTTATAGAGCTACTGGAATCTAAAACCTAAAAATTTTGGGAAAAGCAAGGATTGCTTTAACTCTCCTGGGCACACCTAAGCAAGGAAAAACCAACATGGAACATAATGCCTAGCCACCAGGGACTGGATAAAATTTGAAGGGAAATCAAAAGTAAACAACGTCACTGAGTGAAATTGCAACGCATGGAATTTTGCTTTATAAGAGCTTTACAGAACTGCCGCAATCAAACCTAAAAATTTTGAAAAAAGCAAGGACTCTTTTAACTCCCGTGTGCACGCCATGTAGAGAGATAAGAACCTGCAATATAATGCGTAGCCAGTAAGGACTTGAGAAAGTATTAGGGGAAATCAAAAAAATAACGTCACTGTGTAAAATCGCATCACATAAAAAACACTTTTTTGCTTGAAAATGTCTTTATATCACCAATGCCTTTTCCTACTTCCAAATTAAAGGAAATCCAACACCCCTTTGTGTTCAGGTAAGCAATGAACAGAGCACATAGACCAAAGGCATAGCCAGGACCTTGAAATCGGAAATTGTATTGCAAAAGATGCGCAACAAATCGTGAAAATCTTATGTACAGAAAAAACATAACATTTTCGTTAGTTGAAGAGTTGATTGGTGGTACAAAACTTGAATATTGCGGAAAGTAATACATTCATTTTCTCGAAGCTTTTCGTCTGACTCGTCTTCAGGAGAAATACGTCAGAATGAAAAAGATAGAAGTGTTGCTCGCTTATATAGAGGAATACTCGATAGTGATTGGTCGATGGGTCGACCAATGAAAAGAGATGAAACTAATGTGAAATTTTTAAGCTGTATACGAATTCTTTTTGCTTACACAAATTTGGTTTAGATGTTATGATATAAGTAGCTTCAAGAGTTAAAAGATGGAAAGCTGTTCGGCCATGTGCAAGTATGGAGAATTTATCATCTGAATAGTTTTGTGCGCATAATTGGTTATGTAGGAGATGTTGTCCAATCGCTGATGAAGAAATTTCGGTGTTGAGGGATTTGATTGGTTTACAGGAACGGGCCAATGAGGTTCGATCTTGAAAAGTGTGCACACCTCGAACAGATTTCGGCACATGCTGCGTGATTCTCTGCTGCAATCTTTGGGAAGTACGGCCCACGTACCGACTATCGCAGTGGCACAGGTATTGGTAAACAATATTGCTTTTGTGAGAAGCAGGCAGTACGTCTTTCGTGGTTGCAGGGAGAAGCTGTCTGGTGGTAAAGACAATTCGCGGTTCGACAGCAAAGTAACAACGTTTAACGGCTGTTTTGATTTGCGTTTCGAACGTCGTCGAAACGTTTCCAAGCCAAGGTAAGTGTAAATAGACTGGGCATTTCTTTGGACCTGACGGAATAGGTTTGAAGAACTGAATGATTTTTCTTTTTGTTACTGCGTCAATAATATTTTCAGGGTAGCCATTGTTTATCAAAATGGAACGGATTTTTGATAGTTCTGCTGAAAGAGTAGATTTTGAACAGATTGCCAAAGCTCTGTGTACAAGCGTAGATATTAAATTTATTTTCCGTTTCTTAGGGCTGAAAGAATTCCAGCGGACATATTGGCCAGTGAAAGTCGGTTTTCTGTATATTGAAGTAATAATGTGGCAATCATTTTTCTCTACTAGCACGTCCAGGAAAGGCAAAGTTCCACCACACTCTTTTTCAAAAGTGAAGTGAAGCGAAGGATGAAGAGAGTTAAGGTGGGAGAAAAAAGCATTGCAATTCTCTTCATTGTTGAATGCAGCAAAAGTGTCGTCGACATATCGATAATAAACCATAGGTTTGTTCACTTTTTTAAACAACTCGGCTTCATAATAGCCTACAAAGATATTGGCAAGGGCTGGGCCTAGAGGTGAACCCATAGCTACACCATCAATCTGCCGGTGCATGGTATCATTGAAGCTGAATTCAACAGAAGAAGTAGCGGTTTGCATCAGCTCCACGAAGATTTCGCGGGAAAAGGAGGTGTTTTGAGGTCGCCATTGTAGAGGGCATCAGCACAAATTTCGATGGTTTCTGATAAGGGAACATTAGTAAAGAGGCTGCTGACGTCAAAGGAACAGAGGAAAACAGATGACGGAAATTTGAAGGTTTTAACTTCATTAGCGAAGGAAAAAGAGTCTGAGATGCAGAAAGTAGAATAAAGGGAAAGTACTGGGTCAATGACTGACGTAAGCCATTGAGCCAATTGGTGTTGGGATGAGCCAGTCATTGACAAGATAGGGCGTAGTGGCACATCTTTCTTGTGGATTTTCGGTAATCCATACATGCGAGGTCGTTGAGAACCAGTAGGTCGAATGGAGTTGTAAATTTTGGCGGGAAGAAGATCATCTTTTTTCAGTTGAAGTAAACATTTTTGTATTTTACATTCAGTTTTTGCTGTATTGTCAAATTCATTAGCAGGACCAAGATTTTCAAACTTCGACTTATCCTGTAAAATGCAGTTCATTTTTGAAACGTAGTCACTTTTGTCTAAAATAACTACTCCAGATCCTTTATCAGGTTTGGTGATGAGGATACTTTCATTACTGCGTAATGACTTAATGGCATGGATGCATTCTTTCAAAATAAGAAAGTCGCCAATATCGACGGGGGTACCACAAAAGGCATGGGCAAGATCGCTCAATCTGGCTGATCTGGCTTTCAGCCAGATTGAGCGATCTTGCCCATGCCTTTTGTGGTACCCCCGTCGATATTGGCGACTTTCTTATTTTGAAAGAATGCATCCATGCCATTAAGTCATTACGCAGTAATGAAAGTATCCTCATCACCAAACCTGATAAAGGATCTGGAGTAGTTATTTTAGACAAAAGTGACTACGTTTCAAAAATGAACTGCATTTTACAGGATAAGTCGAAGTTTGAAAATCTTGGTCCTGCTAATGAATTTGACAATACAGCAAAAACTGAATGTAAAATACAAAAATGTTTACTTCAACTGAAAAAAGATGATCTTCTTCCCGCCAAAATTTACAACTCCATTCGACCTACTGGTTCTCAACGACCTCGCATGTATGGATTACCGAAAATCCACAAGAAAGATGTGCCACTACGCCCTATCTTGTCAATGACTGGCTCATCCCAACACCAATTGGCTCAATGGCTTACGTCAGTCATTGACCCAGTACTTTCCCTTTATTCTACTTTCTGCATCTCAGACTCTTTTTCCTTCGCTAATGAAGTTAAAACCTTCAAATTTCCGTCATCTGTTTTCCTCTGTTCCTTTGACGTCAGCAGCCTCTTTACTAATGTTCCCTTATCAGAAACCATCGAAATTTGTGCTGATGCCCTCTACAATGGCGACCTCAAAACACCTCCTTTTCCCCGCGAAATCTTCGTGGAGCTGATGCAAACCGCTACTTCTTCTGTTGAATTCAGCTTCAATGATACCATGCACCGGCAGATTGATGGTGTAGCTATGGGTTCACCTCTAGGCCCAGCCCTTGCCAATATCTTTGTAGGCTATTATGAAGCCGAGTTGTTTAAAAAAGTGAACAAACCTATGGTTTATTATCGATATGTCGACGACACTTTTGCTGCATTCAACAATGAAGAGAATTGCAATGCTTTTTTCTCCCACCTTAACTCTCTTCATCCTTCGCTTCACTTCACTTTTGAAAAAGAGTGTGGTGGAACTTTGCCTTTCCTGGACGTGCTAGTAGAGAAAAATGATTGCCACATTATTACTTCAATATACAGAAAACCGACTTTCACTGGCCAATATGTCCGCTGGAATTCTTTCAGCCCTAAGAAACGGAAAATAAATTTAATATCTACGCTTGTACACAGAGCTTTGGCAATCTGTTCAAAATCTACTCTTTCAGCAGAACTATCAAAAATCCGTTCCATTTTGATAAACAATGGCTACCCTGAAAATATTATTGACGCAGTAACAAAAAGAAAAATCATTCAGTTCTTCAAACCTATTCCGTCAGGTCCAAAGAAATGCCCAGTCTATTTACACTTACCTTGGCTTGGAAACGTTTCGACGACGTTCGAAACGCAAATCAAAACAGCCGTTAAACGTTGTTACTTTGCTGTCGAACCGCGAATTGTCTTTACCACCAGACAGCTTCTCCCTGCAACCACGAAAGACGTACTGCCTGCTTCTCACAAAAGCAATATTGTTTACCAATACCTGTGCCACTGCGATAGTCGGTACGTGGGCCGTACTTCCCAAAGATTGCAGCAGAGAATCACGCAGCATGTGCCGAAATCTGTTCGAGGTGTGCACACTTTTCAAGATCGAACCTCATTGGCCCGTTCCTGTAAACCAATCAAATCCCTCAACACCGAAATTTCTTCATCAGCGATTGGACAACATCTCCTACATAACCAATTATGCGCACAAAACTATTCAGATGATAAATTCTCCATACTTGCACATGGCCGAACAGCTTTCCATCTTTTAACTCTTGAAGCTACTTATATCATAACATCTAAACCAAATTTGTGTAAGCAAAAAGAATTCGTATACAGCTTAAAAATTTCACATTAGTTTCATCTCTTTTCATTGGTCGACCCATCGACCAATCACTATCGAGTATTCCTCTATATAAGCGAGCAACACTTCTATCTTTTTCATTCTGACGTATTTCTCCTGAAGACGAGTCAGACGAAAAGCTTCGAGAAAATGAATGTATTACTTTCCGCAATATTTTCGTTAGTGTTTACTCAAGAGCGCGATGGGTTAAGAAGGGTTGACCGGCTGAACCGACAATCTCAATCTTGACGTTATTGATGGAAGCCCTGCCGGCGACGCTGACTTATACTATAAACCAAGGACTTATTTTTTTGTTGATATGCTGTCTGTTAAGTTATCTATACCTATACTATAAAGCAATGTAATAAAATTCCAAGTTTAAGAAAAAATCTAAATAAAACCATAAATCTAACAATTTACAAAGATGAATTTAGACAGAATAATTTGTTTCAAAATAGCTTGGCCTGGTGGACTTTTTTACCACAATATGGTTACTGATTTTGGGGAAGGCATAGCCGCTTTTGTCGCTATCCAGAAACAAGGCAAATAGCGGACCCAAAGTACATAATACCACAAATATACAAAAGATTGGGCCGCACCATATCGCAAAATAGGTTTGCCACAAAACCGTTTATTTGTGGAATTGTGAAAACAACCACCATTTGGCCGCCATCATTCTTTTTGACTTTAGTTTAATTCCTCACACTTTTTAAAATATTGACTGTAGTTCGTGGCAAGATTCTTTGTTTTTGAGCTTTACTAGTCTTAAATTAACAGATTAAGATGATCTCCATTGGCCTACGTGAACAACAATAATGGAAGTGCATAAAAAGCACAATTTTGTCGTTTCTCTTCACACAAGCGCACAATGGGTGAAGCAGGCGCAGCCTGCTGAACCGATGTTTTTAACCCCGACGTTAGTGATGGGGGCCCAGCAGGGGTCGCCTACAGAGCCGGCTAGTATCACATATATGTCGCGTGATTGTTAATCGTTTTGCTATCATGAAGTAATAACCATTTTTCTGAAATCCATTACTGTATAATGTTGTTGTTACCAAACAATTAGGAAATTGTTTCAAATGCTATAAATTACAATCTTAAAATTCTTGAAGTGTTAAAAGAAGACGCAAGCCCAAAAACCTCTAGGTGCAGCCAACGTCTACTAACGATTGCTTTAAACTGAAATATATTTTTTGTGGAGTCGTTTGCAGATCGAGACTTGAAGTATATCTTAAATAAAACTATACCTGAAATTCCCGGTAGAAGCAAGATTTTTAAACAAAAAGTATACGCAAAATGGAGAATTGTTTCCTCGAGTATTATCAAAAAATTATTCCGTGCATTAGTGGTGGCTTGCTGAGAAAAATGTACTGTCGCATTAGATATTAAAATGAAAGGTAAAATTATTCTTTTAACAGTGCTATATTTGTTAAATACTTGTTGACCGTAAACATATTGCAACTGAAATGGTTTATCTAATACAGGGTGTCCCAAAATAAATGAAATCCACAAAATTGCTAATAAATATGTTGATTTTAACCCTATAGTTTATATTTTTCAGATTTGATTACAGTTATAAATAACAATTATTGTTTTAAAACCCCATGGCTTGGAAATTAGAAGAAAAAATTTTTTGCGTCACGACTTATATAGAGACTAAATCCTATAAGACTGTTCAAACACGCTTCCGCAGGAAGTTTAATTTCAACACTTATCCTGGAAAATCCCAAATATTCCTGTGGTATCGTAACTTTCAAATCTATGGAACTGTAAATAAACGTAGCAAGAAATTAGAGAATCCATCTAGTGGAAGGAAATTGAGTGCAAGATCTGCAGATAATGTGGAAGCGTCCAGAGTTTCTGTTGGCCGGAGCCCGAAAAAGTCCATTCGAAGACGCAGTAGTGAGCTCGGCATTTCGCGGTCCTCGCTGCATAGAATCCTTACTCAAGACCTTAATCTGTATCCTTACAGATTCTCTAATTTCTTGCTACGTTTATTTACAGTTCCATAGATTTGAAAGTTACGATACCACAGGAATATTTGGGATTTTCCAGAATAAGTGTTGAAATTAAACTTCCTGCGGAAGCGTGTTTGAACAGTCTTATAGGATTTAGTCTCTATATAAGTCGTGACGCAAAAAATTTTTTCTTCTAATTTCCAAGCCATGGGGTTTTAAAACAATAATTGTTATTTATAACTGTTATCAAATCTGAAAAATATAAACTATAGGGTTAAAATCAACATATTTATTAGCAATTTTGTGGGTTTCATTTATTTTGGGACACCCTGTATATAAAGCGTAATTCTGCCTGTCTGTGTGTCTGTCTGTCTGTCTGTTTTGACTCCTGCAAAACTGCTTGGCGTATTAACATCAAACTGGGCACGATTGATCACCTCCTTGGGTGAGTATCATTAGGGGATTTGTGACGTCATGATCGAAGATGATTTTTTTAAATCGCATTTTTGAACCGAGGAGCGCAGTTTTTGGCTTAAACGAAAGCCAGAACCCAACTTGCCAATTTCAACAAATTGTACTTCTTTACGATGTCGCATGACGTCATAATTAGCAATTAATTTCAAAATTTGTTTTCTTGATTTGCTAAAAAAATACTGATTGTAGAAACGCGATTAAAAGCTATTTCCTGAGATCTTACCAAGGTAGATTCGATAAAAGAAATCCCACAACAATTAATGATAAATTGGCAATGCAAAAACAGATTCTTTATTTAAGTATTTTAGGCTTCCCAAGCATGCTTTTCTTGCTTTTTTTCTGCACGCTCCAACTCGGTCTATGATGTCATAATGCTGCCTGGCACGATTAACACAGTCTTTTGCTATCAGAGATCCTAATTTCATATTTTTTTCAAAAATCGCAACACTTTTTTTACAAAATCAGTTTAGTTAAAACTAATTTGTGATCTCATCTCTTAACTAATTTTCAAACTTTATCAAAAAATTAAAGGGTATTTCAAGGCAACTTTGATAATGTATGACATGTACATTTACCATTAGTTATTATACTAAAAAAGCTGAACTTTAAGACCTGTAGTGTAACTTTATTTTCCAAAAATGTCGCAAGCTGACTAAAAAATAGTTTAGTTTCAAGTACAAAGTTTACAAAAGGTACTAACTCAGTGTCGTTTGAAAGCTGAAACAATTTGCTTTCCAGTAGCATGTTATTCTAGTTAGTTAAGACTAAAGATTAGTTTATAATGGCTCATCGAAATTGGTTGCCATACGTCATGTTTCATTGTTAGTTGAACAGTTTTACTACTACAGGATGGGCCAAAAGTCACTGACTCATTTAAATTTTAAATAACTCCTTTATTTCATAATATTTTTTGATTTCTTAAAACTTTTTTTATTTTTTTAGGCCTTCAAACTTAATTACGGAAAAATTCAGTATTGTCTAACTTACACAAATTGTAAAATTTTACTCTTTTATTTTATAATATTTTTTTTTCAAACCCTTAAAATTAATTATGGAAAAATTCAATATTGTCCAACGTACACAAATTGTAAAATTTTACAACCACAATCAAGGCTCATCAGTTTTGTTTATTGACAAATCCATTTAGGGGGAAGTGAGCTTCATCAGACATGATCAGTTTATCAAAAAAATTAGGTGCATTTTCGGCAAGTTCTCGTAATCGAATGGCATTCTGTAGTTTAGGCTGAAAGTCTTGTGGTTTCCATTCTTGAATGAGTTGCACTTTGTATGGATAAAAATTTAGACTTTTCATAACTCTTTTTAAAGATGTTCGAGAAATTCCAAGTTCCAATGATTGTTTTCGGGTGGAAATTGTTGGATTTTCTTCGACATTCTCACGTATCCTTTCTTTGTTTTCATCCGTACAAACAGCTTTGGGTCTTCCAGAACGTGGCAGATCACTCACAGCTCCTTGATCTTCAAACCTTTTAACCATACCCTTAATTGCATTCTTACTAAGTGCATCTCTAACATTGAAATGTCTTCGATAAGCTCTTTGGGTTTGAATTATTGAGCCTTGATTTTGATAGTGAAATTTTACAATTTGTGTACGTTGCACAATACTGAATTTTTCCATAATTAATTTTAAGGGTCTAAAAAAATAAAAAAGTATTAGGAAATTAAAAAATATTATGAAATAAAGGAGTTATTTAAAATTTAAATGGGTCAGTGACTTTTGGCCCATCCAGTAAAACAAAGAAATCTACAATTTTTAGAAAAAGTTAATTCTGTCGTACATTTTTACTACTTTTTCCGCGAAAGCATGGTTCTTTGGCATTATCTATCTGAATTTGCAAAAAGATTCATCAAAAAATGAAGATTTAAAAAAATTTTTAGGATAACCTACCGGTTAAAAGCATTCAAAGTTTTGGTGCCTGCACTTCACAAAATTGTAATTGTTAGAAAAAGTTAGTTGTTAGGTACATTTTCACTATTATTTCTCAAAGGCGTGCCTCTTTCATATTAGCTATGTACATTTTCGAAAAGCTTTATCTGAAAATAAAGTCCCTAAACATTATAAAATGTAGCCGCCTACTCTAAACAAGCAAACTGGTGATCCCACTACAAAAACATGGAGGTGAAGATGGTCCTGTTTTATCTTTTACAACAAAATATTAGTTTCGAGCCACACATCATCGAAATGTTAAAGCCATTTCCTTTGCGATTAGGTGAGGCCGACACAGCCGTCTGATTTGATATTTTTAAACTCATCATTACTAATGGCTACTGTTGTAATAACTTAACAGAAGGTGCATCATTTCGAGTTGCTTTGTTCTTTCCAGCTGCGTATATGCCGAGACCAAGCAATATATGCGCAGCCAGAGGCTTGAAGTTGCACAAATAGGCATTTAGCTACGAACAAGTCGTTGAGACTGGTCCCAATATTTAATAGGGTATTCCTGAAAATACTTATGTAAATTACTTCGGCGCCTCTCCTACACAAAACATTGAAATTTTGCTTCGATGCACTTCATAAAATTAAACAAATACAATTTTTTGAAATCGCTGGCTGTTGCAATTGCGAGCAAGTTCAGTTCCTACGTAGAATACAAGCCCAGTAAGATGTAGCCCGAACTCCAGAAAATTTTGGAAAACAATGGCGGCTATGCGCACCCCCGTAAATTTTTTTAAGGCTTAATCGATTTCCTTCAAAAAACAATACTTTTTTTTGATTTTGGAACTGATTTTGAAACGACAATTGGCTGCGTCAACAGCCAATTAACTTTTTATTGCTGTTTTCACAAACTTTAATTTGGTAAAGCCAACTGAACCGATATTTTTATGCTTGACAATAATGATGAGGGCGTTGTTATTTTCAGAACTTTACCGCAAATGTTTGATTTCCGGTCAGTTTGCTTTTTGCCTGGCTGCGTTTATACTAGGACCACGCAACATGCGATCAGCCAGAGGCATTAGCTCATACAAATATCCAAACAGCTATGATAAAGTTTTAAGAAGTGAGCCCACTATTTAATAACTTAATCCCGAAAATACATAACAATTACTTTAGCGCCCTTCCACAATTTTGATGTATTTTCTATTGAAGTACTAGCTCATTTTAACGTATGAAAGTTTGTTAGATTTAAGACCACTTATGGTGAAAACAGTGCAAATAAGACGTTGCCAGGGGTCCCAGAAACTTGAAGACACGTAGTGGCTATGCGCAATCCCATGCAAATGTTTTTTTATCAATTGCGTTTCAATAACCATAGTTTTATTTTGGAACGAAATTTGGCTATGTGAAAAAACACAAACTATTTACTACTGTATAGTAATGCAAGAGGCTAGCGATGCACTTAGCAAACTGCAATTTATTACTGTTTTCACAATATTTATTACTGTTTTCACAACTATTCATTGGGTGAAGCTGGCCTGGCCGGCTGAACCGATATTGCTAACCTCGACATCACTGACAAAAGCCGTGCTGGAAGACGCCGGCTAGTGGTAATAATAAGGCAGTGGTTGATAACGTAGTGACGATGTCCACATTGGCTGGATATTGACAGGGATCGCCAGTAGGAAAATTAAAATAATTTTAAAGCTAAGTAGAGGTATGCAAATGTTGCAACTCGCTTGAATGTCGTCAAGATTACAACGGGTTGCTTAACTTTTGAAAATCAACCTGGATGGACTCGATGTTTTTTTGTGTAGAGCTCCCTATTTTTGACTTTTACGACCTTTTTTGAGGTATACTGGACTTGAGAACTGTAAGCACAAAAGAAGTAGTGTTAGGGAATTCTACTACTCTGATTGTTTTCAGCCCGGATTGAGGCATGCTGATTCTTTTTATTTTTATCACTACTCACTCGCTTTAGAACCACAGTTTTTGCTGGGGCAATGCAGCAAAACAAATTTGGGATGCCCTTCCTTACGAATTCTTTCAATGCTTTTCTGAAATTTCGAACTTTGAACCTTTTGTTTTGAAGCTCCAAGCAATTACTACTACGGGGCGGTTCAAATATCATATAATGCCTTCAGAGGTAAGGAAAATTGTCGCAGTGATGTTATATGGGGGGGGGGGGAAACAAGAGATATCGTTATATGACAAACTTCTTATAAAACAATTACAGATTTCAATCATTTCATTCAACAGATTTTTATAGCGATTTCGATTAATTAAAACTTGCTGGTGCATTTTTATACGAGTGATTTACAAATACTTCATAGTGAGTCATAGGTAGTAGGGGATTAAAAATTAATTAAAGAAGCATCAAGTTACTTATGAACTGCTTCCTACACCACAGCGGCTGCAGCATATGCAAAATAAAAACAATAAACAATTCAGTCTTAATGGCCAAACAATTACAACATATTTTTAGTTAGGCTTTTAAGTGCAAGAGATAGCAGTCTAGCCTGAAAACTTTACTTCACAATCCAAAGAGCAAGACTGTAAAAGCTATGCCTAAAATCTATTTCGATGTACAGGGTGTCCACAAAGTCTTTAGACAATTTAAATAATTTATTGATATTACAACTGACGTTGGAAATGTCTAAAATGTTTGAATAATATCAATTAAATGGTCAAGTTTTTATTTAAAAAATTAATGAACGCTATCTCTGTAATGATTAATTAATATCAAGTAAATAGTCAAGTTTTTATTTAAAGCATTAATAAATTTCTATATAAGCCCCATTTGTAGCACGGAGGTCATCTAAACGATATTAAATTTCAGTCCACGTCATTCTTAACATTTTTTTATCAGTTGTCTCCACAGCGGCAGTTATTCTTTCCTTAAGATCACTTACTGTATGTCTTTTACTTTGGTGCGGTACACAACATCTTTCACGTAGGCCGAACGAAAGCAGTGCAGATGGATTTTGTTGGGCTACGACTAAATGACTGACGAATACGCTCGATGCTTTTTTCAGAAGTTTTTGACCATCCACTCCTCGGTTTTAATAGCAACGTTCCCGTTCCCACAAACTGCTTATGCCAATTGCGAATCGACTGACGTGCTGGGGCCCGTTTTACATATTTAGCTATAAAATTTCTTTGTGCTTGAATATCAGATTTCGTTTTGATAAACCAAGAAACACATTGTGCTTTTTCTTGTGGAGTAGTCATTTTTAACGGGTTTGGAAATCAATTATTTTATTTAGCTAATTTATCTCTGAAATATAAAAAAGTAGTATTATAAAAAGCTTTAATAACAACTGATTAATATGCAAGAAGAATTATTTTGATAGCATCTTTCAAAATTGTTTAATGAATTTATAAAATTGTCTAAAGACTTTGTGGACACCCTGTACATTAAAAAAATTTAAGTATAATGTGTGCGATTGATGGCATGCAATTCTAATTTAAAGTAATTCTAATAATGTATACGATTGATGGCATTCAATTGTTTTGCAAATACATATATCCAATTAAGGGCCAAAGCTTTAAAAAAAGACACATGCAACGAAAATGAGTGCTTGAAAGGAAACAACAAAATACAAAGCAAACAATGTTATATGTTGCAGAAAATATATCAAAATTTTGAGTCAAGGAGCAATTTCAAACAGTCATGCTCAGCAAAATGCAGAACTGTAAAGATATTGTAATCGTCCTCGTCGTTTGGTAAGGCACCCAAACTCAATCTAAACCAGCACAAATCAAGGCTAGGGCCAAGGGTCTACCTTTTACTACCCCGAGCTGCTGTGCTGTCCAGATTAGATGCTGGCTGTGGTGGTGTTAAGACAATATCGAGTTGCGTCGCCCAAAACCTGCAGATCTCGTGTTCCTTTTGGTACATGATGTATGAGACATGAAGATATGACGTGATCTGCAGTTTGCTCAGTGGCGCCACGTTCGCAATTCGGTGATGAAGCGAGACCCCATTTGTACATGGACGAGTGAAAACGTTCTACACCAGTTCGCAGGCGATTGAGCCTTAACCAAGATGTTCTGGGCAGACTCATTCCAAGTAGCCTTGAACTAATCTTGGGAAATGAAAGCACGGACCCTTGAAATACTATCCAAGTAGCCCGCGTTCCATTCATGTTTCGTCCATAGCTTCAGGTGGATGTCCAGTTTAGACAAACTACCTAATAGTTTCCACGCAGGAGATACAAATGGGCGTCTTGATCTAAGTCTCCCCTGGTGCGCATCCTGCTGCCCAACCAACTGTCCGTGTAGTACATGGTCGTGATCATGGATAGCACGATTAATCAAAAAGATTGTCACTCCTAATTAGCGGAGCTCAGCTGGCTGGATGCCTGCGAGGACAGGCAAGTCCTCCGTTGGTGTGGGACGCAAGCATCCAGTGACAATGCACAAAGCATCATTGAGAATGCTGTCAATGAGATGAGCATGCGTACTACGACACCAAACTGGTGCGCATACTCAGCTGGGGATTAGACCAAGGAAAGAGCAGAGATGCGCAATGTCTTGGCACCTGCACCCCATCCAGATCCCGCAAGCCGCCTCAACAGCGCGACTCGGGTGGATAGTTTTTTGTGCAAAGCCTCGAGGTGGTGACGGAAAGTGAGCGACCTGTCCAGCTTTACTTTGGGACTGTCATGATCGTCCAGAGCATGTGCTTATCTCGTAGAGGCCTAATCAACTTGCAGGTGAGACCACGGTGCCAGACAGTGTCGTAAGCAGCTGTCAGATTGACAAACACGACACCAGCCTTCTTCTTGGCCTCAAACGAATCCTCGATGTTTTGAGTAAGCCAAACAGTCTGATCCACGGTTGGCCTTCCCTGTCGGAACCCAGCCTGCTCCCTAGGAAAAAGTGGGTCAACAATCGGCTCAACACGAGCGTGTGTGAGCCTCTCGAGGATCTTGTAGAGGACGCAAAGCAAGGAGATGGGACGATAGCTTTTCGGGTCCTCTACAGGCTTCTTGGGTTTAGGGATCGCCACTACCAGTGCTCTTCTCCAGAGGTTTGGAATTTTGAGGTGGCGCAAGCAGAAAGAAAGGAGGCCACACAACCAGGACTTCAGTGCAGCTCCACCATGGGTTATTAGCTCCAGGCAAATAGAATCTGGGCCTAGAGCTTTTCCTGGTTTCAGGTGTTTGAGGGCAGCAGCGAACCTCTGAGAGGTAAAACTTTCACAGATGTTCACTTGACTTGTTGGAGTGGTCCTCCAAAGATCTGACACTTCCTTCGAAATGATCGAGATGACTCGCAATCAATACCCTCGTAACTGTCGTTTCTAATCAGCTTGGACGCAATAGCGTTTACTGAGACGGCACAATGACGAGGGGAGCGCCAAGATCTACCAGTTAGGTTGTTCAATATACTCCATGCTTTTCGGCTACAGTGCAAAAAGTCAATAATCTGAAGTGCGTCGGACCATCGATCTCTGCATTTCTTGTCGAGCCTGAGGAACAGGGCTGTGGCAGCCCTGTTAGAGTCGCTTCCTTCAGGCGACTGCAGAAATGTCCGGTAGAGGTTTTCGCACCCAGCATCTCAACACGGTATGTAGTTATTTCGACGACCGCGTGGGATAGATTTTTTGTCCGCTGTTCTGATGACATTGCAGAAGTCCTGGTAGGCCAGATCCACATCCGGTGAATCTGGTGGCAGCAAACTCTTGGCAAGTTTGTTGGTCAATGTATTGTAGTGGCTTGTTGGCCTTGCAAAAGTTCCATCGTTTGACAGGCTTGCTCGGAACAGGCAGAGCAAGTCTTGGTGGAACAATAATCGAGGGTCCATGTTGTGACCTAGGGAACTTCTCTATAGTAATAATATAAACAGTTTGCCATTCAAAGGTAACAACTATTTATTCCACTAATAGCCAACTCAGCTGTAAAGATGAAGCGTATGCCAACTAAAGAAATTTTAAGGTAGAATTCATTTAATTCGTCACCTCAAGGAGATTAGAAAGTAGTGACGAATTGGGCAACTGACGTATTACGCAAACAGATAAAAACTCTATACTATAGCGACTTATATACAAGGTGCTTTTATTTGCTATTAACGCGGTAACATTTATTGTTAAATACAATACACTTACTCAGAAAGCAAATTGTGCATTACACGGAAAATGATGCAAAAAGTTGGTGTAAACAAAACTGCTAACTCGCAAAAAATTAGTGAATTTAATGTGTTTTGTGTTAAAGGATTCTTTTGCTAATATGTTCTGTTGCATTTTGGACACGTAGCGTAACATTACATCCCGGTTATCTTGTGTCATGAAATAGCAATCTAACGTCTTTAAAGAGTCTAATGCAGAAAAAGGAGTAGGGATAGGTTCATTCAAAGATTGTCTTCATCATCCTTGTCTTCTCGAGCATCTGCAGAATGTTCGCTAGCTCTAGGATTATCTATTATGCTGCTTATACTGTTATTCTGGCTGCCAGGTATTTTTGACAAACTCATTTTATTTAGCTCTTCTGGTAATGATAAAGTTTATTCAAGTTAATACAAGTTCTTACCGAGCATGCAAAAAACTTCAATATTCGCCATCGTTTCGAATAGCTATACAGCTGTTTTTTATCAGGACTAGTAATAAACGAGAGTACGAGTGAGGCAATATAAATAGTGTGCTACGCAATCGAAAGAAAAAGGCAACATAAAAAATTTAAAAGCGAATAATAACCAACTGTAGATTACGCCAAATTATCATAAATTGGTAACGTGTCTTTTTAAAAGAGCTCAATCATAGTTAAATTTCAAGCAGGCAAATAAAATATTAGAAACTTCAAAAATTATAAAAGCTTTAAAAAAGAATGATCATCTCAAATGGTTTCTAAAACGCACTGTTAAAAATTTGCAAAGAAAAACAAATTCATCGTTAGCCAATAACAGGGAAATTAAAACACGTATTGTGCTGCCTTGTGCTCCAAGATACTTTGACTTTGAGGCTTTGTCAAAAATTTTAAGAAACGTAGGATATTAGGTTTGTAGCAAACCGCATTTAACTTTAAAAGACATTTTGCAAAAGACTCGGTGGAAAGGTCCTCTAGACCTGGTGTAGTTTACCAGATTCCTTGTCTGGATTGCACTGGTATCTACATTGGGGAAACTGGACGGGCTTACAAAACAAGATTGGCTGAGCATAAAAGGGATTTAAGGTCGGAAAATCTGGCAAAAGTTGATGACAACAATTTTGATAAAAAAACGGCGTTGGTTAAACGTGTCATTACCCAAGATCACTCAGTTGACTGGGATCACAGCAAAATTTTTAATCTTCGAAACAAATTTTACCAAACGCCGATTTCTTGAATCTTTTTTTATTCATAATTCTGAAAACGCAATCAATGATAAAGAAAACTGTTTTTATTTTGAAATTTATGATAATTTGGCGTAATCTACCGTTGGTTATTATTCGCCTTTAAACTTTTTGTTTTGCCATTTTCTTTCGATTGCGTATCACTTGTGCTCTCGTTTATTATTAGTCCTGACGAAAAACAGCTGTATAGCTATTCGAAACGATGGCGAATATTGAAGTTTTTTGAATGCTCGGTAAGAACTTGTATTAACTTGAATAAACTTTATCATTACCAGAAGAGCTAGATAAATTGAATTTATTATGCTGCTTTTTGTAATAGTCTCGCGTATAATTGGGTCTGCATCACCGTCGACGTACTTGCGGAAACTGAAGTCCTCTGTAACTAAGTCGGCTTCTTGCATTCTGTCCCAAATTCCTTCTGCATTGTTGTCGGGCTCACTGGCGGTTTCTAGGCTTTCTTCTAATGTCGAAGAAGCAAGCCGGCCCTTTATGAAATAGTTTTGATCGACGTGTCCGATACAGAGCACCTAGCTTGATCGAGAAGTTTCTCTGCTTCCAAAACATTGACTTGAATTCTTTGTTTCCCCCAAAAGCAAGAAGATGCATTTCAGCTAAATTCTTTTTGTAGTGTGCTGTTAAACACGAATTACTCAACATTCATCTACTGGGTTTTGGCGATAGTGTTTGGAGGCAAGAACACTAGCCTAACATTTGTTAGGGCATGTCGCACAGGATGGGCTGAACAATTGTCAACAACAAGCGTAATTTTTCTGTTGCTGTTCCTCATTTTTACGTCAGGCTTCCTAACCCAGATTTTGAAAAAGCTCGACGTAATCCAAGTCTTCAAGTTGAATTGGTAGGGAAGTGGAAGTTTTTTTATATTTTTAAAGCATCTTGGTTTTACGGCCATGCTAATGACGAGAAGAGGCAACTTCTCTCCAGCCATACTGGCCGCCTCTAGCATACTTGTTTTCTCTTTTGACAGTTTACCACCAGAGCAAGTTTCGTTCTGAAAAACGTTGGTCCGGTCAGGCAAGCATTTGTAAAAAAGTCCGGTTTTATTGGCATTAAAAATCTGTTCTTTTTTGAACTCTTTTAAAAGAATAGAGACAATTTTTCTGCCGTTCGTCTACGCATGCTTCATCAACAGAAGCTACTTCGCCACGTTATTTCTTACATGCAACTTCTTTCCGCGATTTCCACCAGTTTATCCAGTTTATGTCTTGCTTTTAAACACTGCCATAGCAACTGTTGCAGCTGGATTTAACTCTGCATTGCTTGCTTTTATTTTACGACTGAAAGTTACCATGGTTTGGGAGTAATTTCGATTTTATACTGTTTCAGCCAATAATTTGCTGACCGTAATTGCTGTCTCAGCTTTTAAGTTTGCATTTCTTAGAACTTTTCTCTTTTTTCCACGCATTTGCTGCCTTTTTATAAACTTGTGCAAAATTTGCGGTATTCAGAGTGTCTTGTCTTTCGTTGATAAACAGTTGGTAAGTTAGCTTGCATTTGTTTTGTGTGTGTGAATATGTTAGCTTAGCTTGTGTTAAATTACAGAAACCGTCGTTTTTCTCTATGTGAATTTAAACTGTTCGTATACAATCTGTTGGGTAATTCGACGCGTGTTCGACAGACAGACGAGCGCTACAGCCAGGGAAAGCTGCAAATTGTTGAGCCTTTGAGAACCATTTTTCTGCTAACGGGAATCTTTTCATCTCTTGCGCAGCGAAACCACTTGACCCATTAATGCCCAAAATTAAATCAAAATATTTTTTAAAGTTGTTTTTATTTAAATTGGTGTATAATAGCATGACTAGCATATATTTAGTTAAATTTCAGGATTTTACTGCTTAGTTTGTGTTTTACAGGGGCGTACCGAATTGGATACATTGGGCATATGTGCTGTCACAAGTTATGCTTTTAAAATAAAAAAATCAAAATTAAAAATAGAAAACAGTATGCAAAACATGATGAAGAAACACAATTTATTTGATCAAAGAGCATTGCACATGTATTATGAATGCCGTTATGTCCACAATAGTGCTTATTTAGGCTGATAGCACACCTCAAAGCAGTTCTTTTCTATGCACAAAGTCATTTTGCACTTCTTACAACTCCAACGCGCCTGTTTGTAGCAATGACGGCATCGAAGCTTGTTGGGAAGTTTTTGTGGAAAATGTCCCCATGGTTCCTCCCTGATGCTTTGCTGCGGAAAGTAGCAGCACGTTGAGCGTCACATTGTTGTAATCGCATATAATGACGAGTCACGTGTCTCATGAAGTTTAGCAAATCCATGGGATCCTCCTCATTTGCTAACAAATACAGTCGCCATGCATTCACCATGCAGGTATTGAGCATATGGGTAAACAACACCCACCACCATTTCTTTCTCCGAATTCCAATGCGATAAACATTGATGGCTTGATCTAGCGAATCTACACCACCCATTTCCTGGACATACGCTGCACATAAGTAAGGGCGCTGGGTGTCGACGTTCTTCTTCATGTCTTTGGACCATCTTTTGACACTGTGTAATTGATCCATTGTGTCGTAGTTGGTTCTCAAAGTAAAAATGCTGTTGTCTTTCCATTTCGCAACAAAGATTTTGTTGGTTTCTTTGTATGCATATTTGAGCCACCCTCTTTCCTTTTTTTCAATCCCTTTGCTGGCCGGAATGGGTATTTTCACAAACGATTTTCTCGTAAAGTGCCCGTTGCCCTAAATGCTTTGTTCTTTATCGCCACAAACTGGTCGTAACTTGAAAAGAAGTTATCACAAAGACAACATGATCTGTTGGATTGCTTACAGAATTGAGAAGTTTCATCACAACCTGCGATCCTAAAGGCAGGCGGTTTTTAGTGAACTTTACGTTAGAGTCTGCTTTAGTTTTAGCACCACAGTAAGTGTCAAATAAATAGCGATATTCATCTGCACTGGCTAGCACCCAATTCTTGTACCCAAATCTTATGGGTGTTCTCCTTATAAACTGCTTCGTTGGGTGTCGGCCATAATATTTAACCATGGCTTTATCGATACTAAGAGCTTCGTGAAATATGCCCCAACTTTGAAAGCTCTCAGTCAGCAGTTTCCTAAAAGGTCTCGATTTGAACATTTTATCGGTTACATAAATTTGGGCATTGTCAGCTAAATGAATAAATATTTTCATCTCTTGAAATCTGTTTCTTGTCATGCATCTGCAGAGACGTAGCAGCCGCCCCCCAAACCCCCCAATTGGGGGGGGGCCAGGCCAACTTTGGGGGCCCAAGTTAGTCTGAAATTGCTTTTTGGCTACGTGACTATTTTCAGTTCAGCAGACTTGTTTACAACCGATTTAAACTGTAGGAAGAAATTGGCTTGTGACATCATAAGTGACTGCTACGTCATTTTATCTCGCAGAATCTAGAATATTTCGATTGATTTTCTGGTAGAATCTTGAATATTCGATTGACGTAACAATGCCGTTGTTACGCAACAATCATAGAATGGTCTGGAATTCTGTTTGGCTATAAATACCGGGACAATATATATACACTGCAGAGTGCAGATAAAGTATTTTATTGACATTGTATAGAATGAAACGTTCAAAAAGTGGTGCTCAAAAGAGAAAAGAAGCAGCCACTGCTCGAGATGCTGTAGCGAAATTGCCCAAGATGACAGATTTTTTCAAGATTACTGAGCAGAGTAGACCTGGCACTAGTACCGAGAGGGATGAAGAAAACTATAGTGTACAAGAAAAAGAAGACTATGACGATCAGCATCAAAATGATTGTGAATTTCCAGAAAATGTAAGTTGTGATTTACCTGCCAATACGCAACCTTCAATATCAAAAACAACTGAATCTCAATTTACCCCTATCCCTGATGACCCATGTAAATGGCCTGAAAGTATTTCTGATGCTCAACGATGTGATATAGTAAAGCGTGGACCACATCAACTAATAATGAATTTTCCATATAATAACGCAACTCCAAGGCGACGTTTTTCCTCCAACCATTATAAACGTGTGTTACCTAATGGTGAAAGTGTTTCACGGTCGTGGCTAGTTTATTCTGGGGAATCAGATCAAGTTTTTTGCTTTTGTTGTAAGCTATTTGGAAAAACACTAAGCCCCTTTTGTAGTGGTATAAATACATGGGAGGGTTTTTCGAAAAAACTGAAAGACCATGAAAACGGCATTTCCCACCAAGAATGCTGCAGTCAATGGATGTTGCTAGCTGAAGGGATAAGAAATTCATCCACTATCGACAAACGCGAGATGAATATTTTTTTCAATGAAAGACGTTTTTGGAGAAATGTTTTAGAGAGACTTATCGACATTGCCTTGTTTCTATCGGAAAGGAATCTTGCTTTTAGAGGATCTGAAGAAGTCTTAGGATCTCCTCACAATGGAAATTTTCTGGGTATATTTGAGCTTTTGGCAAGAAGAGATCCGATCCTAAAAGAGCTTCAAGACAGAATCAAGAATAAAAACACTAAAGATCACTATTTGAGTCCTACCATACAAAATGAACTAATTGAATTGCTAGCGACAGAAGTTGAAAAAGAAAATTTACAGCAATTGAAATTGGCAAAATATTTTTCTATAATTTTGGACTGCACTCCAGATATGTGACATCATGAACAAATGTCTGTCATTCTCCGTTATGTACTATGTAATGAAGAAGCTGCTGTTGTTAAAGAAACATTTTTTGGCTACTTGAGAATAAGTGACAGTACTGGGAAAGGCTTGTTGGACGCTTTCTTAGAAAAAGCGACCGAACTGCAACTCGAATTGTCTGATTGTCGAGGTCAGTCATATGATAATGGTGCTAACATGAAAGGAAAACATTCTGGGGTCCAAGCAAGAATGCTAGACATCAATCCCAAAGCTGTTTACGTGCCCTGTGCAAACCATACCCTTAACTTAGTTGTTGTTGACAGTGCTAATTGATCGACGAAAGCATTGACATTTTTTGGAGTACTTACAAGGTTGTATGTGCTGTTTTCTTCCTCTGCTCAGCGTTGGGAAATTTTGAAGAAACATGTGGAGCTGTCCATAAAGTCACAATCTGATACTGGTTGGAAAGCAGAATTAAATGCATCAAACCTCTTCGATACAATTTAAAAGAGGTGTTGCTGGCACTGAAAGACTTGGAAGCCATTTCCATAGAAAGAAAAAATGGAAGAGCTGCCTCAGAAACAAAATCGTTGATAGCTCATTTATCAAAATGGAGTTTTCTTTTGTCGGTGTTTATTTGGTATGATATCCTATTCCAAGTCAATAAAGCAAGCAAGATTCTTCAATCGTATGGAGTCTCCCTTCATACAATGGAAACGGAAATCCAGGCAACTGAAAAGTTTTTGCAAAACTATCGCACAACGGGTTATGACAGTGCCGCAACATCTGCTGTTGAAATAGCACAGGAATTGGATATTGATCCTTCTTTTCCTCCGTCAAGAAGTGGAAAGAAAAGAAGATTGTTTGATTACCAAGGTGAAGAGGAACAACGAGCTACTCCTGAACTGAAATTTAAAAGCAATTTTTTCTATCCATTAGTAGACCAGGCTATTATGTCAATAAAGGAGCGCTTTAATTTGTTACGTGAGGTTTCTTCCGCCTTTTCGTTTTTGTACACACGAGACAAACTTTTGCTTGTGCAACAAGAAAATGCTCTTCTTACTTGCTGTAAAGAGTTCCAAAAAAAGTTCGGTGACATTGATTCTGATGAAATGAGCGCTGAGCTACAGCGGTTTGTTTTAATTTTACAAAAAAAACGCAATCGCAATACGGCTCAAGACTTTCTGAACTATCTTCTAAAGACTCATTTATTTGAATTGTATCCGAATGTGTACATCGCACTTCGAATCTTACTAACTTGCCCCGTGACTGTTGCCAGCGCTGAAAGAAGCTTCAGCAAATTGAAACTGATCAAAACTTTTAATAGAACGTCTATGACAGACAGTAGACTATCTTCATTAGCCATGTTGTCAATCGAAAATGACTGCGCCCGATCTCTTGATTATGACAATGTCATAACAGCATTTGCGAACAAAAAGGTTCGCTCCAGACTATTTAAATGATACTGTGTTTTTATAACTTTTTCATGTTTTTCAGTGTCATTGCTTTTGTTTCGCAGTGTCTGCATAAATGTCCTACTGAACTCTGGCATCGGTGCCGAATTTTTTATGACTTGCACCTTCGGTATCGGCATGCTTTATTCTGACATTAGCCTGTTTACTTATGTACAAATTGTGGTGTATTTTCTTAATGCAGCTTTTCAATTTTACACCTCTAAAGTGATATGACCTGTGCGCAGGGGCTCTTGCGCTTACTTTGGGGGGGGGGGGCCCGAAGTTGGAGTGCTACGGGACTGTGCATCTGGACACACATGGAACATTTACGTCTTCATCTAGTGACCAGTACTGCTTCTCTCTCGGCAACTAGTAATACCCTGTTAGAAACAGGATGCCCAAGAATCTCTTCATTTCATCTTCAGAAGTGCTGAACCTGTGCTCATTTTTTTGTTGAGCATATAAGTTCGACTGAGACACAATATGTTGTGCAATTTCTTCATTGAAGAGAGTCTAAAACACTTTGATTGGATTCAAATTAAAAACAGTTGCAATTGCCGCTGCTCTCCGAGCTTCTGTGCCATTAGTTGGAATAATTCCCTCTTTGTAAGTGGGTTTTTCTTCTTTCCATTGCAGTAACTGGGTTACTTGTCTCCGCTTCTTTCTTGGTGGTTCTCCTGCTGGCATCGCTTCCTCAGCTGGCATGGGTTCTTCCTCGTCATCACTTGAAGGAATTTCAACAGTGCTTGAAAAATGTCAAAATAAAACTCACATTGGTGAATCATCGCTTACATGAACTTTACTATTTCATAAAAAGTTATTAAAATTAAATTTTTAACTAACCAATAATGATAAAAAAGTGTTGATAGTAAGTTTATTACTCACCTGGCACGTCATTGGGTAGAGCAACTTTATCAATTATATCATCATTTGTATCTTCTTTATCAGTCAAACAGTCTATATCAGGTGGCACACTAATGATATCTCCTGCTGCCCTTGCTCTTTCAACAACTTTTCGGGCTGCTTTTTGTAAATTTTTATAGTTTTTCCCATAAAATTGCTTTGCATCCGTGATACAACATATAATGCTATCTGAAAAAAATATAAAAATCCATATAGTTCACATTCCGACAAAGTTTGACTGTTTGACCCCACCAGTGCCCACTGTACCCAATCGGGTACACCTGATTTTTAGTGCAAATTACACAAACACAGTAAAGAATGGCAAAATATGAAATAGACCTGTAAATTTAGAAGCATTTATGACAAGTAAGTACGGCCTGGAATATTATTTCATTCAGTCCAATAATATACAGAAAAATAAAACACAGTATGGTGTCAGATGTTCAATAGAATCTCGGAAATGCTAAAATGCCGTGCACATTTTTTCATAACATCAAGAATTCAATCTCCAAAAAAAGGTCATTTCTATGTACTTTGGCACAATTTATACAACCGCCAACATCAATTTCCAAAAAAACAAAAGCCAACACTGCCTATTTCCGCACAATTTGTAGCACTGTGCTCATCATTTGTCAATTTCCAAATACAAATGTCTTGCGCCCCCCTTAAGAAGTTTCTGCGTACGTCCCTGCATGTGATAGTTTTTGTTTTATTAGAAATTGCTAAAGTTATTTTTTAAATCGTTTTGTATATATAGAGCATTGTTACGATTAATAATAATTCTAGATTCTCGATCGTGGATCCCAGTGAGATTGTGTTACTCCAGGGCGGTTACATTATGTTAGATTGTAGACTATAGTTTCGAGTGAGATTCCAGTCGGATGCTGGGACAGTGCTAAGGGAATAGTTTTATTCGAATGGATTTGGTTATTCAAAGAATGAGTGGTTAGCTATTGCCAGAACTCAGAAGTACTCAGTGCGATACTGAGTTTATTTGGAGAAAATTTTGTAATAAACGGTTTCAGTTAAAGTAGACTTGTGTACCCGAAGAAAGTGACATTTTGTTGGAATAAATTTTCAACCACTGGTGAGCGGTAATTTGCGAGTTATCGCCACAGCTGTGAACGAGTTGCCCGAACGACAGCTACTGCGATACGTAAAAATATTGTAAACTGCTCGGCCAAACTTGATATTTTGGATAAGCAAATTTTTAGCCTCACAATGATAACGGATCCAATGTTTTGAAAGTTGGGGAGCTGATGAGAGTGATTTTGCTCTGCTCGAAAATTTTGCCGATCAGAGAGACGAGGATGAATGTGATGTAAATGAAGCCTCCGACAGTGAACTTTGGGCAGACGTATCGACTGCTGAAGATGGAGTTGTTACTGTCAGGTGTGCTCTTCACGCATTACAACTGATTGTGCATGACTTCTTTAAAGCTAATTCCACCGCCAAAGAACTGTCAAAAGTGAGAAATGATGCCAAAAAGACCCGCAAACAGAAAGTCAGAGTTGTTCAAGTATATCAACAAACCTCTTCCCAGACTGGATTGTGAGACCTGTTGAGGTTAAACGTTTTTAATGCTTGAAAGTTTGTTGCTTGTCAGGGATTTACTGGACCAAATCACTCTGGTAAATAAATTCCTCTTTTTTCAGACGTTGATTGGTTTGCTGTACAGGAGCTTAATGAATGCTTAAAATCAGTTTATGACACGATCTCTGCAATTCATTTGAAAAAATTAACTGTTGGTGAGTTCTTTGGTGAGTGGTTGAAATGTAAAGTCCAACTGCAGCCCAAGAGTGTGAACAATGCTTCTTCTTTGGCAGTTGCTATGCTTCATGCCATGCAACTTGGAGAAACAACTTTGTTGTCTAACGCTGCTTTTTCGGCTGCAATTTATGTTGACCCAAGGTATCAGGCACTTCAAAACTATTCTCAGAAGATAATTGCACAAGCCCATTTGACAGCATTGTGGAGGCGCTGGCAAATACTGCAGAAATCAGTTTACACGACTAACGCAAAATGTCCAAATTCATTCTCAGAATCTGAAAATGGATCTACTCCTGCATCTACATACGGGGTTGATACTCCTGCACCTGTATACGGGATCTACTCCTGTATCTGCTTACGGGGTTATGGTGACCCCGATGTGATCATTGTAGCGCAACGGCAGGCATCTGACTGTAAACCAAGTTAAAATCAGTGCACTACGTGTGGCGACTAGTCACTTCTATCATGATAGCTACTGTACGTAGATGGCGTTCCATGTATAAAACCAAGTGTTGTTGTTGACTTTCTGTTTGTGGTTTGTAGTTGAAGTTGATGAGGTTGCTACACAATTCCCTCCTCAAGCACGCGCAGCTTGCGGAGACGTTCGAAGGAATGGAGGAAGTTGCTGAGATCGCAACATGCCTTCCCTGCCAACGTTCAGAGAGTGAGGCTTATCGGCCGAAATAAGTGAGATTCCCGCCAAGACTTCAATTGGAAGGCGGTCTTGACGTTAGGGCTCGGCGACTCGACGATGGCTTGTGCTGCTTGACTGAAGACGCTGCCGTCCATCTACATCGGAGAGGATGTAGCTTCTTCGCGGGATTACCATTGTAGCGCAACGGCAGGCATCTGACTGTAAACCAAGTTAAAATGAGTGCACTCCGTGTAGCGACTGGTCACTTCTATCATGATAACTACTGTACGTAGATGGCGTTCCATGTATAAAGTCAAGAGTTGTTGTTGACTTTCTATTTGTGGCTTGTAGTTGAAGTTGATGAGGTTGCTGCAACTCCAAAGACAATTTAGTTAACCAGTCTAAGATCATACAACGGATCAAAAACTGCTTTCATTAAGTAATTAGCCATACACACCCTGTTGTGAATATGATAGCATAATAGCAGTCAACAACTTGAGCCAAGTGACATGTTAAGAACTGGCCTAAAATTTTCTTTTATTTTGTTTTTACCAAAAACTATGGCTAAAATGACAATTTATTTTATTTTCGGGTGCATATGAGACTAGGACTAGATCTAATTTAAAGCTAATTATGTGTTGTAGGTGTTCTAGTATCCCTGAGGTATACGCCTGTTAGACTAATGAGGCAGACAACAGGCCAGTTACCCCCGGGCACTTACCCCCGGTCACATACCCCTGGGCACTTACCCCCATAGGCAACATAGTCCTTAGGAAATGTACCCTCAGTGCTAGTTATTAATATTTTATTGAAAGATAGCTTACATTAATTATAATTGACGATGCCTTTCATTAATCAAAGACATCGTTCTATTTTTTTCTTTGAAATTAGTGTGTGATTAATAAATGCAGATGAACAATTTGTTCTGGTTGTGTTCATCATGCAGCGAATCATAGGCTAAGACGCCTGGCGGAGCCCGTCCCTCTCCAGGCCTGGCCACCTGTCTTCCACATAAAAGCAGAGACATCCCGTTAAGCGCCTTACCCAAGGACACAACAAGCGAGCTTGCCGCTTGTTCTTCACAACCTCCCGTAAATGCCGAGCGCCAAGCAGAGAAGCTGTGGATACTATTTTTTCAAGTCTTTAGATATGACTCGACATGGAGATTAAACCCCAGGTCTACCGACTACGAAGCGGACGCTCTAACCACTACGCCATCGCGTCGGCGTAGTGGCAATATAATAGGGAGTAATTGTCCCAGGGGATATGTTGCCTAGGGGGTAAGTGCCTGGGGGATAAGTGTTCGAAGAGTACGTGTCCTAAAAACAATGAAGCAATGCACAGTTTACTATGTTTACCGGTACTTTGCTTGTACTATGCCTATAGTGCTTGCACTGTTTATATTATGCCTACTATGTTTGTAGTAAGCCTACCAAACCTTTTTAGAACTAGCCTGTATACCCAAACTTCCAGGTTGATTTCTATTTGCTATATGTCTCGGCTAGACTGGCCTAAACTTTTTTTGGGAATACTACAATGAATTTATTAACTAAGATTTGCAACCACCAGCCTTACCATAAAATATTACTTTTTAATGATTTTCTTTATATCTCAGCTAACCAGGCCTAGTAACTTTTTGGGTAAACTTTCACGCCAAATTGCTACTTCTTCAAAGCATGACACCGTTGAAATCGGATATACCGCTAGTGCCGCCAGACAAACAAGCAAAACAGAGACAAAACAATGTAAAAGCGGAACAGCCTTATATTTTGTTCTTGTAGAATCTATGGTTTATCGTACATAGAGATATGAGTGCTGTAGAAGAGTGCATTTTTGTCACGAGCTCGATTACACATTTTTTTCTCACCCTAATTTCAAAAGACGTGGCTTAACTTTCTCGTTTGTGGCTGCTTTCACATCTTTCTGGTCCTTTTGTCAGGCGTGCAATTGCCTTATTCGGAAAAAGTTGCACGTCCACGAGTTATCTGGCAAATCAATTCTTTTCTCACACAGTACTTTTAGAGGCTAATCTAGCGTTGGAGGCTTGCAGTGTATCGTAACGATCTTTACAGAGCTACATAAGATAGATCAGAGAACTTTCTATTGGACAAGACGAGCAACAAAAGTAGCTACTATTGCTGAAGTACAAGACGAAGTGAAAATAATAAAAGCGATGTAATCACTGTCGTTCTTCTTCCAATTGCCAGGGGATTTAGGAAGTCGGGAAAGAGACTGTAAAGATGTCACCAATGACACGAAGAGATGTTTGAACCAGCGCGAGAAATCGAAGTATAGGAAGAGCATGACAGTGATGACGAGCCGGAAGTGTCACCGTTACCGCGTAATAAGGAAATACGACAAGATATACTGTACCTACATGAAAGAATGGCGTTGCTTTAGACAAAGTTTTCCACGAGCTTGAAGGAATTCGACAGAAAACGTTTTACAGTTGCATGGTTCCGCATCATATCAAATTTGGGAAAAGATTTGTTCAAGCAACTTGTTGCAACTCATTGTTTTGCAGTTTAGTTGGTAAGCAAAGTGGGATAAAAAACAAAACCAATTTTTCAGTGTTAGACGGAGATGTGCGTGAGTTTTTGGTATCTTCCTGTTATCTGACTATCATCGTTTTACCTCAAGAGCAAAATCGTTGCTCGACACAGCCTGACATAGGTGCGCCAGCTATGTACACCGCAATGAGTTGAAGCCGCTCAAAATATTATTTATTTCGCCGACAATCAAAATCTCAGAGAGGTGACGAAACGAGCAAAACTTCGTTCTTACATAAAATGCTTAACGACAACCTTATCTGACCGAGCATCTTCCATAGACTTTTAACCTTAATTAAGTCCATGACACCCCGCTTTGAGTGACACAGTGCCAAAATGCTTATAAGCAGTAAGTCAATTCCTTCTTGCTATAAAATCTGGGACTAGTGAAAAATTGATGGCTACCCATTTTAACAGAAGATGTACCAAGGATAACAGTTGACTGCGACTGCTCAAAAGGAAACTTTGGGAAAAAAGAGAGATAAATACAATGACTGGTAATTTTACCAAAAATTCTAAAGTTTTGAGTCATAAACTGTATTTTGACACTTTTTCACTGGCAACGAATTGATGAGAAAATCGGCAGAAGGAAGGTTTGTGACTAAAGGGCATTATAAGTCCATAGCGATTATCTCAAGCGACTAGGAAACTCAGAGTCCCTTGCACAAAGTGAAAACTCAGGTAAAAGAAGGCAAAAAAAGGTCATACAACAACATCTCATCATTTCATGGCATAGGCGTAAAAGTAGGGGGCGTGGGGGCTTCATCCCCCGCAGAATATTTTCAGCTCCCCCAGCCCTCCTCCTCCATACATTTCGGCAATCATTAGAAATAATTGAGATGTCATAGCTTTGAGATTACCCTCGATTGGTCAAAGTGCGTGCGAATTTCAACTAGTAAAAACTTTTTTGGAGGAAGTCGTTGGTGCGTTGAAGAGTATTTTTGTAACCGCAGCCTATAACCATCGACAAAACTGCTGTTAATACTCGATTGTGATGTCACTTACGAGATGGTTTAAGCTGATTCGCTTTTCTTACCACCAGTATAAAGTAAAGCGGCGAAAACGAATGTGGTTTAATCTTGTTTTTTTGAATACAGGCAGCAGGCAATTAGGCTAGCAATTACGCTTGAGCATGTTCACTAACGGTGGGGCAACGAAAGATGTCTAGCTCTACTGGGTTAAGTTTAAAAATCGTACAATAAACTACTAAAAAAATGAGCAGTGCGATAAACTAAAACGATAGTTATTTATTAATCAAGACAGAGGTAGGAAATAGAGGTGTTGTTGGTATTACTACTGCGCTATATTTTGACTAAGTGTCGTCATTGAGATAATTTATTTAATGATATGAAAAATTTGTGGTCAGACTTGGGGGGTAACGGGCCACGTGATCTACAGTTTTCAAATGCGGACAGTAGGCCTATCGCCCAAAATGCTCTTGAAAAGCCATATCTCCTGCGATAACCAATGAAATTTTAAATGATTTTAGCTGCGGTGTTATAACTAAGTTGCAACAAGACATTCAAAAAGCAAAATATTACGTCATTATTTTGGACGAAACTTCAGACGTATCAGATAAAGGACAAATAAGTATTTGTTTCCGTATCACTATGAACAACTTGGATGTGCAAGAGTTGTTCTGTGGCTTCTATAAAACTACGCCAACCACAAGTGAAGAGTTATTTAAGATCGTGAAAGACGTACTTTCCAAGTTTCAGTTACCAATCGATAATTGTAGAGACCAGTACTACAATGATGCCAATGTTTCCGGACGCCATAACGGATTGCGTATAAAATTGATTCATGAAGAAAGTCGAGCTATTTACGTTCACTGTAGAGCGCACAAACTCAATTCAGGATGCTTTAAAAAATAGCAATGATATGAAATATGTGATGGGACTAGTGCAAAGCCTTATTGCTTTTATTCGTGGCTCTCCGAAAAGATTGTCGTGGTTTTACCAGTTTCAGGCAGTCGAAGGTAATCATCAGCTTGCATCGTTGAGAGCGTTTTGCCCCACTCTTTGGATTATGCGACCAATTTCGTTGGAAGGCGTTAGTCGTCACTATACGCCGATTATCCTGTGGCTGCAAAAAGTTGACGAGCAAGTGCGAACAGATTTTAAAGTAAAAGCTGGTGGTTTTTTGCAGACGATGCGAAAGTTCAACACTTATTTTTATATTGAAGTGTTGCAGATGGTTTAAATTGTTGAAAGCGCTGGTGCACAGTTGCAGAATGGTCAGCTTAATTTTTGCAAAGCCCAGGATGTTATTGCTTGCACAAAAGCTTCTATATCTAAAGCAAGGAATGATGCCAGATTTGACAGTGTATGAAGTGGAATTTTAAGTGTTACAGAAGCAAACGATGTTATCAATGATCCAGAATTGTTAAGACCACAAAAGTTCTCCGATGGCTTGATGAATCTTCAAATGCCTTCTTTCATCCAGTGGCCAAAGATAATTATAGACAGATATATCACGAAGTGCTGGATTCCGTGATTTCTGGATTAAGTGATCGTGTTGAGCCAGATGCCACAGCTGTTCATTTAACAAATATAGAAAACTTTCTTATTGGCCAACGTGAAGTTCTGAATATATTGCTCGCACTTACAAAGATAATGTTAATTGGCCGCCATTGACTTTGGATAGATATCTACTCATCGTCCGAGCGATGTCAACAGGACAACCGTTAGAGAGCTTTAATGATGTAGTTGAACTCCTAAAACATAAAGAATTTCTTCGTGAGCTGGTACCGGTGTTGACCAATCTTGTCAAAATTATGCTTACGCTGCCTGCATCGACATGTCCTGCTAAAAGGTCATTTTCCGGCTTACGACGTTTAAAAAGTTATTTGCGATCGGGAATGAAGCAGCAGCGGTTTAATTCTGTGGCAATCATGAATGTTCACATGAAAGAAATCAAAGCCTTGTCGATTGCTGCACTTGACGATTTTTTCTGTCGAATCTGTTCGAAAAAACACTATTTACTCAACCTAGTTGTGATCTGACGAGCTGGTAATACATTGTTTTATTTGCATTTTTTCGCCTTCAACTTATTTTCTTAATTCGTTAACAATTGATATACAAGTTTAACCTAACAGCGATAGCTTTTGTGAAAAAGTTAACTTACAAATTCAATCAAGTTAAAAGCTAGGTATATCCACGGAAATAAAGTATACAAAAAGAACTAATTTTGTCTTGTGATAGATCATCACAAGCAGACTGCGATCGTCACAACATAAAAACCATCACATGCAAATTGCGAAATACGGTAAAAAGGGAGACATTTCCCGCCAGTAAAAGCAAAGAACCCCAGTGTGTCCTTGCAATAATTTGATTTCCTTAAGTAAAAGCCACTTTCCCTCAATAATTCATTTGTGCATTAAGAAACTTTGGGAAACAGTGACATGTCCTGTTATTTTAACTTCACTTTCTGCAAAAACGCCAGAAATTTAGTACCGGTACCGATTTTGATAAATGACTTTTTTGTTTTTTACTTTTATTTTAGAGGCAAATTTAGGCCTTCAAGTTTCGGCGTAGACCAGAAAAAAAACAATCTTTTTTAGAGATCACATTTGATTTCGGGTAAGAATTGTAATTTCTCGGGAGGCATTGGCGTAAAAGTAGGGAGGTTAATGTGCTGCAGACCCCCCATACTGTTATCGGCCCCCTCAGAATAATGCCAGAACCCATTGCACACTTTTCAAAAAGTTGATCTCAAACAAGGTATCGTGACTTGCAATGCAAAACAGTCTTTTTTTCGCCAGCTCCACCTCCATAGAATACAAAGTCTTACGCCTATGTTTCATAGGACAAAGGAATGAGTGGTGTGGAACTTATGGACCGCTTTCTCGAGTCCTATTGCTCAGTTATTTTCTGGCCTCTTTTCATAAATTTTGTTAAATGTTTCAGTTGTTAAAGCAAAGAGAATCCATTGCCAATCGGAAAAAACAAGTTATTCCATTTGGAATTTCGAAAACAAATTACTCTCAGCTTTCTAAATGCAGAACAGCCAAAGAAAAGAATTTCAGGCAGTTTAGCTGGTCTACCAGCAGAAGAACGCTTTGAGGGCCAAAATTACTACTTGGACTATATAACTCAAGGTCGATGCAAAATCTGCAATAAAAGCACCAAAAATGTGTCAAATGTGATGTTCGTCTTTGTGCAGGAAGGGGAAGGCTTAATTTCAAACACTATCATGGGGCCGGCCCATTGCATAAATAAATATGTTGTGATTTTCCAATCGTGTTGTGATTTTTCTTGCATTCATAAATTTATACTATTTTTAGCATCATGTTGGTATTTTTTTAGTTGACAGTAATGACGAGTATTTGTAGGTGATTCCTTACCTTTAAGTCATTTTATGTCAAATGGGTAGTGGATTACTCCCCTACTTATTATTACCAACTTCATATTAACAATAATTAGTGGCAATATTGCCAGAAACTGTGCTTCGCCTGGTAGTAAAATAGCTTGAGCTTTTGCTTTTTCCGTGTTGCAGATTAGGCGAGTTTGTACAGTATATTGATAAAACTTTTATCGTGGCTAACAAACTTTATTTCCAACTTGTTCCAGAATTCTGGAACAAATTGGAAATAAGGAAGAATCAACTTGATATTTGTCAGAACCATCAAGGAGTTCTACAAATGTATGTGGTACCGGTGAGCTAAACGAATGTCGTGTAACTCGGGTCCGGATCACGATAGAGAGCCAAAAACGTTTTGTTAAGTCTGTATCACCTTATCACAAATATACATAAAAATAAGTAAAATCGCCCAGGCGCAAATAAGTTTGGAAAAATAAAAGTTGAATTAGAGCGGCGCGGTATCAAGCAGTTGTACTCGCAATCACTGCTGAACACCGCATATGGCAAATCGGGGATTAAAACTTTACAAAATTGTGTAAGGCATAAATTTTCAGTTGAGCCATCGAACATCAATTAATAAAAACTTTGCTAAAATCTACAGTGTCAGACTTACGAATGCCAGGGCTGCTTAGCAAGATGAGCACTTTACAAGTAATGTTTTCTTGGAAAAGAAAAATAAAATTATCGCAATAGTGATCAACAAATTTGGACATAAACTTTGAGATGCATGCTGTTCCTCTAACACAGGGGTGCCCAACCAGTCGATCGCGATCTACCGGTCGATCTTTAAATGCCTGGCAGTCGATCGCGGGTGATTTTTTGCATGTATAAAGGTTTGCCTAACTAGAAATTGAATATTATGCATATGTACATTTTTTGTATTTTTAATCTGGCGTTTTTCCCCTTTTTCAAAATAAATTTTATTTCCAACTATACCGTATTTACCCTTCATCAACAATATAATTGTTATCATTGTTTTCGTATGTGACGTAACATTCAGAAAAATTTTTTCAAATAAGTTGTGTTCAGCTGATCTGCTAGTTTCTTAAAATTTGTTCGTTGCTTCCAGCCATGTTTTTAGACCAGGCAGTTTATATCTGCTGTGGTTTATTTTACTATTCACCAGAAGAACAGCATTTAGTTAAGTTTGTTATAGTTAGCAACGTTATCGGTAGCAGCTATATACTTGTGCTGTGGATGTTTTTTACATTAATTTCTTTTTTAAACTTAATACTTGATGCAATGACTGATGAATGTAATTAGTTAACTCAAATCTACAAAATTTTAACTCCAAAGTTTCTTTAAAAACGTTTTTTCTAATTTTAGATTAAATATAACCCTAAATTTACAAATGATGAGTGCTAAAACATATCTGAAGCGACAGAAAACCTATCGCTTTCACAAGGAATGGGAAGAAGAATATTTTTTTGTCCTGTTCAATTCCAGATGCGTGTGCCTCATCTGCTATGCCAGCATCTCGCTTCCTAAGAAGGGAAACCTTCAAAGGCATTTCATAACCATGCACAATAAGTACACGAAGGATTTTCCTGTTCAAAGTGAATTAAGAAAAAAAAAGTTAGAAGAATTGAAATCACAACTAGCTATACAACAGTATATTTTTACCAAACCAAATGTGAGAGGTAAGGCAGCTAAGATAGCATCATATCGAGTTTGCCACATTCTTGCCAAGTATAAGAAATCATTTCAAGATGGAGAAATGGTCAAGGAAGCGTTTATAGAAGCTGCTAATTCTTTGTTTGAAAATTTCAAAAACAAGAATGAAATCATGTCAGCAATTAAAGACGTTCAGTTGTCGAGAAGCACGGTGACAAGGCGATTTGAAGGAATGGAGGAGAACCTTACAGCTGAGTTGGAGAGAGATATTGGTAGGTGTGAATGTTTTTCAATTCAATTTGATGAGTCAACAGACTCTGTGGATATCGCGCAATTGTGTGTTTTCATAAGGATGGTGTTTAATAACATGACTGTAAAAGAGGAGCTACTTTGCATTTTGCCTCTTAAAGGACATACACGGGGTAAAGACATATTCCAAGCATTCATGAATTATGCTAACAAGACCAAGCTGCCACTTGTCAAGCTCATTTCCATTACAACTGATGGGGCACCCGCTATGGTGGGCAGTAGTAACGGATTTATTGCTCTCTGCAAACAGAATAACTCTTTTCCAAATTTTATTCATTATCATTGCCTCATCCATCAACAGGTTTTATGTGGGAAAGTATTAAATATGAAAGAGATAATGGACATTGCTATGAAAATTGTTTGCTCAATTCGTGCAAGGAGCCTGCAGAGAAGACTTTTCCACAATCACTTGGAAGAGGCTGAGGCAGAGCACACAGACCTGCTGCTTCACACAGATGTGAGGTGGTTGAGCAAAGGAAGATTTTTAGAAAGATTTAAGGAATTGTTGCCTGAAATAAAAGAGTTTCTCAAGGAGTTAAAAGATACAGAATATGCACAGCTTGAGGATGAACAATGGCTCCTAGATTTGGCTTTTCTCACTGACCTTACTGCACTGCTAAATGAACTGAATTTAGAGCTACAGGGTAAAGAGAAAAATGTAGTTAACATGATGAGCTCCGTAAACGCATTTAAACGCAAGCTACAACTGCTCTCAACCAAGCTGCAACGCCATGATTTGCATTACTTTAAGCACATGAGCTCAGAACTTGTGCTTCAGAAAAAAACAACTGCACAGTTCAATACTGCACGTTACATTAAGCAAGTGCAAAGTCTGTCATCAGAGTTTGACAAACGTTTTATTGACTTTGCATCTGTTGAGCCTATTGCCACCTACATGTGTTTCCCATTTGCGACAGATATAGATGTGGACCACATTGCCTCTAAAATTGGATCTCTCTTTCAGCTGGATATAACTGCAGTGAAAAATGAAATGCTCTCCCTTCAAAATGACATAGAGATGAAATCCAGGGCATCGACCAAAAGAGAGAAGATTTGGAAACTGCTGTTAGAAGAGAAGTACCCCAATATAAAAAGATGTGCTTTTTATACATTATCCTGTTTTGGATCAACCTACTTGTGTGAGTCTGTATTTTCTCACATGAAGATAATAAAATCCAGATACAGATCAGTTATGACAGATCAACATCTTCTGGCTTGCTTGAGACTTGCAACCACCAGCTACTGCCTTCACTCAAGGAACTTGCTACATCCTCCCAGTGCCAAGTGTCTCACTAACGTTAAAAATGAATGTAGTTTCATAAAATAAATGTTATTAAAATATGTTTTTGGTTTACTGCATCATGTAACTGTAAATTTGTATGTGTAACTACGATATACTGATAAGCTTTGTTTTGTTTCAAAGCTTTGCAAGATTAGTAGATCTCCAGAGACTGAAAAATGTAAAGATAAATCCTATGACGGTGAAGGTTGGGCACCCCTGCTCTAACAAAACAGAAACTAGCTAAAAATTTGATAACTTTTTCCTAGTGCGTGATTTTCTCAATTTCATCATCTGCTTGTTCTAAGAGACTAAATGGTATCCGGTCATTTCCCCCCCCCCCCCCCCGACAATTCCCCCAGAGCTCTTTCTATCCGATCATTTGCCCTTGCGACAACTACCCCGGAAGTCATTTTTCCCACAGGACATTTCCCTTTGAGGTCAATTTGCCACCGAACAATTTTTTTAAATTATTATCTTCAAAATCTTTAGAAGTTTATCGCCATCGCTTACTCGTGCAGTTTCTACTAACAGTTCTTTAATTGAAAGCTGCGCGCAATACCAAGTTGTGCTGTTCTTCTCATTATCCTGAAATCGGTTGGCAACATCTTGCCGGCTGAAATTGCGTCTTGAGTGCTTCGGATTTTTGTAGAAACAAATTTAAGGGGCCTACTGGCAAAATTCTTGTCTAAAGAGATTAGCTGTTACTTTAGCGTTAGCGTTCTTGCAACCCGTTACTTTAGACTTTGAGACAGACGGATCGCGAAAAACGGTAAAACATTCTTTCTCTAAACGTGCGGAAATTCTGATAGTTAAAAAAGTTCCTTAAGTTTGGTGAAATACTCCAGAAGGGAAACTGCTTAGGGGTGAAAGTCCTGTGGAAATTGTCTAAGGTGGGATTTATGCAGGGGTTACTGTCCGGGTTTGAATTGTTCAGGAAAAAATGACCAAGAACCAGACTAAAAACCTTAATCTTGATTTTTTAAGCACTGGCCTAGAATGCTGAACACTCTTTAATTATCCATTTATTTTTTTATCGCTCGCACATATATTTCTGTACCAGTAAGCAGCAACCAACATCTGACAAGAAATCAAGCTAAAGCAGCAATGTTTGATTTTTTGTTGTTTCATGCTTTTGACTGTTAGGTATGTTCATGGGGAAAACTATGTTAGTTATTTTATTTTGGGTAACATTTTTTCTTCCTCCTGGAAAATATTTAGCAAATGCCCATGACGTCATGGCCACTTTTCAGCACGATCTCTGGTGCACGTGTACTCAGTACTCCTCCTTTCAATCAAGCAGTACCCGTAATACAAAAAGTCATTTTGCAAAATCATTTCAACTCTGAATAATATTTACCAATAATCTTGAAAAACAATGATCTGTCACGTAAGTCAAAACAATAAAATATTTACTTAGGATCTTGTCTTAAGCCTTACCTCGGCTAAATAAACATGACAAATTCTCATTTCTAAACTTGTTGGGTCTTGTCAATGTGTTTGTACTGCTATTGTCTGAGCAAATGACACTACCCAACATAAATCAACTGTTGAAGTTCATGGGCACTCTGGTCGGCCGGAAGTTTATTCAAGTATAAAGAGCTAATGTCCTTTTCAATCATATGCAATTAAAAGATCGTTGATTTATAAACTAGGTTCTAGAACAGGGCTTCTTAAATTAGGGAGCGAAGGAACATAGTCCTGTTGTTCTTAGAGAAATTTAAGCGATTTGTCAAAACCAGCGTTTTGAAGAAATTGTTCACCATCGATAAAGGTCTTCATGATGTTTTGGAAAGCAAACGATGACCACTTTAAAGATGTTGATCTCCGAAAAAAGGCTTTCTGTTTTGAAGAGAAAATATGGTAAAATAATTACCCGTTTAAACAAAGTCACCTCCAGCAAAATAAAGGATTCCACGTTGCTTAGAAAGGAGGGGCATGGATTGTTGTTGACATGGTAAAAAGGAGACACTCAAAAAGTTGAAAAAACCCGGTTTCATAAAGAGTAAAATCGCAAATTAAATGTCTACGGTAAAAACCTTGACAAAGATAATCTGAAGCATCAATTTTTAGAGTAAAGTACTTCTCCGCGTATGTGTAAACAGGGCTACGTTTTAATTACTCCACAACTACTGTATAGGTGTAGAAACACTATACTTAGCATATTGTTCACCACTCTGGGATCATTGCCATAAGGGGATTGATGACATTGTTAGAAATATTTATCTCCTCATAGAAGAAAGCAATTTTTTAGCTCAAACGAAAGCCATCAAAAGTCACTTCAATTTGCAGCACATTGTCACCTACCTCTTTTGGTGACATTACGTTGTAGTCAAAGTTTGCTTAGGATTTGTTTTTTTACTCAAGAAGCCCCCAGCGATGCACTTTGGAGCGTAAGTGCAAACAGTGCACATTGTTTTGACCTATCAAGTATCATCTGTGCAGTTGGTAACCACCAATGGGTCAGAAGCTTCAAAATAACGCATAATTTAAAATTAGATCTTCGCATCAGTTCTGATAAAGCTTCGACGACGGTCAAACTAGTTTAGGTCCCACAAATGTGAAGCTCTAGGCAATAGTTTGTTTTAAAGACGTTGGCCAATTGTCGGTCACCAGCGGCCCGGAAGATTCTTGAAAGAACAAACTAGTGTGCGTGCCTTTCCTCAATTCCTACCTTCCTGTGCCTGCTCTATTTTTTCATAACGCAAGGTAACGTCATGACACTGCGTGGTGCCACTTTTGCCTTCATCAACAGATTGGGTTACTTTTTGGAAGTATTTTTTGTAAAATTTAACATGACGTCTTAAAATTAAAAACCTTCAATTAAATTAATTTTATCTGTTTTTACAATTAAAAGCGAGTTTTCTTTTCTTTTCCTCACACAGAGTTATCTTCCCTTCCAAATTTTCTCAACAATTTATATTATTGACCACAGAAAATCATAAATACAAATTTCTATTATCAACAGTCTTTGGTCATAGATCCATATCGTACTTTTCAACTACCTCTTTCACACATAAATGCGATTATCAAAAGACCGTATTCAAGTATGACCAATTTAAATAAAATTTTTTTTTGAATAAGACTACTTACAAACATAGTGAGTCGAAAACTATTTGTTAATATAAAATGTTCAAAAGATTTTAAAATTTGAGTAGAAATAAGATAGTCAGTAAACTGGTAAACATTTTATTTCAAAACGCTTTGCTTTATGTTGAAAGCATCATCAGTTGAAATTAAAGTGTTACATATGCTAGGTTACGTTAAATTTTTTAACTTTTAAAAATTAGAAAAATCTAACTTAGCCTAGTAAGTAACATTTTAATTACAACTGATGATGCTTTCAATGTAAAGCAAAACATTTTGAAATAAAATATTTATTAGTTTAGTGACTGTCATATTTCTACTCAGATTAGAAATGGAAGTTCATTTTCATGCTCCTAATTTTAATATTTGTATTTGTAAATTTGATAATTGATAATTCGTCAAAATTGTCGCAAATTTTTTGTGTAAGATTTGGATTTCTGAACAAAAAATATATCAGCCTAAAGAAAACTTCATTATTTTGTGGAATATTTCCTCTTATGCACCTGAGGCTCAAAATTTGATTCCAATAATTTCAGCTTGAATAATATTATTCATTTTAATTACTTGCTAAACAATTTTAGAGAAAAGCCGATCAAAATTTTTTTGAATGCAATAATACATACGCTAAGTCTATACCACCCTTGCAAGGCCTGGATTGCAGCTGCTTTCTGAGGCCTGGGTTGTGGGTAAGTCTATTGTTGCAGCTTGCATGTCAGACCGAAACCGAATCTGCCAAAATAGAAGGGTACCTACCCATCCCGATGTTCAGTCTGCGCCCGCTAATCGGCAAACGTCTGGACGGGGCGATGCATGTGGATCAAACCTGTCCTTTTCAGGGCACATCGTCAGCACATTCCGAAGGCCCACCATTCTACAGCCGAACATTGAAGGCCTCACTGCAAGCAAGATGAACACTCTTCACCATCTTGCTGTACAGCATGAGGCTCTCGTCATCCTATTACAGGAGACCCACTGCACTTCTGGGGAAAAGCTAATACTTCCAAGCTTTGCATTAGCTGGGTCCTTTTTAGGCAGGAAGTACGACCTTGCCACGGTTGTCCATGAGTGACTGAAATAGAAGCTTTTACAACAATCTCCACTTAAATCGTAGATCGAATGGTTGTGTGTGGACGTTGATGGGTGCAAAATAGTCAACGTCTACAAACCTCCACCAACACTACTGCAAACCTCTGATCTCCCGGTGTTCCCTCACCCATGTCTTTATGTTGACGATTTTAACTTCCCGCATGCTGATTGGGGCTATGGTTCCAACAGTGAGGATGGAAAGTGTCTGGCTGGTTGGGCAAATATTAACAGCCTTGCTCTCCTTTACAACCCCAAGTATTTTGTCAGCTTCCACTCTGGCTATTGAAACAGTAGTACTAACTCTGATTTTGCATTCGCTAGTGTCGACTCGGACAGCCACTTACCTGACTGACGTGTTCTAGAAAAGGTCCCCAGGTCACAACGTCGCCAAAGTTAATCACACAACCAAGGTTTGCTTTGCCAGTGCCAAGCATGTCATTTAAACGATGGAACTTTCGTAAGGTCAAGTGGAACTACTACATTGCTTGACGAATAAATTCGTCAAGACTCTCCTACCGCTTGATTCCTGGAATACCAGGACTTTTGCAACATCATCGGCTCAGCAGCCAAAAGATCTATTCCACGTGGTTGTTGAAACAACCACATACGGTGCTGGGATGCAGAATGTGAAAACCTCTACCTAGTGTTTCTGCATTTTTGACGGGAACAACTCTAGCAGAGTTGCCACAGCCCTGCTCTCTAGGCTCGACAGGAAAAGGAGGGGTCGATGGGCTGAAGCAATTCACAGCATCGACTTTTCACACTCCAGCCGAAAAGTTTAAAGTATGTTGAATAACCTTACTGGCAGGCCACGACACTCCCCTCATCACTGTCCCGTCTAAGCTGACGCTATTGCATCTAAGCTGGTTAGAAACGGGAGATATGAGAATGTTGATCTAGAGTCGTCTCGACTTGAATCGCAAGAGTTGTCTGATTTCTGGAGGACCACAACACCAAGTTCAGTGAATATCTCAGGAAATTTTACATCAAGAGAATTCACTGTTGCCTTTCAACCCTTAAAGCCAGGTAAAGCTCCTAGTCCTGACTCTCTTTGGCCAGAGTTTTTACTCTATGCTGGAGCTGCTCTGAGGTCCTGGTTATGTGGCTTCCTTTCTTACTGCTTGCGTCGACTAAATATATACAAAATTTGAAGAAAAACGCTAGTATTTGCAATCCCAAAGCCAAGGAAACCTGTGGAGGACCCTAAGAATTATCGCCGAATATCTTTGCTTTGTGTCCCCTACAAGATCCTCGAGAGGCTTATCCACACCTGTGTGGAATCAATTATCGATTAATAGCTCCCTAGGGAGCAGATTGGATTTCGACAAGGGAGGTCAACCGTGGACCAAACCGTTTTGCTCAAGCAAAATATCGAGGACTCTTTTGAGGCTAAGAAGAAGGCCGGTGCCGTGTTTGTCAACCTGACAGCGGCTTATGACACTGTCTGGCACCGTGGCCTCACGAGCAAGCTGCTGAGACTTCTGCCGAATAAGCACATGGTTCGGATGATCTTGGAGTTTATCCGAAATAGAAGCTTTACCTTCACCACCGGTGATAGCAAGCGAAACAGGCTTCGACATCTCAGAAACGGCGTCCCCCAGGGATCGGTCTTGGCCCCCCTCCTTTTTAATATCTATATATCGGTGTACGATCTTCCCTCCACAACCTCCAGAAAGTATGCTTATGCCGATAACCTGGATTTGCTGCATTCATCTAGGCACTGGAAGGGGTTGGAGGAAACCTTAATCCAAGGCTTGGTTACAATCCCAGCGAATCTCAAGACTTGGAGGCTGAAACTCAGCCATGCTAAAACGGTAACGGCGACCTTTCATTTACACAATCGAGAGGCTAAATGTGAGCGTAAAGTCTACGCTAATGGTAAACTCTTGCCATTTTGCCCAGTTCTAACCGACCTTGGGGTAAAACTGGACAGATCACTCACGTTTCACCACCATTTGGAGACATTGCACAAACAACTAGCTACCCGCGTCAGGCTTCTGAGGCGACTTGCGGGCTCGGGATAGGACGCTGGCGCTAAAACACTACATACAGCTGCCCTTTCCTTGGTTTACTCTACAGCTGAGTACTGCGCACCAGTTTGATGTCGCAGCGCTCACACATGCCTCATCGACAGTGTTTTGAATGACGCTTTGTGCATTGTCACTGGATGTCTATGTTCTACTCCAACGGATCACCGGCCAATCCCTTCAGGCATCCTGTCAGCTGAGCTTTGCTGCTTTGGGGGGGGCACTCTCCTTGGCCAAGCATGGTATCCTGTACCCAGACCATATTTTTTATAGTCGACTAGCTGGGTCATCAGATGTTCCCCAGGGAAAGCTGAAGTCTACGTGCCCATTTGCGCCTGCAGCGGGGAAACAATAAAATGACCTATCTGAAATAAGCATCCGCAAGGCTCAGTGGACAAGTTTTAGATGGAGCACTGAGTATTTCAAAAGCATATCCACATTCCTTGCTTTCATTTCCAGGGCCAATACTAGGTCTCTTGGAATGGGCTTGCCCAGAAAATCTTAGTTCAAGCTCAATTGCCTGCGGACTGGCACTGGGCGTTTTCTTTCGCCTTATACAAATAGGATCTCGTTCCCCCGTCGAATTGCGAGTGTGGCGCTATCAAACAAACCGCAGACCACGTTATCTAGCGCGTTCCATTCATCTAGTACCTTAAGGGTTGGCTAGTCTAACGGTTTCGGATGACGATATTCGATGCTGGCTTAATATCCCCATAACCAGCATTTGATCTCGACAGCAAATGGATGCCCCTCCACACACACAAAGAAGAAAAACGAGAGAAAAAGATTTTGCTCTTGCTAGATCAAGTTCTATGCTAATAACCGATTCTATAGAGGTGCTTCTAAACGTGAGTCGGGGCGATCTTTCCAAGTTAAAAAAACACAAAACAAAAAGCCAACAGCAATTCAAAGGGGCCAAGGAAGATTTCTGTGGAAGCTGATATTTAAAAAGATTTTTAATTCTAACGGAAAGCTCTCAGCAGAAGCTAACCCACCACCTTCCCCACTCAAAAAACGAAGAGAAAAAGGTCATCAACTTAAAAATTTGAAAAAAAGGTCTTACAGAAGTTAATTTTAAAAAAGCCATCGAGTCAAGATGGGTACAGCGAGCTGATTTTTGATACAAATTTGGGACGTGACGTAAAAAAGATTAACAAACACTGGATTAAAGGAAAAGTATTAGGTGCTGTAGTTGCCTACCTGCACAATTTTAGCACAATTTGTTTAGCCTGATATAAAGTAGACTACTGCCTACTGGCTCACTTGGAAAATCGATAGCCAGATGCTCTGGCGAAGTGTTGTTGAAGCTACAATAGTTTTACCAGAAAGTAGGCATTTGCTACAGACCTGCTGTTTGTTGAGATAACTCTCGAGTGAGCGGGCAAAGTGTGGAAAAACAACAATATATCTTTAAAAATTTTGTAAAATATTTGAAAAATGGAATTAGTTTCTACTAACATGACTTTTTTCGAGTGCCATGCCTCAACCAGTCGTGAAGTCGGACATATAACCGTACAACAAAAAACAAACATTTGGGAGGCTACACTTTGTGTGAAGGAACGCTTGGCCGAATTATGATTTTCAATTTCAGTTTGTGCAGTTTTTCAAAAATTAAAAGCCTCTAGCTTCTTATTGATCACCAACTGCACTGAAGAGACCTGATAGGTCGAAACAGTGTCACTGTTTCTTGCATTACTATAAGAGTGCGTTTAATTTGATAAAAATGTTAGCAATTGAGATTTAAAATACTGCTGAGGTATGAATCTACACAATATTGCATTTTTATCTTTCAAATCTGTCATTTATGTTGCCGATATTTTTTACTGGGACATTATTGACGGAAGCCCTGTCAGCGGTGTATAGTAAATTGCAAAACATATCTGAATTAAGATGCCAGGCAGAGGCAGAATTCTCATGAACTCTGTTGCTAGCGTTAAAGCTAATGTCCAGTTCAGCACAAACTTAATTTGTTTAAATGAAACGTTTTATTAGTTATTTGTAGAGACAACAGGTTTGTCGTATGAACATTATACATTACATGACGGCTGTGGTTAAACCCAAGCAAATATAACAACAAATAAATGTCAGCCTGGTAGTCATGGCGACAGGCATAACCTCATCAAAGTTTTTCAATTGAAAATATAAATTGCCATCCTTCTTAATCGCTGACTCACAAATACGAAGATAACATTCGTAAAACGTATGCAAAGCCAGATTATTGACAGCGTGTAAAAAACGGTTTCGCGAACGGACAAATCAATGGAGTTGAGAACTTTTTAGCACTTTTGCAACTGCGAAAGAATTTTTCACTCGCATGGTATTTTAAAGTTAGTTCGGCTTAACCGCATAATATCCAAAGTTTATTTCAGCATTTAAAGTTATTAGAAAACGTAATTAATAAAATAAAATGGCGACATATCACAATGAAAAATTCACAGAAGACAAACCCGGCTCTTCCGTGGTGACCATCGAACCAAGCGCCCACTATGCAAGCTTTTCTGCAACCAACCAAGTCGGTCCAGATATAAGCCAACCAAATACTCTCGTCGTCAACACTACCAATGTAGTCACCAAGCCACCAGCTCGAGCGTGGAGAGCAAACCTGTGCAACTGCTGTGCGGATTGTTCAGTTTGTAAGTAGGTTACGCCATCACATATTGGAAAAATTGCGTTGTTTGCAGGAATTTAGGCTAGCAAGCCTACAATGCTGGTTAAATTCTATCAACAACACGGGCTGGTAATTTTCTGCAATAAAAACCAACTCCATCAGTGAGAGCCCATCCACTGGCGATTATTAACCCGGTTTCGAAAACAAAGAAAACGTTAATAGCTTCAATGCAATAAGAAAATAATGTAAAATGGGAGACTAAAAGTTACAAATTTTCTTGAATTATCTAAGTTTATTTGCAAATTAACGGACAATAAATTGCCAGCTATGTTTGGTCATAACTTTACAAAAATTACGAAGATTTATTCTGAAATAGCAGTCGAATTTCTACTTCAGTTTTGTTCCTCACTCAAACAACCACTTATTTCACAAACCAACTTGGATATCGCAGAACCAAATTATAGATCAATATTATCGTTTCTACAAAACATGATCATTACAATTTATTTAAAACAATACAAAAGTAATATTCTAAATTCCTTCAATGTATAAATGTACAACTTTAAATTGTATCGGCATTTTTTTCTTTGTTTGATTTCTTGAGATGGGCGTTCGTAGGAGTCTGAAGGTGACAAAATAAATTTTCTCACTTTGCTTGCTAGGACATGCATAAGCAACAGTTCGATATTTCAACCGCTTCAATCTTTGTTGGTGAAGAAAAATCTTTTTTTCTCTAAGATCTGTGTACATTATCTTTGGCGACGGCGGTCTGCCAAATTTGCAGTGCGTCAACAACAGCTTATTTTAGATTTCATAAAAAAAGATAACTTTTGAAATACGATCATGCTCGAAGTGAAGTTGAGTAGAAAAGCCTTTTCGGAAGGAAAACGATGGAGGGAAGTAACGGAAAGACGTAGGTAAGAGGAAAGTAAAAGGAGGAGAAAATGGAAGGGAGGTACTGAAAAAGATGATGAGAGTTAAGTGATGGGAAGAATAGATAGGAGAGAAATGATGAGAGGAGGAGATAGGAAAGATGTAAAGGGAGAAGGAGATAGAAGAGAAGTGATGAAAGGAGGATACAGGAGGAAGATCACGAGAGAAGACGATAAGAGGTGATGGGAAGTGGTAATGGGAAAAAGCAATGGAAGGTAGATGAGAGATAGAGGTGACGAGAGAAGGTGATAGAAGGGGGAGATGGGAGGAGATGATAGTAGAATGTAATGGGAAAAGGGAGACGGGAGGAGGTGATAGGAGAAGGTAATGGAAGGGAGTGCAGAAAAAGATAAAATAATCCATGTGAGAGAGACAGTACGAAGAGGTGATGTATTGAAATCATTGGAAGATTGTGATGGAAAGGAAAGAAAAGGAGGAAGTAATGGGAGAGAGTTGTGGTAGAGAGAGTGAAGGGTGGGAAGTGATGGTAGAAAGTAATGATTAAGAAGTTCAAATTTATATTGCAGAGTATTAACACCATGGGTTAAATTGTAAATGCATATTTCCCACTCGACGGAGAAACAACATAACAATGCTGCTAAAAAGGAGAAGCAATTACTCATCATTGCGAATAAGAAATATCCAAGCACTACTAAATCTGTAACCAATTTATCTAATGCTTGATTCACGCAGGCCAGTGAGTGAGAACTTGTTTGACGTTGGTGGTAGTTGCGCTGATTTTTTGAACGTTAAGGGCAAATTAAGATACTTACCTATGAATTTCGTTCTTGACGCTTGGACGCCGAGCAAGGAGAAACTACATTGCAAACTAGCCCTCAGTCAGCATGACTGCTGAGAATGACGTGGTAGCGAAAGTTAGGTCTATATCTTCTTTAACAGAATAAAAATTTCAAAAAACAAAACTCCAAGAAAAATAACTTCTTTATTACACCCTGGTCTAATTAAGAATACATGAAGAACGCAAAAGTGTTGCAAACTTTGACACAACTTACAAAAACATCATCAGAAAATGGCAAATAAGGCATGCAGCTGCAGACAGTGTTGCGGCGCTGTCTCCAAATTGCTCAAATCGCGTCACTAACCTGTCCGCGAGCACGATGAAGACCGATCAGGCTGGGAACACTGTTTGGTTAGCGAAGTCGCCACAACGTAGCAAAGGCTCCAAAATCTATATAGGCTTGTTGTCCATAAAAATATAAATTGAACAAGCGTATCTTACAATCCTCCACCGGTTATCGCTGCAAGTTTAGGTCAAAGGAGTAACCACAAAAATATTGCGGAGATGATGAAAGGCGCTTGTGCCTTACCTCGAGAGCATAACTGCGCCATGTTTAGGCCATTTTTAATCACCTTAATTGCGCCACTAGGTGCCGCCAGTGACAATCAAAGTGCGTTTCTTCAAAGCATCAAAAAATGAAATTTTTCAGCTCTTACCAACCACTTAGCACTCGAAGGAGGAATTTTCGGGCATAAATAGTTCATGCCACACATTAAGCACAGTAACATTACCTGAGACGAGCCCCGTCACTATTTTAGTACCGCGATTGGGTACTTACGGTTTCATCTTTCAGGTTGCTGCGTGTATTGGTGTGGACCTTGCTACGCTTGCGCCTTGTCTCGGCGAATGAATGAGAATTGTTGCGTTGGAATGTGTCCTGGAGGAATGTCCAACGTTAGAACAAAACTTCGAATGACCCACAATATTAAAGTAGGCTATAAGCTGCTGCATCATTATGAATATTGATTTTTATCACTGCACAGTCTCAATACAGAGTAATTTGTTTCCATGTGACGAGCCGAATTTTTGAGGCTGATAATGGCTTGCCTGCTAATGGCAGAAAATTTCAGAAAGCCACGAATGAATTATTTGTCACAGCATTTTCTCGTGTTTTAAGGCGGGTAGCACTGACAACAAAACAGCAGCTTGATTGTACTGCTTACTTGAGAAGCGGAATCCAGTTTGCAAATATTCTCAGCCTGCAACTACGCGACTGAGAACGCATCGCGTCAATCGCAGGTTGAAAACCTGAACTGATACAGATTCAGTAAAGTAAGCAGTTGTTTATCAATTTTAATAATTTTTCAGGGTTCGCTATTGGGGGATATTTGTTCTGGGATGTGCTGTGGTCCTTGTCTTCTATGCCAAATGGGTAACGAAATGAATCGAGAAAATTATCCGAAAGCCTGCTGCGGTTGCTGAATGAATCTTGTATGATTCTCTTCCATTATACGTAATTTCTATTTACTAAATTCGAAATCGAACATTTGGACTGGTTCATCACATTTCTTTAATAGAATTCATTTATACTTGTTCCGGTTTTGCTTGGTAAAAGACAAATGCAAAAAAAATTTTTTACGCCGTATCATCTGTTGTAATATCTTTCCGAAGATATTTTTAATCTAAACATTCTTTTTTAAACATTTTAAAGTCCCAATCAAGCAGATGAAACCAAAAAGAAAGCGAAGAGCGAATTAAAGCAAAATCTAGAAAACAAATGAAACGTGTAAACAGAAAACATGAACCAACCAATCAATTTATAGTAAAGTTAAAACAGCTCACAGTAGAAGTAGCCTCGCATTGTGTTTGCAGCAAATTTATTTCTCGTATTGAGTTATTTCAAAATTACATGTAAGACTGCAGTACAATAAATTGCAGTAAAATAAATAAATCATTTCAACTGCAGATATCGGAGAAGTGTTAAGTAATAATCGCTGAAGTAGGGGTTCCGAGATTTTCGTGGTCAAGGCTTTCCTTGAATAAATTATCAGTTTTGCAAACCCCTACTTAAATTTTAACTGAAGCCCCATAGAAGTGCAGCTGGATAGATGTTAGAGTGTCTGCTTCGCGCTCGGTAAACCTGGGTTCACTTACTTGTCAAATCATACCAAAACCTTTAGCATGGTTTTCACAGCTTCCTTGCTCGACCCTCAGCACGACTGAGACAATGAACAGAAAAACCATCAAGTTCGCTGGCTGGATCTTTGGAAAAGGCGTTTAATGAAATTTTTTCATTTTTATACGGCAGACATGTGGAGGGACAAGCAGTCTACACATCGAGGTGATCCAGTCTGATTAAAAACTAGCTTTTCAAAAATTTCTGATATCCTAATGATTTATGAGGTTCCGGCCATCTCTGTCAACGAACACTGAACCTTACCCGTGTTTCACCGGGTTACAATGGTGAAGTTGCTCATCCAGTATGTTGTAAAAGACGACGTTTAGGTACCCGCCAATGGCAGTCCGTCTTGTTGGTGGTGGAGCTACCAGTCAGTAATTTATATTTATAACTGGCTCGAAATGGGCTACCATTTTTTCCCAGGCCTAATTCAAGACGGCGTGAACCTGGATTGCCGTTCGTGCCTTACCTCTATCTCAAGGAAGAGGAAAGGTAAATCAACCAACCAAGGCTGAACCGGATTTAAAATATTGAATCTCTTTTAACGGGAAAGTTAGGCCTAAATTATGATACTTTAATTCAGATCTTTCAGTTTTTAAGGAATTTTTCATTTGAAATTGTGTGAAATAGCTTTAACTTCGCCAAATAATCATTCTACATGTATGAATTTAGCTTTCTGTTCTCTGATGTAGTAGACAAATGAAAACTCACATTTGAAAAAAATCGAGGGGACAAATGAAGAAAACATGTTTTCTATTTAGCTTGAAAGTAGCTCAATCGGGTGGTGGAAATTAGAAAGACATAGCCCTTTGCCTTCAAACCCGTTCATACCTTCGACTACGCTGGTGACTGTTACTCTGACAAAAATTAACGAATTGTTCATACAAAAAATGTCAGCAAAAATTTATGAAAATTGGAAAAGCAGTCCTGGAAGAAGATGATTTTGTTTTGATTTTCCAAAAAGCGACAGTATTTAACAAAAGTAACACTTTGACCCAGAAATATTTTGCCTGTGAGCTGAGGTGTTTTACTTTCTATTATCTATTGAAACAAATGACTAAACCGCTACAAGTAACAAAGTTAGAGGAACATTTCAGGTAGTCAAACATAAATATTTTGGTCTTGCTGAGCCTCAAATATTTTCTAATCCCCAATTTTGTCAATTTGTACCTTGAACTTGTTGGATGACCATTTTTTTAAATATCTACGTTTTCTAGCGGATATATCCAAAAAAATCTTCATTCCTTTATCGGATTCAAAAATTTGGGGAGCCATGACTTCTGTTCTGCCTCCACTTTTAGTCATGCATTCTTCAAGCAACAAGTAATAAAAGTCGCTAACGGAAAGAGAGTATCGCTGGAACCATGCAACTTGAAATTTAATGCGTTTGCATTTAACAAGATGAAATAGCATCTATTGTTTATATCTATCTTAATATTACACTGACCTCTACAAATAATTTACTACTATATATGCTAACAATATTTCCTTGGTAGTTAATTGCACCAACCATAAAAAATATATTCAAGTGAATGTTTCACATCAAGGCGATCACCAACCCTAACCCTCCTCAAAACAAGAAAAAGCCTTCTGGTAACCCTATAAGAGTGCTCGAATCTCAGATTGGAATCCATTGCAATAAAGGAGGCAGGTGTTTTCAAAATCAATTGTAAAAAATTTTGAGGCAGATTATAAAACAGCTAGGGGTAAGCTAGATCTTAGGATTGTGGGAATCTCTTTTCAGAATGCGGAAAAAATTTAGTAATGTACGCTATGAATAAATCAACTTGCATTCACACCTGTTTCCACTTACCAATATTCAGGGCCATACTGTTACATTTCTACTGCGTGGTTCACAGCGAATTACCGATCAGGATGAAGTGCCATGAAGTGCCTTTGACAAAGACGCAACAACGCGGAAAGCACACGGGCGAGTTTTGAATCCACAATTTGACGATGGCCAACCAACTGAGCAAGGTCACCGACTTGAAGAAGGAAGTGCAGTTCGTTCTAATTCAGAGGCCCTAAAACACCAGTTAGCAATAAAATTTTCCAACCAATTAAGAGAAAAAAACTTAGGCCGATGCTTTCACTGTTTTTATGTTCTTAGAATTAGGGACATTCCTCAACTCATTATTTATTCCTGAAGCAGTGATTTATTTAAAAAAGGGGTTTGACAAAAGGTGATGGCTCTCAAAGGGAGTGACAGGAGCGCAAAATAAAAAAATAACCAATCAGGAGAAGTTGATCTTTAAAATAGAGTTTTAAGTTTGTTGTAAGACCAAAATGGGCAAGACAAACAATTTCTAAAAGTTGAACCCTGCAAAAACTGTCTTTACTTTGAGAAAAGGTGAAAAACATCCTGTTCAACACACGATCTGCAAAAAAATTTTCACATGTTCGCCACAAAGTCGACTTCAGTTAATGCTCGAGCTCTCAAAAATATATTTCTGAAAGAGCCCGTATCGTGTTTCCCGCAAGGCAATTTACAAGCAAATTAGTGATTTTTCACCGAAACTTGTCATTCTTGTTCCTACACTATAGTTAAAGCACTTTAAACGATACTTTAGTCACAAACATTTCAACAGTACTTAAAAGTGCTAGCAGGCACTCAACTAAAATATTCTGTAACAAATCTTTTGAAGCCTCTAATATTAGTTTTTATGACTTTAAATTTTCTTATATTGATTTGAAGTAACCTGGCTAAGAAAAAGAAATGAGTCTTTTATTCTCCCTAATTGTGTCCCTGATTGCCGCTCCTGTAACATTTGACTGATCCGTGTCGTATTTACGGTTTCGCGATTTTGTTAGATGTTTCATTTGTATGTTTCATTTGTATGTTCTCCGACATTGACCTGGTTACGGACTTTTCACGCTCTTAATAAAATCTTGTTTCTGTTTTTGAATAACCCTCTTTTTTATTTACATGCTTGCTTCCTTAAATCAGTATTTGTTTTTCTCTTCTTTGTTTTCAACTAAAGGCTGTCAACTCATTATAGATGAATTGCGGTTTCCCGGTTCGATCCCTTAGCAACAATCGTCGTTGAGTGCCTAACCTTGATTTCTTATGAACTACGTTTGCACTCTTCAATTAACACTAAGCTAGTTCTTGAGCTGCTGCGTCATTTAAAAATTTTGTTCCAAGCCTGCAATAAGCCAAATAAAGTTAATAGTTGATTCACAATTGATTTTACCCTCAGACATCAAGACGTTAGTCAGCGATTATTTTCACAAATCATTTTTGTTGATAGGCGTATAGCAACTATCTATTGAGTAGCTCAAGTGACACAAAGAAATTGCTCACGCTAAGAGTGCCGAAGAAAAAGCAATGATGATCTGTAAGTAAGTGTTCCAGACCCCGTCAAAATTTACCTCGAAGCGCCTCTTCTTTCAGACATTTAGCAAAACAAAATGACCTCAAAACTTATTTCTCTTGCTTTATCGTCTGGCTCAATCCAAAACATCGACCAAGGAGAGACATTGATATTCAATATATTCAAGCAATATATTAAAAGCTGGGGAAGATGTAAAGCGTAGCAATGCAAAAAATGAAGTTGAATGAATGAATGAGATGATTGTCTTTTTGACTTGAAGTGCTGATGGTTTGTTTTCTCTTCGACAATTGGATTGCTTGATTCAGAAAAACCGCAAATGTAAGCTGGAAAATTATCCAAGATGCTGTATCTGGTAAGATTTGCATTTCTTCCGTTCACAAACTAAGATGGCAAGGTAATGTTATTGCCGCAGTATTGTAATTGAACTTTGAGATTTGTATCAATTTTTGTAGCTTCATAAATTTTTGGAAAGCTGGTTGCAACACTAAACACCAGATTGTAAAACAGAATGAATCCTTCAGCAACGTAGCACTGAAATCCTTTTGGCTCATGTTTATGATTAATTTGAACAAAAGATTTGATAATATCTACATTCCCAAAGTCTTGCAATTTGTCTTTTTGGTATATTCTTTCCTTGGGTGGTATGCGAATGCTCATCAGATTGGCTAATGGGAAAGTAGAAGAGTGTTTTGAGGCATTGGGAGTATGTATGCTTGGTGTTGGGTTCATTTGCCATTTTAGTTTGTTTCTCTTTCAGGAAAAAAATTCATCTTTAAAATATTTGACATATGTGGCAGAGTTTTTTGAAGGGTTCCATTCTGCGTGATTTACAAATTTAATCCATTTTTTTAAAACCTCGGGTTTATTCAAAGGAAAAGAAAAAGGTGAAACTGTTTCACTAGTTAATGCAAGAGGCTAGCGATGCACTTAGCAAACTGCAGACAGTGAGACTGTTTCGACCTATCAGGTCTCTTCAGTGCAGTTGGTGACCGCTACGAAGCTAGAGGCTTTCAATAAAGTTTGTTTCACAAGCTTCTGATTTGTAAGCAGACTTGCAGCCGTATATAACACATTAGTTCACCATGGAAACAAATTTATTTACCATAGGTACATGAAATATTAGTGAATACCGCAGCAAAATATGTTGTAATTTATATTCTACTTGAAAAGATTTTTTACAATCTGCTTTCATACAGCTACTATTGTCCTCCATTTACGACAATACCATACAAGCTATAATATACAAGTATAAACTGAACTATCCACTTTGAACATGAGTTATCTAGCATCCTAATACTTTTAACTGTAGTATATACTGCACTTTTTGATTCTGGCTTCTATTCGTATTATCGCAAAATGAAATACGTGATCAAATTGTCAGCACTATAAATAATTGTATTCTCTTTATCAGTTGTGGTTGGTCGCTGAAAAAAAATAGACGCCAGTTCTTTGTTTAAATTTCTTAAAACTGCATAAAATGACTTGACATTTTAAATTATACAGTTGTAAAACGCTAGACCTACTCGACCTAAATCAGCGCCATGACAAATGCAATTAACCGTTAAACTGCATTGCGTGTCAATAGTTGTCGCAAGCTCTATTTCATTTGTTCCCTATTTCGCTATTTTTCTCTATTTCGCTATTTCACCAAACAGGCTTGTGGGGTGCCAACTATAAAGTAGCGTACGTGGTAAAGAAAAAATTTGCGAAGTTTAGGTCATATCCTACAACAAATATAATATTTTTCTTTTCCAAAGATAAATCATACAGAAACAAAACAACTTTCCTATCCAAAGACAAATCATGCAGCAACGAAAACACGATGAAGTGCCGTCTGGAAAAAAGCGCTACTTGTAAAATAATGCTTCGTGCAAAATATATTCGGAAACGTTCGCGGTAAATCGGAAGCGGCGAGACTCCGTTCACAGCAAAACAAAGCCTAGGCCAACCTATAAGTAATCAGCACATTTACTGTAAACCAAATCTCGCCGCTTCCGAATTATCACGAGCGTTTCCGAACATATTTTGAAAAAGTTAGGAATTATAAAAAATTATTTCGTTGCAGTATGATATGTCTTTGGAAAGGAAGCCAGGCCTGTTAGGAAGCCAGATCAAAATGCTTCATATCAGGCAGTATCTGTAGAAGGCCGTGGTGAAACGTATGAACGCAAGAAGAAAATTACTTTACACTCCAGCACGGTTGACTGCAACTTACCTTGACCGAGATTACCCAGTGCTATTGTGTGATGAGAGGAAAAAATTAGCAAAAATTGAGATCAAAACCTTGTATAAGATATTTCTGCTATACCATAAAAAAGATTTCGGCTTGTGTATAACAGAAGTGCCCAGAAGCTGTGCCCATGACCAGGAGCTTTCTCCATGTAGCTGATGCTCTTGTCCAAGGTAAAGGAGAGAAATTTGAATTAGATCGCTGCCTCGTTTCATGTTGCTCAACAAATTGCTTTAATCTGAAGAATTAGACTTCACAAAAATAGGTTGTGTTTTTCAGTATCAGGCTAAACAAGACATTTCTCTCCCGGAAGGTTCTTGCGTTTCCAATGACACAATTGCCAGAAAAAAGACTTCTCAGTGGCATATATAGTTCTTAACTGTTTTCTCAAGGACACAAGAACAAAAAGGCGAAAAACCCCACTACCAGCAGCACTTACATTTTCTTTCTGTGAATCTCAACGTTCACGAACAACCTCACTGAATGCATAAGAGGAGCAAGATGACTTTGCGATATTGATCAGTAGGTTACATACAGTAGTACCAATAGTAAGCTCATTAATCTAAGAAGTCTCTCAACCTACCATTGTAATATCTCAGTCAGGGGAGGCTCGTGGATGGTACTGTGGAACTGCAGCATTCTCAGTCCCCACTCCATCTTATCGATGACATTCGATATAAATAATTAATCTTTTTTTTTTCTTTTTTTTTCTTGTACTTGTAGTTACATTATACAATACATAAGGTTAATCTCAACAACCATCCCTAGTTTATGAAAAAAATATAAAAATCTTTTTGCTTCAAAGCTCCTGTGATATGGTGTTTGAAATTAGCAGTAGATTGCAATGCAGCTGTAGAAAGAGAACTGTCGCTCATGCAGTACCGACCCTTGTGTGCTGGTGTATAAATTTCTTTTTTAAATTAATGTAACAGTTTAGGCTATTCGTAAGTAAATTTTTTTTATTTTGTTTTGCTTAGAGTTTTTCAAGTTTATGTATAACTTTCCTTTTTTATAATTTGTTTATTAAAACAATGGCTAAAATTTTCTTAAGCAGCCCCCCCCCCCCCCATTAATTTTAGCTACGAGCCGCCCCTGATCTCAATGGCACAATTCGATTACAGTAGTTGCTGTGATTTAGGCTACGGTACTGGTAACTGAGATTAGTATCCATAAACTTTAATAAATTTATGCATCCATAAACTTTAATGAAGATTAGTCTTACGTACCGATGCAAAGAGCCTATCAATTACAAATATCAGTGAGGGGTTTATTCGGTTGTAAGCATTGTGATGTCATTTAAGTGTTAAAGGATTCAACACAGAAGAGAAAAGCATGCTTAAAACACACTTGATTGAATAATCGGTTGTTGCATCATGATACAGGAAAAGATTTACAGAATTACTTTTAACAAAAATTAACGTTACTTGAAACGTAATCGATTGCAAAACATTATGAGCGGTGGCGCATAGTAGAGTGAAGTGAAAAAAATATTTTTTTCAAATCAAAAAACCAGGTTTATTAAAGTAGGTGGTTTGGTCTAAAAACACCTTCCAAAGTTGTTTTGGGGTTCTGCCACTTACACCCAGGTGGCTAAACATTCCCAAAAATTTTGCACTTCCCCAAAGTTATGAAAATTTCATAACTTAAAAACTCGTTAAGCCAGAAAGTTGGTTTTGAGCTTAAAATGCTCAGAAGACCTAAGTTTATATCTGCTCCAATACAACTTTTTCTTCTTATTACATCACACAAGCCACAAATTAGCAAAAATGATGATTTTGCTAATGACGAAGTAAAACTTTTACCTATAACGTAAATCGGCTTGTTTATTCACTTTGTGTTTTATATATACAGTACATCATTGCTTTTGAAGTCCTTAGATGGTTTTGGTTGACTACTTTATTACTAGTCAAAATCAATTAGGTACCACAAGTTCAAAATGTTTTTTTAAGAGATTGATAAAATAGAGAAAATGTTTCTTGCTTTCAAAAATATCTTATAAACTTGGTACTATAGAAAAATTTGCTCAAAAATGATCACCAGCATCATACGGTACCATACAGCAATCCATTACATCATGTCAATAACCCGCGACCGGTTTCGACCTTATTGGGTCTCATCAGGCGGGTGTAAAAAACACTCAATAATAAATATGCTAAAAAAAAAACAAATTTGCCATTGGGTGCAAAAAAAAGAAAAATGCAATGCAAAACAATATGATACAGCAATACCTTTATCATGGGGGTCACATTCAAGGACACACACACATGACATGGACAACAAGTCACATCGGTAAGCCCTAATAGGGGTGCAGGATCATTGTCAAGACTTATCAATAATACATGAGTTGCTAGTTGCTAGCCAGCAATTTTCAAGGTGGTACTATTACTGTGTAAAGTGTTAAGCTGTTATTAGAGTTTGTGAGCCTCAAGGAAAATATCTTTTTAAAAACTGTGACTCCTTTCCAAATGGTGTTCTTTTAACCAAAAGAGATGTTTTGCAAAGATTGTTTCATGAAAGAAATTGGCGAACAAGAGCTGCAGCTGTCATTGTTGCAAATGAACTATATGAATGTTAGATCCACTGTAATGTTTATTGCATAAGTCTAGATGGCATTGTGCTTAGGATTTTAACTCTTGTCAAAGATTTTCGACAAATTGAATCTCAGCCAAAAAAAGGGAAAAAAAGGATTCAACACCAGTGCGACATTCAATTATAATATGAACGAATTTTTACGTGATATTAAAGCATTGTTCGATATTTTTTGTAATGACCAGAAACAGCGACGAAACCTTGAAAAATCACTAAATTGAAAATAAATAAAGATGACTTTGCATTTTATGAAGATCAAATAGGTTCTAGAAAAAGAAAATGTTTGGATGCTGTTGAACCAATCGATCAGTCTGATAAAAATTTTCTTCAAAAAATGTCTCAAAAACAATCCAATTCTGATAATACAGTTTCAACAAGCTCAGGAAATATTGATATTGTAATTGGTTTTAAATCTGATATAAGTACCAGTGAAAATTCAGAAATATCAGTGTCATTTGATTCAGCGTTGCCTTGCTCTTCAAAATATATTTTGAAGCAGAATCAAGTTACGTTAAAAGAACTTGCAATGGTTTGTGAGCGATATAAAGTGTCTGATAGAGCTGGTGCAGCTATAGCTTCGGCTACATTAAAAGCTTTTGAAATTGTTACTGAAAAGGACAAAAGATATGTGGTAAATAGAAGCAAGTTGCGAAGAGAACGACAAAAATACTGAGAAGAAATTAGAAACAAGGAGCAAGAATTATTTGAATTAGTGGATTCCATTTTTGTAGATGGAAGGGAAGATGCAACAATGACAATGGTTGAAGTAAATGAAAATTATCTTCGTCAAACAGTCATTGAAGAACATTATGTTATTATAGGAGAGCTTAATGCCTTTAATCTCTCACATGTAATGCCAGAAGATGGAACAGATGATATAAAATAGAACATCAGTTTATTTTGCAATCAAAAATACAGCTCTGAAACAAAAATTGAAGATTGTTGGATCTGATGGAATTGCTGTAATGACTGGCAAAAGCAAAGGATTTATTGCATCATTAGAAAGTTTTATAGGAAGACCATTGCAATGGGTTATATGCTTGCTCCATTTAAATGAGCTTCTTCTCAGACATGTTTTTCAAAACTTAGATGGCGTAACTTCTGGACCACACTCTTCTTCAGAACCTATTGGTAGGAAGTTAAATGGTGCTGTTTGTGAGTGAAAAGTAGTGAAGGTCAAATCTATCCCAAATCCAAAATTTCCTGTTATTCCAAACTGGATTTTGATGGATGATTTAAGCAGTGATCTATATTATGCTTACAGGATTTGCTCTGCCGTCATGTTGGGATCACTTGATGCTAATCTTGAGTTTCTCGAAGTAGGAGGGTTAAACCATTCACGCTGGTTAACACTTGGATGCCGTATTCTTTGATTTTATGTTGCCCAAGAAAAGCCGACATCTAATTTAAGCACTTTGGCAGAATTTTTAATTAAAGTTTACTTTCCTGGTTGGTTTCAAATCAAATTCAACAAGATTACGGATTGAGCAAAAAACTATCTCAATATCCTTACACAAGTAATGGGATTTCCAAACAAAATTATTCAGGATATTGCTGTAGCGGTTTTGCAACGAAATGCTTGTTTTGTTTACCATGAAAATATATTACTTGCGATGCTGGCTGACAATGATCACAATGTTCGTCTTCTTGCAGCCAACAAAACACTTAGCATCAGAGTATCAAAGAAAATTTTGGATAATGTTGGTCGTGATGAAGAAGTAGATATAAGAAAATTCATAATACCCAAAATCAATACGAACGCAAAAACTTACTATTCCTTGTCAAGCTTGAGTTTAAAAGGCATGCATGAACTGTAGCGTCTTCTGTAGCAGCTGACCTTAACTTAGGTCTTGTCGTAGAGCACTATATATTGTTGATACTATATACAATTTATTTACAGGCTTTCCATTTCACTGACAAACATAAACTGAGCAACAAGTTTCACATGCGAGAAAACTTATTTATCACTACCATTATTCATCATTATTCAGTCTACAACAATTATTGTAGAATTGTTTTTATCAAAAGCTGCTTAACACTATCTTCCGAAAAAGCGTTTAATGGCATTTCGACAATCAGCAGTGCTTGAGAACATAAAGACAATAAATTGTCCAATCAAGCATTGTTATAAAACACATACAATTTTAGGAAATTGATATTATTGTGAAGTCATAGACAAGTAAACATCTGTGATGTTATAATAACACAAACTCGCATTTTCCAGCTAGATTGTTTTACTTTTTTTTTATTCCACACATGATATTAGGCGCGCAACAGAATTTTTCTGTGTTCTGCAGTTCTGCAAAACTGAATCTGTTATTTCAATACATCGTGTGTTCCAACGGCGTTTTGGTATTGCTTCGCCAAAAACATTTGTCGTTGTACAAATAATTTGAGAAAACAATCTGCATGTGTAAATAGAAGAGTCCAGGGTGACCAAGGACTTTAGAGGAGGAAGTCTTTCGGGCTGGCGACTGATCAAAGCGTGTGGAATATAATAACGCCATGTTACGAGATATCTGGCTCGGAGCCACAGGGCTCATGAGGGGCAATTGCCCCCAATTTTTTGTTTTGCCCTTCCAAACAAGTCTGTAGAGCAACGGCAGGCATCTGACTGTAAACCAAGTTAAAATCAGTGCACTCCATGTGGCGACTAGTCACTTCTATCATGATAGCTACAGGTCGCAGATGGCGATCTATATATAAAACCAAGTGCTTTTGTTGACTTTCTGTTTGTGGTTTGTAGTTGAAGTTGATGAGGTTGTTACACAATTCCCTCCTCAATCACGCGCAGCTTGCGGAGACGTGCGAAGGAATGGAGGAAGTTGCTGAGATCGCAACATGCCTTCCCTGCCAACGTTCAGAGAGTGAGGCTTATCGGCCGAAATAAGTGAGATTCCCGCCAAGACTTCAATTGGAAGGCGGTCTTGACGTTAGGGCTCGGCGACTCGACGATGGCTTGTGCTGCTTGACTGAAGACGCTGCCGTCCATCTACATCGGAGAGGATGTAGCTTCTTCGTGGGATCACCATTGTAGAGCAACGGCATGTATCTGACTGTAAACCAAGTTAAAATGAGTGCACTCCGTGTGGCGACTAGTCACTTCTATCATGATAGCTACTGTACGTAGATGGCGTTCCGGGTATAAAGCCAAGTGTTGTTGTTGACTTTCTGTTTGTGGTTTGTAGTTGAAGTTGATGAAGTTGCTGCAAGTCTCACATGCTAGTGCGTGTGATACCACTTTCTATTTGACAGCGAAAAAACGCAATATGACAAAGCAAAAAAATATGGCTTAGACCAGTGGTTCCCAAACTTATTCGAGTCCCGACCCACTTTTCAAAACATAAATTTTCGAGGCTCACGTAATTTTACATGTACTTCGAAGCACTTAAAAAAAGAACAGTAAGAACGAAACGTACATTCAAAATGTACTGAGCGGGAGGTGTCTGTGGAAATTTTCTGAGCTGACTCCGTCACATTAGTTGACACATGCCTACCTTAGCCTTCAAGCGAATAGCAAGTTATTTGAGACAAAGCATACATTATATGAATTTTAAATAACTTTCGCGACCCACTGAAATTCCGTCGACGACCCATAGTTTGGGAACCGCTGGCTTAGACGATTTAATTGTCTTTGCCATATTTTTCATTCACATTTTATTATTTTTCAACATTTATTTAGATTAAGCAGGTGCGGCGGCCGCTTGAAAATTTTAGGGACCTGAAGTAAGAATTCATCGCCAAAATTCTAAATAAAGATTCCTCAATGAAATTCTGGTCGGAGGGCGTTTTTTCAGTGAAAATGAAGGTGTGAAGACTTTTTTGGAGATCACATTTCCCGATGCTTAAAATCGGGCTCTCATCTCAAATGGGTAAATTGGTCTTTTTTTGAACGTCAATTTATTGGTGACCAATTTTTTTCTAAATGAAACAAATTCACACTAGAGTTTCGAACATGTCTGAAAAAAGAGTGCTCCTTATTCTTCTGAAGGGGTTGGGAATAAAAATGGATAGCAGTTGTCTTAAAAAATGTTGTGTTCGTTAATGAGGAAACTCGTAACTATGGCATCAGTGGAATACGCGCGCTTATGACATCAAAATAATGTCAATTTTTGAAAATACTATTTCCTCCCCTTTCATTTGATATTTTTCATTCACGGGCGTTTGTCGTTGAAGAGATATAGCTAGTTAAAATTGGGGCATTCTTTGTGAATCATCCAGTATATTAGATGCTAATTTATTAGGTAAAATTGTCAAATCTATCTAAGTGACTACCGGAATTGCAACCAAATAAAGCATTGCGTTTATCTCAGGTCATTGTACAATGTCGTATATTTTCATGTTCTATGCCAAAATTTTTACTAAATTTCCGAATAATTCTTATTCGCTGATTCAATTGTTGTTACTATTTATGATGTAGTTTCATATTCTACTACTTTGAAATTTGTTTATACATGTAAAAAACGGTACAAGTTCATCAACAATAAATCGAACACAAATCAAATCCGTGTGAGGCTCTTATAAGGCATTCAAATTCCTATGACCGCCAACCAAAAATTAATCGGCGGCTGCAACACATGCAGCAGTAAAATCAAGCGTTCAAATTCTTTCTTTGCTTTCTTGTAGCTTCAAATTTAAATGCTCGTGCAGGTCTGTTATTTTGATGCATTTTGAAATTTTAGTCTTGATTGTGATCTCAGTTTTAAAAAAATCAGGTCTTGGTCTCAAACGAGCATGTCTTTACTACTAGTAAACACTTTCATCAGCTCAACATTTGAAACTTTCATTTTCGCTTTTTCAATAAACAAACATGTTTTGTTGCGCGATTCCTTCCAAAGGATTGAGACATGGAAGCACACCACGGAGCCCCACAAACCGCGAGGAAACTCCCCAAAGCCGCGACCAAAGGTCGCAGAGAAAAAAAGAGTCGCCACAGAGCGAGCGGCGCAGAGTCCGTAGTAGGACATTGCAGATTGAGACGAGAGATGTCCTGGATGGGTTAAGGTTAAGGGTTACAAAGAAGTACGAGTAAACGGGATAGAATGATGCGTTTAAACAGCTTAGAGACGCTGCAGACGAGAGAGATAAATTGAAAGGAAGCAGAAAAGCCAAGAGTTTTCCCGTTTTTTTTAAATGATGCAAGACTAAAATCTAGATCGAAGGAAGGCAATGAAAAGATCAAGAAATGTGAAACACGTAAAGGATTAATATCTATCGCCGGAGAGAAAAGTGTAGTTTAGCATGGAGAAAGGGACTGCGTCTGGGCCGGTGTCTATGGACGAGAAGAGGTTGGCGGCAGCTGCAAAAAACACATGAAGGTAAGTGGAGAACAAAAGAAGGAATAGCAATCCTTAGTGAAGGGAGTCCAATGGAGATCAGATAAGTAACTCTTGGGTCTGCTATATGAAAACAGGAAAGTAGGACCTCAGGTAGTCGGCGTAAACCGATACAGACACACTGGGAGAAGAGCCTAGTTACAAGAAGAAGAAGCAAAATTAGCTAACGAGCAAACAGACTTACTTAAAAGTGCGAGAAGCACTTTTTCTGTCACGTCTTGGCAATGACACATGCCGAAAAGCAGAGGCAAGTCTGGCGCTCTTCCTCAGATCTATGAGCAAAACTTAAGCGTTTCCTTTGTCGACTATTCATTTTGTTAAGCTACAGAGTTTGAGGTTGGCCTGTAAAGTGACGGAAAGAAACAAAAGATTTGGTTGCATTGAGTGAAGAAAGCAGTTGTAGAGGACAAAGAGAAATATTTTTCTACAATAGTTTAGTGGGAGTTGAAATAGGCAGCAAAATTATCCCTAACTGCATTCTTGAAATTTAAAGGAAAACGCTTACCCAAATTAGAGATCAGAGTAGGCAATGAGCATAAAAAAGTGGTTTGAATCGAGGTCCTGAAGAACTTTTAAGGCGAGAGAGAGCAAGAGATAAACAGGACAAATGAAAATTCCTAAGCAGAACGGCTACCTAGAGAGTAGAGAATTTAAGGCGATTGAGAGGAAGCAGGTCAAAGATGATTTAATTGAATACCTTGTCAGAGGTATTTAATTAAATCATCTTTGATCTGCTTCCTCTCAGTCGCCTTAAATTCTCTACTCTTTAGGGAATTACTTGAACATCTCGTTCCCACCAGTTCGAGAATTGGCGCGATGGCGTAGTGGTTGGAGCGTCCGCTTCGCAGTCGGTAGACCTGGGGCTCATTTCCAAGTAGAGTCATACCAGAAGACTTTAAAAAATGGTATTCACAGCTTCCTTGCTTGGCACTCAGCAAAATAGGGATAGTGTGGAAAACATGCCGGCAAGCTTGCTTGTTGTGTCCTTGGGCAAGACACTTAACGGGATGCCTCGGTCTTTATGTATCATACAGATGGTGGGGCCAACCAGTCTACCCGTGGTGGTGGCCCCAATCTAGCTGAAGACTTGCAAATCGAGTGTGAGCGCTAACGCAATGTAACCTATGTTCCTGCATAATGCTCACAACAAATAGCTCAAACGATGAAGAAAACGAGTCCGAGAAAGGGTGGCGGCATTTATATTCCCGAAGAATGAAAAAACTTTTGCAGTTGAATTTAGTGCCCCAAGCGGAGAAACAAATGTGAGAAGCATAAATGTTTAGAGAAAACCGGAGAAAAATTTTGTAAAGAGCTGTTGGCATTTATCTAACTAGAATAAGGGTAAAGAAACGTAGCGAACAGTTTAGTTAAGAGCAGACGCTGTCCGACGACGATTCCAACACTAGGGTGCGAACCATTGGGAGAGCCAAACCTAGTTAAGTGCAATTATATCGCAGAGTCGCTTATCGAGGATCCTAAAAAAGGAAGCGAGATTGGTCTGCTGGGCACAGAACTCATCAATAGAGGAGCGAAGATCCAGTGGACGAATTCCACGCCCCTGGTGCGAAAATCTGCATTTCATTGAAAAACCTTTAGTGTGTTGGGCCAAAGCGAAGGAAAAAAAGAATTGAGTACCGGGTACAAAGTAAAAGCTTTGGAAAAGGAAAAAAAACTTAAAAGGCCACTAAACAATTGTGCGGAGGAAGATTTGTCCTGGTAAGTGCAGTAGCGACTGAGCTGCAGCACACAGTGGAGGTATACGTGCTAGGGGACTCTGAAGTGAAATCACAGTGGCAGGTATAAGGAGACACCTCAAAATGGCCAAAATAAAGCAGGAAGAACAATCTTAAGACTGAAAGGGAGTTGAACTTCGAAGATGAAGGGAAAGTACGATTAAATGCAGGTACAGCACTGCACTGATCGCTCCCTTCACTTTACACTGATTAAGAAACGATAAGACCGTAGTTACGATGGACGTTCCACTTATCCTAGAAAGCGAGAGTGCTTGAAGAGAAAAGAATAGACAGACAATTTTGGAGTTTAGGCAACCCTTCTGCCGTCGTTCGGAGGGAAGCACCGCGAAAAAATGATTGGCGTGGAAATGCCCGGGGTATTTGGGAACTTTCAACCCAATCCAATATGATAAAGGATCGCATACCCACAATGAGACAAACTTCGCGATTCAGCAGGACAGAATGTTTGAGCAATATAACGTGGGAGGATTGAATTATATTAGCAGTCCAGGTAACAGTAATGCTGTCAAACAAAACAAAAAATAAATTCTTGTTTACTGTATTTTGTCAGAACACGATCGGGGATTTTTCGCGATAAATACAACAGAAAGTGGCCACTGCACGACTTCGACACAATTGAAATTGAGATTGGAATAAAAACATCAGCTTAAAACACTTTATTGCACAAAACGATAAAAAAATCAGATACCGTAAATAATTGGATAAAAGTGAAAACAAATTATTCGTAGATGCTAGAAGCTATATTGAGTCAAAACATGGTGTTGCTCTGCAGCAAGGTATAACACCTGTTTGAAGCACTCAAAAGAGTGATATGAAACAAGGTTTCTGCGATGCACTGACAGTTTAAGTTGGCAGGTTAATTCTAACACAGGGCTTGTAAACCAGTGATGCCGTACTATTAAAACAATTTGGAGTCCATTTGTATGGAAGCACCCTGAAAAATATTTTTGATGCATATTTATTCTCCAGATTGGCAGGACAGCTAACGACGACTGCTTTGGAGAGCATGTTAATTCTGAATCAGGTCTGGGCGATTGTACCGCGAGGTCTACCGTTTGCTCGCGTGTTTTCCACTCAGCAAAGGAATCATCGCAAAGTAATTTCCACCACAAGCAGCGCAACAGAACTGTCGAGGGGCTTAAACGCGAGACCAACGTAGTGATAGACACAGCGCCCACCAGTCTCACGTTGCCGGCCTCATGGCCTGTTTAGGGCACAGTAACTTCCCTTTGTCATGGAAATTCTCGCCACAAATGGGATCACCAATAGCAACCAATAAGTGTGGGGAAGAGATACGCGAGCGCCAATTTCTAGAGAAGTTATGATAATCGGCATGGGGTGTAACCAAGTATTTCGTAGGAAGAGCAATTAAGAAAAATTTTCAGTGGTTGAAAGCGCCAAAAAAACAAAAAAACAAGCACCTAACGATGATTCAGGTGTAATCATGGTCCGGGGAATCCTCCGGATTATTGTCACTGTCAATTAACAACTTTCGTTCCTCGAATTTCCCGGACAGTGTATTCCATTCCTGCTCCACTCCGGACGCGATCAGCGAATACACTACCGTGCCAGCTGCGTAAACTGCGGCGGCGATGTAGAAAACAATCATCCAGTTATGACGATTAGGCTGCAATAACATATGCATTGTGAGCAAATAATAATGAAAGTACGATAAAATGTTATAGCGGAGAATCAAACGGAACTTTGAAATGATTTTCTGGCTAAATAGTCACGAGAAAACAAAAACGGTCTTGGACAATTTAGCCGGCGATTGAATAAATGCCGATTTTGGATTGATAATGACCTAGGACAAACTGGGGTAAAACGCGATTTCTTGTACGGAACGGACTAAAAAATGTAAATACAATCATCGTGGAACTGCTTGTATTGCGGGTAACTATCAAGCAAACCAATGGTCGCTTGGCACCGGAAAATGGTAAAGCAAAATTAGTGTTTTTGCTAGTTTTGTTAGCTAGCACGCTTTCCACAAGGTGAAAGTACAGGATGTTTCACAAAGGTTATGCCAAAACCATCACCCGCTATGTCAAAAATGAAAAATATTACAAAACTCCAGCTTGACCACAAGTGTTATACATACATTAGTCTCATTTCATGTTTTACAAGCGCTCAATGAGGCCACCAACGGCAGCACGGACAACATTAAGCCAATATGAGAATTTCTCTCAAACGCGCATCAGCATGTCGCGGTCCACCGTTATTGATTGCAGCTGTTATTCGATCTTTTTTGTCATCGATATTTGCTGGAAGTGGTGGATCACAAACTTTGTCTTTAACCAACTCCACAAGAAAAAGTGGCACACAATGAGGTTCGAGGATCTAGCAAGCCAAGTTCTAAGACCCAAGTCTTTAGCACATAAAGCAGTTGAGCATCAAAGAGATTCCCTTAAAGTGAACGTCTTCTGTGCTGTCTCTCAAGGCAAGGTCTCCATCAACGAGGTGGATGGATTCATCTCATGTTTCTAGATAATTTGTAAACACCATTACGCCACTTTGTCGTGTCAGTGGCATCTTACTTTTTCAGTCCAATCCTATCAATATGTTCTTCCACTTGCCTTTTCCACGTCATATTCAATCGCCCACGCTCTCTTTTTCCAACACTTGAAAATCCAGCACCCTTCTTAACATCTTACCATTATCCCTTCTCAAAACATACCCATACCATTGCACTCTACTAGCTCAAGCCAGTCTATTCAAAGTATGTTTTAAACCCAGCAAACTCATAAGCTCTTGGCTCCTTCTTTTCTCAATCAACTCAACTCCAAACATTAACTCATCATTACTATTTTAGTTCTTCTCAAAGTTGCCATCTCATTCTCCCTCAGACACCATGTCTCGTTCCCATACAGCATTGCCGATCTTACATAACTCTGATATATCCCTCCTTTCATCTTTAGCGAAAACTTTCTTTTGTGAAGTAATTTCTCACATTCTCTAAATTTTATCCATCCAATTCTCGTTCTTGCTGTCACCACTGCTTTACTTCCACCACTGCGTTCAACCTGTTCCCCAAGTAACAAAAACTCTTCACAGTGAATTCACATTCACCATGAATTCATTTACCACATTTTGTGCACATCACCGAATTTTCCATTACCCTCTTACCTCGCTTGGCACATCAATCAACTTTACTCAGGAGTACTTCACCATTTGAACCACTCACCATCACTTTGGTCTTCCTGAAGTTAACCATCAACCCCTTGCTTTGAAACGCCTCTTTCAATTTCAAAAACTTTTCTTTCAAGTTCTCTATAATTTCACTCATTAAAACCACGTCATCTGCACACAAAATTTCATTTACCAGTCCTTCTCTTGTGTTCTCTGTGATTGCATCTATTGTAATAGCAAAAAGCGGCAACAACACAGATCCTTGATCGACACCAACTTATACCAAAAATTCTTCAGATAACTCTGATGCCACTCTAACTTTCGTCTTTGCTCCGTGATTGAGACTCACCATCGTTCTTACATAAATTTTGGTGAATCTTTCTTTCTCATCGCCCACTCCATCACCTTTCTAGGAACTTATCAAATGCGTTCTCAATATCAACAAAACACATATACCACTTTTTCTTATCCCAATATTCCTCTTGTATTCTTCTCACAACAAACAATGCGCCTGTCGTTTCTCTGCCAGGCATTAAACCAAACTGCATTGTATCAATATTTACTACTTCTCGAATTCTTTCCAGCACTCTTTCAACAATCTTCATAGCATGTTCTAACACGTTCACTCCTCTGTATGTATTGCGATTCCTTACATCTCCTTTTTCTTTGAATACTGATACCAACACACTTGTTTGCCATTCATCCGGCATTCCTTTTCCATACAACACGCGTTGGCAAAGTTCCATCATGACAATAGACCCTACTTCTCCACTAGCAGATATAATCTCTGGGCATACTTTAGATCGAGCTGCCTTTCCTGATTTCACTGCTTTTATTGCTATCGCCATTTCTTCACGGGTAGCCTTTTCAATAAGTCCCTCTACCATACTAGCTTCTGCCATTTGGTTCAAATCAGTCTCTTCATTCATGATTTCCTCCATGAGATTTTTCCATATGCTTTTCTGTTTTTTTTTCACTAAGACCTAACTTTCCGTCTTTACCTCTCATGTATCTTCCTTCTTCAATATATTTTTCTTCTTTTTTTATGAACTTCACCAGTGTAAAAATGTTATTTCGCTTTTCGTTCAATTCTGTCAGCTCTTTCTCAGCTTCTTTCCTCAAAGAATTAACAACCACTTTTGTTGCTAGATTTTTCATATATTTAGCCTTATTTTCCTCTGATTGATTTTCGCACATCTTTTTATATGCCACTTTTTTTGTCCTATTGCTTCCTTCACCTCTTCATTCCACCACCACGCATGCCATGGTTCCTTCTACCTTTCGTCTTTCCACACACTTCATTACAAGCTTTGAAAACACCGTTTTTAAAACCATTTCATATACCGGGCGCATCAACATCAACTCATTCCTTAACTCTTTCTTAAAATCTTGCTTTCATGTTGTTTTCCTTCAACTTCCAAACCCTCTTTCTAACGCTTTGTTCGTTCTTCACTACTTTCTTTTGTTTATGTCTGTTTCCACCAGCCGATGTTGCAACTCCCACAGTACTGCTTTTACGTCTTTTAGATACTTTCTGTTGCTCTTACCAACCAATACAAAACCAATCTTTATTTCCACCTATATTGGATGTTTTCTTCTGCTCCTTCTTTTCAAACCATGTGCTTGCCACACACAATTCCTTTTCATAGAAAAACTCGAGCAGTCTTTTTCCCTCAACATTTCTTTCGCGAAGTTTATACCCACCATGTACACCCTCAAAACTATCAGTCCGTCCCGCAACAAGTCCGTTGAAGTCCCCCAGACGAACAACCACTTCACCAGGGTTTTGTAAACCCCACTCACTAGCCATTTCATTATAAAATTGGTGCTCACACTCTGATCTCCCAACCTGAGGAACATAGGCACATATGACTCCTCAAAAACCAGCATCATTGCCAAAACTCTGTCACTTTTTCCTCGAACTTCTACCACCTTCTCGCATAGTTCTTACTAAAACTCCAGCACATCCTATTTCATCGTTATTTCCAGACCACCACAGCTTATATCTCCAACCTTTGATACCAACAAATCGAGCACCTTGCCTTCTCCATCATACTTCCTATAGACAGTACATTTCACTTTTCTCTTTTATAACTGCTCACAAACTTCCGTACCTCTACCACAAAAACTTCAAACGTTCCAATTTCAAAATCTTACTTCAAATTTATGTAGTCCAGAGATTCTTCGCAACTCCTACCCATTTAAGAGCTGCAGGGACTGGGGGACAATTTTCGACAAACTTTCGCATGAAAAAAGTTTTTGGAACACTTTCTTTTACGGAGAGCATACCCTTGCTTACCAACAACCTCAGTTTTTGGACATAAGGGGTCCCTAACTTTACTTAAAAACGATAAGCGGGTACCCAAAAGTCGCCTCTTATGACATGCTGGGTTAACAGCCTCACTATTCTACCTCGGTGAGGCAAGGAATAAAAACTGGTGAAGCACGGGATAAAAAAACGAACAATTGAAAAAAGCACCTCATGAAGTAAAGTCATGTCAACCGTTGTTGACCTCTGCAAGGGCTTATCGCATTTCAGCAACAACATTGGATAGACATCAAGATAACAAGGTTGCAAATCCTTGGTGTTTGAAATCAGATATATAAATATAAATGTAAAGTACAAAACCCAACTTGCTAAAATTTAGTCTATGGAACAGTCGTTGTTTGCTTTAACTACACAAGATATTTGTCGTCTTGCTTATGATTTTGACACACAATTGAATATACAGCACCGGTTCAATCAAAAAATGAGTATGGTCGGTTATCATTGGCTTTGTGGGCCACCGTGAGCTGCTGATTTTAAAAATGCTATCAGTTTTTTTCTATCACCTATGGTTTTCAAGATGTAATAATTTCCGTTTTTGTGATTTTCGGTTAACTGTATATCTACGAGCACTTATGATTGCTATCATCTGCCTTTGTCAGCATTGTGTTGTGGCAAATCGGCGCTTTATTTACTTGAGGAAGTGAATGGGAATATGGGAGTGCAAAATCTCACTGGCAAAAGTGACACTGTAAAAAATCTGCAGCAAAATCAAAGAAGTTTTGCAAAATTTTGCAAACATCAAAAACGTCTTTTGCAATTGATGAAAGTAACTCGCAGCAATTTTATACAGTGTATGAATTAGTCTTCGGTTTTCGTTTTATCTCACCCAGTTAAATTAAAAATAGTCAATCAGACAGCCATGCTGATATTGTTCAGTGTTTGCAGAGAGAAGTACCGCGTTGCCGTCTGACGCCTAACAAAGAGCCTAGTCAGCAGCCTTCTGTGATTACATTTTGTAAAGTGAAGTCTTGACTTAATCTTAGATTGAGTTCATCTTTCGAATGGTGGAAATCAAAATGTCCTAGTAGGCAGTGCAAAAATTCACCAGATTGCTTTTGTTACATATGTGGAAACTATATCAACGGTAAACACGCCACTAATAAAATTGTGAAAGGAACTAAGTATTAGAGAGCGTACGGAATTAATTTTGAGTTGGACATTGGTGATCAAAACAAGACCTGGGCAACACATGTAAGCTGTGGCAGCTGTCGATCTAATCTTGAAGATTGGTTGAGCAGTTTTGGAAAAGTTATGTCATTTGCAGTTTTCAGAGTTTGGAGAGGGCCTCGAAATCATTATAATAATTGCTATTTTTCGCCAAAAAATATTTAGAAATATCACAAGGTTAACGGGAGGAGAGCTTGACATATCCAAGCATACCTTAATCCACTGCACCTGTTCTTCACAGTGAAGCCTTACCGGTTCCAAACCGAGAAATAAATGTGAGTTTTTGTTTCTGTGGATCACCAAGCCTAATTTAATTGTTCTGAGAACGAATTTAATTTCTTAGACTATAGGCTATGTGCTTGTTCTTTATCAATTCAAGTAGAAATGTACTTTGATGAATACTCAGCAACAAACTATAGAAATTGCTAGTTGCTAATTATCAATTTTCAAGCAGATCCCCTATCAAGAGGGATCTGCCTCCAGCATCACACTAAGGTAAAATAGAAAATTTTGCTCAAAAATGATCACCAACATCATACGATACCATACAGCAATCTATTACATCATGTCAATAACCCGAGACCGGTTTCAACCTTATAATTTTGGCACCCAATGGCAAATTTGTTCTTTTACACCAACCTGATGAGACCCAATAAGGTCGAAACCGGTCGCGGGTTATTGACATGATGTAATAGATTGCTGTATGGTATCGTATGATGTTGTTGACCTTTTTTAAGCAAAATTTTCTAATTTACCGTAGACTCAGCAACAACTTCGCTTTCTATGTTGCAAATTCTCTTTCTACGTTTTTCTCTCCGTCAACTGCAGATGAAGTGTCGACAATTATTCGTGAACTTAAAGACAAAAAAGCCAATATAAGTAAAAACATAATCACTCATTTTCTTAAAGTGGGTAATATTATGTTAGCGCCGTATTCAAGTACTTTATTTAACCATTGCTTAACGAAAGCCATTTATCGTGATGGACTCTAAAGTAGCAGAAGTAGTTCCAGTTTTTAAAAAAGGTGATCCAAATGATGTCACTAATTACAGACCCATATCTTTACTTTCTAATTTTGATAAATTTTTGGAAAACTTTTATATTATCGATTAAGCCACTTCTTGAAAAAATACAATATATTAAGTAATCATTAGAGCCATTTTTTTGACCTAAAATATATTTTTGACTTTATTTTAGCAAAATTTTGACTTTATTTGAACCTAACCGCTTTCGCCTATTATTTATGTCTTGTTGCACTTTTTTGATTAAAAATGTTTTATAATCCCCAATTTACATAAGTTTTTAAAGAAGAAGGTAGCCTACTTGAAACATTTTCTCAATCACTCAGTCTTGAAGCTAATGCAACAAAGCGACGCATGACGTCAAAACCTAGGATAACGAGCCATTGTGTGTACCGGTATCAATTAGTGTGTAATACATAAAATGCGTTGTTATCGCAACTGTACTGTACATTAACAGTCTGTCTATGATGTTTTTAACGAAAGCCACACAGTATAATTACCAGGACTTTTTATTGTAATACAGCATCATATACTTTTTACGGTCTTAACATCAAAATTTCTGTCTTTTCTCAGTAATTTACTGAGCATAGAAAACGATCTCTCAACAGCAGCAGAGGTTGGCTGGGCTTTTTGCAATAGTGCGTAGCTTGTTGGGTCAATTGTCAAGTTGGTACAGTTTATTATTGTTTCTAAATCAGAGTTGGATGGTCGTTTTCTAATGCAATTTTTAATTGCGCACGGATCATCATCGAATTGCATATTCTTCAGCAGTCCGTATGCTTTGGTTATCGTGCAGGCACTTTCTTCTAAGAACTCTACGTTGGCTGCTAGAGTCCGGTATTGATTTATTAACCAAGTCCGGCACCAAATCTTCCACATTGATAGCATCTTTTGCTCTGCTGACTAAGAGGCCTGCACTTGTCCAATCGTTGACAATGGTACGAACAGCTGGAAGGTTCTCACTGTAATATAAGGCAGCTCTAAGCCAAGTTGCCCATCTTGTAATTACAGGGTCAGGAGGAGATGGCAGACCAGCATCATGAAAATCTTTTTTGCGGTCTTTGTTTTTGATTGTTGCTGCCTTGATCGTTGCTATTATTTCATCAATATTTTTAAAATGAGCACGCACACGCATAGCGCAGTTATGTAGTAAGTGCGCAACGCAGGTGACATGCATCAAAGAAGGGTATAATTCCTTTAATGTCTTTCCAGCCAAAGAATTGTACCGAGCAGCATCAGTCAAGAACAATGAAAAATTCTCGCATTTTATTTCAAGTTGTCGCAATATGTCATCCACAGTGTGCAGAATAATACTGCTATTAACATTGCTACCGCTGTCAAGTGGATGGCAATCAACGAGGAGCATCTAAGCTGCCCACAAGCACACTAATATACTTTTGTTTAGCAATCTCTGCTTCATCCACAATTAAAAAATTTTTTTTGTCACGAAGTAATTCTTGAATTTGTTCTTCTTTTTGGGATGCTAATTTAGCAACACATGCCCGGACTGCAGTCTCCGAAGGCAATACTTTTCCCATTGTAGCAAACAGAGACTTTAAAGAAGGATGGTTCAGTTTATGAAGTGGGATATCTGCAGCTAAGAATGAAGAGACAACCTGTTCCTTGAAGTTTACTTGATCGAGTTGTAAAAAGGTTTGCTTACTTTGGGATTTGCTCTTCGTCTCCAATTTTCTTTGGTGTTGCTTACTTTTTCGGTGGCTTTCCACAAAAAACTTTTCGTCGCATTTGACTAACACGTCGCAAAGGTTGCATCGCAAGTCGCGGGCAGGAGTTGCCGAAAACTCATCCGGATATTCCTGGAAAATTTGTCTAACTTTCGCTGTGGAAGATTTGGCTTGTTTAGGCACTCTTTGCTTTGCAAGCTACGACTTAAACAGACCACGTGTAAAGAGCGCACAGATTTTATAGGAATAGATTAATTGTCTAACAATTATGTGTTTATGCATCAACAATGACGATTTGATGCATAATAAGTGCTATTTCCTTTCAATTACCGCACGCATTTTTACCATTGCAACTATTTGAGAAGTTTAAAATCAAATAAAACTGCGCATAAAATTTTAATAGCAGCTCAAAAATTCAAAAAAATATAAATTTGTTCGTTTTTGTAAGGAAATTTTTGATGAAGACAATTTTGACAAGTTTTGACTTTATGCAAAATTTTGACTTTATTTTGACTTAAAAATCTACCAAAACAGACTTCTGAAGACCTGAAACGAACGTTAGTACACGTTTGATCATGTAACAAGGTCCTAAAAAAATTTTGACTTTATTGACGTTAGCGGGCCCAAGTAATCATCATTGTGGGTTTAGCAGCAACTCCTCCACTATCTATGCGCTTTGCAACATTGAAAAAAAATCCAATAATTTATAGCTAAAAAGCTCCCTAGAAAATTTCGCTTTAGTTTAATTCACGACACTTACTATATTGGCAACCACTTCAAATTTAAAGAAGATCAAGCACTCTTGTACAATTTAGGAATTGTACACAAACTAAATTGCTCTTGTGGTCAATCCTAAATTGGCCAAACTCCTCGCTACCTTATCACAAGAATCAACGACCACAAATCACATGGAAAATCTAATCAAGAATCGGACGTTGCAAAGCACCTTGTACTGAATTAGCCGGCTTTTCCAGCGGCGCTCGGAAAAAGGCCTTCCATCAGTAATGTCCGGGTTTAGTATTTCGGTTTAACCGGCCAAGCCGACTAAACCCATCCGGTTCTTGCGTGAGCAGTAGCGAAAAGTTAATGAATTTTATGCACTTTCACAATTATGGTACACATAATTGTGATCATCATATTCTTTTAATCATGACTGGCAATACTCACAAAGAATCTTGCAACAAATTGTTATCGTTAATACTTGTAAGGGAACAGGGATTGTACATAATCAAAACTGATTGTAGCGGCAAAATGGAGATTGCTTTCGCAATTAAAGAAAAAATTATTTAATGGCAAGCCTATTTTGCCAATTGATGCTGCCACTTTCCTATTTGTATTTGTGGTATTAAGTTCCTAATTTGGCTGCGCAACTGGTCTTGTTTCCGGCATAGCGAAAAAAGCGGCTAATGTTTGCTCTATATTCAGTTTTACAAACTGTTATGGTTGTGGTTTATTTTGATTTTTTTTTTGAACTTGAGGTTTTATTGCAATGATGTAGAGCAGGGCTACTCAACTAATTCTAATGAAGGTCCAGACGGAGAAGTTTAGTATTTCCTGAGGTCCAGTAGAATTTTTGATTCGCAATGATAAAAATGAAACTATCATTACCAGTACATACAGAAAAATATTTGGATTTTCTCATAATCTACACTAATTATCAGCCAAACATGTGATGACCTTTTTTTGTTTTGGAGATCACCCCCACCGTAGGCGGGACAGCGCCTAATTGCAGCCGATGTGAAGCTGATCCCGTCGACCATAATTAAAAAAAGGTCTCGAACTGAATTTGAGCGTCCCGTTTTTGATCAAAAAAATATAATAAGCCCAAATATTTAGTCTCGTGAAAAGTGGCCATCCATTGTCCCGATTTTTGCTTTTCCAAATATGGTAACCCTACCGTTAGTCAACGCTAGTAATGTGCAGTTGCGCCGACGCTTGAACAATTTTTGATATTTAGTTTGAAAATAACTTGTTGAGAATTAAGTCCACAAAGTTTGGTAAAAAAGGCAAAGGCTTTTTCGCGATCTGTGGCTGCTCTTACTGTTACTCATCCTGGAGCTTGAGGTCCAGCTTTAACACTTCAAAGATCCGGATTCGAACCGCGGCCCGCCAGTTGAGTAGCCCTGATGTAGAGTATAGACATAAATACCATAATAGGCGGCATATCAGCCCAAGAAAAAAATCCTTGCTTTATAGCATATATAACGGCGTCACCCGCAGAGACCCCGTCAAGTATCGTCGGGATTGAGAGTGTCGGTTCAGTCGGCGAAGCCGGCTTTACCTATCAGGTTCTTGTATGAAGAGTTACCACACGTTTATGTGTTTTCTGCACATAAGATGTTTACGAATTTTCGTGCTCCTTTTCCTAATAGAATATCTTATTTCAAGATTCTGGCTATGCCTTAGGTCTATGTGCTCTGTTCATTGCTGACAGAAACCCAAGGAACTTTTGCATTTCCCGTAGTTTGGAAGTAGGGAACACATTTCTGATATTAAGCTATTCTAAAGCAACAGGGCAAAAATTTCTTTCGTGGGGTGCGATTTGACCCAATGACGCTGTTTTCTTTTGATTTCCCCTTAAACTTTCTCAAGTCCTCGCTGGCTACGCATTATGTAGCATATTCTTTTTTCCCTGCTTGACGTGCCCTGGGGAGTTTAAAGTGTCCTTATTTTTCCTCAAATGTTTGGTTTGACCCGGTAGCTCTATAAAGCTATTACAAAGCAAAATATCAATAATATGTTCCATGTGGTGCGATTTAACACAGTGACGTCAATTTTGATTTTGCCCCAAACTTTCTTAAGTTCCTGATGGCTACGCATTATGATTTATATTTGTTTTTCCTTGCTTAGGTATGCTCATAGAAGTTAAATTTCTTGCTTTTCCCAAATTTTCAGGTTTGATTCCAGTACCTCTATAAAGCTATTATCAAGCAAAATAGAAAAAATGTTTCTCCTAAATATGGTGCGATTTTAGCCCGACAGGCCATACTATCACTCGTGCCGATTTAAAACGTATCAATTAATGCAGCTGCCCCAGTTTCACCGTACAAACATTTGTTAGAGACATAACGAAATGTTTTACTAAATATAAGCCATAGCTCCTGTACATGGAATGGTGATCATGTTGGATTATTAATAAAGACTGGAAGTATTTAAAAAGAAAGAACGATGACAAAAACTACCATTCGTAATTTTTGAACGAGTATAGGGGAGGGGGGGAGATGAAACTTAGTCAAAATTGATGGAGCCGCCCAAATGGTGGTCGTTTTGAAACATATAAAAATGAGCTGTTTGGAGGTAGGCATGTTCGACGATTTGGTGGGTCCGCTTTCGTATTAATAATGGTGACATTAAGATTTTCGCCTGTGCTGTTTGCTTTAATTTGGCCTTAGCATGAAAAGGGTTCATGCCTTTCCTTTAAGTCATACAATCTATTGCAATAGGCGCCTCTTAAGCTCTTTTCAAACAAACACATTCCCTCTTAATCCAGTGTTACAAATTGATGCTATTATTATTTAATTTTGATCTTTTATTGAATTTGGAATTTTATTACATTTAACTTCTAATCCAGACCTCCCTACTTTCAAATGATGATTAGTGTTTTGTACTAATAGGCCTACCTTTAGAATTACAAATATCAGTAATCGGCTTTACCATTATTTATGTTTGCTTCAAAATGATAGTGGATAATTTTGCTGCCTGCTGCTGTTTCCACTATACAGTGGCAAGCATTGTAATGTCATTTCACATTATGACCTCACAATTTGTTTTGAGCCATTATTATTAGGATTGCTACTTACCACTTCTTCGTCACTGTAAGCAAATCAATATGAACCAACGTCTCTGACTGCCTGCATGTTCCTTGGCTCTGGCATAAACGCCGCAATGCAAAGAGCAAACTAACCCGATATGCTACACTCACAATTTAGTTATAGCAGTAGTGGGAGCCACCATCAATAATGTCGAGATCAAGAACATCAAATCAGCTGGCTGCTGCGACAGTCTTGCCCTAAGGTCACCTTCGACCGCACTCTTTCCTTTTCTAAACATGTATCTTTGCTGAAGGCTAAGTTTTTTCCACGTCTCAAGGCCTTACGCTGTATCTCTTCTTCCTCATGGGGTCCCTTCTAAGGAGTCCCTCTTTCATCTGTATAAAGCTTTTCTTCGGTCCCTTCTCACTTACGCTCACCTGGATGGTTTCCTTTCCTAAGCGCTACCAATCTTACCAAATTGGAACGCCTCCACTGAGCGGTTAGTCACGCCATCACCGGCTGCCTCTCGTCCTCTCTTATCCCACTTCTTCTCTCTGAGGCTTCTCTACCTTTTCTACGAGTCACCCTGATTCATTTTACCCTTTTTTCTTATGAGCGGGCTCTTCGTCTCCCAACCTCTTTTTCTATTTCAGGTTTGGCCAGACTTGGAGTGAAACCAAGAGTCTGCAGATTGTCCTGGAGAGCTTTTGCGTCCACTCACCCGCTCATGCCTCCTTCTACTTCTTCTAGGGAGGCTCTTCTTGCTTGCCCTTCCTTTCCTCCTTGGAATCTGCCTTCCTTCACGGTGGAGTCCACCCTTTCCTCTTCATGCTTTCGCTCTGATCCCCCTCTCTCGACAAGGTGTGACTCTTGCCCACCTTGACTCTTTTCTCCCTCATGATCTGGTACTCGAAGTGACGGCTTGTTCCTTTTCCTTTTGGCAAAGGCGGATACGGCATTGCCAACTGTTCTGTCTGTGGCACTGAGGCCACTCTTTTTTTTTCAGCAGGCACAGTATGTTCAAGTTTTTCCGCTGAAACCTGCGCCATTCTGCAAGCTGGTTGCTGGTCTCGGCAGTACTAACAAGCCTGCCACTTCTAATCTCTTCTACTATCTGACTCTCGTTCTGTCCTCGCCTCCATCTTTCTTCTTATCTCAATCTCTGTGGCAGATCTGGCAAGAACTGTCTTCTCGCTCCTCCAGTTCTATCAGACTACAATGGGTACCCGGACACTTGTTTCTTCTGGGGAACGATGCGGCTGATGAGCTGGCCAGACGGGGAGTGCTGCTTGTGCCCTCCGCAATGCGTTGTAGTCTCTCTTCTCTGATTTCTCGCATCCACTCTTCTCTTTTCTCGGACTGGATGCATACTGTCTCATTGAAATTCTTTGACACTCAGGTTCCCTCAATTTCCACCAAGGAACTTGTGCTCCCTCATCATGCTCCTGTGTTCTCTTTCGTCTTCATTGCAACGGACACAGTCTGCTGTTAAGTTCTTATCTCTCTAGGATTGGCAGAATCGAGAATTCTTCCTGCAGCGCCTGTGGACACTCGTCCCAGGATACCTCTCATCTCATTCTGCACTGTCCAGCAATGGACTTTGCGCCGCTCACTTTTTGGCGACTCTCTGTCTCTCTACGACCTCTGGTCCAGGCCCTGGGGAGTTGTTCAGCTTGTGGGGCTCCATGGTCATCCGCCGTGCCCCCATCCCTTGAAAGAAGTCGGGTAATCAACAACAACAACAACAACAACATTGATTGAAGATCATCTCAAGCAGCTTCTGCGCACTGCATGCTCCACTATTGCACCCCGCTTTGACAAGCTATTTGAAAGTCAAAGTCAATGTCAAGTTTTGCATTGAATTGGTTTTCATACTTTGTCTGAGTTTTGTTGTTGCTATTTTACAATACATGCTTGAGTTTTGTTTTCTCGCTATTTTAACTTGCGTTGTTTGCATGCGACTCCTTGCAAGCTTGAGGTTTGAAATTTGACTCTGAAACTGAAAAAGATTGAGAATCACTGCTCTAAGAAATTAAGATCGAAAGAGCTGCGTGCTGCGCGAGGATTGAAAACCGCTAGTTATCATGCAGGGTGGTCGCTCGAAAAGCGGAAAATTTAAAGGTCAAATAAGATGATGAGTAAAAGGCGTGATTGCTGGCTTCCTACCAATTCTTTTGTACAAACTTTGGTTTCTTGAAGAATATTACCAGAGTCCCGTAGGCAGGAAGAAAAAAACAGTAACCAACAAGTTTATTGTGAAAAGATGTGTCCACTGATGTTCCGCAATAAAAGAATATAATGAACGGCCAAACATGGACATAGCAGCAGCATGGTGCAAAGGTTCACAGAGCAAAAGCTTTAATTCAGTGTTTTCGGTAATCTACTGCTGATTTCATTTCACCGGAAGATTGGTCATGTCCAGTCTTAAATGTTTTGAATTACTGAGTTTGGAGCTTGCTATTAGCAGAGACTCAGACCTGTCGACGTAACATAGACTCTATCGATGATTTGAAAACGTGCTTGGCATGAGCTTGGAAGAATATCCCACAAGTTACCCTTCAAAAGCAACGCGAGCTTGGATGTTTAGGTCAAGATACTGCTATGAACTGCACGGACAACATTTCGAACATCTGTGAGTGCAATATAACATAAGCCTTTGAAAAACTACGTAGAAATTATTCTTTGTGAAAATAAATTACTATTTGACGAATTTCCTGCTTTTCTAGCGACCACCCTGTAGTTTAATGCACATTGTTCATTATCTAAAAGAAGCTGACCAATGGTAGAGTCACAATCCGGTTTGGTCATCAAGTATCTTGTTCATTTTATCAACGTAGTCGCTTTTGTTTAAAGGGACAACGCCAAGCCTTTGTCAGGTTTAGTGATAGTGATATCATCATTCTTTCGTAAGCTGTTGTTTGCACAAAAGCACTCTTTGTGCATTGTGAAGTCACGTGAATCTATCGTGCTAACACATTACAAATGAGCAGGATCGGCGAATCGGGCTTTCAAAGCAATGAGTTGTTCAACAGAACTGGCACTGTGACGTATAAGCTGTGCCCACAGTTAGTATGCATGGTGTATGCGTTCGTTTTCTTATTTGTTTCAGTACACAGTTCCTATTTATATCTCACCGTTCTGCGAACCTTGCCATTAGTCTTAACTGGCTTAGTTTTTGTGCTGTTAAGAACGTAAGACTAACACTTTCGCTGCGATAATGACGTTGTTTTTCACACCATTGCTAGTACTCGGCCAAATGATTCCCTGTACGTATTCCTTTGCCACCTTGACTGCTTAGTGAAAGGAATCCTTCAGCTGGGAGTTAAACACTCGCGCCAACGTAAATATGTTCACTGACTATATTCTTTTCTTCTTGTAGTGGCCTACTTAATTTGCTACCAAGAATAAGTTTTTACTCAAAAATTGAAATCTCGTACAACGTTTGATGTTACAACTGTAACATTTTACAGATGCAACTTGTTAGTTGCGATTGATGATCCAGAATCTCAGGGAGCAAATATTTTTCAAAATTTATCCTAGTAAAGGAATTGGTAGATTCCAGTTGCTTGAGCAGACAGAAAAGACTGTTTTCATCGAGCCTGATGGTGCGTACTATTTCTTGAGGTCATTAGAGATGAAAAATTCTGAAGCCATATAGTGCGTGGAATGAGGAAATACTGGCCAGTTTGGACAATCTCGACAGCTACATCGACGACCTAGTTGTGCATACGAACGACCGAAAGACACGTTAGCAAGTACTAGACGAATTGTTTCGGTGTCTTCAACACGCTAATTTAACGGCAAGACCATCAAAGTGCGTGCTTGGATCTGAATCAGTCGTATTTCTCAGACATCACATTAGCTACGGTTGGATCACTGTCAATAATGGCAATTTAAAGAAGACATGTTCTGCCCAAAGACGAAGAAGTGGCATCGTTTTTGAAACAAGAGAACTATTACCGCACTCACATTCCGTAATGTGCAGTTATCGCCGCAACGTTGAGCGATTTAAAGCGAAAAGGGGCAACCTACTAAGGTTCGCATGGACCAAGCACAAGAAATAGCTTTTATCAATTTGCAAGAGTGCTTGATTAAAAAACCAATATTGAGGTAGCTAGACCGCATGAACTGTCTGTATTTCGAACTGATGCCTCCAAACTGTGAATCAGATGCTCCTCTCATGCAACAACATGAAATTCAATATACGGTAGCTTATGCAACCAAGAAGCTAACATCCGCTGAGAGGAGATACTCCACACTCCGCAGAATAAATGCCCGACTATCGTGAGGGGCGTAACCGAGTTCCGGTTACATTTGACTGAAAGCCGTTTATATCAATGACTGGCCATCAGCCTCTGATATATCTTATGAAGAATAAATATCAAAACGATCGCGTGATGTATTATTACTAATTTTAAAGTACTATTACTAAGATAGAATCAAAATTCTATCACGCGACATCATTTTCTAGCAGCAGCAGCCAAGAGCACCATCCCTCGCGGCTACCTCAATCAGTACATCCCTACCTGGAACGAAAAATGTGATAACAACAAAGCGTTTTTAGATGCTGAGATACCAGAGGTAGCCACTACCAAGACAACGCACCTAATTGGTCGTCTCGACCTTAAAGAATGCATTAGGAAAACATAGTCAGTGGTCTAAATTTTATCCATTCTGGCCAAATTGCCTGGAAGACATCTAATCATCTCACGGGTCGCACAGCTCACAAGCAAGGAGATGTCCCATCACTGCAAATACAATAGCCCACCAACTCTTGACTGACAGCTTTAAAAAAATATCTAAACAACATGATCTGCATGTAAAACAGGAAACAAACTTTACCTGGAAATATCCCCGCGCTGAAAGACCCTTGTCTATGCCTTTCAACCCCATTGATCCTGCTTCAGCACATAACTGCTTAAGTGCGGCAACACCACGGCCCAGACAATATCGAGGCAGAATTCCTAAAGTACTGCTGCGACAAACGTTTTGCATGGCTTTAAAATTTCTATACAGCCTGAATTACTTGCCGAATAATCGACCCAAATCTGGCTTTGGGCCGCAGTCATCGCTACAGCAAAACCAGGCAAACCAACAGATGATCGAAAAAAATTACCAGCCTAAATCGCCGCTCCGTGTTCCGTACCTTTTCAAGGGGCTACTGATGGAGCGTCTAAAGCCTGCTCGCGAACCCCAACTTTCTGCCCACAAGCTGGCATTAGGCAATAGGCATGGACGATGCACCGATCATCAAGCTGTCAAACTGACCAATAATATCAACAACAATTTGGAAAAACAATAAGTCGGGCCTTGCATTGGTAGATCCTATTCCCGCACATGATACAGTAAAGGCAACAACGCTTAGTACCCAAACTACTACGCAAGATCCCAAACTAGAACTTGGTATGCTAGATATCTCATATACTTGCTAATCATAGCTTCATCCCCAAAATTAGTGACAGCTTATCTAAACGCCTCCGTCATTTAACTCTTTTGCTCTCGCGTGAATAGCGAAAAAAAATGTCCGTAAGGTGGCAGCGCGAAAAACTGTCATAATCGATCATAATTATGTACCTCAAGTTTGTTTGTAAATCATTACTCAGCTGTCTACTTCTACATTAAGTGTGATATAACGTTGAAATCTACATTTCTTGAGGATTTTAAATAGAAAAAAAAACATTTTTTTGAATATGCAAATTTTATGCAAATGAACCCCCCCAACTGGGGGTACTTGTCTTCAAAATTAAAGTAGTACCCTCACCTCAAAGATCACTGCAGATTTTATTTTCTACCAATTTTTTTAGAAATGGTCGCAAAAGGATGCTAAGGAAATAAGCTTTCAAGATACATCAATCAAAACTTACCTAAAGGCCTAGGTTTTCTACAATTTGCAATTTTCTGAGGCACATGACCTTTTTTTTGACCGGTACCGACTGGTACCAAATTTTGGTGGTTAAATTTAGTACCTAAAATATGATCAGTTATTATTTGTTAGAGGTTAGCCTAAACCATGTAACATTATGTATTTTTAAACAGGGAATTTCTTCAAGATTCAGAAAATATCAAGTTTAAATAGAATATGCTGTCACTGATGATGAAACAGCCGCTTGTTTACACCCTTCCCATTTCTTGAGAAACAAGGGGGATACAGCAAACTTTGATTTAGAGAAGGCAAACTTCTGCTAGCTTTTAAACTTGTATTTCACTTCTCGTCTCCTTGGAAACTTGATACAAAATGACGACTTTAGTGGTGAAACATTTGCAATTTATTTTATCTTTTTATAGGGTGTAGTTTTTCTAAAAGTCATAATTTAGTGAAGGTAAGTCAACAAATTTTGGGGGGTTTTGAACTGACATGATGTACAGTACTCATTTTTGATCAGTAAATATCATATATCACTTAGTCTAAACTACTTAAAGTTATATATTGCTGGAAAGCAAATTTCGTAAGCTTTCAAATGTATCCGGTTTTTAGCAACATATAAGATTTTTTACGCACTAAATTTACTTTTATCTACTTATCACTCAAATTTGTTTGGGGGGGTTTTGAGATCCCTAAAAAATTTGGAAATATAAAAACGTAAAATTTATTATTATCGCTTGAAATTTTGTGAAATGATGCCCCAAAAGAGTAGTTTTCAGACTGTGTTAATGATGAAGGGTTTGGTTATGTGGTAAAGATGTAATCTCAATTTGATTTTAGTGTAGTTGGCACGTGCTTAGAATTTGGCCGATTTTGTCGTCTGCAACTGGGTTCTTGGTCTTTTTAACCGTTTTTGGGTATAAAAATCCAAGAATTAGGGCACAAATTATACATCTTCAGATGCGTGAGGAAATAAGCGTGATCTTTTGAAAATTTTATGAAAATCGGATGAAAAATAAAGTCACAAATCGATTTTTTAGTAAACTAATTTTGTAACTCAATTTAACAAAATTTGAGGGGAACACTGAAAACACGAGATCATCAATCGATGATCGCGGGAGCGAAAGAGTTAATGAAAGGGGTAACTTAAGGTCCATGCCTAGCTCTAATTTATACATTACAGATCTACCAGACACAGCATCACAGCAGTACAGATATATAGATGACTAAGCACACTTGTTTGCCCACAAGAAGTGGAACAAGAATGGGGAAACCCTAACATTAGAGATGCCTTTGGAGTCAGCGCTTATCTTCATCCTGCAAGTGAAGTGCACAGGATCACACTGCGCACCATGTTCGGTTTAATTTTGTGAATCACTATACTTCAATATCATCGATGAGAAAACCACCTCTTGGATACAGACTTGAAAGCATGACACGAAAAGTATCTTAACTACTGCTCTTCACACGAAAAATTTGGAATCCATTTCGCTGGCAAAAGCAACATACTGTACACGTAATTGCTTATGTCAAAAAAAAAGCGAAGTAATTTGATTGTTGCGCAATCACTTACATTGGTATTGGTGAGGGCACCAACGACAACGGGAGACACAAATCCGGGAATTGTTCCCCAGGTGTTGCTGATTCCCATCAGGATCCCAGCGTACCTGAAACATAATGAATACATTTGGCATTGTTCGCTCGTCCAGTATGTTGATTTGACAACCCATTTGCAAAATTTACGTTCTGTTCTCTTTAGCATGATTAGAATATGGTAGAATATAGAAATAATATATAAAATGCTATGCATAAATCTAATAAGACAACAATAGTATTAAATTCTGCAAACTATTGTGATTCAAACAAGCAGTGTAAAACATGAAACGTCATACAACTACGAGCAAGCACACGGGCAGTGTGTGATTAGCGATGCCATTTTTATTTAATCTAAAAATATTTCTTTATTCATCAAATTTGGACCATACAAAAAAATGATGAGCTGTAGACCTAATTCTTTCTACAAATTGACATCCGTTTCCCAAACGTTAATATTTTGTCGCAAGTTAAATTATGCGGGATCATACATGAAAACGTCAGAAAAATTTGCGTTGACTTGAGCAATATTTTGAAGACAATATTGCCAAAATTTAAAAAGATTTTGTGCCTTTTAGAACAAATTTAGGTCACTCATAATATATTGCTCATCAAAGAAAGCAATCTGCCTCGATTTTCTCCGCATGGTAGGCTGTGCTGGTATCAAAGCAATTCGGAAATTTAACTGCTGATATTCAAAACCACTGTGTGTATGAAGAGTGTTTATAAGAATTACCGGTAGTTGCAAGCTAGGCTGGCGTCGGACGGTCGCACTACCCCCAAGGTGTGTCAATTTAACAGTCTTCACGTAAGAAATATTTGCGAGAGCAATGATAAAAAGTAATTAACGTAAGGCAAAGCCCATGAGCTCCCCATCTTCTCTTAAATCAAAACAGGTCTTACTCACGAACAGCTAATCATTTTACATACTTTTCTGTTCTTTTCAATATCTAGTGAGAGAGGGCATAAAATCAAAGTTGGGGATGGGTGCCAAAATAGCGATTGTGCATTTAGCGATTTTGAGCGACCCCTTTTGTAATTACATTGGTAACCTTACGAAAATATGTGTTCTGGTACCAGCAGACTTCCAACAAAAGATTTTCAACCCGATCCAAGTCAGTCCATCAATGTTTTCCCGCTGCGGTGCGATTTCACGCGGGGTATTGTTACCTCATGTCCCCTCACACTTTGAAGTTATTTAACTAAGCCCCTAACTGCTAATACCGATCAGTTCCAATAGTCTTGAATCAACATTGGTCTTACTCCTTTCAGAAAGCACGTGAAGACAAAATTAAGATTGTGAGTGGGGCCCGAAATTGCGGTCGTTTTTTATGGTTAAAAAAGTGGTAGGCCTACTTCACGGCTTTGTGCAACCTATTTGGTCATGACATTTTGTGACATCAAGTCAATGTCTGCGCGCATTTTTCCTGGCCCCGGTGTAAGCGCAGCATTTTTTTTTTGTCATTGAAAAGTGTTTCAAGGCTTTCTTAATACAAATACAATTGTGTTATTTTGTTCACCTTAGTAAAGAGTGAACGCCTTTAAAAGTTAATGTACAAGCAAAAGAAGTTTACAAGCTATTAATTGAAACTATCATTCCAAGAATTTCAGTGTGGCTTCGCTTCACAAGAGATTCGTTTTACATAAGCAGAAATTTTGTTTTTTCTTTAGCATGTTTACCCGATTTGTATTTCAACTTGATGTAGATCAGAAGTATAATTTTTACTTTTAACTGAAGCTGCTGCGGCGGTCAGTTATTGTGAATACTACACTGAAAGTTGTATAAACGGATCGAGCGAGAAACTATATCAGCTACAAACACTTTTGTTACGCAGTAAACACGGCTAGTTGTACCGAAGGATGTCAATACGAATATAATCCAAAAAGCGGCTCAGATGTCCATGCTACGCTTTTAGTCAGTCACTCGAAAAGATAACATCCAAAGCTGTCGAAAAAAATTAAAAAAATCCCAATGAGTCAAATATAATTTCTTATTTTGAATCGATAGAATATAGAGGCTGCTAGTTGCTAATTAGCATTTTCAAGCAGATCTCCTATTAAGAGGGATCTGCCTCCAGCATCACACTAAGGTAAATTAGACAATTTTGCTCAAAAATGATCACCAACATCAAACTGTACCATACAGCAATCTATTACATCACGTCAATAACCCGAGATCGGTTTCGACTTTATTGGGTCTCATCAGGCACGTGTAAAAAACACTCAATAATAAACATGCTGAAATAAAACAAATTTGCTATTGGGTGCAAAAAAATGCAATAAAAACAATATGATACAGCAATACCTATATCATGGGGGTCTCATTTAAGGACACACACACATGACACGGACAACAAGTTACATCGGTAAGCCCTAATAGGGGTGTAGGATCATTGTCAAGACTTATCATTCCATAGAATATAGAGGCTGCTAGTTGCTAATTAGCATTTTCAAGCAGATCTCCTATTAAGAGGGATCTGCCTCCAGCATCACACTAAGGTAAAATAGAAAAATTTGCTCAAAAAGGATCACCAACATCATACTGTACCATACAGCAATCCATTACATCATGTCAATAACCCGCGACCGCGACCCCTATTAGGGCTTACCGATGTGACTTGTTGTCCATGTCATGTGTATGTGTCCTTAAATGAGACCCCCATGATATAGGTATTGCTGTATCATATTGTTTTTATTGCATTTTTTTTGCACCCAATAGCAAATTTGTTTTATTTCAGCATGTTTATTATTGAGTGTTTATTACACCTGCCTGATGAGACCCAATAAGGTCGAAACCGGTCTCGGGTTATTGACATGATGTAATAGATTGCTGTATGGTACAGTATGATGTTGGTGATCCTTTTTGAGCAAATTTTTCTATTTTACCTTATTTTGAATCGCAATCGCGAGAAACAAGCAGTGCGACCACGGTTGCCAGAGTTGTTACATTGGTGGCAAACTGTTACCTTTGCTTGCAAGTTTAAAAATTGCTACTTTTGTAACGACGCTCTCAAAAATTGTTACTATCTCACTTGATTATTAACACATAGCTCAGTTTTAATGATTCAGAATTAAACGATAAATTCTAAATCATACGGAGTAAGAATTATTTATAAAATGGTAAACGAAGTCATGCGATTACAGTTGAAACAGTTCTAAAATGGTTTGAACATGTTCTACTTTCGTATAACATGTAGAGTATTCATTCTCGAAGCTTTTCGTCTGACACTTTTCAAGAGAATCCGTCAGAAATAGAGTGAAAAGGTGAAGTGAGTCACTTATATAGAGACACAGTTGACGAAAAAGGAAAAAAGGCTCTATCATGATTGGTAAAAAGAAGCGACCAATAGAAGGAGCGGAAACTAATGCGTGATTTTTAGACCATAAACGAATTCCTTTTGTTTGCATAAATTTGGTTTGGATGTTTTAATGTACGTGGCTTCAAGGGTGGAAAGGTGAAAAGAAGTACGGCCACGGGCAAGAATAGAAAATTTGTTGTCATTATATTCGTGTGCGCATGTAGGATTTTGTAAAAGGTGTTGTCCTATGGCAGAAAAGGAAGTTTCAGTTTTAAAGCTTCTGATTGGCTTGCAAGAGCGGGCCAATGTGCTTCGGTCCTGAGAAATATGCTTCTGGAGAATGGTTTTCGGCACGTGCTGCTTAATCCTCTGTTGTAGCCTTTGAGACGTACGACCCACGTACCGACTATCGCAGTGGCACAGAAATTGATAAACAATGTTGCTTTGATGAAAAGCAGGGAGTACATCCTTTTTGGCTACAGGCAGAAGTTGTCTGGTGGTGTAGACAATGCACGGTTCAACTGCAAAGTAACAGCGTTTGACGGCTGTTTTAATTAGCATTTCGTACCTCAGCGAAACATTGCCCAGCCATGGCAAGTGAAGATAAACTGGGCATTTCTTCGGACCGAATTGCGTTGGTCTGCGAAATTGATTCATTTTTTTGCCCCATGAAGCGGAAGACTAATTTGATTTCGACTCTAATCCACAGAGCTCTAGTTATCTGTTCGAAATCTACTCTTGAAAATGAACTTTCCAATATTCGATCAATCCTTATCAACAACGGTTACCCTGAAGCTGTAATCAACACTGTTATGACCTAGAAAATGGGCTGCCATCTTTCCCCTAGCCTAATTTCAATTAGGTTGACGGCATAAACCTGAATAGCCGTTCGTGCCGTACCTCCATCTCGAGGAAGAGAAGGGGTAATCAAAACAACAACCACAACAACACTGCAATTCACCTGAAGGAATTAACTGCTGGTGAGTGGCTAAAAAGTAAAGTGCAACTGCATTGCAAGATTGTGAACAATGCTTCGTCTTTGACATTGGCTTTGCTTTAAGCGATGGAACTCGGAGAAACAACTTTGTTGTCTAACGCTGCTCTTTTGGCTGCAATTCATGGAGACCTTAGGTATCAAATACTTCAAAACTATTCTCAGAAAACAGTTGCACAAGCCCGTTTGACAGCATTCTGAAGGCGCTTGCAAATGCTGCAGGAGTCAGTTTACACGACTGACAAAGAACGACTAGATTTATCCTCAGAATCTGAAAATGAATCTACTCCTGCATCTGGATGCGGGGTTGATATTATTGATGAAATGCTCGTGACTTCGGATGCGTGCAGCATCAGCTCATCACAATCACCGTAGCATGAAAAAAATGTAAATAAGATGATTAAGTGACCCAACACCCAAGCCCATCTCCTCAGGAACATTAGCATATTTGGGCAAGCAGAGGAGTCCTATCTTGAATGCGTTGTTACCATTACTCTTGCATTACCAGTTTCTCAAGCCAGCATTGAAAGAACTTCTTTGGGTAATTTTAAATTAGTTTAGACATGGGCTCAAAGAAGATATAATCCAAGCAATGTTTCAGCGGTGCATCACTCGGACATTTTGTAAGCAGTATAATTGAACTGGCTTTCACGAACGCTGTAACAATTTTCTTCACAATTTGTTCTTTCGTTGCTGTTTTAGTTTTTTGATGGTGATTAATTGATTGATAACATCAATATTACTATTATAAGATCGTTAAGTGTAGAGTAAACAGGTAGGTGACCTGTGATCCGGAAACCAGAAAACCGGGACGTATTTTTACAAAAAACTTTCTGCAATTGTGAAACTATTAACTGATCTTTAACTAATCAATGCTGTTTGCATCTTGTTTGTTATCTTTGGTGCTTCATCTAATCTTTAATTAAATAGAATGACTACATCTGTTCAACTCGAAAACGTGATAAAATTTTCTCAGTAGGTGATTCCAATTTCAGAGATGTCCTACTTAACCGCTTGCCGAGTCACATTTTTGCGCTATTAGTTTACAAACTGAAACGCAGCTGCGAACATTACGGTATTTAACTCCCATTATGAGGTCATAGATTCTAACTGTGAATAGAGACAACAAGAATCTTCCATTCAGTCAGCTTCCTACCCGTCTCATTAGAGTCATTACACGAAAAGCGCAGAAGTAAGCATCTAAAAATATACAGAATACAGTGAAACACGTAAATACGAAAATGTCGAAACGTAAGCATAATTCGCTTTCAATTGCAACAAAAGTTGAAGTTCTGGAGAAACTCGACCGAGGCGAGTCAGTTAAAAAATTGTGTTTGGACTACAGCATTGGCCAATCAACAATTTATGACCTAAAACAGCAAAGGAAAAATCTTAAACTTTTATCGAGAAAGTGACTCTAAAAAAGAAATGTTTAAAGAAAAACTTTACAAAAAGCAAAAGTAGAAAACACTGATGAAGTCATGATCGAGTGGATTTACCAATGACATAGTGAAGGCGTGCTGCTAAACGGAGACTTGATAATGCAGCAAGCAAAATTATTTCACCAACAATTAAAGATTAAAACTCTCTGCAATTACACAAGGGGTTGGCGGCATCGATTCAAGATTCGCCGTGGTTTAAAACAAAAATCTGCGGCGATAAAATATCAGCTGCCAGAGACGCCGCTGGATACTTTGAAGTTTTCACCGAGGTCATTACAAATCAAAATCTCACTGCGGAGCAAATTTACAACGCCGACGAGACTGCTCTTTATTGGAAGTACGTGCCCAGAAAAACAGTGGCAACTGCTTGTGAAGCCGAAGTCAGTGGGTTTAAAGACAATAAAGAGCATGTAACTTTGTTGGGCTGTGTAAACGCGGTGGGTTCGCACAGATTAAAATTGGCTCTCACAGGCAAGAGCAAAAAGCTGAGAAGCTTAAAAAACATAAAAAATTTAACTGTAAGTTACTATGCTAACAAATTGGCATGGGTGAACCAAGAACTTTTTGGAGATTGGTAAGATAAAATATTTGTGCCACAAGAAAACATTGCGAATCTGTAGGATTGCCAAGCGATTGCATCATAATTTTAACGCTTGACAATTGTTCCGCCCATCCTCACGGTGCCACACTTATTCGTGGAAATATACGTGTGATGTATTTGCCTCCTAACGTAACGTCAATACTTCAACGGATGGACCAGGGAATAATTCGTAGCTTGAAGTGCAAATATCGGCAGATATTTTTGCAAAAAATGAAAGACTCCTGCAGCAAAAACGTTTTGGTTCCACAATTTCTAAAAAGTTTTATACTTAAAAATGCTATATGGGCTTGTGCAGCAGCGTGGGACAAAGTTGCCAAAGATACGTTAATAAATGCAAGGAGAAAATTGTGGCCACATGATTTGTTTAAGGACGACGATAACGAAGACGGATTTCATGGCTAACAAATCATTACAAAATTAGTAGATTACTCTAAGCAAGTTGCAAAAAGTGGGAGCTTTGCTTTAGAAGAAAGCGATGTCACTGAGATGATAGAAGCCAACAAACATGTCCCGGTGATTAATAGCTACACAGATAATGAGATCGCTCAGATGGTGTCGAATAACGCGGATGGATCTGATGAAAAAACTGATGAGAAAGTGGAAGTTGTAAGCAATCGAATCAAAAGATTAACAAACGACGTATGGACAGCTAAATGCAATGAGTTATTAATAGCGCTGGAAAGCCGAGTATATATCCGAGCAAGACATCATGGGTTTATATAAAATTCAACGAAAGCTTGTGGAAAACAAACCATCTGCTAGTAAGCAATTAAAAATCACAGATTTATTTCAAAAGAAATTATATATTCTCTTCTAACGCAAAGAAGTGGATTAAATGGCTTCTGCATTTCATTTAGTTTGTCTTGTTTGGTTGTATTTTGCGCTACGTGATTATTGACTACTTTTCTGCAATTCAACTCGGGAGAGTTTTTTCTCGCTTGCTTTGTAACTCTTACAAAAGTTAAAATTTTCTAACAACAAATTTTCATTGTGACAGTTGTTGACTGCAGTTTCATTTACAAATTTAGGTAAAAAATCAGCAGTCTTTCAAAATTGCTCAGCAGTTCCTCAAGCCAAACCTTAAAAAAACGTTGAGTACTCATTCATACGACAATGTGTGTAACAAAGTTTTATCACACGTGGAAGTTGTAAATGCAAGCGGCGTCGTGAGAGGACAGAAGTTTTGATTGGCAAAAACCTCCGCGATTTAGTGCAATAACAATGCTAACAGACACTCGCGTGTACTGGCTACCATGCTCTTCTTCTTTTAATGCCCAAATAAGGCAAAATAAAGAAATGAACCGGGATAGGTCTGGTCCCATGATTGTAGATTAGAGGTTAACTACCTGTATTATCCAGCCGATGTCCTTTACTGTTAAATGAACTAGCTAGTTGGAGGTTGATCGAGTTACCCGGTTTTCTCCAGAGGAAGTAAAATTAGCGTAGCCTCTCTAGTTCTGCTGATAATAACACATTTGCTGTTTCGTAACAACAAAAATTCAGTAAAACAATTTACGTACGGTATTATAGTAAAGTACGGAATTTCGGTACGATATTTTTTGAAGAAGAGAGTACGGAAAATCATTCAGTATTGTGCCTAATCCCCTGCATGTCACTCATTTTTCTGAAAATATACCTGTGGCCATGCCTTCTTTACTTTCACAGCAAAAATCTCACGATAGTGCAGCAGAATCAATTGCATCATTTCTAGCATCAGAAAGTCTGGCCACAGCCCACAATGGAAAGCCTCATGCTTCCGAGGCGTCAGCGGCCCCACATTTACTGAATCAAAAAAAATTCAAGATTAGAACCACCCAAAGACAAATCGGAGCTTCTTGTTTCAACATTGAGCAATGGAACCTAATGCACAATGGAAATGCACTTATTTCCGTACAAGACATTCAAATCTTCAAGATTACTTTTCTGAGCAAGATAATTTGAGCGACCGAACTATCATTGATGGCTTGTGTGAATCACTGGGTGCTGATCTAAGTGGAAAATGTTAAATCGACTCCAGTACAAGTTTAAAAGCTGTTTTGCTGCACAACGGAAGTGAAAGGAAATTCGTTTCTTTGGTAGCATGCCGATGGATGAAAAGAAGCTTACAATACCATGGCACGTATTTTGCGTGTAATACATGTAAAATATTTTAAGCACTATTGGAGCATTTAAGGAGAACTGAAAGTGATTGGCATTTCTCTTAGAATGCAAATGAGCTAAGTGAAGCATCAATGCTCTTTGTGGCACAGGGAGAGCCGCGATGATAATCATCATTACAACAGGAAGGAATGGCCCGAGCGCCAAGAGTTTATATCTAGAACATCCATCGCATTCCTTTGATTGACCAATAAAAAATATATTTACCACCAATGTTCAAAAATTGAATATCGAATTAGGGTGGTTCAAAAATTTTGTTAAAACAAAGGATCAAACTGGTGCTGAATTGGCGTAGTTGCACCAAAACTTTCCAAGCACAAATAATGCCAAGCTAAAAGTTGGCGTTTTCGTTAGTGCAGAAATTCGATAGTTGATGAAGGATGAGAGGTTTACTGAAAATATAACCGTATGGGAAAAAGCAGTACGAAAGAAGTTTTGTTTAGTGGTCCATAACTTTTTGGAAACCATAAATCTCCACCTAATGTTGTATGTATTATTCCAAACTTTATCCGCTGCTATAAAAACCTTATTGCAAGAATGTCACTAAAAATATATTTTCTTCACTCGCACTTTTTCCTCCTAGCATGAGCGAAGTAAACGATAAAACAGATGAGCGATTTCATCGAGAGATGGAAAATGGTTGTCTGGGTAGTCTAACTAACTAGAAAGCAGATTAATGTTGGCTTCTGAAGCGAGAAAGTGGCACACAGCATAAGCACCAAACAAAATGGACAAAGCATTTTAGAGACATCTCACGAGAGTTGTTTGGATTGCTCTTCGTTGCCAGTATCATTATTTCTCTATGTGGCATCACGCAAAGATTGGTTAGTTTTACTATCAAGACGTGCAAAATATCGGGACAACAAATTTACATGTGTACATGAAAACTTCCTATATTTTTCTATTATATTTAAAAATTACCGTATTTATGTTTTCTTAAACATTCAAATAACTAAAAAACCTGACATTAAAGCAAAAATTTCACCGGGGTATATTAGTGAGACTGTTCACCCAGCATGTCGTAAAAGGCGACTTTTGGGTATCAGCCTATGGCTTTTAACTAAGGTTAGGGACCCCTTATGTCTAAAAACTGAGGTTGTAGGTAAGGGCATGCTCTCCGTAAAAAAACAATGGGCCGAAAACATAAAAACAACTTTATGAAATTGGCCTCCAGTCTCGGGAGCTCTTATATGGGCAGGGAGTACGAAGAATCTGCCGGTTACAAAACCTTGAGGTAAGATTTTGAAAGTGGAATGTTGGAAGTTTTGGTGGTAGAGGTACAAAAATGTGTGGGCATTTAGGAAAGAGAAAAGTGGATATACTGTCTACAAATAGTAAGATGGAGAGGACAAGGTGCTCAATTTGTTGGTGTCATGGGTAAGATATAAAAACTGTGGTGATCTGGAAATAATGATGGATTAGAAGGCGTTGGAATTTTAGTGAAAAAAAACTATGCGAGAAGGTTATAGAAGTACGAAGAAAAAGCGATGGAGGGATTGCAATGGTGTTACTTTTCGAGGGGGAAGTTATGAGAGTGGTATGTGCGCATAGACCCCAGGGAGGAAGACCAGACTGTCAGAAGGATAAATTTTATAAACAAATGTCGTATTAGTAGGATTTACAAAGTCCTGGTAAAGTGGTTCTTGGTCTGGGTGACTTTAACGGTCTTGTTGGGAGACGAAATGATGGTTTTGAGGGTGTACACGGTGGGTATGGATTTGGCAAAATAAATACTATGAAAGTTTGCTATGAAAAAGGAGTTGTGTGTGGCAAACAAATGGTTTGAAAAAAAGGAGCAGAGGAAACCAACATACAGCATAGGTGGAAATAAAACTGAGATTGATCTTGTGTTGGTTGGTAAAAGCAACAGAAAGTATCTAAAAGACGTGAAAGCAATTCCCTGGGAATTGCAACATCGGCTGGTGGTAACAGACATAAACAAAAGAAAGTTGAAGAAAGCAGTAAAAAACGAACAAATGGTTGGAAGTTGAAGAAAAACAATATAAAAGCAAGATTTCAAGAAAGAGTTTAAGTAAGTAGTTGGTTGATGTTGACGCATCCAATATCAAGAATGCTGTCAAAAATGGTATTTTGAAGGCTTATGATGAAGTGCGTGGTAAGAAGAAAGGCAGAAAGAATGATGGTGATACAAGGTGGTGGAGTGAGGAGGTGAAGAAAGTAATAGGACAAAAGAAAGTGGCATATAAAAAGATATGCGTGAATCGATCTGGGTAAAACAAGGCTAGATATAAGAATATAAAAAATCGAACTCAGAAAGCCATTGCTAATTCTATGCGAAAAGAACCTGAAAAGAATTAACAACTCTTAAGCCAAAAAAAAACAAATAACATTTTTAAACTAATGAAGTTCATGAAAAAAGAAGGAAAGGAGGAAGATGAATGAGAGATAAAAACGGAAGTTAGGTTTTAGTGAAAAAGACAAGAAAAAATATTGAAAAATCACATGGAGGAGATCATGAATACAGAGAATGATTGGGGTCATACGACAGAATCAAATATAGTGGAGCGCCAATTGAAAAGGTTACCCAGGAAAAAAACGGCAATAGCAATAAAACCAATGAAACCAGAAAAGGCAGCTGGACTCTCTAAAGTATGCGCAGAAGTGATATTTGCCAGTGGAGAAGTGGGGATTAGTGTGAAGATGGAATCTGCCAACGTTTGTTGAATGTAAAAGGAATGCCAGGCAAGAAGGCGAAGAATGGCAAAAGAGTGTGTCAGTCCCGATTTCCAAAAGAAAAGGAGATGTAAGGAATTGTAATGCGTAGAGAAGTAAAGTTGTAAGAGCATGCTATGAAGATTGTTGAAAGACTGCTGGAAAAGATTTGACAATTGGTAAATGTTGATGAAACGCAATTCGGTTCTATGCCTGGCAGAGCAACGACAGATACATTGTTTGTGGCAAGAAGAATGCAAGAAGAACATAGAGATAAAGAGAGAAAGCTATACATGTGTGTTATTGGTATTGAAAAGGCATTTGATAGAGTGCCAAGATAGATGATGGAGTGGGCGATGAGCCTCTACTGCGGGTGCAAGACCAAAGCTAAGAGTGGGATCAGAGTGGTGCACGTTGGAGTGGATCTAAGATCTGTGATGTCACCACTGCTTTTCGTAACTGTGTTGGATGCAATCACGGAGAATGAAAAAGAAGGCTTGATTAATAAAACTGTGTATGCAGATGACTTGGTTTTAATGAGTGAAATTATGGAAAAATTGAGAGAAACGTTTTTGAAATGGGAAGAAACGTTCGAGGGCAAGAGGCTGAAGATTAATCTCAAGAAACCAAAAATGATGGTGAGTGTTCGAAAGAGGAGTGCTCAAGTGCAAAGTCCATCCAACTGCCAAGTGCGGAAAGAGCGTGACGAAAAATTCAGCGCTGTGCATAAAATGTGGTAAATGGGTGCATGGTAGGTGTGCCAAAATGAAAAGAGTGACTTGAACTCTGGCAAAAGGTTTTATTCGCGAGGGATGTGCTAAAGCAATGAATGGAATGATCAAACCAGATGAACAGTTATCACTCTTTTACCATGAAGCTGTGTGTGTGTGTGTGTGTGTTTACCCCTCCTCTTCCTTGGGATGGAGGTACGGCATGAACGGTATTTCAGGTTCATGCCGTCAACCTAATTGATATTAGGCTAGGGGAAGATGGCAGCCCATTTCGAACCAGTCTTGAGTGACTGGTAGCCCCACCACCAACAAGGCGGACTGCCACTGGTGGGTACCCAAGAGTCGTCTGACATGCTGGGTTAGCAACTTCACAATTATAATCCGGTGAAGTACGGGTGGGGCCACCTGTCTGCCACATAAAGGTGGAGGCGTCCCGTTAAGTGCCTTGCCCAAGGACACAACAAGCAAGCTTGCCGGCTTGTTCTCCACACTATCCCTTTTTTATGCTGAGCGCCAAGCAGGGAAGCTGTGAATACCATATTTTAAAGTCTTTTGGTATGACTCGACTTAGGGAATGAACCCCAGGTCTACCGACTACAATGTGGACGCTCTAACCACTGCACCATCGCGCCGGTTACCATGAAGCTAGTAAAGAGATTTTGTTACTTGGGGGACAGATTAAATGCCACAGGTGGAAGTGAAGAGGCGGTGACAGCAAGAACAAGAATTGGATGGATACAATTTAGAGAATTTTGGGATTTACTTAATAGAAAAAAGTTTTTGTTGAAAATCAAAAAAACAATTTGTCGGGGCTGTGTAAGATCGGCGATGTTGTATGGGAGCGAGACATGGTGTCTGCGGGAGAATGAATTGGCGATATTAAAAATAACTAAAAAGCATTGATAAGAGCAAATGTGTGGAGTTAAATTAATTGAGAAAAAGAGAAGTCAAGAACTTATAAATTTGCTGGATTTAAAAGAAACTTTGGACAGACAAGCCAAAGCGAACGGAACGCGATAATATAAACATGTTTTGAGAAGGAATAGTGATAAGGGGTTAAGAGCATTAGATTTTGGAGTGGTTAGGAAAAGAGGGTGTGTGTGACTGAAGATGACGTGGAGAAGGCAGGTGGTTAAACAGATGGAAGAGATTGGACTAAAAAAGATGGCATTGACAGACCGAAGTCGTGCGATGCTGTTAATACACTTTTGAGGATCATGAGGTGAATCTGGCCACCTCTGTTAACAAAGGCAAAACCAGATCTAAAACGTTGAATCGCTCTTTTTTGAACTCAGCGACCGAAATTCACCCTAGCACCTCATACCTTGCAAGAAGCAATATTCATGTTTATGCAACCGGACACTTCTTAAAAAAGTTGTAACAATAATTTTTTGGGCAATGAAAAATCATGAAAACACCATTTCATCGGATTGCGTAAGAAACAATTTTCAAGTTTTAACGACATTCAAGATTACAGCATTTGATTGAGTCTACTATGACGTCATTGTCAGTTCTAAGTTGCGAATTCGACTAGTATGTTCCGCGTTTTAAAAAGTACTGCTCTACAGCAACTTCAATTGGCTGAATTCTTAGACATGCTGAAATGTTTTACTGCGAAATACTGTATGATACTTTAGTTTCGTTACGACGAACATGGTAAGACGTTTCAAAGTACACCCTTGTGCAAATTAATTGAAACAAACATCCAAACTTTTATATATCCTCATTTCTTAGCTGAAATAAGCGTAAATTGATTACAAATGTTGACTTTTTCGGAGAAAATGTTTATTAAGATTATTTTTTATTAAAATAAAATTTTAATGACTTAATAAATCCTATTATGACGTCATTAATGTATTCACAATCATTGTTTTAAAACTTTTTGTTTAGGTAGAATTTGTAACTAGAAGTTAGAATATTATATAGTTGTTTTAAAAGATGGATGTTAGCCCTAGAAAGCGTGCTAATATCTTAACTTTACGTGAAAACACAGAAAAGGCCTACCGGGAGATATCAAAGATTGTTGGTGTCAGTATGTCTACAATAAGTCGTATTATGAAAATGAAGAAAGAAACAGGGTCTGTTACCCCAAAACGCAAAGGCAAATGTGGTCGCAAGAGGAAAACTACCCCCAAAGATGACGCCTATCTGATACGGGAGAGTGTGAAAGATCCAAGAAAGACAAGTGACGCCATAAAAACTACCTTGGGGGAAAAAGGAATTGAAATAAGCTCCTCAACAGTTTGTAGGCGCCTCCTGGAGGTTGGGAGAAAAGCATACCGCCCTGTTAAAAAGCAGCTCCTTACAAAAACAATGAAGACAAAATGCTACAAATGGGGACCCAAATACAAAAACTGGACAAAGGAAGACTGGAGGCACGTGATTTTCAGCGATGAAACTCACATGTTTGTCCAGGGTCAAAGAAGTCAGCATGTTCGAAGATCACAAAACGAAAAGATTCGCAATGCCCACATTGACCAGCGCGTAAAACATCCTCAAAAAAAGATGTTTTGGGGATGTTTCAGTTTTTATGGCATTGGTAGCTTGCACCCAGTTGAAGGTATGATGCGCTCCCAGCAATATATTGAAGTGGTTCAATGAAGAGTCATTCCAGAGATGAACCGATTGTTTCCAGATGGATCTGGTGTGTTTCAGCAAGATTTAGCCCCATGTCACACATAGAAACAAGTTAAAAAATTTATGAATGAAAACCACATTAAAGTGCTGGAGTGGCCGGGAAACTCTCCCGATTTAAATCCAATCGAAAATTTATGGTCCATCTGCAAGCAAAGACTTCATACAATGGACTGCACCTCGAAGGAAAAGCTTATTCAGGCTCTAATTCAAGTGTGGTACAAGGACCCCCAAATCTTAAAAGATTGTTCAAAATTGGTCGACTCAATGCCCAAACGCATCAAAATGCTTCTTAATAATCGCGGTGGTCATATTATGTACTAATATGTGAACTGAAACATTCATTGAATAAAATATTTTTAAAAAACTAAATTTTTGGTGTTTTTGATGTTTGTTTCAATTAATTTGCACAAGGGTGTAGATAGGTGCATGCAGTTTCTTTAGTACGCAATCAGTTGCAGTTATTCCAGCTAGTATAATTAATAGCTCACCGGTTCCAAAACCTAACAAAAAACCTCGTAAAATTTTGTGATTGTTGGCTGATTTTCAAAATGCAACATCTTCAAAAGCAAGACATGGTAAAATTTGTATTGCAATGAAGTGGAGAGAACCTTTTCAACTCCATAAAGATAAAAATTGAATCCCGCCTGTTGGTCAATCGGTGAGTACTAACCAAAGAAATTACTTTAGTGGTGCCTTTAGTTAAGCAATCTCTTGAGTCAACAGTTACTCTAACACGTCGTTGAGGTGGATGACAACAATTTTTTACAATTGTAAAAGCGCTAAACCAGGTAAGCCGAACATGACAAGTGAGGTGAGGGAGATGGCCCATGGCCTATTAGTCATTAGAATCGGGGGTGCCCACTCTTTTTGGTCGAACGAGCACCTGCGGTCTGCAAATGCCTTAGCGAGACACTCGAAAGGGAAGTTCCAGTTTTCACTATTCAGACTACAGTTTGGTGCAAAAACAGACAAATCCTTCACACTAAAATGCGTATTGTCCTTTTTGACGTCGTGTGTAGTGGTAATTGTTCCGAACTTAGGATTAAAAGGCGGGGAATTCGGAACTCCATAAAAGCACAACAGGTATTCGTCAACAAGGCATCAGGAAATTAAAGTACTGCGTTGCTGCAGCAAAAAGTCAGATTCGAAACCGAGTAGGCGGTGGTAACACATGCTAAATCAGCACACGTAAGCCTGCAAAATCGCAGGAAAAAAAGGGCATAAAATCGACGAAACAATAAAAAATCAAGTTGATAAATATTTCATACAATTGTGCAACAGTTTGGATTGTGACGTCACAAAAATAAGTTCAACAACCACTGGCAGCCGTTTGTAAAATTAAGTCTGCATTACGGTCGAAAAAAGCAAAAAGATTGTGCACTTCAGCACTAGATAACGTTTGAAAGCAAACCATAAATGCCTTCACGATGTTGGCGAAAATCCTTTACATGCAATCAAATGATAAAAGTAAAATAACAAAATTAAGCTTTTTTCCTTATTACAAGACGATCTGTCTTAAGATTATATACGGGATCCAAATGCTAATCCCCCGGAATGCAAGTTCATGTTAAACTTGGGGGTTTTGCGATGATAAAAAGGTTGAAGAGCACTGTTCTACATTCAACACGAGTTCTAATATCTAAGAAAAAACAAACACAGAGTAGTTCGGAACAATAAGCTTAAGCGAAGTAAATAAAGAAACAGCAATATATGCATAGGTTCTTGTCTCCTCAAAATGATGAGGTGTAGAAGGCAGGCTACAGTCCCACAAGTAATTTATCTTACGTCAATTCGAAAAATACCTCGAGGACTACTAGTTGGAAGCTCCTAGCCCACATGTTTTGCATAAATAACAAAGATACAAAATCTCAGCACCCCTATTCAAAATAGCCACAAGCCGGCACTGGCAGCAGTTGAGCCTGATTGCCACGAAAAACAATCGTTTAAGCATGAGCCCAATCACGGCACAGTGTATCACAAAGGCCTTCAAAAGTCAAAGTTCCTTAAGAATATCATTCGGTCACAAATTATAAACTTCAGTAGGTTCCAGAACGTAGAGACTCGACAGTGAGGGATTCATTCTGTTAAATTTAATAGGTCAAAATGAAGATGAAAAGTGACAAAACTGTGACAAAGCTAATTAGTATATAAATTCTTAACAGTGGTTTTTCTAAAAGTCCTTGTAATAGTTGTGAAATGGTGCTACTATAGCGTGAGGTCTACCACACTATAGCGTGAGATCTACCTCCGGTTACTACTATAGCGTGAGGTCTACAAATGAATTATTTATCCCTCCCCTCTCTATAGCCACACTATAGCTGCACACTTACTACTATAGCTATAATAATTCCAAACACCACACATACATTCCAGGGTTAGGGTTACGATTAAGGTTAAGTTTAGGGTTAGGGTTAGGGTTAGGGTTAGGGCTAGGGTTAGGGTTAGGGTTAGAATTAGGGTTAGGGTTAGGGTTAGGGTTAGGGTCAGGGTTAGAATTAGGGTTAGGGTTAGGGTTAGGGATAGGGTTAGGGTTAGGGGTTAAGGTTAGGGTTAGGGTTAGGGTTAGGGTTAGGGCAGTGGTTCTAACCCTAACCCAAACCTCACGCGATTTGCACCTCGGTAGATGCGAATCAAGCGGTAGACCTCACCCTGCATCTCGGTAGGTGACTTATGTCGGTAGACCTCACGCTATAGTAGCACCTGTGAAATTTTATTTGCGCGTAAAAGCAGAAAACAAGTCGCAATGTTTGCTTAAGTTGTTTATTCATAGATTTCTAAATACAGTAGAAAGCCAATCATCCGAATCGCCATCAGGGTAGAAAACGTCGCAATAAGAGCATTGTGGTTTCACCGTTTTCATGTGTTTTACGAAGTTGATTTAAAATAAGTAGTTTTCAAGCAAGGCTAGGTTACGCTAGGCAGCAAAGAAAAAAATTGCAAATTTATACAAGTGAAAAATTGATGGTTACTATACATAACGCACAACACAATAAAACACTGTATGTGTATTATGGAGTACAGTTATGTGTATTGTATTTTATGTTATGTGTTCTATTTTCCAAAAAAGTAGGCCACTCAAATCACCTCCAGTCACAATTAGTTCGGACAACTGGCGTTCCACTGTAACTATTTGAGAGTTCGTAAATCGCTAGCAACTCCTATCGGTCTCCCATTGCTTATTCGTTATTACGTATTTAAATAATTCGAACATCAACAATAGCATCTCAAGAACATCAAAACAGACAGCATGTGGATCGAATCGAGAAACACGACGGAACAATAGCACACGACGGTGGCACTCATACATGGCTGTGGCAACCACACGCGACTCTGGCACTTACCTGGATGCGACGTCAATGTGGTTTGAATTGAACCCCGAAAATGACAACCCGTTGAATCCAGTGGCTAGACAGATAAATGCCACCGCAGCGACTTTATCGCAGCCGACAAAACCAGCGGCAAGCAAAAAAACAGCAGGTCCAACAAAAGCTACAAAAAGGAATTATTTGTAAAATAAGTTTTGCTCAAAAAAGCCTCATCTGCATTACATATTCTTAACAAAGTTTAGTTAAACAGAATTTGTTATTAAAACAATACTTACTCAAAATATTTACGAATTAACGGTACAGCTTAATATATTGGGTTGTTGCATAAGTTCCCGCCGTTTCATGAAACTTAGGGCCTTATTCACCAAGTCGCATCAAAGTAAAATCAAATCAAATCGAGAATTTAACTCAAATCAACCAATCGTTCATATTCACCAAGCGCGATCAAGGCTGATTCCAAATCAAACAAAAATCAAATCAACCGATTTTAGCCGAAAATTTGATTCGCTGTTGTTGGTAAATCAAACTAGAATCAAACAGCAAACAGCTATGAGTTAGTAGCAAATTTTAGGAATAAATTTTTTTGCTATTTTGGCTTCTTATCCTAGCAATATAGGATTACTTTCTTCAAGCGTGCGCATTCTTGCTTGTGCTAGCGGTACTTCAGATTTTCCGGTAAAGTAGGCTAATGTGTAGATTTGGATAAGTGTAAATAAAGCTTTACTAAATTGATTGCTTTTACTAATTGTTACTTTAATAAAATTAACATAAGGTGCTAACAATGTATATAGCCTAATCCTTCAAAATTCATTTAAAGCTAAAATTGTGTTGTGTAAATATAAACCAATTTCTTATACATAAAGACAAACAGTTTACTTTTTATACAGTTTTATACAATATTAATTGTTAAATTTTGATTTAGGATTAAGCTATGCAGCGTTAAATATTAATGTATAATTTACGTAGCCTTTTAAGTAGTAGTTTTATTAAGATTAACTAGCTACCAGCAGGCTAAGCAATTAGGCCTAAGGCTAAACACAACAAAATAATAAATGCAAAAAAAAAAAAGTCTGAGCTCAGTGATTTTTACAGCTGTTGACAGTGATACTAGGAAGAGAACAGTCTGCCCATGTGACACCTAACAAAGGAACTTTTGTTTGTCCACAATGTGATTTCAATCTCGAACAATTTTGAGCACTTCACATTGACTGTTGGATGTGAGTAAGACTGCACTTGGCATTATCATACTCTTCATTTTTGTTTTAACCCACCTAAGTAATGTCACAAGTACTACTATACTGGCTACATAGTGCTGCTTTAGCAACTTACATATAGCTGCTTTAGCAACTTAAATGTTATTAATGTATTTCAACAACAATGATATCATGTTTTGAAAAATTCTTTAAATTTGTTTATTTCAGGTTGTTGTCAATTTTGTAAGATGGCTCACAGTCTGTATATATAGAGAGAAACTGTGGATGACTTTACAATACTTTCTGCATTTGTATAATGTTGTAGGCCTACATTTTTAAGTGCTAAAGAAATGGCATATTTCCCAATCAAGGTAAAAGACTTTGTTTTATTTTTAAAGCAATGACAAAAGAACAAGTTTGCAGGTAAATGGATTTCACCACGTGTGTGCAAAGCATTACTCTGCAAAAGATACACAACAGGTGCTTCTAAGAAGAAATATGTAAAACAAATTAATAACAAACTAGTGGTAACACTGAAACATGTACGTTTGGCATGAAAAACAGTTCACAAAATATTTTAAGATTTATCTACATACTTGTCTACATCTGCTTACGTTAATTGCTGTCATACTGCTTACAACTTTTTCCAAGATTATTGGCAAGGTGTGTTTGAATTACTATTACTTTTTGTAAAAAACTTTAAGCAGCTTTTTTACCCAGTCCTTAAGCGACACTTCAATATCATTTGTGGCTTATTAAGGATTGATAATCATGTTAAATTAAGCAATATACTTATATGTACACTTTTTAGACAGATTGATGTAGATTAATGCATTATATAATAATATATATATGCTGGTGGCTGGTGTCATAACTTTTTTGTTGTTTGGTCCAAAACACAACAAATATAGTCATTCAATTAGCATTTAATGCCAAAAAAGATGACATAAGAGCAGTTATGAAAAAGCATAACATTAGGAGAATAGAACAAACTGCTCAATTAGAGATAGTTAAATTTATGCACAAATATTTTAATAACATGCTACCACATGCATTTAATGACTTCTTTCGGCACAACTATCGAAACTGCAATGCTGGTAGGTCACGGTCGAGAGCTAAAATATTTCCTAAATTTTGCAGAATTAAACCCAGCAACCATTCAAATACAAAGGTCCTGTGCAATGGAATAAGCTTTTTCCAGCAATAAGAGAAATAAAATCTTTTATCAACCAATCAAGGCAGTTCTTTATCACTTCATGAACATTTAATCCACTTACAATTCACATCTAGGAAATGTGAATGCTTATGATATAGTCTTTTACAATGCTATGGTTTCTGTGTTCTTTTTTCTGTTTTCAGATGGATCCTCTGAAGGTTGTGACAGTGAAGTGAGAACAGTCAACCATGAACGATCGATTCATAAAGACCATTGAACTACTGAAACATCATCATTGCATATCAGATTAGAATGATAAGTTATTTTCGTCTTTTAAGGTCACTCTACATGAAATTATTAATTGAGTTGATTAAATTTTACGCGAACAATGCAGCTGGGAATACCATCACGGTACTACTAACTCACAGTAACTTCTTTTTTATAATAGCTATGTGTTTAATCTAGTCTTAGGTGTACGACTTAAAACTACAACCGGCGACAGGGTTTATGTGCGTTGAGACGTAAAGGAGCTGTCTCTTAGCTGTCGTTGCTCCCAGGTCACCCTTGGGCAAGGTGTAGCACCTGATAGCCTCCCCTGTTAGGGTTACAACTTGACACTTTTTTATTTTTATTGTACCAACGGCACTTTGTACATACTGTATATGCTTTTCTTCGTGTGTGTTTTTTATTTATCTGGTATCTTACAGGTGCGATGACCATGCCATTATCTTCACATTTAATCTAAATTCTTTTCATGTGCATGTATTAACCTATATCGTTTTGCCATCGTCTCCTTTTTTTGTCCACTGCTGTCAAATTTATTTCTATGTATGCTGATTTGGACAAAAATAAAATAAAATTGATTGATTGATTGATTGAATTATATGAAAACAATTTTTATTTTTTTTAGGAAAAAGGTTTTGAGTTGCTGGCTTTTTTGTTGTTGCTGCAATAATATTATTACTGTGCATCACATAAAATTGTTAAGAGATGTTGATATATGTTAATACCATCCAATGAAATTGTTAATGCACGTGGTTTTAGTGCATCAAGCAACTGTTTGTGATGTAAAAAGTTCAACTCTGTTAGCATCAATTTTTTCAACAAAAAATGTATTTCAGGGCCTTAGGGGAAAGTTTCAACTATGCATGTTACACGTTTTTTTTTACAAAGTTGTAGATAATGATGCCGATGTCCTATCAAACTGCCAAAACAAAACTTAAATATAAAATAATCGGTGATTATTTTATTGTAGCAAATATTCGGCAACATTCTCGAATAATTTAATGTTTAATGCTACAATAAGAGCTAGAGCATAAACAAAAGCAAGTACGTCAGCGCATGATTTATTAGACGTAAAAAACGTTACTGATGTCAACAGTAACTATGCGACGAGGAGTGTGATCGCTCTTTGAGGAGTCAATGACCGACTTCGTGGGAGCTCAAAATTTGATCAAACTACAATTTTTTTGGGTAGGCCAAGTAAAATGAATAACTTTAACTAAGCCTAACATCTGTAATCAGTATGATGCCCTCAAAAAAACACTGTCCGGTAAATGAAAACTGGTTTTAGAGATGTTTTACAAACAACTAATACTGTTTTCAATAGCCCACTATGTCGTAAAATATCTATTAATACTGTACTAGCACAACTTAAACTGTCTGTCCCGTGTCTCTCGTTGCCCCGCTTTCACCTACTTAGCTTCTGCCACAGTCATCTCTTTCAAAAAATTTTCCAACCTTCTAATTCGGCTGTCTCTAAATTACTACTGTAAGCAATGTGGGCAGTGCATCTTGCTTTCGCTGCCTACCTACCCAACACTGCCTACTTACCGTACACTGCCCACACAGCCTACCTTGCCAACCTTTTTTACACCGCTTACCTTGCTTTCACTGCTTACTTTGCCTACCCTGCCTACTCTAGTAATTTAAAGCCACCACAGCTTTTGCAGCAATGAAAATCTATTTACCAAACCAATACCTGCGAAAACACCTTGTATGCGTTTACAAAACATATGTCCGACTGGACTATATTTCAACCACAACTTTTCAAATAAAAGTCCCTGTGCGATTTTTTAAAAATAGTTGGTTTTCATGCATCACTGAGCAAATTTGCATCTTGGCTACTGTTTGATTCGGCGATCAAAATCAAACCTAGAATCAACTGATTTTAGTTTGATTTTAGTTGGTGAATACGAAACCCAAGTTTCAATCAAAGTAAGATCAGTTGATTTTACTTTGATTTTGATCGACAAATCAATTTGATTCGACTTGGTGAATAAGGCCCTTACAAAGTTTAGTTAAACAGAATTTGTTATTAAAACAATACTTACTCAAAATATTTACGAATTAACGGTACAGCTTAATATATTGGGTTGTTGCATAAGTTCCCGCCGTTTCATGAAACTTTTCTTTCTAAAACGGTTTTTTGATATTTGGTAAAGTGTTATATATTGTCAGAAATTCCTTTTTGTTCTACAAGATAACGGTCATCGTTTTTTTTTCTATATCATTTTTTCTCGTTTTTCAGAACCGTCAAATGGATTGTTAAGTCAATAAAAAATCGCATTTTCGACACCTCCTTTTTTCGCTTTTAATCGAGGTCAAAAAGCGAGTGAAGTTACCAAGGATATTTGTGCTGTATATGGAGAGGACGCTACAGCAGAGAGAACTGTTAGAGATTGGTTCGCCAGATTCAAACGCGGTAATTTCGACCTCAACGACGCTCCTCGTTCCAGAAGACCAATCAAGATGGACGAAGACCAACTCAGGGATTGTGGCCATAGGTTCCTTGGTGTCGAGCAAGGTTTTGAGCAGCAATGGAAAGCCGCTTATCCTTCTGTTTTTGGGTAAGTTCATGTGGGACCCAAGCTCCAAGCTTTTGAGTGAATCCCATCGACTGAAGGTGACGTGAAATTGTCGCAAAATCACTTTTATCTTTTCACCTAATTCTCTACATGTCTGGTGGCCATCTTCCTTCAAAAGATCCCTGAGTTGGTCTTCGTCCACCTTGATTGGCCTTCTGGAACGAGGAGCGTCGTTGAGGTCGAAATTACCGCGTTTGAATCTGGCGAACCAATCTCTAACAGTTCTCTCTGCTGTAGCGTCCTCTCCATATACAGCACAAATATCCTTGGTAACTTCACTCGCTTTTTGACCTCGATTAAAAGCGAAAAAAGGAGGTGTCGAAAATGCGATTTTTTATTGACTTAACAATCCATTTGACGGTTCTGAAAAACGAGAAAAAATGATATGGAAAAAAAAACAATGACCGTTATCTTGTAGAACAGAATAAGGAATTTCTGACAATATATAACACTTTACCAAATATCAAAAAACCGTTTTAGAAAAAAAAGTTTCATGAAACGGCGGGAACTTATGCAACAACCCAATATATAATCTACGCCAGTGCTCCGCAACCGATGTGCCGAAACGATGCTAGGTGTGCCGCAGTGTAACTGTAATCGGAATATACTTTTTTGACACAAATTTTTTATCCTTAGCAAATTTGAGCGCATCCACAGCTAGAGTTGAACAATTTACAAATTCGAACTCCAGATTGCTCATTGCGCATTAATGATGTTTTGTAACGTCAAAATAAGTTGTATCATTTTGTCTTCTGAAACTGCTTCGGTGTCAACAATCGTTGATTCGTTAGTTAGCACGTTTTCAGTGGTCAGTGCGTAATCAAACAGCGGTCCTTGATCAATGAGCTTGTATTACGTTCGTTGATTTTCACTTCGTATTTTATGAGCTAATTCATTTATTTTTATTAATTAGAAATGCATAGCGTAAGTGAAATCAGAAAAGATTTGAAGAACACAACCGCACAATGAATAAATTCAGGGGAGCCGAAATTTTTACTGTAGAACGCAAGAAAAGTAAACTTCTAAAAGGGTAGTTACTATGTTCTAAATGGCACTTTTCACTTTCCTTTTTCCCGAAATTTTGTTCCTATTTTCTTAACTTTCCAAAAACGATTTTAAACAGGCTACTGACCTCATCAGCATCATAGGTACATCCTACTTAATTTACACCTACAAATAAAGACCTACGTGACAACGGGCGTGGGGCAATGAGCGTACGAATATGGGCATGGGACAATATGAGTGAAAGCGTGGGTATAACTACTTAGGTATCGTTAAAAATCTGAAAATAGATTAAGTGCTAGGCTATAGCATTCAAAATGTATAACTAATGGCACACCCACATATCTCATAACCACTGCAGTGAGTGAGTTTCATCCATTTGCAGATTCACCTCAGTCGCAAGAATAGGATCAAAACCCGTTTGTACTATATCAAAAACCTTCAAAGAATCTTTGAATTTCTTTCCAATTTTGAACAGCCTAAGTGCGCGAAAAGCTTTTCCTTTTAGTTATTAACCAAAAACGATTAAAACCATCGGTTCATTCTGTCTTCAAAAATTGGGAACTTCGAGTTGTTTTTTGAACCAAACGAACGGCGATTGCGTTCATCAAAATAAGTGCAAATATTTCATTAATAAACCATAAAATGTTTTCGTTTCTCAACATTTTTAGTGGATTTCGGTTAGGGTGTGCTGTCTAATTTTTGAGGTTGACAGAGTAAACTGTGAGTGAATAAAAGTTGCGGACAACTGGCCTATGCAACCTATCTAACGAAACATGTGCTGCAATAGAAACGACAAATTTTATTTGTTTTAAATTGGTGTAGACTTTTGCTTGTTTGAGTCCCACTAGCATTCATTTGCTCCTATTTACTTGGTTCAGATAATTTGTAGTGGAAGACCTAAAAGTGAATCTAAGACTTTAGGTTGCTACAGACCCTATGAAATTTCTCACAAATTTTTTGGGGTCTACGGATCTCACTTGAGAACCACTGGCATAAAGCTTAATTTCACCACAGTCACGGTCTTAACCACTTCGGCAATCCAGCGCGACGGTTGCTATTCCAGTTATACTACATTAATCAAGTAAGTGACATCACTTCGTGATTGGCATATAGTCTTTATGATGCCACTGCTATGACAAGAATTCTAGTAGTTAATAGATGTCAATTAACGGTACAACTTAATGAAGCCTAAGCTACTACTAGCAGTAAGTGAATTTGCCCACCTAGCGACACGCTTAGTTATTTGTGCTTTACTGGATTAAAACAGTAAATCTTCTCACTCCGCATGCCAAAGAGACAACTGGGCCACCCACCAATGGCAGTTCGCCTTGTTGGTAATAAGACTGCCCGTCTGTAATTTGTATTTATAGTTTACTCTCCTATATAATCTTGATTAAGATTGCAGTGAGAATCGGAATATAACTGTTTCGTACAGTGGCTCTATTCCAAGAAAAAAGAGGAACAAATATAACACATTCTTGGTTATACACGCAACAGTAAGAGTGATCACTAGTTATTCATATCACATATGACTGTATCAAGAAAATTAGTAACAGAATCCGTCTTTAGATCTTATTATCTCCCAACCAGCTAAAAACAAGGATGGTAGCGAAAATCGAACCTACATCCATATCAACTAGTCGAACAACGATCAGTGGCTAACAGACGTAGATTACAACTCATACACGAATTACCTATTCCGTTGAACACTTTCCTGGTGTTGGTGGTGCTTAAATATTTCTTCTCTCGCAGTTTATCAGCAATAAATCCACTTAAATTAATAGATATCCACATCACCAAATATGGAAGTGCAGATATAAAACCGTCCTGGAAACAAAACGAAATCTTAAATCGCTCACATTAGAGAAATCTTAGTTGCATAACAAAGCATACGGCCTAACATCACTCCTTGAAGAGAATCTAATTTTTAGATCTACATCTAAATCTAACACAACCATGAACATGTTAAAAACAATGTTGAGAGTGGGATTCCAGCAATGGTCACTAATTTATTAGTTTTGAGCAGTACTTAACCGCAGTCAGCGCCTAAATCAATTCGGCCGTCCTAGCTTGACGGTTGATGTTGCTTTTCGGCTACTTGAAGTAACGTTGCGAAACGCTACGACCTCCGTTGATATTCTTTAAGAGGTATCGCTATTATTTCAGCGCGTAATTATTCCAGATCGAAGGGTGAAAATTGCAGTGCATTCTGATTCAGCGACTGAGTGCGTCATTATTACTAGTTAACATTATTTCATAAAACAATGTGCCAACTCGGTTGCAATAGCAATTCTAAATGAAAAATCACTGTTTAAATTGGTAGTAGCTCAACATAAAAAATATTCAATCAACAAATTGTAAACAAAAATATACCTGCGTAATATCAAATCTTAAAACATCTTTTAAGTAAAGAGGGAGACAGGTGAGTAAAGTGTAAAACCCCCAGTTGTTACAGAAGTGAGCGACGCTAATCGCCCACACCGCTTTGCTCGTCGCTATTTCCTTCCACGGGATGGTAGGGAGGTCATTTCCCTAAAAATAGTTGGGCATCACCGACAAATCAGCTGCGGATTGCTCTGGGATTCAAGAAAACTGGAAAGAGCAAAATAAAGAGGCAACATAGTTGAAATACCACGTTGGGTAAAAAAAGCACCACTTCGAGCAAATTAGTAGAATTTGCATGGTAATTAAGAACGTCATCATCAGCATGTCACTGGTTTGAAGGAATACATCATATAGAGAGACGTGATATCACCTGGTGGGATGGGTACGTAACCTGGTGGAGAAAATCACAAAATCTTCCGCAATCTCTCGGTGGTCTTAAACATTATTAATCAATTACCGATTCTACATTTGATTCAATGTAAGCCAACTCTTCTTTAGAGATTGATTTTGATTGTCTGGGATAATTGCTGGTGAATAAAAACCACAAACCACACCACAAAATCGCGACCGCTCCTACGAAAACAATTAATTTTTTTGTAGAGCACTTACAGTAGTTTATATGTCCCAAATGCGAGCGAAGATATAATATGAGAGAAAACAAAGTGAAACGCTCGTTAACTGGCTTTTAACGGTGAAAATTTCAACCAGAACGAAGCACTGAAATGGAATTATAATATATTCAATTTGTAACTTTCTGTTGGCAAGTAGGTTCTAGGTTGTTGCAACTCACAATTGAACGTGATATGTTAAAACGAGCAAGCCTATTCGCTGTGTTGAACCCAGACCAAGCTTAAACCAGGCAACAAAAACGCAGAAATAATTGGAGCAAATAAGCAAAAATCTGTTTCACCAACGAACTATGCAATTAACAAGAGCTCTTGGCTGTTTTACGACAAACGGTGGGCATGGGAGCGCATCGCACAACCGAATTCTACACCTGCATAACAGCGATTTTTGATTCAAGCCAGTTTACACCGCTGCCGCGTTACGGCAATGACGTAAGTAACTGTGTTGGCAGAGACAACGTCATTACAATTCAGAGTTAAACTTCGGTTATATCAGGTGGGCAGAAAAAAAATGAAAGCTAAACTGTGCATAAAAATTTAAATTTGGTACAAGTCATGAGCAGCTAGTTTTGGTCAAGTGGTGAAATTTTCAGCCAAAAATATTCATAAACACAAAAATAATAATGAGGAAATACAAAATTCATATCAAAATATGTAATGCCAGACGTTGACTTAAAATTTACTTGCCGCGGCTTCAATTGATAATATGGTCAATATGGTCTTCATCCTCGTAATCAACCAATCGACGTCTCTTTTTCCGGGAAGATATGGACTTACGAATTTCAGCAACAGATAATTCATATCACTTTTCTTTTATCTTGTCTTTCTGAAAACTTTTTCGTCTCTCCGGCATAAACTTTTTCGGTTAACGAATCCCAAATACTGTAGTCCATTGGTTTCAAGTCAAGTGAGACTTCGCAGCGCAATTGGTTCACGTGCTAGTGGTCGTGGGTTCGACGCTCGGCTAGGTGACTAATTTCTTCTCTGCAGTTGTGATCGAACTTTCAGCGACCATGTAAGGTCATGCAGAGTGAGGAAATAGCAAATCTAAGCTCTCCTCTACAAAATAATGTCTGGCATTGCATCTTTTGACATGAATTTTGCATTTCCTCATTTTTCCTGTGTTTATGAATATTTTTGGTTGAAAATTTCACCACTTGGCCAAAACTAACCGCTCATAACATGTACCAAATTCAAATTGTATGCAAAGCTTAGCTTTTGAGTTATTCTTGATTAAACAAGGTTATCACTTTTTTCTGGCCACCCAATATAATGCGCCCTTTAATCTTACTCAGTACAAGGCAGTACAGCTGACAAACCGTATAGGTAAAACACGGAAGGCCACCCGCCCAATATATCTGAAGCACATAGCAACCCGGCCAAAGGTTGAGCAATCACGGTTCCAAAATGACATCCTGCGTATGTCAGCGACACAAGGCGACTTCGTTCAACTGGAGGTGCCCAGACTCCCCACATGGCATGCATTGCTGGAAATGTCACTCCCTAAAATTTATAAACAGCTTAAAGCTTCGCAACAATTACAGCAAATACCGAAATTTAAATAAACAATGAATGCTTGCTGAGATGACCTAGCTACAGCAGAGGTTCCCAAAGTTTTCAAACTCACGACGCACTTCCTTCTTGTAATACAGATCGCGACGCATGAGAAAGAAAATTTGACTTTATTAATATGAAGTCATGAATTTAAAACAAGGAAAAGTTTTATAACACATGCACATTTAATCAATGCGATACGTGAGCTTGTTTCCGTGCACATAAACGATCATAACGCGGCTGAATGTCCGATATCGCCAGACGCAGTTCTCTTTCAACGTTAATTTTAGATCGATATTTGGTCTTTATTACTGCAACGGCGGAAAATCCAGCCTCACACAAGTAGGATGTGGCAAAGGGAATTAAAATTCTCAGAGCAGACTTAGCTATACACGGGTATAGAGCATTTGCTTCCATCCAAAATTCAATCATTGGTCGCGTCATGTGACACTTCAAATTATTGTCACAAGACAGGTCAATAAATTCTTCTTTCTGTGCACCGTTAAATATTGACGGAGGATTTTCATTCAGGAATGGATTTCTTACCCATGCATGGCAAGAAAGATCCTCAGTAAAGTACTTTTGAAAGTGGGATTCTAAGTTGTTCAAATGCCCGGTTATTATTTCAGAAACAGTGGGTGGTAGATCGGTTAGGTTCAGGTTAGATAGCATTCGAGTGATACAGGAAAAATATTCAGACCCAGAATGACTTGAAATATCATTTTTCCAAAAAATAATTTTCTTCACAAAGGCATCAATTTTATCCGACATCTCCAAAATATTCCCGCCTCTTCCTTGCATGCTGGTATTGAGGTTGTTGAGCTTCTCAAATATATCACACAAATAGCTGAATTGGAGTAAAAAGCACTCATTTTTGAAATTTTCGGCGCTTGCATGCGATTCAGTTTCCAGAAATTGAAGTATTACTTCAAGTAAAATGTACACCCGAGCCAGCGAATTTCCTAACGTCAACCAACGACTAGTCGCATGAAAGAGAAGGGTGTTGTACGTAGCATTAGAATCATCACATAATTGTCGGAAAAATCTTGCTTTCATCGGACGCGTTTTCACATAATTTATAACTTTCACAACCTCGTCTACCACAGAACTCAAATCTTTGGACAAATTGTTAGCTGCCAACGACTCCCGATGTATCATGCAGTGAGTCCACTTTGCATGAGGTGCATGATCTCGTACCAAGCTTTGAAGCCCGTTATATTTGCCAGACATTGAACGCGCACCATCCGTACATATCCCTACAAGATTTTCCCAAACCAGATCATTCTCTTTAAAAAAAGTGTCCAAAATTTCGAACATATCAATTCCTCGACAACGAGATGTTATTGGCTTGCAGAATAAAAGATCCTCAATGATGCATTTGTTGGTTAAACACACAAATCTCACGTAACAAATTAAATGAGCATCCATACTGCTATCGGTAGCCTCGTCTAACTGAATAGCAAATTCGCAGCCCCTCAACTTGGAAACTAATTGTTCGTTAATATCAACTGCCATGTCTTCAATTCGGCGGCACAATGTATTGTTCGACAAAGGTACCATTTTAATTTTCTGTGCAGCCTTTTCACCTAGCATGCAAGTTACCATGTCAATAGCCGAGGGTAGAATTAATTCTTCCGCAATCGTGTGTGGCTTTTTGCATTTTGCTACTCGATATGCAACTTTATACGACGACAATAGTGCATTTTGTGGAGTCTGGTTACGGGACAACGTATCAAGAGCAGCTTTCTGCCCTTGTAATTCCGACAATTTACGAACAAAAAATTCCTTTGGTTTATTGACTAAAGTTGCGTGAGATGTAGAGAGGTGCCGCTTTAACTTGTTAGGAAGCATACTTTCATTTGCCAATATTTTACCACATATCACACACTGTGGGGAGTCTTCACCATTTCGAAACTCACATGTAAATCCAAATGAGATGTAATCAGGGTCGTATTTGCGTAACTTCTTCTTTGGGTCTTTTTCAGTTACCTTTCTTTTTACGAGAGCTTGTTTTAAAAACATTGCGTTGATTTCGTTAATGGTAGCACATTATTTAGTCATTGCCTTATTTAGTCTTATTGCCTTATTGTTATGTAACAATGGCAAACTAGTCAGGCAAGTAAAAACAATGTAGCATTGTTGCAGATTTGATAATCATATGTCAAGTTGTAGGCCCACACGCCGGCAGAGCAGATAGGAACTGAATTTTTTTAGGAAATAGATAGATATTTTGCGACGCACCTGAAATTATCACGCGACGCACCAGTGCGTCGCGACGCACAGTTTGGGAACCTCTGAGCTACAGGAATGTAATTCAAATAGTTAGCATTTATTCATTCGTATGAGCTCATGCTCGGTTTGTATGTCTTTCGTCAGACTGGGACACCACGACGGATAGACTGCTTGGCCCCACCATCTGTCTGCCACATAAAGACGAAGGCATCCCGTTAAGTGCCTTGCCCAAGGACACAACAAGCAAGCTTGCCGGCTTGTTCTCCACACTATCCTTATGTGCTGAGCGCCAAGCAGGGAAGCTGTGAATATCATTTTTTTAAAGTCTTTTGGTATGACTGGACAAGGGAAATGAGCCCCAAGTCTACCGACTGCGAAGCGGACGCTCCAACCACTACACCATCGCGCCGGTAAATAGTTAACAAGGGTTTTACCATAGGCACACGATCTCCGTCAGCATTTATTATGACCAGCTTGTCAAATACCAATGCTTAGTCATACAAATCCAGAGCAATACAACAAAACAGGATGTAAAGAATCTGTGTTTGAATGGTTAATGAATAACAGAACTCCACAGTGTTGCAACAATCCGATGTGCGCTATAAAGTGGGTATTTAAACAGTCAAATTTACCACTTTATCAACTAACTAATAAATCATATACAGCAACACTACATGCTTTTCACAAACTTGATAGGAAGCAATGAAAAGCGTCAATAATAATTGCAATTGAAAGCAGCGAACCACGCGTGATCAGTTACAAGTAAGATGCGAGTACACTAGATTCTTATATTCTACTATGCACCTATAAAATGTAAATGTAATCCTTTTTAAAAATTTATAATCTATTCCCAAAACATTATTATTGAGAAAAACCATAAGTTATTGAAATAAAACAAGCATCCTCCCTGATATAGTAGTAATTTTTGCAGGTTTCGAAACAGCCGGTCTTAACTTCTGCAAAAGCATGATTGGTGACGCAGGGGTTTGCAACCTAAAGTGCTGCCTTGCTACAGCAAAAAGTATGATTTGAAGGCGAGAGTGTAGTGCTAAAAATGCCCTGAATAAGCACGTTTCAACTGGCAAAATTGCGGAACAAAACAGTGTAAAACGTCGCAATCATTCGCCTTTAAAACTTCCAGACATCATGACCATCAGCACCCCTTTTGCAAATGCTTATCACTACCTTACCTCACTGAAAGTGCCCTGGACTGCACTCTCACGAAGAGGCCAACAGTTATTTCGACGCAAACCAACGGGATTGTGGTTGATTACCCTACCCCTTCCAAGGGAAGAGAGCATGGCGGAAGACCATGCAACCCCACAAGCTGGGAAACTCCCCAGGGCCTAAACTAGAGGTCGTAGAGAGACAGACAGTTGCCAAAGAGTGACCGGTGCAAAGAGTCCGCAGAATGTGATACTTGATAGTTAAATACTTCCTCCTCGCAGGGGGACGGAAGTACCTCTTGAGTCCCAGAGAGGGTGATGACAGTTGAAGTCCCCCAGAATGAAGAGATTTCTGAAGGAGGGAAGAATGGAGGGAGAAAAGGAATCGGTTCTGCCATCTGACGGGGAAGAGCAAATAGGGGGAGCGTACACATTAAGAAATGAGAGCGAGGAGGAGTTGTTAAGAGAGATGTTGACCCCTACATATAATCAGAATAGGGATAAAGCGAAGAGAGAGAAAAGGTAGAAAGTTCAGAGAAAGATGGGCCCTGCCTGACAAAAATGATGATGATGACACCGCCGCTAGCATGCGTGCCATCAGTGATCAGAGCGCAGAGCAGAGAATCCAGGAATCCAGAAAGAGGAAGATGAGTTAAAATTGGATACAGATAAGGTCGACAGGATGGGATGAAAGAAAGTGAAGTAGTTCAATGCTCCTGGCTTGAAAACCTCCCACATTCCATTAAAGAACGCTGAGAGAGTCTGGGGGGGAGGAGGCAGGAGGCATAGAAGGACAGCCAGAAGCAAGGGACGGTGGTGAGGGGGCAGAGAGAGAAGATACAAAATGGGCAGATGGTGGATAAGAGGTTTGGAGATGAGGGTGGGGTGGGAGTGCAGCATTAGCAGAGGGGAGGCAGATTGTACAGTGGAAGTATACATGTCGGAGAAGTCTGAGGAGGAAGTCACAGTGTTACGAGTAAGGACATGGCGGGGGGTAGCTCCAAGAGTGAGAGCTTCCAAAACTTTTGAATTTGGCGAGGGAGAGTTGTGAGCACCTTAGATGGACCCATTTGGAGCAAGTGCAGCACTGTACTGACTTGTCCCAGCAGGTCACATTTCAAGCACACACTGAGCAAGGAAAGATGGGAGGAACATCATCGCTTATCAGAAGGAGAAGAATGAGAAAACGAAGACGGGCAAGAGGAGGACAGAAGAAGAGAAAAAGAGAAAACAGGCGACCAATTTTGAAGCTGTGTGCTGCCCTTCTGTAGTCGTTCAGGGGGCAGCATAGCGAAAAAACAAAGGGGAGCGCCTGGGGTAACTGGGACTTTTGGGAAGGCCAACAGCCACTTCAACCCAAACTGGGTCGAAGATCGCACCACCACGTTGAGGCGGCTGTTGATTGGTGCAGAACCAACGGGGTCGGGGACGCAGTTTCTGGAGTGTTCACTCACTGCTTTCACTCATAGCAAGGGTCTATTTGCACGCTCCTCTTGTCTTCCCTAAAATCCCTTTCTTTCAACGTGCGGCTCATTCATTTTAATCAATGCCAGGCTTTGGTCTACGCCGAAGATGTAAGCCTGGCACTCAGACCAGCGCTCCAATCGAAACAGTGCTCCTTGTGTGGCCTCCACCACAGTAAGAACCGAGGAGGAGGACCCAATGGCCAGATCGTCAGCATAAAGAGAACAGCTGATGAAAGACACAAAAGCCAGAAGATCATTGATGAAGAGAGAGAAAAGTACAGGGCCAAGAACGAATCCTTGCGGAACACCTCGACGAACTCAAAAGGAACGACTCTTGTGATTTTGATAAACCACGCAAGCGTGCCTATCACAAAGGAAAGATGGAGTTCAACGAGCAAAGCAAAAAAGGAGGCCAGTCGAAAGGAGTTGGTGGAAAAGGGCGGGATGCCAGACAGAGCCAAAAGCTTTGGAGAAATCGATAGTAGAGAGAATCGTCCGAGAGCCCTGCCTGGGTTTGTTAAACCCATCCAAAATGGACTGAGAAAGGTACAGAATTTGATCTAGTGTAGACCGTCCAGGGCAGAAACCGGACTGGCGGATGGGAAGAGAATGGAATTCGATTCCAGAAACAAGAGTAGACGAGATAGCATGATGCGTTCAAACAGCTTTGATATGCAGGAGGTGAGAGAGATAGGCCGCAAAAAAGCAGGAGAGTCGAGAGACTTTCCCATCTTGTAGATGGGAATAATAGAAGACAGAGTCAAAACCTTTGGAGAAATCGATAGTAGAGAGAATCGTTCGAGAGCCCCGCCTGGATTTGTTAAACCTATCCAAAATGGACTCAGACAGGAACAGAATTTGATCTGGTATAGACCGTCCAGGGTGGAAACCGGCCAGGCGGGGAAAGAAAATGGAAGTTTTTTCTAGATGCGAGGAAAGGAATGCGAAGTCCAGGAGAGATTGAAGATGGGAAGATGAAAGTCCATGCCAGAGCAAGAAAGATGCTTTAGCATGGGATAGGCAACTTTGTCTCGGCCAGTGGCAGTGGACGAGGAGAGGTTGGAGGCAGCCGCAAGAAATTCAGCGGGAAAGAAAGGAGAGCAGAAGGACAAGTGAGACTCCTCAGTGCATGTGGCTTGGCGGAGCTCAGAAACGTAGCCTGTGGCTCCGCTACACGGGGCCTTTGGCTGAGAAACGGAAAAGTGGGATCTCAGGTAAGCAGCATAGATCAAAGCCGATTCCCTCGAAGAACAGTTAGGAAAGTTAGGATAAGATCAGGAAGAAGAGCCAGGGATAGAGCAAAGAAGAGAGTACACAGAGTTAGGGTTGGATTTGGGTGAGAGAGAAGAGTAAGTTGTCTGTCATGTTTCAGCTGTGGCCTTGGCAATGACTGACGAGGCGCGTCGAGAAGCGGAGATGTAAGTCTGACGATTTTTATCAATTCTGTGAACTGAAGCGAAAGCCTTGCGTCTTTCCCTAATCGCTTCTTCCACTTCAGCAGACCACCAGGCTTTAGGAGGGTCTTTGATGCGGCCAACAACAATGGAAAATTTGGCCGCATTTAGTGCCAGAGAGGTAAAACGAGCAGCAGCAGAGGAAAGAGACGAGTATTCCTCTGCAGTACCAGCGCGATGGTGTAGTGGTTAGAGCGTCCGCCTCGTTGTCGGTAGACCTGGGGCTCATTCCCTAAATTGAGTCATACTAAAAGACTTTAAAAATTGGTATTCACAGCTTCCCTGCTTGGCACTCAGCATATAAAAAGGGATAGTGTGGAGAACAAGCCGGCAAGCGTGCTTGTTGTGTCCTTGGGCAAGGCACTTAACGGGACGCCTCCACTTTTATGTGGCAGAGAGGTGGCCCTCCCGTACTTCACCGGGTTACAATTGTGAAGTTGCTAACCCAGCATGTCAGATGACTCTTGGGTACCCACCAGTGGCAGTCCGCCTTGTTGGTGGTGGAGCTACCAGTCACTCAAGACTGGTTCGAAATGGGCTGCCATCTTTCCCCTAGCCTAATTTCAATTAGGTTGACGGCATGAATCCGAATTGCCGTTCATGCCGTACCTCCATCCCGAGGAAGAGGAAGGGTAAACAAACAAACAAAGTATTCCTCTGCAGAAGAACAGTGAGAGTCAAAGTAGGAGACAAAGTCATCCCAGCAAACTTTCTAAAAACTGAAGGAAGGAAGATGCTCATTGGGGCAAAAGACCAGAGAGAGGGATAGATAGAAGATTTGGGAGATGGTCTGAACCCAGGTTCTGTAGCACCTCCCAGGAGCAAGAAAGGGCAAGAAAGGAGGAAGCAAAGGAGATGTCAGGGGAGGAGCGACTGCCCAAGGAGCGATGGAGAAGGGTGGGTGTGTCAGGGTCATTGAGGGGGAGGAGGTCAGAAGAGATGACCCAGTCAAATACTTCTTCCCCGAAGAAGTCGGAAATACCTCTTGAGTCCCAGAGAGGGTGATGGCAGTTGAAGTCCCCCAGAATGAAGAGATTTCTGAAGGAGGGAAGAATGGAGGGAGAAAAGGAATCGGTTCTGCCATCTGACGGGGAAGAGCAAATAGGGGGAGCGTACACATTAAGAAATGAGAGCGAGGAGGAGTTGTTAAGAGAGATGTTGACCCCTACATAATCAGAGTAGGAATCAAGCGAAGAGAGAGAAAAGGTAGAAAGTTCAGAGAAAGATAGGCCCTGCCTGACAAAAATGATAGTGATGACGCCGCCGCTAGTGTGCATGGCATCATGAGAGAGAATGCCAGACTGGGAGTGGGTGTGATCAGAGCGCAGAGCAGAGAATCCAGGAATCCAGAAAGAGGAAGATGAGTTAAAATTGGATACAGATAAGGTCGACAGGATGGGATGAAAGAAAGTGAAGTAGTTCAATGCTCCTGGCTTGAAAACCTCCCACATTCCATTAAAGAACGCTGAGAGAGTCTGGGGGGGAGGAGGCAGGAGGCATAGAAGGACAGCCAGAAGCAAGGGACGGTGGTGAGGGGCAGAGGGAAAAGATACAAAATGGGCAGATGGAGGATAAGAGGTTTGGAGATGAGGGTGGGGCAAGAGTGCAGCATTAGCAGAGGGGAGGCAGGTTGTACAGTGGAGATATACATGTCGGAGAAGTCTGAGGAGGAAGTCACAGTGTTACGAGTAAGGACATGGCGGGGGGCAGCTCCCAAGAGTGAGAGCTGCCAAGTGTTCTGAATTTGGCGAGGGAGAGTTGTGAGCACCTTAGATGGACCCATTTGGAGCAAGTGCAGCACTGTACTGACTTGCCCCGGCAGGTCACATTTCCAGCACACACTGAGCAAGAAAAGATGGGGCCAGGGTTGGGATGAACGTCATTGCTCATCAGGAAAAGAAGAAGAGGAGGAAAAGAAGACGAGCAAGAGGAGGACAGAAGAAGAGAAAAAGAGAAAACAGGCGACCGATTTTGAAGGAGCTGCATGCTGCCCTTCTGCGGTCGTTCAAGGGGGCAGCATAGCGAAAAAACAAAGGGGAGCGCCTGGGGTAACTGGGACTTTTGGGAAGGCCAACAACCATTTTGACCCAACCCAAACTGGGTCGGGAACCACACCACCACGTTGAGGCGGCTGTTGATTGGTGCAGAACCAACGGGGTCGGGGACGTAGTTTCTGGAGTGTTCACTCACTGCTTTCGCTCATAGCAAGGGTCTATTTGCATGCTCCTCTTGTCTTCCCTAAAATCCCTTTCTTTCAACGTGCAGCTCATTCATTTTAATCAACGCTCTTATTCTAACTCTCCCTTTTCTCATCAAGGCGCTGGTCTAGCCCACTACGATTCTCTTAAGCTCGTGATTTGAAAGTTCTTTCTTTTGCAAAATATGTTTTGGTATCTTTTTCAATTGCTCACATTGTGGCGCTCAAGTCAACTTTTCCTTTTGGGCAGGTCCAGCTTTTCTCGTGGTGACTGCACCACTTCGTTAACTCTACAGCAGCATCAACAAGTTTGTTGAATTCCTCCTTTCAGACTCTCTCGTCTCCTTCAGTATTTCTCTTCATTTACACTCTCCAACATACGTAGCAAGAACTCTTGACCGACTATTCTTCCTCTATTCTCAAGCTGCAATGTGCACCCAATCACAAACTTCTAGGCAACGACACGGCAAATAAACAAGTCAGGAAACCATTCACGGCCCTTTACAGCCGCTCACTTCTCGTATTCACTTACATCTTTTATCGAACTGAACGCGTATATCACTGGAAAATTTTTTGAAACAAAAGTCCCCACACAGTTCCTTTTGAAAAACTTAAGGATTTGAGTCTCGTTCACTGTATCCCCTCTCGCTTTTCCTGTAACGGACACAGCCTATATTTGGAATGGTTCTCTCTCCAAAATCGAAAATCCTTCGTGCAGCGTCTGTGGTCTTCCCACTCAGATCAACTTTTATTTCATTTAGTTCTGTCACTAATTTTTTACGTTGCGCTCACTTGAGCAGCTCGCATACAACATCTGATCTACGCCGAGGAGAGTTGACGAGCTTCTGGGGCTCCCTTGTTTCACTCCATGCCCTTATACCGAGGAAAGGATCAGATAACAATAACAATAACTCACCTCACCAATTCCTTCAAATATTCGAACAGCAATCAACAGAGCGAAGTTCGTGCGGGCGGCTACCGGCGTGAGTAAGGTCAGCACAGCAGTGCACAGCACACCTCCTCCGAATAAAAGCTTACCGCCGAATCTACAACAGCTCGAATCAAAACTTACGGTTTTAAACTAATGCTTTTATGTTTATAACACAAAAACCAGACAGCTTGAAAGATGGCTTTTTTAATTTTTAAAGTAACTAGGCGATTTTCACAAACTTTACTCAGCTCATGCCAGGAAGTTGACAGCATTGTTTCGGAAAAACTGCTTCTACAGTCATCATTAATTGATTGATGGTAAAAAATAAGCTGGAAGTGGCACATCACAATATCACCAAAGGTAAACTAACAGCACTTTCACCTATGAGCTCTGTCACCAATATTAAAAAATTAAACTTTATGGGACGACCACGACCGCCCGATACCCACTACATGATAATTTCAGGGAGGGTCGGCTTCTAAATAGGTGATTAACACCAAAAACAAAACACGTACTTGCTTGCTAAATATCCTCCAGCGAGTTGCGTTAAAATGTAACCATAAAAAAATGCTCCAAGCACCAGCCCCCTCTCATGTCCATTCCAATTGAATTCTCCTCCCTGTGACGATGGAATAAACGTTTTAGCATCAACGCATTGGCAATTCGACAGTTGACAACACAAATCTTGCGTCAATGTTTTCATAAGGAACGATCTTGTCCGTTCGTATGTATGCGCTGCAACTTCTAAATCTTCCTAGTGTAGGTCGCCAAGTCGTCCCCACCGAAAACAAACACTTTTTATGATGCCATGCTTGATGCCACCCATAAAAGTGAGTAGCCGTTCCTCAAACTCAAAAACAGGAGAAATTGGTAGAGAATTGATTATTCGGTTGTCGTGATAACGTCATCATATAATATTAAAGGTTGCAAGTCCAATATGTAAAAAACGACGGCATTTTTGCACCCCTTCCCCCGGACACGACTGCCTTTTTTCCCCAACTTTTCCCGGGTCACGCCACTGTCATAAAAAATAATAGTTTTAGAACAGGAAACGACCGGGGCAGGGTTTTATACCAACCCAGCCGGAGCTCCAATAATGTTAAATTACTGTTTATAACAATATTTAATTACTTTAAAGTAAACTGCCTAGAAGTGTGGAAATTCTGGCAAATCAAATCGTAGTAATCTCTGCCAGTTAACATGGTTTGAAGCATGACAGACTGACAGTTATCCACACCTTCAGATTATTTAAAAAGCGATCAGTTGAGATCACGGGAAAAGCAAGTTTTCAGAAATCAAAGTATTTTATACAAACTCCAGCGATTTAATTAGCACTGGACATGACCATTTGAAATAAAAATGTAAGTTTTAATTATTCTCATACGAAAATTTTTAAACATCTATAAAGCTATTGACAATCTAGAAAGCTGATAAACACAGCATTCGTGCAATTGTCTATGCTAAGCAAAACTGCTTTATTACAACTACTACTCAACACAGCAGCATGCCGTGCTAATAAAAAGGAAAATACCGATTTAACACAAGTATAAGAAAGAAATCACCACTGAAAATCGGTAATACAAGCACAAACTCATAAAGTTTAGCAACACCACTGCTCCGGCCATCTTTTAAGTTTGCTCAGGCCGGGGAAAATCCCGAGACCCCGATCAATCCCTATTTTAGACAGCGAGGGAAAGTTTGGTTCTACATGTGCAAAACTGTTCTGTACGAGACGAGCTCTTCTGTTTTCAGCTAAGTAAAGATGGATGTACACATTATACATTTTCGGCTTGGCATCCAGGTTTGAATGCTATGTTCAAAAGTGCATATTTTGCTTTTGAAAACGTGCTACATGCGGAAAAATTTTATAAGCTTTTAAAACAAAAAAACGAGTTACGCAGTTTAAGTACCAAATCAATTTCGTCTTGATATGACGTCCTTAGATATTTTAACGGCTACGCTTATTCAAATGCATCGTTGTCGCCTTTACAAAACTCGGGTATTGATTCTCAATAGTAACAGAGATAGACACTAATTAGTTACTTTAGTAAACTGTATCTAGTTACTTTTTCAAAAACTGTAACTGTGTCTTCATTTATTTTCTGCAAAATTGGTAGGTAGCGCAAGAATGCAAGATTTTGTCAACTGTTGTTGTTGCTGTGTTGTTACCTGACCTCTTCCAAGGGTTTGGGGGCATGGCGGAAGACCACAGAGCCCCACAAGCCAGGAAAATCTCCAGAGCCTGAGTTAGAGGTCGAAGAGAGACAGAGAGTCACCAAAGAATGAGCGGCGCAAAAAGTCCGTAGCTGGACAGTACAGAATGAGATCAGAGGTGTCCTGGGACGAGTGTCCGCAGGCGCTGAGGGAAGGATTCTCGATTCTGCCAATCCTAGAGAGACCAAAACTGAACAGTAGACTGTATCCATTACAGCAAAGACGAAAGAGAACACAGCGAGCGTGACGAGGGAGCACAAGTTCCTCGGTAGAAATCGAGGAAACCTGTGTGTCGATCAATTTAGATGAGCCAGTACGCCTCCAGTCCGAGAAAAGAGAAGAGTGGATACGAGAGATCAGAGGAGAGAGACTACAAGGGTTGCAGAGAGCACGAGTAGCGCTCCCCATCTCGCTAGCTCATCAGCCATGACATTTCCCGAAGATAGAACAGGAAAGAAAAGACATTTCCTACCAAATCTGCCAAATATTGAGGTAAAATGAAAGACGGAAGAGAGGACAGGGTGGCAAAAGGACGAGTGAGACTCCTCAGTGCATGTGGCTCGGCAGAGCTCAGAAACGTAGCCTGTGGCTCTGCTACACGGGGCCTTTGGCTGAGAAACGGAAAAGTGGGATCTCAGGTAAGCAGCATAGATCGAAGCCGATTCCCTGGGAGAAGAAAGTTAGTTAGGATAAGAAGATGAGGAAGAAGAGCCAGGGATAGAGCAAAGAAGAGAGTACACAGAGTTAGGGTTGGATTTTGGCAAGAGAAAAGAGCAAGTCACCTGCCATGTCTCAGCCGCAATACTGACGAGGCGCGTTGAGAAGCGGAGATGTAAGTCTGACGATCTTCATCACTTCTGTGAACTGAAGTGAAAGCCTTGCGTCTTTCCCTAATCGCTTCTTCCACTTCAGCAGACCACCAGGCTTTAGGAGGGTCTTTGATGCGGCCAACAACAATGGAAAATTTGGCCGCATTTAGTGCCAGAGAGGTAAAACGAGCAGCAGCAGAGGAAAGAGACGAGTATTCCTCTGCAGTACCAGCGCGATGGTGTAGTGGTTAGAGCGTCTGCCTCGTAGTTGGTAGACCTGGGGCTCATTCCCTAAATCGAGTCATACTAAAAGACTTTAAAAATTGGTATTCACAGCTTCCCTGCTTGGCGCTCAGCATATAAAAAGGGATAGTGTGAAAAACAAGCCGGCAAGCGTGCTTGTTGTGTCCTTGGGCAAGGCACTCAACGGGACGCCTCCACTTTAATGTGGAAGACCGGTGGCCCAAACACCTCGGAAATAGCAACTCCCAAGCGAGTGCGGACATAACGTCCAAAAACATAGCGACACAATTTGCCAGGCAGAAACCGGACTGGCGGATGGGAAGAGAATGGAATTCGATTCCAGAAACAAGAGTAGACGAGATAGAATGATGCGTTCAAACAGCTTTGATATGCAGGAGGTGAGAGAGATAGGCCGCAAAAAAGCAAGAGAGTCGAGAGACTTTCCCATCTTGTAGATGGGAATAATAGAAGATGTCTTCCAGATGGAAGGAAAGGAATGCAAAGTCCAGGAGAGATTGAAGATAAAATTCCATGCCAGAGCGAGGAAGATGCTTTAGCATGGAATAGGCAACTTTGTCTGGGCCAGTGGCAGTGGACGAGGAGAGGTTGGAGGCAGCCGCAAGAAATCCACTGGGGGAGAAAAAGAGCAAAAAACGAGTGAGACTCCACGGGGCACGGGGCTTGGCGGAGCTCAAAGAGGTAGCCTCTGGCTCTGCTACGCACGGCCTTTGGCTGAGAAACGGAAAAGTGAGATCTCAGGTAAGCGGCATAGACCGAAGCCGATTCCCTAGGAGAAGAACAGTTGAAGACAAGGAAGGAGAGCCAGCGATAGAGCGAAAAAGAAAGTATACAGATTTAGGGTTAGATTTGGGTGAGAGAGAAGAGCAAGTCGTCTGCCATGCCACAGCCTTGGCCTTGGCAATGACTGATGAGGCACGTCGAGAAGCAGAGATGTAAGCCTGATAATCTTCATCGCTTCTGTGAGCGGCAGCAAAAGCCTTGCGTTTTTCACTAACCGCACTTTCCACCTCACCAGACCAGCAGGCTTTAGGAGGGCGTTTGATGCAGCCGAAAAGAAATGGAAGATTTGGCCGCATTCAGTGCCAGAGAGATAATGAAAGCAGCAGCAGCAGAGGAAAGAGAAAGAGACGAGTATTCCTCTGCAAATGGACAGTGAGAGTCAAAGTAGCAGGCAAAGCCATCCCAGCGAGCTTTCTGAAAATTAAAGGATGGAGGACGCTCGTTGGGGCGATAGGCCGGAGAGAGAGGGACGGATAGAAGAATTGGGAGATGGTCTGAACCCAGGTCCTGAAGCACCTCCCAGGAACAGGAAAAGGCAAGAGAAGAGGAAGCAAAGGAGATGCCAGGAGAGGAGCGACTGCCAGTGAAGCGATGGAGAAGGATGGGTGTGTCAGGGTCATTGAGGAGGAGGAAGTCAGAAGAGATGACCCAGTCAAATACTTCTTCCCTGCAGGGGTCGGAAGTACCTCTTGAGTCACTGAGGGGGTGATGGCAATTGAAGTCCCCCTAGAATGAAGTAAATTCTGAAGGAGAAAAGAATGGAGGGAGAAAAGGAGTCGGTTCTGCCATCTGCTGGAGAGGAGCAAATAGGGGGGCATACGCATTAAGAAAACAGAGTGAGGAGAAGTTGTTAAGAGAGATGTTGGCCCCTACATAATCTGAGTAGGAATCAAGCAAAGAAAGAGAGGAGATAGAAAGTTTAAGAGAAAGATAGGCCATGCCTGACGAAAATGACAACACTGCTGCTAGCATGCATGCCATCAGGAGAGAGAATCCCAGACCGGGAGTGGGTGCAATCAGAGCGCAGAACAGAGAATCCAGGAATCCAGAAAGAGGAAGATGAGTTAAGATTGGATTCCTGGATGCAGATAAGGTCGACAGAATGGGATGAAAGAAAGTGAAGTAGTTCAGTGCTCCTGGCTCGGAGACCTCCAGCATTCCATTGGAGAACCCTGAGAAAGTCAGGGGGGAGAGAAGGCAGGAGGTGCAGAAGAACAACCAGGAGCAAGGGACGGTGTTGAGGGGGCAGAGAAGATACAAAATGGGCAGATGGGGGATGAGAAGTTTGGACGCAAGGGTGGGGCAAGGGTGTAGCATTAGTAGAGGGGGGCCAGATTGTACAGTGGACATACACATGTCGGAAGAGTCCGAGGTGGGAGTCACAGTGTTACGGCAGGGGGAAGTTTCAAGAGTGAGAGCTGCCAAGCGCTCTGAATTTGGAGAGGGAAAGTTGTGAGCACCTTAGATCAGTGTTTTTCAACCTTTTTCCAACTGCGAAACACTTTTTGTATTTAAAAAATCTTGCGGAACACCAAGAAAAAATTAAACATATTTTAAGTTATTTACTCATTTTCAGTTATTTCAGTGTGATGTTTGGGCCTGCTTTGAGGAGCATAAACTTGGAATTCGGGGAGGAACTGACGAAAGACAAACTCGTAATTCTTCCTCAACAGCTCTCAACCTTTCTTGTTTTTTAACTTTTATGGCTGTCATGGCTGAAAAGCTCATCTCACAAAGATAGGTTGTAGAAAATGGGAGCAAGATTGAAATGGCTCTATATGCCAGATTAGAAATTTCGTTGGAAGTCTTCAATCAAAAACTTTCCAAAGGAAGATCGGAAAATCATAATCCTAATCCACGGTCTTGTCTTAGTTCAATCAATCCTTCTTGCTCCTGCAAAGTCAGAGTAGTGTCAACTTCTGCTTCTGAGCTGTAAGGTTCTCTGACCCAATCATAACAATCGAGGGCTGTAGAAGGGAAATAAAAGGATAATTTCTCCTCAAGAACATTTAAATGTTTTTGTATCGTCTCGCTTAGAGAAGCAATGTTCACATTTCCTTCACATTTCTGGCTAAGAGGGAGCATTTAAAGATTTTTGGGTACTTACGTATTAACGGGAGGACCTTTAAAAACACGACTCAAAAATTGAAGTAAATTATTTATTGAAACGGTTAAAACAATAAAATAACATTAAAAACTCCCTTCCAGTGTACACTGCCCCGTACATTTACATACCGGGCCTGCCCCTTCAGTGTACACTGCCTTTCTTTTAAATAAAATAACATTAAAAATCAAAGGTCCTCCCGATAATACGTAAGGACCGATTTTTGTTTTTCACATGTTGCTGCCAGTTGTACTTTTGAGCGAAATCCATTAATTTTGTTGGTGCTCGTCAAAAGATTTTTGTTGCGACCTTGCATTCGAGTGTTGAGTTCATTTAAATGTTAAAATATGTCAGCCATATATGCTACTCTTGCCCACCAATCATCATTAGCCACCAGCTTTGCCTCATTACGTTGTTCGTTGGTCAAAAATACAATAGGTTCATTTTTCAAGGCATAAACACGAGCTAGGACTTTAACTCGTGATAACCAACGGATTTTGGTATGAAGCAACAAATTTGTGTGATCTGCCCCCATTTCTTCACATAAAATTGCAAACATGCGACTTTTTAGAGGTTTTGTCTTGACAAAATCGACAATACTTACCACAGTATTGAGTGTCGAAGCTAGATCTGCTGAAAAAGTCTTTACAACCAGCGTCTCACGGTGCAAAAAAACAGTGCGTGATTATAATATCTCGTTGTTTCTCTCTAATTCTGCTATCAAAGCGTTTGTAACGTCCAACCATGGCAGCTGCTCCATCTGTGCAGATACTTATACAATTCTTCCATTCAAATCCTTTTTTTTTTTAAATAAACGGAGGTAACACGAAAAATTTCCTCTCCTGTTGTGTTAACAGGCAATCTCTCGCAAAATAAAAAATTTTCTCTGATCGCTTCGCCATCGATAAAGTGCACATTTGCAAGAGCTGAGCATGTCCACTGATGTCTGTGGATTCATCAACTTGTAATGCAAATCTTACACTGATGAGGACCTTTTCCAAAATATTATTTTCAATATCTACTGACATATCTTCAATTCTTCTAGCTATTGTATTGTCTGATAAAGGAAGCTTAGCTATGTCTTTAACTGCATTAGAACCAATCATCTTCTCAAAAATAATCTTGCAAGCCGGTAGAATAATTTTCTCTGCTAATGTATGTGACTGTTTTTTTTTAGATATGAGCTCAGCGACACGACAACTCACTTTAAGAGCTTTCTCAGATATTGTTGTTGCTCGTCGCATGAAATTTATTTCCTTTTTGTTACTTTCAAGAAGGTGACGACAATAAGTCGTGTTCTTGTTTTTAAGAGTTGGGTGATTGGTATCGAGGCGTCGTTTCAGCTTGGCTGGAACCATGGCGCTGTTAGATAGTTCTTTTCTACATACCAAGCAGAATGCGACCGGGGCAGTCGGATACCCGTAAAATTAAATCCAAACGAAATATAATTATCACTATATTGTCTCATAACTGTTTTTGATTTTTTTTCATGAATAATCTTTTCATTTTTATTTACACTCTTTCTTTATAAGTGCTTATCCATCTGCACTCCGCAATTTTTTTATATTGTTTTAATACTAAGCTGAAAATATAAAGATTTTGTTGTAAAATATACCTACATCAATATTGCTACAAAACTAACTACTAGCTTGCTAGCTAAGGCTAACAAACAATGATTGCATTTAAAACAACAAACATGCTGACTGAATTACCGTATTATTGCGCAACAAAACGCCACCACAATGGCAATAGTACTCACATGAAAGTTAATTACGCTCTTTACGTTATATGGGCAAAACAAATGAATTCTTGCGAAACGTCTGACAACCTTGCGCGGAACACCGGTTGAAAATCACTGCCTTAGATGGACCCATTTGGAGCAAGTGCAGCAATGCACTGACTTGCCTCGCCAGGTCACATTTCCAGCGCACACAGAGCAGGGAGAGATGGGGCCAGGGTTAGGATGAACGTTACCACTCATCAGAAGGAGAAGAATGAGGAAACGAAGGGCAAGAGAAGGGCAGGAGAAAAGAATAAGAGAAAACAGGCGACCAATTTCGAAGAAGCTGTGAGCTGTCCTTCTGCGGTCGTTCAGGGGGCAGCATAGTGAAAAAATGAAGGGGAGTGCCCAGGGTACCTGGGACCCTCGGAAAGGCCAACAGCCATTCTGACCCAACCCAAACAGGGTCGGGGACTGCAACACCACGTTGAGCCGGCAGTTGAGTAGTGCACAAAGCACATCGTCTATTGCATCATAAATCTTCGTATTTGTCTGGCGATTTTTTGTTTTGATGCGCGCATGTGGACGATTGCAAGAAAAAGACAAAGGTCAACTAAGAACGCACAAAAATTTTGTACATCTGGGCAGGTCTAATTTAGGGGTGCAACGTATATAATGATTGTGAGGTATTAATTTGCTCATGTTCAGTATCTTAGATAATGAAACGATAATGTTTTAATTTTGACGTCATAAAGTTTGCGCATGCCCAGTAAAATCACAAACTCAGCGCCTATGATCGCCACCTACCGGTCACTAAGGTACAGGGCGGGTGACCTAACCGTATTCGGCGACAATGACACTCAACCAGAGATAAAGGTTTTTTGGTGCTAAGCTGTTTCCTTGGAAGTGCAAAAAAGTGCGGCAGATTCACAGACATCATTCAGAGGCGCAAAAAAGTATATCTATATTTTTCCAACTCTTTTCAGTTCCCAAAATTGCCATCAGTTTTTTTATCAAAGTTTTCAACCAATCGTATTTTCAATTTGTGGGAAATAGTGAAGTTGAATCTGGTAAACATGAAAGCAAGTAAGGTGCAAACGTGCCAAAGAAATCAACCCATGTTTAAACGGCAAAAAAAGAAAAAACCTTTATAGAGTATAAAAATGCAACATCAAACTACTATTTATCTTAAAACAAATTCCAACCGAAAATATCTAAAATGCGGCCTATTTTTTTTATATAAGGTGTCTTGACTGAAAGTCTGTAGATTGTCTTTGCTCATGCGTGATTTTCAGTAACATTGGTCACAAGAAAATTTAAACACTAATTGTGAATAGTGCTTCTAAAAGTATTTTTGACGCTGATTTTAAAAATGTTTTTTTCCTAGCACATATAGTTTTCGAATCGATCTTCATTACTCTACTTCAAGAATCAGAACAATGGGACTTGCATCGAGCTTATATTGTGATGTCATAAACAATATTTCTAAGTCGTGAAACAAAGGTAAATGAATGCGATTAAAGGCCAGTGTAATGTTAGTGGAAGGCTTGTGCAGTACAAACTAGTTAAACTACTAGCCTATCAAAATACATGTGGATGGCAGAGCATGTTAAGATATCACAATCAGATATAGTCGTTCCTTCAACAATTTTGTTGGTAAACTTAACGTTTTGCTCCTCTTTGCAACCAGGGACCATATTCAGAATACAATTGATACTATTACCAGTGTAACACATAAACTCTTGTTTATATACTGTAACATACGTGTATAAACTCTTGTTTATATGTTGCGCTGTCAATAACATCAGTTGCATTCCGAAGAAGCTCCCAGACTACCAAAGGGAGCAAAATATGAAGTGTACCAACAAAATTGCCCAAAGAACGACTATACCTGACTACGATATCAATATACATGACAAACGAAAAATGCCCGCTATATTTAAGCATGTTAAAATATTATTTTTAAAAATTTGTTATTTTTGTGTATATGTATTAAATACACTTCTATGCGTTTCACAAGCAGTTAATTGGCCATGCATAATGCTCAGAAAGTATGTAAATCACCCGGAACTGTTTTGCTATGTTTCTGTGGAAAATTTACAAGCAAAGACCAAAAATAATTATCACTTGGGATGTCAAAAAGAGGTATAAGGCGTATTTTGGCAGCCCGTAAAGTGACCAAGATAAGGCATGGGCACCCCATAAAATATGCAATACATGCCAATATGATTTCTACAACTGGCTATACAAAAGTATTCATCTTTGCCATTTGCAGTCCCAATGATTTGGCATAAGCCAAAAGATAACTTTCAGAATTGCTATTTTTGCCACACCAAAGCAAAAGACTTTTCTTTCAAACGGAGAGACAAAATAGCATATCCCAACTTAGGTTCAGCTAGGTTACCAGTTCCTCATGATGAATCAATGCCAAGACTATTGCCTCCTTAAGATGGTCTTGATTCTATTGATACAAGTATTAATGAAGACACCATTGCCTGTGATTTGGTTTCTGCTAACTCCACAGATTCAGAGTTTGAAGTAACAGAAGAAACCCTCGTTTTATTTTCTCAAGAACATTTAAACAACCTGATCAGAGAATTATGTTTTTTCAAACAGAAGGCTGAGCTCCTTGCATCAAGTTTAAAAAAATGTTAAAGTCACCACAGAAAATGAAATAAAGATTTATCTAGAACAGTGGTCGTCAACCTTTTTTGTATGCGGGCCACTTTGGCACCATGGAGAGCTTTGGCGGGCCGCACTAATACAACTTCAAATAGGTTGACTCTATGCTTTAAAATAACGCATTTTGTACTCAGTATCCAACGCTATATGTTGCTAATATGCACAGAACCACACTACATATTGCTAATATGTATCTAAAAATACTGTAGCAACAAAAAATAATTCAACAACGTTAGCCAGATCAAGCTCCTCCAACAATACTGTTGACTTTTTGTCAATGCCAAATGAATAAGAGCACTTGTTTGTGCACATACAAGTAATAATAGCACCACGAGCGCTTTGATCAGAATATTTAGTGCCAAGCAAGAGTGGTGTATTTCTTCGCATGACAAATGATATCTTGCAATAAACAGCTTCAGGAAAGGAGGAAATTTTGAACAGATTTCAGTTCAAGCAACGATAGTGACTTGGAAACATACCTGCGTAGAAAAGGCTACAATAACAGGAAGAAAGGAACCACAAACTATGAAACACAAGCTTATCGAAAACACCGAAAAAACGTTTCTAGCGTAACTCATAAAAGGCAGTATTGGTGGAAAGTACACTTACGTTTACATGACTTTACAAAGTTAAAAAAAGCAACCCTGCGCTCACGGCTAAATTTAGGTTGATCTTATTGAAATGTATGTAAGTTTTGTATTGAGAAGCGAAATAAGCTCAGTATAACTGTTAAAAATTTCGACTCAACTCTTGTTGTTGAATATTTCTGCAAAGAACATCAACGTTTATATTGAAATTCGTGACAGACATTCTCAAAATATCATGCAAATGTTTGTCCGTCAACCTTGATCGGATTTCGATTTTGCAATCTTTATTTGTGAAAACGTTTGCTCACATATGTAAGTACTATCAAAGGCTGTAAGCATAATAGCAACGTTTTCCTTCAGCTTGGCAAAATCATCAGGAATTCATGAATAAAAGTCTGCTATTTCGCACTCCTTGTGCAAATCTTGCCACTTTAAAGATGCTTGCAAGCAGCTCTATCAGTTCCAGTTGAAAGCATGAATCTACATTTGTAGGTAACACAGCAAATGGATTTTCAAATAATCTTACCACAGTTTCATACTTTTGGAAATCACAGAAACTGTTGGCAAACTCACATTGCAGTGTTTCAAGAGCTTTAGTATACTTTTCTAAGTCAAATCCCAATCCAGTTTCATTGTCAGAAGCCAGTGTTTTATAGTTCCTGAAATGCGTAAAGTTGCTCTTTGCAATTTGGTTCTTGAAAAGATCAAATTTAGACAAAAATGCTTTCAAAATAGCAAACATATCTTAGATCAGATTTTTTTTGCCTTACAATTTCATATTTAAAATATTTAGGTGCTCTGTGATGTCACTTAAAAAAGCAAGCTCACGGAGCCATCTTGAATCAGCAATCAAAATAGCCTCTTCCTTTTTTCCTTTTTCTTTCAGAAATTCATTTATTTCCTTGCAAAATCGAAAAAAAACGTCTCAAAACCTTTCCTCTGCTAAGCCAGCGGACTTCATTGTGGTACATCACATCTCCATGTTCACAATCTAAATCGGCAAGGAAGGTTTGAATTTGGCGGTGGTTCAACGCATGATTTTTAATAAAATTCACCTTTGATACAACCACGTTCACCACATGCTCTTAATTAAGGACTTTTTCACATAAAGCTTGTTGGTGAATTATGCAATGAAATTGCATTGGTTGCCCACCGTTTGCCTCCAGTACTTTTTCTTTCATGAGTGCTGAAACTCCCTTCTTCTTGCCCACCATATTTCTTGCCCCATCTGTTGTTATGCTTTTCAAATTTTTTCATGAAAGACCTAGGCTACTCAGAGCTGTAGTAACTTCTGAGAATATATCTTCAGCAGCTGTGCTTTTTAAACTCCGCAGAGAGCATAACTCTTTTTGTAATTCTAAATTTGGCATCTATACCACGAATGAAAATTAGCAGCTGGGCTGTGTCAGTAGTGTCGTTACTCTCATCTATTGCAAGAGAGAAGAACTTAAAAAACTTTGTGCTTTCTTTTAGTGTCTCGTGAAATTGTTCGCCAATGTCTTCGACTCTTCTAGTAATCGTAGAAGCTAATAGACTAACGTCCCTAATGTAAGGTAGCTTGTTGGGACACGTTTCTTGACGAATTCAGGATCTTCTTGACGAATCTTTATCAAGCACTTCTTGACGAATTCAGGATCTGTAAAAGGTCTGCCGCTCTCCCCCATAAACTGAGCCACGTAAAAACTTGCTCTCACAGCTGACCTGCTGACATCTTGCAAATTCTCAAACACGCTTTGCTGATGAGAAAGATTTCTCTTCAAAGTAGCAATCTCTTGATTGCATACTTCTCCACTTAGCTGCTTGAACTCTTTGTCGCAACTTTTGAAATGGCGTTTTACGTTGTACTCTTTCTGCTTGATTACTTCATTGTATATTAGACAGGTTACTTTATTTTTATTTGGAACAAAAAAGTAATTATTCTTCCACCTTTCATTAAAACTTCTACATTCTTCCGTTATTTTACGCTTACTATTACTAGACTCGGAAACTGAAATTTTACTATGTTTCAACTTTCCAACAAAATCAGTCCTGTTTTCTTTATCTCGATGGCTGCCAGCCGGAATTTTGTAATGCGAAACTCTATCTTCGTACGCAACTTAGTTTTTGCGAGCATACTTTATCGAAATGCCGATTATGACATGCAAGGGAGTCTTTGTCTTCATTTTAGCTCCTTTTAACTTCTAACTTTCCAGAAAAATTAACAAAAAAGTACAAGAAAAGTATTTTTGGTTATATTTGTATGCTGACGCATTCAGCGGGCCGCACTAAACAGCATGGCAGGCCGCATGCGGCCCGCCAGTTGGTGACCCCTGATCTAGAACATTCAAGTAGAAGGACCCCTTTTTTATTGTCATGACATAGAAGAACTATTTCAAACTTTGGGCAAAGTTTACTTAGCAGATAGAGACTTTTTATTGATTCCTCTAAATGAAGCTTAAAAGCTGTTCTTCTGCGCTTGGGCAATGAAAGGCCATCTATCCCTATTGCACACTCTGCCTCGTTAAAGAAATCTTACAATAATTCTGAGATCTTATTGAATAATATTCGTTACTAAGACTACCAGTGGAGCTTATGCTGAGATCTCATAATCATTGGAATAATAATGAAAATGCAAGGAAGGATTTATGAAACACTGTTGCTTGCGGTGTTAGTGGTATAGTCATGCTACTGCACAGCATTATGAAACAAAATAGTCTGCAAGGAACTGCTACGTTCCCAAAATAAAAAGTGTTTAACATTTCCCATAAGTGAATCCTGATTAAGGTTAATGCCACCGTTACATATCAAATTGGGTTTCATGAAGAATTTCGTGAAAGCAATGGCCAAACAAAATTTAAATAGTTTTGTATTCCTCGGTAAAAAAATTTCCAAGCTAATTCAGGCCAAATTGAAAGAAGGAATCATCGTTGGTCCGCAGATTTGAACGATTTTTGAAGGCCTTGATTTTGAAAAATCTTTTAATGCATTAGGGCTACGTGCTTGGCATGCTTTTAAGAGGGCATGTTTAAATTTTCTTAGCAATTTCAAGGCACCTTGATCAAACAGGAGTCAAAAAATTGCTTGCAGCCTTCATAGAAACGGTGCATCAAATGTCCCTCAAAATTCACTTTCTTCACTTACATCTTGAGTTTTTTTTCATGAACATCTTGGTGCAGTGATTGATGAACACTGTAAAAAGTTTTACCCAGAAATCAAAGCTATGGAAAATATCAAGGAGTTTGCAATGAGGGTATGATGGAAGATTATTGTTGGACATCACACAGTGATAAGTGGAAATTATATTGCAAGCATTTGAAGTCGTCACTTAACAGCACTGCAATAACAATGATCCAGGTGAAAAATGTTTGAGAGCATTAGAACAGGCTTATTCAGGCTAACCATGAACAAAAAAGTAACAGCAAATTGGTCACTTTTCCAATCTATTCTTTCCCAGACCCAATGTTTGCCCTCCTTCTACAGCTTCTAGATACACCACTGCCTATATTAACATAAATAATTTGCTAATTTGATTAGTTTGTTTAAACACTATCATTACAATAATAACAAAAACTGAGGAAATGCTATTTTAAGGTTTTGGGGTGCCAACACGTAAAAAAAATATCCTCCCCATAACTCCAGATTCTCATGTGTTACAAAAAAAATCAAAAGAGATTTAGAATCAGTACTACTCCACCATCCAAAAAGTTCCAATCTCATCCTTGTTTAGAAAAAACAATTCTCTTTGGTTGACCGGTGTAAGAACTACAGTAATTATCATTTTGCTTAAATTTGAAGATAAAAACAAAAATTGGCAAAAATTATGATTCAATCCAATCTTGTATTTAATTTAAAATCACAAGAATATGACACGATCACTTTACTGCTCTTAAAAACCACAAAAGCCTTTTGAGTTTTAATACATACTGTTGCGTCTACTCCTGGAATCGAACTGGTGACCCGAGCCAGAATGAGAGGCTTAATTCTTACTGTTTTGTGTTTGCTCTGAGCTGGCTTGCTTGCTATTTGTTCATTTGTGTGTGTGTGTGCTTTTTAGAACAGCTAGTAAAATTAATACCCGCATTGGCTATTTTTGAAAGCTAAATATGAGCAGTGCAGCAACAAATGCTGCAAATGTATTTGTCAAAACATTCCTTACAATCAAACTATTTCAACTTTGAAACTGGGAAAAAAACTTCTTTAAAACCGTTTTTATGTTTGTTTTTTTTTTGGAATATCAATCGTTTTAGCTATATAACCCGTTTTTGGCTGTGCTTTTGCTATTCAAGAAAAAGGTCAAACGATACGAGCTGCTACAGTTTTACCAACTGAGAAAAACAGAGGAAAATGCGTTTTGGCTCTATGTAGCGAAACTGATCAGAAGGAACAATTCTGACGCTACACATACAGTGTTCCTTCACTACATTGTGGTTCAAATTTTGCTGATTCACAACTTTGCAGGTTTTTTTGTGATATATACATATAGAACTTACATCACGAATTTACCTGAAAGATTTAGAAAAATTGCAAAAATTGAACTACAAAAAATTTTCCCATAAATCTATTAAATAATAATGAAAAGTAGTATTCAATAATATTTTTTAGTCTAAAAACAACAAAACATGCATGAAATAGCAGAAAAATATATGTTCTGTGGTTTGTTTGATTACTTTACCTTGTGCTGTGTTTGTGTTTACAGTATTTGTGTTGAACTTTGCTATAATTTTCAACCCCTGAAATGTCTCCTAACTGCAATGATTTTATTACATTTTCCATTTTTTAACTGTTTTCTACATTGCAGATTTTCACCTACTGCTGGGAGTCTCGGAACAGAACTACCACTATAGGTAAGGGATCACTGTAAATTTGAAAAATGTAAGCAACCATTCTTTAACTGAATGGGAATCAAAGACACTAAAACATTTGCTGGGTTTGCCCTAAACACTAAATGAATAGCAGTGTTAAATTATTTATTCAGATTTACAACTTACAAGAAATTACTCATAGAGGCTGCTGTAACCCTTTGCTCAGTATTTACAATATTTGCAAAACTATGTGTGGTGATTTTATGGATTTGTTAGTGATTGCACACTTGCACAGATAGTTACACAGTCATTAAAATAGTACAAAGAACACTGATACCACCAAAGGTGGTTTATAGCATACTTAACATGGTATACTTACACTGTGATTTGCTTGATTTGGACTTTCTGGACACATGTCAGTGGCATTGTGATTGTGAGGTGAAGCAAGGTAACTTGAGTTGACCATCGAAACAATTGCAACACTTAAATTAACTCGTAATGCATAAACATTGACAAAACCAAAGAATGCAAGATATGCTAAAAAGAATCGTGAAGATATCCATGTTCCCACTGAAAAAAATTAGATCAGTGAAATGCATCATTGTTACCATTAGCTATTACTGAAAGCTGGTTATCAGCTGCAATTGAGACCATCCAACTAATTCTTCAAACAGATCCACAAATATGGCCACCAATCAGGAGTTCAGCACTGCTTCACAATCATTTTTTTGTTTCCGGTATTAAAGTTATTGCTTGTTGAAATGCACCAAGCTTGTATTTATGGTATTTTTCTCAATCCTTTTTTTTCTTCATGCAAACACAAACATTGTCTATGACACAAATATTATAACACAGGGAGATAACAAAATGGCCATAAGGTCTACTGAAGTCAATAACAATCTAAACATACAAGAAAACAAACTGAAAGCTAAAAAATATACAAACATATGAAAAATATTATTGATAAGCACAAACCTAGAACAAATATTTTGAGGCGAACTTGAAAACCTATTATAAGCTACCAAACTTAAACAAAAAACTGTAATGTCCCATTCACTGTAAAAACTTGCACCAACCCAATCAGAAATAATCAATTAAAGTTGGCAACAATCTAAGGGATACTAGCTTGAAAAAGCAAATACAATAAACTTAAATAATAAGAAGGGAAGGCACATGCTTGCTATTGTCAAAAACCCGTACAGTTTTTTCAATTCACTTATTGAGTTGTATCTTAGCTGTATGAGTATTTTATTATAACCAGCTGATATTATCAGAAAACTTTTGTATAGAAAATATGACTTCATGCACAAATAAATACTGTAGCATTTTCTGCAAGCATTTAGAGATGGATGAGATAAATAACACACAAGCCTTGCAATTAAAATCAGTGTAGCAAGCCTACCAAAAGAGAAATGGCATGCTGTCTAACCAATCACCCCAGTTGTGTCTGTAATTATATGCATTTATGTACGTAGATACACTTTTACAAACAACACATCTAATGGAACCATAGAAACTATTACAACAGCTCAAAACAGCTGTAAAGACCACCCTACACAATCTTACTTCTTGAAAACAGTTGTAGGTATGTGAACTTACCTCCTGGAGGTGGCTTGTTGAGCTGCTCCAGGGAATAATGCTGAGAAGTCAGCTCAGATCTTTTGTTAACTTCTTCTTTCCTTGATAACATTGTACTGTGAATATGGGCTAACTAAGCTGACATTCTATAACAAAAGTTCTTGTTTATTTCATTATAGTAGCATAACTGCATAATGACAAGGATTACTAGCGTAGCACTCACAACTGCAGACAAAAAATGACTTCATAATTTGGTCAAATTTAAACCCAAAAATCAAAAGTGATGTACTTGAACTTGAAAAAGTCAATCCGTACAAATTCATTAACTACATTATTGTGAAAAAGAATGAAAACATTCCAAAGTTTTAACCATAAAAGCATTAAAGCAGGAGTTCTTAAAACTGTTTTGGTTGTTTCTCCCCCCCCCCCTTGGCTTTAATCACAGAATGTTTTGCCCCCCCCCCCCCCCCTTTCTCTTATAAAGTTCTGAATTAACTGCAAAACAAAAAAGTTTATTTTCAATTTTTTATTATGCATATACAATATCAAAAGAAATAAGTAGAACACATTTTATTTTCATAAGCATTATTGCAAAGGATGTAGCTGCTTTTTTAAAACTAACAGTGTAATTCTTGGCTTAGTTGAGAACCATGCACATCTTAGATTGGTTTCTAGTTGGTATGGCTGCCTTACAAATGTTGGTTGAGAAGGTTAAGCGCTTCAAAAATGCCAACAAGGTATGCCAACATCAATAGAAATCAATCTGCTGTAAACAAATGCAGAAGATTCTGATTTTCTTGAACTACAAGGAGTAGCCCCACTTCCTTCCTCAACTCTTAAATCTGAACTGGCACACTGCCTTCTAATAACCATTAAACATGGTGTTAAATAACAGAGTCCCATGATCAGCATCCATATCCTTGCAGAGCAGTAAAAAGCCTTGATTTGATTGAACTTGTTTTGAAAAAGTTGACAACACAAATGTAATTGTCAGCTTGTCATTCATTCAAGCTCATACACAGTAAAGTAGTTGATGCAACAGCCCCCCAGTAGGCAATGCAGTGAGTTTCTACTGCATTTGGACTTTACCCTGGCAACAAATCCACTTTATGATCTAAGCATTACAGGAGCACCATCTGTGCAGACACCCACAAAGTTCTCCCATTTAAATCAGTGTTGAAGAGGAAACAGCTTCAAACACATCTTTTGCTTTGGTACTCTTTTGCAGGGGTTTGCAAAATAGCATTTTTTTTCAATTGATGTAGATCCAAAAAAGCGTAAACCAGCAACTGAGATATGTCAGTCGTTTTATCACATTGGATGGCAAAAACACCTGATTTGTTTATTTTTTCAAGTACTTGAAGTTCAATATTTTGTGCGATTTCATCAATGAATCTTTTCACTGTAGAGTCAGAGAGAGAAATCTTAGCTAGCTCTTTTCTATTCGCCTTCCCCTAAAACATGACTGGCTGCTTTTGACATGCATAGTTTTATCAATGTTTTTCTAAATTTTTGCAAACTTGAGGTAACATATTACTATTATTTCTGGATTGACTTGCGCAAAACAGTAACATTCCACACCCTTCACACCCCTCCTGGAGACTCTCCACACCCCCCTCCCCAGTTTTAAAACACTCAGCATCAAGGCATTCTTTTGTTTTTTCATTCACCATTTAACTTTGGCAGTGGCTATTTTGCCATTGACGGCAATTTACCCTCAGAGACTATTTTGCCATGAGTTATTTGTGATTGGTCAATCCTAATGACGTACTAAACATGTGACTATTGGTCATTTCTGATTGGTCAATTTTAAAAACCATTTAAAAAAATTTTGCACCCCCAGGTGTCTATCCCCCACCCTGTACACTCCCTTCCTGTGTACACTGCCCCGTACATTTACACACCGGGCCTGCCCCTTCAGTGTACACTGTCTTTCTGTTAACGCCCTGCCAGCTGAGATTCGAACCTGCAACCATGGTATGTCAAGATCAGCGCACTATCCACTACACCACAGCGTCACTGGTGTAATAACAGCAAATATGGCTATATAAACACACGTGAATGATTACGGCAAAATAGATTACAAGGGCAAATTGCCGTCGATGGCGAAATAGCCACTGCCTTTAACTTTTGGTATGCCAGTTTATCAGACCACATATCTCAAGTTTTCTGTCAGTAATGTTCTGTCAAACTTAAACTTGAATTAAAAAAACTCAAACTTGGACTCATAAAATCATTTTCAACTTGAACTTGAACTCCAACAAAAATTAATCGTGTTTGAAGCCTTAGTAGCACTCGAGTCACCATGTCAAAACAAGTGCACTAAACGTTGCCAACTACAACGTTGCCTGAACTAGTTGTTGTAGACTGTTATTCTGGCTGCCAGGTATTTTTGACAAACTCATTTTATTTAGCTCTTCCGGTAATGATAAAGTTTATTCAAGTTAATACAAGTTCTCACCGAGCATTCAAAAAACTTCAATATTCGTCAGCGTTTCCAATAGCTATACAGCTGTTTTTTGTCAGGACTAATAAACGAGAGCATGAGTGAGGCGATATAAATAGAGTGCAACGTAATCGTAAAAGAAAAAAAAGGCAAGATGAAAAGTTTAAAAGCGAATAATAACCAACTGTGGATTACGCCAAATTATCATAAATTTCAGAAGAAAAACAATTTTCTTCATCATTGATTGCATTTTCAGAATTGTGAATAAAAAATGTAGGAAATATGTTCCTTCGAGCAATAACGTGCTGACTGAATCCCAATTGCTGGGAACTATATGGCAGTCACAAGGAAGAAAGCACTACAGCAATATTTTATTCCATCAATTCGCGCAAGCTGTGGCAGATAACTGGGGACGCACAAAGTTGCAAATTAGCAAACACAGCTCTTGCAGTAAACAAGTAGAATCACACACATCAGTGGGAGCAAGGTGCTAAGCCACTGAAAGCAAACTAATAAAAAAAAATGTAAAAAAAGACAAAAAGATGTTTGGCATGGCAGCTCGATGAAGTGCGAGGCGCGACACGCTACAAAAATAATTTAAGAAATCGACATTTAGTACAATCTGTTTCAAAGGTTAAAATTTTGCTGTGATCCCAGTCAGCTGGGTGATCTTTGGTAATGGCATGTTGAACCAACTCCGTTTTTTATTAAAATTGTTGTCATCAACTTTTGCCAGACTTGCTGGCCTTAAATCTCTTTTATGCTCAGCCAATCATGTTTTGTAAGCCCGTCCAGTTTCTCCAATGTAAATAACAGTGCAATCCCGACAAGGAATCTGGTAAACTACACCAGGTCTAAATGCCCTTTTTACCGAGTCTTTCGCTTTTGGTAAAATGTCTTTTAAAGTTAAATGCGGTTTGCTACAAATTAAAATTCTTAAGCTTCCTAATATTTTTGACAAAGCCTCAAAGTATCTTGGAATACAGCAACCATACATAGATAACACTATTCTATAACGCAAATTTACTTATTCGTGACATTCCATTTGAATAAGATTTCATTGGATGTGACCTACGTCAATAATTACATGAATGACAATAATGAATAAATTGTCATATATTTTGTAAAATATTTGTGGTCGAAAGTAAAGTGAGGAAAAAGAACCGCAATCTTCAACCTACAAGCGACGTTGCAGCTACAAGCTTGGGCGCTGTTAATCTTTGCATTGGCTAGTGGTTTCAAGCAATGAATTTGGGTTTATTGGTTGAAAGTTGTCTATGGTTCTGGATTTAAGCTAGGTTAGGAACTCATACCAGGCTTTTAACTAGCCGAATATAAGGTTAGCACTTGCTTATGAAAATACTCAACAAAGCTATAACCCTTCCTCAGCCTACTTTTGCATTAAAATCTTGTCCCAGAGTTGCAAACTTCCTAAATTTCAGTTCTCAGCATTTTTTTCCATTGATTTCAATACGAATTTATAGTGAGGGCCCAGAGTTAATTGAAGCATAATTTGATTGTCGCATTTACACAGAGGGTTTTATCCACTAAGTTGTCCATGCTGGCCTAAACGCAGCCAGGCAAAGAGCAACTACCTAGAAATGAAGCACTCAATGTTATTACAACAGCAGGGCCCCCATCAGTAATGTCGAGGTTAAGAATATCAAATCAGTCAGCTGCACCGGCTACATCCAAATGGAAAGAAAATTGCTTCACTATTTTGATGTTTTTTATTTCATTTATTTATCTCAGATCGAATGAATTTGGTCCATATGGAAAGAAAGCAAATATACAAAGCGCAGGGACACACTAAACATTTGCATGACATTGGTGCGGCAACACCAGGTTTAATTCTCTGATTTCCGCGCCAAGCCTACTGTCTTTGATTAGCACTGAACCAGTCGAGTTGCCTTGTAGGGCTAGTAATATTAGCACAGCAACTGATCCTTTCTGCCTCGTCAAACAAAAGCAAGAAAGAGTTGAAGAATTCTTACAATTTTTGTTTAAAAATATTCGCAGCTCCGTCGAGGGTGCGCAGAACGAAAATTCCGCAGCGATACCGGTAAAGGCTGCCACCAGCCTTAACAAGATCAAGCAGTGGGACCAACATGCATTTCCTAACAGAAATCTGAAGCATAATCAGGCTAAAACGACAACTCACTACTTGCTTTGCCACGTTCACGTTTTGACAAAGAATGGTGAAATACATGTGGTAAGCATATAGGCTATGTATGAGCAGATGCTCATCTGATATATGAAGCGTAATTCTGTCTGTCTGTTTTAACTTCTCTGAAACTGCTACAAGTAAAAGCATCAAACTTGGCACGATTGATCACCACCCCGTGCTGAGTGTCATAAGAGTGTTCGTGACGTCATCATGATGTCATAACCAAAAACAATTTTTTTAGAATTTACATTACTTGACCGAGGACAACCGCTTTTTGCTCAAACAGAAACCAGCTTCCGACTTACCACATTACAAAAATATACATTTGTTTGGGGTATAAAATGACGTCACAATCAATAATTTAGTGCATAATGTATTTTATGTTTTTCTCAAAAAGTACTTATCGCACAAACGCAATTAACCCTGCTCTGGTACCATGGAGTCAATATGACCCCAGGCTTATTTTATAGTTTTATCTTTGAGATATGACCCCAAACTTTGAGATTATAAGTTTTCATCTCGCTTTGTATTTTCTTTGCAGGTTCTTGTCAACTGTTTCTATTCATTCAATCTTAATTTCAATATTGCCTTTTTTGTAAATTTCACATTTTATTTGTTTGGGGTCATATTGACCCGATGAAAGAACTATTCATATCGTTGATTGTTCTTCAAGCTAAGCGCAAATTGGTGACCCCGAAAACACCTCAGGTTGTGAAACAAATCATTTGCAGCTGTGGAATTTTACCAGAAGCACCTCTAGCTGTTTAAAACATCACCCAGCATTGTCCACCAGGGCGCAAGAGATGCAGGATTGTCCGAGATATGAAGGACAGAAAGTACAGACTCAACTGCAGTAGATGTCATAGCACCACTTGTGAAGAACACAGCAAGATGGTCCAAAACCAGTGTCAGATGTAAAATATTCGTGTGTTGTGCACTCCACTACATTTTTGAAGCAGAAAACACGGACTAATAACAAATTGAGTTTTTCTACTGGTGTCAAAATGTATTTTTAGGAATGGGGTTATATTGACCACAAGGTACTGCTAACGTGATTTTTTTCACGGTACCAGAGCAGAGTGAAACGTTCTTTAAGGAAATATTAATAAGGTGATTTCGATAAAAACAATTTTACAACAATTAAAGTTTATTTGGCAATACTACGAGCAATTCTTTATTTAAGCACTTTTAGCCTTTTAAGCATTTTTTCATATCTTTTTCCCTTCCACGCTTAAAACTGGTTTTAGGATGTCATAATATATACATCGTACGATTAACGCAAATGTTCGCTACCGCACATCATAATATGAAAATGTTTTCAAAAATTGCAACGTTTTTGCGAAATCACTTTACTAAAAAACCAATTTGTGACCTCATTTGTCAACTGATTTTCAAAATTTTTCCAACAAATTAAAGATTATTTTAAGGCGATTACAATAATGTTTAGTATGTACAATTAATATTTATTTTTATAGTCAAAAACTAAACTATAAGATTTGTGGCGTAACTTTTTACCCCTCCCAAAAAGTGGTAAGCTCAGTAAGAAGAGGTAACTGTAATACTAAAACGTTATAGTAAAGTACTTTCTTTTGAAAGCTTAGAAAATTTGCTTTCCAGCAACATGTGGCCCTAATTGTTTAGGGTAAAGGATTAGTTTATAATGACTGATCGAAAATTGGTTGCCATATATTATGTATCATTTTTAGTTGAACAATTATCCTACTTGACCTAACAAACTTGCAATTGTTAAACAAAGTTAGTTCTTTGGTACATTTTTTCTCACAAGCATGGTTCTTTTTCATTGTCTGTCGACGTTTTCAAAAAGATCTATTGAAAACTGAAGTTTCAAAATCAGGGGTTCTTAATTCACTTTGAAGCCTGCACCCTGTCCTGATGGAAAAATCTTTTTTGCACTCCTTGTATCATTTCATGTAATTCTTTTTGTATTAACATCGCTGATATCAATTGTCAGAGAAGAGAAGTTGGCACCCGAAAAAGTCTCTTCTCGCATCCCCAATTGAGAACCGCTGCTCTAAATGTTTATAAAATGTAGTCCACCGGTTGAAAGCACTCAAAATTTTGATAACTGCAGTTCACAAAATCGAAATTTCTAGAAGATTAAATCCTTTGGTACTTTTGTCTATTCTTTCTCGATAGCATGGATGTTTGGCATTATCAATCAAAATATTCAAAAAGACTCATCAAAAAATAAAGTCTACAAATTTTAATATGGAGCTTACTCCAAGCAAAACACTTGGTGATCACCCAAGAAGAAAACGAAAAAGTAAAGACGGCCCTTTCTTATCGTTTGCAACAAAATGTAAGTGTAGAGCTACATATCAGCTAAATGAGGAATTTTCTTTGAAATTGGGCAAGGCTGCCACAGCAGCCAGCTGATTTGATGTTCTTAGCCTCGACATTATTAATAGGGGGCCCCCGCTATAGCTATAACTTAACTGTGAGTGCTTCATTTTGAATTAGTTTGCTCTTTGCATGGCGGCGTTTATGCCAGAGCCAAGGAACATGAAGCAGTCAAAGATGTTACTTCATATTGATTCGCCTTCAGTAACGAAAAAGTGGTATGTAGCAATTCTAACAATAATGGCTCAAAACGCATTGTGAGGTGGTAATGTTAAATGACATCTCAATGCTTGCCATTATTTACTGAAAACAGCAGCAGGCAGCAAAATTATCCACTATCATTTTGATAGCGAACATAAATGGTAAAGCTCATTACAAATATTTGTAATTGCAAGGATATCGGTACAAAACACTAATCGTCATTTAGATGTAGGGAGGTCTGGATTAGACGCAAAGTTAAATGTAATAAAATCGCAAATTTAAGAAAAGATCAAAATTAAACAATAATAGCATCAACCTGTACCACTGCATTAAGAGGGGATGTTTTTGTTTGAAAAGAGCTTAATTCGCGCGTATTGCAATAGGTTATATGACTTAGGGGAAAGCCACAGCCCCTTTTGATGCTGTAGCCGAATTAAAGCAAATAGCGCCAGCAAAAATCTTAATGTCACAAATATTAATACGAAAAAGAGTATGTTACTAAATCATTTCTTTGTTGCTCTCATAAATGCTTGTACTGTGAAGCCGGTGTAGCTGCATTAATCGATACGTTTTTAAATCGGCACGGGTGATGATATGCCCTGCCGGGATAAAATTGCTTAATACGTAGCAGAAAAATGTTTTCTATTTTTCTTGATAATAGCTTTATCGAGCTACCGGAATCAAACCTGAAAATTTGGGAAAAGCAAGGACTCATTTAACTTCTATAAGCATAACTAAGCAAGAAAAAACGAATATGAATCATAATGCGTAGCTAGCAGGGACTTGAGGGAGTTTGAGGCGGAATCAAAATTAACAACGTCAGTGGACCAAAGGCATAGCCAGGATCTTTAAGTGAGCTATTTTATTAGGAAAAGGAGCACAAAAAGTCATGAAAATCAAATGCGCAGAAAACATACAAACTTTTGGTTACTCTTCATACAAGAGCCTGATAGGAAAAGCCGGCTGAACCGACACTCTCGATCTCGACATTGCTGATGGGGGCTCTTCGAGTGACTCCGTCCAGTTGTGTAAAGTCCATGTGCCCAGTGCTTGCATGTTAAGAACTGAACCCAATCATCATCAGGCCGACTGTCACTGAAGTGTTCACAGCATACTAAGCATATCTATATTATTTAGCTCTACATATTTTCAGTAAAAATCACGCTTAGTTATTTATTCTTACTAAATGCTGAAGTCCATTGCAACAACTGTTAAAATTGACTCTTGACAGTAATCGTGTATTTTGGGACGAAGTTTGTAATCTTTCTATCAACCACTCATACCAAAAGACACTGATCTAACGTAGTTCAAAACCTAGGTTTCCTCGATACTGCAGCAGTGAGATTTAAATATTCCTGTACTATGATGCAACCAAATTATTTAGCATTTACTAAAAGACTTACTTGGGTTGAAAACAGCTTTTTGAAGATATTTTCCATCTGACTGAAACTACAGTTCTATTGCTTTGTTTGACAAATCTCACGTATTAAACAGATCTGTGATCAATTTATAGACTTTATGTAATGCATAAAGCGCGGGAAATCTGAAATGCTACAATTGACCCGCGTTACATTTGTCACCGGTTTCCCCTATCTCAACTGAATGACCTAGAGATTCTTTGATATCGCCTAACGTTTGTGCTCCATCATTTTTTATTGCTGCAGCCCAAATCATCTATGGTTGCAGCGTTTCTTTAACACTGCGTATCTAGACAAGACCTTGAGATTCTGCAATATTCCCAAACTTTTTATTTGCTTGCTATTGCGCTGTTTTTTTTCCAAAACCTTGCTCTGCTTTTTCTCGAAGAGCACATCGCGCGGGCGCTGGCAACCTCACGTTCGTCCACCTGCTCTTTCCGCTGCGCAGAACCACATTGATTCAATATAAATGGCAGAGACGAGGGGGCGACGATGGAGTGTGAGGGGCGGAACTCAGGTTTACAAGTGTGGTTTCCTACCACGCCGATAAAAAAGTATTTCCGCTTCCAAAGATCATTTTTTCAAATTTAACGCCGGCAAATATTTTGTATAGCGAAGCTCTGGATTGTGTACCGGCAAAGCGGTAGGAAAGACGAAGGAGCATAGAGGTCGTAGTATTTTCCCTAATTTCTTGAATCCCATGAAGAAATCAAGGCATTTTGGGATGAGAATTAGGAAAATAATCAAGTGATGATTTCCAAAAAAATCCTCTTACAGATTTCATATCTTTGTTCTGTCACGAATAAGGAAATTTGTCTTGTAAGAATTGTTTTCACATATGCGTATGTGTTGTATTATTTTGTTCGCTCGGCTACTAATTGAGAATAAAAGACCTTTTTTCCTCGCAATTGGATTTGCTGTAAGTACGCCTTTATTACGTCACAAGTGTGTATGACATAATAAAATTCCAGATTGATCTAGTGATTCTAGCTTCTTCGAAGAATTTCGTTGACCGATTGCACAAGTAATGCTTTTTCTCTTTTTCACGTGATTTCGTTCTAGAGTTTTCTGGATTCTTTTTTCATTTATTTATAAGGCGAAGGGATTTTTTAGTGGTAGTAGTTAGTAGTATAGAAAAGCGTTGTAGCGGGGAGAGAGAGTGATTGATTGACGCAGTAAAACAGGGCTACTTTTTTGTGATAATTTATTGTGGATTCTGTTGACTGGCGAATATTGAACAGTTATTAGTGAAATTAGTTTTGGCGGTTTTTTGAATGTGTAGTAAAGTGATTAATTCTGAGATCGTTGAGCGAAGAAGCGTGAAGTGGTAAAGTATTATTTCTGCGAATACATTATTCTGTTTAACGTAGTTAAAGGTCTTTCTAGCGGAAGCCAGTCTTTTCCAAGTTTTATTAAGTTGCAGTCAGACCTAATTATCCGAGTGATTATCATACGTGGCCTCAATTTAAAAAAAAAATTTAGGATTTAGAACTGAAAAGTCTATTATTATCATCAAAACGCGACATACCCCCACCCCCAAAGTTGCTTCTGGCTACGCCACAGTGTGCCGAAACTACATGGTGTCCATAAAGTCTTGAATACTTTTCAAAATTTTATTCCTAAAAAACCAAAGCAAATAAAATTATTTGGTTTTTTGCAAAGTCTGTTTATTCAAATTTATTTTAAAATTTTTAGCTGTTTAATAGCCATATTTCAAGAATTTAAGTTTGCAAGCTATTCATGGACTTCCAACACATCGTTTATTTGTTGCTCTCAATATGTCAAGGCGATATTCAATTTCGAGCCGAGTGTTCCCCAGTATTTCTTTGTTTACTATTGCAAGAACATTGATCATTCGCGATTGTAATGTTTCGATGTCACGTACTGGTGTTCTACAAAATCTGTCTTTTACATAACCCCACAAAAAGTCTATGGGGTGATATCTGTAGGTCTTGGCGGCCACGGGGTTGGGTCACTTCTCCCAATTCATCGGTTTGGAAAGTTTCATTTAAAAAGTCAGGAACCATGAAACCCCAATGTGGAGGGGCACCATCTTGCTAAAACACAACACACGGCTGGAACTCTTATAATTGAGGAACAACGTAAATGTTTCAGCATATCCACATAAATGTCTGCTGTAATTGTGGATTCAGCAAAAATGATCGGTCCAATAATCTGGTTGTGCATTAAACCACACCAAACATTAAGTTTGGAACTGTCTTTTTCTACAACCTCATGAAAAGTTTGTGATCGCCATATTTGAACGATATTCTCGTTGACTTCCCCGGATACATGAAACGATGCTTGTTGTTGTTGTTTACCCGACCCCTTCCGAGGGATGGGGGCTTGGCGGATGACTATGGAGCCCCACAAGATGGGCAACTCCCCAAAGTCTGGACCAGAGGTCGTACAGAGAAGAGAGTCGCCAAAGAGTGAGCGGCGCAAAGAGTCCGTATCTGGATAGTGCAGAATGAGATGAGAGGTGTCCTGGGACGGGTGTCCACAGGCGCTGCAGGAAGGATTCTCGATTCTGCCAATCCTAGAGAGATAAGAACCTAAAAGAAGGCTGTGTCCGTTGCAGCGTAGACGAGAGAGGACACAGCAAGCAGGGCGAGGGAGCACAAGTTCCTTAATGGAAATCAAGGAAACCTGTGTATCAAAGAATTTAGATGAGACAGTACACCTCCAGTCCGAGAAAAGATAAGAAAAGAGAGACTACAAGGGATTGCGGAAGGCACAAGTAGTGCTCCCCATCTGGCTAGCTCATCAGTAGCGTCATTACCCAAGAGAAACGACTGTCCGGGGACCCATTGCAGTCTGATAGAACAGGAGGAGAGAGCAGACAGTTCCTGCCAGATCTGCCACAGAGTTTGAAATAAGAGGAGAGATGGAGGAGAGGATAGGGTGGCGAGGACAGAACGAGAGTCAGATAGTAGAAGAGATGAGAAATTGCAGACTTGTTGGTGCTGCCGCGACCAGCAAAGAGCGTGCAGAATGGCGCAGGCTTCAGCGGAGAAACTTGAACATACTGGGCTTGCTGAAAAGGAAAAAGTGGCCTCAGTGCCACACAGAGAGCAGTTGGCAAAAACACCGGAGCCGTCTTTGCCAAAAGGAAAAGGAATAGAGCCGTCTGTCCAGAGTACCAAGTCATGAGGGAGAAAAGAGTCAAGGTGGGCGACAGCCGTACCTTGGCGAAAATTAGAGGAGGTTCAGTGCGGGAGCATGGAGTGGAGAGAGTGGACTCCACCGTGAAGGGAGGCAAATTCCAAGGAGGAAAGGGAGGGCACACAAGAAGAACTCCCCTAGGAGCAGTAGAAGAAAGCATGAGCGGGTGAGTGAACGCAAAGACTCTCCAGAATGATCTCCAGAGTCTTGGTTTCACTCAAAGTTTATCCAAACCTGAAATAGGAAAGGAGGTTGGGAGACGAAGTGCCCGCTCATAAGATCAAAGAGTAAAATGACTCAGGGTGACTCGTAGGGAAGGAACAGAAGCCTCGGAGAGAAAAAGTAGGATAAGGGAGGACGAGAGGCAGCCGGTGATGGCGGGACTGGCCACTCGGTGGAGACGTTCCAATTTGGTGAAATTGGTAGCGCTTAGGAAAGGAAACCATCCGGGTGAAACGTGAGAAAGGGCCGAAGAACAGCTTTATACGGAAGAGGGACTCCTTATAGGGGCACCATGAGGAAGCAGAGATACAGCGTAGGGCCTTGAGAAGTGGGAAAAACTTGGCCCTCAGCGAAGATACATGTTTAGAAAGGGAAAGAGTGCAGTCGAAAGTGACCCCAAGAAAAGTTGGAGTGGGATTGAAACGGAGGTGGGAGCAGAGTAGAAGGAAGTTGGGCTGGAGGTTAGCTTGGTGGGGATCCACTGAAAAGAAGGAGGCCTCACATTTGCTCGGATTGAGAGAAAGACACCAGTGCTCAGACCAGCGCTCCAATCGAAACAGTGCTCCTTGTGTGGCATCCACCGCTGCGGAAACCAAGGGGGAGGAGGACCCAATGGCCAGATCGTCAGCATAAAGAGAACAGCTGATGAAAGGCACAAAAGCCAGAAGATCATTGATGAAGAGAGAGAAAAGTACAGGGCCAAGAACGAATCCTTGCGGAACACCTCGACGAACTCAAAAGGAACGACTCTTGTGATTTTGATAAACCACGCAAGCGTGCCTATCACAAAGGAAAGATGGAGTTCAACGAGCAAAGCAAAAAAGGAGGCCAGCCGAAAGGAGTTGGTGGAAAAGGGCGGGATGCCAGACAGAGCCAAAAGCTTTGGAGAAATCGATAGTAGAGAGAATCGTCCGAGAGCCCCGCCTGGGTTTGTTAAACCCATCCGAAATGGACTGAGAAAGGTACAGAATCTGATCTAGTGTAGACCGTCCAGGGCAGAAACCGGACTGGCGGATGGGAAGAGAATGGAATTCGATTCCAGAAACAAGAGTAGACGAGATAGAATGATGCGTTCAAACAGCTTTGATATGCAGGAGGTGAGAGAGATAGGCCGCAAAAAAGCAAGAGAGTCGAGAGACTTTCCCATCTTGTAGATGGGAATAATAGATGTCTTCCAGATGGAAGGAAAGGAATGCAAAGTCCAGGAGAGATTGAAGATAAAATTCCATGCCAGAGCGAGGAAGATGCTTTAGCATGGGATAGGCAACTTTGTCTGGGCCAGTGGCAGTGGACGAGGAGAGGTTGGAGGCAGCCGCAAGAAATCCATCGGGGGAGAAAAAGAGCAAAAAAACGAGTGAGACTCCACGGGGCACGGGGCTCGGCGGAGCTCAAAGAGGTAGCCTCTGGCTCTGCTACGCACGGCCTTTGGCTGAGAAACGGAAAAGTGAGATCTCAGGTAAGCGGCATAGACCGAAGCCGATTCCCTAGGAGAAGAACAGTTGAAGACAAGGAAGGAGAGCCAGCGATAGAGCGAAAAAGAAAGTATACAGATTTAGGGTTAGATTTGGGTGAGAGAGAAGAGCAAGTCGTCTGCCATGCCACAGCCTTGGCCTTGGCAATGACTGACGAGGCACGTCGAGAAGCGGAGATGTAAGCCTGATAATCTTCATCGCTTCTGTGAGCGGCAGCAAAAGCCTTGCGTTTTTCACTAACCGCACTTTCCACCTCACCAGACCAGCAGGCTTTAGGAGGGCGTTTGATGCGGCCGAAAAGAAATGGAAGATTTGGCCGCATTCAGTGCCAGAGAGATAATGAAAGCAGCAGCAGCAGAGGAAAGAGAAAGAGACGAGTATTCCTCTGCAAATGGACAGTGAGAGTCAAAGTAGCAGGCAAAGCCATCCCAGCGAGCTTTCTGAAAATTAAAGGATGGAGGACGCTCGTTGGGGCGATAGGCCGGAGAGAGAGGGACGGATAGAAGAATTGGGAGGTGGTCTGAACCCAGGTCCTGAAGCACCTCCCAAGAGCAAGAAAAGGCAAGAGAAGAGGAAGCAAAGGAGATGTCAGGAGAGGAGCGACTGCCAGTGAAGCGATGGAGAAGGATGGGTGTGTATAGGTCATTGAGGAGGAGGAAGTCAGAAGAGATGAGCCAGTCAAATACTTCTTCCCTGCAGGGGTCGGAAGTACCTCTTGAGTCCCAGAGGGGGTGATGGCAATTGAAGTCCCCCTAGAATGAAGTAAATTCTGAAGGAGAAAAGAATGGAGGGAGAAAAGGAGTCGGTTCTGCCATCCGCTGGAGAGGAGCGAATAGGGGGGACATACGCATTAAGAAATGACAGCGAGGAGGAGTTGTTAAGAGAGATGTTGACCCCTACATAATCAGAGTAGGAATCAAACGAAGAAAGAGAGGAGATAGAAAGTTCAGAAAAGGATAGGCTCTGCCTGACGAAAATGACAACGCCGCTGCTAGAGTGCGTTCCATCAGGAGAGAGAATGCCAGACCGGGAGTGGGTGCGATCAAAACGCAGAGCAGAGAATCCAAAAATCCAGAAAGAGGAAGATGAGTTAAGATTGGATTCCTGGATACAGATAAGGTCGACGGGATGGGACAAAAGAAAGTGAAGCGGTTCAGTGCTCCTGGCTCGGAGACCTCCAGCATTCCATTGGAGAACCCTGAGAGAGTCAGGGGGGAGAGGAGGCAGGAGATGCAGGACAGCCAAGAGCAGGAGACGATGGTGAATGTGGCAGAGGGAGAAGATATAAAATGGGCAGATGGGGGAAAAGAGGTTTGGAGAGAAGGGTGGGGTGGGAGTGCAGCATTAGCAGAGGGGGGCCAGATTGTACAGTGGAGGTATACACGTCGAAGGAGTCCGAGGTGGGAGTCACAGTGTTACGGCAGGGGGAAGCTCCAAGAGTGAGAGCTGCCAAGAGCTCTGAATTTGGAGAGGGAAAGTTGTGAGCACCTTAGATGGACCCATTTGGAGCAAGTGCAGCATTGCACTGACTTGCCCCCCCCCCCCCCCCAAGTCACATGGGGCCAGGGTTAGGATGAACGTTACCACTCATCAGGAGAAGGAGAAGAATGAGGAGACAAAGACAGGCAAGAGAAAGACAGGAGAAAAGAATAAGAGAAAACAGGCGACCGATTTTGAAGAAGCTGTGAGCTGCCCTTTTGCGGTCGTTCAGGGGCAGCATAGTGAAAAAATGAAGGGGAGTGCTCAGGGTACCTGGAACCCTCGGGAAGGCCAACATCCATTTTGATCCAACCCAAACGGGGTCGGGGACCGCACCACCACGTTGAGGCGGCTGTTGATTGGTGCAGTGAAAAGATGCTTCGTCTGAGAAAACCACACATCTAAGGTAGTCACTGTCATAATCAATGCGCTGAAGAATTTCTTCAGCAAAAACTGCTCGGCAAGGGCGATCATCATCTGGCTTAAAAGCTTGAACAGTTTGTAATTTGTAAGCATGGAGTCGAAGTATGAACTGTGCTTCCAGGGATAGCAAGTTCATTTGATGCACCACGAATTGATTTCCTTGAGCTGCGATGAAACACAGTATCGACAGTCTCTTCATCAACACTTGGGCTACCCGATCTTTTGCGATCCAAAATGCTCCCGATCTTCATAAAGTTTTTAAATTGTCTCTTAAAGCTGTTAATGTGAGGAGGGTCTTGTCCAAACTTATATCTGACTTTGCGTCGTACTGCCTTTGGTGATTTCGACTCAAGGTACCTAAAAGGTACCTAAGAACACATTGAGCTTTTTGTTGAATCGTCAACATTTTTCATACTTTGTTGCAAACTGACGCCCTAATTCAAAATTACTTATTCTTGTTCGGTTTAACTATAAAACAACCTGTAAAAAGTAAAACAAACTTTATGTTAGTATAATACACTGTCGAAAATTTAAAGTTTCTTTCTTATGTGGTTTTTGAGATGTAAAAATTTTTAAGTGTTCAGCACTTTATGGACAACCTGTAGTTTTATGATCTTTCAAGCGTAATATGTCAAAATATTTTAAAGCAATCAAATCTGATTGTTGTAAGCTAAATGTTAAACGAAATACAGTCAACTTCGGATATAAGAGATTCAGATATAAGGGATTTTCGCTTATAAGGAACTACGCAAAAGGTCCCAAATGATTTTCAATATAAACTAATAAGTCGGTTATAAGAGAATTCGGTTATAAGAGACTGATTAAGCTGGTCCCGGCGGATCTCTTATATCCGAAGTTGACTGTATAAACTCCAAAGATCGCATCTCTTGCAGCCCAAATGGCCCGGCAAACGACGCATTAGCTCATCATATCACTGCTCACAAGCTAAACCAATGACTTAGAAGTAACTATGGCTAAACACAGTGTTGCCTACAATCTGCAATAAAATTTTAAACAATTTTTTAATCAGAATAATTTTTTGCCATCCTTACAGCAAAATTTATTTTGGCATTTACAAGTGAATTCCAAAATGAAATTTAGCTTGTGCAGCCCCCATTTCGATACACCATTCTAAGTTGGGCATCACAAACAACAGACTTTGGCATGAATAGTAAGCTTTCAACAGAACATATTTGTTCAAAAACTGAAAATTAATAAAATGAATGGCGAATGATCCAACATCGGTTCTAACTGGTTGCAAATTAACTAAACGTGGTACGATCAACCCACCAAACGTTATGATTTATCACTTTCATCTCCGACTTGGAACCTCACAAAATCATGTATTTTAAGATCAGCCATTACAAGCCATTGTTCAACTGAGATATCGGTGTCCAATAAAAAAGGTTGCCGTAGCAATTCGCGACTGTTGTTTACAGGAGGCGAGAAATTCTTTTTATCAACATTATCATCCATTGGCTCTTCATGGCTTTCGATATCTTTCTTATCGCAATTCTCTTGCCGTAAGTGTTCCATATCTAAAAACAATATTTTGATATCACAAAAAAATTAGCAACACCGATAATAATTACCATCAAGTCACCATGTAGCTGTTTCGGTGTGAGTGTATAAATACGAGCGTCAAGTAAAACCAGCGCACTGTGAGTGCTGAATTTTAGCAAGTGTGCGTGTGTGTGTACTGTACTCTCACCACTTCTTTTCAGGACATAATTTGGATGGGAAGGATGCTTTTGCTAAAAAGAAAGTCGAAGCCGCAACCCTGCCTCCATCTTGAAGAACTACGCCAACAACTCAAAAAAATTCTTTCGGTGAAATATTGCTTATCCCAAACCAGGATAGAGGAGGATTTCCGGCATGAAAAATATTCGGGAGTAAAAACTTATGTCAAACATATTTTATGATAGTACAATTCAGAGTAATTACGAATAGTGACTCTAGGGCACCCCCTTAAGCGACAAGACAGATAATCATTGTGATCCTATTGCGATCCTGCAAGAAAAAGCCAGCAGTTACCATATCAACACTGGATGAGGCTTAACCCTTGGCGATCCGATTTATTCTATTCCAGCGACGCCGGCTTGTCCTCTGTCTCTTTTCTGTCAAGTCGTGATGCAGTTTTATAGCGCATACTATGAAACCACAAAAGCGCTAGAACAACTTCAAAGGTACCTACAAGCGCCAAAAAAAGGCGTTGAATACTCCCTGTCTCTCGTGTATCACATACAAGTAATTGGACTTGGTATGGCAACTGTAACGGTACAGCATTCCTGAAATGACGTTGGGCTGCAAAAAGTTAAAAGGCTAGGCCATCAAGATAGAAGAAAAGGGAGAAAGACTAGCTATCAGAATTTTGGTTCCATGTCACGAAGAGAAAAAACTGTTGATATGATGGAAAAAAGATAGAAATTCTCCATGTCCGAAAAACCAAGTGGAAGGGAGGATAATCCAAGGAACTAGACAATGGATATAAACTGTACTACCGAGAGGGTGATGGGACTCCTTATAGGGGCACCATGAGGAAGCAGAGATACAGCGTAGGGCCTTGAGAAGTGGGAAAAACTTGGCCCTCAGCGAAGATACATGTTTAGAAAGGGAAAGAGTGCAGTCGAAAGTGACCCCAAGAAAAGTTGGAGTGGGATTGAAACGGAGGTGGGAGCAGAGTAGAAGGAAGTTGGGCTGGAGGTTAGCTTGGTGGGGATCCACTGAAAAGAAGGAGGCCTCACATTTGCTCGGATTGAGAGAAAGACACCAGTGCTCAGACCAGCGCTCCAATCGAAACAGTGCTCCTTGTGTGGCATCCACCGCTGCGGAAACCAAGGGGGAGGAGGACCCAATGGCCAGATCGTCAGCATAAAGAGAACAGCTGATGAAAGGCACAAAAGCCAGAAGATCATTGATGAAGAGAGAGAAAAGTACAGGGCCAAGAACGAATCCTTGCGGAACACCTCGACGAACTCAAAAGGAACGACTCTTGTGATTTTGATAAACCACGCAAGCGTGCCTATCACAAAGGAAAGATGGAGTTCAACGAGCAAAGCAAAAAAGGAGGCCAGCCGAAAGGAGTTTGTGGAAAAGGGCGGGATGCCAAACAGAGCCAAAAGCTTTGGAGAAATCGATAGTAGAGAGAATCGTCCGAGAGCCCCGCCTGGGTTTGTTAAACCCATCCGAAATGGACTGAGAAAGGTACAGAATCTGATCTAGTGTAGACCGTCCAGGGCAGAAACCGGACTGGCGGATGGGAAGAGAATGGAATTCGATTCCAGAAACAAGAGTAGACGAGATAGAATGATGCGTTCAAACAGCTTTGATATGCAGGAGGTGAGAGAGATAGGCCGCAAAAAAGCAGGAGAGTCGAGAGACTTTCCCATCTTGTAGATGGGAATAATAGAAGATGTCTTCCAGATGGAAGGAAAGGAATGCAAAGTCCAGGAGAGATTGAAGATAAAATTCCATGCCAGAGCGAGGAAGATGCTTTAGCATGGAATAGGCAACTTTGTCTGGGCCAGTGGCAGTGGACGAGGAGAGGTTGGAGGCAGCCGCAAGAAATCCATCGGGGGAGAAAAAGAGCAAAAAAACGAGTGAGACTCCACGGGGCACGGGGCTCGGCGGAGCTCAAAGAGGTAGCCTCTGGCTCTGCTACGCACGGCCTTTGGCTGAGAAACGGAAAAGTGAGATCTCAGGTAAGCGGCATAGACCGAAGCCGATTCCCTAGGAGAAGAACAGTTGAAGACGAGGAAGGAGAGCCAGCGATAGAGCGAAAAAGAAAGTATACAGATTTAGGGTTAGATTTGGGTGAGAGAGAAGAGCAAGTCGTCTGCCATGCCACAGCCTTGGCCTTGGCAATGACTGACGAGGCACGTCGAGAAGCGGAGATGTAAGCCTGATAATCTTCATCGCTTCTGTGAGCGGCAGCAAAAGCCTTGCGTTTTTCACTAACCGCACTTTCCACCTCACCAGACCAGCAGGCTTTAGGAGGGCGTTTGATGCGGCCGAAAAGAAATGGAAGATTTGGCCGCATTCAGTGCCAGAGAGATAATGAAAGCAGCAGCAGCAGAGGAAAGAGAAAGAGACGAGTATTCCTCTGCAAATGGACAGTGAGAGTCAAAGTAGCAGGCAAAGCCATCCCAGCGAGCTTTCTGAAAATTAAAGGATGGAGGACGCTCGTTGGGGCGATAGGCCGGAGAGAGAGGGACGGATAGAAGAATTGGGAGGTGGTCTGAACCCAGGTCCTGAAGCACCTCCCAAGAGCAAGAAAAGGCAAGAGAAGAGGAAGCAAAGGAGATGTCAGGAGAGGAGCGACTGCCAGTGAAGCGATGGAGAAGGATGGGTGTGTATAGGTCATTGAGGAGGAGGAAGTCAGAAGAGATGAGCCAGTCAAATACTTCTTCCCTGCAGGGGTCGGAAGTACCTCTTGAGTCCCAGAGGGGGTGATGGCAATTGAAGTCCCCCTAGAATGAAGTAAATTCTGAAGGAGAAAAGAATGGAGGGAGAAAAGGAGTCGGTTCTGCCATCCGCTGGAGAGGAGCGAATAGGGGGGACATACGCATTAAGAAATGACAGCGAGGAGGAGTTGTTAAGAGAGATGTTGACCCCTACATAATCAGAGTAGGAATCAAACGAAGAAAGAGAGGAGATAGAAAGTTCAGAAAAGGATAGGCTCTGCCTGACGAAAATGACAACGCCGCTGCTAGAGTGCGTTCCATCAGGAGAGAGAATGCCAGACCGGGAGTGGGTGCGATCAAAACGCAGAGCAGAGAATCCAAAAATCCAGAAAGAGGAAGATGAGTTAAGATTGGATTCCTGGATACAGATAAGGTCGACGGGATGGGACAAAAGAAAGTGAAGCGGTTCAGTGCTCCTGGCTCGGAGACCTCCAGCATTCCATTGGAGAACCCTGAGAGAGTCAGGGGGGAGAGGAGGCAGGAGATGCAGGACAGCCAAGAGCAGGAGACGATGGTAAATGTGGCAGAGGGAGAAGATATAAAATGGGCAGATGGGGGAAAAGAGGTTTGGAGAGAAGGGTGGGGTGGGAGTGCAGCATTAGCAGAGGGGGGCCAGATTGTACAGTGAAGGTCTAAGGAATCCGTCTCTGTTCTGTATAAATCTTTTCTTCGGCCCTTTCTCACTTACGTTTCAACCGGATGGTTTCCTTTCTTAAGCGCTACCAATTTCACCAAATTGGAATGTCTCCACCGAGTGGCCAGTCCCGCCATCACCGGCTGCCTCTTGTCCTCCCTTATCCTACTTTTTCTCTCCGAGGCTTCTTTACCTCCCCTACGAGTCACCCTGAGTCATTGTACTCTTTGATCTTATGAGTGGGCACTTCGTCTCCCAACCTCCTTTCCTATTTCAGGTTTGGCCAGACTTGGAGTGAAACCAAGACTCTGGAGAGTCTTTGCGTTCACTCACCCGCTCATGCTTTCTTCTACTGCTCCTAGGGGAGTTCTTCTTGTGTGCCCTCCCTTTCCTCCTTGGAATTTGCCTCCCTTCACGGTGGAGTCCACTCTCTCCACTCCATGCTCCCGCACTGAACCTCCTCTAATTTTCGCCAAGGTACGGCTGTCGCCCACCTTGACTCTTTTCTCCCTCATGACTTGGTACTCTGGACAGACGGCTCTATTCCTTTTCCTTTTGGCAAAGACGGCTCCGGTGTTTTTGCCAACTGCTCTCTGTGTGGCACTGAGGCCACTTTTTCCTTTTCAGCAAGCCCAGTATGTTCAAGTTTCTCCGCTGAAGCCTGCGCCATTCTGCACGCTCTTTGCTGGTCGCGGCAGCACCAACAAGTCTGCAATTTCTCATCTCTTCTACTATCTGACTCTCGTTCTGTCCTCGCCACCCTATCCTCTCCTCCATCTCTCCTCTTATTTCAAACTCTGTGGCAGATCTGGCAGGAACTGTCTGCTCTCTCCTCCTGTTCTATCAGACTACAATGGGTCCCCGGACAGTCATTTCTCCCGGGGAAACAACGCGACTAATGAGCTAGCCAGATGGGGAGCGCTACTCGTGCTCTTTGCAACCCTTGTAGTCTCTCTCCTCTTATCTCTCGTATCCACTCTTCTCTTTTCTCGGACTGGAGGTGTACTGTCTCATCTAAATTCTTTGATACACAGGTTTCCTTGATTTCCATTAAGGAACTTGTGCTCCCTCGTCCTGCTTGCTGTGTCCTCTCTCGTCTACGCTGCATCGGACACAGCCTTCTTTTAGGTTCTTATCTCTCTAGGATTGGCAGAATCGAGAATCCTTCCTGCAGCGCCTGTGGACACCCGTCCCAGGACACCTCTCATCTCATTCTGCACTGTCCAGATACGGACTCTTTGCGCCGCTCACTCTTTGGCGACTCTCTGGTCCAGACTTTGGGGAGTTGCCTGGATTCTGGGGCTCCATGGTCATCCATCATACCCCCCATCCCTCGGAAGGAGTCGGGTAATTAACAACAACAACAGAAGGTGATGGGAGGAGAAATGGAATGGGCATCATTCAGAATAAAAAAGTTCAAGTTGAAAGAGGTGTAGAAAGTCTGATAGTTATGCGTGTACAAATTTCTGTCACGAGACAAACCGCGAACAACATCAGCGTCTACGCAACACACACCGAATGCACTATTTTCGAGAAGGATGAGATACCGACCCGAATATCACAAGAGAAATTCATCTGAATCGGTGGAGGCCTAAATGCACGCAATGAAGAAGGACCGAACAAATCGGAATTTGGAGTGGAAACACCAAAAATTAAAAAAGGACCGTCGGATTATCAATTTTGCACTGACTATAAAAACGGCAGTTCTAACATTACGTTCCAAAAAAAAAAGAGTACACCTGAGTCAGATGCAAGTGGTAGAAGGACATTTGAACTTGACTATTTGCTAAGTCGTTCAAGAGATATAAAAAGGGTTAAAAACTGTAAAGTTTTGCCAGAAGAAACCGTGTCCACTCAACACAAACCTGTTTTGCCAAATATATGTCTAATTGGAAGAAAGAAAGCACCTACCCGGGGGAATAAAAAGATCAAGTAGTGAAATTTGAAGCATGGAGAAATAAAAAAGAATTTTGTATGAATGAAACACAGCACATCAGGCAATCGTGTTTGAGAGGATGAGAAATGTTGCTACTGAAGTTTTGGCTAGAACCAGGGGAAGATCAAAAAAGAGGAACTTGGTGGCGGAACTTAATGTTCAACAAGCAGTAAAGGAGATAAAAACTGAAACAAAGTGGGTTATTGATCAGGAGTTCGCAGCAGAAAGAAAGAGTACAAAAAGGCTAAGGCAAATTCGGAAAGGATGAAAGCAAAGAAGATAATCTTCTCTGCTTTCGCAATTGCAGAGCCATTTTTTGAATATCTTCACTCTCTACGAAATACAAGAGAGTGAAGATTGCCAAAAAATGGCTCTGCGAATCGATCGACAAAAAAGCAAGAAAAGTCATGATATGTGCCAAGGGAAAGGCATTTACAATGAGGCGAGAAGACCTTCGGCTGAAAAAAGCGCGATAAAAAGGTGGAAGAGATACTTCGAGAACCTAATGAAGAAAATCACAGGAAAAGTAAAAAGATGACTAATTAAGAGGAAAGTGGAGATTATTACCAAAAAGAAAGTAATCAGAGCTTTAAAAAATGAAAAACAACAAAGCAATGGGCCCTGATGACATTCCTATTGAAGCGTGGAAAGCAATAGGGATAAAAAAAGCAGAAATTTTGGTCAAAGTGTTATATTAAGTTTTTGCAACCGCATGTATTCCAGAAAAATGGTGGCTGCGTAGGCTAATTACATCATCAAAAAGACGAGATTTAAAACTGTAGAAACTACCGGAGGATTACGCTGATATGACAAACAATGAACCTATGGGCAAGAGTGATCGAGAATGAAACGGGAAATGGAAATAAGGAAAGCAAGAAATGTAGGTGAGAAATAAAGCGCGAGTAAGAAGTGAAGCCGTTTTCAGTTAATAATTGAGATTCATGCATGGTAGGAGCACCTTGGACATAATTTTTGTCCTACGACAATTGGAGGAAAAATACAGGCAAGGACAGAAGAATTTTCGTTGCACATTTATTGATTTGGAAAAGGCGTGTGATCGAGTACCACAAGAGCTCTGGAACTGTTCAAGAGAAAAAAATGTACCAGAAAAGCACCTACAGAAAAACAAGATTGATGTACGATACGTATGCCGGAAGTCAAACGGAAGTTGTATGTGGGGAGGATAAAATTGAAAAATTTGCAGTCAGAGTTGCAATCCGTCAGGAATCGACTTTACGCTGATGTTTGTTTGCGTTGCTGATGGATTATCTGAAAGACTATGAGCGAGGAAAGCCATAGTTTGCCGACAGCATTGTGCTCTGTTTCGACGATATCAAAAGATTAGAAGACCTTGACAAATGGAGGTGGTTGGAAGATTACCCAAAGACGAAGTATAAATGAATCGGGATGAGTGACAAAAAGCTGAAGCTACCAAAAGTTAAGATCAAAAAGGTGAATGCTTTTAAGTACCAGGGCATAACAATCCAGAAAGCCGAAAATGTAAATGAGGAAATTGGTTGAAGGATTCTATCTGATTGGTTGCATTGGAAGATATTGTGGGTATCTACTTGTGATAAGGTTGGATCAAAAGTGACAGGGAAATTGCACGAGACTGGTTCAACCGGCGATTTACTATGGCAGAGGCAATTCTACAGACGATTTGCTTAGAAAAAAATTAATTCTAGCTAAAATGCGAATGTTGAGATTTACAAAGAAGGTGACACGAGTTGATAAGATCACAAACAAAAAATTTCGATAATTATTTGGGGTAGGAAAAGAGGTAAAGAAATGCATAGAAGGACAAATGGGATGGTACGGCCGTGTTTTCAGAGATGAAGATTACATGGGTAGGGAGACCATGAAATTGGTGATAGGAAAAAGTGAGACTAAAATACAGATAGGACAATTGCAGAGGAGATCTAGAAGTGGGATTGACCAAGAAGAACGTAAAGAACAGAAAGATTTCGAAAGGAGGGAATTAGTACCACGAACTGCGACCCCTTGCTATACAGAAAAAGCATTAAAAAAAAGTGTCGAAAATGGAAAATTTTTGCAGATAACGTATAACTACTTTTACACAACCTGACTTCCAACAAACAATCAAACGTTTTGCAACTGATTTTGAAAATTATGGGATGAAAGTAAGCACAAAAACAACTGTGGTACTTCAACTTTAGAGAAAATCAGATCAGGTGGATTCGTAGATTTTCGGAGTAACCTTAAAGTACGTGGAGAAATTCATTTCTTTTGGAGTGTTGTTGCTGTTACTCCATCCCGACAGAGTAATGGTGACATGGTGGGTGACCATGGAGCCCTAGAAGTGAGGTAGCTCGCTTATTACTTTCGGGAGAAGCAAAAGCCTTGTATCTTTGCCTTACCACTTCCCAAGACCACCAGGGTCGAGGTTGGCGTTGGACGCAGCCAACAAAAATAAAAGATTTAGCTGCATTCAGTATCAAAGAGGTAAAGAGCGCAACAACAAAGTCTGCAGAAGGACAGCGCGAATTGATGTAAATAGCAAAGTCATCTCAACAAGCCTTTTGAAAATTGAAGGATGGAGGGCTCTAATTGGATCGGGAAAGTGGAGAAAGACAAACAGTATGGAAAATTCGGAGGTGATCAGAACCAAAATCCTGAAGCACCTTACAGGAGCAGGAAAGGGCAAAAGAGGAAGAAACAAAGGAATGTCAGGAGAGGAGCAACAGCCCAAGAAACAATGAAAAAGAGCGGGGGTGTTAGGTCACTAAGGTAAAGGACAGAGGAGATGACCCAAACGAATAGGTCAGAAGTATCTTTTGGGTCCCAAAGAAAGTGATGACTGTAGAAGTCCCTAAGATGGAAAAAAAGTTTTGGAACATGGCAAGATGAGAGCAGTCGATTCTACTGCCTGCCAAAGAAGAGCGAATAGGAGGAGCGCAGATGTTCAAAAAACAAAAGAGTATTTCAGCAAAATATTGACCCCCACATAGTCAGAGTTGGGATCCCACAAAGAGAGGGAGGAGGCAGAGAGTTCAGAAAAGGGTAGACCCTGTATGACAAAAAGAGAACACCATCGCTAGCGTGCAAGTCGTTAGGTGAAGGAAAGCCAGACTGGGAGTGCAATCACATCGCAGAGTATCCAGAAATTTCAAAAAATGAAGTGGAGTTGAGGCTGGATTCCTGAATGCAGATAAGATCGAAGGAAAAGAGCACAAAAACAAAGTGAAGAAATTCAACAATTTTGGCACAAAAACTACTCCATTCCATTGGAGAACTCTGAATGAGTCAGGGAAGGAAGTGGAAGCAGGAAACGTGGAAAAAGAGACGATTGTGAAGCAAGGTTGGAAAGAGACAGGAGGGGTTAGTGACCCGGAACAAAATGGGTAGGAGTATTGTCAGCATGAGAGGAAAGAGATAAATTGGGAGAGCGGTGGTTGGGTTAGTTGTTGTGAATAGTTGAGATAAAACGCTAGAGGGCACTGGAGAAGATGGCATAGTGTTGGTGGACTGTAGACTCCCAGGAGAAGCCGAGATGCAACAGGAAGGACAGTTACAGGATTGCGAGCTGGAGAGAAAATGAACTACAGAGAGGAAGGTGCACTTTAAATGCACCCATTTAGAGCAGCCAAGTATTGTGCTGACTTGCCTTTCTAGATCACATTGCCAGTGCACCCAAACAGGGGAAGATAGGAATTGGATGAACGTCGCCACTCATCAGAAGTAGAATAAGGAGAAGGTGAGAGAAAGAAGCAAGAGAACAAAAAAAGAGAAGACAGACCACCAATTTTAGAAGAGTGCGTGCCGCCTTTCGACGGGAGTTTTATGAGGGCTGCACTGCAAAAAAATGTTTGGTTTAAGGAGAGCCCGGGGTGTTTTGGACTCTTGGTGGGGAGGCCAACAGCCATCGACGGGGTCGGGGCAGCACCCACAAGGAGGCGACTGCCGATTGGTGCAGCATCTTTGGGTCGCACATACAAGTAATGGTATACAGAACAAAGTACGAGGTACTCGATATTCAAATCGGTAAAGCTAATGTAGTAATGTGTGAGTTTCAGCATTCACTTACCACGAAACGAGAGATATCTCTCAAAAGCTTTAATTTTTGAATCGTTTTTCGCTGGGGATGAGGCAGATATTGCGAAACTACCCAGTATCCGGCACTTTTTAACTATCCGATGAAATAGCAAGTGTCATCCAGGGAAATAGCAAGTTACATTTCGGCCGGATACCCGAACAATAACTAGCAAGAGCATTTACTTTTGGCTTGCATTTTTTAATTTGAAATAAAGCGCGGTGAGTGATTAATCAAGTTCTACGCTACAAGTAGAGAGCTAGTAGCAATATTAGAGGTATGCCGAGGTCTGTATTTAATTAGTTATATCCACAGGACTGTAGTAAATTTAATAAGGCAACCAAGGCTTGCTTCTGCTTGCGTTGCTTAAAGACAAGAATGTAAAGTTTGGTTGCTTTTTTAAACTAAATGAAAATGTAAAATCCAAAAACTCGAAAAATCATGTACAGTAAATTTTACAGGAGCTTGCGTGGATACAATGCAGTAAAATTAGAAAACGAAACCGTATGACTTAGAAATTAATGTTAAGCAAAGCATATAAACTTTTTGCAAAGTTTCTCTAATGCAAAAAAATTGCCTGACTCCCGAAGAGTGAGCTTTACACGTTTCAAGGCCAAATGCAAGCCCACGTACTTCCCACACAGGGTTATTTTTAATAAAGGACGTGCAGTCTTCCGCAAAGCCACACTAAAGGCAACTAACCGAAATACGACTACAGGGCAAAGTCCATGGACGTAAAAATAAAAAATAAAAATTACAAACAGAAGGGGTCTAAATTTTCCATAAAGTTTTAGATGGATATTATGAAGAAAAACTTACAAAAGATGGAGTTTAATCAAAGTTATAATTTAAATCACGTTTATATATAATTCTAAGGAATAACTAATGAAATCCTATATTTAAAATTTAAGAAAAATTGAAATACAGCAACAACCTGTGAAGACAATTGCACCCAAGGGGCAAATCAAATTCACGCTTTATTGTAAATAGTGTGATGCCGCAACCAGGCCTAAGAAATTCGGGAAGGGGGGGGGGGGCGATTTACTTTACTACCCCGACCATTGCTACGCCTATGTGCCGGAATTGCATTTTTAATCAAATACTTATAATCGATAGTCATATAAAACAAACTCCTTACTTTGCAAATTAAACCAATTAGCAAAAATGGTTTTTGAAGTCGTTTTTTTAACGTTTAAGTTTATTAAAGGTTTAATAAGTGATAAGTTAAAATGGAAGAGTCTACATCACGGGTTCTCAACCAGGGGTGCGGGATGGTCATTCAGATTTTTGTGTTGCATTACTGTACTGTTATGCTCAGTTCATCCTGTGCAAATTGTTCTGCACTATCTGCATATAATTACAGCATGCCGAGCGCATGGCCTTTAATTCAGCCCGAGATGATGCTGAACTCCAAAAAAAAAAAAACAACAACACATGCAATATCATCCGTGACTTCAAAGTTGGTCCATATCTTGGCCCGGGATAGGTTATGAATTCTTCGCATGTTAAAATATTTTAGTGTTGCGAGAACATATGAAGATATTTTAGGGGTGCAAAAACAAATTGCGATATTTTAGGGGTGCAAGAACATAATAAAATTTAGGGGTGCAGGCCATTACAAAGGTTGGGAAACTTTGATTTAGATAGACTACGAGTAATTATAGAGTTTAAGCCTAAAATAAGTTTGCGTTTCAATTTAGGATCATTGCCAGAGCGAAGTTACAGAAAATCAATGTCAAACAAAAGATCTAAATACGTAAGCTTACCGCTTAAAACAAAATACAAACTTGCATGCAAGTTAAGCCAAGAAAATGTTAATGTGTCAAGACTAGCAAAGGACCTCGATGTTCCAAGAACTACTCAGTATACCCAACGCAAACATAAAGAGAATATGATCTACGAATTTGAAGAAGGGTACAATGCCGAAAAAAATAAAAAGCGATAGCATGGATTGCATGATGCGGATGAGCCTCAACTTGAGTGGCTTCACAGCGCGAGATGAAGATAACCCTTAGCGGAGACACGCTTGTCTTAAAAGCTCAACATTTGACCAGCATCTGTGACTGTGGCAAGGTTGATAAACTAGACAAACTAAATAAACCGGTGGAAATGGCGAGAAGTTACATGCAAGAAATTACATGGCTAAGTAGCGCGTGTTGATGAAACATATATGGACGATTGACACAAAAATCTTCTCTGTCTTCTTTTGAAAGAATTCAAAGAAGACATTTTCAAGGCAGATGTAACTGAACTTTCCTACAAATGCTTGCCTGACCGTACCCAGGTTTTTAAGAACGAAACTTGTGCTGGTGGTAAACTGTCAAAAGAAAGATTTAGTGTGATAGTAGCAGCAGGCATTGCAGAAGAGAAGTTGTAATTTCTCGTCATTAGCAAGGCAACAAGCCAAGATGATTTAACCCTTAGATGCAGGAACCTATGAACACCCACCAATACAGAAACCGGGCCTGCGAGGCCCACCTATTCTAAAGGAGTATGTTTTCATTCGCGGTTGTGTTTGTTGGTATATATTGGAGCATTCACACTCAAAGTACAGTATTGTAGAAGTATGTTTTATGTATTTTGGTTCCAGTGTATAACTTTATGTACAAAATCAGAAAGAAAACCAAATCCAAAACTCACTCTGGAGACATGTACGTACTAAAACAAGAAGACAGACAATTGTTACAAACGACATGACTATGTTCCTTACACACGTTTTTGTTACATTTCTTGCATACCATAGCACTTTTACGATCTTTTTTCGAAGGGCAATAGTGGCAACGTTTTTGCTAGGTTACAGGTGTCTCGCAAACAGTGCCTACATTTTCTTCTCTTCTGACCCCGCATCGTTCCATTGCCACAAGTACAGTTGACCGTAGGTTTGTAGTCACTCTCAGTCGCCTTCTCATTTGTGGAATTACCAATTCCTTTGCGAGATTTCGCAGAAACAATCTTCGCTTGTGGGTCTTTCCTACTTCAAATTCCGGATTCTGTGTTGAAAAGATGAGGAAAGCAATTAGCGCAGCAACATCCAGCAAATTGTACCACATCACTACTGGCCATCTTTTTGTCTGCCGCTTGCAACTATATGTGCGAATCATTTGGTCGAAGGTGTCCACTCCTGCTTTGGTACCATTGTAGTATTGTATTACCTCTGGCTTTTTCTTTGAACTGCCTTCATCAATAGCTTTGTCATGATGCATAGTACTCAGCATTATAACCGCCTTTCCTTTCTTTGGTACATAGCTTACCATAGTGGTGTTACCCTTGAAGCCAAACTCAGTGCTGTACCGTTCCCGACTTTTACTTGCTTTCATAATCGGGGGTATATCCGGTCTATTTTGTCGAAGGGTCCCAACTAATGTTAGGTTTTTGTTCAGCAGGGATTCAGCCAATTGCACGCTTGTGAAAAAGTTGTCTGCGGTTACGTTGCGACCACTGTGCTGCAAAGGGGAGCACAGTTCATGCACAATACTACTACCCACGTTTCTCTTCACTTCCTCACCTAGTTGTCTACCAGTATAAACACTTCCGTTGAAGCCATAGTTTGTTATCGAATCACATAACCAGAAGATTTTTATGCCGTATTTTCCTGGCTTGGTTGGAATATACTGAAGAAATCTACACCGTCCCTTGAAAGCCACCAGTTGCTCATCAATAGTAACACATTGGTGTGGACTGTACCATTTTTGGCAGTTTGAAATAAAAAGTTCCCAAATATATCTAAATGCTGCCATGTGGTCTGTCTGCAGGCGGAATTCTATCGTTCTTTTGTCATCAAACCTCAAAAAGCGACGGATGTCTTCGAATCTTTCTACAGACATGGTTGCCTTGTACATAGGGTTTGAGAAGTCATTCCCAAACAACTCGCGGGTTGATACGTCCCACTGCTTTTCAGAGCCAGCAAGAAGTACAAGCCCAAAATAAGCTAGAAGTTCTTCCTTAGATACATTGTTCCACCGCTTTCTTCTACTACTCGCCACTCTCCTTCCTTCCAAGTTTGTGCATTTACACACCTCATCCAGAATCTCTTCTGATAAAAACAGTTCTAATGCATTGGATGGAGAATTTGCTATCACAGTCCGTTTAGGGCCTGGCTGTTCATGCATAATATTATGCCTTGGGGTCCTACTTGGAGGAGGGGTATCCGATCTCCAATATGTGCCATTGCGACCAGTCCGATTAGCGATTTCTGTGTGCAGTTCATTGTCTTCATCAGAACTGTCATCGCTTGATTCCTCTGAACTCTCAGACGATGAAGGCAAATTGCTAGAGACTGGCTCAAAATCTTCATCCTCTGAACATTCTGATTCTTCGTCTACGCTCAAAATACCCTCTTCAATCATATCTTCTACTTCGTCAAGCGTTAGCTTATCACCTTTACGCTTGGCCATCTTCACTAGAAACAAACCGCAATACTAACAAGCAAAAATTACTAACGATCTGACTTCAGTCAAACGTTTTTCTACGTTCACAACCTAAGCAAAGACCACGTGCTAATCTAAGTAAATGGCCACTAGAGGCAATAGAGATTTTTTAGGCTGTGAAAAAAATGATAGAAACAAGTAGCAAAAGAGACATGCTCCGAAAAATATCTGCCTAATATTGTAAAACGATCGAGGCAAAGCAAAAAAAACTGGAAGTCCAAGCGAAAGTGGCACCCCAAAAATTTAGCATAGTCTAATGAAACGGGTGCCCCTCCCACCTCGAAGGTTTTTTTTTCTGGATCAATCCACGAAAGCAATCTAGCATAAGTTGCAGAAAAATACCCGGAACACCTCGGCCATACGTTAAGTAGGATCGACATAAATTTTTTAAAAAAATCCTTGCCGGGCCTCCCAGACCCATTTCTGCATCTAAGGGTTAAAAATGCAAAAAACTTCAACTTCCGTACAATCGATTTCGAAGGCCTGGATGAAATCGAGCACTTTCGAAACCTGAGTAAGGAAATTTGACATAAATATGAAAAACAACAAAAAAATCGCACTTGTTGTTGACAGTTGTACAGCCCATCCCATTCTACAGTGCCTGAAAAATGTTAAGCCGGTGTTTCTGCCTCCTAACACCACTACCAAACCCAACTGATGAATTCTGGGACTATTCGCTGATTAAAAGCACAATAAAGAAAGAACCTAGCTGAATTGCAACTTCTAGCTTTTGAAGGGAAGAAAAAAAAAACTTAATGATAAATTAGTTATTCTCAACCGCTTCACACATACGTAAAAGCCCAACACCAAAGCCCAAAAAAGCAGGGGGAGATCTAGGAGAAATTATCCCCAATAGTTAAAATGATAAAAATCAAGAACGGAGCATTGGAGACATATGACTTCATTTAATGCAGCCAGCAAATATGTTTTCGAAATCGAGCAATTCTGTTTTCACAGCTTTAAAAAAATTTATTCAGCTGTTTGCAAAAATCTAATTTTAAACTATAAAACATTTCCAAAAGACAATCAAAAAAATTGAATTCAGTTTTCACAAGCAAATGCTCTTGGTGCAGTTGTTTATATCATCATACTGGATAATCAACAGCTCCCTAGCACAGAATAAAGATCATCAAGTAGGCCTACTTTCACTCTAGGAGTAAAACAATACTTTGAAGTAACACAAAATTTAGCTAAATCTCGAAAAAATTTTTATCAGTCTTAACTTCAAATTTTTCCCGAAGTTGTAAAATTTGCGGGCACTATTTTGATTAAGGGGGCATAATTTTCATTTCAAAAACCAAAGCACTATTTTCTTACGCAACATCACTTTAATTCAAAGTTGCACAATTATGGCTAAAGAGGTACAAGCAGTACTCAAGGGGAGGCAATGCCCCAGAGCCTCATTTCTCCTGCCAGGACCATGTTTTCCACTTTTTAACTCTAATTTAATAACTGGTTACAAGAGAGATCGATTATTTTAAATCCGGTTTTGTCTTTGTTAAAGAGGTGACCGGATTCACCTCTCGTTTCTAGATAATTTGTAAACACCATTGCGCTACTTTGTTGCGTCAGTGACATCTTCCTTTTCAGTCCAATCTTATCAATATGTTCTTCCACTTGCCTTTTCCACGTGATATTCGGTCGCTTAAGCCCTTTTTTTCTCGTCACTTCAAAATTCCGCACTCTTGTCAACATTTCACCATTATCCCTTCCCAAAACATGTCCATACCATCGCAGTCCACTCGCCCAGAAAAGTTCGTTCAAAGTATATTTCAAACCCAGTAAACTCGTAAGTTCTTGGCTTTTTCTTTTATCAATCAACTTAACTCTGCACATTGCTCTCGTCATTACTTTTTCAGTTCTTCTCAAAATTGCAATCTTATTCTCCCTCAGATACCATGTCTCGCTCGCATACAGCATTGCCGATCTTACAAAACTCTGATATATCCTTCCTTTCATCTTTAACGAAAACTTAGAAATGATATTTCTTTATCGGGTTCTTTTATTGTCTCAACTCATTGCTCACATACACAACTTTTTGCCAGAGTTGTGGTCACTCTCTTCATTTTCGCGTTCTGCCATGAACCCATTCACCACATTTTGTGCGCACCACCAAATTTTCCATTACCCTCTTACCGCACTTGGCACATGGATCAACTTTACTCTGGAGTACTTCACCTTTCGAACCACTTACCATCACTTTGGTCTTACAAGCGATACGAAATACGTTAGAGTGTTATACATAACCAAAGTGATGTCATAAACTTCGGTTAACAGAAACTATGTTTAGTTCTTTTCATTGGTTACTCTTTACTGATTTGTAGCTTTAATACAGAGTAAAGAGCGTAATTGAGAGTATAGAACAATAAAAGATTTAACTTTACTGAATGAGAGTTTACAGTTTTCAAAACTTTGCCATTTAAAAGCGAAGTTCAATTTTTGTTGCCTTTCTGACATCAAAAATGCCCGTACCTGGTCCAGATGTTCAACGTAAATCACCAAAATTCCACATCTCAACACGTCCCAATTGAATCAGACACAAGCTGCCGCTAACTTATTTTATTTACCTTCCTATTGAAATGGCTAGATCCGGTTTAAATCAAAATAATAGTGAAAGATGATTCAGCAATTAATCAAGCTCCAATTAAGTTTTGCAAAAGCACTAAATGGAAAACTAATTCAAATCATGGCCTCAATTAATCTAAGTAAAAATACTAAAAAGTATTTGTTTAAGACGGAAGCACATTCAGAGCGTGATATTTGATTAATTGTCATGAAAGGTATAAATAATTTGAACTATACACTTGCCAGATATCCGGCTACGGAGTTTTGGCGGATATTCGGTATCTGGCACAGCCCAAGTTCCTGCTCCTCATCTAGACCAATAATCATGCACAAAAAGATAATAATCAAAAAAGCGATCTCGACAGCAAGCCGCAGAAATCGGATTTCTGAGGAACGCAAAAGAATCACAAATGGATAAAATTAGAACCGAAATCCAAAATATATCTTCTAACATCGAGCCGTTTCATCTTTGTATCAAGCCTAGCAACGTTCTATTGGCCGTAGAATTCTCCTCATAAAAACTCGCTCGTTAAATTCTTTTTGCCACATCAACTGGAAAATTTCCGCTTGACCGCTCATGAACTAGGTGGATAAGATAAACTAATGACCTGGTTTGCACAAGGTTTGGCACTAAAGTGGTTGAGTTGACGAATGTAGCCAGAGATTGCGATGTTTACAGGTAACTCCTATAGATTGTGCCCCTTTGGCCTTTCTAAGAGAAAAAGTAGTTCAAGAAGGTGCATGTACTGACTAACAGCAGCACAACGGTAAATCACAAAAACCTGCAATGATCATCTCCTAACTCTTCTCATTCAGCCAGACAGAAGCGAGGCAAAGCTTCCACTGCGGCAAATATGCTCGATTTTGTGACCTTCACCCTGGCATTGTAAAGCAGAGACGTGGTTTAGTGCACGTCCGTTAATATTCGCTGCTTTTTTTGGAGTACGCGCTTCAAATTTTAGACGTTTTTCCTAGATGCTTTAAATAGCAATGCTGTAAATTTTAAACTCCAGGTCTTTTGTTTTAAATTCCACTATACCACGTAGTTTAATAACATCAAAAATATTAGCTTCAACATCATTTTGATAGAGCCAGAACAACTCAATTTTAAAAATCTTGTTTGGTCTCCGTTAACGCAGGCGGCCGAATTCCCCTCGTGATCCTCACAATTTCATAAACAACGTAAAGCCATTTCACTCTTCCTCCAACGATGCAATTTTTTTAAATTTCTTCATCCACCAGGCTTTTCTCAAGTAATCTTCGGTCGCCTTATTCTTCTTGCAATTACTTCAAAATCTAGCGCCCTTCTCGCACATTACCAATTCTAACAATAGCTGAATAAAAAGTTAGTCTACATTCAACACTTACCAGTTTCCTCTCCCACAGTCGATGGTCGCATCCCAACAATGTGCTGACAGATATCTCTTCCACGTAATTTTAAATATGTGGAAGAACGATCAGCTGCAAAATTAATACTCTGCAATTTTCAAAACAAAAACAAGACTTTTCATTGTATTAAGTAAAATAGCCTATTTTTGTAGCAACTTTTTGGCCGGTAAAGTTTTGACAATTTCACGTCACAGTTAAACGACTTTACCAGTTGTGCTCCGGTTTACTGCGGCGAGAGGTAAGTTTAGCGCTGATAACAAATACGTTTGAACAAGTTAGCCAGAAATCATCTTTAAAACATTTCAGGAATAAAACTTTGGGATTCCTTGACAAATTTTTCTCCAAAATAAAATTATCTCCCAAAAAGATGGCAAGTTTTTTATATTTTTGTTAATTCACGATGTTTCAAGTCCTGGTGAAGTTATCGCCGTCTAGGGTTTTTTTAAAGGGCATAGTAAAGTAGCCACCGTGAGATTTCTGCCACCATCCCAGCCAATCAACCACTTTGCCGATTTTGAGTCATTTTGTGAAATAATGTTATTTTATTTGTTTTTTCAACCCCTATGTATTTTTGCTTGACTTGCCTGATTATTTTTACACCGCCTCTGAACTTCATTATCACACAATAATATCTAGTATTGCTTTTAAAGATTGGAAATCTCAGTAGTTTTCAACCTGATATCTAAGAGCTTTATGTTCCAAATTTCATACCCAAACAGATTTACACCAGCACATCATTAGTATAGAACGACGTCTGTTGGATCATAGCGCAGTAGAACTCGCGGAGCGCATTTACTCGACTAAAAGTTGACCGTGAGCGAAAGCCGCAAGTAATAACCTAAACCCGTTCCATGCGCACCACAGCTGCAATCACCGCAGCCGCAATCACCACAGCCGCAATCACCACAGCCGCAATCACCGCAGCCGCAATCACCGCAGCCAGGCGCTAGCTCCGTGCGTTCCACCTGCACGGCTATTTTCGCAACTATTCATTGAAGAACTTATTTCAGGTCCCTAAGATTCTGCGATATTCTTTAGGCGTTAACATGCGAGATGCAAAGTGGTGTGTGAAAAAACAGTACGCTTACCGCGACAAATATAATGACGCACAATACAGGGTGGGCCGTAAGTCGCGCGCCAAAACAATTAAGACAATTTTGATTATGTGAACGTTATTTTAGTTTAAACAAGCTTATCTAAGGAACTGATGACACGTTATACACGCTGATACAATCACAAATGCTCAAAATGATCATAAATACTAACTCAACTCGCTCGTTTATTGTTAAAAGCATATCTGAAAATTAAAGGAAAAAATTTTTAAATGCAAATCATACCTAAAAAAACTTTGATTATAATTAAATTTGACAGATATAATGACTGATACATTCAAATAACGGTGAATTACTCTATAAAAGAACATTTATTATACATCAAAAGAAAGGAAAAGATATTCTACCCTGTTACTGCAGTAACGTAGTTAAATAAGTTGCTGCACGTTCTTCCTCAGGCGTAATTTTGTGTTTAAGGAAAAAAGCCCTGTCTTTTTCTGTATCTAGGCGTTAGCTATAATTACTTGACTTTTGAAGTTTTGTTCTCTTTTAAAGACAGTCTTGTGTGGCGCGAACCCTTGCTATAGTTGGTAAATGCTTTATTTTTTTGTGACTTTAGAGCTTTTATTTATTGTGCATTTGTTAATTTCAGAAAACCGTTACAACTCAACGCGTATTTACTCAGCAAGGAGTCAAGATTGCGGCCTAGTTTAAGATTTAAATTTGGGCAGCAATATACCCCATTAATTTTACATTGTTTCACATCACACTCCACGTAATTTCTTGGTGCGCGATTTTCGGCCCACCCTGTATAAGAAGCGTCTTAGTGTAGAATAAACACGCAACCAGTAGTAACACCTCAAAAGGATTTAATAAAGTGAAAAACAGGGAAGGCTTCAGGAAGATAATTGTTTATAGGTCAATCATCCTAACTCCCATCCCCCGCAGTTCTATTGCAACAGCATCAGAGGCAATAATACTTTTGCGACACTTTTTCTCAGTTGGAAGCAGCCTCTGACCGGTTAACGCGTCAAACTGACGCAGTAATCACGTGCGCTGTGTGACGACTGATAATAAAATAGCTGCCTGATGTAAAATTGCAAGAAAAATCTAGCAAAGGTTAAAAAATCAAAATGTTTCAACGAGATCGAAAAAGACTAAGGTGAATGCGAAAGTATATAAAAGATAGAAATTCGGTCGGGTTCAACAAAAAAAAAAGGAGGGCGATACAAGCGAACTGACGGCATAGCTGAGATCGATATAGAAATAGCAAAGCAGTTTATGCAGCACGCCATAAAAGACGAGGTTTGACAGCCACCAATGGCAGTCCCCCTGATTAGTGGTTGGGCTACCAGTTAGCGTTCATGATTGGTTCGAAATTTACTGCCGCTTCGCCCTGACCTATCTTTGCTAGTGCTGTAAACTTGATTACCCGTTTAGTTCAATTTAGTGCCTCCAGGTGTAACCACAACAACTACATACAAAACAATTTACCGTGGCGCAATGTCAATTGGTTACGTAATAACTTCGCTAAAACATTCAGATTTCAACTATGAAGTAGGTGATAACCGTTTTCTTTCAGAGTTACTTCTGCTCGAAAAAAATTGACCGGTTTTAGTTGGCAGGGGCTCGCCGGCTACTGCCAAATCTTCAAAAGAGTTCTTCATGACAAAGAATAGATAGGAAACAACAGGAATACTGAGTAGGAGTAATATCTGTGACGAAATAAACGTACTACGTTTAGAGCAGCATCAAACATGGAAACAGCTACAGCGCCTATTTTCGAAGCAGCTGCAAACCTTTGTCAGTATTAAAATTGAACTTAAATGTTGAGAAAAAAGCCAATTAGGTCAACACTTATCAAACTATAATATAGAGGTTGCTAGTTGCTAGGTATCAATTTTCAAGGCAATCAGAGGGATCTGCTTCCAGCATCACACTAAGGTAAAATAGAAAATTTTGTTCCAAAACGATCACTAACATCATACGGTACCATACAGCAATCCATTCCATTATACGGTATCATACAGCACTCTATTACATCATGCTATAGATTGCTGTATGGTACGGTATGATGTTGGTGATCATTTTTGAGCAAAACTTTTTGTTTCACCTTATCAAACTAACAAACTGCACACTCACTTTGAGTACAAGACAATGTTGCCATTGCTATGTAAGTCCCCATGTTCGTTCCTGATCGACTGCTATTAGCCAGCAAGCTTGGATGTATGTAAGAAGCAATAAACGTGCCGGCAGGTGCTGCGAGCAAACAAGCGCGGCGAACCACAACCGGTTCCTTCAATTTACCTGAGGTAAGTTTTGCATCAGCTATTTAAGTATCTTCGTCACTTATGCAGTGATAAAGGCTCTTTGACAGTATTTTGTTTTGTACAGTAAATTATTCTCTCAGTTTTACGAGAAAGTGACAGTGGCGCCAACCATACCACATATCATCAAGAATACCTTTGCAGCTAATAATTTTGAACATTTCACTTCAATCGCTCGGTATTACTCACACATTCATAAACCCTCTTCGGAACTACCAATACTCCCAGAGGCACAGTGGATTTCGATCACAAGTACTGCAGTAAAGCATACAAAATCCTTAAAATTCCCTCTTCCAAAAGAACAGCATCTAAGACAAACCTCCAGTCTCTTGATTAAGAGACTTGCAGTTCGTAGCGTTAAGTTCTTTTCGACCTTTGAAAGGTTGCAAAATTCACAGTCAAGAGAGCCATAAAGTCACAACACAAGTCATCAATAACCTACCAATACCACATCACAACACAACTTACTGAGAACTAATTAAGTGGTAGGATAATTCACTAAACAGCCATCTAGTCACAAAACAATTCAATAAGAACTTATCAAGTCAATGCACACTCACTGATATCTCATTTAACCATGGCAAAATTTTCTCAAAACACATCAAGTCACACCTTCACCAAGAACTCATCACGCCACAGCACAACTCGTTAAGTCAAAGCATGACTCACTGAAAATCCATCAATTCACTACCTAAATCACTGACATCTCATCAAGTTCTTCCGGAATTCACTCGAAACTCATCCAAGTGACAGCACATTTCACCAAGAATTCATCAACATTAACTCACTGCAAAGCTAGCTAAAAACTGATCAAGTCAATTGCACGACTTACAGTGAAGCCATCAAGTCATCGCGCAACTCAATGAGAACTAACTAAGCCACAGCATAATTTACTCGAAACTCATCAAGTCATTCTAAAACTAATTGACAACTCGTTAGTTACTGCTCAACTCACTAAGAACTCTTTTAAGTCACACCACAACTCACTGAGAACTCATCAAGTCACACCACAACTCACCGTCAATTCATTGAGTTAAAGCTACCAACAAGAAATACATGAAGTCACAGTACAATTCAATGTAAACTCGAATCACTCAACTATTCACTGAAAACCATTAAGTCAATGTAGAACTTACCAATCGCAATCGAAATTTTGTCTTCCAATTTTAATTTTTCATCCGAAGTGGTTAAGCCTAATATTTCCTCGGCAGTCACACTCAACTAAACAAAAATATTATAATGAAACCATAACAAAAGACCAACGCAAAGCAATGCTGAAGTGATGTACGCAACATAAGCAGAAGTTGAAAAGATGAGGTGGTAAAAATTTCAAGAAAGCTTTGTTGGCAACCATTTCATTGTACTCTTTTAAAAAGAATATCGTTTTCGTATAGCTCTCTTTGGAAGTTATTGCTAGAATGAAACCTGGTGTTCATGGCGAGGTATTTACAGCGATTGAGGTAGGTGAAAATGTCGAAACGTTCTAATTGGTAGACAGTCAAACGTTTTGTCAAGTCCAAATTAATGATGTAATTTTAGCGTGTAAACGAATTCTTTCTGGCGACAAAGCTTGGTTTGAGCATTTTGACTAAAATTACTTCCAAGGTTAATACATGAAAAATTGCTTTCCCAAAATAAAAAATTGATTGTCATCGTAGTAAGAGGTGCATTCCTCATTGTTGAAAAGGTGTGGTCCTATTGCCGCAATGCTAGTAGGATTGGATTGAGATAATTCACGATCTGATTGAGTTTGGTTTTTAATTGCTTTTGGTATGTGCTGTTTTATTCTATCCTGCAGTCTTTGAGATGTGCGGCCTACGTACCGACAATCACAGTGGCACACGTATGGATAAAGAGCGATACTTTGCTGCTTGGTTGGCACAACATCTTTGCAGACCATTGGAAGAATCTTTCTTGTGAAAAATATTAATACTTCGCAACGTTTTACTGCACCAAAACATGAGCTGATGGCAGTTTTGCATTGCTTTTCAAATTTTGTGGAGTTAATGCCAATCCATGGTAGTTCAAGGTATACCGGACATTTTTTTGGTCCTTCCTTTGGCAGTAGCTCAAACTCTTCGATCGTCTTTTTTATTTCGGAATTAATCAAATTTTCCGGATAGCCATTAGAGCATAGAATTAATTGAATGGAGCAAACAAATTGCCAACTGCACCAATCAACAGCCGCCTCAACGTGGTGGTGCAGTCCCCGACCCCGTTTGGATTGGATCGAAATCGCTCTTGGCCTTCCCGAGGGTCCCAGTTACCCTACGCACAAAGCGTTTTCTTGCTGTACTGCCACCTGAACGACCGCAGAAGGGCAGCATGCAGCTTCTTTAAAATCAATCACCTGTCTTCTCTCTTCTCCTGCCTTTCTCTTGCCCGTCTTCATCTTCTCATTCTTCTCCTTCCCTTGATCAGCAGCAACGTTCATTCTAACCCTGGTCCCATCTTTCTCTGTTCAGTGTGTGCAGAAAATGCGTCCTGGCAGGGTAGGTCAGTGCGATGCTACACCTGCTCCAAATGGGTCCATTTAAAGTGCTCACTATTCTCCTCTAAATTAAGAACTCTTGGCAGCTCTCACTCCTGGAGCTGCCCCCTGCAGCAGCCCTGGTTCTTGAGGAGATAACACCGCAACTTCCTCCTTGGACTTCTCCAGCTTGCATACCTCCACCGTTCAATCTGGCCCCCTCTGCTAATGCAGTACTCTCACCCCATCCTCGCCTTTAAACCTCTTATCCCCCATGCAACCACTTTGTATGTTCTCTCTCTGCTTACTCACTCCTGCCTTCTGTTCCTGGCAGTCTCTCTACACCTCCTGCTTCCTCTTCACCCCCTGATTCCCTCAGGCTTCTTCAATGGAATCCTGGGTGTTTCCGAGACAGAAGCACTCAACTGCTAGACTTTCTTTTGTCTCATCTTGTTGACCTTATTTGTATCCAGGAATCTATCTATAATTTTTCTTTCTCTTTCTGGATCCCTGGTGTCACAAATACGTAAATTTGCGTTAAAAAAATAGTTTTTTATATCTATAGTTGCATACTATTTTACATACTATACTATGGTGGATGACCATGGAGCCCCACAAGCTGGGCTACTCCCCAGGGCCTGGACCAGAGGTCGTACAGAGACAGAGAGTTGCCAAAGAGTGAGCAGTGCAAAGAGTCCACAGCTGGACAGTGCAGAATGAGATGGGAGATGTCCTGGGACAAGTGTCTACAGGCGCTGCAGGAAGGATTCTCGATTCTGCCAATCCTAGAGAGATCACAGCTTAACAGTAAACTGTGTTCGTTGCAGCAAAAACAAGAGAGAACACAGCAAGCATGACGAGGGAGCACAAGTTCCTCAGTGGAAATCGAGGGAGTCTGTGTGTCGACGAATTTAGATGAGACAGTACGCCTCCAATCCGAAAAAAGATAAGAGTGGATACGAGAGACAAGCGAAGAAAAACTACAAGGGATTGCAGAAGGCACAAGTAGTGCTCCCCGTCTGGCCAGCTCATCAGTAGCGTCATTACCCAGGAGAAACAACTGTCCGGGGACCTATTGTAGGCTAATAGAACAGCATGAGAAAGAAGACAGTTCCTGCCAGATCTGCCACAGAGTTTGAGGTGAAAGGAAAGATGGAGGAAAGGATAGGGTGGCGAGGGCTAAACGAGAGTCAGACAGGAAGAAAAACAAGAAGTGGTAGACTTGCTGGTGCTGCCGAGACCAGCAAATAGCTTGCAGAATGGCAAAGGCTTCAGCAGAAAAACTTGAGCATACTGGGCCTGCTGAAAAGGAAAACGTGGCCTCAGTGCCACACAGAGAGCAGTTGGCAAGAACGCCAGAGCCGCCCTTGCCAAAAGGAAAGCGAACAGAGCCGTCAGTCCAGAGCACCAAATCATGAGGGGGAAAAGAGTCAAAGTGAGCGAGAGCCACACCTTGATGAGAGAGAAGGCGATCAGAGTGAGAGCATGGAGAGGAAAGGGTGAACTTCATAGTGAAGGGAGGGGGGGTTCCAAGGAGGAGAGGGAGGGTACACAAGAAGAGCTCCCAAAAAAGGTAGAAGGAAGCATGAGCGGGTGAGTGAACGCAAAAGCTCTCCAGGACGATCTCCAAAGTCTTGGTTTCACTCCAAGTTTATCCAAACCTGAAATAGGAAAGGAGGTTGGGAGACAAAAAGCCCACACATAAGATGAAAGAGTGAAATGAGTCAGGGTGACTCATAGAAAAGGTAGAGAAGCCTCAGAGAGAAAAAGTGGCATAGGGGAGGACGAGAGGCACTCAAAGATGGTGCGATTAACCGTCCACTGAAGGCGTTCCAATTTGGTGAAATTGGTAGCGCTTAGGAAAGGAAACCATCCGGGTGAAACGTAAGTGAGAAGGGGCCAAAAAAAAAGCTTTATACAGAATAGAGAGGCTCCTTATAGGGGCACCATGAGGAAGCAGAGACACAACATAAGGCATTGAGACGTGGGAAAAACTTGGCCTTCAGCGAAGATACATATTTAGAAAGGGAAAGAGTGCAGTCGAAAGTGACCCCAAGAAAAGTTGGAGTGGGATTGAAACGGAGGTGGGAGCAGAGTAGAAGGAAGTTGGGCTGGAGGTTAGCTTGGTGGGGATCCACTGAAAAGAAGGAGGCCTCACATTTGCTCGGATTGAGAGAAAGACACCAGTGCTCAGACCAGCGCTCCAATTGAAACAGTGCTCCTTGTGTGGCATCCACCGCTGCGGAAACCAAGGGGGAGGAGGACCCAATGGCCAGATCATCAGCATAAAGAGAACAGCTGATGAAAGGCACAAAAGCCAGAAGATCATTGATGAAGAGAGAGAAAAGTACAGGGCCAAGAACGAATCCTTGCGGAACACCTCGACGAACTCAAAAGGAACGACTCTTGTGATTTTGATAAACCACGCAAGCGTGCCTATCACAAATAAAGATGGAGTTCAACAAGCAAAGCAAAAAAGGAGGCCAGTCGAAAGGAGTTTGTGGAAAAGGGCAGAATGCCAGACAGAGTCAAAAGCTTTGGAGAAATCGATAGTAGAGAGAATCGTCCAAGAGCCCCGCCTGGGTTTGTTAAACCCATTCGAAATGGACTGAGAAAGGTACAGAATTTGATCAAGTACAGACAGTCCAGGGCAGAAACCGGACTGGCGGATGGGAAGAGAATGGAATTCGATTCCAGAAACAAGAGTAGACGAGATAGAATGATGCGTTCAAACAGCTTTGATATGCAGGAGGTGAGAGAGATAGGCCGCAAAAAAGCAGGAGAGTCGAGAGACTTTCCCATCTTGTAGATGGGAATAATAGAAGATGTCTTCCAGATGGAAGGAAAGGAATGCAAAGTCCAGGAGAGATTGAAGATAAAATTCCATGCCAGAGCGAGGAAGATGCTTTAGCAGAGGATAGGCAACTTTGTCTGGGCCAGTGGCAGTGGACGAGGAGAGGTTGGAGGCAGCTGCAGGAAATTCAGCTGGAGAGAAAAGAGAGAAGAACGAGTGAAACTTCACAGGGCACGTAGCTCAGCAGAGCTTGGAGAGGTAGCCTCTGGCTCTGTTACGCAGGGCCTTTGGCTGAGAAACAGAAAAGTGGGACCAAAGCATTCCCTAGGAGAAGAACAGTTAGGGAAGTCACGAGAGGAGGAAGACGAGGAAGAAGAGCCAGCGACAAAGTGAAAAAGAAAGTATACAGATTTAGGGTTAGATTTGGGTGAGAGAGGAGCAAGTCGCCTGCCATCTCTCAGCCTTGGCGATAACTGACAAGGTGTGTCGAGAAGCGAAGATGTAAGCGTGATAATCTTTATCGCTTCTGTGAGCGACCAAGAAAGCCTTGCATCTTTCACTGACCATTCCTTCCACTTCACCAAACCAGCAGGCTTTCGGATGGCATTTGATGTGGCCAAAAAAAATGGAAGATTTGGCCGCATTTAGTGCTAAAGAGGTAAAGAGAGCAGCAGCAGGGAAAAGAGAAAGAGACAAGTATTCCTCTGCAGAAGGACAGTGAGAATCAAAGTAGAAGGGAAAGTCATCTCAAAGAGCTTTCTGAAAATTGAAGGAAGGGGGACGCTTGATGGGGTGAAAACCAGAGAGAGGACAGATAAAAGAATTAGTAGGTGATCAGAATCCAGGTTCTGAAGCTCTTCCCAGGAGCAGGAAAAGGCAAGAGAGGAGGCAGCAAAGGAAATCAGGGGAGGAGCAACTGCCAGAAGATCAATGTAGAAGGATAGGTGTGTCAGAGTCATTAAGAGGGAGGAAGTCAGAAGAGATGACCCAGTTGAATACTTCCTCCCCACGAGGGTCAGAAGTACATTTTGTGTCCCAGCAGGGGTGATGGCAGTTGAAGTCCCCCAGAATAAAGAGATTTCTGGACGAAGGAAGAATGGAGGGAGAAAAGGAGTGGGTTCTGCCATCCGTCAAAAAAGTGCAAATAGGAGGAGCATAAACATAAATGAAACAGAGTAAGGAGAAGTTTTTTAGTGAGATGTTGACCCCTACATAATCAGAATAGGGATCAAGTGAAGAAAGAGAGGAGGTAGAAAGTTCAGAAAAAGATAAGCCCTGCCTGACGAAAATGATGACGCTGCTAGCATGCGTGGCATCATGAGAGAGGATGCCAAACCAGGAGTGGGTGTGATCAGAATGCAGAGCAGAAAATCCAGGCATCTGAAAAGAGAAAGATCAGTTAAGATTGAATTCCTGGATGCAGATAAGGTCAATGGGTGGGGTGAAAAAAATTGTAGCAGTTCAGTGCTTCTGACTAGAAGACCTCCAGCATTCCATTGAAGAATGCTGAGGGAGTCAGAGAGAAGGCAGGAGACGTAGAAGAACAGCCAGGAGCAAGAAGTGGTGAGAAGGGGGCAGATGGAGAAGATACATATGGGCAGGAGGGGGATAAGACGTTTGAAGACAAGGGTGGGGCGGGAGTGCAGCATTAGCAAAGGGGGGCCATAGAGATATACATGTCAAAGGAGTCCAAGGAGGAAGTCACAGTGTTACGAGTAGGGATGCAGCGGCAGGGCAGCTCTGAGAGTTTTGAATTTGGAGAGGGAAAGTTTGACCACCTTAGATGGACCCATTTGGAGCAGGTACAGCACTGCACTGACTTACCCTGCCAGGTCACATTTCCAGCACACACTGAACAGGGAAGGATGGGGCCAGGGTTAGGATGAATGTTACCGCTCATCAAGAGAAGGAGAAAAATGAGGACACCAGGACAGGCAAGAGAAAGACAGGAGAAGAGAGAAAACAGGCGACTGAGTTTGAAAAAGCTGTGTGATGCTCTTCTGCGGTTGTTTCGAGGGCAGCACAGTGAAAAAATAAAGGGAAGTGCCCAGGGTAACTGGAACCTTTGCAAAGGCCAACAGCAATTTTGACCCAACCCAAACGGGATCAGGGACCACACCACCATGTTGAGGCTGATGTTGATTGGTGTGGCTCTCGCTCACTTTGACTCACTCCTACCTTACAATCTGATTCTTTGGACTGACGACTCTGTTCCTTTTCCTTTTCGCATAGGCAGTTCCGCCGTTCTTGCCAACTGTGGCACTGAGGCCACGTTTTCCTTTTCAGCAGGCCCAGTATGCTCAAGTTTCTCTGCTGAAGCCTTTGCCATTCTGCAAGCTTTTTGCTGGTCTCGGCAGCACCAACAAGTCTGCCATTTCTCATCTCTTTTCCTGCTATCTGACTGTCACTCTGCCTCGCCACCCTATCCTTTCCTCCATCTTTCCTTTCACCTCAAACTCTGTGGCAGATCTGGCAGGAACTGTCTTCTTTCTCATTCTGCTCTTTCAGGCTACAATGGGTCCGCAGACACTCGTTTCTCCTGGGAAACGACACAGCTGATGAGCTGGCCAGACGGGGAGCACTACTCGCACCCTCTGCTGTCCTTTGTATCTTTTCTAAATTCGTCGACACACAGGCTCCCTCGATTTCTACCGAGGAACTTGTGCTCCCTCGTTATGCTCGCTGTGTTCTCTCTTGTCCACGCTGCAATGGACACAGTTTACTGTTAAGCTGTGATCTCTCTAGGATTGGCAGAATCGAGAATCCTTCCTGCAGTGCCGGCAGACACTCATTCCAGGACACCTCCCATCTCATTCTGCACTGTCCAGCTGTGGACTCTTTGCACTGCTCACTCTTTGGCAACTCTCTGTCTCTGTACGACCTCTGGTCCAGGCCCTGGGGAGTGGCCCAACTTGTGGGGCTCCATGGTCTTCTGCCATGCCCCCATCCCTCGGAAGGGGTTGCATAACAGCAACAACAAATTTTCAAAGTTCAGTGTGCAAGAGTACCAATAAGATTGGTTTTTCGGTTTTTAGGCACAAACGAATTCCAGCGATTGTGCTGACCGATAAATGAAGGTTTGCGGTTAACAGAAGTTAAAAATTTTGAGTTAATTTTTTCCACAAGGACATCCAAATATGTTTCGACATTTTCACCTTCTTCAATTGCTATAAATATCTTGCCATCAACACCAGGTTTCATTCCAGCAATAACTTCCAAAGAGAGCTAGACGAAAACGTTAAGAGTTTTCACTTATTCTTTTTAAAAGAGTGCAATGAAATGGTCGTCAGGAAAAGCTTTATATGCAGAAGTGATCTGCATTAATTAATATTTCACTGGTCAATCCGAAAGGAAATAACTCAAACTTGGGATCGACCAGGGCTCTGGTTGGGATGCCATTCTTGCCCCAGATTGGCCTTGATCAGCACAAACCTGAACGATGACCGGAGCAGAAGTGTTGCGCACTGCCGTTGTTGCGCCGACATCAAGTGCTTATGATGCGAAAGCAATGTGAATTTGGCGATGCACGCATGCTTACCTCGGCATGACAGCTTGAAAGCATGTGAACAATGAGAACAGTCACTTTGCACAACAAAATTAACGACATGAAACCGAGTCCTACTTTGCGGGGTGGCATATGAGACGTGCTTAGGTTCAAGAAAATTTCTTAATACATCGCGGGTGCATGCACATTCACGTGCGTCATGAGCTCCGTCCCTGGCAAGAGTTGGCATGGAAACCCGGCACCGCTTAAATTTGTTGCCTTGGTCGTTCCCTAAATCAAACCTAAATCATAAGTTGTAATGTAGTCATTGCTTGAAGAATAAGTAGTACAATCATACTGCACCTTTTTGTCAGTCGAAAATTTGTTTAAAACAATATCTGCAGCTTCATTGACAATATTTTGAAACTCTGAAGTCTTGGCAACAAAGTCGGTCGCACAGTTAACCTGTAAAAGAGATGTAATGAAGTTTGAACTTGCAGCGATGCCAAAAAACACTAATTCCAATCACAGCATCTATCAACTTTAGATACATCAATATTGAAGAGCATAAATTAAAAAGAGCAATACAACATATTTCTCGGGTAAATTTTTTTGCGATCTATATACAACCAGCTGGGTGTGCCAGCAACGCTAGCAGGGCCTTTACTAGAAATCTCAGGGTTAAGAACATTGATTCAACCGGCTGTGACAGCTTCACCCAGTAGGTAATGTTTTTTTGACTTAGCAATTTCCATTACAAAATCAAAAGTATTGTTTTTAAAGGGAATCGATCAAACAATTTTTTCAATTTTTATCCGGCTATTTCATGAAGTGCACGGCATACATAAATTTAAAGTTGTGGGCAGGAGATTAGGTACAGTATTGTAGGGAATGGTTTTTTATACTCCGTACTTCAAAAAATATCGTATCAGAATTCTGTTCTTTATTAAAATACGGTATGTAATATCGTACAGAATATTTTCTGTACCGTAATACTGTACCTTTTCGTACCAATTATTTTGCTGAATTTTTGTTCTCACGTAACAGCAAATTTGTGCTGAGATACATATCAGCAGAAGTACAGAGGCTATGCTAATTTTACTTCCTTTAGAAAAAAACGAGTAACTCGATCAGCCTCCAACCAACTACTTCCTTCAATAGTAAAGGACGTCAGCTCGATAATAAACTAATTAAATCAACACTTAACAATCTACCATTAATGATATCAATGTTATCATCATAAAAAAACAAAACCAACGAAAAAACAAATTGTGAAGAAAATTGTTCAAACTTTTTGAAAGCCCGTTGAATTACACTGCAAGCGAAAGGTCCAGTGTTGCAATGCTGGAACATTATTGCCAGGATTATGTCTTCTTTAAGCCCATGTTTGAACTCATTTAGAATGTACCTTAAACCCGAAGAAGTCCTTTCAATGCTGGCTTGAGTAACTGGTAATGAAAGAGTAACATTACCTAAGCGTATAAGATCGGACACTGCCTCCATGTTCCACTATTCACATATGTTGGTGTTCCTGAGAAGATGGGCTTGGTTGTTCGAAGCACTCAATCATCTCATTTACATTTTGCTCATCACGTGGTGATTCTGATGAGCTGGCGTTGCACGCATCCGAAGTCACGAGCATTTCATCAATAATATCAACCCCGCATCCAGATGCAGGAGTAGATCCATTTTCAGATCCAGCGGATAAATCTAGACATTCTACGTCAGTCGTGTAAACTGACTCCTGCAGCATTTGCAAGCGCCTCCACAATGCTGTTAAACGGGCTTGTGTAACTGTTTTCTGAGAATAGTTTTGAAGTACCTGATACCCTGGGTCAACATAAATTGCAACCGAAAAAGCAGCGTTAAGACAACGAAGTTGTTTCTCCAAGTTACATGGCATGAAGCATTGCCAATGCCAAAGAAGCATTGTTCACACTTTTGCGCTGCAGTTGGACTTTGCATTTCAGCCGCTCACCTAATAACTCACCAGTAGTTAATTCCTACATATGAATTGCAGTGGTCGTGACATAAACTGGTTTTAAACATTCAGTAAGCTTCTGTACGGCAAATCAATCAAGGTCTGACAAAAAGAAGAATTCATTCGCCAGAGAAATTTGGCGCAGAAAATCCCTGACAATCAACATACTTTCCAGTATTAGAAACGTTGAACTCCAACGGATCTTACAATCCAGTCTAGGAAGAGGTTTGTTGTTGTGCTTGAACTCCCTGATATTCGCTGGTGGGTTTTTCTGGCGGCATTTCTTACTTTTGACACCACTTTTTTGGCGGTGGAATTAGCTTTAAAGAAGTCATGCACACTCAGTTGTAATGTATGAACAGCACACCTTACAGTAACTCCATTTTCAGCAGTTAATACGTCTTCACAGAGTTCACAGTCTGAAGCTTCAGTTATATCACATTCATCCTTGTCATTCTGGTCGGAAAAACTTTCAAGCAGAGCAAAATCACTTCCCATCAGCTCCCCAACTTTCACAACGTAGTATCCGTTATCTGTCGTGAGGCTGTAAATTTGCTTATCCAAAATACCAAGTTTGGCCAAGCAGCTTACAATGTTTTTACGTATAGCAGCAGTTGTCGTTCGTTCATGTAACTCGTTCGCATCTGCGACGATAACTCCACATTACTGTCCAACAGTGCTTGCAAATATATTTTAATAAAATGACGCTTTTTTCGTTTACCCAAGTCTACTTTAACCGAAACCATTTTACCAGCTAATGTTTGTTTGGTTTCAACTATCTTTCTCTGATAAGCAACAATGATCCATGCTCTTACGTGGTAAGATGTAAGTTATAGGTTCAGTTGATCCAACATCGGAACAAATATCTTTGCGATGCCGGATTTTTCAAAGGTGCAAAGAGGAAGGCCATGGTGGTGATGACAGCTTCAACTGCCATATCTTCGATACTTTGGCTTGTGATTGGAAATTGTAACCATTGTTGCAGGTTGTTTTCCAATAGTCGCACTGCTTGTTCCTCGCGATTGCGATTCAAAATAAGTAGCTACTGTATATTTGACGCCTTATGCTTTTTCCTTTTCTTTTCAACAGCTTTGTATGTTTTCGTTTCAAGTGATCAACTAAAAGCGTAGCATGGACATCTGAGCCGCTTTTTGGCTTATATTCGTATTGACATCCTTCTACTGTACAAGTAGCTGCGTATACCACCTAACGAAAGTGTTTGTAGCCAATAAAATTTCTCGCTCGACCTGTTTAAACAACTTTCAGTGCAGTTTTTACAATAACTGACCGCCGCAGCAGCTTTAGTTACAGGTAAAAATTATACTTCTGTTCTACATCAAGTTGAAATATAAATCAGGTAAATATGCCAAAGAAAAAAAATTCCCCTTATGTAAAACGCAGCTCGCGTGAAGCGAAGCCAAACTGAAATTCTTGGAATGATAGTTTCAGTTAATAACTTGTAGACTTCTTTTGCTTCGACGTTAACTTTTAGAGGCGTTCACTCTTTACTAAGATAAACAATATAGCACAAACGTATCAAGAAAGGCTTGAAACACTTCTCAACCAGAATATATTCCACAAATAGAGTAGAGGTGTGCAAAAAATAACAGTTCTTTAAAAAGTAACAGATAATTTCCTTAACGGTTAGTAACAGTTAAGCCAATTGAAAAGTAACAGTTAAGATGTAACTGTTATTAACAGTTTACTATGACGCAAGAACTGTCGGGCAAAAGTGATCTTTTCTCTGATCGAATAAATATTCACATTTACCAGTAGCAGATATTCCAGATAATGTAGCAGTTACAAGTTTCGTACATTGTACTACAGTTAAGAGTAGTTGATTTAAATTTTAGCCTCATTGAACAATGTCAGGAAGTCGAAGAAAACGCAGCGAAATATGGTTACATTTTACTGCTAAAGGGAATAACAAAGCAATATGTGACCATTGTAAACATGAGCTATCGTTCAAAATAACAACCTCAAATTTAAGGAAACATTTTGAAACAAAGATTCTGCTCTTGGTCCACTAACGGCAAAGCAGCCTATTCAAATGTCAAGTGTAAGTCGCCAGCCAGACTCGTCAGCGCAAGCGGAAGCTCCAAATTCAACTACCCCAAATGAGGGAAGCTCATCAAAAACTACAGTTGAGAAACAAACAACATTGTCGTCGTTTATTGCTCGTCCTACTTCATTCGCTCGCCAAAAGCGCTTAAACAACATGCTCTTGAAAATGATTGTTAAAGATATGCAGCCATTTTCTATAGTTGAAGATCAAGGTTTTCAAGAATTTATAACAGCCATCGATCCATCGTACAAGTTACCAAACAGAAAAATGATTACACGGGAACTTCTATTTCATTGCTACAGGGACACATTCCAAAAAGTCACCGCTTTTATTGAGTCTATAGAATGTTTGCTTAACAATCGATACTTGGACTTCTGCTACAACCGAAAATTATCTTGCGGTCACTGCACATTTTTTAAACAGAGATTTTCAAATGGAGTCATGCTTACTTGATTGTTCCAAGTTTGGTGAACGACATACACAAGAAAATTTAAAGCAAGAGTTAATTCGCATTACCAAGGAATGGAAAATTGAAGATAAAGTTGTAACAGATAACGCCGCAAACATTGTGAATGCGGTAAAATTGGCAAAGTTTAAGCATTTACCATGCTTCTCTCACACACTAAATCTAGTTGTGCAAAAGGGTATGCAGAAGCTTAAAACCTTGCGACAAAAGGTTAAAGCCATTATTGAGCATTTTCATCGACGTACTGTGGCGGCTGAAAAATTTGCATCACTTCAGTTGCAAATAAATCCCAATAAACCTGCATTGAAGTTAAAAAATGATGTGTTGACAAGGTGGAATTCCACGTATGAAATGTTTGATCGAATTGCAAATGTGCAGGAGCCTCTTAAAGCGACTCTCGGTGTACTGCACAATCCAGTAGAGAATCTCTCCACTGAAGAGCGGCAAACATTGCCCGAAATATGTAACGTTTCAAAACCGTTTGACCTTGTCACTAAAGAGATCTGTGCAGAGAAGTCCGTTACGGTATCAAAAATTATTGTTCTTGTCAATGGGCTTCTTTCTGCATGCCAGCGCATAAACCAGAGTTTGAACTCTGAAATTGCAAAAACAGCAATGGCAACCCCAATCAGCAATATTAACACACGATTTGAGAACGTAGAAAATCAACCCATTTTGGCTCGTGCTACGCTTTTGGACCCTCGTTTTAAAAGAAATGGGTTTCGTTCAGCAAGCTCTTATGAAAAAGCCTACCAGGAGATTGTCCAAGAAGTATGTTCACAAAAAAATGTTGATTTCGTTTATCAAAATGAAGTAAGAGGAAGAGAAGAGGAAAACAGCAATGCTCATCTCGATGATTTACTGTGTGGTGATTTTGAGCGGAGAAATTCCGAAGATTTGCAAAGAGGAATGGCAAGATCATCTGCTATAGTGGAAGTTCGTCAGTACGTTAACGAAGCGTATATCTCACGCCGTGACAACCCTCTGCTCTGGTGGAAAAACCGCGAAAATGTTTATATTCATTTATCCAAGATGGCAAAAGCGCAATTGTGTATGATGGCTACTTCAGTTCCTTGTGAACGCGTTTTTTCCAAATGTGGCCAAGTAATATCCGATCGGCGAAGTCGCCTTAATCCAAAGCAGGTCAATATGACTATGTTCTTAAATTGTAATTTTGAACACATGCAATAAATCTGTTTGCTTCCTATCACCAACAGGATTGCATTGTATTTTGTACTTTTTGCTCCCAATCACCATTCACCAACAGCTTGTTTAGCAGCTTTTTTCTTATTTGTGACAGACACGAAAAGTAACGGATAAAAGAAAAGCAGTACCTACCGTTATGTTAAGTATATAGTAGTACTTTTCTTAACCGTTATTTCCCGTATCTATTCTTTGCTACTAGTTAACTGTTAATTTATCCGTTATTCTCGTATCTGCCAGTGCAGTTCACTTGCTTTTTTGTTTTCTCTTATTTCTCGTACCTGCTACTAGCGAAAGTGCTGCTTTCGCTTAACGAATAAAAAGTAACAGTTAAAAGTAACAGATAAATATTTCAAAGTAGCAGTTAGTAACAGTTATTCAAAAGTAACAGTTAAGCACATCTCTAAAATAGAGCACTTGCCGTTGCCGATAAATTCACGACAATAATCTAATATCCACTGATATTATTCTCTTCCAGTAATCCACCGGTAACACAACTAAACTCACTAACTCCCAAAATCGCTCACTAAAATCTCAAGCATATCAATGGGAATCACAATCCCCAAATCTCCAAGTAAACTCAGTACCGCACTGAGTACTTCTGAGATCTGACAATAGTTAATCACTCACTCTATAGATAACCAAATCATCTCAAATAATACTATTAACTTAGCACTATATCAGTATCCGAATCGAATCTCAGTAGAAACTAGAATCAACAATCTAACATAACACAACTCACCATGAGTAACTACCTCACTGGGATCCACGATCTAGAATAATTAATAATCGTAACAGCTCCCTATATTTGCAAAACGTTAAGTTCTAGAAGGTTCAAATGATAATTCTAACGATTTCTAACATAGCAAAGGCTATTAAATAATTAACGCAAAAAGTAGGGTATTCATATTCTCGAAGCTTTTCGTCTGATACTTTTCAAGAGAATCCGTCAGAAATGAAGTGAAAAAGATGAAGTCAGTCACTTATATACAGACGCAGTTGACGAAAAAGAAAAAGGATCCATCGTGATTGGTAAAAGAAACGACCAATAAAAGGAGAAAAACTAATGCGCGATTTTTAGGTCATACACGAATTTCTTTTGTTTGCATATATTTGGTTTGGTTGTTTTGATGTAAGTGGCTTCAAGGGTGGAAAGATGAGAAGTACGGCCTTGGGCAAGAATGAAAAACTTGCCATCATTGTATTCACGTGCACATGTCTGGTTTTGTAACAGGTGTTGCCCTATAGCGGGGAAAAGAATTTCAGCTTTAAGGCTTCTGATTGACTTGCGACAGCGAGCGAATGTGCTTCGGTCTTAAGAAGTAAATCCCTGAAGAATGGTTGTAGGTACGTGCTGCTCAATCCTGTGTTGTAGCGTTTGAGAAGTACAACCCACGTACCGACTATCACAATGGAACAGAAATTGATAAACAATGTTGCTTTGATGTAAAGCGGGTAGTACATCCTTTAAGCTGCAGGCAGAAGTTGTCTGGTGGTGTAGAGAATGCGTGGTTCAACCGCAAAATAACAACGTTTGACGGCTGTTTTAATTTGCATTTTGTACCTCATCGAAACATTGCCCAGCCACCGCAAGTGAAGATAAACTGGGCATTTCTTCGGACCTAATCGTGTTGGTCTAAAAAACTGATTCACTTTCTTGGCTATAACAGTGTTGATTACAGATTGAGGGTAACCGTTGATGATCAGTATTGTACGAATGTTGGAATGTTCATTTTGAAAAGTACCGTATTTCTTCGCATATAAGCAGAGTTTAAAACTCAGAAAAAAGTTACCAAACTAAGGAATAGGCTTATACGCGCATAACTGTGATCGCACATTAGACAAATTTAGGGTACCGGTAACGTAGTGGTAATTCCAAAAACCACGGTACAACTATATTTTAATATGCGACCTTTAATTTTACCTTTGACATAAAATAAAATACAACCAAACTGACATTAGGCTAACGCACCGGTAACTGGATAACTACCGGTACAACTTGCAGATCATAATAGTCTGCGACTGGTTGGATTTTGAGACACCCTGTACTGTAATTTGTAAAAATTAATAAAAGTAAAACACTAAAACAATGATTCTTATTTTCGTTTATTCTCTTCTGCAACCTATTATACATACGGTGGATTACGATTTGTAGGGTCGGCTTATATGCGAGTTTTTGTAAAATTCCTCATTTTAGGGCCGTTTTTTAGGGGTCGGCTTATACGCGAGGAAATACGGTAGATTCCGACCAGATGCCTGAAGCTCTGCAAACAAGAGTCGAAATCAGATTGATCTTCCGTTTCATGAGGCAAAAAAAATTCCAGCGAATATATTGGCCAGTGAAAGTCGGCTTTCTGTAGATAGATGTAACAATTTTGTGATCGTTCTTTTCCACCAGGAAGTCAAGAAAGGGCAAAGTCCAATTGCATTCCTTTTCAAAAGTAAAATGAAGCGATGGATGGGGAGAATTTAGATGGGAGAGAAACTCATCGCATTCGTTTTCGTCGTTGAAAGCTGCAAAGGTATCATCAACGTATCGATAATACATAAGAGGTTAGTTGACTCTTTTGAAAAGCAAAGCTTCGTGATAGCCGACAAAAAGGTCAGCAAGAGATGGGCCAAGAGGAAAATCCATAACAAAGCCATCTATCTGCCGGTGCATTATATTATTGAAACTAAATTTAACGGAAGAAGTAGCCGTTTCCATCAGCTCAATAAAAATTGTACGAGGAAAGGGAGGCGGAGTAAGTTCGCCATTATACAGAGCATCAGCGCTGATTTCAATGGTTTCTGCAAGTGGAACGTTAGTAAAAAGGCTGCAGACGTCATAAGAGCAGAGAAAGGCAGATGGAGGAAAGTTAAATGTTCTGACCTTGCCAGCAAAAGTAAAGGAATCGGAAATACAGTGGGTAGAATAAAGTGAAAGGACAGGATCAACAACTGACGTAAGCCATCGCGCTAATTGATGTTGTGCTCAGCCAATCATTGACAATATGGGACGTAGGGGTACATCTTGCTTGTAAATTTTCGGCAAACCATACATTCGAGGACGTTGAGAACCAGTTGGTCGAATGCTGTAGTAAATCTTGGATGGAAAAAGGCCTTCTTTGTTGAGATGAAGTAACCGTTTTTGAATGTGAGCTTCACTCTTCGCAGTGTTGTCAGTTTCGGAAGAAGGGCCAATTCCAAAAGAAGGGACATTTTCATTGCATCTGAGGGATCTGGATGCACTCTTTTAAAATAAGAAGGTCGCCAATGTCAACTAAGCTATTACAATAAGCGTGAGCGAGGTCGCTCAATTTGGCTTTAAGGGCTGAAAATTGCTCGGAGGAATGAGGGACATGATGAAGCAATTGACCAATGAACACCTCGAATTCGGCAAAGATCTCTTCTCGTTGAACACTGTTAGGTGGCAAACAAAAATTTAGCCCATGGGAGAGAACAAATTCTTCCGTCAGGAAGAGTTTGTAATTAGAAAGATTGATAATAGTGTTCTTGTTTAGTTTCACCATGTTGCCAAATCGCTGGTGAAAAAGAAATTTGAGTTTCTGCTCGTTCTTGATTGAAAGCTCTCGTTCTTTCCGTTTGTCAATGATGGCTATATATTTGTAGAATCGAATGAAATCGAAGAAAGACAGGAATTGTCTGACTTCTTGCCACAGTGCGCGTAACTTGCCTTTCAAAAATGTTATCAGTGATTTACTCTTTTCAACTTCATCATACATAAATGCACGTTCCATATTTGGTGTCTGGCATGCTGATGATTTTTCTATTCGAAACTTTATGAATTTAGGGAACGTTCGTTGACCAATGGAAGCCTTAAGAAAGGCTGTTTGTGAGATAGCACTTTAAATCTTTCCACGAGTTTTGACCAGCTTGTTGAGGATGTTCAGTTGCTGGTCGCTGTTCTGTCTTTGGAAAATTTGGAGAGCTGATTCGTGGTAAAGCATATGAATATTGCAGAAAGTGTGGTATTCATATTCTCGAAGCTTTTCGTCTGATACTTTTCAAGAGAATCCGTCAGAAATGAAGTGAAAAAGATGAAGTCAGTCACTTATATACAGACGCAGTTGACGAAAAAGAAAAAGGATCCATCGTGATTGGTAAAAGAAACGACCAATAAAAGGAGGAAAACTAATGTGCAATTTTTAAGTCATACACGAATTTCTTTTGTTTGCATATATTTGGTTTGGTTGTTTTGATGTAAGTGGCTTCAAGGGTGGAAAGATGAAAAGAAGTACGGCCTTGGGCAAGAACGGAAAATTTGTTATCATTGTATTTACGTGCACATGTCTGGTTTTGTAACAGGTGTTGCCCTACAGGGTGCAGCATAATTATTAAAACTAACTTTAGCATTAATAATTTGATTAGCATAGCTCAAAATTTTATAATTATCTTATTATAAGTGTCGGTATACTTTAAAAAATGACTCACATGCGATTCACTCAAAATGTCGCCCTTCTGATTTACTCAGACGCTCAAATCGATTTCTCACAGATTAACAAGTGACACAAAGGTAGCTTTGAGGCATTTTTCGCCTGTGCTTTTATCAAAGATTTTTTAACGCTTCCAGAGATTTGTGATTTTTGTTGCAAGCTTCTTTTTCGAGCCATAACCAGACTGAAAAATCGAGCGGATTTAAATCTGGGGAGCATGGGAGCCACATATTTTTGCCCCAAAATTTTTTTAGATTGAGTCTCAATCAGTTTTGAGTTTTTTTGATGTGTGTGAGCTCGCTCCATCTTGTTGAAAGTGAATAATCGATTTTTGAAATGTTTTTCAACATCGATTTTCATTGGTTGAAGAATTTTCTCAATGTAAACGTCTGAATTGATCTTGCAGTTTTTTTCAACAAAAATGAGTTGCGACTTTCATGATTCTGAAACGGCAGCCAAACCATAGTAATCTAGCTATCTTCGTGTTTTTTGAACCTTTTCGGTGAAGGTGTATGATAGCTTCTCGGAGGTCAGACTTTATAAGTAAAATAAAAATTGAAAATTTAGATTGAATAGTTTGTATAAAATTACCTAAAGTATGAAAATGCCAAGTTTTAAATGTTAATTTCATCACCTTGTAAAGTTACATTACTTTAAATGTCCGTTTTAATATTTATGCCGCACCCTGTATACCCGAGAAAGAAGTTTCAGCTTTAAGGTTTCTGATTGGCTTGCAAGAGCGGGCGAATGTGCTTCGAACAGTGACAGACGAAAAGCTTCGAGAAAATAAATACCCTACTTTCTGTAATTTTTCAAATTCTGTACCACGAATCAACTCTTTAAATGATTGCTATACTATTGCAAAACGCAGTTGTTACATCACAAAATCCGTCTCCTAGATAATTTTACAGAATTGTCGTACTTTAACTCTTTTGCTCCCGCATGAAAAGCGAAAAAAAATGTCCGTAAGGTGGCAGCGCGAAAAACTGTCATAATCAATCATAATTATGTACCTCAAGTTTGTTTGTAAATCATTACTCAGCTGTCTACTTCTACATTTAGTGTGATATATCGTTGAAATCTACATTTCTTGAGGATTTCAAATAGAAAAAAAAAACATTTTTTTGAATATGCAAATTTTATGCAAATGAACCCCCCCCCAACTGGGGGGTAGTTGTCTTCAAAATTAAAGTAGTACCCTCACCTCAAAGATCACTACAGATTTAATTTTCTACCAATTTTTTTAGAAATGGTCGCAAAATGATGCTAAGGAAATAAGCTTTCAAGGTACATCAATCAAAACTTACCTAAATGCCTAGGTTTTCTACAATTTGCAATTTTCTGAGACAAATGACCTTTTTTTTGACCGGTACCGACCGGTACCAAATTTTGGTAGTTAAATTCAGTACCTAAAATACGATCAGTTATTATCTGCTAGAGGTTAGCCTAAACCATGTAACATTATGTATTTTTGAACAGGGAATTTCTTCAAGATTCAGAAAATATCAAGTTTAAATAGAATATGCTGTCACTGACAATGAAACAGCCGCTTGTTTACACCCTTCCCATTTGCTGAGAAACAAGGGGGATACAGCAAACTTTGATTTACGAAAGCCAAACTTCTGCCAGCTTTTAAACTTGTATTTCACTTCTGGTCTCCTTGGAAACTTGATACAAAATGACGATTTTAGTGGTGAAGCATTTGCAATTTATTTTATCTTTTTATAGGATGTAGTTTTTCTAAAAATTATAATTTAGTGAAGGTAAGTCAAATAATGTTTGGGGGTTTTGAACTGACATGATGTACAGTACTCATTTTTGATCAGTAAATATCATATACCACTTAGTCTAGACTATTTAAAGTTATATATTGCTGGAAAGCAAATTTCCTAAGCTTTCAAATGAGACCAATATTTAGCAACATATGATATTTTTTACGCACTAAATTTACTTTTATCTACTTACCATTCAAATTTGTTTGGGGGGGTTTTGAGACCCCTAAAAAATTTGGAAATATAAAAACGTAAAATTTATTATTATCGCCTGAAATTTTGACAAATGATGCCCCAAAAGAGTAGTTTTCAGACTGTGTTAATGATAAAGGGTTTGGTTTTGTGGTAAAGATGTAATCTCAATTTGATTTTAGTGTAGTTGGCACGTGCTGAGAATTTGGCCGATTTTGTCGTCTGCAACTGGGTTCTTGGTCATTTTAACCCATTTTGGGTATAAAAATCCAAGAATTATGGCACAAATTATACATCTTCCGATGCGTGAGGAAATAAGCGTGATCTTTTGAAAATTTTATGAAAATCGGATGAAAAATAAAGTCACAAATCGATTTTTTATTAAACTAATTTTGTAACTCAATTTAACAAAATTTGGGAGAAACACTGAAAACACGAGATCATCAATCGATGATCGCGGGAGCGAAAGAGTTAAAACATATTTGTTACGTCATAAAACGCAGAGTTCAAAAAAGTTCTAGGTCAAGGAGACTCAAGTAAGGTCGAACTTGTAGCAATTAATTGAATTTTACGCTATAATAATGTAAGCTTTGTTACAGCTGTGAAGTTTGTGTGACTTTTGGTTCCAACAAAACAAGCCTCTTTGAGACTTTAGATTAGGTCTCCGGGAAGAATAGAGCACGGTACAGAAAAAATAACACCGCATTTTCTTACCGTAGTATGCCAGAAAATACCATACGTAATTTCGTACCATATTTTTCTTCAAAATTTAACCGTATGGTAATTTTGTACCGTACCCAATCACTTGGACGCCAAACTGAACATTATTTGTTTTCAGGAATAAAATATTTAAGATTAGGCCCACTATTTAAAATGCTTGATAACTGGAGGTGTATTTGTATGACCTAAAAAACCTGTGGATGCACGTATGTTCCTTCGTCTTGACGTAAACACAGCCAGGAAAAGAGCAGACTTACCCAAAGTCAAGCACTTACTGTTATGTAATTATAATAGCTGGCGCCCAATCAGTAATGTCAAAGTTAATAATATCAGTTAAACTGACTGTGCCAACTTCACCCAATCTGTAGCTGCGTGAAAAGTAATAAAAGGCTTATGCTTTTTCACATAGCCAAATCTGGTTATAAAATCAGAAGAATAATTTTATTTTAAAAAAATCGAGTAAAAAACTTTATGGCATATTGCACATAGCTGCTACATTTCCCCTAACTTTTTGAAGTCCCTGGAAACGTCTTACTTGCCTTGTTTTCAGCAAAAGTGTACAATGAAAGTGGACTTGCTCACAAGTGAAACAACCAATAATTTCACAAAGTTTTAATCATTCTACCACTTGTATTGAAGCATAAATTAAAAGTTGTTAAAGGGCGCCAAAGTGATTGATATGCATTTTCAGGAATAAGGTATTAAATATTAAGCCCACTTCTTACGACTTTTCTTAATTGTATGAGTTTTTGTATGATGCATAACCTCTGGTTGCATGAATGTCGCTTGGTCCTGGCATAGACGCAGCCAAGCAAAGAACAAACCATCCTGAAGTCAAACACTTAACATTGCAATGTCCCCATTAGTAATGTCTAGGTTGAGACTATCGATTTAGCCGGCTGCACCATCTTCACCTAATAGATATTTGTGAAAAGAGTAATGAAAAGTTAATGTCTCTCTGACATAGCCAATTCTCGTTCCAAAATCAAAAGTACCATGTTTTTAACGGGAATTAAGTAGAAAGACATTAGGGGAGGATGCAAAAAATTGCTTCTTCTTTTAACTTTTTAAAGTCCCTGGAAACTTACTTGCCCGGTTTGCATTATGCACTTAGGAACTGGACTTGATGACAATTGAAACAGTCAATCATTTAACAAACTTTTATCCGTTTATTCCACCACTTGCATGGAAGTATAAATGTAATTGGGGAGGGGGTGCCAAGATAATTTGTGATGTGATTTTAGGAAAAAACTATTAAATGTTAAGACAGACTACTTACAACTCTTCGTAATTGTATGTCTATTGATATGACCTAAAACCTCTGGCTTCGTGTATGTTGCTTGGTCCTGGGATATTTGCTAGGAAAAGAGAAAGCTAATTGGAAGTCAAGCACCTACAGTTGAATTACTGCAATAAATTAGATTATGGTTTAAGAGTATAACGTGTTGACCAGTTTTTGATTCACATAAAAAAATGGCTCACTTGTTTAACTGTGGTGGACTAGACTAATAAGCTGATGTCTCAGAGAATAAGATTGGTCAGGCTAGCGACACAACTATACAAAAGTATTCCAACTTGCCATAGCATTATTTAAAAAAGCAGGTATTTAGGCTAACAGGCACTTTAATACTCTTGTTTACCATTCTTCTTTTTCAGGCATCATATCAATCGTTTGTTTTTGAAATGACAATTAACAACAAATTCAAGCGCAGTTGCTGCCTGGTGCATTGTTTTCACTTTATTCACACTAGTCAGCAGAATGACTTCATAGAGCTGGGTTTAAGCGTTTTAGAAAATAGAAAATAAGCATGCGTAGATTGCTTGAAAAAAGAATCGCTTGTTGCATCATAAATTTAGCTTAAATTGTTGTAGAATTATTTTATCGAAAGTGCCTCGTTAATATCTTCCGAAAAGGATTTTAATCATGTTTCCAATGTCAGGAGTTTTTAATAACACACAGAGACCAAATGGTGCAATCAAGCATTAACTGTGATGTCACGTTACACCCTAGAGAGGAAAAGCTTTTGCAAGTTGGGTTCCATCTTATGCTCCAGCAAAAAAATTGTTTTCCTCTGTCAAGAATTGTAAAATTTAAAAAGTTATCTTTGATAATGACATGACCACAAGATTATAAACCTTCTTTTAACACTCACCTCCAAAAGATGATCAATTGTGCCAAGTTTGATGACTGTATGCCCAGTAGTTTTGGAGGAGTTGAAGCGTACATACGTTTGTATGTACAGACAGAATCATGCTGCATAGTATAAGATAGAAGGTAGGTGCACAATTAACATCTCTTTTTGGAGGAAGAGTTTAAGAAAAATGTCAGAGGAAAATGCAAACATCTTCTAACATTTAGAGAAGAGTTAAACTCTTGACCCAAGTTCTGCTGTGATGTATATCACAAAGATGACAACGAAACGGCAGTTTGATTAAAAAATTGTTTAAATATCATGGAGTTTTGGCACAATAGATAAGATGTTTTAGTACCACAAAATCTAAGGCATAAGCTGTTGTCACATTAACACAAATAACTCTAACAATTCCAATGATACCACATGTATGCAATTACTGAATAAATATGCATGCAACCACCAACCTCAACAATCGATGCTAATGATTTATTTTTTACCACTCCAATCAAACCTTGGTCTAGTTTATTTGCTGATATGTCTATCATCTTGTTCCAACCCTTCTCTTTTGCAAGGTTTAACAAAAAATCTTGTGCCTAAATAGTCGAAAAGAAAAAATGTCAATACATCCAACAAAGCATTGGTAAGCTAGAGTCATGTTGAAGCTAACCAGTAATTACAAGAAAAAATGCAACATGTTTCATTTGTCTATGTCACTTACCACTTTAATTTTTGTAGCACAAATCTGAAGACAAAAATTCAAGTAATGAATGTATAATATGTAAGCCATTGGTTACATGACACACGTCCAAACAGTTTTCTATTTCTTGTCAAATGCAAATAACCTATTGAATCAATGGTTGCCAAGACCTCCATTATCTCAGTCTTTAGATCAGGCCTGCACAACTCAAAAAAGGCTTGGGTCAAATTAACTATAAAAAATTTGCAGAGAGCAGCATGAGCATTATTTCTACGTTAAATCACTGGTTATAATGCAATTAAGCGTACATTATTATTGTGTAATACTTCAAACTCAGTAGAAACTTATGCACACTTTAATCACAAACACTAATGTGAAACATTGCATCGCTTCCCGGCAACAAGTTTGTCATAAATGGGATACATATGGGCAGTAAATATTTTCAGGATGTTCTCCAGACTTTCATTAGAAAAAGAAAAGCGCTGCTTGTTTTTGTTCGTATTCAAAATCGAAAAAGTTTGTTCACATATGTAGCTACTGCCAAAAATATTCAGCGTTTTCTGTGCAAGTTAGACAAGGTTTTTATATTTATCACTGTTCAGACTTCTGTAAAAGTCTAGCAGGCTGCTTTCTCGATGTTTAGTCTTGCACACAGACGAGGCTTGCAGTTCAATAACCTCCAACAGCAACTGTATGGGCACTTCTTCTGGATCCATAAAAATGAGTCTTCAACCAGTTTGAATTGGAAATTTTCTTCCTGAGACAAAGTGAGTCGTCAGTCTAATTCTTGCATCAGTATCTCAATTTGGTGTGCAAATTTTTCTCCTAGCTCAAGATGTTGGCACTGGGGAATACAGGGTCCGCCAAAAAGACCTGACACATTTGAAAATTTAATAGAAATCAAACGCGTTGACGAAAATAATTGATGTTTACATTTTTGGAAAGCGTATAGCATGCCATTTTGTGCGGTGTCCAAAAACAATCTACAATGCATTTGTGACATCATAATGGTTGATTTTTAAAATAATGTAATTTTTTAAATTGTGCTTTATTTGCTAAAATGAAGTGGTTGGGCTCACACCGTTCTTTCGTTATGAAAACTTTTTTTACGAACAGTGGATCAATAACTGCAACTCAAAGATTATTTCGTACGCACTTCAAGCTTGGAAGACACGATCCAGTGCTATTGATCCACTGCTCGTAAAAAAAGTTTCCATAACGAAAGAACGGTGTGAGCCCAACCACTTCATTTTAGCAAATAAAGCACAATTTAAAAAATTACATTATTTTAAAAATCAACCATTATGACGTCACAAATGCAGTGTAGATTGTTTTTTGGACACCGCACAAAATGGCATGCTATACGCTTTCCAAAAATGTAAACATCAATTATTTTCGTCAACGCGTTTGATTTCTATTAAATTTTCAAATGTGTCAGGTCTTTTTGGCAGACCCTGTATGTTGTGCACAGGTAGGAAATGGGGTCATTTCACATTTCAACAACTAACTTCTGAAAAGTCGTAGTTTCATTTTGAAAGCTTTCACTGCTCCTACCAACTGAAATATTAGCAGGTCTTTTACCTGAAGCTGCGTGTTGAGATCGTTCAGATAAGCAGTGATATCACAAAGGAAAAATAAATCATGACTTTAGGATTCACTTTCAAGCTCTTCAAACTTTTTTGGTTCATTTTTAAGGAACTGAAAAACTTCCTCTTTCAAAGCAACAAAACTCTGTAGCACTCTTCCTTGGCTCAACCACCTCACTTCTGTATGGTATACTAGGTCTTTATCCACCTCTTCCAGAAATGCTCACAATGTTATATGTTTTAAAGTGCGAGCACGAAGATAATTTACAACCGAAACTACCACAGACATTACGTGGTCAAATTTTAAAATCTTACCACACAAAGCCTACTGTTGAATAATTCAGTGGTGGGTAATTATACGTCTTTCAATGACTTCCTGAATTAGAGAAACTGCTCCAGTATGTTTTCCACACATGACTGGAGCACCGTTGGTGCCAATGGCCACTAAGTTTGTAGAGCTGCATGCCAACTTTTTGTTTACACAATTCATGAATTCAGTACAGATGTCTTTCCCAGTAGTATAGCCCTTTATTGATTGTGTGGCAGCAAGTTCTTCACCAATATTAAAGTCCTTGTCAACGCTTTGAATATATATGACAAGCTGAGCTGTATCGCAACAATTAATACTTTCATCCATATCCAATGAATAAAAACAGAATTCTTTTACTTGTCGCTTTAACTGATCTGTTAAGTTGGCAGCTATGTCAGCCACCCTTTTTTGTACAGTCATGCGTGATAGACTGATGTTTTGGAACATCTGCATCTTTTCTGGACAAAGGTCTGACACAGCTAGAAACAGGCACTTTTTCACAAACTCTCCCTCTGTAAAACACTTCCCAGAAGCAGCAATTTTCCTTGAAATTTGGAAGCTAACATTTGTAGCCTTGGCACTTTCTTTGTCGAGTACTTTGAAAAATTGCTGTTCCTTGCCAAGGTTTTTCATGGGGCTAGCTGCTCTAAGGCTCTTTTTATTTCGATCTATTTAGCAATAGTAGAATGCGCTGCACCAATCAACAGCTGCCTCAACGTGGTGGTGTGATCCCCGACCCTGTTTGGGTTGGGTTGAAATGGGTGTTGGCCTTCCCAAGGGTCCCAGTTACCCCGGGCACTCCCCTACATTTCTTTGCTATGCTGCCCCCTGAACAACTGCAGAAGGGCAGCACACAGCATCTACAAAATCGATCACCTGTTTTCACTTTTTCCTCTCTCCTGCCCTACTCTCGCCCTTCTTCGTCTCCTCATTCTTCTTCTTCTTCTCCTGATGAGCGGTAACATTCATCCTAACCCCGGCCCCATCTTCCCTTGCTTAGTGTGCGCTGGAAATGTGACCTGGCGGGGCAAGTCAGTGCTATGCTGCACCTGCTCCAAATGGGTCCATCTAAGGTGCTCACAACTTTTCCTGTCTAAATTCAGAGCTCTAGGCAGCTCTCACTCTTGGAGCTGCCTCCCCTGTGGTAACACTGTGACTCCCTCCTCAGACTCCTCCAACATGTATACCTCCATTGTACAATCTGCCCCCCCCCCTACTGATGCTGCACTCTCGCGTCACCCCCGTCTCCAAACCTCCTATCCCACAATTCCCACATCTGCCCATTCTATATCTCCTTCCTCTACCCCTTCACCATCGTCCCTTCCTCCTGGCCATTTTTCTACGCCTCTGCCACCTCTCCTCCCCTGACTCTCTCAGGGTTCTCCAATGGAATGCTGGAGGTCTCCAAGCCAGGAGCACTAAACTACTTCATTTTCTATCATCCCATCCAGTCGACCTTATCTGCATCCAGGAATCCAATCTTAATTCATCTTCCTCTTTCCGGATTCCTGGATTCTCTGCTCTGCGTTTTGATCACACCCACTCCCGGTCTGGCATTCTCTCTCCTGATACCATGCATGCCAACGGCAGCGTCATCATTTTTGTCAGGCAGGGCCTATCCTTTTCCGAACTTTCTACCTCCTCTCTTTCTTCGCTTGACCCCTACTCTGATTATGTAGGGGCCAACATCTCTCTTAACAACTCTTCCTTGGTGTCATTTCTTAATGTGTACGCCCCCCCTATTTGCTCCTCCCTAACAAATGGCAGAACCGATTCCATCTCTCCCTCCATTCTTCTCTCCCTTCATTCTTCCCTCCTCCAGAAATCTCTTCATTCTTGGGGACTTCAATTGCCATCACCCCCTCTGAGACTCAAGAGGTACTTCCGACCCCCAGAGGGAAGAAGTATTTGACTGGGTCATCTCTTCTGACCTCCTCCTCCTCAATGACCCTGACACACCTACCCTTCTCCATTGCTCCTCTGGCAGTTGCTCCTCTCCTGACATCTCCTTTGCTCCTTCTACTCTTGCCTTTTCTTGCTCTTGGGAGGTGCTTCAGGACCTGGGTTCAGACCATCTACCAATTCTTCTATCTATCCCTCTCTCTCCGGTCTTTCGCCCCAACGAGTGCCCCGCTTCCTTCAATTTTCAGAAAGCTCGCTGGGATGGCTTTGCCTCTTACTTTGACTCTCACTGTCCATTTGCAGAGGAATACTCGTCTCTTTCTTTTTCTCTGCTGCTGCTCTCTTTACCTCTTTGACTTTGAATGCGGCCAAATCTTCCATTCCTTTCGGCCGCATCAAACGCCCTCCTAAAGCCTGCTGGTCTGGTGAGGTGGAAAGTGCGGTTAGTGAAAAACGCAAGGCTTTTGCTGCCGCTCACAGAAGTGATGAAGATTGCCAGGCTTACATCTCTGCCTCTCGAGGCACCTTGTCAGTCATTGCCAAGGCCAAGGCTGTGGCATGGCAGACGACTTGCTCTTTTCTTTCACCTAGGTCTAACCCTAAATCTGTACACTCTTTTCTTCGCTCTATTGCTGGCTCTTCTTCCTCGTCTTCCTCATCTCCTAACTTTCCTAACTGTTCTTCTCCAAGAGAATCGGCTTCGGTCTATGCCGCTTACCTGAGATCCCACTTTTCTGTTTCTCAGCCAAAGGCCCTGGGTAGCAGAGCCAGAGGCTACCTCACTGAGCTCTGTCAAGCCCCGTGCCCTGTGGAGTCTCACTCGTCCTTTTGCTCTCCTTTCTCTCCCGCAGAATTTCTTGCGACTGCTTCCAATCTTATCTCATCCACTGCCACTGGCCCAGACAAAGTTGCCTATCCCATGCTAAAGCATCTTCCTCGCTCTGGCATGGATTTTCTTCTTCATATCTTCATCTTTCCTGGTCTTCACATTCCTTTCCTTCCATCTGGAAGACATCTTATATTATTTCCATCTACAAGATGGGAAAGCCTCTCGACTCTCCTGCTTTTTTCCGGCCTATCTCTCTTATCCCCTGCATATCAAAGCTGTTTGAACGCATCATTCTATCTCGTCTACTCTTGTTTCTGGAATCTAATTCTATTCTCTCTCCCCGCCAGGCCGGTTTCTGCCCTGGTCGGTCTACACTAGATCAAATTCTGTACCTTTCTCAGTCCATTTCAGATGGGTTTAACAAACCCAGGCGGGGCTCTCAGACGATTCTCTCTACTATCGATTTCTCCAAAGCTTTTGGCTCTGTCTGGCATCCCGCCCTTTTCCACAAACTCATTTCGGCTGGCCTCCCTCCTTGCTTTGCTCGTTGGACTCAATCTTTCCTTTCTGATAGGCGCGCTTGTGTGGTTTATCAAAGTCGTTCCTTTCGAGTTCGTCGAGGTGTTCTGCAAGGATTCGTTCTTGGCCCTGTACTTTTCTCTCTCTTCATCAATGATCTTCCGGCAGCTCTGCCTTCTTCTGTCAGCTGTTCTCTTTACGCTGATGATCTGGCCATTGGGTCCTCCTCCTCGATCCCCACTGCAGTGGAGGCCACACAAGGAGCTTTGTTTCAATTGGAGTGCTGGTCTGAGCACTGGTGTCTTTCTCTCAATCCAAGCAAATGTGAGGCCTCCTTCTTTTCAGTGGATCCCCACCAAGCTAACCTCCAGCCCAACTTCCTCCTACTCGGCTCCCACCTCCATTTTAATCCCACTCCAACTTTTCTTGGGGTCACCTTCCGACCACACTCTTTCCCTTTCTAAACATGTATCTTCGCTGAGGGCCATGTTTTTCCCATGTCTCAACGCCTTACACTGTATCTCTGCTTCATCATGAGGCCCTTCTAAGGAGTGTCTCTCTGTTCTGTACAAATCTTTTCTTCGACCCCTTCTCACTTACGTTTCACCCGGATGGTTTCCTTTCCTAAGCGCTACCAATTTCACCAAATTGGAATGCCTCCACCGAGTGACCAGTCACGCCATCACTGGCTGCCTCTTGTTCTCCCCTATCCCTCTACTACTCACCAAGGCTTCTCTACCTCCCCTACGAGTCACCCTGAGTCACTTTACTCTTTTTTCTTATGAGCGGGCACTTCGTCTCCCAACCTCCTTTCCTATTTCAGGTTTGGCCAGACTTTGAGTGAAACCAAGACTCTGGAGATCGTCCTGGAGAGCTCTTGCGTCCACTCACCCACTCATGCTTCCTTCTACTTGTTCTAGGGAGGCTCTTCTTGCTTGCCCTCTCTGTCCTCCTTGGAATCTTCCTTTGTTCACGGTGGAGTCCACCCTTCCCACTCCATGCTCTTGCTCTGATCCCCCTCTTTCTCACCAAGATGCAGCTCTCACCCATCTTGGCTCTCTCCCCCCTCATGATCTGGTGCTCTGGACAGACGGCTCTGTTCCTTTTCCTTTTGGCAAGAGCGGCTCTGGCATTCTTGCCAACTGCTCTCTCTGTGGCACTGAGGCCGCTCTTTCCTTTTCAGCAGGCCCAGTATGTTCAAGTTTCTCTGCTGAAGCCTGCACCATTCTGTGCGCTCTTTGCTGGTCTCGGCAGCACCAACAAGTCTGCCATTTCTTGTCTCCTACTATCTGACTCTCGTTTTGTCCTTGCCACCCTGTCCTCTCCTCCATCTTTACTTTTATCTCAAACTCTGTGGCAGATCTGGCAGGAACTGTCTTCTCTCTCCTGCTCTATCAGGCTACAATGGGTCCCCAGACACTCGTTTCTCCCGGGGAACAACACGGCTGATGAGCTGGCCAGATGGGGAGCGCTACTTGCACCCTCCGCTATCCCTTGTAGTCTCTCTCCTCTTATCTCTCGTATCCACTCTCATCTTTTCTCAGACTGGAGGCGTACTGTCTCTTCCAAATATTTTGACACACAGGTTCCCTCGATTTCCATGGAGAAACTTGGGCTCCCTCGTCATGCTTGCTGTGTCCTCTCTCGTCTTTGCTGCAATGGACACAGCCTTCTTTTAGGTTCTTACCTCTCTAGGATTGGCAGAATTGAGAACCCTTCTTGCAGCGCCAGTGGACACCCTTCCCAGGGCATCTCTCATCTCATTCTGCACTGTTCAGCTACAGACTCTTTGCGCTGCTCACTCTTTGGCGACTCTCTTCTCTGCACGACCTCTGGTCCAGACCCTGGGGAGTTGCCCGGCTAGTGGGGCTCCATGGTCTTCCGTCATGCCCCCATCCCTCAGAAGGGGTCGGGTAAACAACAACAACAAGAGCATAGTAGAATGTTGAGTTTCCAAATGTTGTCTCAAATTATATTCCTTGGGAACGGCTACTATTTTCAATCTACTACACAGATTATTTTGTCTTTGTTTGTTACAAACAAGTACTTGTTTTTCCACTCAGAGTGAAATGCTCTGTGCTCGTGTCTATCTTCCTTTTTTCCCTTCAGACATGGTTAACCAGTTCAGCTACAGGCAGATTACGTAAGACTAGCACATAAGCAACACTGAAACTATAACTGTAAAAAGAAGCAAGTGAACCACTCTCTATGGATATATGAACTTCAGTTTGTTGGCTACTTGTATCTGATCGTTTTTTCACCTGCTCAATAGCTCTAGTACAGAATTCTAAAATTTTCTATTCTTGATGCTCTTCTCTCGCTCATCTAGGCTAAGATCGTGAGCTATTAACCTACAAGAACTTCTAACAAACATTGAATAAGGCATCATAAGACAAGTAACCGTAACATAGTAATTGAGGGTAAAGTTTTAATCAAACTGCTTTCTATCACACACAGCAGGTGGCATACAGAAAAGACAAAGTTCAGCTGTTGATTGACTTTGAAATGCTTTTGCAGGCTGCAGAAAACGCATTTGTGGGCTGCATACGGCCCGTAAGCCGTATGTTGTGCATGCCTGCTTTAGATCATTTTCTGAGGTCGGGAATGGAGTTATGTACACCAAACTTATTGCATACCACAGAGGAAAAAGTCACATGGCATTAGGTCTGGAGATCAAATAAGCCTTTGTAGGCACTTTTTGGGAAAAAACACTTTTCCTCTTAAACCTTACTCAGTGCTATGTCTGTCTGGTTACTGCTTTGAAAACTGGACACAAAATCTGCATTGACTCAAGATCTACATAGGGATGGCCAATTCAGAATAATATACTATTCTAGAATAGTTAAACCGAATCCTGAATCCAAATCCTTTTTTTTTGCAATTAGCACAATCAACGTGAAGGCATTCAACACAAGTCTACAACAACAAAAGCCCAACCAGAGAACGAGTTTATTGTAGTGCAATACATTTAAGCTTTCTACATATTTGCCTATGTGTGCGAGTTTGTTTTTGAATCATTGCATGCAATCAATAATTTTACAAAAAGAAAATATGTGACCAAGCAACGTGATAAAGCTTGTAAGCAGGATATAAACCAAATCCTATTATCTGGTTTGAATTGGCATTTTGGATTCGGATAGTTTGGGATTTGAATCTTTCAGATTCGGTATTCTGAATTGCCCACCCCTAGATCCACAACATATTCTTTTCTAACTCTAAGATACAATGATTTCTCTTTTAACAACGCTATCAGGAAATAGCAATGAAAGTAGTACAAACTACATTTTATACAAAATGCTTAAATATTTGATGTGACATGACAAAGGCCTGATATTTAAAAATTTGATCATTTCACCTCGGAACAGTTAAAAGTTCATGAGAGAAGACATTTTTTGAAGTGACATAAACTAATGAAACATCTTGTGTAACATATTTCTAATATTGCTAGCAGTAAAACTTATCCTTAGTATACTTAACTAGTTTTTACTTAAAGCATACAGTAAAACACTTAGGGTAATAACTGAGCTAAATTTTCTAACACAAATAATGCTGTGCAGTATGGTGCAAGTTTACCTTAGCCAAATCGTAATTGGTTGCTGCTAAGGCTTCTTTGCAATTAATTAATGGATAGCCAGTTTTATTTCTTAATTTCAACAAAAGTTGTTTATTGGATAAAGGTTTTGCTTCATTAGGCACTGTTGATATTGCTCGAACAAGATAACTGCCCATGCAGTGCTCCAATAACACAAACTTTTGAAGCATATTAGGCTACAATGCAACAAATACCCAGCTAAAATCTAAATATTTAAAGAATTGAATTAAATTCTAACTTTTTTGTAATCACTACTCAACTAACGTAATCAGTAAAATCATTAACTAAAACACATGATGGGGCTACAAAATCAAAAAGCTCAACCAAAAGCTAGACCAAGTGCATGATACAAAAATTAAAAACTTATTATCCACAAATAAAAAGAATAAAAATCACAGCAAAAGTCTCAAACAACTAAAAATGTACAAAGATTTCACAAAAAATTCAATCAACCTACAAAGTCAATAAAACATACTGAATGGTATTGATGAATATGATGGATAGAACTATTTGGAAATAAAAGAAATCCCATTCAAACATATATGATTGCCATCACAATTCCAAGTGATTAAAGTGATGATTTAAGACCAAAGCATTTTTTTTAGGGCAAGCTTACAAGGTGCAAACATAAATCAAGCATAAAGGTGACACAGCAGTGGTTCTAACCAGCACAATAGCAGAGTGGTTAGAGCATCTGCTTTGTTGTCAGTAGACCTGGGGTTTATTTCCCTAAGTCAAGTCATACCAAAAGACTCTAAAAAATGGTATTCACAGCTTCCATGCTTGGTGCTGAACAAAAAAGACATAGTGCGAAGAACAAGCTGGCAAGCTTGCTTGTTGCGTCCTTGGGCAAGGCACTTAATAAGAGGCCTCCATCTTTATGTGGCAAACAGGTGGTGGGGCCAAGCAGTCTATCCATTGTGGTGGCGCAGTCTAACTGAAGACTATCAAACAAAGCATGAGCTCTGATACAGTGTATGTACATCTTCCTGCATAATACTCAGTACGATAGCTCAAACAATTACAAGCAGTGATTCTAATTAGTGCATGTCTGCAATGTCCCACAATTTTTTCTTTATATTAGGTTAGGACTAGGGTTAGTTGCAATCACAAGATATAAGTACATTGTGAACATCAAAGACATGCACTATTTAGTAAAGCCTGTGACACAGAAAATCAACTACCAATAGTGTGATTTAAAGTAGGTTTTAATAGGCCCTCAAGTTCCTACAAGATATGAAATATAATTCCCTACCCTAAAATCCCCAATTGAGCCATGATAGGGTTGCCATATGTCAGGATTTTTCTGGACATGTCTGGTATTTTAGTGTTATAATCTGCATCAGGGAGAAATGGTAAAAAGTCTGTAAATGTCAGGAATTTTAGTGTTTGGTTATTATAGTGGTTCATTCATGGCCAGCCAAATAAATTTGGCCCATTTGTTTAAACGGGCCACTTGGATTCAGTCAAGTATAAGGTAAGTAGCACTGTTGGTGACAGTGAGGCAGGTGATGACCTTCTATTTTTTGGGAGGGAGTTAGAGGTTAGTTCTCAGCAGAACTTTAACATTTCCAATTGTTATTTTAGAGCAATACTTACTTTAATTAGGCCCAAAATATATGGCAATAATCATGTGAAATAGTAACAACTTTTGGTAGCTTTGCAACAAAAGTAGGAAATTTCAAACTTGCAAGCAAAAAGTAACAATATTAACCAAAAGTTATAACTCTGACAACCCTTCTGGCAATACTTAAAAGTGTGAACATGACCAAAAAATGTGTCTGGAATTTTGCCTCATCACATATGGTAACCCTAGGCCATGATGCAACTTGAGTAGAATGAAAATGCTTGAATCACTACAGCAGAAGAGTAGGTTATGCCAGTACCAAAGTAGCATGAAATGGTGGTGGGGCCATTTTACTGGTGGTCATAAATAAGCATAGTAGGCCTAATACAGGCATATTATGTCTACTATGTCTGCTATCCCGTACTATGCATACTACACCTGTACCATGCTCACTATGCCTGCATCATCTCCACTACACCCGCATGCCTGTAATGCCTACTACCATTACTGTGCCTATTTAGCACCGCCACTGTTGACCATCACAAATGCCTGGGAGTGTGGCTCTGTAAATGAGAACATCCAATATCTCTGCACCTACTCTAAATTACCAACACCATGCTAAACTAATGATCTGGCAGGGTACAATACATATACTGGTGCACAACAATGGGCAAACATTGTATGACAATTTAATGGAGAAACAAGAAGACATGCGAGATTTTATTTAACACAGCAACTTTAAAATAAGTGCAAACAAATCTGTGGAGACGTTGTTTTTCAATTATTACTTGATGGTTCTAAAAAGCTACCAAGTAAGCAAAACCTAATTTCATTGAGTCTTGATTAGGGTAAAGTGGGGTAATTACGACCACTGACGAGAAATTATGGCCACCTGTTTTTCAAGTAATTATTTTGCTTTATGAAACATTAACTTTCCATCTCTCTAACAAACCTAAATTTTACAAAAAAATTAATATAAATCATAAAACTTTTGTTCACTTTAGAAGCTACTTTCTTAAGTTTTCAGTTTTGAGAAAAAAAAATGAGGCAAAACAACGTGGAAGAACAACTCCATCTATAAGCAACATCATCGTAATCAGTGTTGCCACACAGATCAATTTCAAGAACATCAAAATTTATCATAAATTACATCAAACTTTTGGTCAAAACATCAAGCGCAAATAAGACAACAATTTGTCAAAAAAGGACCAAAAAATTATGAAAATTACCATATTTAGTCACATGGTTTGTTGTAAAAATTTACAATAGCTACTTTTCAAATTGTCTAATCACGACTCTACAAGTCACATCGTTTGTTATAAAAATTTACAATAGCTACTTTTCAAATTGTCTAATCACGACTCTACAAGTCACATCGTTTGTTATAAAAATTTACAATAGCTACTTTTCAAATTGTCTAATCACGACTCCACAAATTACTGTTAGCTATTAATATGCAATAAGTTTGCAATTGCGTAGCCTAATGCATCACTCTGCAGTATATATATCTACTCTTGAAACTACAATAGCCTTTAAAATGCATTATATGTAAGCTAGAATGCAAATTAGCAGATTTTCATCTTGTTCTAGACAAGATTGTATGCAAAGACACATTTACAATAGGGTACAATAAAGCTGTTTAACACTTAAAAACCATAGTATGTATACAGAAAAGAGTAATGCACATCACATACAAATTATTTTTCTATGTACAACATGTTAATCTCAATAAAACTACATCAAACAGTTCCTAAAAACAATTCCTTAAAATAATGTTGTTTTTTACACGACAGAGAAAGTCTCATCTTGGTACAAATACTGTTTTGTACCAGCTTCACAAAGGCTTGCATTTAATCATTGCCAATTCATTAGCTTTCTTCACAATAGCTCTTGTATCGTTTTCATGGACCTCCAGTAACCATATCTTCAACTAATCTTTTTGATGGCTGCCACATTGTGCAACCTCCATGAGATATACGTTGTTTTGCTAGAAGCTGCGTTTTAAAAGTTTGAAAGTCTATCTTGTTTCTTTTTGAAGTTTTTACAGAGTTCACTGAGCTGAATACTCTTTCTACTGCTGCTGTTGAATGTGGTAGAGACATTGACTTGAAGAAGAAGGGGCCCAAATGTGGAAAGCGAGGTTCTCCAATTCCATTTTTTAACTTTTTTACATAATGCTAGAACTGAGGGGGAGTCATTGACGTGACATCCTCTGTGCAATGAACTTTTAGCACATTTGGGAGTTCATCCCATTCATCACCCAATGCATCCAGTTCATTTTCATCCAGCAAGTGACAAAACTTAGAAATTATAGGCAAAATAGATGGGCGGCTATGGTGAGATTTCATTGCCAAAACTGGGTCCAACACAGAAAATAATTTCATTTCTGAAAGTTTAATCCGTTGTTTGATCTGAAAACACAACTCCACCAAAAAGCTCAAACAATCAGCTCTTATTGCCTTTTTCACTGAATCATTTAAGGTATTTAGCTGAAGTTGAGCATGTACACCAATTTCAACTTGCTCTAAGCATAAAAAATTATGCGGATTTCTTGGATTCTGTAAAGGATCAGAACTCTTCATGTACATTTGACATCAATGTCATGAGAATATCCATTGTTTCCAAATGCACTTTGTGGAGGGTAAAGTCTTCAGATTGAAACAAAAGATTCAGGCTATTAACTTTGCGCCGCACATATGCCAGAAAGTATAATCTTGCTTTAGCATCTGAAGTAAAGGCAGAAGCTAAATCTCTAGCTCTGTGAGACAAATCTTTTTCTGCTAAAGAAGTGACTTTTTGCTGAAAAAAGGTATGCAATGATTCCCACTGCTCCAGTATTCACTCCACAACTTGTTGGTGACTTAACCATCATGTCTGAGCAATTTTCAAAATCGCATGACAAGGAGCATCACATAGTTTTTAAATATTTTCAAATTTTTGCTTTCTTTTGCTGCTGTGAGAAAAATAGCTGCAAATGTCACGAATAAAGTTTTCAATCCAAGCAGGCAATTTCTTGGAAGCATGAGATAAACACAATGCCAAACTGTGACAAATGCAGCCATTTACAAAAATGTGAGGGCAAGCTTCCTTCAACTGTGCCTGAAACCCAGAAACTTTGCCCATCATTGTTGCACAATTGTCTGCACCTAATCCAATACGATTTTTTGGTGGAATAGAATGCTTTTCAAATAGCACATTGGAAACAGCCTTCAACAATCCAAGTGATGTTCCATCTAGCACTTCAATGATATCAAAACATCTGTCAACAGTTTGCATTGTGTTAGCATTCACATATCTAACAACTAAAGCCAATATTTGAGTTACACTTACATCTGTGCTTTCATCTAAAAGAATGCTAAATGTTTGATTTTTCAGAACATCAATAATATCCAGAGATTCCTCTCTTCCAATACCCTCCACAATAGTGTAGGTAGCTTTGGTTCTTTTCAAGGTGATGCCCTTTCGCACAGACGGATGAAGTTGTCCAATTTTTTTCACAATTTCAACCAAATGATTAGCAGCAGCAAAGGGCAGTTTGTGTTCAACAATAAAACCTGTGAGCTGTAATTCTGCTCTTGCAACTTGCATACTAAAATGCATACCTGTTTCATTAGCTTTGGAAAAAAACTGCGTCACTTTAGTTGACTTTTTTGCTGCAACAACATTTGATGAAGCTTATTTGTTTGCTTGTGATGCAAAAGATCACATTTTTTTGGGGCACAAAATGTAGTATCACAGCACCTACATAAAGCTTTTAGTGGGTCATCTGTTTTTTTAAGCCAATCTTTTAATTCAACGTCTTGCAACCAATGCTTATTGAAGTTTGTTTGTAAATTGGAACTATTTTTCTTTTCTTGAGTGTTGACTTAGCATTAATATTGCTGTCACCTTCCAAATCGTTTTCACTACTGTGAAGATTAATCACGCTAATATCACTATCACTATCCATCTCTAAAATTACAAAAAAAACAAACAATATTAATTAGCCTACAGTACAGTAATCTTAATTGAGGTCTGGTACTGGCTCCATCTATTTATTTTCAGCCAATCACTAAATCAGCACTTTAATTTTTTCATGGCAAGTACTGAGTAGGCCTAGCCTATCATACCGTATGTTGTTATTTACTGTATCAGGTATAAAGGAACGCATTACTGTATCAGGTAGCAGTACTGTGCCATGCCTATTGCACTATGCACTTAAGTTATGCACACTCACTTGGCCGTCTATGTTAGTACGCTGCTCACTGACCTCACTCTCGAGAGTCAAGACACCCGAGAGTGACAAAAAAGAAAAAATCCCAACTGAGGTATTGTGAAAAAGCTACAAAATTTAGCCTATTGCAAAAAATTATTCTTTTTCAACTAGTTTCACTTAGCGTTAGCTACTGTCGTTTGTGGTTAGCAGCCAGACTGCTTAATATCAGATTCATCAGCAAAAACATCAAACATTAAAAGATGGGTCGAAAACATCAAACTTGATGTAATTACATCAAGTGTGGCATCACTGATTGTAACTTTTGTTTCTGAGCATACAGTACTAAGTGGATGACAGCCTCAAACCTCAAATTACTTTTAAGGATCACTAGATCAATACAATCCTAAGTTAAAGACTGCAAGCTCCTAAACCATTGCATCTATGGTTAGGGGGTAAGAATAAACGCGATTACCAAAAAACTGTTCACTTGCCCTCAGGAATCATCTAAAACTCAAAAAGCCATTTAACTGAAAGATTGTAAAAGGTCAAGAGTTCAAAAAGCTATGTTGCCAATTTAACCGATAAAATTAAAACATATATTTTTATGTGGGCTATTTATTGATATATCATTTACGGATTGAGAATTCTATGTGGTATTAGAAATCCTAAACTTACCTTTAATAAAGTAAAAATTTCATGGAAAACGTAAAAATATTTTTACTTGTGATAGAGCTTAGTTATATAAATGACCTAATTGCATCTTAGAGATCTAAAAAAATTGAATCAGTGGCCGTAATTTCCTGACAGCGGGAAGTTACGGCCACTGCTATGACGTCACATAAAAAGTAACGTCATTCAGTGACGCAAGACTTATATGTTCCAATTAAAGAGGTATCACAGGCATATGACAAGAGTGCGCCACAGGAGCAGTTTCATTTTTAAAATTGTAAATTAGCAGTGTATTCAGTTTAAAACTTCAAAAATGCCCGTAATTACCCCACTTTACCCTATATTGATTATTGGCCTTAATAGCTAATTATTTCATGTAGGACTGCAAACAAAATAATATTTCCAGACTACATGTTAAAATGTATTTGGTATGGGCAAACATTTTGTCCGTTTCTACTTTTTTTGCTTGAAACCACAGATAAAATATTTTGGAGCATCACATATGTTAACCCCATTGAAACGGACAATATTAGCAGCTGCCTAACAATTTCAGCATCTATGTCGTGAAAACAAAAACTAATTCGAAAACATAATTTTATGCTACATTAGGGTGACCATACGTCCTCTTTTTGGAGGACATGTCCTCCTTTTTGGCAAAAAGTAATTGGTCCTCCGAGGATGTGTAAAAATGCCTTTTTTGTCCTCCTTTTTAATAAAAACTATTTTGGTCATCCAAGGTCGTTCAAAAGTTCCTTTTTTACGTTTACCCTGTAATCAAGAAATTATAGCACTGCATATTCAAGTAATGATAAGTTTAACTGGTAAGGAATGATAAAAGGGAGTTTCCTAACGGTGTACCTCAGACTGACTGTTGCTTTAGGTTTTGAAAGAGTAAAATTACATGGAAAACGGTACAAATACCGGTAAGTTTCCAAGCTGCTTTTGTTTTATTTTACGCAGCGGAGATACGGACATAAATTTTGCTGAACAACTTGTAGGGCTGATAATAACTATCATCAAAAAATGTCTTCCTTTCTAGTGATGAAAATATGGTCATCCTATGCTACATAAATAATAACATCTACCGTTTTCTGAGGAAGCTCCCCAGTTACTAAGGGAGCAAAATGTCAAGTTTTACAAATAGATTGTCAAAAGAAGGAGTCTGCTGGTTTATCCGTTTATAATGACAATAATCTTGTTTTCCAGTTTACCAAAATTGCTTAGATGTTGCTAAATAAAGAATAACTAAATCATTCATACCACTAAAAATTATAACTCATTAGGAGTGGGCACTGCTTACTTTAGCAGTAACATTGTTATAATTACAACTATTGGTGAAAATTTGGAACCGCATTGCCGTTATTTATTACTTCTAAAAAATGTAATGAGTAATGAACGTCACTAATTACTTTTAAATTTTTTGACGTCATAGCTTACCTTTGCAAACTAAAACCAGGAGTGTGTAAGTACCACAAAGATTTGATAATTAAAATCTTTGAAGTGTACTCTCCCTGCACAACAGTACGGAAGAGCAAACTGTACAACAAAGCAAGACAGAAAAAGAATACACAACCCTTAAGACCATAATTTGAATATGTTCATTTGTGCTAGTGATGTGCGAATAGCAGAATAGTAAGTATTCGTTAAAAAGTAACAGATAACTACAGGTAACGCATAGTAACAAATTCGTTTCGCAAAAGTAACGATTCCAAGATGAAATCGCCTCACTTTACAGACGAAGCTCTTTTTTTTCTCCTTGCAAGAATAATGCAGACGCAAAAGAGAAAACCAATTTCTCTATTGGCTTCGCTTCGAAGCGCTATCTGTGGGCACGTCGCCGAATACCAGCTTCGCCTAACGAACAGGATTACAAAGTAGCGGATATCCAATGAAATATCGTAATCAGTAATTTTGGATCCGTTACTTAAATATAACGATGCCAAACATCTTGGCATGTGTGACTAGTAATCATTAAGAAGTAACGATTAACTGGAGCTCTTTTTTGCGTCGGAGAGCAAGACGCGAAAGTAAGAAGCGCTGAAATGTTGAATTTAGTTTACGCTTTTACCAATTATTACCACATGGATGCGATATTTTCGTGTAGGCTGAGACAAATACAGCTTGTTAATTGAATTCAACGATTGACTGCGAGTTTCACTATGATGAACGGATTCCGCCGTCAAAAGTTAGCTGTTTGCTTAATCATACCCGATTTCTGCTACCGACAGTGCAAGCAATTCTTTGTTTTAATTATTTGCTTGGAATGTTGATACTGCAAAAGCTTGGCTTACAAATTGTTGTTAATAAGTCATAGTGTTCTATCAATATATGTTAAGGCCAAAAGGGATTCTAATAACGAATTTAATGTAGTAACATGTAAACTAGCCGGCTTTTCCATCGTCGCCGGGTAGAGCCTCCATTAGAAATATCTAGGCTAACAATATCGGTTCAGCCAGCCAAGCCGGTGTGGGTTATTTTTGACGGGGGCGTGCTGACTGAGGCCCTAAATAGGCGCTTCGGCAATCGGGATGGAAGGAAGCAAGACGGTAACTATTTTTTTATTGCGTCAATGTTCAAACGGTAGAATCTGGCACACTACCCATGCAGTGATGGCAGACATAACAAAGCACGACTGTCCGAGAAGACGTCCAGTGAGGAAAGAGACCAGAAAATTTTCTACCGCATGGTCCTTAAAAAAATTGCTGCCCACGTCATGATCAACGTCACTGAATAAATACAAGTTGTCCAACGCCTTGGTTTAATGCTAACGTAACAATGCCGCCATTTTTATTCACGCGCTTGCCTTGTATATAACTAAAAAAGGTATAAAAAATGATACTTGAGAGATATTTATATTGTTTTTCTGTAAAATAAAGCATCTTTTTGGTACACTTTACAACTTTGAACATCAATGACTTAAATATTTAAAAGTTTGTTAAATTTTACCAATAGGAAGATTGCACGCACGCGATCAAACGTCATCAAAATGCGCTTTCGAAAAAAGCGGCTGACCACATTCAGTACTTTTGCATTGAATTGAATTGGAATGATATCGTTTTTTGCAAATTAAATCGATATACGGGACAATTGTGAAATGAATGTTAAATATGTTGTTTTGCTGATGTTAAGGAATGAATCTGAAGTCAAAGTAAGATAAGAGGTGCTTGCTATGAGGTTCGCTTGATATTGCAAATAGTTGGGCTAATTTTATGGGCTAAACATGCAGTCTTATTCGTTGCTAGCTTTTGCGAGGGTTTTATTTTGATTAATCAACGTGTTTGGGAATGCTGAGTTTAGGTTAATTGTAATGTGCAACTTATACAGTATATTTAGTTGCATAAGCATACAGAAAAGTTGTAAACTTAAATTGTGCTGTAGCCTAAATGACATGGAAGACTTCTGTACCATTTGTCCCATGTTGGAATTAATGTTGATAAATAAAATCAGTGCTTCTTTGAAATTTTTTGTCAATAGTACTTGCAGACCAGTTATATTGATATATCAGATGTAATTTTGTGATCTTAATCACTCATTAAACAAAATTTAGGTTATTACAGAGGCTGCTGGACCAAGGGTAATTTAAAAACTTAAGGTACCGAATCAATTATTCATGAGTATGAGCTCATGCTTTGTTTGCATGTCTTTTGTCAGACTGGGCCACCACGACGAGTAGACTGCTTGGTCCCATCACCTGTTTGCTACATAAAGATGGAGGCATCTCGTTAAGTGCCTAGCCCATGGACACAACAAGCAAGCTTGCCGGCAATCTTACGGTACCGGTAGTAATGATCAGATAACGGTTGTTTTTGCTAATGTACCGACGAGTATCTAATTGGTATAGAGTTATTCTTTGGTGAGGAGTAAATGGTATTTAGATGGTACTTCTCTTAGGGGTAATGTTTTTAAATTGGCATACAGTACTAAGTTTAAATTAGCCAACTAAAAGGCCTAATCTCAACCAAATTGCATTTGATTAAATTTATTTGTTTCTAAGGATCCAACTAGCAATAATTTATTGAAATGTTTAATTAATGTTTCATTAATTTTCAAAATAACCTCAAAAGTTGGTCTTTGCTCTATACCATTCCAGCACAAATTACAGGTTTTGGTCGGCCACTTTTTCGGCACAAAATGTGTAACGTTATATGTAACCTTCCTATAAAACTATTTAATTTTTCATTAGTTTTAAACATTTTCTGGAGTTTGTGGAGTGTGAGCAGGTAGGCTATTCAAAGCTAAAATATAGTTTAAATGTATTTGCGAAAGCAGTTCATTTATTTTCTTTAGTTTTACCTGTACGCAACAAGTCAGAAATTAAAATATTTGAGACTATAGACCTACGCTTTTTGCAGACCTAATTAATTTTCCTAATGAATTAAACGTGACACCTAGGCAAAAAAAGAGACAGGGAAGGGGACCAAACGATAAATTGTTTGACAAAACTGATGGAGATTTGTCAACCCAGAAAAAAAATTGTGCAGCCTAATAAGCAGGAATGCAATAATTTGCCTTGTTTTCGTCCCTTAGTACTTAGTTAGGTTTTCTTTTTAACGAAACCTTACGCGCAATGACAGATGTTAGCATCCTACCCCTACGGGTTTTTTTCACTACCATGCCGAGGATAAAGATGGGGCAGCCCCGGCTTTGCAGCTAGGTTGAAGGAAATTTGTTGTGAAGATAAACTTGGGGTAGGATTCCTTTCTAAGATAGCTCACGTTAAGATCCATAGAAGCATTGTGCCGTGCTCTTCTAAACAGGCTAGAGGTTATTTTCAGTTGTGGCAGCACTGAGGGGCATTCAACCAGGTAAATTTTTCAGCGTTAGTGTCACAGCACGTCTAGCAGTTGCTAAAGCAGAAGATCTGCTGCGAGAGTTGTTCCATAACTCCATCAAATTTCCTTAACCGCTTTTACCAAAGCCACCCATTTGTATCTGCTACACGACCGCCCATGAATTGGCGTAGCAAACAAAACAAAACAGACTTTGTCACGGACACGACAAAGAAATGTTGAGTGGCACGTACGCTAACAACTTTCAAACTAGCGCCAGGCACTTCCGATCAACCATGAACTGCGGCCTGTGGAGTGCAAATTTGCTCAAAGTGCCATACTTTCTCCAACTTGAAATTAATTTAATCGCAAAAACATTTACCTTACGAACAAAACAAATACAACTATGACAAACTAAAGGACTTAACAAATGGTTTCGCAGAACTTTCCTTTTGGCACTCAGTACTACCGGGATATAATACAGAGAACAACACGGCACAATCGCATGAAAAGCTCTTGGGTAAGGTACTTAACAGGAATTATGTGGCAGATGAGAAGCGGGTCCGAGCAGTGTTAGGTGACACATTCTGACTTAAAACATGCAAACAGAGCATGAGCTAATACGACACGCATGAATCAATAAATATTTACAATGTAAAAAAAGAACAAGACATTTGCTCCAATTCGTGGGATTGCCTAACAATTAAATCAGACTTTTACTAAGCATTACGTCATTTTAAATTTCGGATGCCCTTCTCATCAAAGCTAATAGTGCTTTATGAGTTGAGATCTCCACACTTTACTTTCTGAAGTTAGGAAACATTACCTTTACACCACCGCGACATAAAATTTAAATAAGTTTGCAAATTATTAGCTTATAGCATCAAATTTTATCAAAACAACCAAAGTCTGCCCGCAATCAATCTAAACAAAGTTGCCACATATTCCTAAATATTACAGAAACAATACTTTGAAGTAAACAACAATTGTTAAAATACGACTTTTCTAAGCCTATTTTATTGAGCTACGAGCTGCTGTTTTGCTAGCAAAGTGCTTTAAATTGCAATTTTCTGTCGTCAGCTTGTTTTGCGTGCATATTGCGAGGCAATCGTTTATACAAAAAGTTTATATCCATTACGCGAACTTGAGGTGCAATTTGGACCACAATAACTGACCATATTTTAAGGAAAAGATTATTCTTTTAATATCTGCCAATCTAAATTGTACCAAAGAAATCTAGAAAAATCTGAACAAAGAATATTTAATAATTTAGTAATAATGGTCAAAAAGTTATTACTGACTAGCTAAGCAACAATCTAGGCTTACAAACAAACCGAATATCTACCTTTGCAAACAAATCCAATATCTAAATTATTTTGCTTAGACTGTAGACTATAGAAGAATTCAAGTTTTACTCACACCTTATTACAATTACTAAGCAGACCTCAGGAACTAAGAAATATTAACCCATAGGCCTACATCATCTAGAAGCTTATCAAATGACTGCTAAAAATCACGTGATACTCTAAAATTATACAACAAAGCTAATTTCATACTATTCTGATGTATTCTTCCAAAGAATGCTTAAACTCTATAGGTCAGTTGCAATCGCTGTGAAAATATTTGAAAAGTCTTGGAGGACCAAAATTTAGACTTTACAGTGTAAAGAGATAGGAAGCATAGCAACAAATTAAGAAAATTAGAAAGATATGGTTGTTACAGTGGCAAACACAAAAAATTTCCGAGAGGTGGCCAAAGTTTCGTCACAATTGTGTGACATCACAAATTAACTTTATGGGGAGTGCCGAAGGCACGGAAAATTGAAATCCAGGGTGAACCCCGAATACCGGCGAAAAATCAGCCTTGCTTTTGCTAGAACCAGTCCCGTAGCACTCCAACTTCGGGCCTCCCCCAAAGTAAGCGCAAGAGCCCCTGCGCACAGGTCATATCACTTTAGAGGTGTAAAATTGAAAAGCTGCATTAAGAAAATACACCACAATTTGTACATAAGTAAACAGGCTAATGTCAGAATAAAGCATGCCGATTCCGAAGGTGCAAGTCATAAAAAATTCGGCACCGATGCCAGAGTTCAGTAGGACATTTATGCAGACACTGCGAAACGAAAGCAATGACACTGAAAAACATGAAAAAGTTATAAAAACACAGTATCATTTAAATAGTCTGGAGCGAACCTTTTTGTTCGCAAATGCTGTTATGACATTGTCATAATCAAGAGATCGGGCGCAGTCATTTTCGATTGACAACATGGCTAATGAAGATAGTCTACTGTCTGTCATAGACGTTCTATTAAAAGTTTTGATCAGTTTCAATTTGCTGAAGCTTCTTTCAGCGCTGGCAACAGTCACGGGGCAAGTTAGTAAGATTCGAAGTGCGATGTACACATTCGGATACAATTCAAATAAATGAGTCTTTAGAAGATAGTTCAGAAAGTCTTGAGCCGTATTGAGATTGCGTTTTTTTTGTAAAATTAAAACAAACCGCTGTAGCTCAGCGCTCATTTCATCAGAATCAATGTCACCGAACTTTTTTTGGAACTCTTTACAGCAAGTAAGAAGAGCATTTTCTTGTTGCACAAGCAAAAGTTTGTCTCGTGTGTACAAAAACGAAAAGGCGTATTATATACTACTCACGTAACAAATTAAAGCGCTCCTTTATTGACATAATAGCCTGGTCTGCTAATGGATAGAAAAAGTTGCTTTTAAATTTCAGTTCAGGAGTAGCTCGTTGTTCCTCTTCACCTTGGTAATCAAACAATCTTCTTTTCTTTCCACTTCTTGACGGAGAAAAAGAAGGATCAATATCCAATTCCTGTGCTATTTCAACAGCAGATGTTGCGGCACTGTCATAACCCGTTGTGCGATAGTTTTGCAAAAACTTTTCAGTTGCCTGGATTTCCGTTTCCATTGTATGAAGGGAGACTCCATACGATTGAAGAATCTTGCTTGCTTTATTGACTTGGAATAGGATATCATACCAAATAAACACCGACAAAAGAAAACTCCATTTTGATAAATGAGCTATCAACGATTTTGTTTCTGAGGCCGCAGCTCTTCCATCTTTTCTTTCTATGGAAATGGCTTCCAAGTCTTTCAGTGCCAGCAACACCTCTTTTAAATTGTATCGAAGAGGTTTGATGCATTTAATTCTGCTTTCCCAACGAGTATCAGATTGTGACTTTATGGACAGCTCCACATGTTTCTTCAAAATTTCCCAACGCTGAGCAGAGGAAGAAAACAGCACATACAACCTTGTAAGTACTCCAAAAAATGTCAATGCTTCCGTCGATGAATTAGCACTGTCAACAACAACTAAGTTAAGGGTATGGTTTGCACAGGGCACGTAAACAGCTTTGGGATTGATGTCTAGCATTCTTGCTTGGACCCCAGAATGTTTTCCTTTCATGTTAGCACCATTATCATATGACTGACCTCGACAATCAGACAATTCGAGTTGCAGTTCGGTCGCTTTTTCTAAGAAAGCGTCCAACAAGCCTTTCCCAGTACTGTCACTTATTCTCAAGTAGCCAAAAAATGTTTCTTTAACAACAGCAGCTTCTTCATTACATAGTACATAACGGAGAATGACAGACATTTGTTCATGATGTCACATATCTGGAGTGCAGTCCAAAATTATAGAAAAATATTTTGCCAATTTCAATTGCTGTAAATTTTCTTTTTCAACTTCTGTCGCTAGCAATTCAATTAGTTCATTTTGTATGGTAGGACTCAAATAGTGATCTTTAGTGTTTTTATTCTTGATTCTGTCTTGAAGCTCTTTTAGGATCGGATCTCTTCTTGCCAAAAGCTCAAATATACCCAGAAAATTTCCATTGTGAGGAGATCCTAAGACTTCTTCAGATCCTCTAAAAGCAAGATTCCTTTCCGATAGAAACAAGGCAATGTCGATAAGTCTCTCTAAAACATTTCTCCAAAAACGTCTTTCATTGAAAAAAATATTCATCTCGCGTTTGTCGATAGTGGATGAATTTCTTATCCCTTCAGCTAGCAACATCCATTGACTGCAGCATTCTTGGTGGGAAATGCCGTTTTCATGGTCTTTCAGTTTTTTCGAAAAACCCTCCCATGTATTTATACCACTACAAAAGGGGCTTAGTGTTTTTCCAAATAGCTTACAACAAAAGCAAAAAACTTGATCTGATTCCCCAGAATAAACTAGCCACGACCGTGAAACACTTTCACCATTAGGTAACACACGTTTATAATGGTTGGAGGAAAAACGTCGCCTTGGAGTTGTGTTATTATATGGAAAATTCATTATTAGTTGATGTGGTCCACGCTTTACTATATCACATCGTTGAGCATCAGAAATACTTTCAGGCCATTTACATGAGTCATCAGGGATAGGGGTAAATTGAGATTCAGTTATTTTTGATATTGAAGGTTGCGTATTGGCAGGTAAATCACAACTTACATTTTCTGGAAATTCACAATCCCTTTGATGCTGATCGTCATAGTCTTCTTTTTCTTGTACACTATAGTTTTCTTCATCCCTCTCGGTACTAGTGCCAGGTCTACTCTGCTTAGTAATCTTGAAAAAATCTGTCATCTTGGGCAATTTCGCTACAGCATCTCGAGCAGTGGCTGCTTCTTTTCTCTTTTGAGCACCACTTTTTGAACGTTTCATTCTATACAATGTCAATAAAATACTTTATCTGCACTCTGCAGTGTATATATATTGTCCCGGTATTTATAGCCAAACAGAATTCCAGACCATTCTATGATTGTTGCGTAACAACGGCATTGTTACGTCAATCGAATATTCAAGATTCTACCAGAAAATCAATCGAAATATTCTAGATTCTGCGAGATAAAATGACGTTGCATTCACTTATGATGTCACAAGCCAATTTCTTCCTACAGTTTAAATCGGTTGTAAACAAGTCTGCTGAACTGAAAATAGTCACGTAGCCAAAAAGCAATTTCAGACTAACTTGGGCCCCCAAAGTTGGCCTGGGCCCCCCCCAATTGGGGGGTTTGGGGGGGGGCGGCTGCTACGTCTCTGGCTAGAACTGTTCGTTTTGCTTCACATTTTTCATTTTAGAGCCTGAGGGGGGAGCCGTGGTACTGTAGCGGATTAGTTGGTCTTTAATTGCTTCTGGTCAGAGATCACTATTGCCAGAGAAGCATTCGCGCTACATGTATATAAAAGTTCTCTCACCTTCCCGTCCAGTTGCGGTGGAATTGATTTCTTCATAGCGAAGTGACTTGAGAACCATCGAAAGAGAATTATCGCTATATCCAAAAATAACTTAATGTCTTATCTAGAAACAGTTTCAATTCACTGACACCTTCTTATTCCACCACTTCTTCCTTTTTCTCCGTCGTCACATGTTGGCTGGAACATCGCGTGATCCAGTCTACTGTGACGTCACAATGCTTACAATGACACGATAAGTAGCATGGTCTTTGACCTAATGCTACAGTACAATGGCTTCCCCCCTCGGTACGCTAGTTAGGGTTGCCAACCGTCCCGGAATGCCCGGGACAGTCCCGGAATTGACGTCTGACATCCCATGTCCCGGACCGGACCACGTCTGTCCCGGAATTTACTGACAACCAAGGCGTTCTAACATAAAAGGCCATGCAATCATGTCGGCTTCGTTCAAAACTGAAAACGGATGTAATTCACGCGAATATTTTTGTAAATAAAAGCAGTTCACATCATTCTGTATGCGTCAATCCAATAATTATGAGTTGAAAGTAATGTTGTGGTCAAGACGTTTCGTCAACTGTGACGTCCTAATGACATAACAATCAAATAAGTTAAACAATTGCAAATGGAGGATAAATCACCAATCACCTTAATTTGAGACGATCATTCGACTTCGTTTATCAATTGAAAAAAACGCAGGTACATTTTAAAACGGTTTTGTAGCTGTAAGCGTCAAAGGCAAGTAAAGAGGGCAGTTTGAAAGTAAAGGTGAAGATATGACCAGATTGATTAGTTTGTATAAAGTTAGTTAATTGGCCTATTTAGTGTATAGGCCTATATTGCACTGTTAGTGTGAGGCTTTATTATGAGCAGGTTTTCATTGTTCATTCAGTTTTCAGGCTTACATGGCCTTCTAATAGGACACCTTGCTGACAACTATTTGTCTTAGTCTTAGCCAGAGTTCATTGACTATTATATTTCCGTAAAGATTAGGCTACGAATTTCAACATAAACTTTTGGCAGAAAATTTAAATAAAAATTTACTAATGGAAATCACCCTTAACGCACTGTTGCAGTGAACGATACCAAAGATTTATGTTTTTTTTGCTTTACAGGTGTTCTGGAAGTTCTTCATTATTTTTTATAAAATTTATAAGCCCATGTCATCTTCACAAACCGAGTTAGTTGAACTAAGTGATCCTAGTGCAGAAAGTAATGATGAGGACACATTGGCACAAACTCCGCCTAAAAAGAAAGTGAAACTTGCCAAACGATATTGTGTTTTCCGTTCAGAATGGTTAAAAGAAGAAGGCATGTCATGGCTATCTAAAGTTGATGATTTTACTGGAAACTGCACTCTCTGCCGACAGTCCTTTTCTGTTAAGTATGACGGTAAATTTGCAGTTTCTAGCCATGCTAAATCACAAAAACACAAAACGAATATAACTTTGCAGAAAGAAAACACGACATTGTCTGCGTTTTTTGTTAAGACAAACAGTAAAGAAGAACAGCTTGTGATTTTGGCCGAACTGGTTTCTACTTACCATGGCGTTATTCATCATCATAGTTATGCCAGTCAAGACTGTGGCAATAAACTACTCAAAAAACTGTGTCCTGACTCTGCAGTAGCTTCCAAGTTATCATGTGGCCGCACTAAGGCAGGCAGCTATGTAGAAAGTGTTTTGGGGCCCAAAGCGCAGGAAATGTGCGTTAAAGATTTGAAAAATGTGTTCTTTTTCAGCATCCGAACTGATGCTTCAAATAAAGGCAACAAAAAATTGTACCCTATAGTTGTTCAATATTTTTCCAAAACATTGTTGTTGATGCTGTATTAGACTTCTACAATGATAGTAATGAATCTTCGGAAGCGATTGCTCAACGCATATTGAGTGTTATCGAAAAAAATAACCTTAGTCTATCTTCAGTTTCGTCATACAGTGCCGATAATGCCTCAGTTAATTACGGTAAACATTCTTCAGTTTACCAGAAACTAAAATTAATTAATTCGCATATTGTACAGGCGAATTGCAATTGCCATGTTCTCAACAACTGTGTGAAATACGCTTTAAAGGCTTTTTCCTTTGATGTGGAATCATTTGTTATTAAGACTTATAATTCGTTTTCATCATCGGCAAAGAAATCTGAAACTCTCAGAGACTTTGTGATTTCGTCGATATAGAATATAAAGAGTTATTAAGACATGTACCTACAAGGTGGCTGAGTCTACTACCTGCTATCTACAGACTGCTATTGTGTTGGCCAGCGCTGAAATCATATTTTATATCGCAAGAAGAAGACAATGTCGCTGACATTATATGGAGAGGGTTTTCTTGTGAAGAAAGCCTTAGCATTCTGCCACATTGTATTTTAAATTTTGTACATAATGTACTGAGTATTTTTGAAAAAGCCATTAAACGGCTTGAATCAAATGCCACTACTGCCACAGAACTGCATGGAATAATGGTGAATGTTGAGGAAATGTTACAGCAGCGACGTGCAGACAAGTTTTATGGAAGTAATGCTACAGAACTTCTTCAGTCTGTCGAAGTCAATTTCTCTGACAAACAAAAATTTACCCGAGAAGTTGACCAGTTTTTTCAACGCAGTTTGTCATTCTTACATAAATGGTATGATTATGAGCATTCGTTTTTCAAGGACATAGCTCCACTTGCTCTTGATAATGACATTGAATGGTCAAGCTTGTTATCACTTGTTGAACGCGTGGGCATAAGTATCGACTGCGATAAATTGTATGAAGAACTGTGTGCGCTGAGAAAGGTTCGTAGTGAACTTTCACGATTAACTGGTGACGTTTCAAGCAGATGGGTAAAGTTCTTTGCCACCCAGCAGCCAGACGATACACAACTGTTACGTCTTGTGTCATTTGTCCTATCAATTCCAGTGTCAAACGCGAATTGTGAAAGAGTGTTCAGTATTATGAATGCGCTTTGGACCAAAAATAGAAACAAACTAAACTTTAACCTCATCAAAGCTGAACTGATGATGAAAATGAACTTTCATATGTCATGCAATGAGTTTTATGACTTCATCAGTAAAGACAAAGATCTTCTTAAAGCGGCGAAATCACAAAAAAATACAAATTTAAATGTCAGGACTGATTTTTTGTTAGAGTTCTTGCAACTTCTTGGGCGGCATACTGCTCAATTTTTTTGTCGAGCTGTACGCATCATAGAGATAATACCAAACAAAGTTAACGCATTGCGTTAAGTGCAACAAAAGTTGAGCAGTATACCGCCCCTTGTTTTTTGTTAGAGTTAGAACAAATAAAGTACATTTTTTCTGTTTTAGTGTTTTTGCATTTATGCTTCAAAGATTCACTATTTCACACGCTTCTTTGATTATGATAAAATTATTTAGAGGCTGGGAGTTGGTTAATAACGCTGCTCCATTATCGCTCTATTACGCGCAGCACGCACTGTTGCTTTTGATGTCATTTGTGTGTCGTAAGCTTTTGTTGCATCAGTTTTCAAATTCTAAGCATTAAGGTGTCCCGGAATGGTTAAACACAAAGTTGGCAACCCTACTATAAGAAAAGACGGTTTTTAGAATCATTTTTTATCACAGGCAGATTTCATCAAGAAAATTGAGCAAATTGTGATTTAATTCTACGAAAAGGTAGCATTTCTTATGACTAAACGTTTGTCATACCAACAAAAGAATAGCCTAACTTTTGTTAATGTATAAAGGGCTCACAACTGCAAACTTGATGGTTCATTTTCTATGCTTTGATAGAAATGGAATATGGTAATGATCTTTTCTGTGCCGTTGCTGGATGTGCAAGTAAAGCTAGCAAAGGAACAACTAGGTTTTTTGATGCCTAAAATCATACATAAAGCTGTAAGGGAAGGCAGCTTGAACATTTATCTTTCAGCTGTTCACAAGTTAAATCAAGTGGCTTTCAATCATTAAAAAAAAGGAGAAAGATTAGTGACACATATCTTTGAGTTTGCAGAGACCATTCTTTAGAAGGTGCATAAAGCTAAATTGGTATAGTTTGCTGCTGTGCACTGCAATACCAGTAAGTCTGTCGACTGCCTGAAAGGCTGAAATGTCATTAAACCAGTAGGCTATCAGTTATTTGCCATCTGCTGATAAACTTGTTGTATGGGTCAAATCCAAGTTTCGGTTGTTTTTGACCATCCTTTCTTTGCTTTAATGATCATCCAAATTTGACATTCCAAATATAAGCTTTGTTTAGCAGCAAATTTGTTGCAAGCCATCATACTGCAGTAAGAAAATAATTAAGCACCAAGGGTTGCTACCTTTCTTATCTGGGTAGTAAAAAAGACTAGGTCTGAAGTTTGCATCTCTCAGTAGAATAAGTAAAGCCCAATGACCTAATTCGTTGCTATGCCCAACAAACTCAAGTTATGATTTCAGCACATCAAAGTGCTTCTGATATAGTGTAGAGAATCAATGTTGCATTTAAAACCACTCAATTGTGCCTACAAATCAAACTATCCGCTACTTATTACCGGGTTAAAATTATATTTCTAGCTAGTTACATGTAACTTTTTGTTTTAGATTATGTGATTGAATTATTAATGCTGTTGGTGTTAAATTACTATACTTTTTGTTCTACTGCACAAAATGTCTGATTTTGGATTCTGTGCTTGGTGTAAAATCAACAAGCAGTAGAAGATAGTTGAGTACTGGCTCCACTATCTGAAAGTAACTAAATTAAAATATGCAATCTATTCTTTAAAGTTTAAACTGTAAGATTTTTTTATCTAAATACATAAAGACAGATTCTTAAAGTACAAGACAAAAATGCATTCTCGATTATGGTTTTTTTTAAACAAAATATAGAGGTTAATAGTTGTTAGGTAGCAATTTTCAGCATTTTTGTTGCTTACTGAAAGTTTTACACCCGTGTAATGAGGCCCAAGAAAGCCGAAACTGGCTGCAAGTTATTGACATGATGTAATAGATTGCTGTATAGTACCATAAGATGTTGGTAATTATTTGTGAGTAAAATTTTCTATTTTACTGTATTGTTTATGTAAGGAAGTGATTACTTTGACGTCAATGGCATTTTACCCTTGGAATTTATTCTGCGGTGAGTTATTTGTGATTAGTCAATCTTACTGACGTATGGAACATGTAATTTTTGGTCGTTTCTAATTGGTCAATTTCAATAATAAAAAAAATTTGCACCACCCACACTATACACTCCCTACCATTCTACGCTACCCCGTACATTTACATACTGGGTATCCCCCTCCGGTGTACACTGCTTTTCTTTAAGTGCCTTGTCAGCCAAGCTTTCAAACCATATTCATGGCATTTAAAGGCAGGTGCACTATCTACACGCCACAGAGTCATTTGGAGAATTGTAGCAATTATGGCAATATAAACAGGTGTAAACGACAAAATAGTCTCCAAGGGCAAAATGCTGTCGACATCAAAATACTTACTTCCTTTTTTTAACAACAAATATCAACTGGTCCCCACAGAAACAGCCAATACGCTGTATTTTATATTATTTACAAACATTTTTGCAACAGAGCTATTTTTCTGTTGTTGTGTGTCACTTAAGCATATCTTTGCGGTTACATTTGCAATCTGAAACCTATAATTTAGATGTATAAGTAGTTAGCTTGTGGAAGCAATTTTTTTTTAATAGTGCCTAATAAATCATTAACTCCTAACCTTCGTTTGGCTTTACCCACTTTTACTTGCGACTAAATCTCCATTTTTGAGAACAAATGTGTAGAATGAGATTTATTATTCTTTGCTCTTGTTTGTTTTATGTAGTTTCTGTAAAAAAATTGTGGAATGCAACATTACTTGAAATTAGAACCAATTGAAAAAGATTCTATGCACTGGTAAGTATGTAAAAGAATGAAGTGGCTCATTTGCAACCTACTAGGGCTACTGCTCTGTGCAAGTTTGATGCTATAAAGTATGAACCATTGTTGCCACTTTGTAGCAAGCTGTCTTTTTGATTAAATGTAAAATCCAACTGGGCCTTTGCTGCTCTGAAGTGCAGTACCAAAACTATGAAGCCACAAAGGCGTTATTGCTATGTTATATAAAATAGTCTTAGAAACGCTATTTATGTTTGAACAAGTACTGCTTTGTACGAATTGTTTTTGTTTTTTTTTGCTCGTTTACGATGCTAATGCAGCAGTTACACTCATCAGCAGTCATTTTTGTATCCATGTAACCAATTAAATACAAATTTTTTATATGACATGGTGAGTCACTGAGTAGTTAACTTTTGAAAACTGCAAAGTATTGTCATTTTTGCGTGTAAATATTGTTGAAAAGCAAAGCTGATAGATATAACTTTGCAAGGTCTACCAGAACTGGTGCCATCTTGATTCCATGACTTTCACAAATGATTGCAATCAATCATTGACTTTATCGGATCTCAGATGATTAATCATACAGCTGTGTAGGAGTAGGTTAGTTTGGGAAACAACAGTTCGGCACTGAGAGGAATGTATTTCTTTTAGCTATTATCGGGTATTTTTACATAGGGTAAAATTTTGTTTAATTGGCCGACTGTTTTTTTAGTTTCTTTTTTGTTTTTTTTTTCAATTGCTTTGCTTGATGTTTTTTTCAGGTGCGATGACCATGCCCCTTTCTACAATCTTTTTAATGTAACCTTAAAAAATTTGGGTATGTTTGACGTCAATTCTTTTTGTCACCTGCATTCCTTTTTTGCTCATTGTTTTTATCTGATCGTCGAGTTTTTTGTGTTGAGAAAACAGAAGCGAAATAAATTGCCAACTACTACGACTACTACTACTACTAGTTTGCCCAAGATTACAGAAATAGAAAAGGGGATGCTTTGTTTTGTGTTTTTTTTATGGACTAATTTTCTTTATTCTGTAGCGCAACGGCAGGCATCTGGCTGTAGTTAGATGTCAAAAGAGTGCACTCCATACGGCGACTAGTCACTTCTATCATGATAGCTACTTTCGTAGATTCCGTTCGGTTTATAACTTAACATTGTTGTTGTAACTTTCGGTTTGTGGTTTGTAACATCTTCGTGCTCATACGACTCTTAGTAGCTAGATCTCATTGCTGCGATAGCTGCGCATGTATGCATCGAAGTTGCAGTGGCTGCAAAATGCCTTCCCCGCCATCGATAAGAGAGAGATGAGCTTGCCGGCCGAAGTGAATGAGATTTCCATCAAGACTTCATTTGGAAGGCAGTCTTGAGGTTAGGGCTCGGCGACTCAACGTTGGCTTCTGTTGCTTGATTGAAGGCGCTGCCGTGTCCAACTACATCGGGGGAGATGTAGCTTCTTTGTCGTCCAACTACATCGGGGGAGATGTAGCTTCTTTGTCGGGGTCACCATTGTAGCGCAACGGCAGGCACCTGGCTGTTGTCCGGTGTCAAAAGAGTGCACTCCATACGGCGACTAGTCACTTCTATCATGATAGCTACTATTCGTAGATTTCGTTCGGTTTATATATTGATATTGCTGTTGGTAACTTTCCGTTTGTGGTTTGTAACATCTTCGTGCTCATACGACCGTTGCGCTACACACTCTTTCAACTTCACTGATTATTACTGGAAAAGTGAAAAATAATCTGATACCAACCCAGCAAGATTAAACAAGAAATTCCTGCTAATCCTTTTAGTCTCAAAGCAGGAAGTTTGTTTTCACAATATTTCGAACAATGCAATGTGTCTTCGGCCCCTTTGTCTCAACAGTCTCACACTTCCCCCACATACGGCTCTGGCACACCCTTTGATCAAATACGGTTTCACACTTCCTCTCTCGGTACTCCGTCATAAGTCTTCTCGAGGTCAATGAAAACCCAATGCAGATTTTTTGATCATCTCTGTAACGCTCAACGAGTTGTCTTGGAGCAAAGATTGCATTAATAGTTGTACTCTGCAACAGACTACTCGCGCTTGTCGAGGTCTCGTAATTTTTTTTCTCCCGTTTGTATGAGTTCATAAATGACAAATTGATAAACCCTATTAATGGTGATAGACGTATGGCGACCTTACGGGATACAAACTTTGGATCATTGATGTTTGCTGAAATCACGTCGGGGTCACCATTGTAGCGCAACGGCAGGCATCTGGCTGTAGTTAGATGTCAAAAGAGTGCACGCCATACGGCGACTAGTCACTTCTATCATGATATCTACTTTCGTAGATTCCGTTCGGTTTATAACTTAACATTGTTGTTGTAACTTTCGGTTTGTGGTTTGTAACATCTTCGTGCTCATACGACTCTTAGTAGCTAGATCTCATTGCTGCGATAGCTGCGCATGTATGCATCGAAGTTGCAGTGGCTGCAACAATTCATTATCAAAATTGTGCATGAAAAGTCCAAATCTTGACCACCCCATTCACATATATTTTATGCTTTTTTTTGTTGCTACACCTAAAGTTACAAATATTGTCAAACTAAATAGAATAGTTTTTTATTCGTATCGATTATTAAAAGCTTCTGTCATTGAATGGTGTATGGATTTCTTTTTTTTTTTGAGCATACCATGGCTGCGGCTAGACTGTAATCGACTAATACTTTTGCAAGTTGAAATTCAGTTATGTTGAGTGTAAATTCTTGCTGCGCAGTGACCGATAAGTCAACCCTGAAAGAGCTTACAGGTGATCAACATTTTTTGTCTCTGGTTGTCTACGTCAATGCCATACAAAGAATTCGGCTTGTTGTTGTTGTTGTTGATTACCCTACCCCTTCCGAGGGATGGGGGCATGGCAGAAGAACATGGAGCCCCACTAGCCGGGCCACTCCACAAGATCTGAACCAAAGGTCGTAGAGAGACAGAGAGTCGCCAAAGAGTGAGCGGTGCAGAGAGTCCGTAGCTGGACAGTGCAGAATGAGATGAGAGGTGTCCTGGGATGAGTGTTCACAGGAGCTGCAGGAAGGATTCTTGATTCTGCCAATCCTAGAGAGGTAAGAACCTAAAAGAAGGCTGTGTCCGTTGCAGCATAGACGAGAGAGAACACAGCGAGTATGACGAGGGAGCACAAGTTCCTCGGTGGAAATCGAGGGAACCTGTGTGTCGACGAATTTCGAGGAGACAGTACGCCTCCAGTCCAAGAAAAGATGAGAGTGGATACGAGAGATAAGACGAGAGAGACTATAAGGGATAGCGGAGAGCGCAATTAGCGCTCCCCGTCTGGCCAGCTCGTCAGCCGCGTCGTTCCCCGAGAGAAACAAGTGTTCGGGGACCCATTCTAGTCTGATAGAACAGGAGGAAAAGAAGACAGTTCCTGCAAGATCTGCTACAGAGTTTGAGATAAGAGGAGAGATGGAGGAGAGGACAGAACGAGAGTCAGATAATAGGAGAAGAGAGGAGAAATGGCAGACTTGTTGGTGCTGCCGAGACCAGCAAAGAGCGTGCAGAATGGCGCAGGCTTCAGCAGAGAAACTTGAACATACTGGGCCTGCTGAAACGGAAAGAGTGGCCTCAGTGCCACACCGAGAGCAGTTGGCAAAAACACCGGAGCCGCCCTTGCCGAAAGGAAAAGGAATAGAGCCTTTGTCGAGAACACCAGATCATGAGGGGGGAGAGAGTCAAGGTGGGCGAGAGCCGCACCTTGGCGGGAGAGAGAAAGATCAGAGCGGGAGCATGAAGTGGAAAAGGTGAACTCCACCGTGAAGGGAGGCAAATTCCAAGGAGGAAAGGGAGGGCACACAAGAAGAAGCCTCCCTAGAAGATGTAGAAAGAAGCATAAGCAGGTGAGTGGATGCAATAGCTCTCCAGGACGATCTCCAGAGTCTTGGGTTTCACTCAAAGTCTGGCCAAACCTGAAATAGGAAAGGAGGTTGGGAGACGAAGTGCCCGATCATAAGATAAAAGAGTGAAATGACTCAGGGTGACTCGTAGGGGAGGTAAAGAAGCCTCGGAGAGAAGAAGGGGAATAGGGGAGGACGAGAGGCAGCCGGTGATGGCGCGACTGGCCGCTCGGTGGAGGCGTTTTTATTTGGTGAAATTGGAAGCGCTTAGGAAAGGAAACCATCCGGGTGAAGCGTAAGTGAGAAGGGGCCGAAGAAAAGATTTATACAGAACAGAGAGACACTCCTTACAGGGGCCCCATGAGGAAGCATAGATGATACAGTGTAAGGCGTTGAGACGTGGGAAGAATTTGACCCTCAGCCAAGACACATGTTTAGAAAGGGAAAGAGTGCGGTCGAAGGTGACACCAATAAGTTGGAGTGGAATTGAAATGTAGGCGGGAGCCGAGTAGGAGGAAGTTGGGCTGGAGGTTAGCTTGATGGGGATCCACTGAGAAGGAGGCCTCACGCTTGCTCAAATTGAAAAAAGGCACCAGTACTCAGACCAGCGCTCCAATCAAAACAAAGCTCCTTGTGTGGCCTCCACTGCAGTGGGGATCAAGGGGGAGGAGGACCAAATGGCCAGATCATCAGCACAAAAAGAGCAGCTGACGGAAGAAGGCAGAGAGGCCGGGGCATCTATGATGAAGAGAGAGAAAAGTACAGGGCCAAGAACGAATCCTTGCGGAACACCTCGACGGACTCGAAAGAATCCACTTTTGTGATTTTGAAAAACTACGCAAACGCGCCTATCAGAAAGGAAAGGTTGAGTCTAACGAGCAAAGCAAGGAGGGATTCCAGCCGAAAGGAGTTTGTGGAAAAGGGTGGGGTGCCAGACACAGTCAAAAGCTTTAGAGAAATCGATAGTAGAGAGAATCGTTCAAGATCCCGGACTGGATCTTTTACACCCATCCGAAATGGACTGAGAAAGGTACAGAATTTGATCGAGTGTAGACCGTCCAGGGCAGAAACCGGCCTGGCAGTGAGAGAGAATGGAATTAGATTCCAGAAAGACGGGATAGAATGATGCGTTCAAACAGCTTCGATACGCAGGAGGTGAGAGAGATAGACCGGAAGGAAGCAGGAGAGTCGAGAGGCTTTCCCATCTTGTAGATGGGAATAATATAAGATATCTTCCAGATGGAAAGAATGGAATGCAAAGTCCAGGAGAGATTGAAGATGTGAAGATAAAAATCCAACCCAGAGCGAGGAAGATGCTTTAGCATGGGATAGGCAACTTTGTGTGAGCTAGTGGCAGTGGACGAGGAGAGGTTGGAGGTAGCCGCAAGAAATTCAGCAGGGGAGAAAGGAGAGCAAAAGGACGAGTGAGACTCTACAGGTCACGTTGCTCGGCGGAGCTCGGAGAGATAGCCTCTGGCTCTGCTACGCAGGGCCTTTGGCTGAGAAACGGAAAAGTGGGATCTCAGGTAAGCGGCATAGACCGAAGCCGATTCCCTGGAAAAAAAACAGGGAAATTAGGAGATGAGGAAGAAGAGCCAGTGATAGAGCGAAGAAGAGAGTGTATAGATTTGAGGTTAGATTTAGGTGAAAGAAAAGAGCAAGTCGTCTGCCCTGCCTCAGCCTTGGCCTTGGCGATGACTAATGAGGCACGTCGAAAAGCAGAGATGTAAGCCTGGCGATCTTTATCGCTTCTGTGAGCGGCAGCAAAAGCCTTGCGTCTTTCACTAGCCGCAGACCAGCAGATTTTAGGAGGGCGTTTGATGCGGCCGAAAGGAATGGAAGATTTGGCTGCATTCAGTGCCAGAGAAGTAATGAAAGCAGCAGCAGAGGAAAGAGAAAGAGACGAGTATTCCTCTGCAAATGGACAGTGAGAGTCAAAGTAAGAGGCAAAGCCATCCCAGCGAGCTTTCTGAAAATTGAAGGAAGGGGGACGCTCGTTGGGATGATAGTCCAGAGAGAGAGGGACGGATAGAAGAATTGGGAGGTGGTCAGAACCCAGGTCCTGAAGCACCTCCCAAGAGCAAGAAAAGGCAAGAGAAGAGGAAGCAAAGGAGATGTCAGGAGAGGAGCGACTGCCACTGAAGCGATGGAGAAGGATGGGTGTGTCAGGGTCATTGAGGAGGAGGAGGTCAGAAGAAATGAATGCTTCTTCCCTGCAGGGGTCAGAAGTACTTTTCAAGCCCCAGAGCGGGTGATGGCAGTAGAAGTCCCCTTAGAATAAAAAGATTTCTGGAGGAGGGAAGAATGGAGGGAGAAAAGGAATCGGTTCTGCCATCCACCGGGGAGGAGCGAATAAGGGGGGCGTACACATTAAGAAAAGAGAGCAAGGAGGAGTTGGTAAGAGAGATGTTGACCCCTGCATAATCAGAGTAAAGATCAAGCGAAGAAAGAGAGAAGATAGAAAGTTCGGAAAAGGATAGGCTCTGCCTGACGAAAATAACAACGCCGCTGCTAGCGTGCGTAGCATCACAAAAGAGAATGCGAGACCGGGAGTGGGTGTGATCAGAACGCAGAGCAGAGAATCCAGGAATTCGGAAAGAGGAAGATGAGTTAAGATTGGATTCCTGGATACAGATAAGGTCGACGGGATGGGACAAAAGAAAGTGAAGCAGTTCAGTGCTCCTGGCTCTAAGACCTCCAGCATTCCATTGGTGAACCCTGAGATAGTCTGGCGGGGTAGAGGAGGCAGAAGGACAGCCAGGAGCAAGGACTGGTGGTGAGGGGGTAGAGGGAGAAGATATAAAATGGGCAGATGGGGGGTAAGACGTTTGGAGACAAGGGAAGGGCAAGAGTGCAGCATTAGTAGAGGGATCAGATTGTACAGTGGAGGTATACGTGTCGGAGGAGTCCGAGGAGGGAGTCACAGTGTTACAATAGCGGGCAGCTCCAAGAGTGAGAGCTGCCAAGAGCTCTGAATTTGGAAAGGGAAAGTTGTGAGCACCTTAGATGGACCCATTTGGAGCAGGTGCAGCATAGCACTGACTTGCCCCGCCAGGTCACATTTCCAGCGCACACTAAGCAAGGAAAGATGAGGCCAGAGTTGGGACGCTTCTCAACACAACTGCCTACGTGCGATTGTTACAAAATTCAAATTAGATAATTGCTACTCCTATTGTCCTAGGTTAGCTTTCCAAATGTAGCCTAAAAATCTCTTATTTTTAGCACATTCGCTTTCAGTTAGCGTCCTAATATGTAGCTGCGTTATCAATCTTTGCGATTTTTGAAAAAGAATTGCAACTTTAAGCGATAAAATGTAAAGAAAATGAACTGATAGCAAAAGCCTCAATTAAAATTCTTTGTAAATAATGCGCTTTTGGTCCTCCAACAAAACTTTGGAGGGCGCCACAAGTGGTGATGACGTCATGTGCAATTGATCTATTAATGACAGCTGACCAAAAACCCTATTTACCTGCATTCAGCCTTCTGCTAGAGTTTAAATGAAAGTGGCTGCCAAATCGGAGCTATCACGTCAGCTGTATAACTTGTATTATTGAGTGGCGCGGGTCACAATGAACAAGATTGCTGCACACGTCACGATGAACATAAGTTACCAAGCGACAGACAAAAAATAGCTGTGAGAAGGCAAACCGATCAACGAGCTACCATGAAAAGAAACGAAATAAATTTTATTTTCAGTCCTACGTAAAAAAAAGAAAAATTTATGCGTGTGATTTTAGACACATGAAATAACAATACGCGATGCAATGTTAATTTTTCAATCAATTCTGCCACACCTCTTCGGGCGGATCAAAATAATCTTTAAACTTCACGCTGCTGTAATTCACTTATCTTCTACGTAGAGGATCTCACGCTAATAATTTAGCCAGCGCGGACAATTACTCCAATCGCCAACAAGTACAAGGACTATTACAGTTTAATCGAACATCAAAAGCAACATGGTACATGTCAGTCCACGGCAAGATTGCCGGAAAGCCATAAGGCTAAGATTCCTGACGTGAGATTAGGTCGCCAGGCGTGCGAACTACAAGCGCACGATAATCTTTAAGCAGAAATAGCCTAGCGGCTACTAACCTGATGGTAGGTTACTTCATCAGTTGAGCGAGCACTGCTCATAAGCAAATTATTGTAAAATCGTCAAATGGACGGATCTAAAAGCAACGGTAAAATGGCTGGGCGTCCAACTAGGGGCGCACGAAGTTGCAAAACTGCAATACACAGCACGTGCAGCAAAAACTACAATCACACACAACGGCGGCAGCAAGGTGCTGAACCGCCGAAAGCAGGCTAACAGTAAAAAGATAAAAGAAAAGACAAAAAGAAGTTTGGCACAGCAGCTTGATGAAGTGCGCGGCGGGAAAACCTACATCGGCTTTACCCAGTGGATAGTTGTGAAAACAGTAATAAAAAGTTTGTCTTTTTCACATAGCCAAATTTCGTTTCCAAATAAAACTGTCGCTTCTGAAACGCAATTGATAAAAAAGTATTTGCGTTGGATTGCCCATAGCCACTACATGCCTCCAAGTTTGTGGAATCCCTGGCAACGTCTTACTTGCACGGTTTTCACCACAAGCGTCCTTAAACCTAGCAAACTTTTATTCGTTAAAATTAGCTAATGCTGCAACTGAAAGTATATCAAAGTTGTGAAAGGGTGCTAAAGTAATTGATATGTATTTTCGCGATTAAGTTATTTAATATTAGGCCCACTATTTACAACTTTATCATAGCTGCTTGGGCATTTGCAAAAACTAATGCCTCTGGATAGGAGCATGTTGCGTGGTCCTGACATAAACACAGCCAGAGAAAAAGCAAATTAACCCGGAATCAAATATTGGCAGGTAAGTTGTGAAAACAGCAGTGCCCTCATCAATATTATCGAGTTTGAGAGTATCGGTTCCGCTAGCTTCACCGAATTGATATTTGTGAGAACAGTAATAAAAGTTTATGTGCTCTTGACTCAGCCAATTGTTGTTCCAAAATCAAAAGTATCGGTACCGTTTTTTAAAGGAAATCGATTAAATTAAAAAAAAAACATTACAGGGGTTGCGCATAGCCATTATTAATTGCTAAAAGTTTCTGGAGTTCCTGGCTACATCTTATTTGGCTTGTATTCCACATAGAAACTGAACTTACTCGAAATTGGAACAGCCAGCGATTCCAAAAAGTTTTGTTTGTTCAATTTTATGAAGTGCATCGTAGCAAAATTTCAAAGCCATGCATAGAACAGACGACAAAGTAATTTACCTAAGTGTTTTCAGGAATACCCTATTAAATATTAGGACCAGTCTTAACGACTTGTTCGTAGCTGAATGCCTATTTGTGGGATCTAAAGCCTCTGGTTGCGCGTATGTTGCATGGTCTCTGCATATACGCCCAATTGATGCACCTGCAGTTAAGTAATTACAACAGTAGCCATCAGCAAAGATGAGGTTGTAGCGCAACGGTCTTTCCTTTAGCTGGCAATACAGCACACAGTAGGTGTTTCTTGAACAGCACGTGTTGTCGGAAAAGAGAGCGAATAATACTGTACAGCGCTTATATAGTTAGCTGGCGTTATGACGTCACAATACAAATATGGGGAGCGAAGGCATGGCGTTTTTTGTATTTTTGTATTTTGTTCATTTTTATCCTCCATTCACGAGAAAGCGAATTGTATCGCTATATTTTGGACGGGACGTCCGCACTCGCTTGGGAGTTGCCATTTTCGAGGTGTCTGGGCCACCTGTCTTCCACATAAAGGCGGAGGCGTCCCGTTAAGTGCCTTGCCCAAGGACACAACAAGCGAACTTGCCGGCTTGTTCTCCACAAGCTCCCATAAATGCCGAGCGCCAAGCAGGGAAGCTGTGGATACCATTTTTTAAAGTCTTTTGGTATGACTCAACAAGGGGAATGAACCCCTAGTCTACCGACTGCGAAGCGGACGCTCTAACCACTACACCACCGCGTTCGCTACAGTCCTCCACCGCCCCGCAAAATATCTAAGCAACTCAGCGAATACACAAAGCAAATTTACAGCACAAACTCAAAGCAACACAAAGTAAATTTACAGCACATACGATAGCATTTACAAGGACTAATTTCGTGCCACAACTAAACATGATGAGCCTATGGCAATTTGCAAGGGTGCCAGGTGCCTGCCGTTGCGCTACAAGGTTAAGAATATCAAATCAGACGGCTGCCTCGGCCTCACCAATCGCAAAGAAAATGGCTTCAACATTTAGATGATATGTAGCTCAAAACTAATATTTTGTAGTAAAAGATAAAGCAGGACCATCTTTGCTCCCATGTTTTTGTAGGAAAATCACCAGATTGTTTGTTTGAAGTGGGCAGCTACATATTAAAGTGTTTAGAGACTTCATTTTCAGATAAATCTTTTAGAAAATGTAGATATTTAGTGCCAAAAAGCACGCTTTTGATAAATAATAGTGAAAATGTACTAAACAACTAACTTTTTCTAGAAATTGCAATTTTGTAAAGTGCAGGCACCAAAATTTTGAGTGCTTTTCAACCGGTAGGTTATACCACAAAATTTTTAAAATCTTCATTTTTTGATAAATCTTATTGAAAATTTTTATAGATAATGCAAAAGAGCCACGCTTGCTCGGAAAAAGTAGTCAAAATGTACTAAAGACCTAACTTTTTCTAAAAATTGCAGGTTTCTTCGTTCTAATAGAAAAATTGTTCAACTAACAATGAAACATGACGTATGGCAATCAGTTTCAATGAGCCATTATGAACCAATCCTTAGTCTTAACTAATTAGGATAACATGTTACTGGAAAACAAATCCAACTGCACTGAAGAGACCTTACACCACAGGTCTCAAAGTTCAACTTTTTTAGTAAAAAAACTAATAGTAACTGTGCATTTCATGTATTACGGTACTGGAATCACCTTAAAATAACCTTTATTTTTATTTCAAAAAATTAAAAAATCGATTGAAGAACGAGGTCACTGGTCAGTTTTTATGTAAACTGATTTTGTAAAAGTGTTGCAATTTTTGAAAAAATAATTAAATGATGACCGTTGGTAGCCGAAGATTATGTTTATCAAGCAGCTTTATGACATCATAGACGGACTTCAAGCGTGCAGACGAAAACCAAGAAGCATGCCTAAAAACTTAAATAAAGAATCTGTTGTTGTATTACCAATTCATTATCAATTGTTGTGGGGTTTCTTTTATCGAAGGCCCTTTGCTAACATCTCCCCAGAAAGCTTTTAAACGCGTTTCTACAATCAGTAATCTTTGAGTAAATTAAAAAAACAAATTTTACAATTAACTGTTAGTTACGACGTCATGTGGCATCGTAAAAAAGTAAAATTTGTTCAAGTTGGTAAGTCAGGTACTGGATTTCGTATAAGCCAAAAACCGCCTTCCTCGGTCCAAAAATGCGATTTAAAAATATTATCTTTGACTAAGATGTCATGATGACGTCACTAACCTCTTATGACACTCACCTCAAGAAGGGGATTAATGGTGCCAAGTTTGATATTAGTACGCCAGGCAGTTTCAGAGGAGTTGAATCAAACACACAGGCAGACAAAATTGCGCTTTTTACATGCATATTAGACTAGCCGGTTTGCCGGCAGGAGCCCTCCATTAGCAATGTCGGGATTTAGTATTTCGGTTTAACCGCCTGTGCCGGTTTCATCCTTTGAGCTCTTGTGTGAGCAGTTTAACCGCCTGTGCCGGTTTCATCCTTTGAGCTCTTGTGTGAGCAGTTTAACCGCCTGTGCCGGTTTCATCCTTTGAGCTCTTGTGTGAGCAGTTTAACCGCCTGTGCCGGTTTCATCCTTTGAGCTCTTGTGTGAGCAGTTTAACCGCCTGTGCCGGTTTCATCCTTTGAGCTCTTGTGTGAGCAGTTTAACCGCCTGTGCCGGTTTCATCCTTTGAGCTCTTGTGTGAGCAGTTTAACCGCCTGTGCCGGTTTCATCCTTTGAGCTCTTGTGTGAGCAGTAGCGAAAAGTTAGTGAATTTTATGCATTTTCACAATTCCTGCACACAAAATCGTGCTCATTATAATCTCTTAATCATGACTGTTAATGCTCACAAAGAAGCTTGCCACAAATTATCGTCAATACTTGTGAGGGAGAAGGGGTTGAAACACAAGCAAAACTGATGGTAGCGGCGAAACGGTGGTTGCTTTTATAATTACAGAAATAAACTGTTTAGTAGTAAGCCTATTTTGCGATGTGGTGCTGTTCTTTCTCTATTTATATTTGTGATATTAAGTTTTTTTGGCTACACTTTTTATCTTATTTTCGGCATAGCGATAAAAGCGGCTATGGCTTCCCCGAAATCATTCACCATATTTTTGTCGGGGCCCATCAAGCCGAGTCATTTTTCAACAAATGCTTTCTCTAAATTCAGTTTTACAAATTGTTAGGGTTATGGCTTTATGATAATACTTTTCTTAAACTTGGGGTTTCATTACAATATTGTAGAGTATAGATAACAATACCTTAACAGGCAGCATATCAGCATAAGAAAAATATTTGTGCTTGATACCGGTAGTACGAGGTATATACGACCGCGTCGCTCGCATAGCTCCATCAGTAACGTCGGGATTAAAAAGTCGGTTCAGCCGGCCAAGTCCTCTTGACCTATTTGGTTCTTGAGTGAAGAGCAGTGGCTGCTCGTGCCTATGAGCTGCAGGACTACAGCCCCCCACGCGTTTTTGTGATCTATTTTTTTTAAATTTTTTGTAATGTTAATATTTTTTATGATGTCATAGTTTATACCTTATTCACCAATGCACCAGTTTATGTCGCTGAAAAGACTAATTTTCCTATATTGCTAGCACTAAACTAAGTGAACGTGCGACATAGGGATTCTATGTGACATCATAATGGTGCGTAGAACGGGCTGCGGCTGCAGCGCCCGAGACCGTAATTTTGTAAAGCGATTTAGTTCTTCATAAATGGTTTAAAGTTTTAGTTTCCGTGTGACATAGCAAAATTTTTTGCCTCTGCAAGTATTGTCAACATAACTAAGCCAAATTTTTTTGTATAACTGAATATTTCCAACTTTTGACCACCGCTCGTTAAGCTGCAAAAGATAGCAGCAGGAAGGGCAAAATCAGTAGCGCCCAGACGCATGACGTAGTGCGTTGCTTTCACGGTCGCTTGATTCTTGTCACTTTTCTCGCGACGTAACAATTCCCGCTAAGCTTGCTAATGTTGTTGCTCGAAAACAGAGCTAGTTGCAGTAATCAGTAAGATTGTTTGTAGGTAAGCAAATTCAAATGTTGCTATTTAGTTGTATCATTTAATGAATTAGGCAAATAAATTGGAGATAAGAAAACTTATCTGAAGGCGAGAAAGTTGTTTAACTTATTTTTTCTCGGAACTAACGAAATCGCGGACTATTTCGAATCCGCGGAAAAAAGGCCTAAATCAGTAGCATAAACAAAATGAAGTTAACCCACTCAAACAAAGTTAAACAAAATAAAAATTTATTGAAAATACAAACAATTGTTCAAATGAAACGACCTATATGTATGACAACTTGTGCAAACTGTTGCTAGGACAACAAAGAATGCTAAATCAATACTGCATCAAATATTGCTCATTTAGATGAAAAAAATCTGAATTCAAATCATGTGACGGCTTGTGCATGCATAATCAATGTCACATGTCATAACATAGTCGATGGAGTATCGGAAAACAGCGTTCAACATTGTGCACAAGCCGTTGCTATGGCAACAAAACATACTCAATTGACAGTTCAATGTTTAAAGCACACTTGTCCAGATGCAATCGCCTCTTGATTTCGATCCCTGTGACGGCTTGTGCACGCACAATTAATATCACATCTCACAACACAATTGATGGAGTATCGGAAAACAGGGTTCAAGATCGTGCACAAGCCGTTGCTATGGCAACAAAACATCCTGACATATCGTTCGTTTGTCAGAGAAATCCCTATTTGGATGCACACTCCTCCTGATTTCGATCCCTGTGACGGCTTGTGCACGCACAATCAACATCACATGTCATAGCAAGACTTTGCTAGTCAGCATGACTTTATTTTTACAAGAGTGATGGCAGGGGGACAGAAATCACGTGCACAATGTTGCCTTGAAGTATTTTTTTGGCAATTGGTAGCCATCGTTTAAACACTACTTCAAATTTTTTTGTGTTGATTTGCGTACTAACTTATGTTCAAGAATGTTTTCTTGAAAGTTATAGGATTACAATTTCAGTAGCTTGTGGCAAAAAGTAGAAGGCACTTTTTAAATGCTTTGTCCTAGCCTTCGCGATGTTCCGAGTGATCGGAAGCGGTTGGCTAGTTAATTACCACAAAAGCAGATAATATACACGTAGATTTATTGGATTAACTGCAACGTGGACAAGTATACGAAGTACATGAATCGGATGTTTCATGAGATGATGATATAGACAAACATTTTTTGTGGTACCAGTCTCTGCAGTCTCCGTAGCAAAAAATCATTTCGTTATTACTTGGTTTCTTGCAGCTGCTTTGAAGTGCACATAAAGAATATCTTCCAATAAATAAAGAGGAAGAGACATCTTTTACAAAGTGTTTAGATGATATAAACCCTCTCGGACTTTTGCAATTTACCACAAAATTCTCGCTCCATTTCGTCGTCGGGAAACTTGAACTCCGTTGCTTGGAATCAAGTTTTTCATGTTTTAATTTTTCCTCCGGTTCAGATATTATTTAGGTTGCAATCCAATTTCTTGCTGATTTTGAATCAAAATCGTTGCAATCAAAGAAGCAACCGTTGCATACCATAAAACTGTACATGCAAACATACACTCCTCAATCATAACTATTCTTTTGAAGGTTCAGGTCTGTAGGTGCACTGATGTCCCAATCTTTTTCCTCAAACATTGACGTGGAATAACAAACGTGCTGCGACTTGACATAATTTAAAATAGTTCTCAACAGATTGCGGTTTGTTCCGTGGAGAGAATCGAAATATACAATCAGTTTTAGTTTTAAAACAACAATGGCCACCACCCAGTGCGAATTGTTTACGTTTAAAGGTATAATCCAAATATCGTGATTTATAGGTTTTTATTGATAAATCCAACTCCAAAGCATAGATGGACTGGTACATCCGCATTTCAACCATTCCACAAAATGAGTGCTGTAACTCAAAACTTTTACATAGTTTGAAGTTAAGTACTCGGAATAACTGCATTTTAGCAAAAATGAGTCAATTATTACATCATTTACTCATTTCTGCTGCAGCAAAGTAAAGAGATCGTTGTTTTTCACAGCATATCCACCAACCATGCATTTTGGTTTACTGCCGTCGGTTATATTAATTGGAAATTGAAATGCTGTCCATGGGGGGCCTACAGAAGTTAATTCATCAGTATTTTCAATAGCGCTTGATGATGGCTTGTTTGGTGAAGTGATTACTGGTGATTGATTTTTCTTAGGCGTTGATGTAAATAAAGGAAATCAATGTTTACTTTCTGACGCGCTGTGAGAATCAGCAGCAAGGGTGTATTGAAATTCGAAGTTACTTCTCGAAAATTTTCTACCTGCATTATTTTTTCCTCGGGCATTTCGTTTCAAAGCGCTCAAATTAAACATTTTTTTCGCTTGTTAGTGGGCTTTCCTACAGCGATATTACAGGCTTCAATGTGCCTACATGACTTTGTAGAGCCGCAGGAGCATTTTTCTGGATACAGTTGAGCTGTATACAGTCGATTGTTTAGTCCTCGTACAAGAAAGCAATGCATAGCTGTATCCAGACTGACTCGTTGTTGCGAGCAAAAGTACTTTGCCATTCCTTCCACAGAGTACGATTCCTCTTTCACCTCTGAAGGCAACTTTTTCTTCTCATTTTTAACATATTCAGCAATTTGATCCGGAGCAACAGCATCCGATGGAAATTCAACATCTTCGATATTACGTGCAAGTTTGGGATCCACCACATGCCAGTCGCCCATGCCACAGTATCCACGTAATATTTCCCAGAGTTCAAAGTTTTGCAAAAAATAAACCGTGAGCATAAAATCATGCAACTTCGTTTCTGAATGCCCAATCGCTCTTTTCAATTTAGTATTAAAACTTTCTGCTGGGTTTGTTGTTGCTCCGCTACTTTTACTGTACATCAGGAGGAGTGTGCATTTAAATAAAGAATTTTTTATAAACAACCAATAATTTAGGGTGTTTTGTTGCCATAGCAACGGCTTGTGTACAATCTTGAACGCTGTTTTCCGATACTCCATTGACTGTGCTATGACATGTGATGTTGATTGTGCGTGCACAAGCCGTCACAGGGATCGAAATCAGGAGGAGTGTGCATCCAAATAGGGATTTCTCTGACAAACGAACGATATGTCAGGATGTTTTGTTGCCATAGCAACGGCTTGTGCACAATGTTAAACGCTGTTTTCCGATACTCCATCAATTGTGTTATGAGATGTGACATTGATTGTGCGTGCACAAGCCGTCACAGGGATCGAAATCAAGAGGCGATTGCATCTGGACAAGTGTGCTTTAAACATTGAACTGTCAATTGAGTATGTTTTGTTGCCATAGCAACGGCTTGTGCACAATGTTGAACGCTGTTTTCCGATACTCCATCGACTATGTTATGACATGTGACATTGATTATGCATGCACAAGCCGTCACATGATTTGAATTCAGATTTTTTTCATCTAAATGAGCAATATTTGATGCAGTATTGATTTAGCATTCTTTGTTGTCCTAGCAACAGTTTGCACAAGTTGTCATACATATAGGTCGTTTCATTTGAACAATTGTTTGTATTTTCAATAAATTTTTATTTTGTTTAACTTTGTTTGAGTGGGTTAACTTCATTTTGTTTATGCTACTGATTTAGGCCTTTTTTCCGCGGATTCGAAATAGTCCGCGATTTCGTTAGTTCCTTTTTTCTCTTCTACCGGTCAAAAAAGTCGTCGTAAAAATTTCACTTTGTCATTTAAATATCAGGCTACCGCAACTGCGTGGAAGAATCTTGCTGCTGCATGCGACTAACCAAGAATGGCTGAACTCTTACGACTCCCCCTCGATTGAACCCGCATAACCGGTAAAGACGGGGGATAGGGGGCGAGGCATCCGACCCTCGTTTTCAAGTGGGACAAAGGCGTTGGTTTCGTCCAGCCGCTAAAATTCATTTCTGCGTATTTTACAAAAATTTTATTTAAACGCCACACGCCCGACTGCCCACTTTATGACAATCCCGGGCTACATAGATTCTGAAGACTTGATTTGGAGGCGTGGATGGTTTGATTCCACCAGCGCCGCGGCTCATACTTTTAACGTTGGTCAATGCGTTGTTATGGTTCATGATATCTCATTGCTCAACTCCGAAACCGTAACTATTCATAGTTTAGTCACGCTTCGCGTCCACCTGCAATGCAGGGGGCAACGTTAATCTCCAATTCTAGGTGCACAACGTCCCTTCCGATGAGCTTCGTTGGGTGGGACGAAGTTGATAAGGCCAAAAGTTGTTGATAAGGCCAAAAGCCCAAAACCTGAGTCCAGGGATGGTCCCGCCTATTTTGCTAATCTAACGTTGTTCGGATCATGACTCTTCATGAAAACTAATTTTTGCACGGAGATATGTTGCGTCGTGTCTGGTTCCTGTGGTCTTCGAACCCGGGTCTTTCGAGCTGCTTTTCCGTGCATGCTGGGACATGCTATCGTGTAATCACCTACTGCCATGAATGCCTTAAAAACCACATTTGGTATATAATCATTGGAAGGTTTTTGTATGCATCATTAGCTTTTGTGTGATCAATTTCATGTAAGGACACTAGTTTTTGTTCATACTTGCACGATTAGCAGTAACGTCAAAGGAAATTCTGGTTCAAAAGTAAACGGTACGTAAGTCTTGTGCTTTGTGTTGGATCACTTGGGTTTGTTGTGTATACAGTCCATTGTTGGATATCGGGCTAGCCAGGAGCCACGGAAAGTATCTTACACTTGGCAAGAACCCTAGTGATAATAATGCATCTTCATTACTCGTATTTGAGGGATGGTTCCGCCTATTTTGCTATACTAATGTTGTTTGGATCGTGACTCTTTGTAAAAACTAAAAAATATATACATATATTGCTGATGCCCAAGGATGCTGAAAGAAAGTTTGCAAGTCATCGAATTTGCCGGTTATAAGTTCAAATTAGCCTACCGCAATCCGTTATATTCAGCCAAAGCAATGCCTGACTGAATACAATTATACAACTGATATAGCTCTTCTGGTGTAATTGAAAATTAAAATGATCTTTATTTGGATTTTTGATTTAAAATCTAAATAAAATTCATAAAAACTCAACGTTTCGAAAAACTAAAATCAGTTTTTCTTCGTCAGGAGTGACTAAAGTTCAAACACAGACAACGGTTACATAGTAACTAACAGAACGAAAAGGAGAAAAGAAAATTATGGTAATAAACAAGTGCAGCAGCGACAACTCGCGGTCAAAAATTTATAAATTTGTACAATTCGGGATAAAAACTGTTAATTTTATGGTTAAAAGAAAAATCAGTTTTGTGCATATAAAATGATTCTAAAAACCGTCTTTTCTTATACTTTATAGTCGCTTTCAATAGCTAAAATTGCAGTTATTGCTTTTAACCAAATGTTTGGTGTAATCCCGGTAGCTCTACAAAACCATTATAAAGCAAAATACCAATAATATATTGCATGTGGTGCGAATTGACATAGTGATGTTGTTAATTTTGATTTTCCTCCAAACTTTCTGAAGTCCCCGCTGGCTAGGCAATATGATTCATATTCGTTTTTCCTTGCTTAGTTATGCTCATAGAAGTTAAATAAGTTCTTGCTTTTTCCAAATTTTCAGGTTTGATTCCGGTAGCTCTATAAAGCTATTATCATGCAAGATAGAAAAAATGTTTCGTTTAAGTATGGTGCGATTTTACCCCGGCGGGACATTCCATCACCTGTGCCGATTTAAAACATATCAATTAATGCAGCTACGCCAGCTTCACCGTACAAACACTTGTGAGAACAACATCGAAATGTTTTAGTAAATACAAGCCATAGTTCCTGTACATGTAGTGGTGATCATCTTGTTCTATTAATCAAGACTGGAAGTATTCAAAAGAAAGAACGAGGACACAAACTACCATTCGTAATCTTTAAAAGTGTAAGCGGGTGAAACATATTAAAAATTGATGGCGTCGCCCAAATGGTGGTCGTTTTGGATCATAAAGAAATGAGCTGTTTGGTGGTAGGCATGTTCGACGATTTGGTGGGCCCGCTTTCGTATTAATATTTGTGACATTAAGATTTTTGCCTGCGCTGTTTGCTTTAATTTGGTCATAGCATGAAAAGGTGCCATGCCTTTACCGTAAGTCATATAACCTATTGCAATAGGTGCCTAGCTGTTTTCAAGCAAAAACATTTCCTCTTAATCTAGTGTTACAAATTGATGCTATTATTGTTTAATTATGATCTTTTCTTAAACTTGGGATCTCGTAACTTTGCGTCTAATCCAGACCTCCCTACTGTTACATGAAGATTAGTGTTTTGTACCGATATCCTTGCAATTACAAATATCAGTAATAGGCTTTACCATTTATGTTCGCTATCAAAACGATGGTGGATAATTTTGCTGCCTGCTGATGTTTTCACTATATAGTGGCAAGCATTGTGATGTTATTAAGATTATCACCTAACAGTGCGCTTTGAGTCATTGAATATTAGGATAGCTACTTAGCACTTTTTTTTACTGAAGGCAAATTAATATGAACTAACATCTTTGACTGCGTGCATGTTCCTTGACCCTGGCATAAACGCCGCCATGCAAAAAGCAAACCAACTCGAAATAAAGCACTCACAGTTAAGTTATTGCAATAGCGGGTGCCATCATTAATAATGTCGAGGTTAATAATATCAAAATAACTGGCTGCTGCGTCAGCCTTGCCCGATTGCAAAAGAAATTGCTTGAACATTTAATCATATGTAGCTCTATATTTACCATTTGTTGCAAACCATAAGAAAGGACCATGTTTCCTTTTTTTTTTTTCTTGGGTGATCACCAAGTGTTTTGTTTGGGGCTGGCTACATATTAAAATTTCTAGAGACTTCATTTTTCGATGAAACGTTTTGAATATTTTGATAGATAATGTCAAAGATCTGTGCTATCGAGAAAGAATAAACAAAATGTACTCGTACCAAAGGACTTGGTTTTTCTAGAAATTGCAATTTCGTGATGTGCAGGCACCAAAATTTTTTGTGCTTTTAACCGGTAGACTACATTTTATAAACGTTTACAGACTTTAGTTTTTGATAAATGGTTTTGAAAACGTGAACAGATAATGCAAAAGAGCCATGCTTATGAGGAAAAGTAGTCAAAATGTATCAAAGAACTAACTTTGTTTAACAATTGCCAATTTGTTATGTCAAGTAGAATAATTGTTCAACTAAAAATGAAACATAACATATGGCAACCAATTTTTAATTAGTTATTATAAACTAAATGTTAGCCTTTGGAGTTACATATTGTTGAAAGTAATTGGAGTTACATATTGTTGAAAAGCAAATTTGCAAAGTTTTTAAGGATAGTAATTGTTAGCACCTTATCATGACATTTTTGTATTAAAACCACCTGGTTTTAATGAGCTTACCACTTTTTGGAAGGGCAAAAAGTTACTCAACAGGTTTTAAAGTTTAGTTTTTTCATTATAAAAACAAATGCTAATTGTACATATTAAACATCTTCATATTACGATCTGCGGTAGCGAAAGATATGTGTTAATCATACGAGACATATTATGACATCCTAGAGCCAGTTTTGAGCGTGCAAGCGAACAAGAGAAGAAAAATTCTTTGAGGGCTTAAAGTGCTTAAATAAAGAATTGCTCATAGCATAGTCAAATAAGCTTTAATTGTTGTAAAATTGTTTTTATCGAAAGTATCTTATTAATATCTCCTGAAAGAACGTTTAATCGCGTTCCTGCGATCAGTAGTTTTCGAGACAAAAACAAAAAACAGATTGTGAAATAAAGCGTTGATTGTGACGTCATTTTATACCCCAAGCAAATGAAAGTTTTTGTAATGTGATAAATCGTAAGCTGGTTTCCGTTTGAGCAAAAAACAGTTGTGCTCAATCAAGTAATGCAAATTAAAAAAAATTTTAATTATGACGTCATGATGACGTCACCAACACCCTTATGACACTCATGACGGAATGGTGATCAATTGTGCAAAGTTTGATGCTTGTACCTGTAGCAGTTTCAGAGAAGTTAAAACAGACACACAGACAGAATTGCGCTTCATATATTTGATACTCTGTACCTGAAAACGCAAAAATAATCTATTTGCTCTGCATTGCACGAAGGTATTTTTCTATGGAATTCGTTAAGTGATGAACTAACATTTCTTAGCCACTTCTCAACATCAAAACAAATCCAAACTTGCCCCCTAATGGCAGTGCTGTGTTGTATTTGATAAAAATCACTTTCAGATTTTTGAGAGGAAGAGGTTTGCAGTGTAAAGGGTGACCATACGTCCTCTTTTTGGAGGACATGTCCTCCTTTCTGGTAAAAAGTAATTGGTCCTCCGAGGATGTTTAAAAATGCCTTTTTTGTCCTCCTTTTTAATAAAAACTAATTTGGTCATCTAGAGTCGTTCAAAAATATTATTTTTATGTTTACCTTGTGATCAAAAAATTATGTCACTGCATATCAGTTCAAGTGATAATAAGTTTAACTGGTAAGGAATGATAAAAGGGAGTTTCATAACGGTCTACCTTAAACTGACTGTTGCTTTAGGTTTGAAAGAGTAAGATTACATGGAAAACGGTACAAATACCGGTAAGTTTTCAAACCGCATTTTTGTATTTTACGTAGCGGAGATAAGTTTTGCTTTGTTGTTCTGGTCGATTGACCTAACTTCAAAGAATCCATTTCGGTACATATTTATTTTAGTTTAAAAAATCAAACAATATTTTCAGTTGAACTGTTTATAATTATCATTGCTGTGATTTTTGAAAAATAAAACAGAAAGATAAAAAATAAATGCGGTATGCCAAAAAGAAAATCAAAGTTTACTGAAGAACTTCAACAGAAGTATCCATTTTTCAAAAAAAGACGAGATGAGTTCGAAGCAGAGTGCATTACTTGTGGCTGCGGAATTTTGGTTTCTGTAGCAAATAAAGGCAAACTTAGCCTAGACATGCATGTAGACAGTTCAAAGCATAAAAAAGCTGTCCAATTTACATTTTTTGTTCATTGGCATAATAAATTAAAAAAATAAGGTGCTGTATTTGCACTAATAATCAAAATATAATTATTAAAAGCGGTCAGTGTCCAACAAATGTCCAGAAAAATTTTCCCAGCCTTGCAGAACAACTTGTAGGGCTAATAATGATTATTATCAAAAAATGTCCTCCTTTTTGGCAATGAAAATATGGTCACCCTAGCTGTGTAGAGGTGCTTTTTCCGTGTAAGTGTTCAGAAATTTGAAGACGATATCTTAGTTACATTCTTTTTCTGAGAGATAGATTGAATGAAGTGCTTCAAAATATTTTGGTTTATTGTTGCAGGGAGAATCTAAGCTGGAATTGCTGGTGCTTGATTTGATGGGACTACTTTCACTTTCATCTACCAAAGAAATTACTTTCGTTATAATTCTTTTCTTCGCGATGCATAGAAAAATCTGTCCAATCAATTTTAGAGCCACAGCATGGCCTACTTAAAACAGAAGACTGCCAGACATTCTACCTTACAGCGCGAAAATTAGACGGGTAACATTTACGCGGCACTTGTTTACTTTTCTTCAACTGTTGGTTTCCAGCAGAGGTAATCCTTCACAATCTTTCAACTAAGTGCTTTTCAGCGTTGTTTTCTCTAGACGTTTAACAGTGCTAGGACGCACAGCACAGTTAAAAAAGTCCAGTTAGGTAGTAGAAATTATCTTATTATGTGCAGTTCTAGCTATTGTTATTAGTAGTTAATTTTGCTGTAAGTTACTTATAATGTAAAAGTATTGGGAGTACATTTACGAAGTAGATAACAGTACCGTTAGACCAGAGGTTCTTAACCTTTTTTGTCTCGTTTACCCCTTGCCGAATGAAAAAAGTAAAATTTACCCCACCCTCTTGGTGGCCCCTTGTGATAAATGTAAAGCATCCTTTTTGTCTTGTTTACCACAGCAAATATCAAAAAAAGTGTTTTTAGTAAACGAAGACGCGATTGTTTTTGACGGGGTCTTGTGAAAATATTGAGAAATATAGTCATGCTCAAATGTCTTAGATAGCTATGATAAAGCACACAAGAATGTTAAAAAATTTTCGTTTATTTTAACAGTTAAGACACACAGTTTCAACAGTTAATCAGTGAGACTTTTATGCTTGTTTTCCACGAACAATTTCTGAGATTCTCGGAGCAGTCGTTGAAAGAGCTACTCGCATGTCGTCTTTGGGAACTAAGCGAGATCGAAGTTTCGTTTTAATAGTCAACAGTGAAGAGAATCCTGCTTCACACAGATAAGTCGCTGCAAAAAGTATAATAACTTCAAATACACGCTTAGTCAGCATAGGAAACTCTTCGACTAATCTACACCAAAACTTGGAAAAGTCACCATTGCACGACATAAACTTGGAATGAAGCGTCGTTGAACATTGAAGATCAATTAACTCATCTTTGCAAAGATCATCGTCAGCAATACTTTCTAACTTGGCTTCGAAGGGATGAGTTATCCTAGGAGCAGTACTGTTGGTAATTGTACCTTCAAAGTAACCGTCAAAGTTGTTTTTTAAGGTGGCAAGGTGCTGGCATATCTCGACTTCGAGGTCAAAAATCTCCTTGCTACTTCTATTGACTTTCCAATCATCAAATGTCGGAAAATTTGCGTAAATTCCTTTTTGAACTCTTCTACTCCACAGATCTAATTTTGTCTGAAAGCCTTGAATTTTATCATGTACATCTATAATGGTAACATTTTTTCCTTGCATCTGCACATTGAGCTGGTTCAAACTTGAAAAAATGTCTGCCAAGTAAGCCACTGCACCAATAAATTTGTTGTCGTCAAAATGCTTACTCAATGGGGATTTGCGTTCTTGAAAAAAAGTCTCGATTCCACCACACAGTTCGAAAACTCGAGACAAAACAAGACCTCTAGAGAGCCACCGAACTTCTGTGTGGTAAAGGAGAACAGTGTGTTCTGATCTCAGCTGATCACAAAGCACTTTGAAAAGACGATGATTAAGAGCACGTGCCCTGATAAAATTCACGCATTTAATCACATGCTTCAATACTGCTTTCAAATATTCTGGAAGGGTTTTACTTGCCAGTGCATGTCTATGAAGGGCACAATGAGTAGATATAATGTGCGGTGCGCGTTTTTTCACCAGAGTTGTAAAGCCTGACTTGGCACCGAGCATAGAAGGGCAAGAGAGAGAACCCACCGTCTGTGCAAAGAGAACCCACATGATTCCAGGATATATTATTTTGTTGAAAAAAGTTATCCATTTTTTCCAGAACATCAACCCCTTTGCTTGTCGTCTCCAAACTTTCGCACATCAAGAATTCCTCTTTCAACTCGCCAGCATGCTCATATCGATAGTAAACCAACAAATATGCACAGTTCGACACGTCAGTTGACTCATCTAGTTGAAGACTAATTCTTGCTTTACTAGCTCGAATTTCGTCTGCTACCTGATTTAAAATATCCTGTGACATGTCACTTATTCGACATCGTATTGTATCGTTTGACAAAGCAATTTTCTCAAGTTTTCTTTTTTGTTCTACTCCACAAACAAGTTCAACTATCTCCATTGCGCACGGTTTGATAAGTCGTTCACCAATCGTATTTGGCTTCTTTTCTTTTGCTATTCTGTAACCAACACGATATGATGCTTCCAATCCTGCTGTCTGCGGAACAGAATCCTAATTTAGGTAGTGTTCCTGCAGCACGAAATCGAGCATGTTTGGCCAGCAAAGACTTATGGTCGTCATGTACATGTGTAGAATGGCATGAAGTAAAATGAGCTTTTAAAATTGACGGCTTCGTGGAACCATTATCAAGCACTTTGGAGCAAAAGATACACTGAGGTTTTTGAACATCATCGGTCGCAATGAAGTCGAACCCAAAGTCAACATATGATTCTAAATATGTTCGCTTCTTGGACATAATAACTGCAGATTGTTTAACTTAAAACCTGTATTTAGTGATTGCAAAATAATTTATTTGCAAAAGACCTCTGCAATGCAGTCTGTTCTTTGTCTTCTGTCTAATATGCTATGAAGAAGTAGGAGACAAATGGAGCTATACCACGGTCTACCCATTGTGAAAACAATGCAATTTATTGCGAAATAAAGGAAGTTTCAATCTTAGCAAAGTTGTAACCTACTTTGTGGTCAAAGTCCAAATTAGGTTGTGAACAATAAAAATGTAGCACAGTATGGTAGTACACTTGCGTAGAGATAAAATAAAAAGACGAAAACTTACTTAAACTAGATATTTGATCATAATTCAGTGCAACACTATCACTTTTTTAATACTAAAAAATATGGTTTGCTTTAATTTATGATTCAGTAAATTTACCCCCTCGGTAGGTGAAATTTACCCCTAGCGGGTAAATTTACCCCCGGTTAAGAACCCCTGCGTTAGACAAACGTCATGGTAGATAAAGTATTAAATTTTGATGGCATAGCAGTTAAACTAAGTTCATTATATTTATTTTCAAGAATATTTAGCTCGTTGATTTGAGCTTTGGCCAGGTAGCTGCACGTAATATGTTATTTGAGTAAAACTGAATTTGTTCTGTGGAATAATGGTTATTCTGAACTCCATCCTATGGTATCTCTACAATCGCATGGACTGCATGAAGACTGACGTTTTGATCAGTGTAATTACTCAGTTTTACTCTGACAAAGAAGTTGAAGAAGCAAAGAAAGTTCGTTTTGAAAACTTTACTTCTCATAGAATCATAAAGAGAAAGGGTGAAAATAGAACTGAAATGAACCTAAAAGATATGCTGGAACTGCTGCATGTAACCTCCTCAAACCTTCAACCTGAAGTAACATTTGCTACAGCATCTTATAACTTCCCTCCACTTGATTTCAAAAACATTGACAGTGGTATCATCATTTCCAACTTACAAACTTTGAAAAATGAAGTGAGAGACTTGCAACAAGAGTCAGTCTCTAACAAAACACTTTCTAATCAACTAGCTGAAGTGCGAAGTATGGTTTCAGAACTGTCAGCTTTAGCCAAAAGAAAACCAGTTACTGAACAAACAACTGGTAGGCCTTTTGGTCCTTACCAGCCTTCAACTGACAACTTGCAAACATCTGCAACTAACGATGATAAATCTAAGAAGAAAAGCTCAATGTCATATTCCAAAGCAGTACAGCAGTAGCCTGATTATCCTAATTCTGGCTCTGTTTCCACAACTGTTGAGGCTAGCTCTTCTGACGTAAACCACACCAAACCTAAACCTACTGAAACTGGACAGATAACTGCTGATGATGATTGGTCTGTTTACCGATCGCGAAGACGAAGGCCCAAAAACCCTCATGAAGGTAAACTAAAAGGTTCTAACTTGCAGCCAGTTGCCAAACTTAGTAGACCTGCAGAAGTGTTCTTATCTAGGCTCAGACTAGAAACTTCCTGTGAGGAGGCACAACACTTTGCACAATCCCAGTTTTCTACTGCAACCTCAATCACTTGTACTCAGCTGAAATCAAAATTTGACTCTTATTCTTCTTTTCATCTCACAATTCAAGGAATATCGTTCAGTGACTCAATTAACCCAAATAATTGGCCTGAAGGAGTTTTAGTTAAAAGATTTTATTACAAATCGGGCATTGATAATGTGTCGAATTCACAAAAAAGTGAAAGATCCATTCAGTCACCTTCACAGATCTACCAGCAGTATCCTACAATTGCAGAGGTATTAAAAACTCTATACCTGATGTTCAAAAACTGTGCAATGTTTATGACATAATATTTCTGCAAGAAACTTGGCTTACCAAGCAAAACTTGGATTACCTCTCCAGCATTAGTGATGATCATTATGCTTATGGCTATACACCTACTGACGATTATGACGGCTTTAGAAAGGGCAGACCTTCTGGGGGTACAGCTGTCCTTTGGAGAAAAAATCTGCCAGCCACACGAATCACAAGTCATAGTGGTTCAATCATTGGTTTGAAACTAGACAACAATGCTAGTCAAATTCTACTTTTAAATGTGTATCTTCCATACTGCTGCCCTCAAAATTTTGATGCATATCAAACTTACTTAGGTGAACTAAGTTCGGTACTTGTGGGTTATCTGTCACCACTTTTTTTCACCAGGTATTAAATTACTATTATTTAACTGTATATATAATGTTTAAGCCTAAAATGAGTTTGGAAGGCAGTGTACACTGAAGGGGCAGGCCCGGTATGTAAATGTATGGGGCAGTGTACACTGGAAGGGAGTGTACAGGGTTAGGTTTATTAAATTAAAAAAAAGTGGTGACAGATAACCCATAAGTACCCTAAGTTCTTTCTGTAACATTAATGCTGCCTTGGAAATATTTATATTGGGTGATTTCAATGCTGGAAAGGGTAATCAATTCGGGAAAATACTTATGGATTTCTGTGATGATAATAACTTTATCATTTCTGATGACAGTTTACTGCCTGATAGCTCGTTTACATATATTAGCGATAGTCACAACTCTACCTCATGGATAGACCATTGTGTTACATCTGCTATGGCACATCGCCTTATAATTAATATAGAAGTCCTACTAGAGTACATCTGCTCTGATCATCATCCTTTACTTGTCAAGATAAGTTACAGTTCTGCTATAAATCACCACAGCAACATACGTGATCAAAAATCATCTGACTATAAACACATCAATTGGAAAAATTTGACCCCTAGAAAAAAGGCTGAATATTACCAATCCACTAAATCATATTTATCTAATTTATTGCTACCGTTGGAGGTTATTAATTGCAATAATACTGGGTGTAATGATTCAGCTCATTTGGAGAGTATATCGACATACTATCAGGGCATCATAAACAGCCTACAAGCTTCTCTACCCTTGCAAGTATACAACTCTCGGCGCAACCTGCGTATACCTAACTGGTCTGCAGTCTTGAAAAACTCTCATAAAAAAGCCAGAACTAGCTACCTGACTTGGATCAATTCTTCAAAGCCTAAAACTGGTCCAGTATTTGAACTCATGAAAAAACACAAAAAAGAATTAAAAAAGTTATTCTGACAGCATAAAAAGAAACTGAGAAAACAAGCTGCCGATACCTTGGCATGTAGTTTTATTGACAATCATCCAACAAACCAATTTTGGAAAAATATTAATATTCAGTCATCTCCTAAAACAACTGCACTGCCTGCAACAATCAATGGAGTCTCTGGCACACAAAATATTGTTAATATGTGGGAAAATCATTACCAACAACTACTTAACTCTACTAACAGCAGTAAGTCATCTGATCTGACTCATTTGAAAAGCAAAACAATGGGACCACACAATAGAACTGACAAATTTGATGAGGTGAAAAAGTTCTTATGTACGGTAGATTTAGCCCGGTCTCTATCTCAGAAACTCAAACCAGACTGTGCTGGAGGACTTGATGGCTTATCAGCAAATCACATTATGTTTGCACATGAAATAATATATCTTCATATTAGCATATTTTTCAACCTTTGCCTTGTTCATAGCTACCTACCTGCTGCATGCACTAATTCAGTTATCACACCTTTAACGAAAAACAAACATGGTAATGTCTCTGCCATCTCCAACTACAGGCCTATTGCTCTACCCACCGTAATTTCAAAGTATTTTGAGCATTACATATTATTTATGACCAGTAATTTCTTGTCGAATGTGGATAACCAATTTGGCTTTAAGCCTGCACATAGTACTGACATGTGTCACTTTTTATTAAAACAAGCCATTTCGCAATACAATACTCATGGAAGTCCAGTCTTTGTTGCCTTTTTGGATGCCTCTAAAGCATTTGATAAAGTTAATCATCATATTTTGTTTAAAAAACTTACTGAATGCAATGTTCCTGAGATTTTTGTAAAACTCTTAGCTAACTGGTATTCCAGTCAACTTCTCTGTGTTAGGTGGGGTACTACTTATTCTAAGTTTTTTACTGTCTCAAATGGAGTGAGACAAGGTAGCATTTTGAGTCCCATTCTATTTGCTGTCTATATGGACCAACTTTCACAGACCCTTAACAAACTTAACATTGGTTGCTTTATTGGTCAACATTGTCTAAATAATATTTTGTACGCCGACGATATATGCTGTATTGCACCTAGCTGCAAAGGCCTTCAAAATTTGCTAGATGTTTGCTATGAATATGCACAAAGCCATGATATCTTTTTTAACTGCTCTAAAACCAAAATAATGATGTTCAAAACTAAGTTTTTGAAGTTGAATTTTGTGCCCAAATTACAATTAGGTAACTGTGTAATTGATTATGTAGAAAAAGTGAAATATTTAGGTTTTCTTTTAACATATGATTTGCAAGATGACATCGACATGTACCAACAGCTTCGCTATGTCTATGGTACAGCAAATAGACTTCGTAGTAAATTCTCCGACTGTTCTAAAAACGTAAAAAATTATTTGTTTCGCACGTTTATGTACAGTTTCTATGGCAGTAGTATCTGGTCGTCCTATCGACAATCTACCTTTCACCGTCTCCGGGTAAGTTACAATAATGCTTACAGGATACTATTTAACTTGCGTCATTGAGTAAGTATATCTTCGACTCTTGTACAGAACAATATATGTACTTTTCAAGCATTGATTCGAAAATATGTCGCTTGCTTTATGATTCGATGTGCAAATTCCTGTAATATCTGGATTTCCTCACTGGTAAATTCGGACGATTTCCTAACCAGCCAGTTTTATAAACACTTTCTCCTCCTTCATGACCGTTAGGCTTTTGCCTTCTTAGGGATTTCAAACATGTCTACAACTCTGTGTTTGTTTGTTGTTTATGCTCTGTGTTTGTTTGCTCTCGTTGAGCTATTCTAGTGTGATTTATGCTGGACTAAAGTTGACTTTGCTGAAAGTTAACGGGTCTGTTAAATAAATAAATAAAAAAAAGAGTTTGCTTTGTTTTAGGTACTTTCAATAATTGCTTTGGCATAATTATGGTAAATACATGTGTTGTCGCCTAGTGTAAAACGGGATACAAAAAGCGTCAACATAAAATTAATGTTATTCCTGAAAAATTCCCAGTATTTCGTTTTCCTTTGAAAAACCCAGAATTAAACAGAAAATGGATAAGATTTGTGAATAAAAGAGACTGGGCTCCGACACGACGTTCTGGTATTTGTTCTAAACATTTTGAAGAAAGTTTTTGAAAGTTGGCAAACGAGCAACCTTACGATGGGAATTACAACCAGTTTCTTCTATATGCTCTGGCAATGAATCCATACTCCCGTCAGTTATGCCTACACCCAAAACCCAAAGAAAGCCTCCAAGTAGAGTGACTGCATTACCTGATCAGCTCGATGATTTTAATGACCATGACAAAATTTTACATTTTTCCAGCATTGATGAAAGCCTGTGTCCCAGTGGCTACAAGTTGCAAATTGTTAAAGTAGAGTAATGTTTTACAAACTGGAAAATTGCAAGACATTCGACATTCCCACAGTTACTGAAGCAATCGTAATTGATGATGACCTCCATGTTAAGCTTTTCCTTTCTGGTTCCCCTATACCCCTCCCTCCATGGTTTGTTAAAGGAAAGGATTGTCGACTGACAAAAAAGTCCTATGTGGAAAACTTTCCACCATACATCAGAAGTTTTTCATATAACAGAGCCACAAATATCATGGAGGAACTACAGCAAATCCGATACAAAAAACCTGATGATAGACCAAAATTTACGTCAAAAGTCCATGTTAAGCTTTTCTTTTCTGATTCCCCTATACCCCTCCCTCCATGGCTTGTTAAAGGAAAGGATTGTGACTGACAAAAAAGTCTTATCTGGAAAACTTTCCACCATACATCAGAAGTTTTTCATATAACAGAGCCACAAATATCATGGAGGAACTACAGCAAATCCGATTCAAAAAACCTGATGATAGACCAAAATTTACGTCAAAACTTTTGCAACTTGCCCTGATGTTGGGCTACACCTCGTTGCCAGCATACCAACTACTTGTCAAACATTTTCCTTTGCCTTCGGTTAGCCTTCTAAAGAGATTAAGCCAGGGAGGACTGGAACCATTGAAAGCAGTCAAACTATTGCTAAACGAACGCAAAATTGATAAAGACATTGTGTTGTTAACCGACGAAATGTATCTGCAAAAAGAGTTGCAATTTCAGCCAGGTAAGCTGATGGGCTGCGATGAAAATGGTAATCTGTTTAAAGGAATTATGACATTTATGATTGTGGGAGTACGGAAGAATGTGCCTTTCGTGGTCAAAGCTGTGCCAGAATCGAAAATAGAAGGAAAATGGTTGTCTGGCCAAATAATAGAAACCATACAATCTCTCCATGAAATAGGCTTTCACGTGCGAGCAGTAATTTCAGACAATCACCCCAGCAACTTGTCTGCCTTTAACGAACTTTTCTCAAAATATGGAAGTGAATTGCATGAAAATGCAATTTTGCATCATTCTGCGTCAGGTCGAAGAACATCTTTATTTTATGACTCCGTACATCTGCTAAAGAATGTACGAAACAATCTATTAAACTCCAGGCAATTTATTTTTCCCGAATTTCATTTTTCTGACTTTATTAGTCTTCCTGCTGGGAAGATTTGATGGAAGCTGCTTCACTCTGTCTTTGATGAAGATGAGAAACTACAGGCGAACTTGAGTAAGGCCTACAAACTCACATACAAAGTTCTACATCCAGGAGACAACAAGCAAAGTGTACCATTAGCTTTGTTGATATTTGACCCGACCACTTCCGCCGCCATAGAAAGCTATTTTCCAGAAAGCAATGCTGCGGCACAATTTTTACGCTTAATCAATCTCTGGTGGACGATAAGCAACAGCAAACAACAATTTAATATGAACTTTCATCGTGGAGATGCTGCAAAAGCAAATGATTGCAAGCCAACATTTCTCCGAAAATTGGCTGATTGGTTTTCTGAATGGAAAACTCAGCAACCAGTCAACACGGAAAAGTTTACCCTCAGCAAGCAGACCACTTCTGCATTGGTAACGACTTTGAGATGCACCGCTACATTGATTGAAGATTTGCTTCAAGAAGGCTATGCTTATGTTCTCACGGCACGATTTCAAACTGATCCTTTGGAACGGCAGTTTTCAAAAAATCGTCAAATGAGCGGCGGACGATTTTTAGTTGGACTGCGAGAAGCAACAAATAATTAGCGAATATTAGCACTGAAATCTCTTCTCAAAGAGTCGATTTTCTTCTGGCAAGAAAATATTCGTCCTGACAGCAGCAAAGATCTCGCCCTGCTGTATTTCAATCAAAACCTAAAAAATATATCTTCTGAGATTGAAAGTTGTTGTTTGGATCAAAACTCAACCGAAGTTGCTGCCATTGTATCGGGATATATTGCAAAAAAGATGATCAAGAGGACGACCTGTTTAGACTGTAGGTCATGTTTAATTTACAACACTGAAAACCAGTCTGCCTCTGAATGCTTTCAATACCTTTCAACGTTGTCTCGAGGTGCTTTGACGCAGCCTGCCACTGATTTAACGCATTATGTCAGCAAATCTTTTGCTATGCTGGAGCTATGCGAATATATTATACGCCAGAGTAATCTACACGAAAGAGTTGCTGCAGAAAATGTACTGAAATTTAATGATTTGCCACAATCATTTTTGTGTGACAATCACCTTGAAAATATTAAGTTTATCAACCGCACAATTTGTAACGTCTTGTTTAATAATACCCAAAAACTTGTCAATAGCCAAGTGCGAAGAGAAGTTGTACAACAATTCAAAGAAAGGCAAAGGAAGCGACGACACACATGATTGGAATAAAACTTTGCAACTACAGTATTGTCTAGTTCTATCTTAGAAAGCGACACAATGTAGTTTTTACTTGATGATTTTAATGCGCTAAGTATCTTATGCTGTTGCGCTGTTCTGAGCTGAAGTAAGTGCTGCTTTTTGATAAAATTTTACTTTTAAACAACCTATTTGATTAATTGATAGTCATCAAATATTAGACAGTGGCGTATTTAAACAATTTTGTTCTTACAAATAAAATAAATTTCCCATACTACCCTTTGCAACGCTAGCATAAAATCTTGTAAACGCGAAAAGTAAACAAACCGATACGCAGAAGTTACCCGTCTAATTTTCGAGCTGTAAGGTAGAATGTCTGGCCGTCTTCTACTTTAAGTAGGCCATGGATACAGTATGCACAAACCAGGTTATTTAACTTTGCCAAAAGTACACTTTTGGTCAGTCCATCTACGAGGGGAAAGCATAATTGAACACTGCCAATGTTTGTTACGTTAAATTCTTGCAGTTTCTTCAGACACATTGATACGGTTAATAATAAGATACTCATGTATGCTTTAGGTTTTCCTTTGGAAATTTTCAGTCGTGCTTGGGGTGTTGGCTATTTACAAAAATGTAATTTGGTCATCAATCTGTCACTAGGCTTAACTGTATTCATCTTTTTCCAGACAATGCAATGAGGTGCTGCTATGAGTAATATGTCTCATCTTAAATTTCAACTTTTATTAACATGAAATCTGCTGTCCGCTACATAGAACAACGACAACACTTTTTGTTATTTATTTTTTATTTATTTATTTATTTAATTAACTCAGACTGAAGGGTCCATATTGAAGCGAGAAAATGCACACACAACTGTAGAATCTATTTGAATATGGGCCAGGCTTCAATTTCTACAAGTAGCGATTACCTGGCACTATCGTATGCTGAACAGAGTTGCTTTTACAAATTAAACAGTTATATTTACAAATCCATTGATGCAGCAAATTGATTGATTCACCATTTACAACCCAACACACAATAATAATACTAATAATGCTTATAGTATAACCAGCACAACCAGAGTAACCAGAGTAATTTCTACGGTTAGATACCTAAGAGCAGCTTCTTGTCCCTTTAAAACAAATCAATTTTAGGTTAACTAGGCTCTGGAACTCATCATAATAAAACGTAAAATTGATATCAGTTACACAATTCAGCACGATAATAAACTTACATCTGAATTTCAAATTTCATAAACCCTAGCATTATTACCAGATTATTATTCGGACAACTCAATAAACTTACATAATAACTGTACACTTTTAAACCGAGAATTCCACATAATGAGCATCTTACGTTTTCACCTCAAAGCAATTCGCGCTAAGGAAAGCGAGAAATCGTGAGTCTTTGTTACGACAACATTACGTCATAATCCGCTCGCATTGCGTAGATCAAGAAAAAGGCTATTTGCATAAGTAACAATAACAGCAACAAAAACAAACAAAAGCGATAAGCTTACATTACGTTACATTCTGTATGTATTGGAATAAATTGAACTACTGGCATTTAAAGAACGAGACGCTCTTGCAAACAAAAAGCTATGCAAAGTAATCATATGGTTTTAATACTACTCCTCATCACTCCCAATAATTTGTTATATCGACCAAAGAAGGAGGAGAAAAATGATATACAAGAGTTCATTGCCCAAAATACATATCTGTAACTGGACCGCTTGCAACGTGCAACAAAGTGATGCAAACATTTACGGAAAAGAGCATGAAACATATCGATATTGGTCACCACTTGACGAGGACATGCAATACAGAAAAGAAGTATACCATGAAGATAGCAAAAACAGTCATTATATGCAACACGCAATTGTCTAAAATATTCGAATTCGCACCGAACTCCTAACTGACTAGCATAAAATGAGGAACAATGTGCTTTAAACAATGTATTCTTGATACGTTCTGTGCGCCTAAAAAAATTAGATCTCAATTTGTTTCCATAGGCATAACGATATTTCATCTGACGCATTATATTCAGGTCGCCACGCAGATTATTTGATAAGTGCACACCCAAATACTTACAGAATTCACAAATTTAATTAGCTTTCTATTTAATTGTAAAACTGGTTCAAACGACGAGTAAAATAAAACTAAAACAAAGTGGCATTAAAACAATTTTGTGATGTATAGCGGATTTAGCATAACCGTTCATTAAGTCTTGTAGACCTACAACGCTGGTGCAAAAGATCATTCCGAAGAGATTCTTCCAGTAAAAATTTTTTGGTCATTCTTTTGCAGCAAAGATCACCAGCATAAAAGATATCGTTAAATTTTACGTTACTTATAAAGCAGCCAGCGTGCACTCTGTTAATTTCACTTGAGAGATCAATCATGTAAATAGGAAATAGATATGGACTTAAAATACTGCATTGCCTGACACCGTTAATAACTTGGAAAGGCTGAGAGAGGCTGTTACCAGTTTCATGGTTTGATTACTACACCATAACTGCAGCAAATGCACAAAACATGATGGAACATTATGCTGTTAAATTGTACGAAAAAGCATAATATGATTTACTCTGTCAAAGGCTTTAGAAGCATCCAGGAAAACTAAAAACACTGGTGAGCCCTTAGAATAGATAATTAGTGAAAGACAGCTTGTTTTATAATAAACCGGCCGGCGTCGCCCGGCATGGCAGTCCAATAATAACGTCAGAGTCAAGTAATTCAGTTCAGCCGGCCATGCCGGCTTTACCCATCGCGCTCTTGTATGAACAGCAACAAAAAATTGATGAATTTTATGCACTTACATAATTTCTCTACACGGAATAGTGATCATCTTATTCTTTTAATCTAGACTGGTAACGCTCACAAAGAAACAATGCGATGACAAACTATCATTAATACTTCTAAAAAGCGTGAGGGGGATGGATCGAAACACAGCCAAAACTGATGGTGGCGGCCAACTGGTAATTGCTTTCATAACCAGAGACGTAGCAGCCGCCCCCCAAACCCCCTAATTGGGGGGGGCCCAGGCCAACTTTGGGGGCCCAAGTTAGTCTGAAATTGCTTTTTGGCTACGTGACTATTTTCAGTTCAGCAGACTTGTTTACAACCGATTTAAACTGTAGGAAGAAATTGGCTTGTGACATCATAAGTGAATGCAACGTCATTTTATCTCGCAGAATCTAGAATATTTCGATTGATTTTCTGGTAGAATCTTGAATATTCGATTGACGTAACAATGCCGTTGTTACGCAACAATCATAGAATGGTCTGGAATTCTGTTTGGCTATAAATACCGGGACAATATATATACACTGCAGAGTGCAGATAAAGTATTTTATTGACATTGTATAGAATGAAACGTTCAAAAAGTGGTGCTCAAAAGAGAAAAGAAGCAGCCACTGCTCGAGATGCTGTAGCGAAATTGCCCAAGATGACAGATTTTTTCAAGATTACTGAGCAGAGTAGACCTGGCACTAGTACCGAGAGGGATGAAGAAAACTATAGTGTACAAGAAAAAGAAGACTATGACGATCAGCATCAAAGGGATTGTGAATTTCCAGAAAATGTAAGTTGTGATTTACCTGCCAATACGCAACCTTCAATATCAAAAATAACTGAATCTCAATTTACCCCTATCCCTGATGACCCATGTAAATGGCCTGAAAGTATTTCTGATGCTCAACGATGTGATATAGTAAAGCGTGGACCACATCAACTAATAATGAATTTTCCATATAATAACACAACTCCAAGGCGACGTTTTTCCTCCAACCATTATAAACATGTGTTACCTAATGGTGAAAGTGTTTCACGGTCGTGGCTAGTTTATTCTGGGGAATCAGATCAAGTTTTTTGCTTTTGTTGTAAGCTATTTGGAAAAACACTAAGCCCCTTTTGTAGTGGTATAAATACATGGGAGGGTTTTTCGAAAAAACTGAAAGACCATGAAAACGGCATTTCCCACCAAGAATGCTGCAGTCAATGGATGTTGCTAGCTGAAGGGATAAGAAATTCATCCACTATCGACAAACGCGAGATGAATATTTTTTTCAATGAAAGACGTTTTTGGAGAAATGTTTTAGAGAGACTTATCGACATTGCCTTGTTTCTATCGGAAAGGAATCTTGCTTTTAGAGGATCTGAAGAAGTCTTAGGATCTCCTCACAATGGAAATTTTCTGGGTATATTTGAGCTTTTGGCAAGAAGAGATCCGATCCTAAAAGAGCTTCAAGACAGAATCAAGAATAAAAACACTAAAGGTCACTATTTGAGTCCTACCATACAAAATGAACTAATTGAATTGCTAGCGACAGAAGTTGAAAAAGAAAATTTACAGCAATTGAAATTGGCAAAATATTTTTCTATAATTTTGGACTGCACTCCAGATATGTGACATCATGAACAAATGTCTGTCATTCTCCGTTATGTACTATGTAATGAAGAAGCTGCTGTTGTTAAAGAAACATTTTTTGGCTACTTGAGAATAAGTGACAGTACTGGGAAAGGCTTGTTGGACGCTTTCTTAGAAAAAGCGACCGAACTGCAACTCGAATTGTCTGATTGTCGAGGTCAGTCATATGATAATGGTGCTAACATGAAAGGAAAACATTCTGGGGTCCAAGCAAGAATGCTAGACATCAATCCCAAAGCTGTTTACGTGCCCTGTGCAAACCATACCCTTAACTTAGTTGTTGTTGACAGTGCTAATTCGTCGACGGAAGCATTGACATTTTTTGGAGTACTTACAAGGTTGTATGTGCTGTTTTCTTCCTCTGCTCAGCGTTGGGAAATTTTGAAGAAACATGTGGAGCTGTCCATAAAGTCACAATCTGATACTCGTTGGGAAAGCAGAATTAAATGCATCAAACCTCTTCGATACAATTTAAAAGAGGTGTTGCTGGCACTGAAAGACTTGGAAGCCATTTCCATAGAAAGAAAAGATGGAAGAGCTGCGGCCTCAGAAACAAAATCGTTGATAGCTCATTTATCAAAATGGAGTTTTCTTTTGTCGGTGTTTATTTGGTATGATATCCTATTCCAAGTCAATAAAGCAAGCAAGATTCTTCAATCGTATGGAGTCTCCCTTCATACAATGGAAACGGAAATCCAGGCAACTGAAAAGTTTTTGCAAAACTATCGCACAACGGGTTATGACAGTGCCGCAACATCTGCTGTTGAAATAGCACAGGAATTGGATATTGATCCTTCTTTTTCTCCGTCAAGAAGTGGAAAGAAAAGAAGATTGTTTGATTACCAAGGTGAAGAGGAACAACGAGCTACTCCTGAACTGAAATTTAAAAGCAACTTTTTCTATCCATTAGTAGACCAGGCTATTATGTCAATAAAGGAGCGCTTTAATTTGTTACGTGAGTAGTATATAATACGCCTTTTCGTTTTTGTACACACGAGACAAACTTTTGCTTGTGCAACAAGAAAATGCTCTTCTTACTTGCTGTAAAGAGTTCCAAAAAAAGTTCGGTGACATTGATTCTGATGAAATGAGCGCTGAGCTACAGCGGTTTGTTTTAATTTTACAAAAAAAACGCAATCTCAATACGGCTCAAGACTTTCTGAACTATCTTCTAAAGACTCATTTATTTGAATTGTATCCGAATGTGTACATCGCACTTCGAATCTTACTAACTTGCCCCGTGACTGTTGCCAGCGCTGAAAGAAGCTTCAGCAAATTGAAACTGATCAAAACTTTTAATAGAACGTCTATGACAGACAGTAGACTATCTTCATTAGCCATGTTGTCAATCGAAAATGACTGCGCCCGATCTCTTGATTATGACAATGTCATAACAGCATTTGCGAACAAAAAGGTTCGCTCCAGACTATTTAAATGATACTGTGTTTTTATAACTTTTTCATGTTTTTCAGTGTCATTGCTTTCGTTTCGCAGTGTCTGCATAAATGTCCTACTGAACTCTGGCATCGGTGCCGAATTTTTTATGACTTGCACCTTCGGAATCGGCATGCTTTATTCTGACATTAGCCTGTTTACTTATGTACAAATTGTGGTGTATTTTCTTAATGCAGCTTTTCAATTTTACACCTCTAAAGTGATATGACCTGTGCGCAGGGGCTCTTGCGCTTACTTTGGGGGAGGCCCGAAGTTGGAGTGCTACGGGACTGGTTCTAGCAAAAGCAAGGCTGATTTTTCGCCGGTATTCGGGGTTCACCCTGGATTTCAATTTTCCGTGCCTTCGGCACTCCCCATAAAGTTAATTTGTGATGTCACACGATTGTGACGAAACTTTGGCCACCTCTCGGAAATTTTTTGTGTTTGCCACTGTAACAACCATATCTTTCTAATTTTCTTAATTTGTTGCTATGCTTCCTATCTCTTTACACTGTAAAGTCTAAATTTTGGTCCTCCAAGACTTTTCAAATATTTTCACAGCGATTGCAACTGACCTATAGAGTTTAAGCATTCTTTGGAAGAATACATCAGAATAGTATGAAATTAGCTTTGTTGTATAATTTTAGAGTATCACGTGATTTTTAGCAGTCATTTGATAAGCTTCTAGATGATGTAGGCCTATGGGTTAATATTTCTTAGTTCCTGAGGTCTGCTTAGTAATTGTAATAAGGTGTGAGTAAAACTTGAATTCTTCTATAGTCTACAGTCTAAGCAAAATAATTTAGATATTGGATTTGTTTGCAAAGGTAGATATTCGGTTTGTTTGTAAGCCTAGATTGTTGCTTAGCTAGTCAGTAATAACTTTTTGACCATTATTACTAAATTATTAAATATTCTTTGTTCAGATTTTTCTAGATTTCTTTGGTACAATTTAGATTGGCAGATATTAAAAGAATAATCTTTTCCTTAAAATATGGTCAGTTATTGTGGTCCAAATTGCACCTCAAGTTCGCGTAATGGATATAAACTTTTTGTATAAACGATTGCCTCGCAATATGCACGCAAAACAAGCTGACGACAGAAAATTGCAATTTAAAGCACTTTGCTAGCAAAACAGCAGCTCGTAGCTCAATAAAATAGGCTTAGAAAAGTCGTATTTTAACAATTGTTGTTTACTTCAAAGTATTGTTTCTGTAATATTTAGGAATATGTGGCAACTTTGTTTAGATTGATTGCGGGCAGACTTTGGTTGTTTTGATAAAATTTGATGCTATAAGCTAATAATTTGCAAACTTATTTAAATTTTATGTCGCGGTGGTGTAAAGGTAATGTTTCCTAACTTCAGACCTCTAAAGTGATATGACCTGTGCGCAGGGGCTCTTGCGCTTACTTTGGGGGAGGCCCGAAGTTGGAGTGCTACGGGACTGTTCATAACGACAGAATTAAACTATTTAATGGAAAACATATTTTGCGATATGGTGCGGCCTCCTTTCGTATTTATATTCGTGGTATTAAGTTCTGTTGCTGCGCTATTTGCCTTGTTTCCAGCATAGCGACAAAAGCGGCTCTGATTTCCTCAAATTCATTTGCCATGTTCTAGTAGGCGCCCTTGATACCAAGTTATTTTCAAATAAAATATTCTCTCCAAATTCAGTTTTACAAATTGTTAGATTGATGGTTGTATTTTAATTTTTTCTTAAACTTGGGATTTTATTTGTGTAGATACAGATAACTTTATAATAACTTATTATAACTTGCCTTTTAATATATGTCAGCGCCTTCTGCAGGCCCCCATCAGTAACCTCGAAATTTGAAATGTCGGTTCAGCCAGCTTCACCCATCTGGCGCTTGTGCAAACAGCAACGAAAAGTTATTTTTTTCTGCACATACGATTTTAACGTCTTGGTGCTCTCCTTTTCCTAATTAAATTTTTATTTCAAGGTCCTGGCTATGCCTTAGGCCTAGTTGCTCTATTCATTGCTTACGTGAACCCAAGGGAGTCTTGGGTTTTCCTTAGTTTGGAACCAAGGAATACACCTTCTCAAATTCCTGCTGGTTACGCATTATGTTGCATGCTCGTTTTTTCTTCCAGAAAAGTTAAGAGTCATTGCTTTTTCCAAAATTGATAGTTTCGATCCTTATAACTCTATAAAGATATTTTCAAGCAAAACAGAACCCATAAATATGGTGCGATTTTACTCCTGCAGGTTATGCCACCATCTGCATCAACATAAAAGTATCAATTAGGGCAGCTGTGCCGGCTTCGCCGTACAACCATTTGTGAAAGCAGCAACAAAAGTTGTAGAAAATATAGGCCATAGTTTCTGTACACGTACAAAATGGTGATCATCTTGTTCTGGTAATACTCTAATAGAAAGAATGACGTCACCAACTATCATTCGTACTTTTTGAAAGTGTATTGGAGGGAGGAGGGGGAAGGGGTGAAGGGTGAGGGGTGAGGGTGAAACTTTGTCAATAATGATGGCGGCACCCAAATGATAAACATTTTGACAACTAAGAAATCAGGTATGTAGTGGTAGGCCCGTTTGTTGATTTGGTGGGCCGACATCAGTATTTACATTGGTGATATTTAAGCTTTTTGACTGCGCTGTTTCCTGTAATTTGATTATAGTATCAAAAAGGGCCATGCCATTACCCAGAGTCATATGAACTACTGTATTCCAATAGGCGCCTATTGAGCCCTTTTCTAACAAAAACATCCCCTCTTAATTTAGTTTTACAAATTGATGCTATTATTGTTTTATTTTAATCTTTTCTTAAACTTGGGATTTTATTACTTTTTACTGCCCCTAATCCCGACCTCCCTACTTTTAAATGAAGATCACTAATACAAAAAGCCTATCAATTACAAATATTAGTGATGGCTTTACTATTTATACGTTTGCTATCAAAATGTTAGTGGATAATTACGTCGCCTGCTGGTGTTCTCACTATGTAATGGCAAGCACTGTGATTTTTTAAGATAATGAGATAACAGTGCTTTGTAAAAGAATTCACGACAGAAGATAAACGCATGCTTACAAAACGCTTAAATGAATAATCAATTGTTGCACATTAATACAGAGTAAGATGTTTTGGAATTACTTTTAGCAAAAACTAACGTTTGTTTAAACGTAATCGATTACAAAAGCACCATGGGCGGGTGTGCATAGCCACTACATAGCCACTACATATCTCCCAAGTTTATCTCATGCGGGCAACGTTTTATTTGACCTTGTTTTCGCCATATGCGTTCTTTAACTTAACAGACTTGTATCCGTTAAATTTAGCAAGTGCTTGAACTGAAAGCACATCAAAGTTATGTAAAGGCACCAAGGTAATTGATAGGTATTTCCAAGATTAAGCCATAAATGTTAGGACCGTTACAAACGACTTTTTCGTTAGGGTGGGTGAATTTCCATGAGCTAACGCCTCTGGCTGGGCTCATGTTGCTTGGTCCTGGCATAACCGCAGCCATGCGAAAAGCAAGTCAACCCGCAATAAAGCACTTACAGTTAGGTTGTTGCAATAGCGGGGCCTCCGTTAACAACGTCGAGGTTAAGAATATCAAATCAGCTGGCTGCACCAGCCTCACCCAATTGCAAAGGAAATTGCTTCAACATGCAGATGATATGTAGCTCGACAGCAATATTTTGTTTCCTAACCTTAAACAGGACCATCATTATTCCCCTCCTTTATTCTTGGAGAATCACCAAGTGTTTTGCTGAGTAAGTTATATTTAAAAATATATAGAAACTTCATTTTTAAATGAATCTTGTTGAATATTTTGTTGGATATTGCCAAAGATCCATACTACCGAGGGAGAATAGCTAAAATGTACCAAAGTGCTTAGTTTCTGCAGAAATTGCAATTTTGTGAAATGCATGCATCTAAAATTATGAGCGTTTGGAGGGTTTCATTTTTTAATGAACCTTTTTGAAAACGTAGACAAGTAATGCCAAAGAATTGTGCTTGTGAGGAAAGGCAGTCAAAATACGCCAAAGAACTAACTTTGTCCAACGATTGCAGGTTTGTTAGATCAAGTACAATAATTGTTCAACTAAAAATTTAACATAATGTATAGCAATCATTTTTGGATAGCCATTGTCAACTAATCATTATCCCTAAGTAATTATAGTCTCATATTACTAGAAAGCAAATTTCCTAAGCTTTCAAACGACAGTAACTGTTAGTACTTTATCACAACTTTTTGGTATTAGGCTTGCCTGTCATTACTGAGCTTACCACTTTTTGGGAGGGGTGAAAAGTTACATTACCGATAATAACGTTCAGTATTTTTTGGATAAAAGATACTACTAAAAATAAATATTATATACTATCCAAATTGCCTTAAAATAACCTTTAATTTAGTAAGTAAAGTTAAAAAATCGGTTGAGGAATGAGGCACAAATCAGTTTTTAAGCAAACTGATCTTGTAAAAATGTCGCGATTTTTTAATACATCATGATATTGTGATCTCTGTTAGCGAAAGACTGTGTTAATCGTACCAGACAGCATTATGACATTATGGTTAATTGTTGGAAAGTTAATTTTATCGAAAACTCATTAATAATATCTGCTAAAAATACGTTTAATTGCCTTTCTACAAACAGTTGTTTTTGAGAAAATACAACTAACAAATTGTACAATAAAGCGCTGATTGTGACGCCATCTTCAATCCCAAAGAGCTGAAATTTTTTGTAAGTTGGTAAGTCGAAGACTGGTATTTGTTTGAACACAAAACGGTTTTGCTCTGTCAAGAAATGCAAATTAAAAAAATTATCATTGATTATGATGTCATGATGACGCCACAAACCCCCTTACGACACTCATTCCGAAGTGATGATCAATCGTGCCAAGTTTGATGTTTGTAGTTCCAGTTGTTTCAAAGGATTCTAAGCGCACTTACAGACAAAATTTCGTTTTATACATATATATATATATATATATATATATATATATATATATATACACTAGCCAGCTCTGCCGGAGTCGCTTGGCAGGACTACCATTTAGTTTCATCGCGTTTGTAACATTGGTTCAGTCAGCTTCGTGGGCTTTAACGAAATTGTTTTGAAGAACATAAGCAATAAATTGGTACTAATGGGGACATTGCCCCTATGCCCCTAACCCCGATCGTAGTACGATTGCTTTAAATTATGATACATATTAAAAACTCGCAATCGTTTCACAAATTTTCTCCGTTCCTTCAAATAAGTGCAGAACAAACCCAAAGTTAAGAATGAGCGCCGTAGTGGCTTTTGTTTTACGATGACACAAATCAGTTATTTGGTGGTATGCATATTTTACGACTTAGTGAAAGCCCCCTCGTGAAAATAATAAACAGTAAAAAAACAAAGAAATCATTAGCATAAATGAGGTCTTTAGTTCTGATTTACCGGTTGCTTCTTATGCCGCAGGCTTTGGAGGGAATTGCTAGTTTGATATTAGGACCACTACTTGCTACCTTTTTGTAATTGTATGGCTATGTCTAACTAACTGACCTAATAAAATTATAAAAGTTGCTAGTTGATGATTAGGAATTTTCATGGCGATCTCCTATTAAGAGGAATCTGCCTCCAACATCACAATAAGGTAAAATAAAAAAGTTTTGAGCAAAGTTTTTTATTTTGAATTAATAAAATTAATTAATAATAATTAATGACTTAATATTGTTTTTGTTATGACTTAATATGCGATTTCCTTTTTGGTTTTACCACGTTTAGCACACACCACAATTTTACAAAGATTTCATTGGCAGTAACTTCAAAATTCACTAATGTTCTTGTTGCACAAGCAAGCTCGCAACCGCAAATCGAAGCGGCTAAGTTGGGTCGGTTCGACTCAGGCTTTTTCTTGTATAATCGCCATCAGTTTTCCAATTTTTCTTGTAGTTGATCGATCGTGGTTGTCGATTAATTTCTAGAAAATTGGCTTGATGTGAGTCATCGAAATGCAAGGGGCTTTCTTGCTATTTTGCGTAAAAAAAGTGCTTTAAGCGAGTAGAGCGGTCTTGTAGAAGCAAACAACCATCCACCGTTACGCGCAAAGATTTTCAAGTTGTAACTGCTTCAGTAGTGTATGGCACCACTTCAGCACTGATACTCGGTGCAACATTTTTCCAGGAAACCCATTGGGACGCATGTTCCAAGTAGCAGTACATTACCAAATTAGGAACATCTGGAGCAATTTCACTAGCGAAAAGCAAATCACGTTAAAAAAGTGTGAGAAAGGGACCTTTGGGAGTTTTCAGATGCAAATGAATCATCACAAAAGGAAGGGGAATATCCACAAAGTATATATAAAACCATCTTTTTCAATTTGTCCTTTTGATCGGAAGTTAAATTCCCAAAGTTGAAGATAAGTTCTCCGAGATAGCCATTTGCTGTGGTGACCCATAGAAGAACATATTGTCTCATGTTTATAAAGCAATAAATTTTGTAGATTCTGCGGCATTTCTGATATTATATCGCGAGCTAAAACTAGCATACATAGGCGGTCACTTCGAAAACTGTGATCTTCTATTCCATTTTGCTTTTATTGAGAAAATCAATCTTATTTAGTTTTCAAGTGGACTTTAGTAATTCTTGTCACCGGTAAGTCCAACTGATCATGTGGAACCAGATTTTCAATGTTTGGCTTGTCCAGTTTTGGAATGTGATTTAACACAGCTTCAATATGAATGGTTCCAGGACCCTTTTTGATCCCTTCAACAAAAGCAATCACATGATCAAAACAAATCTCGTTTACACGAAACATCCATTTCAAGATGTAAATGTCATGGCTTACTTCAGTGATGATCAACCAAGCGTTTTTCAACTTCAGCCTTTTCTCCAGTATTAAAAGAGGTGGTATCAGCTGTGACAGAGCATACTTGAAAAAAGTAGTTACTGCAAGCTTCTTTAGAAATGATGTTTAAAAGTAATTCTGCATTTCTTATGTTTAGGAAATGATTTGACAGCCAATGCACTTTCATGCTTCTGATTATATTCATCAGTAAATTGACCTAAACAATATAATGGTCCATGCTAAGCACAATACGTCCATCGTAACATAATTGAATTGCAGTTGTTGCCCTCAAGAGACTGCTACTCTCTTGCCAAAGCTCTCGTACGGACTTTTTCACGTTGGCGGCATACAGTCGAGGGAGATCCAGCTATTTGGTTTTCACCAAGGACTGAACACAACTAATCTGACTGTTGACATATATATGTCATTCTGCGATCGGAAAGCGTGCAGCTTTTGTCCGATACCAAATTTATATAAACTTTTTCATACTTCTTTTCTCCAACAGCTTCTTTGGGCTTGTAGTCTTCGTCGCTATTCCAGTTGCCATTATCATCATCCTCACTCAAATCGCTTTCACTGTCGCGCACTTCATATTTTGCTTTTGTATTTATCTTCCTTAACTTTGAAGACATAACAAGATAAGATAAACTGTTGCCAGATGTACTTGGTCGTTCTGGTCTGATAACCTCTCGCTTCCTGCTTATGATTTGTTCTTTTCATTCTTTTTTAACATGGCTGGTATCTTCTATACGTAAAAACATTTTTCTCTTTTCTTTGATCTAAAAGGCAAAAAATTTCTTTCTCCTGGATGCGGTTTTCTGCATTGCAAGAACAAAGCAGTTTCTTATGGTGAATTCAGGATTTTCCGTAATATAGCACTTGCAGCTGCAAGCAAGTGGGCGTTGCAACCACTCCTGGTCAACTTTACTAACCTCGTTTCAATTCTTCCTTCCTAGCTGCGTTATATTTCTCTATTACATCTTTCATTTTGACTACAATTCCCTGAGTGTTTAGAATAAGAAGACTAGCTTTCTTCCAGACACTAGCAATATCACTCAAAGGTTGGTCTTTGATTTCTTTAAAACGAAGCAAATTCTTTAGAAACTTGGGATTAGTGTTGCTTAACTTCTTTCTCAAATATAAATAATGACCAACTACATCTAAATTTAGAGGCAAGACATTACTTTCAAGCGCCTTTGCCTTCTGCAAAGATTTATAAACGCTTAATCTCAACGCCATTTTCACTACAATATTAATAAAAGTACTCTTTCTTCTGCTCTCGTTTCCTCTACATTTTATGTAAAAAGAATAATGGCTTTCATTGCGTCAATCCAGCTTGCAAAAGTAAAAAAATACAACTATGTGTCGGAAAATAACTGAAAATTTACTCAAAAATAAAGAATAAAAAACTATTTTCAAAAAACTTTTTTCAGATGCAGATAGACCTTAGACTCCTCTAGAACAGGTATGCGAAATTGACTGTTTCGCGCATTTTGACACCAATTTTGCCACCTACGATGAACGGTTCCGGAGATACGTCACAATATCGAAATTTCATGTCTCAAAATCTTCAAACGCTGCGAACCACATTAATATGATGTCATAATCCAAAAATATTTTGGATGTCAACTTTTTCCCCAAATACCACCATATGGCACCTTAAATATTTTGAATTTCAAATATAGTGAAAAAAATGAAACAGCTTATGCTTCAGCCTTGGCGATGACAAACGAGGCATGTTGGGAAGCGGAGATGTAAACCTAACAATCTTTCTTACTTCTATGAGCGATAGCAAAAGCATGACTGTTGCTCTCGTCTGTCTGTCGAACACGCGTCGAATTCCCCAACAGATTGTATTCGAACAGTTCAAATTCATATAGAGAAAAACGACGGTTTCTGTAATTTAACACAAGCTAAGCTAACATATTCACACACACAAAACAAATGCAAGCTAGCTTACCAACTGTTTATCAATGAAAGACGAGACACTCTGAATACCGCAAATTTTGCACAAATTTATAAAAGGATAGCAAATGCGTGGAAAAAAGAAGAAAAGTTCTAAAAAATGCAAAGTTAAAGCTTAGACAGCAATTAAGATCAGAAAATGATTGGCCGAAACAACATAAAATTGAAATTACTCCCAAACCATGGTAACTTTTGGTCGTAAAATAAAAGCAAGCAATGCAGAGTTAAATCCAGCTGCAACAATGACGTCTTTCCCTTACCACTTCTTCCACTTCAGGTGACCACCAGGCTTGATGTTGGAGTTTGACGCTGCCGAAAAGAATGAAAAAGTTGGTTACATTTAATGCCAGATAAGTAGAGAGCAGCAGTAGAGGAAAGAAAAAGAGAGGAATATTCTTGAGCAGAAGGACAGCCAGAGTCAAAGTCGTCCCAACGAGCTTTCTAAACATTGTAGGACGGGTGCCGTTTGCTGGGGCGGAAGAGCGGAGAAAGAGAGACAGATAGTGGAATTCGGAGGTGATTAAAACCCAAGTCTTGAAGCACCTCCCAGGAGCAAGAGAGAAAGGAGCAAAAGAAATGTCAGGAGAGGAGCAATGGAGAAGAGTAGGAGTGTCAGGGTCATTGAGGGGAAGAAGATCCGAAGAGATGACCGAATCAAATACATCTTTCCTGTGTGGGTCAGAAGTACTTTTTGAGTTCCAGAGGGGATGATGGCAATTGAATTCCCCCAAAATCAAGAGATTTTTAGAGGAGAAAAGAATGGAGGGGGAGGAGTCGATTCTGCTATTTATCGAAGTAGAGCAAAGAGGAGGAGCATAAACATTAAGAAAGGGGAGTAACAAAGAGTTATTTAGTGAGATGTTTGACCCCTACATAGTCAGGGCAGGAATCAAGCAAAAAGAAGGAGGAGGTAGAGAGTTAAAAGAAGGATAGGCTTTGCCTGACAAAAATGATGACGCCACAGTTGGCGTGCGGGTTATCAGTAGAAAGAAGGCCAGACCGGAAGTGAGTGCGATCAGATTGCAGAGCAAGGTATCCAGGGATTCGGAAAGAAAAAGATGAGTTGAGGTTGGACTCCTGGATAGAGATAAGGTCTACAGGATGAAGCGAGAGAAAGGAAAAAGTTCAGCGCTTCTGGCTCGAAGATCTCCAGCATTCCATTGAAGAACTCTGAGGGAGTCAGGGGAGGAAGAGGAAGCAGGAGATGTAGAACAACCAGAAGCATACGAGGGTGGGGAAGGTGCAGAGAGAGGAGTCATAAAGTGGGTGGAAGGAGGACAAGAAGTTTATTGGCAAGAGTAATGTAGAGACGCTACATTAGCAGAGGGAGACCAAAAGGACCAGATTCAACAGTGGAGGTATACCTGCTGGGGGCCCCGAAAAAGAAAAGTCACGGCGTTGTAAGGTTGGGACCCCAGGTAAAGCAGAGACGGAGCAAGGAGGACAGCTCCACGAGTGAGAGCTGCCTAGAGCATTGAACTTGGAGAAGGAAAGTAGTGAGCATCTTAGATGAACCCATTTGGAGTAGGTGCAGTATTGCACCGGCCTTCCCCTGCAGGTCGCATATCCAGCGCACACACTAAGCAGGGAAAGACTGGGCCAGGGTAAGGGTGAATAGAGCATATCATCAAAAGCACAAGGAGAATATGAATACGGGCAAGAAAGAGGCAATAGAAGAGAAGAGATAGACGACCGATTTTAAAGAGACTGAGTACTGCCTTTCTGCGGTCGTTAAACTAAAAATGATTGCATGTGGGAAGTGCCCAGGGTAACTGGGACCCTAGGGAAGGCCAACAGCCATTTCAACCCATCCCAATTCGGGGACCGAACTATCACGTTGAAGCGGCTGTTGATTGCTGCAGACCAGAAGTCGTTGAGAGGAACACTGCAGTTATAGATGGTGTAAGTTAGTCTTCAGTTTCTAGTATTATTCGGCGGTTTCAAGAAACTAGGATAGCCTCCCCAAACCAAAGCGAAAATGTGGCAGAAAGTCTAAAATTTCTACTAGAGATGATAAGAAGCTTCATAGGCTCAGTGTTGCTAATCTCTAAAAGACTAGCAGCGATTTAAAAAGAAACGTGATGGCCTATGGTGTTTTTTTAAGCGATTCTTAAATTAAAAGACGTCTTATCAAACCTGGAAGAGTTGTCCGAAGAACATAGACAAAGCAGCTGCTAACAAAAACAAAAAAATAAAAAGACAATCTGGGGCTAGAAAATGCAAAAACTGGACTTTGGCTGACTGGTGAAGGAACTATTATTTTCAGATGAATGTCATTTTTTGGTCAGAGGCAGCATTCTCACTTTGTGAGGAGGAATGTAGGAGAAAGTGTAAAACCGAACCATATCAAACAACAGGTGAAACGCCGCTCAAAAAATATGTTTTGGGGAGTTTTAGCTTCAAAAGCGGTTGGATCATTGTTTCCTGTGCAGGGAATGATGAAAAGCGACTAGTACATAGATATTCTCCAACAAAGAGCGATTCCAGATAATCAGAAGACATTTTTTACAGGTGGGGTATTTTTTATTAAGATTTAGCCCCTTGCTATTGTTCGAAAAAAGTCAAGAAATTTTTTTCGGACAACAGCATTAGAATTTTGGAATGGCCTGGTAACTCATAGGACCTTAATGCAATGGAAAATTCGTGGGTTATAATCTAAAGGCGTTTCCAGGAACATAGTGGCATCACCACAACCAAGGTGATTGAGGCATATTTCTATATGGTAGAGGGATGAAAAAGTTATCAAAATGTGTAAAAAATTGGTAGAATCCATGCTCGAAAGAGTCGGTCAAGTCATCAAGGAAAGGGGGCCATATCAATCACTAAAAGCTGTTGATCACACTTAATTATTGCAAAACTAGTGGTTGGTACAAAATTTCGATATCGCTATTGGTATCGACCATCTCATAGTCTGCGCTCTTTTTCATAAATAAGTGAAAACTCAAAACGTTTTCGTCTAGATCTTTTTAGGAGTTAACGCTAGAATAAGGCCTATATAAGATGGCGAGATATTTATATAACCGGTAGCGTTTGCTGAGTGATGGAAAATTTAGAAAGTTTTGCCCGCATCTAAGTATCATGGAAATGGTAAACTGTTTTGATCAGAAACGTTTTGACAGTGTCGGAATCAATGATGTGATAATTTTATTGTGTGGACGAACTCTTTTTGGCGTCAGAGTTCAGGTTTAAGAATTTTGATAAACGTAGCTTTTAGTGCAGATAATTAGAAAGTGTTCATCCGTAGGCCAAAATGGAAAACTATTTGTCATCATAATTCTTAGCACATTCTTAGTTCCTTGAAAGGTAATGTCCAATTGCGGAAATGCTTATTGGAGGGATTGAGATGACAAAGTAAATACATGTATATGTTCATTTTATAACCAAAAGCACAAGGAAGATATGGTACACCTCAATCACCCTTGATATTCACACAAAGATTTGAGTTCGATTTTGCAACTGTACGCAAAAAATGTGTTCATCCGTTGGCCAAAATGGAAAACTACTTTGTCATCTCAATCCCTCCAATAAGCATTTCCGCAATTGGACATTACCTTTCAAGGAACTAAGAATGTGCTAAGAATTATGATGACAAATAGTTTTCCATGAACACTTTCTAATTATCTGCACTAAAAGCTACGTTTATCAAAATTCTTAAACCTGAACTCTGACGCCAAAAAGAGTTCGTCCACACAATAAAATTATCACATCATTGATTCCGACACTGTCAAAACGTTTCTGATCAAAACAGTTTACCATTTCCATGATACTTAGATGCGGGCAAAACTTTTCTAAATTTTCCATCACTCAGCAAACGCTACCGGTTATATAAATATCTCGCCATCTTATATAGGCCTTATTCTAGCGTTAACTCCTAAAAAGATCTAGACGAAAACGTTTTGAGTTTTCACTTATTTATGAAAAAGAGCGCAGACTATGAGATGGTCGATACCAATAGCGATATTAATTATTGCGACAAAATGATAAAAACAGAATATGCGCTAATTTTTCTGTTTGAGCCTGTCTCGTAAATATAATTTTGGTTCTATCTTAACTTTAATTTTTTCTTAAAATTGAAACGAGTTATAGTATCGCTGGAATAATTAACTCTGACTGCAACATAACAGCTAGGTGAAGATTTGCTTCTACTAAATACTTAACCACGATACTTTATACCACGCACTTCTCGATCAAGAACAGAACAAAGTACTTCGAGATTTTAAATTCCTTCGCTCGTCGATCACACAAATCAACGCACTCTAATATATCAATCAGAAACCAATCAGTAAACTAAATCAATCAGTTAACTGCGTGATTCTTGTCACGCTAGTAATCCACGACAAACCACCACAGAATAACACGCTATCCGTCGCTCTACGCTCTCTGTTACTCTCACTCTTTCTCTTCACTTTTTACTCTGCATGAGTAAAAATCTCGTCGCCTTGTATATATGAATGGGATGCGGTCCAGAAAATTCCAGAACGACATCACATGACAAAAAAACACCACTAATAAATCACGTCACATCGGCAATCGAAAACTCTCGGGAAGAAAAAGTGTGTTCTGGACCAGTCTTGAACGTAGTTACATTATCTATCCTTGTGACGTCAGAAGAGGCGTGTACGATACAAATCTTAATGCGAAAGAAAAAAAGGTTTTTTGCAAAGAAACAACCAAGATACAAAAACCAAGTATGGACTCGAGACAATTCTAAATTCACAAATAAAGTAATTACAGCGAACAAAAGCAATAAATTACAGAAACTATTCCAACGAAGCAAATTCGCTAATTCGTGACAGAGTCAATTGATTTGGACGGTGCTGTACTTGCGAGTAAAATACCACAACAAACATTTTTCTCGTTTTCAGGACGATTGCGGAGCTTGCAGAAGCGCTGCTTTTTTCAACTAACCTTGAAGCTACATTTTATGAATTTTTTTTGATTTATTGTTATCAAAGAACAATTTATATTTGACATAGGGAATAAAATCAATTATACGTTGCAGTCAAAGCCATTTCAGGCAATTTATTAAGGTGCGAAATTAATTTGGAACTCTCAAAAACCCTATAAACCATATAATCTTGGTTAAATTTTCATTTTTAGTGTATCAAAAATTTCTGGAAAAATTTGCCTCTTTTTATGATTTTTCTTACCGCTTGCTTATTCCCCTTTGACATGGGATATCAATCAGATGCAAAACAACCTCCCCTTTGACATGGGATATCAATCAGATGCAAAATAATCTCCCCTTTGACATGGGATATCAATCAGATGCAAAACAACCTCCCCTTTGACATGGGGTATCAATCAGATGTAAAACAACTAATAATTTCATCTACCTTCATAAATGTTGCAACTCCCAACATTATTTTACGAGCAACCCTGGCACTGGGGCTAGAAAATCAAATATCTCACATGAACGATTGAACAATAGTCATTGGCTTAATTTGGGCTCAATACCTGACGCTAACAGGGCAAGCCAGTGACCATTATTCGACGGGTTGGTGTGGAAATAGGTTCAAATCCCACTTCCTCCATTGTTAGAGTATGTTATGTAGCAAGACGATTAAAATTTATCACATTCAGCACAAAAGCAAAAGGGCTTTTTGGCCTTTTTAAAAGAAAGTTATGACGACCTTTAGTCAAAACCTTTGCGCAACCCAGGCATGTTTTTACTAGACATGATCACACCACTTGCGCGTAATGTCAACAAAAAATCATAAGGTACCTGCAGGCAATAAGGCTCACTAACTTGTAGGAGGCATCATTTTTCCCCGTTTTTATCTTTCTTGATGGGCAGATAACTTGGCGTAAATGTATTAATATCTTGATTATGACAACAGGCAGTCCCGTAGCACTCCAACTTCGGGCCCCCCCCAAAGTAAGCGCAAGAGCCCCTGCGCACAGGTCATATCACTTTAGAGGTGTAAAATTGAAAAGCTGCATTAAGAAAATACACCACAATTTGTACCTAAGTAAACAGGCTAATGTCAGAATAAAGCATGCCGATATCGAAGGTGCAAGTCATAAAAAATTCGGCACCGATGCCAGAGTTCAGTAGGACATTTATGCAGACACTGCGAAACGAAAGCAATGACACTGAAAAACATGAAAAAGTTATAAAAACACAGTATCATTTAAATAGTCTGGAGCGAACCTTTTTGTTCGCAAATGCTGTTATGACATTGTCATAATCAAGAGATCGGGCGCAGTCATTTTCGATTGAGAACATGGCTAATGAAGATAGTCTACTGTCTGTCATAGACGTTCTATTAAAAGTTTTGATCAGTTTCAATTTGCTGAAGCTTCTTTCAGCGCTGGCAACAGTCACGGGGCAAGTTAGTAAGATTCGAAGTGCGATGTACACATTCGGATACAATTCAAATAAATGAGTCTTTAGAAGATAGTTCAGAAAGTCTTGAGCCGTTTTGAGATTGCGTTTTTTTTTGTATTTGTATTTGTTCATTTTTATCCTCCATTCACGAGAAAGCGAATTGTATCGCTATATTTTGGACGGGACGTCCGCACTCGCTTGGGAGTTGCCATTTTCGAGGTTTATGGGCCACCTGTCTTCCACATAAAGGCGGAGGCGTCCCGTTAAGTGCCTTGCCCAAGGACACAACAAGCGAACTTGCCGGCTTGTTCTCTACAACCTCCAATAAATGCCGAGCGCCAAGCAGGGAAGCTGTGGATACCATTTTTTAAAGTCTTTTGGTATGACTCAACAAGGGGAATGAACCCCTAGTCTACCGACTGCGAAGCGTACGCTCTAACCACTACACCACCGCGCCGGTCATTTGTAAAATTAAAACAAACCGCTGTAGCTCAGCGCTCATTTCATCAGAATCAATGTCACCGAACTTTTTTTGGAACTCTTTACAGCAAGTAAGAAGAGCATTTTCTTGTTGCACAAGCAAAAGTTTGTCTCGTGTGTACAAAAACGAAAAGGCGTATTATATACTACTCACGTAACAAATTAAAGCGCTCCTTTATTGACATAATAGCCTGGTCTACTAATGGATAGAAAAAGTTGCTTTTAAATTTCAGTTCAGGAGTAGCTCGTTGTTCCTCTTCACCTTGGTAATCAAACAATCTTCTTTTCTTTCCACTTCTTGACGGAGAAAAAGAAGGATCAATATCCAATTCCTGTGCTATTTCAACAGCAGATGTTGCGGCACTGTCATAACCCGTTGTGCGATAGTTTTGCAAAAACTTTTCAGTTGCCTGGATTTCCGTTTCCATTGTATGAAGGGAGACTCCATACGATTGAAGAATCTTGCTTGCTTTATTGACTTGGAATAGGATATCATACCAAATAAACACCGACAAAAGAAAACTCCATTTTGATAAATGAGCTATCAACGATTTTGTTTCTGAGGCCGCAGCTCTTCCATCTTTTCTTTCTATGGAAATGGCTTCCAAGTCTTTCAGTGCCAGCAACACCTCTTTTAAATTGTATCGAAGAGGTTCGATGCATTTAATTCTGCTTTCCCAACGAGTATCAGATTGTGACTTTATGGACAGCTCCACATGTTTCTTCAAAATTTCCCAACGCTGAGCAGAGGAAGAAAACAGCACATACAACCTTGTAAGTACTCCAAAAAATGTCAATGCTTCCGTCGATGAATTAGCACTGTCAACAACAACTAAGTTAAGGGTATGGTTTGCACAGGGCACGTAAACAGCTTTGGGATTGATGTCTAGCATTCTTGCTTGGACCCCAGAATGTTTTCCTTTCATGTTAGCACCATTATCATATGACTGACCTCGACAATCAGACAATTCGAGTTGCAGTTCGGTCGCTTTTTCTAAGAAAGCGCCCAACCAGCCTTTCCCAGTACTGTCACTTATTCTCAAGTAGCCGAAAAATGTTTCTTTAACAACAGCAGCTTCTTCATTACATAGTACATAACGGAGAATGACAGACATTTGTTCATGATGTGACATATCTGGAGTGCAGTCCAAAATTATAGAAAAATATTTTGCCAATTTCAATTGCTGTAAATTTTCTTTTTCAATTTCTGTCGCTAGCAATTCAATTAGTTCATTTTGTATGGTAGGACTCAAATAGTGATCTTTAGTGTTTTTATTCTTGATTCTGTCTTGAAGCTCTTTTAGGATCGGATCTCTTCTTGCCAAAAGCTCAAATATACCCAGAAAATTTCCATTGTGAGGAGATCCTAAGACTTCTTCAGATCCTCTAAAAGCAAGATTCCTTTCCGATAGAAACAAGGCAATGTCGATAAGTCTCTCTAAAACATTTCTCCAAAAACGTCTTTCATTGAAAAAAATATTCATCTCGCGTTTGTCGATAGTGGATGAATTTCTTATCCCTTCAGCTAGCAACATCCATTGACTGCAGCATTCTTGGTGGGAAATGCCGTTTTCATGGTCTTTCAGTTTTTTCGAAAAACCCTCCCATGTATTTATACCACTACAAAAGGGGCTTAGTGTTTTTCCAAATAGCTTACAACAAAAGCAAAAAACTTGATCTGATTCCCCAGAATAAACTAGCCACGACCGTGAAACACTTTCACCATTAGGTAACACATGTTTATAATGGTTGGAGGAAAAACGTCGCCTTGGAGTTGTGTTATTATATGGAAAATTCATTATTAGTTGATGTGGTCCACGCTTTACTATATCACATCGTTGAGCATCAGAAATACTTTCAGGCCATTTACATGGGTCATCAGGGATAGGGGTAAATTGAGATTCAGATATTTTTGATATTGAAGGTTGCGTATTGGCAGGTAAATCACAACTTACATTTTCTGGAAATTCACAATCACTTTGATGCTGATCGTCATAGTCTTCTTTTTCTTGTACACTATAGTTTTCTTCATCCCTCTCGGTACTAGTGCCAGGTCTACTCTGCTCAGTAATCTTGAAAAAATCTGTCATCTTGGGCAATTTCGCTACAGCATCTCGAGCAGTGGCTGCTTCTTTTCTCTTTTGAGCACCACTTTTTGAACGTTTCATTCTATACAATGTCAATAAAATACTTTATCTGCACTCTGCAGTGTATATATATTGTCCCGGTATTTATAGCCAAACAGAATTCCAGACCATTCTATGATTGTTGCGTAACAACGGCATTGTTACGTCAATCGAATATTCAAGATTCTACCAGAAAATCAATCGAAATATTCTAGATTCTGCGAGATAAAATGACGTTGCATTCACTTATGATGTCACAAGCCAATTTCTTCCTACAGTTTAAATCGGTTGTAAACAAGTCTGCTGAACTGAAAATAGTCACGTAGCCAAAAAGCAATTTCAGACTAACTTGGGCCCCCAAAGTTGGCCTGGGCCCCCCCCAATTGGGGGGTTTGGGGGGCGGCTGCTACGTCTCTGACAACAGGTTTTAACAGCAAACGGGTTGGGGTTTTAACCGTTATCCGTCTACGAGATCTAGCTCGTGGGCCTTATTACCTGCAGGGCCCTATTTGCTGCATGAACCTTATTTCTGGAAAATAGAAAAAAGTAGACCAAGTTTTTCCAGAAAATTTTGGGGTTCTAAATGTATGTTGTTTATTTTCAAGAAAGTTTTTTGTTATAAGTTTGATGAAATGGATTTGACAGCAATTTATAATCGATTTTACATAAATAAATTAAATAATTTAGTTCATTGACGATAATTAACAACTTAAGGCAAAGTTAAAGAAATCTTAATAGGTTTTAGAAAAACTCAAAAAATATGATATCCCTGTACATAGGCACACCTAGAAGGGCGCTGGAGCCACATCCCCCAAAATTTTAATAATCCAATTTAGGAATAAAAGTGTTTTTAGTAACTGCAGCCACAAAAGTTTGACCACGAAAAAAGATCGTCCAAAAATTTGCAAAATTGGATGTCAGAAAATATCCACCTCCAACAATGGTCATCCTACAAATTTTATGTATCTGTCCTTCCTCTCCAAAAATTTGCATCTCGCTACGCCACTGTCCCTTAAAAATTGTTGCTATGCTACTTAAAATAATTGCAGACTACAGGCATCAGCCCAAAATTTCAGGAGGGCCATAACCCCTTTTGTTTTCCCCTGTCCTAGCTTGTAGCTGGGAATTGTAGGAAGATGATCTAGCTATTGCTTTAATATCATTGCCATCTCTCGGAAACTAATGTAAGCAACTGGAAAGTTTTTCTGCGAAGCGTGATCCAAGGCAGCCAAAGATTGACCAGTTGTGGCCTTTTTTTGAAACGCTGCGAGCGTCAAAGTTTTTGGAGCAGAACGTTCACTTCCTATTTCAAACCGAATTTCGAGCTTTAGATTAGCTACATTAGCCTATGTCTCGTATTGCGTGAGCGTACAGCAATGGGCAGTACATTGGGCACGGCGATCCAACACAGTCGATGCCTATATGCGATCTATGACGTTATGCCACCGGGTCTCCGCTAGAAATTAAACATCACATTGGAGTTTCGACTTTTAGCTTTGGATAAATTCGTTGTCTGCAGTTGAACCTGTTAGTTTGAAGAAGTAGGGTGTTTGAATAAGCACTCGAGTCATCACAATAGCTTTGATGACGCAACAGACGGCGATTACAAAGTTGTGTCAAAAATCGATCAAGTTATCGTTCAGCAAGTTAGTGGATGACGCCGCGTGAGTAGATGTGTAAAGCGCGCCTTAATATGTTAAGTCACAATCGATCGTTGCAGAGTTCTTTAAAAATGGAAATTAACGTCGAGATTGAGCGGTCGTTTGCGAAAACGCATGAAGTCTTGCGCAGTAGAGAAGCCACTGCTTAGCTCCTTAGCTGCAGCTCCGGCGTTGAGTAAGTGTAGAGATCCCGGTGACGTCGGCTTTTTATGGAAGGTTTGCTGGAGTCATTGCCATGAAGAAGTCGAGCCCAGGTCATGGAAGCCAGTCACAGCGAAAGGAAAATCTTTGCAATGATTCACAAAACAATGTGTAGAGGATGCATTTGAGGGCGGCAGATATTGTGACAGCTGATTATGTTGCTCTTTCTGTGAAGTTGGAGACAGAATGTCGGCGAAGCTTAGTTTATGGATGGCAAATTTTTTGCATGTTTGTAGTTAAAATAATTTTATGATGGCAAAATTTTTACATGTTTGCAGTTATTCAATTTTTAAAAACCACCAAAAATTTCCAAACTGCTAATTATGCATTTTTTCTGATAACTGCCTGACAAACACTAAACGTTTATGAAAAATTTAATAAAATGAAAGAACACGATTTCAGAAACACTTCTTAATTGTACCAGTGAACTTTTAAAGAAATTGCAAGGAGCGTAGCAATCCACCTCTGCAACGTTCTCCTGTCTGTCTTTTCTGGCATTCCTCAATATCGAACTGTGACATCGCATAAGACCTACTTTGGGGAAAAAGTTGCAAGTGTAATCGATACTCTCCGCTGCAATTGATTTCTTCATGACCATATCTTTTAATTGCTTAGTGATTCCTCACCTATCGCGGTAGTTACGTTCCAAGACCTCACCGCGATGGGTGAAATTCCGTGAAGTAGAAAACAGTTAAAAAAACAGGAAAAGTAATAAAATTATTGCAGATAGGAGAAATCATAGCAAAGTTCAACACAAATAGGCTACTGTAAACACAAACGCAGCATAAGGTAAAGCATTCCAACCGGCGTGAATGTTTTGAGCGAGCTGGTAGATGCAAGCAAACCACGGAACATATATTTTTACGCTATTTTATGCATGCTTTATTATTTTTAGACTAGGAAATACAATTGGATGTTACTTACTATTTAATGTATTTACGGGAAAATTTTTGTGGTTCAATTTTTCGATTTTTCTAGATTTTTCGAGTAAAACCACGATGTAAGTTTCGTGTGCAGGCTATGTCACAAAAAACCAGCGAAGTAGTGAATCTGTAAACTTTGAATCGTGATGTAGCGAGGGAACACCGTGTTGCTTCTGAACAGGCCGGCTCGACCAGTTGATTTTAAAATATTGATAAAAATGAATGAAAAAAAACTAATTTCTAAGTTAATGATGCGTATAGGCAGGCTCGTTGCACGTATAAAAACATATTTTTTTGGAATTTTGTGATATAGCAACGTAAGTATTCAATTATTCTCGTATCTAGGCGGGTATTATGCCATGCCCGATCCTTTGGTCTTCACAAACAAACAAAAAAGTTTAATCACGTTTATGGGCAATCTTTTAAAAATAAAGATCTTTGTTTAGTTGTTTTGATCTTTGTTAGATCTTTGTTAGTTTGTGCTCCCCCACTTGAAAAATTCTCAGATCGCTACCTTTTAAGAGAAAGTGATGGTGTCCAAGCCCGGGTGGCATATCCGGCTAATTTCCAGGAACAGCAATTTGCTACGCCAAACCACCGAAGGCCGGAGCTACATTTTTAACAGAAACAACGCACTCAAGCGGAGGTATTGTGTGAAGGGGCGTTTGTACTTTTGTGGACGGAAAGCATGAACCTCTAAGAGGCAATGTTGCGTCTTTTGCCCGAAATAGCAACATACATTTCGAAGAACTTCTATTGTAGCAACGCACACCAATTGTCACAATCTGGCGAGGCGGAAAAATGCCCGAAATCACTCGCAACAACGACTGAGTACAGTTTTTATTGTCACTTTATTTTGGGGAAAGGGCGTGCGTTGAACCATTATAATGGAGGGGGGCCTTGTAATTCGAGAGAATTATAGTTTCTTGCTTTTTGATAATCCTTTGTTTGGAATATTCCTCTTCAATGGACAGCCCCATCATTAGAAATGAAAGCCTAACACATCCTTGCTAAATAAAAAAAAGAGCTGCCTGGCATGAGAATTGAAGCTGTACGAGCAAAAAGGTGAAAATTTCTCGTTACTTGTCTCTTGATCTTGAGACTTAAGTCAAGCCAGCCACAGTCCCTTTCACCCCAAAAGTGCATTATAGAATCCACTATTTGCTTGTGCTTGCCGCAATAAATCAGCTTCAGCATTCGCCGATAATTATATTCGCGTCTCCATCGAAAGCTGCGTCGATCAATTTGTTGAACCTTGTGTTTGATCTGTGACGTCACAGAGCCTTTGACAAGTTTGCATTGAACTTTTCTTGTTTGAATGACGAGAACGCCATTACAGCACACAACGCGAAGGCAGTACCAGGATGTTGTTGTAAGCAGACTATCGTTAAGTTGTTTCAAGTTTTGTTTTGCTATTAAAAGGTCAGATTGTTGCAGCAGCCACTGCCGGCAGGGTAGTCCAGCTTTCTGTAAGATCAGGTTCTGGAGTTTTTAAACTTTACACCGCTTTTTTCTTCACACAGGTTTAAGCGTAATCGTTCGAAAAGGCATGCGCTTTGTCGACGATCCGTTACTATGGCAACAGTGATCGAATGCCTTCAAACTGTGCGATGACTATATTTTTGTATCCCACGGAAAAGCACTTTGCGATAATTTCCACTACTTGGCGGTCTCTAGCAAGTTGTAAATTAATGACAGTGATACCTAGCAATTCCTCAGGAATGTTAACGACCGAAACTCGGAGGCAGGTCTGGGCAGTTGTCCTATGTTTGTCTCCACTGTCGCTGTTTCGAGTGTTTGAAGGTGAAAGTGCAGGGCGATTCCTGACTAATTGAGCCATGGACTGCGGTTGCATTTTGCAGCTATTACGAACGTCTACTTATCATTTCAACTTAGCCTATATCGTCTGCTTAACCACAACAATTTTGCGACTTGCGCTGGTCAAAGCAAAAGGCAGATCATGATTGCTTTGACAGCTTATCGCAGCCTGAAATTTCTGTTCTTTTTAGTCGAAGAAGTGACATGAATTTGTGATAAATCTTGTTGCGCACTGATAGGTTGGTTGGCCTAGTGTTTGATGTCATACATTGGTAATAATAAAAGCAGGAATGGATCATGAGGAGTCCTTGTTGGATCACTCTGACGGATCGCACATCGAGGAATTTGTACGAACAAAAGCCAAAGAATTGTTTGATGTTTGCGATAAAGAAGGGAAAGGTTTTATAAATCAAGCTGACCTGCAGGTAAGGAGAAAAGCAATGTGCATTTAAAAAAATTAAAATGATTAGCCGTGTGAGCCTGTGACATTGTCATTCAGTGTTTCCCAAACTTTTTCAACTTGCGTACCATTAGCAGGTTTAGCACTATGTTTGCGCACCACCTGCATTTGGAAAATTTAATAGCTCAGAAATATACAGTAGCAATGTTTTTATTAAACAAGCATCAGCCCGGAGTTGAAAAAACTAAAAAATGACTGAAAACGCAATAGCTTTAATGAGAAGGATGTAGTTGTTTTTTCCCCGCTAATTGGTCAATTCTAGGAATAATTTTGCTTACAGCGCATCCAAAATCATCCCCAGGCGCAGCAAGGCGGTTCCAGCTTTTCGATTTTATGCTTATTAAAGCCGAGAACCCCTGCTCGCAATTCCACGTTGACGGAAAAATCAGTAATTGTGGAACAACGTTAGTGGCTAGATTAGGATACAATGACTTCATGCTCAGCCAGATGTTTATAGCACAGCCGCATTCCTTATGCGTGATCTTTGCTGCCTCATCAGTTTGAATGTCTATTAGCTCTTCCTCTTCTACAGTCCCCATTGGCAGATCGGCTGGATCAACGAAGAATGGGTTGATGCAATAAGCGCAAGATGTAACGTCAGGAAAGTAATGGATCCACTCCATTTTTAGTTGCGAAAGATGGTAGACAATTTCTTCAGAAAATTCATCACTAGTTTTGTCCTCAACCGAGGTGAAGAGTTTGAACATTGCGTACTTTTTGTTCTTCACGTTCTCTATCCAGAGTGCCAGCTTTGAAATATAATCAGGTAAAGTCCCGTTGGTACCTTGAAATGGCACGTCGAAGTTGTTTAGAACTTCAAAAATGTCTGATAAATAGGCCGACCTTGCAACAAACTTGTTACTCTCAAGATCTGCCTGAAAATCGTAATTCTTTTCCCAGAAAAATTGAAGTAGTTTATCCCGCAGTTTAAAAAGATGCCTTGTCGCATTACCTCTGGAGAGCCAGCGCACTTCCGTGTAATTGAGAAGACAGGTACGTTTGGAGTCAAAATCTTTGCAAAGTCGCTTAAATAATCGGGTATTTACGGGAGATGTTTTTACAAAATTTGCCAGTTTGATAGCTCGCTTCAAACTTAATAGCATTTTCTCAGGAAGCGCCTTCGCACAAACTCTTGAGGACCCAGACGAGCTGGATTGTGTAGCCGTAGTAGGTCTAAGCTTACTGGTACCTAGGTAGCTTCTACTTTTTGATCAATTCATAACTTGCCGGTTTCCACTAAAGTTTTAATTACTTGTGCTTTTTCAACATGCCAGTAGATATTTTTCACTGAAGGTACTACAGTAGACGCCTTTTAATAAGACCACCTTGGGACCAGGCCATTTTGGTCATAATATCCGAATGGTTATAAAAACCGAAGCCGCCATAACCGCACCTGAATCGACGCCGTAAGCCACAAGAAATCCAAACACCGTCAAATTCATCGTTTAACTTTAACTGAAGTAACAGTGCGACGGTGGCAGTAAAACAAAGTACAATAATGTAACAGTACAAGTGACGGCAAAACTAAGTACAGTATGTAACAATATGTAGAAGTAGTGGTACAGTACAACAAAGTAAATAACAGTTCAAGTAACGTTTAATTAAAGTAACATATCAAAGCACTGCAAAATAAATTCAAAATGTTACGCACGTATGTTAGTTAGTTTTAGGTGCAAAAAACTCGGTAATGCCCCGCTGAACAAGATCTTTTCGCAAAAAATCACTAATTTGTCTAGCGAAAGTATCGAACTCTTCCATTGACGGAAAACCCTTCGTTTCTAAGTCTATGCGGAGTTGATCGAGCATTTTTCTTATGTCAGCATTCTGTGGTATGGGCACAGGATCGGGTTCTTCGGGCTCTTCTTCATCTTCACTTTCAACAATTTCAGATTGTGCTGAGTACCTCACAGCAATTTCGTGTTTTTGTTTTTTAATTGTTTCTTCTGTGGCAATTTCAACATCGTTGTCAATGTCTACCCACTGCAAAAAGTCATTTTTAGTCATATCAATCAGCTGGAGCTGGAGGCATTTCAACATCTTCTGCATCTTCCACTGCTCTGTCCTGAACTGCGGTCTTGAATTTTGCCTTTCCCCAGCAGTTTTGAATGTATTTTGCTGTAACTTTCGCCAAGGATGTTGCCAGAATATGCATTGCATTTAAAACGGAAATTTCATTAGCCGTTTTGGTGTCTCCTTCCACAGAATCATCTATTTTCTTGATAATCCTACAACAAATTTCGTGGCGTGCATATGCTTTCAAGGCCCTAATTATGCCCATTTCGCATGGCTGGATTAACGATCTTCGGTAGGAGAAACATCATTTGGATCTTACTTTTAATTAATGGATGTTAAGGCATATAGGCTAACTGCAATCAGTTGAATAAAATACCACTTCCACGACCGGTTTCGTTCCTATTAGAACTCGTCAGGTCGACTCAGGTATTGAACCGACGGTCACATGAATTGCTTCATGCGGTTTATGCCACTCCGCCATCGGTCCTTTCAACTGATGCTGTTAATTTTAAGCTATATAAGGTGCACGCTCACTACAATGAGCTAGATGCGATATATGCTTTTAATTTCCAGCCAAGCCAGTGCCTTTATTACGTTATAATACGAATTATAGGAGCTGGTGTTAGCCTGTTTAAGATATTACTTTTAATTAATGGATGTTAAGGCATATAGGCTAACTGCAATCAGTTGAATAAAATACCACTTCCACGACCGGTTTCGTTCCTATTAGAACTCGTCAGGTGGTCCTATTAGAACTCGTCAGTTCCTATTAGAACTCGTCACAATTCATGTGACCGTCGGTTCAATACCTGAGTCCACCAGACGAGTTCTAATAGGAACGAAACCGGTCGTGGAAGTGGTATTTTATTCAACTGATTGCAGTTAGCCTATATGCCTTAACATTCATTAATTAAAAGTAATATCTTAAACAGGCTAACACCAGCTCCTATAATTCGTATCATTTGGATCTGTTTCAGCGGAACATCTGCATGTGCAGAGCAATCGTCCTGCAGCAGCAGAATTTTCTTATTTTCTTTCCAAAGCTGGAGATCCCAGTTATGCAGCTAATTTGTCCAGATTTGCAACGTCATTCAGGCATTTCGAGAAGACCTGTATTTCGTTGGAAATGTCTTGACGTTTTTGAAACACCGTGGCTTTTTAGATTTTCCTGTGGCCAACAGTCGCGATTTGAGCCGGCCATATTGTTGCACACTAGCACAGTTAGACGATCTTTAGCCACTTTTACACCCCTTTCAAATCGCTTCTTGCTCTTTTCAACATACGTCGAGTCGGGCAGTGCACGGAAATAAAATCCTGTCTCGTCAGCGTTGTAGATGTTGTTTGGACCATACTTCTCGATTAATTCGGCGACATTGTTTTCAGTCCAGGCATTTGCTGCTTTCCCATCTGGTTCTTTGAACTCACCCTGTACTTTACCCAGCCACTCCAATTCATATCGAACTTTCCAGCTGTGAAACCATCCTTCTGTAGCTGAAAAGTCATCGTAGCCCATCTGTTGAGCTAACTGCTCCGACTTCTGCCTCAGGGGCCATTACTCGTTACACCTCTTAACTTGGCGAACTTGTACCAATCATACTGTCCGTCTTCCACATCTTCGTTTTTTCCAGTGCGATGTCGTTTTCTGTTGTTGCCACGTTGTTCAGCAACTTCTGCCCGTATCTTGGCCTCATTTTGAATCGCAAGTCGCAAAAATCCACGTTTCACCTTCAACGCTTCGACCGCTTTCCTCTCGATCGCACTGACGTTTGTAATCGCTGGAAAAAGGTGCACATGCCTCAATTCAAGCATTGAAAAGAGTGATCTCCAAAAAATCGGTGGTCTTTTCCATCGGTATACAAGGAGTATATTTCATTGACAGATGTATCGGAGAGTTGCATTGTCGCTTTTTCAATTATGGCGGTTATGGCTTTTGGCTCTTTTGTGCAGTAAGTGTGGCCACCCCTGGTTTAGAAGATCGGATATCCTTTCCGTTTCATCACTTTTTGTTCATCCTTTGACAAGAAATAACATACTTAGTTGACTTTGCCAAAACCGCCTTGTTACCAGTTTATAAGCAGTGCTAAGTAGGCGGTACATTTCCTAACAAATAATTTCATTTTATGAAAACAACTCTCCTTGATAACTGTCAGCAAATTTCGCTGCTAATGCTGAAGGTAGCAATGACAGAATTCTGATAACAGCAATAACTGTGTTGAAAAGTAACCTACCACCAATGTTTAATAGGAAAAGCCACTAAGCCGGGGGTGGCCAACCGGTGGCTCGCAAGCCGCATGCGGCTCTTTGCCTGGTTTCATGCGGCTCTTTTTCACATGCCTTGTTTCTTCTATCAGCAGCCTAGTTCTTCTATCAGCAGCCTGGTTCTAGCCAAAATCTACCAGTAGCCTTACTAGTTTGTAGTATTTTTTTTCTACATATGGACGGGCTAATTGTGTTTGCGTTTTTTTAGCTTTTAGTATGTTTGAGTAAGAATTTAGTACATTTTCGTAATAATGGCGGAGAAAAAGTGCACAGCAAAATGAAAATATGAGGATGAACATAGGGCGTTTTGGGAGTTGGTGGGAGAGCTTATATTTTTTTGTAGAACGTAATAGCAAGCCATTCTGCCTTATATGCCAGACGTCATTAGCACATTTCAAATCTTCAGCGCCACTTCAGGTCACTCAATACTAACATCAATCGTGAATTTCCAAAAGGGACCGAATTTCGCAAGCATTAGTTGATCACCGACGCGATGGCGTAGTGGTTAGAGCGTCCGCTTCGCAGTCGGTAGACCTGGGGTTCATTCCCCTTGTCGAGTCATACCAAAAGACTTTAAAAAATGGTATTCACAGCTTCCCTGCTTGACGCTCGGCATTTAGGGAAGGTTGTGAAGAACAAGCCGGCAAGTTCGCTTGTTGTGTCCTTGGGCAAGGCACTTAACGGGACGCCCCACCTTTATGTGGAAGACAGGTGACCCATAAACCTCGAAAAAGGCAACTCCCAAGCGAGTGCGGACTTACTGTCCAAAGTATAGCGATACAATTCGCTTTCTCGTGAATGGAGAATAAATATGGCAAATCAATCAAATAAATATATGGCAAATCACTTTGAAAAGTTAAGTAGAAAAGCTGATACAGGTTTTCCAAAAATTCACGAAGCACTCAGAGACTGTAACGCTTGCATCGCATCAAGTGGCTTGGAACATTGCACGGGCCAAAAAGCCATACAATGGAGGGAAGTTCATTAAAAAATGCCACTGTAACATTGTTGAAATCTTGTTTTCTGAAAACAACAAATTGAAAAGAATGTCATCAGATGTCCAACTGTCCCGCCACACTGTTGAACGCAGAATATCTGACGTTAACATGGTTATTGAATCACATTTGCGCCCTGCCTTCCAAGCTTGCGATTTTGGTATCGCATTAGATGAGAGTTAGAACATACAAGACAAGCCTCAATTGGCAATATTTGCACGATTTATTTCAACGGATTGTTTGATCAAAGAAGAACTCCTTGATATTGTGCCATTGAATGACAGAACCCGAGGCATAGATGTGAAAGAAGCACTGATCGCTGCAATCGAGAAAGCAAATCTGCCCTTAGCAAAACTAACTACAATAATCACGGATGGAGCGCCAGCCATGATCGAATCTGTGAACGGACTTGTAGGGCTCTGCAAAGCTTACCAAACATTTCCTGAGTTTTGGAGTTTTCACTGTATCATTCACAGGGAGCAACTCGTGTCTAAATCATTGAAGTTGGACAACGTCATGAAGACTGAGATGGAAATCGTCAACTACATCCGCACACATGCGCTTCATCACCGACAATTTAAGAATCTCATCGCTGAGCTAGACCAAGGGCTTCCAGGTGACCTGCCGCTTCACTGCACCGCAAGGTGGCTGTCAAAAAGCCAGGTACTCTCTCACTTTTTTAGCGGTTAGATGCTGTGAAATTGTTTATGAAAGAGAAGATCAAAAACTATCCTGAGCTCTCTGACCTCGAGTGGATTATGGAACTAGCTTTTTTGGTTGACATGCTGTGTTACTTGAGCAGATTGAACCTGAATTTGCATGGTAAGTTAAAATTGCTGCCTGACCTTGGGCAAAGTGTGTCTGCTTTTGTCAACAAACTGAAGCTGTTTTAGAGCATATTGAAAGGAGAGATTTGACGCATTTCCCACCCTGCTAAAAGCCAGCGGGCAAGTCACTATCACCGCCCTTCTTCTTCGAGTCCGTTTGAGCTAGATTAAGTTGCACCAAGCCGATGCGATTTTTTGGCATTGCTTTTACATTGTAGTAAGTCATCCATAATGCAAATTGTTCCAGTTTTTTCGCAAGTTAACAAATGGTTCATGGTTTGATTTTCTTTTCCACACTGGCAAGTGGTATCAGTGCTGGGGGGTATGTAGCCCCACTTCAGTAGAAGAGATTTGGTCTTGTCTACACCTGATCCTTAACGGTTGAGACAACGCCATTTATTCCATTGTAACTTGATCCTGGGGAGAGAGATTCTTGAACTGGGAAATTTTGGAGTTTATGCTGATCTGGAATATTGTCTGTGTAGTTCTGCCATAGGTTCTGTGTTTCGAGTTGGTGCGTGGTGTGCTTGTCGAGAGGTGGAGCAGTTCTTAAAAAACTCTTTCTAGATTTTAGTCTGGATGGGGCGGCTGTCAATCCGTACATGGGATGTCGTTGGTCCAAATTGCATTTTTGTCGTTCAGATTGGCTGGATACTTCACTGCGAATGCGGGGGGGGGGGGGGGGGGGGCGATTCCTGCCAAGCAGTACACCTTGTTAAGAGGGGTCGGTTTAAGGCATCCTGTAATTCGTCGGCATGTATCATTCAGAGCTGAATCGATTTTTCCTGCATGAGCTGATCTCTCCCACACTGGGCACGCGTATTCAGCTGTAGAAAAGCACAGTGCTAGAGCGGTTGTGCGCAAAGTATAAGGGTTTGCTCCCCATTTAGAATTTGCTAATTTGGAAAGCAGACCATTTCTTGATTGAATTTTAGCCTTTAGTTTTCTTGTGTGTTCTTTGAAGGAGAGGGTTCTATCCATTTTGACGCCCAAATATACGGGATATTTGTCGTGCGAGATTGATGTTCCATTCCATATTACGTTCATTTTGCGAGTAGCATGATGGTTGCGTAGGTGAAATAGACAGGATTGTGTTTTTGCCGGATTGCTTTTTAATCGGTTGTTTTGGTAGTATATGGTTAAGATTGGTAGTGCCTTTCGAAGATGCTGTTCAACCATTTCAAGAGATTTGTTTTGGGCGGTGATGCAAAGGTCATCTGCATAGAGAAATCTTTGTGTACTTTCTGGTAGAGGTTGGTCATTTGTGTAGATGTTATAGAGTAGTGGGGCTAGAACACTACCCTGGGGTAGGCCATTTTTTTTATTTCTCCATTTACTTTTTTTACCATTTAGAATAACATAGAAGCGTCGATTGCTAAGCATAGTTTGTGTGAATTTAGTCAGAGATGAATTTTTTGTTATCTCTAAAAGTTTGTGTAGAAGTTTTTGATGATTTATAGTGTCATAGGCAGCACTGAGGTCTACAAAAATAGCACCAGTCACCATTCCTTCCTCAAAACCGTCTTCAAAACCAATCGCCGCCTTGAATAAGCAAAGAGCTAGATATGTAACACTTCTTGAAACCCTGAAAGAAAACTTTGTGTCGCGGTTCCATGGTCTACAAATGAAAAGGCCGCAGATTAGGTTCCTTGTCGACCCATTTAATTTTGAGACAGACTGTTTGAAAGCCTCTCTAGTCTCAGAAGGGGCTGAGTCTGAATTGGAGATGATCGATCTTTGTGAGGAAGACAAACTGAAACCTGCTTTAAGGGAAGGGACCACTGAGTTTTGGAAAAATGTGCCAATGGGAAAATACCCCAATATCAAACGCGCTGCACTTAAAGTACTCTCAATGTTTGGGTCAACATCCGTCTGCGAGTCTGTGTTTTCTACCCTAAATCACGTGAAATTAAGGCATCGATCTGTACTGACTGACACCCGTGTGAAAGAGTTGCTTCGAGTGGCAACAACGGAATACAAGCCCGATTTGAAGAAGATTGTTAAAGAAAAGAAATGCCAGAATTCCCATTAACTAGGTACTATGCATGATAATAAATAGCTTGTAAACTTTTGTCATTATCATGTTGGTGTGTGACATTTACAATAAATCCAACTGAGCAAAGGTATGTGTTAATGTGAGTGAGTGAGAGGTGGGGTGATGTTTATGCGATCATTATATCTTGTGTATGATGAGGCTCTTTGCAGAAACGCAGTAAGAAATGTGGCTCTTGGTTTCTGAATGGCTGGCTACCCCTGCATTAAGCAATGCCACATTTCATGCAGCCGAAAGCAAGTTATGTTAACTTTACAGTATGTAGGTTTGAAGTATCGGTAGATTTTGGGAGTTTCACAAAAAGTCATTGTTAAATTCATAAATTCTATTGCTTTGCAGTATTGTGTAGTAGGCTATACCTGTAGTAGACTAGATATTTTTGAGTTGAAATTTTTACATCAGTTATCAGGATATATGAATCAAAGATCGTGTTTAAACCATACAGATCAGTTTTGCTACACATGTGAAAACTTTAAATGTGCATTCCGAAAAAAGAACTTGACAAGAAGTGTAGTAGTAGCATATAAGCAATGCTTTGAATGTGAGATTGGAAATATGCTGTAAAAACTGCTATGTTGGTCTTTCTCAGTAGTTATGTGGCAATGGAAAAGTTTGCCGTTTTAAAACTGATGATATGGCGAGAGCTACGAATTATTTTTCTCAATAAAAGAATTTAGGACATTCAAAACGCATGAAGTCAAATATGGTCTACCCAAAATGCTATTTCGCACTATACCCTCTCACTCATTCTCCTGAAAACTTACCTGTGCACTTTCCTCCTCCACTTTTATAGCAAGAATCTTTTGATAGGTCAGCAGAATCAACTGTGTCATCTCTGGCATCACAAAGTCTGGTCACAGCCTGCAATGAAGAGCCTCATTTGTCGCAAGAGTCCGTGGCCCCACATTTATTGAATCAAGATTTGAACGATGTGGTTTGAGAGTTAGGATTAATCAAAGACAAATCATAGCTTCTTGCTTCAAAACTGAATCAATGGCGCTTAATACAAAAGAGAGTTTATCGCCTCGCACAACATTAAAATCTTCAAGATTTCTTCTCTGTGCAGGATAGTGTGTGCTACTGTAGCAATATTGATAATCTGTGACAAATCATTAGGTGCTGGTCATGATCATACTGAGTGGAAATTGTTTATCGATTCCCGAATAGCAAGTTTTAAAACTGTGTTGCTTTGAAACGTAATTGAAATGTCATCTGTTCTTTTGGCGCATGGCTTTGGATTAATAGAAACCTATAACACAATGGAACTTGTTTTGCATTCAATAAAACATTCCAAATGCGATTGGAGCATCTGTGGGGACCTGAAAGTAATCGACCTTGTGCTATTAGGATAACCACGTTGGTGGATATGCAAATGTATTGGAAAAAGAAGCATGGAAACAGTTTTAACCATGAATTTTCTGCGTATGTTAGTATTATTGAAAACTTTATCAGCAGCTAAAAAACCTGGATGCAAGGATGTCACTAGAAATGCATTATCTTCACTGGAACTGGGACTTTCCTCCTTAATGTGGGCAAAGTAAGCAATGAATATGATGAGCGATTTCGTTGAAAGATCAAAAAGATGAAAAAAAGGTATCTGGATAAACACGGTGGCAGGCTACTGTTGGTTTCTGCAGCGAAAAAGTTGCACACTGCATAAACGCCCTTGCAATACGGACAAAGCATTTTTAATGATATCTCGCTGGAGCTGTTAGAACACTTTTTGCCACTAAATTTATTATTTCTCTACACGGCATCACATAAAGTTTGCTTAGTTTTATTAACAATTAAAATTGGAAAACAGTAATCAAACCCTAGCACAGTGGTTCCCAACCAGGGATCCTCGGACCCCTAAGGGGTTCGTGAAAAGCTTGCTGGGGGTCCGCGAGTGCATTGGAATTTGACAAAATTAATCAACAATATTCAAAATCAAAATAAACAATAGACAAAATTAATCAACAACCGCTTCGAGGCTGCATTTTCGGCTCTTGTTACTATAAAAACGAAACAGAGAAATCGTTTGGACGTTCAACATGATATGCGTGTAGCTTTATCAAAGACCCAACCACAGTTCAGTGTTTTGGTGCAAAAAAGACAAAAACAGGCTTCTTATTAAATTGCACCAGAGCACCTGTATTCGTTTGAAGTTACTTTTTTGATGGTTCTTGAACGTAAATAAAATGTTATGATTGAGCAATTTGTAATTTAATTCTACGTGCAATACTGAATTTAAAGTTGGCTAGCATTTGTAAAAGTAGTTTACCAAATTATTTGTTTAGGGTCGGTTTTAAAAATGTAGGGGTCCGTAAGCTATATAATTATTTGAAAGGGGTCCGTGACTAAAAAAAGGTTGGGAACCACTGCCCTATCAAGATAGTCTATCCAAGCGACTTTACTCCATATCAGTAAATGTTGAAATAGGGTCTGCTGTTTGTTAATAGCAGACCCTTTTTTAACACTTAGTTTTATTATAAAGATATGTAAAATGTCGAGACAACGCAGTTGCAGGTGTACAGCTGTAAATAAAAAATTTACTATATTTTTGTATTGTACCGGTATTAAAAATCTGTTTTTCTTAAATGTTTAAATAACTAAAATACCTGACGTGTTAGAGCAAAGGTAATGACAGATTTTATTTTAGCGCCCGAAATTCATTCTAGCATACCTCATGCCTAGCAAGCATCAAAAATTTTTTTGCCGACTGTATTCATGCCCATGTAGAAGAATATCAAGAATGGCTGCACATCTTTGCACAAGTGCGTTGTTAAACAATCTCTGCTTTGCAAAAAATAGCTAAAAAGCAAGAATTACAAATCGTGTAGTAAACAGCTAACGCCCTGTTTGTTTTCTTGTTTTGCTGTTCTTTTATTTTGCATTCTGCAGCATGCCAATTTTGTGTTTGTTAAGTCAGCAAAATTTTTAAATTGTCCAATTATTCTTTTAATTTGCTTTGTGTAGAATATTGTTTAGATAACCCAAAATAAGAGGCATTTTGTAATTTTCGCACTGTTAAAAGAACTAAACTGCTATGTTTTTGGTGCACCGCTAAATATATCAAGCGTCGACTATAGCCATTACCAACAGAGTTTCAAGTTTTTTGAATTAAACTTTCTTATGGTGTGACGTTTTTCTTAGAAAAAGTACGGCATGTTCACATTTGCAAAGTGATCATATCAATTTTTCATAACAATTTTTGCATTAATAATGGGAATATTAATTGTTGTGTTGAAACGCAAAAATTGTACATTACATTGCAAATACTTTTCTATATTGTTTGAAGTACATCTTATGCTGAGACAATCAAAAAGTAGCTGGTTTCCGCGAACTCATAAATTGCTTTCTTCGCGACGATTCACATGTGATGACGTGAGCACGTAATCCGATCAGTACTAACAGGTCTTGTTCTTTTGGTGGCCTTGGCAAAGCTGGCTTTACCCATTGGGCACTTGTGTGAACAGCAATGAAAAGTTAATGTGTTTTTGTGCACTTCCATAATTCTTGTGCATGAAATAGTCATTATCCTATTTTCTTCAATAAAACCAGTAATGCTCACAAAATAAGAATGTGTCACAAACTATTTTTGATACTTTTAAAAAGTGTGACCGGGAGGGAGATGGAAACACAGTCAAAGAGGAAGGTGGCGGCGAAATGGTGGTTGCATTCACAATTACAGAAATAATTTATTTAGTGGTAAGCCTATTTTAGGATTTGTTGCTGCCCATTTCGTGTATATATTTGTGGTATTGAGTTCTTTGGCTGCGCTATTTTTTGTTTCCGGCAAAGCGACAAAAGCGGTTATGCTTTCGCACAAAATCCTTCACCATATTCTAGTTGGGGTCCATGAAGCTAAGTGATTCTCAAACAATATGTTCTCCCTAAATTAAGTTTACAAAATTAGAGTTTTACAGATTCACCCATCGGGTACTTTAGTGAACAGTTACAAAAAATTTATATTTTTTCTGCACATAAGATTTTCACGACTTAGTCCTCTCTTTTTCCAGATAGAATTTTTAATTTCAAGTTTCCGGCTACGCCTTGGGTCTATGTACTCTCTTCATTGCCTACATGAACCCAAAAGGGCCTTGCGTTTTCCTTAGTTTGGAAGTAAGAAACACGTTTCTGATATTACGCTCTTGAAGCAAAATATCAAAACTACCTATCACGCGGTAAATTTCACGCATGGGCGTTGTTTTCTTTTGAATTTTCCTCAAACTTTCTCAAGTCCTTGCAGGCTACGCATTATGTTGCATGTTTTTTTTCTGCTTGACGTTCCGAGGAGAGTTAAAAGAGTCCATACTTTTCTTCACATTTTTAGGTTTGATCCCGGTAGCTCTATAAAGCTATTATAAAGCAAAAATCAATGATGTCTGCCATGTGGTGCGATTTCATATAGTGAGGATGTTCTTCTTTTGATTGCCCCTCAGTTTTTCTCATGATCCTGCTGGCTAAGCATTATGTTGCATGTTCGTTTCTCCTTGCTTAGGCATGCTCAGAAAGCTAAAGAGTCCTTGCTTTTCCCAAAATCATTAGGTTTGATCCCGGTGGCTCTATAAAGTTATTATCAACCCAAATAGAAAAAATGTTTCTCCTAAGTATTGTACGATTTTATCCCGGCAGGTCATGCCATCACCAGTGCCGAGTTAAAATGTATCGATTGATACAGCTTTGCCGGCTTCGCTGAACAAACATTTGTAAGAGCAGCAACGAGAAGTTTTAGAACATATAGGCCATAGTTCCTGTACATGCACGTAATGTTGATCATCTTGGTCTTCTTATCAAGACTGGTGATACCCCCAAAGAAATAATGATGTCACAAACTATCATTCGTACTTTTTATAGTGGTAAGAGGCTGGTGAAACAGTCAATAATGATGGCGGTGCCCAAATGGTGAGTGTTTTAACAATCAAAAAATTAGAGCACACTTTCATATTTATATTGCGATATTTAGTTCTTTGACTGCGCTGTTTGCTTTAATTCTTTCATAGCATGAAAAGGGGCCATGTTTTTTCCCAAAGCCATAAACCTATACCAATGGGCGACTATCAAGCTATTTTCAAGCTGAAACGTTTCCTCTAATTCCAGTTTTACAAATTAATGCTATTGTTTTATTTTGATCTTTTCTTAAACTTGGGATTTAACTTTGTCCATTATTCCCATCTCCCCACTTTTAAATGAAGGTCAGTGTTTTGTACCAATACAAAGAACCTATCAATTACAAATATCAATAATGGTCTTTACTATTTAAGTTCGCTATCAAAATGATAGTGGATAATTATGCTGCCTGCTGCTGTTCTCACTATATAGTAATAAGCATTGTGATGTCATTTAAAATTAGGACGTAAAAGTGCTTTGTAAAAGCATTCAAGACAGAAGAAAAAAGCATTCTTACAAACCACTTATACGAATAATTGTTTGTTGCACCTGGATACAGCGTAAGATGTTTTAGAATTACTTTAGCAAAAACTAACGTTTGTTTATGCGCAATCGATTAAAAAGAAACATAGGTGGTAGCGCGTAGCAACTACATGTCTCTCAAGTTTATCTCATGCGGGCATCGTTTTATTTGACCGTGTTTTGTCTTACTTCCTTCCTAATCTAAACAGACTTTTATCCGTTAAATTCAGCAAGTGCTTGGAAGTATATCATAGTTGCTGTATGGCTGCAAGGAAATTCATATGTATTTTCATGATTAAGCTATTAAATATTAGGATCGCTACACACAACTTTTTCGTTATTGTGAGGAGCGAATTCACATAGGTTAACGCTTCTGGCTGCGTTCATGTTGCTTGGTCTTGACCCAAACGCCTCCACGCAAAAACCAAACAAACCCGAAATGAAACATTCACAGTTAAGTTAATGCAATAGCAGGGGCCCATTAATAATGCCGAGGTTAAGAATATCAAATCAGCTGGCTGTGGCAGCCTCACGCAATTGCAAAGGAAATTGCTTCAACATGTAAATGATGTGTAGATGGACACTAATATTTTGTTTTCAAACCCTTAAACAGGACCATCTTTAACCCTTCCTTTTTTCTTGGAAGATGACCAAGTGTTTTGCTTGGTGTAGGTTATATTTTAAAATTTTTAGAGACTTAATTTTTGGATTAACCTTGATGAATATTTTGATGGATATTGCCAAGGATTTATCCAAATCCATCCATGCAAGTTTGTTAGGTCAAATAGGATAGCTGTTAATTTAAAAATAGAGCATGGTGTATGGCAACCAATTTTTGATTAGCCATTATGAACTAATCCATAGCTCTAACCAACTAGAGTCACATATTGCTTCAAAACAAATTTACTAAGCTTTAAAACGACAGTAATTGTTAGTACGCTCGTACCTTATAACTTTTATGATTCAAACTTACCTGTTTTTACTCAGCTTACCATCTTTTAGGAAGTGTAAAAAGTTACACCACTAGTGATAAAGCTTGGTATGGCATGAAAGCTAATACTTAAAGTACATATTATCTACTATTGGAATTGCCTTAAAATACACTATAATTTGGTGTCATAAGTTTGAAAATCGGTTAGGAAATGAGATCACAAATCAGTTTTTAAGTCAACTGACTGTGTAAAAATGTTGCTACTTTTGAAATAATTATCATATGATGATCTCTGTAAGCGATGGACTGTGCTAATCTAACCAGACAGCATTGTAACATTATATAGCGAGTTGTAAGCGTGCGAGAAAAAAGAGAGAAAAAGGATGCTTAGAAGGCTCAAATAAAGAATGGCTCGTTGCTTTGTCAAATGAGCTTAAATTGTTATAGAGTTGATTTTATCGAAATCATCTTATTAATATCTCCTGAAAAAGCGTTTCTATGGCCAATAGTTTTTGAGAAAATACAGCTAACAAATTGTGCAATCAAGTATTGGTTGTGACGTCATCTTAGATCTCAAAAGGATAAAAATTTTAGGAAAGTGACTGGTTGGATGCTAGCTTTCGTTTGAGCTCAAAATAGTTTTGCTCTGTCAAGAAATGTAAATTTATAAAATTATTGTTGATAGTGACGTCACAAAGACCTTATATCACTCACCTCGAGATGGTAATTAATTGTGGCAAATTTGATGTTTGTACGTACAGTAGTTTCGTAGTAGTTGGACTGCACGTACGTAGACAGGTGCAGAGAGAATCGCGCTTTGTATGTATACGTAGATTTGCGGTGCATAAGCAAAGTAGCACAAAAAAACGTTTTGCAGTTTTTTGTGTGCCGATAGCCGTTTCTCGCTTTCTATGAACACACGAAGATGAACTGTTTCCATTTATTAGTCGGCACGGCAGGACATGTTATATACCAGGGGTGGGCAAAGTTTTCATTAGAAGAGCCACGTGCGGAAATGTAAAACTACGGCAGAGCCACAAATTCCGTTTGAAGTGTTAATACAAATACAATAAAAAAACAAGCTTTACTCAAAATAATTTAATAGAAACAAACACAACAATACACAATATTACAGTTTTTGCACGATTTTACCAGCATTTGATCAACTGTGGATTTCCATTCTATTAGCTAGCTTCCAAAAATCTGGGCGATATGATGTCAAGGCGGAGCGAATTAATTCGCTCTGGTGTTCATTTGTTAGGCTTGCACGATATTTTGATTTTACAAATTTCATCACAGAGAATAAAGATTCACAGCAATATGTAGCGCTAAAAACAAAAGCAGCCGTGCACTGGTGTTTTTAAGTTTTGGATATTTACGCTCCATTACCTGTTGCCAGAACTCCACAGTAAAGTGGCACTTATTGAAATTTTTTAGAGCCAGATCTTCTTGCAACTCGGTCAGTTCCATTTCTGCTGCAGATACCTCTGTGACAGAAGATTGACGAACTAGATAGGAATAACGGAAAGTTTTTGACGTTATGTCTCTTTCAAAAACTTTAGTTTTGTTCTGAAAACTAATGACGGTTTGAGCAAGGTCTGATATGATCTTTTCAGTACCTTGGAGCTCTAAATTGAGAATTTGTAGATGCTTCATTATATCAGTGAGAAACATCAGGTCTTGCATTCATGCATTACTTTTTAGCTGAGGATAACATTTTCTCTTTTCGTTAACAAAAAGATTGACAGGCTTTAACAAATTCACAAACCTACTCAGTACATTACTTGTTGACAGCCATCTTACAACGCAGTATAAAGAAATATCACTTTGCGCATCTTCTAACTCCAACTCTTCTACAAACTTACGGAATTGCCTGTGGTTTTTTCCATTTACGCGTATAAAATTTACTATTTCAAGGACAGTTTTTATGACATCTTCATACGTGCGGTGTTTTGCTGCAATATGTTCACGATGGATGATGCAATGTATTGGAAGGAACTCTGGAAAGTTAGGATCGCACGTCATAAGTCCAATTAATCCGACACGTTTACCCTCCATTGCTGGTGCACCATCAGTCGCGACACTGACAAGTTTATTAAGAGGTACATGAAATCTTGTCAAAGCTTCGTCGAGTGCATTTTTAATGTCAACTCCACGAGTTGTTTCTCTTATTGCCACCAAGTCGAACAACTCTTCTTTGATGGTAAGATCAGATGAAACATACCGAACAAATATCGCTAATTGGAGATTATCTTGTATGTCTGTTGATTCATCGATAGCAAAACTAAATGCAAGGGAACTTTTCAAGTCGCTTTGCATTGCCACTGCAATATCTGCACTTATCTGAGAAATGCGCCTTTGTGTAGTTCGGCGCGAACACGGCATTTGCGCTATTAAGCGCTGAAGCTTTTTGTTGTTGGGATCCAACACTGCGACCGCATCAGTCATATTTTTCTGCACAAATTCAGTCGGAATATGGGTGTTTAGAACGAGCAATGTTCCAAGACATAAGAAAAGAAGCTTCAGTTGTCGCATCAGATTCCTTACTGAATACTTTCATAAACCGCTGTTGACTTGCTAGCGCAGATTTTAACTCAGTTAACTTGCTTTTTCTTCCGATTTTGGTGGAAGCTTGCTTGAAAAGTTTTTGTGATTCATTTCATGATGGCGTTTTACATTACTGCCTTTGTTTTGACCGAGCAGCTTATGGCAAATTAGACACAAAGGTTTATTTTTTATGAACAGTAACTACGTAATCTTTTTCCTACTCTACATTAAAAGCTCTGTTTTCTTCTTCATATTTTGGTTTCTTTGTATTCGCTGATGCCATCTCACTTCGTTTCGCAGTGTATTTAATATACTTGTGACTTCGACTTCAGTATGGTTAACTGACTGTTTGAAATAGCACACAACTGTAAATCAAATCTACAGCACACTTCTGAGTCTGACATATATACCTACTTCACACTTCGCACTGCAATGCTTACAATGAACGAACGAATGATTTCCACGCTATGATCCGACTTAGCGCCTACTCGTCTTAAAAATCTTTTCTTGACCTAATTCCAACTGTGAATAACAGTTTATTAAGAATTAATGGCGTCCTATCTTGGTGAATACTAAACAAGCTATTACAATTAGATAGCTATGAAACTAACTATTATGTGTAACAATACAAACGAATAACAATTGTAAACTGTTAAACTACGATATTATTGTTCAAAAGAAGAGCCGCAAACGAAAGGCCGGCGAGCCGCATGCGGCTCGCGAGCCACCCTTTGCTCACCGTTGTTATATACTCTAGGTCAGTGGTTCCCAACCGTTTTAATGGCCTGCACCCCTAAATTGTTATAATATGTTCTCGCACCCCTAAAATATCTTAATATGTTCTCGCACCCCTATAGTGTTTTAACATGTGAAGAATAAGGCCATTTTTGGAGATCGGTACCATTTCAGGCCGGAGCAGGCAAATTACGCAGTGTCCTCACCATTGTCGCAGAGGTGATCTCCAAAAAAAAAAAAAGGTCATCACCGATCTTGCAAACGCAAATATGGCAACCCTGGTCAAGATGTGGCCGATTTTGAAGTCTAGGCTGAAATTGCGTGTGTTAACCTTCTTTTTTTGGAGATCAGCATCGTTTCGGGGTGAATTGAAGGCCGCGCATTAGGCATGCTGTAATTAGACACTGATTGTGCAGAACTATTAGCAGATGATGAACTGAGCATGACAGGACAAAAATGCAACACAAAAATCTGAATGACCATCTCGCACCCCCTAAGATGCTGCCTCGCACCCCCAAGGGGTGCGAGCACCCCTGGTCTAGGTATAACTACCCTAGCCACGTATGTATAAGCAGTTTTTATGTGCTCTCCAACTCAGCACGAAATGCACGAAAAATTGGAAAAGTTTTCTTTGTGCTACATCGTTTGAGTACGACAAACAGAAATTGTTTTCAAGAGTATAAATACATCTTATATTTGTAGTTTTCTCAAACTAGCGGGCGTATTTTAATTGAGGCATTTTAGCTCATAATCGGTTCTGATTGACAGAGGAGCTTTGCAGAGATCTTGTAGTTTGGAATATGTCGGCATCTGTCAATCTAACTGGTTAATACCAATAATTTGTTATAATGATGCAATCTGCCTACAAGTGCTCAAAACCTGACTTGCTAATGATAATAATCTGTCAGATAGTTGTGTAGGTTACAGGCTTATCTACTCTACAAATCTAACTTTAGAAACCAATGCTAACAATCATTTTTCCACAACTTCGAAAGCAATGCTATCAATCATTGCTGCGCAACACTCCAGGGAATATCTAGCAAACCAAACTGCTCAAAATTCGAGTTACTTCCTAATTCTAATCCCTGTTTTCAATCAAAATGTGCGAGTACTGGGATTAGTGTTACCCAAAATAAGCGTAAAATTAAAAATACAAAAAATACAATTAAGCGATATAAAAGTTTAAATAATGTTATCAGTTTAGTAACTACAAATGATGATTGTTAAAAGTCAAAATTTTGACTGTATTCAAATCTTCAAGGGGCTCTGCGGCTCCTACGGACGGACCGCCACCACTTCAACCCATACTCGATTTCGCAGACTTATACCCAGGTTGAGTTGACGTTTTCTTGGAATTCAAAACTCGCTGAACTAATTTCTTTTGTTTGTCAGTGCTTTTTGGCTAATTACAAATCGTTGATGTTGTCAAAGCCCCGAACAAAACGAAAGTTTAAATCGCAAAAGCTCGAGTGTAAAGAATTACCGTAGTTACGCTGACCGTTAGTTCGTCACAACGCTACTGTGAGATAATTTCAGATCAGTGATAAAGTATATCCAGGGCCCGCTTCTCTTCGAAACACAGCAAGTTGTTGAACTCTCATTCACGTGCATTGATCCTCATATTTTGTAACCGGAGATGCTGTAGTACATCCAACGCTGCTCGGTCATGCGGCATGAACTTCTCGAACGGCGCGACGCCACCAAGCGAAGGTGGTTGGCGGCTTCTATCAAAACTTATGCGCAAATTGCGATTTTTAAAAAGATGTGACTGTAATTGCAGCAAAAGAGTCGTTGGATCTGTGTCCCAATCTTATTTTTTCAATCTCTTAAACGCATGAGTAGAGTGAAATTCCAACCCGTATCCATGTCATTCAATCAAACGATGGTTGTTTGCTTTGGCTATAAGTGTAGAGCACGATGTAGCTAAAGGCCTGTTCTAGCATGTGATTAGGTTAAGTAGTGGCCATTTTATAGTCTATAACCAGAGGTAGTCAGTAACGATGTAGCTTTACTTAAGTAGATTTTGCACCAACGAGCTGCTTACGCGAGTAGTTTTAGTTTTTTCAACTTTTACTTGAGTAGCTATAATTTTTGCTTTAGTGGAAGCTACAAGTTTGATGTATGTTAATTAGGAATGCTGTGTGTCAGCGTAAGAAACGGATTTGAATTCAAGTTTTAATCTTTGGCAACCCTATATTGAAAAGAATCATTTTTGATTTGAATTTTAAAGACCAACTGGTAGGCCTACTATTGTTGAATGTTAACTTGGCAAGGTGTCATGAGTTATCATCAGTGGGAAATGTTGTCATACCTTTTAATTAAAAAAAAAGTTTTTAGCGTTAAAAATGAATTCAAACACTTTTCAGTGTTTAATTTTTTGCAATATCTTTTATCTTCCCACTCGTTCATAAATTTATTCACAAACCAGCTACTTTTCTTGTCAAGGGAGGAGCAAGGGGGGGGGCAATTGTCCACAACGTTACTCCAACTGTTGAGCACCAAGCAGGAGAGCTGCGTCTGTAAACGCTCTTTTTAAAGTGTTTGCAATGGCTTGACAAGGGAATTGAACCCACGTTTACTTGCTGCGAAGCAGAAGTTCTAACCGCTACACCACCGCGCCTGTCATCGCCACAAAGCCTGACTCAGTTGCTACTTGTAGCGTCGACTACAGCGAGCGTTGCGACTTTAAGCTGGGAGATAAAACGTTGCTAGAAAACCCCCAACTATCTTTTTTTAGCATTCCTTTGATTGCTAGATGCCCTCGCTAAACTTCAACGGTTTTGCAGCGCTTGCACGGCGAGCTGGCGTTGGACGATGAACAACTCGCGCAAGTGTTCGACCGACTTGATCAAGACCAGAGCGGATGTCTTTCGTTTGAGGAATTCCGTGACGGGTTTGGTGAGTTTTAATAGGGGTTGACTAGGGAGTAAATTGTTTGGGTTGACGAGGGAGATTGCCCCCCAAAAACACTTCGCACCGTTAATTGTGTCAAAAACAAGGACGAAAGTTCGGGGTGCAACGCGCAAGCTTTTTATTCTCATCACACTTTGTAGGTCGTGCTTCAACCTCATTGGCACATAGAGGATCACAAACAGCGGTTATGAATGACCGATGCTGATAATGCGGTCACCTCAGTTGGAAGCTGATTTGCATCTAAAAGTCGTGAAACCTATTTTTCATGAGAAGGCAATTACGTCGATATCGCTTTGAAAAACAGTTTTGCCAAAAGCTTTGATTGTCGCACACATCAGTAAAGACATGCGCGAAATTGGATGGGCAATAAGTTTATAGTAATTTGCAGCCGGTTCACCCTAGTTGTTTAGGAAAGATTTCTTTCAAAGCTTCGCCTCGTCATTTTTTGGGATGCGGGATTTCCTTGTTTAGTTGCCATGATCTCACCTCATTGCTGTACTTAATGGCGAGTTGGTTTTGCAAAAAAATAAAATGTAATTGGCAATACAATAAAAACATGATGGAAAAATTAAAAAGATGTAACCCCTAACCAAATGTATTTTCAGGGGGGTTCCTTGGTCTTTCTCCCACCTACGAAGAACAATCGATAGTCACTGCACATTCAATGAAAAACGACAATTTATTATCTGCAAATGCCACTCAATTGGTTTTTAGGTGATAAAACCGCTTTTTTTCAACTTTTATGTATTGCTTTTTATTTAAATTGCTTTTGAAAATATTTTTGGAATTCGGCTCAAATCAACCGTAACACTCTGACGTATTATTGGTAAAAAATAGGTTGCGCTCGTCAAAGTGAACGCGTCTTCACGTAATACTTTGTCGTACGCTTGTACAATACGCTAGCAACCAATCCCCTCCCCCCCATCGCGCGTGCATCAGCTTTCTGCAGCCGATTTGAAATTAACCAGCTTAACAAAAAAATTAATCTAACGATTTCAGAGGGCAGTTCGTCGATTTTGAGCTTTCTAGCAAACTCATCACCTTCGAGTTTGCTGTTGTTTCAGAGAATCTCCCTGGCCTCTTCAGGATGAAACTTCTGATGAGGTTGAATCTCGCCTCCAAGACGTGCTGCAAGAATTGAACGAAGCGAAGAAAGAGAAAGAAGCGATGGCGCGAATATTGAAAGAGTGAGCGGACGTGTTTGCACGAACATGCGCCACAGTTGGACGCGGTTTGCTAAGTTTGTGTTAATAGGAGATGCTTGCTGTGGCGGCGAATTAAGCTTGAGCACAGTGTTAGGCTTACGCGGACGCAATTAAATCACAAGCTCCTCGTCAATGAATCCAAGGCTTAGGCGTAATCCGTGGAATATGCAGAAGATTGCATATTTCTGATTGCAGTTTCCGCTAGGTGACACTGTTGGTAAGTTTTCTCAGATCATGATTGATTGGATTTGCCTCTAAACCTCACGCCTTTTACAAGAATTTTGGGGTGGGATTCAAACCCATATCCATACCACCAATCAGCTGAAAAATGGTTAATGATTTATAGCTATAGAGCAGAGCTCCGCAACCAGGTGCCGCTAGGCGATGCTACGTGTTCCGCGCTGTAACTGCAACAGAAACATTCTTCTTTTTTAGCAAAAGTTGTTATCTTGTGAAAATTTTCTGGTTGCTATACCTCTACGAGTGGGAATAGTAAATTTTAAGGTGCAATTGCTTATACGAATGGGAATGGCAAATTTGCTGGTTGAAATGGCTTATACGAATGGCAATGACAAATTTGCACGTTACAATGGCTTATACGAATGCGAATGGCAAATTTGCACGTTACAATGGCTTATACGAATGGCAATGACAAATTTGCACGTTACAATGGCTTATACGAATGGGAATGGCAAATTGGCAGGTCACAATGGCTTATACGAATGGGAATGGCAAATTTGCACGTTACAATGGCTTATACGAATGGCAATGACAAATTTGCAGGTCACAATGGCTTATACGAATGGGAATGACAAATTTGCACGTTACAATGGCTTATACGAATGGGAATGGCAAATTGGCAAATCACAATGGCTTATACGAATGGGAATGACAAATTTGCACGATACAATGGCTTATACGAATGGCAATGACAAATTTGCAGGTCACAATGGCTTATACGAATGGGAATGACAAATTTGCACGTTACAATGGCTTATACGAATGGGAATGGCAAATTGGCAGGTTACAATGGCTTATACGAATGGGAATGGCAAATTTGCACGTTACAATGGTTTGTTCGAATGGAGAATAGCAAATTTGCAGGTCACAATGGCTTATACGAATGGGAATGGCAAGTTTGCAGGTCACAATGGCTTATACGAATGGAAATAGCAAATTTGCGCGTTACAATGGCTTATACGAATGGGAATTGAAAATTTTCGGATTGCAATGGTTTGTTCGAATGGACAATGGCAAATTTGCAGGTCACATTGGTTTATACAAATGGAAATGGCTAATTTTAAGGTTACAATGGCTTGCACAAATGAGAATTGCAAATTTGAAGATCACAATGGCTATACAAATAGGAATTGCTAATATTCAATTGGGGAATGGCGAATTTTAAGGTCACAGTGGTTATACGAATGGGAATGGCAAATTCGCAAGTGACAATAGCTATAGGAATCGGAAACTGCAAATTTGCAGGGGTAAATGCAAATTTTAAGGTCACAATGGCTCTGAGAGTGGGAACGGCCAGCTTGCAGATTACAATGGCTATAAGAATGAGGAATTGCAAATTTGCAGGTCAAAATGGCCATGCAAATGGCGAATTCTAACTTCAGACTGCACACTGAGCATTGATTACGTTTTTTGACGTCACAGTGAGTTGTATGTTCCATCTTTGGAAGTTGCCCTGCTAGGTGTCAGTGTAGTCGGTGATTTGCGCGTTTTCAGTTGTCAGCCGGCGGTCTTTGAGCGATGAGCTCGTATTTTATTTGTTGGTGTATGTTTTAACTTCGTTTCATTTAAAGTAATTTATTCGTTTGTATCAATTAGAATTGAATGAATAAAAAATTCTGTCCATAGTAAAATTATAAAAAGACTAATAAAGCTCAACCCCATAATTTATAAATTTAGGAATACGGTGAGGTCCCGAGGACAAAGACACCAAACATTTTTTTGAATAGCACTTCACTTTACTGTTTTACCAAAATTTTATTCCTATCTTGTAGGCTTTCTAGAAAACGATTATTGTAGGTAAGCAACAAAACATATTAATATGCACCACAGACATGTTGTAATTAATTCACACGCAAAAGCATTGGGCGAAGGAATATGGGCATGGTGCAATGGACAATTTGTATCAATGTATGTTTGGGCGTAAGAAATAAGTTATTAGGTATTGGAAAAAACTGAAAATGGAATAAGTGGTTTGTAGCACTAGCATTATGTTATAGAAGCAAAATATAAAGCCAGCGCTTCATCCGCACTTGCCACGGCTATTACAGTAAACAAGCCATCCATCACAAATTTACAAAATAAGAAAAAAGTAGGTTCAAAATCCACTTTTTTTGGAGGGCATTTCTCCTTCTGTCGAAAAAGTTTGAAAGGGAAAAGGTAGAAGGGTATTGAAGCAAATTAATTGGATTATCTGCGTAAAGGAAATTTCAATTGATTTTCTGGATTTGTTGTCAAGGCAGCGCCGGATTTTTATGGCGGAAATATTTGTCCCTCTTCAAGATGATCGCCTGCTTTTTTGAGGTCAACTTGCTGTTGAGGCCCTGTGTTAAGATTAAAAATATCTTATAAAAGCGTGGTACCTCCTTATTATGCTAGCGCTTGCTCCTCCAGTTAAAAGGTGTGGAAAGAGTTATTCCCTGCTCCGGTTTTTCGCATCCCAAGATGAGTTCTTCAGTTTTTTTTCAAATCTGCCGAGCTTATGTGTGCAAATAAAATTTTCATCTTTGATATTAATCAAAAACGACTAACAATTCTGGTATTCTGTTTCAAAATGTTGACCGAGAAATTCGACCTGCATTTTGGAATACTGAACCAAACGTACAGCATTTGTGGTCATTGAAACGTTGGGGTTAATTCAAACACCCCGTTAAAATTATTAATGAAAGATTAAGTGCTTTCGCATTCCTTGTGCTGCGGTTTTGATTGAGAGGTGCGGTCAAATTGTGAGTTTTCTAAGTTTGCCGTGAGTAGCAGAAAGTTTCGGAGAATTGCTCTACAGCAGGATCTATATGAGGTGAACTCCTTAACAACTTCGGCATTCCCAGCTCAATAGGTGTACGTTAATCACGATGTTCTGTCTTAAACTTTAGGTCGTTTTTGTTGCTATGATAGTGATGAAATAGTAAGAATGCTTTATGACGTAGGAGATCAGAATCTTATGAGAAGCACATGCAGCAACTTTCTGAAGAAATGGAGGAGCAGATAAAAGAAGATCAAAGAAAAACTTTTGAAAAAGAAGGTGATGAGGGTTGTGAATTGGAAACCATGGACATAGGGACTGTGCATTACCGATCCGAAGTGGGGTCCATACCGTGGGACGACCCTTACTAACATTGGGTTACTTTAGAAAAGTTATTCCAGCCAATATTTAGCATGCCTTTTCCTAATCAGAATATGGTTTAAAGAAAATTACGTCATGGTGTTGGTGCTCTTCTTTCTGGGGGCGACAGCATGAATGGAGTTTACGGAGCTTTAGGAGGCGAGAGACTCCGATCGAGAGATAAAAATGAAAAAAGCGTCGCAAACTAAGCGCGGCCTGGCGAATCTGTTGTAGGAAGATGACGTCATCGTTAATGTTTGCAGTGATGAGGGAGCGGAACGTGTCCTCGGACCTCAAGAACCAGCTACAAGAAAAAGAAATGTATCTCAATGACGTCATCATACGTCAGAAGGCGCTGGAAGAGCAGTTGTTGAAGTTGAAGTCAAGAAAGCATCACGTGACGAACGAAAACGCTCAGCTGTTACAGGTAAAGCGCATGCACGTTACTACAAGACGCATTGTTATACTAACATCTGGGATCCTATCTACACTGCGTATCTTTGTGTCAAGTGAAGCAGGAAACGTTCGGAAAGTTTTGATAGCAGACATGTTTCCTCAAAAATGCTTGAGGTCGGGGCTGTTAAGACAAAAGTATATTTATCGTCATGAAATAAAGCGCTCTAGTCTCGCGCGGCTGCACTCGATGAATGACGTCATTTTGTTCAGCTCAACGAAAGTCTCGCCGCGGAATTGCAGACGACCCGCAAAGAATTGGAGAGCACGCTCCTGCACATGGAAGTCCTGCGGCAACGAAGGGAGGAGAAGGTAGGGACGCGCGCGTGAAGAGGGGCTCCTGCAACGAGGCTTAACTCAGGCGTGACGCTGATGAGGAATTATAGGTCACTAATGTAAATCTATTTCGAATCTTTTTGTGTTTGGGACAAAAGTGTCATCACCAAACTTCTGAAAGTTAGTTGATTTGGTCAAGAAATGATGGGCTTTCTCTTTCCAGCAAGCATTGTTCTCGCCATTGTTGAATCTAATTTTGCAGGAAATGGCGGAGCAAGCTGAAAAGGAGGCGTGGAGGCTGGATGTGGAGAAGAAGAGTTTATTGACACAACTGCAAATTCTGAGGTTGCCTTTGTCCTCCACGAAAATGTTGCACGTCTTTGAATAAACCATGATTTCATTTTTAAAATATTTTCAGATTTAATTGTGTTGGGACCACGTTGGGGCGTGATTTGTGGAGCATAATCATTCGCAAAAATGTGCGATCATTCAGCCAATTGTTTACTATTTAATGCATTGCACATAACTTTCCATATAACATTGCAAAAAGCTTGCTGTAGCATATTTATGAAAGTTTTTGCCCGACTGCTCTTTAAGGTAAATCATGAGCAAGGAAATGAAAGAAGTGATGGGCACTTTTGAAGCAGAGAGATCAATGATTTCACGATACATGTAATCCAACTCTGATTGGCCAGGAAGAGGCCTATTACTTTTGGGTAGTAAACAAATTCCTTTGGTCAATCTAGATTTGGATTGACTTTTTAAACATATTTTTTAAAACACTTGTATTTATTGACATTGAAACTGAAATTTTATGAACAAAATCAAAATATTGCTGGAGATTGAGGAACGTTCATAGTTTTAACATTTTGGGCGTCCATTACTTTTGAGTGGCCCTAAACATTTAAGGATTCGAATTGCAGACTAGTAGTGGCAATTAATGTAATAAGCACGTTTCTATTATCACATAATCACTAATTGAAGTAACAATACATGAGCATGGTTTATTGGCAATTCATCGATATGCCTCGCTATATTTACAAAAAGCGGCAACAGATTTGAAAATGTAAAAATATTCTCCAATCTGTGATCAGTGCAGGCTTTATTTGCAGGGAACATAATAGGAAATTAAGAGACGACAAAGATGAAGTACTGTTGCATCACAAAGTAAGTGTAATTGTATTTTGACGTCACTAACACCATGCTTTCTTGCGTTGCTTCCATCTTTGGTCCTTGAATGGAGAGCCTCAACGATTGTTTGGTTTATTGCAGAATTTTCAATCAGCGATGAAAACCTCCACTCCTACACAAAAGCGCCCTCTTGCGACACAAGGATCAAACGTTGGCAAGTATTTTGCTGAAGACGCGGGTCGATGGTGAGCGAAGTGATTGTTCAGCGACATCTTGCGGATTATATACGGATGTTGCCACTCCGCTTCATTGCGGGAGCGATGCTCGCATAGAATGTGCGCGGTACTGTTTCTAGAGAGCGACGGTTTTTCCTGCTTCTTTGCACCTCCTGCGCCAGGGAGCCACTGTGCCAGTAGTGCAAGCTACTCTGAAACAGATTGCACCTCAAGTCCTACGCGTGATCGTAAATATGCGCTTGGATGCTGATTATGGAGAAACAAAACTTTGCGCTGGTTGGCTGTTTCAGTGAAGCGCTTATGTTGAAAAAAGTCTGCTGTCAATAAACAGCTTTGATACTTACTGTATATTGTATAAATGTCTAAGGTGACTTTATTACTGTTTATCGATAGCAGACTCTTTTCAACAACTACTGATATGGAGTAAAGTCGCTTAGGTAGACTATCCTGCTAGGGTTTGATCACTGTTTTCCGATTTTAGTTGTTGTTGTTGTTGTAGTGAAGCGCTTGCAAATGATTTATATATGGAAACCGTGAGTGAAGGCGGAGAAATGCTGGACCGTCCCAACATTTTGCCCCTCGATTGCCCATTTCCTGGCAACAATCACCTTGAAGATCCCGGGTCATCCGTTGTAGAAACCGACTCCACTTCAAAGCGGCGCAGAAGCAGAGCTGAGCAGTTCTACAGGAAACTTTCGCAAGTTCCGGATGGCTGCAGTTCCCCGGAAAGCAACTTTCAAGAGGAGCAAAGATCAATCGCTGAGGAATTGTATCTAAGTGCAACTGAGCGTTGTCGAGGTAGGACGTGCTCTTACTCCGGTTATTCTCTGCTTGATCAAATTGCAATCCTTCTCTACTTTGTGATGGAAGAACAAAGCACAACATCCTGATCCATCCTAAAAATTTGATCAAGCTAGGGCAAAGTATTCCACAGTTCTTTGAGGTTTGAGATCTCCATAAAATAAGAAGTAGTTTACATAAGGTCAAAGGATTTTGGCCACAAAAGCCTGGTAATTTTGAAATGATTTATTGCATCCGAACAAACATGTTTTACGCAGACTTTATGAAAAACATGTCTTTTACATTTTCAATGTCGTCCCGTTTTGGTTTGCACAAGATTCGATGCAAACCGCAAAATTTTGAATAATGCGACGACGTGTGCATACTTCAACAAATCGCTATAGCTGGCCAAGGGAGCGAGGCTTTTTATCAGTTACGCGTAAGAAGAACGCTTCTTCTTTAGCAGCTCTACATCAGAAATCAATAGGCACAAGATAATGGTCCATGCCTAGAACACTCAACCTGTGTCTGCAAGCTCCAAAATCTGTTTCCAAGCAGTGTGTACCAATGGACAACAGTCTTGTCTGCTGCATTGACAGATGCACCATCCTATTAGAACCACAAAATTTCTCGCAGTTTGGTATGTACGATTAGTCAAGTTTCTCATCAATGCGATCCAACACTTTCCCGCAGCACTATCCATTGACTGTCGCAATTTTTTTCTTTTGTCTACTGACCCAAGCATTCATTTTTATATTCAATTCGCACAGAACAGCCACTTTTAGGTCTTTTATGCCATTGACCTCTTCAGGTTTCTCATCTCGCCTGTAAGTAATATTGTGGTAATACACGGCACCACAGAGTTGAGAGTAAGCCTCATCAGTGAACCAAACCTTGTCAATGAATCCAGATGCCGATTCAATTCTTCTGCTAATGTGTTGCGCATTTTAACTTATTTCAACCTGCTCCTGCAGCTTTTCCAAGTCTTGTGGTGATTCTGCAGTGGAACCTACTCGATCGCTTTGTCAAAGTGAGATGAAAACTTGTTTTTGACGTTTCAAGCTCTTGGCTCTTTCGCCCGAGAGGTTATTTTTAACTCCGTTGAACAGAAGTATGGACTTCTGTCCACATTTTTTGGGGATGTCCAGGTCGTTATTAATCCAACTTCTCACTATAGGCGGTCAAGGTTGTGCCTTAAGCCAAGAATTTTTGAGCAGTGTATTGGATGAAATTTTGTTTTTTAAAGCTTCATTATAGCGCGTTTGAAATTCTCTAGCAAGACGTCGGGAACAGTAGCTTATCATTTTGACGCCAATCACCATTCCACGACTTCCGATTTGCTCTTTAAACCTGCTTTATACTGCGGCCAAGCGCTGCTTAAAACTTTGTTTTATTTAGGATTAGTCGCAAATAAAGGACAGCATGCGACTAATCCAAAATAAAACTTAGAGTAGATCACGGATACTTTGTGGCAGTGCGATTGCTACCATGTCAAATCGAAGTATATTTGTAATTTAAACAAGACAAGAACATAGCATGAGAGATTTCAGAGATTTTTTGAAACCTCATAGAATTTTGAAAAACACGGTGCGATGTGTTGCCTACATGTACGAGGTAATTTTCGTCAAATAGTACAAACAAGTGCAATCACGTCTCTATGACGTAAAAGTGTAATTTGAATGAAGCAGGCCATATTGATCCACCAAAAGCTAACCGCTTAGTACCGTCGCGACGTTCCTCTTTTTTCAGATTCCAGCAGAACCACTCTGTCCCAATACCCTCCTGACAGAGTGTTCAAAGTGGTCTTCGTCGGCAACAGCGGGGTTGGGAAGACAAGCATAATTCACCGCTATGCTTGCAATGATTTCCGACGCAGCATCTCATCGACAATTGGCGTGGACTACCAGGTAAGTAGAATGATTACTGTCGCGAAATTCGACTTTGCTTTAGCTGTTGGAGAGTTTCCCAATTTTTTTTAAAGGTGAAGACGATGGTTGTTGATGGCCAGCAGGTTGCGCTACAGCTTTGGGACACAGCCGGACAGGAACGCTACAGAAGCATCACGCGACAGTACTTCCGTAAAGCAGACGGAATTGTGGTCGTGTATGACGTCACAAATGAAGAAAGCTTCCTCGCTGTTCGAAATTGGATGCAAAGCGTTCAAGTAAAAACAACAAACAAAACATTACCTAACAGTGTGTGACAGCACCGATCTTTTTTTACAGGAAGGGTCAGATCCATCAGCAATTGTTTTGTTGTTGGGCAATAAATGCGAGGTAGACAATGCAAAATTGCGGCAAGTATGTATGGTTTCTATTGCTTTTTATTACGACGAAACCCCTTTTTCCAAAAAAAATCTTAGTCAGCCCCAGAGCTTTCCTCTTCACAGAAAGCCTTCATTTGCCCCTGGGCCTTTCTTTCCCCTCACAGAAAATAATGATCCACCCCGGAGTTGTATACTTCCTCCTTTATAAAAAAACTCAATTCACCCCTGAGTTATCCATTTCTTCCTTCAAAGAAAACCTTTGCCCTAATCATGTTAACCGTCTTCTTCCCTTTTAGTGAGAAACTTGATTCATCCTAAATATTGTTTTTTTCTAGATAACGCCAAACGAGGGGAAGAAACTGGCAGAAGAATATTGCGCAAGCTTCTTTGAAACCAGTGCAAAATCAGGACAGAACGTTCTTGAAGCAATGACGTTATTGTCACATGATCTGACGCGGTTAGAAGATGAGCAGAGAGAGAGCGCGTTGTCTCTTGCCACCGGTGAAGAACGCAGTAATCGAACATGCTGCTCTGGAAAGCGCCCCTAAACTGCTTTCCCAGCGATTTCACTAAAGACCGCATAGTCTACAATCTCGCCCTTGATCTATCAACAGTAGCCAAGGGATGATTCATAAAGACGACGACCCATGCATCAGAAGAACGTACCCTAAAGCCTGTGGTCTTTTCGACATTTTTTGAAAACGGTCCCTTTCTGCCGCTTAATTTTTGTTGGTATTGAAATGCGCAAAGAGCTACTTCCATGCTATAAACATCTCGTCTTTGTGACTTAATTTAGGCCAGGGGTGGCCAAACTTTTCAGACCATGCGCCAAAATTTAGATTGCAAAGTGAGCAATGCGCCACCTCTAAACATGCAACGCGCCAAATTTGGCTCAATGCGCCAACGTTTTCAGTACATGCGCCAAAATTTTTCGACACACAAAGATTAATTTGAAAATGCGCCACACAAACATTCATAACTTATTATTGCCTTCAAGCGTGTAGCAATGTATTGATACTTTGAAGTCAAAATAAGGCCATATTCAGCGGTGGTCTCCCAAAAAAAAAAAAAAAAAAGGTCATCACTTGTCTGGCGTCAAGTTTAGTGGGATATTAAGGCCAAAAGTGATCGCATAGGTGCGGCGAACCGGGCGGTGACCTTTTTTTTTTTTTTTTTTTTGGAGATCACCCCATAATTGATCGTTCTTTTCACTTCAGAGTGTTAATAATCTGTGACAAATTTTTCAGCGCATCTATAAACACACTTCCTCAAATTACCCAGAACATCAAATGCGCCACCTCCAACCATGCAATGCGCCACGTTTGGCCACCCCTGATTTAGGCTATAGTTACGTCAAGGTTTTGCAGCTGTAAGTCTGTTTACCTGAAGTTTTATACAAGTTTTTTTCTGTTTTCAGCTACTCTGTAAAGCGAGAGAAATCTAGACTGGTTGCTGTGATTCAATTTTCGTCGGTTTAGCTGTAGCCCATTGTATTTTTCCTCCCGTGGCACGAAAACAAAACAACGTTGTGGCCAGACTTGCTTCGGAGTTACCGGTACTACAGGCACAGTGCATTTCCACCACAAGCACTGCAATCGAGCAGGGAATAGCCGTGAAGCTTTTTTTCAAATGAGTGACGTGGAACCACGTAACTATCGATCCCACAATTTCTCGATTGCACCAAGTTGATTTGTCGACTACCTGTGTTGTTTATTCTGCATCTTTTGGTCAATACAACATCAAAAAAAGGACGCTGTTTGCAGTTTTAACCAAACGGCTGCTAAATTTTTGACAATCGATATTTATTGCCCATCTATTTACATGAACAACAGAGCAACTTTGTTGTTGTTGAACTCGATCTTCATTATGGAAGGTAAAGCCACTTTTTATAATATCCTCTTGGATGAATTTCTGAAGCGATGGTGCTGTGGGGTTCTCATAAAAAGAGAAATGGATAACAGTTGGAGAAAAGGAGCCGGTTCTAATGTAAGCCAAAGAAGAGCAAATAGGAGGAGCGTAAGTTTTTAAGAAAAATTTTTCAGTGAAATGGTGACCCCCACATAGTCAAAGTAGGGTCAATCGGGAAGAGAAAGGAGGTTGAGAGTTCAGGAAAGGATAGGTTCTGGTTGACAAAAATGACAACACCACCGCTAGTTTGCGAGTTTTCAGGTAAAAGAGAAGCAGATTGGGAGGGCATGCAATCAAAATGCAGAGCAAAGCATTCATGAATCCTAAAAATGAAAAAGAGTTGAATGGACTCCTCAATGCAGACAAGAGCGAAAAAAAGCGAAGAAGTTTAACCCTTTTGGCACGACAACCTGCCGCATTTCATTAGGGAAAACTGAGCGAGTCTGAAGAGGAAGAGGAATCAGGGAGCGTAGAAGAAGAGCTCAATGTAGAGGAGAAAAAGAAGGAGGGTTAGTGACAGGCAGAAAGATAGTAGAAGATTTGTAGCCGAGCGCGAAGGGGAAGAGCTGCATTGGCAGAGAGGTGATGGATGAGTTGTAATGTACCGTAGTGGTATAGGTGTTGGAAGTGGCCCGGTTAAAGTGACTAAGATTTGGTGGGCTTGAGGCCCCAAGAAGAAGTAAAAATGCAGCAAGGAAGGCAGCTATAAAAAAGAAAGCGAGATACGGAGTTAAACTCCGAGGAAGAGAGGAAGGGACCAGTTAGAGCAGGTGCAGCGTTGCAGTAACAAACCTTTCTAAGTCACTTTTCCCGTGCACACAGAATAGAAAAAGATAGAGTCGGGGTGTCGGTAAACATTGCCGCTCATCAGAAGTGAATAGAGAATGAGAAGCCGAGAGGGAGGTGGATGAGTCAGAGGTGAAAAGACAGACAAACGGCTTTAGAGAGGGTGCCTGCTGCCCTTTAGCGGTCGTACAGAAAGCAGCACAGCAAAAAATATTTCGTGTTTAGAAAACCTGGGATACTTATAGCCCTTAAGAGGGCCAACAGCGCGGTCCAATTCAGAGGAATGGAGGATCTTACCACCACGTTGAGGCGGCTATTGATTGGTGCAGAAGACAAAGGATTACAACTATGGTACCCTTTATTATAATGCATACAACTATGGTACCCTTTGATATAATGCATACAACTATGGTACCCTTTGATATAAGTTGGAGTCATTTTGGCCATGGTCGTATGCACTTGGGGTAGCGACGCAAAATTCCCGGTCTCTCAGCCCTAGTATAAGATAATGAAACAAAAATACTACTAAGCATTGTAAGATAAGTTTATCAAAGATGTCAAGAAATCTATAGCAGTAAATTATTCTATCAACAGACATGAAAAAACAGGTTCGATTAGAGCCTAGTTGTGCATTCTTGCGAAAAAGAATGAGCTGCGTTCAGTTTTTTTATTTACAGGACGAGTGTCCAGACCAGCCCAGTTTTATAAAGTTTCATATTCCTCTTAAATCGCTTGTTTTTGCTTTAAAAAAAATTCTCTGCTTGTTAGAATCCCAGAGTAGAAAGACATCGTTGCAAAATGCTTTTCCCGAGAGAACAGACGTGTAGTCTGTTAGAGGTTCAAGCACACGACCAATACACGTTCAGTCGTTGTTGCTTGGTTCACATAGTGGCGTTCCAACCTACTCGATCACTTTGCAGACAAAGATTTATTGTTGTATTTTTATTAAAACGCCAAATGCAATCACAAAAATCAATTTTTTGGAAACTCGTTGTTGTACAATCACCGTTACAAAGCCTAGATTAAGGCTTCGTTTTACAAGAAACGCAGAATCTATAGAAAGCATGATATCATAATGAGATGAAATACAATGCACAACTTGCACGCGCTGCTGCAAACTTCCACTGCAATATCATTGTTTTTCAACGACTTTCAACTGCACGATATTCTAGCGTTAGAGCATATTACGATCATTGGAGCCAGAACATAATACGATCATCAGCGCCAGGGTATATTGCAATCATCAGCGCCATGGCATGTAACGATCACTATCAAAACAGCTGGGAATAACGGTTTACAACACATGAGAAAAAACACGCGCGATCAGCAAAAGTTAGAGTGCCTGTTCAGGCAGCTTTGCAAAAAACGCTTTCACTAATTTCCACAAATAGAAGTGAACGAAGCAATAATAATTCTATTTTAAGTAGTTTCCTCATAAAGTATATTGCAAACTTATGTCTTTCCAACTCTCAGTCTTCTAAGTGCAATAAAGACACAAGAAAGGTCAAAACATTTTTATAAAAACAAAAAAATTTACTTCATATTTTTGGTTTTACACGAAAACTTGATTTTTACGCTGAAATACTGATTAGTTCGATTCGATCGTGATTTGTGTGACGCAATTATCACGACGGCAAAGAGCTCTTTCGCAGCTCTTTTTATCGCCACCCTATTTGATTGATATACAAAGACAGAATGAATATTTAACGTCATTACACTCACATTCCAACTATAATTCATACTTACAACCTCCAAAAACCACTTATTGATTACAAAATATGTGTCCACTGAATGTGTATAACATTACAGAAGTATCTACTCATATTACTGCTCATGTTAAACCAATAGTACATTGGGTTTTATAACATTGTAGCCTTGAATTGGTCATGCTGAGCTTGGGTTAAGCCAACAAAAGTTATTGTAATTCAAGAAACTGCTTATCCAAATTTCAAGAAGTTGGAATTGTTTTTTATAGAAAGATGTTGTTTTCATTTAAAAAATAAAAACTATATTTTCATAAATTTCCCGTCACGGCTTTCATACACATGGACATTCGAACAGATGGCCAAACACATCTTGATCACGTTGTAAGTAAACTCGAAACTGCCAAAGCTCGCCAGACCATGTCTTCATGGCGCACCACCAGCGCCAGACCATGTCGTCATGGCGCACAATGATGAAACAATACAAGGGTTTTCCGTTAGCTCGCCAGAAGCAACGCAGCAGACGAGCGCACGATTTGGCGAAGCTGGTTGTTTCGCGCGTTCTTATGGTCACTAAACAATCGCAACAAGAAAACAGCACGCTGCATCTTGTGACGCAGGTTCGAAACTTAAAATAAAGCCAAAGCAGAAACACTTGTAATTCATATGCTCGCAGCGACAGAATGAACAATTTGTCCTTGAATATGGCTCCGCAGAAAACGCGCGGCTCTACTTCACCGGGCTTTGATAAATTGGAAGATATGGTGGCAACACTGGGGGTTTTCTAAAATAAAGAGTTCAGGGAGTGATTTGAAGAGTTTGCGTGACGGCTGGAAGAAGCCATAAAATTTTTTTCTGGGATGGTGTAGACTGAATACGGCAAGAGGGTGATGAAGGGCAGGGCAGGGGGTAAAGAAGTGGTGAAAGCGTGGCGGGAAAGCCCAATAGCGCCGAGGTTTGTCGTTGCTTTTTCGATTTTGAATTCTTTTTGCGCAACCAATGGTTCTGACTCTTGCATTTTGCGGTAACCGGTTATTAACATCTCAAACGCTGTTTTCATCAAATAGCTATTGAACCAAGAAATAGCAAACAACAACAATATTTGTTTAAGAACATCGAAGTCGCAATTATTTCCACTAGTATGAAATTTTGTATTTGGAAGAAGAGATAAAGAAGTAAAACATTTTATAACGCGTGTTCTTAGAAGGATGAGTCATTGCACAACCGGGACAATGTAGCCAGTTGTAACCTCGGCCTAACGCGCATTTATGAACTGTAGGATTAACGAAGGCGCGTAAAGGAAAAAAATTTAATCTTTCATTAATTGCAGATAGTATCTTGCGCAATCAGCTTGGAGCGAAAGTCTTCAACACATAACGGCAAGGTTATGAAAGCGTGATGAGAAACATTATTGCAGTGAGAATAAATGATGAATTGTGCCAAAGTATTAGGACACCAGCTCCCTGCTGGTTACATTTTTGTGTTATGGTTAGAATTGACAGGCAACTGATTTAATGCAGGTGTTGAGCAGTCGAATGCTTGTGACCGAGATTAATTTATTGAATAAAGAGTTTTGATGCTGTTATCTGCGAAGACGACAACATTTTTGACAATGAAGAAAAATGTATTGTTTAGAACGGCAGCGTAGACTAGATCAGGGCTTCTCAACCTTTTTTACCTTGCGACCCCATTTCTCTGGAAACTTTTTTAAAGGATCCCATACAGAGAGACTTACACTGAACCAGTTTCAGGCAAACATTTTTCAGCTTTCTAGATGAGCCCAATAAATGCATTGATTGATAAAATTGTCAAACTCATGTGAATAAACGTTTGATGAGCATTTGCTCAATAGTTTTTCATTCAAAAGATCAATTTTAATTGTTTGACACCACTTAATCGGAATGATTAAGACTAGCTAGCTATTAAAACTATAAAAAAAATAAAAAATGGAATATTTCATAAAATCTGAGATAAATGAATGGAGAGCCATTTTGCTGCTCCATGCTTTTCAAAATTAAACCGTGTATTTGAAAAAAAAAATTATCAAGTGTAAATTAACTCCATTCTTTTAAAATCAGATGTGTTGCATTGCAAAAATAATTGACCAAGAAAATTGCCCGGCGCCAACTGTCTGCCTATAATTTTACATAATTGTGAAGGCCACTGCTACAGTTCCTATTCATATCCAAAAGTTTTTGCCGCGATTTGAATAGTTTTCTGGGCAAATCAAAAAAGATTTTGACTAAATTAGTATTGTTAAAATAATTGATTTAATAAGACAAACTTTTGGACTTTTTTTATCATTTTTTATTTCAGAATTCTTTATGAAAAATACTTCATCGCCCTGCTCCAAAAAAAAAACAGGAATTGGTGCTTCGAACACCAGTTTTTCTGCGACCCCAATTTTTACCTCCGCGACCCCAAATGGGGTCGCGATCCATAGGTTGAGAAGCGCTGGACTAGATTGCGATAGCCTCATCAAGATGATGGTTACCTGAAGCAGGGCGTGGTTTGTTTTTGCAAGTTCGGTTTTATCTGCATTGGTTTGTGGTAAGAACTGCACAGCCACAGTTGCCGAACTACTTATAACAAACAACAGAAAACATTTAGTAAAACAACAATGTCCCATGATTTCTTTATCTATATCGAGAGGGTTTTCAACGCCATTTTCAATGTCAAGAAACTACTATTTAGACTAAAAAGGATTTAAGTTTTAAGCGAATAGCTCTTACTTAAGTGTAAAACAGACTGGACGAATCAACGAGGTCTTCTGCATTACAAAACTTTGAAGGATGAAATGACAAAAGGTCTTCAACATCATGTTGGTCGCCTAAAAATGTCATCAATTTTAAATGTTGATTTCAAAAAGAAATAAGGTCTTCAACCTGAAAAAGAGCAAAAACTATTGATTTCAACATGCGATCTGCAAATATACTGTATAAATATAAAAGATGCGTAAAATGTAGGCAAACAGACTTTATCGAAAATTGATCTCCAGAAAAAAGATTTTCATCTCGAATAAGAAAAAGATTGATTTTCGGAGGTTATCAGTTAGTCTCCAAATATTATATGGTTCTCATCCTCCTCTAGTAAAGTATTTGTTTGCAGACTAATCAGTCATTCAAGGTGACTTTTCCAACGTATACCAAAGAATTGGGCCACAAAAATTTGATGACTCCTCATGGTAATACATGAATGAGCCAGCAATAAAAAAAATTTGATTTATAGCTTTGGCTGGAGGTTGTCGGAAGGCGCTTTTACGTCGCTGTAAAACGAAACGATTATGACACAAAGACAATGGGCAAGGTAGGAAGCAGAATAAAATGTCATGCTCGCGAGGTAAATACACATAGCGATGCCAGATCGCGGGTAAAATCACGTTTGTTCAAAAAATAATGAGTAAGGTAGAGCGTTGACGTCATCATTGAGTAGTTGGATGAACATCATTGCCTTTTATAGAGAAACTACCACCGCCGCAAAATTTAAAACAATTTCTGTTCAGACGTGCTTCGGAGTCATCAGCACTGCTGGCGCACGGCGTTCTTGTCTCATGCCTGCATTCAAGCGTTGAGTGCCTTCCTACGTTCAGGCCTCATGCGTAAAACTTGCGAAGTTATTGATTTAATTCAGGGCCCCTGATCACCCAATTTCTAGATTGCGCAGCCTCACAACTTTTAAACTGAATATATGGCGTTGCTTAGCAACAGAGTGGATCAGCAGAAATATTTTCGTTTTCCTCGAACAGATTTTCATTAAAATAATTAGTTTAAAATCTGAGTCATACTGTCGCTGTAATTTGTCTACATATCAAATTTGAGTTGCCTACATTATGACGCCACCATACATTAGACAATTGCACGCGACAATGACACGTTTTAGGTCAAAAAAAAGGGATTTCATGGCACATCGTCATATCCTATGGAAAGACAATAAAAAAATTATTCTGCAAATCACAGCAGATTTTCGAAGTGAAATGATCAGATATGATCAGCTGCGAACGGCAGACAATTCATCAATGCGAGGAGGTGAAGCACGAATATTTAGTAATTTAAACTTGGCAAGCCGGCGTAGCGGGTTTAGCCCGCAGGGCGCCCCATCAGTATGTTGAGGTTAAAAATATCGGTTTAGTCGGTTATGTCGGCTTCATCCAGTGGATAGTTTTTAAAGCGGTAATGAAAAGGTAGTGTTTTTTGTCACTGCCAACTGTGCTTCCGAAACAAAAACATTAGCCGCGCTTTACCGGGCTAGCATAATGAAGCTGTTCACCCAGCATGTCGAAAGAGGCGACTTTTGGTACCCACCAATGCCAGTCCACCATGTTGGTGGGACTGCCTATCTGTAATTTGCATTCATGATTAGTTTAAAATGGGCTTTCAATTTTTTTTTGCCTAATTTAGTTAGGTTTGCAACATGAATGTGGAAAATCATTTCATGCCGTGCCTCCATTCCAAGAAAGAAGAGGAAACATATAACCACAACATATAAACATCGTTTTTAAAGGAAATCAATTAAAAATCTTTTTGGAGGGTTACACATAGCCATTACATGGCTATCCAGTTTTTGAGCTCCTTGCAACTTCTTTATTGCCCCATTTTTACTATAAGCGCCCTTAAACTTTACAAACTTTTATTCGTTAAATTCAGCAAGTGCTTAAAAACGTATCAAAGTTGTGCGAGGGTGTCAAAGTGATTGTTATGTATTTTCAGAAATAAGCTGTTAAGTATCAGGCATAATTTTATGACTTTTTCGTAACTGTATGTCTATTTTTACAAACTAAAGCCTTTGTCTGCGCGCATGTTTCTTGGTCCTGGCATAAACGCAGCGGTGAAAAGAGCAAATTAACCCGAAGTGAGGCACTCGCAGTAAAATTATTGCACTTGTAGGGCCCCATCATTAATGGCGAAGTTAAAAATCTCAGTTTAGACGGCTGCTCCGGCTTTACGCAATGCATAGTTGTGATTACATCAATAAAAAGCTAATGCGTTGTTGACACAGCCAATTCTCGTTCCAATATCAGAAGTACTCTGTTTTTAATAATCGAGCAGGAAAGCATTAGAGTGGGGTGCGCACAGCCGATATATTTCTCCCAAACGTTTTAGAAGTACCTAGCAATAACACTTTAATAAGTATTTGTCCAGTTTGCAGCATGCACTGAGGACCTGGACTTGCTCACAAATGAAACAGATAATAACTTCGCTAACTAGATTTATTTCACCACTTGCATGGAAACATAAATGTAAAGTTGTAGGGGAGGAGAGGCCCCAAACTAATTGCTTAGAGTACTGACAGACCTTCCACCAAGTGGATCTAGTATCGATCCCGCAAGTGTGGCGGTCTAAGCTATGCTTTATTGAAAGCCTCTAGCTTCTTGTCGGTCACCAACTGCACTAAAGAGACTTGATAGGTCGAAACAGTGTCACTGTCTGCAGTTTTGCTAAATGCTTTGTAATTTCTGCATTAAGCTAATCAATATCCCGCACACCACCAACGACTTTTTGTAATATTGTATGCCTATTTGTTTGACCTAACATCTCTGGCTGCGCGAATATTGCTAGATCCTGTCACAATCGTAGCTATGAGATATAAAAGTAACCCAAAGTCAATCATTTTCAGTTAAGTTATTACAATAGGTTAGGTCATGGTTTAGGGGTATAATCCACGGACCAGATTTTTGTAGAAAAATGTACATAAATTTTGTAATTCACGTAAAATTTCACATAAAAAATCAATAATTTGTTTAACTTTGCTACATTTGATTGATATGTCTTAGAAGTTAAGACATTCAGGCTGCGACACGACCGTACAAAAGTATTGCAACTTACCATTACATTACCAAAAAAGTGTAGGTTTTGGACTAACTGCTATGTTTAATAGTGTAATGTATCATTCTTCTGTAGCATGCAGCATATAAGTGGTTTGCTTTTGAAATAACAGTAAATATAAATTTGGACGCGTAGTTGCTGCTTTTTTTACTGTAGTGGCACCAGAGAGCATTATGACATCCTAGAGGGAGTTTGAGGCGTTCAAAAAAAAAGCAAATAAGCATGATAAGAATGCTTATAAAAAGACTCTGTTATTGCATCGTCAATTCAGCTTAGATCGCTGCAGAATTTTTTTTGTGAAAAGGATCTTTGTTACTATGTACCAAATAGATTTTAATGGCGTTTCTAAGGTCAGTTGTTTTTGAGAAAATACAGAGAAAATATTGTGCAATGAAGCTTCAATTGTGGTATCATCTCACACCCAAGAACATTTTTTGAAGTTGCTTAGTCGGAGGCTGGCTTATGTTTGAACTAGAAATCGCTTTTCTAAATCAAGAAATGCAAATTTCAAAAAAAATATTTTTGGTTATGACGTCATCATGACGCCACGAACCCCCTTATGACACTTATCCCGGGGAGGTGATCAATCGAGCCGAGTTTGATGTCAGTAAGCCCAGTAATTTCGGAGAAGTTAAAATGCAAACACACAAAAAGAATTGCGCTTTATAGTAAAGACTAGCCGGCTCTGACGGCCGTTTGCAGGGCCCCCATCAGTAATCTCGAAGTTAGGAATATTGGATTAACCGGCTGCACCGACTGGCTTTACCCAATAAGTAGTTGTGAAAATATCAACAAACTCTTGATACTTATATGACATAGCCAATTCTTATTTTAAAAATGGAAGGTAAAATTTTCGAGTGATAAACATTTTTCGGTTAGGCATAGCTGCTATCTTGCTCTAAAATTTCTCCAGTCCCTGGTGACGTCTGACTTGCCCTATTTTCGGCATAGGCGTAGTTAGGGACTGGACGTGCTTGCGATTGAAACAGAAAATAATTTCATTTATTCATTTCATTCAGCGCAATAGAACATAAGCTCAAAGTTGTGGGATGGCACCGAAGTAATTAGTTTCTTCGTGTAGATATAAATTATTAAATGTTGGGTCCGCTAGTTACGACTTTTCGCGACTAGGGGTTCATTTTTGTGGCCAAAACCCCTGGTTGGGCGTATATTGCATAGTCATGGCATAAGCCCAGATATTAAGCAAGTGTACCCTTCTGAAATGAAAAGTACAATTTTTTGAATGAAAATTGTTTTAAAAACCATTATGGGGCGTTGCCCATCACCTTTATATTTCCCAATACTTTTAAGTTTCTGGCAACGTGTCATTTTCCATATTTTTCAGCACAGGTTTTTGTAAACCCCCTCCCCTGTCATATGATACGTCGTATAAAAAGTACTTAAGCAAACTTTAGTTATTTGCACTTGTCACAAAACCGGTTTTATTAAACGATTAAAAACTTTAATTTTTTTGATTTTATAGCACGCGGGTGGCCACACTTCGTGTAATAAAGAGTGAAAAATCATAAGCGCCAACACTGAAAGAGTTTTACGCAATACTAAGTTGAATTTATTTTGGGTTTGTTTATGGAGCAGCAATAATCATAAAACGGGAAACAACTTAAACTGTTTCATGTTTGAACTTTATAAATTTAGCTTTTCCAAGTGAAGCAGCGTGAATTTTTTATAGAATTTTCCGATTAGTGCAGAACAAAAAAAGTAGATCTACTCCACTACATCTACTAGGCTAGATAAACGCCACAAAATGACGGATTCCAATTTCACTTTAAGGATTGACAGCGACTATTTCACAGGAAGTTGCTCTTTGAATAGCTATTGAGGGTTGTCAGCGGTGAAAAATTTCAATAAAGGACATCAAGGTAAAATAGAAAATAGGCTCAAAAACGATCATCAACATCATATTGTACCGCTTAACAATCTATTACATGTCAATAACCTGCAACCGGTTTCCACCTCATTGGGTCTTATTTGGGTGAAAAAGACACACAAAAGTTAAAATGCTTAATACACTACAAATCGGCTATTGTGTGCAAAAGGACAATGTAATACAAAATAGCAACAAACAATCTCTATATTTAGTGAGATAATGAAAGACATCAATTGAAAATATGTCCATACGTTTTACTTGAGCTCTAAATTTATACGTAAACTCAAACCAGCTCTGATTTTATTTTTGTGCAAGCTTCTAAGTTTTCAAAATCGTACTTCTAATTTATTGCAGTCTTCAGCAATTGTGGATCACGTTTTATTTTTTTGGAAAGTTTCGGACGAGTGCCTTTCAAATTAGAAAATATAAAAAGTTCGTTTTTCATTAGTTCCACAATGAAATTGTATTAAAAATGCATTCACAGCCTGTTTGCAGTCTGCTATTGGTAAAAAGCCCGAATAAAACTGTTTTGAAAATGTTAACACACTTCAGATTGCACTTTTTAAGGTCATGTGTCGTTTTGCACCTGGTTGTTTTGCATTCTGTAAACTGTTCATTATTTTCAGTTGTGCTAAAATTTTCTTGAATTAGTGTGACTTCATCAAAGAGGTCATTTATGTTCAAATTAAGGGTGCCTTTTAGTTTCAAATTTTCTGCTATTACTACAAATTTTCTATATTTTGGAAGGGAATTACCTATAAGCATTAAGCTTTGACAATTTCCCAAATGTTGATTCCATCCATCCATTCCATGTTGATTCCCATCACATTCAAATTTGTTATCCAAATACGTTATTGCCAAATTGAAAAATAATCAAGTCTTCAGTCGCTCCTTAAATTTCAGCAGTACCTACATTTGCGTGAAATTGAAAAATATGTTACGCAAAGAAATTTTTCATCATATCGGGATTTTTTCCCTTTCTTAACTCAGCCAAAATAATGAATATGCTGGGTTATTGAAGTTTTGTTGACGTTTTGATGATGTTTGAGACATCAACAAGACTGCAATAATCCAGGGACATCTAGTAGATCGTCCAGATATCCCTGAAATAACCCAGCATATCAGTTTATGTCAATCCTGCAAAGCTACTGGCCTTACAGTTAATTCTTTTAAGGTAATTAGACGGTGTAATACCGACTATGAAGCCGAAATTGAAGAAGTGTTACTAGTTGAAAAACACAAACCTCAGTTATATGTAATCGGCTGTTTTTCTTTGCTCAATACTTTTTATTTTGTTGAGTTTACATAAATTTATGGCTTCATCTGTTTTTATGTGAATAACTTGCGTCAGTAGCTTTCTTTTACCTTTTACGTTCATCAACTGTTATTGCATCATACTATTTGCATTATGAGTCAAAAAAATGTCTTAACTCTGGAATTCTTATAGCCGACTGCTTTTCATTATAAAGTTTGCTGGTGTAGTGAAGATCAAAAAGTAATTTCCCTGACGGTTGCAGAATGCACTGCCGAAAATGTTTAAATTTTCAATAATTAGGTTTCCTATTTTTATCTGAGATTTGTTTTGCAACGATATGGTTTAAAAAAAACAATTTCTTTGCCAAAGTTTTAAACACCAACAGCTTTAAAATTTACATTCAGATTTTCGAACTTTCCATTTAATAAACTGAATTAATCAGCCAAGTAGTGCAGATACAGCTGGGTAGAGCAGTCAATCTTGTTTACATGTCACTTGTTATTAATTGCCTGAAAACAACGTCATAAAAAATAGGTTTACTAAGAAGTAATTCTATTTTTGTCGGTTATACCAATAACCTGGCATGTGTTAATAAACAGCAGTAACAAAACAAGGTGCGGTTTAATTCGTGTTCGCCGCAACCAAGTCAAGGCGGGAACGTCTTGGAGCCAAACGTTTCACCAAAAAATTTGTGCTCCGCAATGTTTTATTAGCTTAATATATCAGTACTTTAATGCTGTTGCACATTTTTTATTTGATTGAAAGGAAAGAACTAAACAAAATAGCTGTCAGACGTTGCAGCTTCAATACTCAACCTTCACTACTACCGCGAACAGAGCAACTGATTAAATCGTAACAGCATGGTCAGGGCTACCTATGGCAATTTTCTGAAAAACTCAGATCAGCAGTTAAAAAACCTAGATTGAATAGGAAAAACCTAGATTCTAAAAACGGAGTTAGACACGCCGCACGCGAATGCTTATTGTTCACTAAGTATTTAATTTTTGTTTTTTTTAATTGTTCTACTACTTTTGGAAAGAAACGAAGTTAGAAATAAAAAACAATTGGGGATCACCTAAAGAATCGTCAACCCTGAGTTTCCATCTGAAGAATCGTCACCTTAAACTTCAAATAGAAATATCGAATTCTATACAGATATTAGATCACCTGAAGAATCATTACCCCAAGCCAATCTCGGGTGGCGATTCTTCAGGTAATCCACAATTAGCAACCTTTTTCAATGCAAAAAAGGATAAGGACTGAAAAGTTAAATTGAAGGACTGTCGTTTGAAATAAAGGACGGCTGGTAACCCTAAGAGGTATTGAGTTAGATAAAAGTAGCAGTGTTTTGTAACCATTCGCTTTTTTCACGCAGTTGAGTGTTGGACTGGGATGTAAAATCTATGTTAAACTGAAAATGAAGCTATACCGTTATATAAAACCAAACGTAAAGAATCTAACTATATAATAGAAATATACCAAAATTTTCTGATCACACACACACACACACACACACACACACACACACACACACACACACACACACACACACACACACACACACACACACACACACACACACACACACACACACACACACACACACACACACACACATACACACACACACACACACACACACACACACACACACACACACACAAAGAATCGCGCTTTATAGTGTAAACATATCCATAACTAATTTTCAAAACAACCAACATAGCAATAGCAAACAATTATGCAGAACGAAAGCAGAAAACGATATGTGCGAGCTTTAGTGCTCTCTTACAGCATAGGACTTCTCTTTGTGTTTACCGTTTTCAAAAATTTTAAGTGTAACACGCTGAGTGCATTGTGTGATATATTTGAATGTCTTTTCAGGTTATAAGAACTGTAAATAGATTTACAAACATCGTTGCTTAGACGAATTGATAAGCAATTGATAGGCAATTGTGCAGCTTTGCTAACTTTGGGCTGTTTTTGGGCTAGTTTTAACAGACAAGCATTGGGCTTCTTTTAGGCCAGTTTTAGATAGCATTTGGGCTGGAAATTTAAAGGAAGTTTGGCAAACCTGCAGTTGGCTTTGCAGTATTTGTGTGACTTAAACTTGCGAAGACAATACTAAAAGGTTAATGGTTTTTGACATAGCCAAGTAACCTTCGAAAATTAAAAGATCGCTTTTGGAAAGGAAATTCGGCAAAAAACATATTATGAGGCGATCCCATTGCTGCCATATTTCACCGAAAGACCTTAATGTCCTTGGAGATTGAAACAACCTGTAATTTCGCCAACTTTCATCTGTTCTGCTTCAACAGGCAGCCCCTGAAAAAACTTTTAATGACGTTGCTATCGTAAATAGTTTTTGAGAAAATAATAAAAGGAAAATATGCAATTCAGCGTTAATTGTGACGTCATCTTGCACTTTAAAGAGGTGCAGTAACGGTTAAAGTGAAGAGCATATCAGTTCACGCGAATGCGCGGATTCCATCCCATTAGAGTAGATCTAAGAACAGCAATAAGATCTTGCTTTTAACATGGAGCCAATTGTATTTTTTAAAAGTAAAAGGTTCCATTGTTTGAGTAATAAACATTTTTTCCAAAAAATTTCCACGGACTGGACTTGCCTGCAATTGAAACAGAAAATAATTTAATTGACCCTTATTTGTTCAAGAAATTGAGCGCATGGAAACAAGTAAAATATTTTCCTTAGTTTGGAAGTGTGGAAGACTTTTGTGGGATAAAGCCATATTGATGCAAAAAGCTGAAATATCTGCCATATAGTGCGATTTGTTTTCTTTTAACTTGTCATTGAACTTCCTCAAGTCCCTGCCAGCTACGCCTTATGTTCCATGCTTTCGTTTTCCTCCTTAGGTGTGCCCATGGGGACTTGCTATTCCTTCAACGGAGGCCGTAATTCCTGAATATGTATCGTAGTGGTAATTGTCTTAGTTTATTACTACTAATCAAGACTGGTAATACTTGCAAGCAAAGAATAATTTTACAAACTATTATTCGTACTTTTAAAAAGTGTAACATTGGAGAGTAAATGCAGTAAAAAATGATGGTTCCGCCAAAATAGTAGTTTTTACAATTACAGAAATGAAATATGTAATGATAGGCCTACTTCGCGACTTGGTGCGCCCCCTTTGGTATTTGTACTTGTAATTGTAAGTTATTTGACTGAGAATATTTTTAATTTAGATTTTAGTTGCAGCGAAGGGTTTGAAGTTGTGTAATGCATTTGTGTTGACATTAAATTAAGATACTTTTTTGTCTTAATTTAATGTCAACGATGTCACAATTAAAGATAATTTTTTAATTACAAATAAACGGCCACAAATAAAGGTCTTCAGTTGAGCTCTCATGTCGGGTTGATAAAAAAAGGCTCACTCGCCGGCTGAAAGTGCTAAATGAAATCGATACCACACAGTTCGAACAACAAAAAAAGTAGATTTGGTTAAAAAGGCATGCTTAGAATGCATTAAATCAGTGGTTCCCAAATCAGTGGGTTGCATCCCGAAATCGGACCGTCTGAAAATTACTTTGGGTCGTTGTTTTTGTAAAAAAGCATAAAGTCATAAATTTGTTTTTGTATTTCTTTTTATTGTTCATTTTTTGTATTATTTAACTGCTGTGCAGAGGCATTGCCCGGGGATAGATAGAGACACAAAGAACAATGGGCCTTCCAAATTTCTTCAGTCTGATCACAACATTAACATAAGATAGCAAAAAATTTCAGAGAGGCATTTATGGATTTTGAGCAAATAAAACACATTGAAGCAATGATAAATGGAGAAGTGACTTTAATTATCTTTATATGCTTGTCTGCATAGAATAATCGATATAAGTGAAACTTACCGTAGGCCATTACATGAAACTTAGAATATTAACAAACCTAGATTGGAATTAAATAATTTTCCTTTAAGTATCAAAAGTTTACGGAAAATTGTGACGGGGTGCAAAATTTTGTTCTGCTACACCAAGGCTCCACAACCTTTCATGTTGGGGGCAGCAATGCCTACTTTATTTCACTCACGGCCGTCAGTAAAAGAAACTGATTATAATCAATTATTCTTCTGTACGTTTAAAGATGAAGACCGTTTTTGAAGACAAATTTTTTAATTGCAACATTTTCTGTTTTTGATCAAAATTTTGTTTATACTGACTTTATTTTTGATTTTGTGAAAGTGAAGACATTTTGTTTACTGATCAACTTTCCTAAAACAAAACTTACCCGTCTTGATAGAAATTCCGTTTCAAATTGAGATTGTTTCTGTTGATGTAAAGGTGAAGATCTTTTTTATTTTATATTTTTGCCACTAAATTTATGATATAAGTGTATGTGTGTGCAGTTCCACACAATCCATCACTTACTGCTTTGTGCATCTCCAATGCTACGCTCTTGCTGTTGCGTAAAGTTGGAAGCATTAAACTAAAAAACTTAAAGGACTCGCTACTTTTCAACAATACTGCATTAAAAGCCTTTAATAAACGTGATGGCCGGAGTTAAAGAAAAAGAGGAGAAGGTTGTTTTTGTCTTGCATGTAGATAAGGATTAGTAACAGTATTTCTGCTGTCTGATTCATTGACATATACTGTATAATTAATGAAAACATTTTGTAAGCTGCTTTCGTTCAGTTGCACCTCGAAGTATATTGATTGCGCAATCTATCGACTTCTTTATCGAAATATTTAACTTCAATTTCTCTTTATCAGATTTGCGAAGTTTTGTGATGATGATATTGATAAATCGAAGAAATCTATTTATCGTTACTTTGTTCAAAGTACTGACACGTTGTTTCTGCCAAACCCCTACTGACGCAACTAACACAACCATCACCGCTGCGCAGAAAGAAGCAGGAGACTGTCGCTACGCTCCTGGCCTTGTAATAGGAGATCGCAAAGAAGTGCAAAAGTGCTGTAACGATACTGTGCAACGATATGAGAAAGTGTGGGGCTTTGGGAGGGTTTACCTCTCCATTTATTTGCAGTCTTTGCGATCGTGGCGCTGTCCACAGTTTGAAGAAGAATGCCGAGATCGAGTCTATGCTTTCACGGATTACAGCAGGCTCATGTACGACTACTACTGCAATTATACAGACTTTGTGCGCAAGTGTTACACTCAAGTAAGCACCACCAATTTGAAGTACAAAACCCAATTCAAAAGCGGGAATACAAGTTCTGAGGAATCCAAACATATAACTCAAAATAGTAGCAACCTGATTAAAGAATGGAAACTGCTGCTTCAGCGGTTCGGTTCCACATCCCTCGCTTTGGACAAACTCTTGGTACCCTGCGTGCAAGTTGCAGTTTACGACGCGGAAGAACAGCATTTAGGATCGTTCCACGAGATCATCCGCTTCAATCTTCCGTCTTGTGATCCGGTGTGGTGCGGTGTCGGAGGAGATACACTGAGGAACAGATCCATCTCCGCATGGACCTGCATGCCGAGCAGGTAAGTGTGTTGGAAGTGATGGCTTCAGTGTCTGCAACTTGGTCTGGTGATGATAAGGTTTGCTGTCGCGGAGCGGAAAAGGGACAGCGTCCTTTTCGCTTAAGAAAAACGTATTTTTGAAATTACATCAAAATTTGTTTCATCAACCTAATCTAAATAATCTAATGGAGCCAACAGCATTTACCTAGTGGGCTGACAACATTTGTTGATATTCCTATACAACAAAGCGCATTTCTGTTTGCGTGCATGTCAAAATCAAAGTCATAATGACGTCAAAATTAAAGATAATTTTTTTAAACTCGCATTTTTTGACCGAGAAAAGCAGTTCTTAGTTTAAACAAAATCCAGCAACCGACTAAACAACTTGAACAAATTTCACTTCTTTAGGTATCTCATGTGATGTCGTAATTATTGAATAATGGTAAAACTTGTTTTCTAATTTGTTCAAAAACTGCTGACCGTAGAAACGTGATGAAAAGCTGTTTCGGTAGATGTTAACAAGGTAGGTATCAACAAGGTAGATATCAACAAGGTAGATATTAGCAAGGTGCTTTCGTTGAAAAAAACTCGACAACAATTAAAGCTGAATTTAGGAAGCAAAAACTGATTCTTCTGTTACGCATTTTAAATCACGGAAGCATGCTTATTTCCTTTTTTCCTACACGTTTCAAGCTCGCTCCATGTCATCACAATGATGTCTGGTATGATCAACACTTTTGCTCCCAGAGATCCTCACAAGATAATTTTTTCAATAATTGCAACATTTTCAAAAAATCAGTTTATTTAAAAACTGCTTTGTGACCTCATTTCTCAATTGATATTCAAAATTGCTGTAACAAATTAAAGAGTATTTTAAGACTATTCCGATGTTCTATAACTTGTATCTTTACTGTTTGCTTTTATACTAAAAACCTTGCACCTTAGAAATTGCACTATAACTTTTTATCTCCAACCTTCAAAAAAATGTGGCAAGCTGACTGAAACCAAGTAACCTCAATACATAAAGGTTATGACAAGGTATTGAAAATTAATGCCGTTTGAGAGCTAAGAAAATTTACTTTCCAGCAATATGTAAATCCGATTGATTAAGGTTACAGATTAGCTTATAATGGCTGATGAATAATTGGTTGCCAAACATCATTTTCCATGTTTAGTTAAACAATTTTCCTACTAAATCTGCGAACTTGCAATTGTTAGAAAAAGTTGGTTCTTTGGTACATTTCGACTACTCTTCCTCAAAAGCATGGTTTTTTGGCATTATCAATCAAAATTTTCAAAAAGATCCATCGAAAAATCAAGTGTCTAAAGGTTTTGAAATATAGCCTACTCCAAGCAAAAAATTGGCGATCCCCTACAAAAAGAAAAGGTAAAGATGGTCCCGTTTTATGTTTTGCAACAAAATATTAATTTCGAGGTACGTATGATTTAAATGTAGAAGCAACTTCCTTTCCATTTGGCTGAGACCGACGCTGCTGGCTGATTTGATATTCTTAACCTCGACATTATTGATGTGGGCCCTGCTATTGCAATCTCTCAACTGAAAGTGCTTCGTTTTGAGTTATTTTGCTTTTTGCATGGCGGTGTTTATGCCCGGACCAAAAAAACATGCGCCCAGCCAGAGGCTTTCGGTCGCACAAATAGGCATGCAATTATGAAAAAGTTATAAGTAGTGGACCTAATATTCAATAGGTTTTTCCTGAAAATACATGTCAACACTTATAGTAATGCAAGAGGCTAGCGATGCACTTAGCAAACTATCAATCACTTTGGCGTCGCCCCTATCCTTCAACTTTGAAATTATGCTTCCTTGCTCGTTACAAAATGAAAGAATAAAACTTTTTTGAATCGTTGGATGTTCCAATTGTGAGGAAGTTCAGTTCCTAGTTACCAAACGCGGCAAGCGAAGCGTAGCAGGAACTCCAGAAACTTTGGAAGAACACAGCGGCCATGCGTAACCCTGCGTAACTTTTTTTAAATTTAATTATGGGATGCTGTTTGGAAAATAACTTTTCAGGGTTTTCACTGAGGAAAATTGTCGGTTATTGCGGACATCTTTCTGCAAGAGCACTATTTATGTGCACATAAAGCAAATAACATTTCTTTGCTATACGTTTTTTTGCGTTCACAATCTGCTAGTCTGAACGCAATGATGTGAACACAAAAATGCGTCACAACAACTCTTTGCGCCATAATTTGCTTTACTGAACACATTTACATGGACACTAGCCGACTCTGTCGGCGTCGCCCAGTTTGAATGTTTAGTGCTTTTGGAAGAGTTTAGCTTGAAAAAGTGGTAAAACACAAAATTGCTTGTTGAGTCCCCGAAAATTATTAAATTAAAAAAGAATTCAGCTTTGGGAATGAGCTTGTTGATATCTCCAGAATGAGCCATCAACTGCGTTTCTGTGGTTGGTATTTTTAACCTGTTAACTGCGGAATTTTTTTTTTGTTATTCGCATCCTATTGGGGAATTAATTTCAAGAAAAAATGCCTTTTTTGGAAAAGTAACTTTAGACCATTTCAAATCCTGTTATACTGTTCCTATGCTGATTTATATGCAAATACACTGTGTTATATCTTTGAAAAACAGTAACAAAGACGTAAATTACTCAATTTAATATTGGTAAACAATATTGCTTTTGTGAGAAGCAGGGAGTACATCTTTCGTGGTTGCAGTTAGAAGCTGTCTGGTGGTAAAGACAATTCGCGGTTCGACAGCAAAGTAACAACGTTTAACGGCTGTTTTGATTTGCGTTTCGAACGTCATCGAAACGTTTCCAAGCCAAGGTAGCTGTAAATAGACTGGGCATTTCATTTGAAGTTCTTCAAACCTATTCCGTCAGGTCCAAAGAAATGCCCAGTCTATTTACAGCTACCTTGGCTTGGAAACGTTTCGATGACGTTCGAAACGCAAATCAAAACAGCCGTTAAACGTTGTTACTTTGCTGTCGAACCGCGAATTGTCTTTACCACCAGACAGCTTCTCCCTGCAACCACGAAAGATGTACTGCCTGCTTCTCACAAAAGCAATATTGTTTACCAATACCTGTGCCACTGCGATAGTCGGTACGTGGGCCGTACTTCTCAATTTAATATCTTTTATTCACATTTTCAACATATTTCAGAATTTTTTGAAAATGTTACTTCGTTTGATAGTTCAGAACCGTGTGGTAGATCTGGAAGCAAGGTACAATACACAAAGCTTTGTCACATTCAACGCAGTGATGGCTTGTTTCTTTTCTAACACCTCTAGCTGTACAAACATGGCATTTTTTCTTTGGATACTCCTTCTTTGGAGTGGGAGGGATGCGAGTCATCAAATGGCGGGCAGTAAGACGAAGTGGAGTGTCACCCAATGAAGGACGACCCTTTCTCTTTTGAACCTTTTCCTTGTTGTATTTCTCTATCAATTTCTCAACTAGATTCAAGATGAAGGGTAGTCTTGCATTTACACCCCCACTCTTCTGATACAAGATATGAGCATTTAGCACAACCATATCAAGGATATGCCTGAATTGCTTTTGGTAATATTTTTTCAGTCGCTTTCTAGAACTTGGGTAGGCTGACAAGAAGGCATCACTGAGATCCACCCCGCCCATGGTGTCATTGTAATCGCAGCACACATTAGGCTTCACCTTTGGTGCATTGGTTGATCCAACCTCTTTGGTGCTGGCGTCATGGATGGTGCTCAGCATGTGGACGTCCTTCTTGTCTTTCCATTTGAGCACCATCAGCCTTCCGCTGTACAAAGCTTTGATCTCACCCTTACGGAGCTTTTGGGTGGTGAGTGCCCTGGGAACCCCTTTTCTATTAGCTCTCAAAGTACCAACTGCATCGGTATTATTTTCACAAAGTATATCATACAGTTTTGGACTGCTAAAAAAATTGTCCATATTGATATCAATGATAAATTGTGCGTGTTATTAATGATAAATCTGAGGACGTCATATGGCGTTCTACGCAATAGAAGCCAGATAGGTTAGGACGCCATATGGCGTTCTACGCAGTTAACAGGTTAAAGATGTTCAAAAATACCATTTTTACAATTGATTGGTAATTATGACGTCATCAGATTATCTTAAAAACGAAAAATTGTTTTTAGTTGGCGAGTCGGATGCTGGCTTTTATTCAAGCTCAAAATAGCATTCCTGCATCAAAAAATGCGATTTTTGAAAAATTATCTTCGATTATGACGTCATCAAACCTTAAATGATACTTACCAAGGAGTTATGATCAATCGTACCAAGTTTGATGTTTGTATGCCTAGCAATTTTGGAGGAGTTGAAGCGCACATCCTTACGTATGTCGATCTATAACTGTTTCCTTCGAAAACTACGTGATGACGACGTCACTAACCCATCAAGTCAATCACCCCAGTGTGGTGGTCATTCGTGTCCTGTTTGATGTTGGTAGGCCCAGTAGTTTTCGATTAGTTGACAAAAACAAACCAAAAAAAGCAAAAGATGCTTGCTTTATAGCATTAGACTAGCCGGTGATGCCCGCTGGGCTCCCCCATTGGTGACGTGGGGGATAAGAATATCGGTTCAGCCTGCTGCACTGGCTTTACCCATCGGACAGTTGTGCGAACAGTAACACAAAGTAAATGCTTTTTATGCTCATCCATAATTCCTGCACACTAAATGGTGATGATCTTAGTTTATCCATCAAAACTGGCAATGCTCACGAAGAAATAATCTTTTAACATTGATACTGTTAAAGAGTAAAAACTGTAAGGAGTAGGAGGATGGGAAATCATTTTAAAATGATCATGGCGGCCAAATGTTGGTGGTTTTCACAATTACAGATCTAAACTATCTAAACCGACGCGATGGCGCAGTGGTTAGAGCGTCCGCTTCGCAGTCGGTAGACCTGGGGTTCATTCCCCTTGTCGAGTCATACCAAAAGACTTTAAAAAATGGCATCCGCAGCTTCCCTGCTTGGCGCTCGGCATTTAGGGGATGCTGTGGAGAACAAGCCGGCAAGTTCGCTTGTTGTGTCCTTGGGCAAGGCACTTAACGGGACGCCCCACCTTTATGTGGAAGACAGGTGACCCATAAACCTCGAAAAAGGCAACTCCCAAGCGAGTGCGGACTTCCCGTCCAAAGTATAGCGATACAATTCGCTTTCTCGTGAATGGAGGATAAATATGGCAAATAAAACAAAACAAACAAAAACAAATGTGAACTCTTTTCTCGCTACACCACAGGGGTGGTCTGCGTTTTAAATTTGATCGTTGTTCATCCAAAAAACGTTTATCTACTGATCTGTGAAAGAAATTTTGTCAAATTAGGGTTTGAAAACATATTTGCGATCTGCTCGTTATGTTGTAGAAATTGTGCGGCCCGCCGTGGTAAGAAAGATTCCCCCACCCCTGCTACAGCGCAATGAAATCACTTAGTGGACTATCGTATGTACACATGCCAGATGGGGCGCATCAAATCGTGAAATTGGCCAATCACCAAATATTTCATATCTTTCATTTTGGAAGCGACCACCATTTTGGTGCGACCATCATATTTGACTGTTTTCTCCACCACCTCACTCTTTTCGAAAAGGAACGATAGTTTGTCAAATCCTACCTCATTTGTGAGTAATACCGGTTTTAATTAACAAATTAAAATGATCACCATTAGGCTACGTACTCAGGATTATATGACCTCTAGAGCGGGGAAATTGCAAGATCTCTTTCAGCTTACATAGGTACGCCTATGACGGGAAAAGGAAGTATCAAACATGAGGCGCGGCCTGGAGGAACTTGATAAAGTTCATGAGAAATCAAAAGAAAACATCGTCCCTGTGTGAAATTGCACCAGATAGAAGACATTTCTGTTTTTTTTGCATCAAAATATCTTAACCATAGATATGTATTCCACACTTTCAAATTAAGAGAAAACGCAAAACCGTTTTTGCCAAGACTAAGCAATGAACACAGCACATAGACCAAGGACGTAGCCTGGACATTGCTGTGACAAATCTGATTGCAAAAGAAACGCGTCATGTCTTCAAATACGCCTACCAGAGATGGAAATTAGTCCAGTGGTCCGGCGTTGCTTGCAAGACGGCTTACCGTTTGGATCGAGTCGAAATTTCTGACCGGCATGTCAGGCTGCTCCAAAATCCGGTCGAAAACCTTTTCTTTATAGCCCAAATTCGCTTTGAACCTTCTTCAGTTTTTTGGATCGAGATCAGACTTTTCAAAATGTTTAACGTTACATTCGAAAATACCTCTATTTAAATAAAATACGGCTTGACATACAGCATGCTTTATTAAATTGTAGTCGTGGTGAAAAGTGAAGCTTTGAAATTGTTACAAATTATCGCTTTCAGTTGTGCTGGAATCGTGCGTTGAAGGAAAAATAGAAAGAGAGCGCGCGTAATGTGGCATAGCACTTTGAAGATGAAAAAACCGCTAGTTCTATAAAGCTGTTATTAACCAGAACAAAAGAATTGTTTCTCCTGAGTACGGTGCTGTTTTACCCTGGCAGAGCAAACCATCACCTGCGCCGAGTTAAAACGTATCAAGTAAGGCGGCTGCGCCGGCTTCACTGTACAAACATTTGTGAAAGCAGCAACGAAAAGTTTTAGAACATGCTTCCTGAACATGCACGTGATGGTGATCATCTTGATCTGTTAATTAAGACTAATAATACTCACAAAAAACGTGTCAAATATTCTGTTGAAAGGGTTTGTGCTGGACAAAAGCGGCAAGGAAAAAGAGTTTGGTTGTTTAAAAAGTAGAAAAAGCTTTCTAGTCAATCTTGTACGTAGTCTTTTCCGAGCAAATATTATATTTATATACATATCATTTAAGCACATTCATCAGCCCTGACATAGGTTTTTAGTGGCAGTTCTTGGGCGCGTTTTCTGTTTTAAACCTTAAATCGGAGCACTTGCTTAAGTGTTAAGTTAAATCGGTATTGCATTGGTTTATGCATCACATACAGTTATCTGAAATTAATAAAAATAAATATTTTTTGTCAAAATTGTGCTAGTTTTATCGCTTATAAACAGTAAAATATCTTTCTAATTACTTTTTGAAATACAGCAAGTGGAAAATACTGAAAACTTACCTCTCAAAACTCCACTAACGACACCCTAAATACAGTTTTATTAATAGTTTATTTTCAATGGACCAAAGTTCCAGACACCAAGCATAGCAGATGCGAGTCCTTCTATTTAAGGTGTCTGTAAGTGTGACATATTGACTTAAAAATGTACAAATCGATTGCCAGGCTTATCAATGTAGAGGTGATGACTGAATGATTAAAAATAAAACAATTTAAAAAATAAACAGTTAACTGCAGCATTAGAAAATAAATCTAGACTCAGCCTCTCCTAGTCTTTTTAAAAACATTTTCTCAAAAGACCTATATCGTAGCGTATATCATCAGCTTAAAATATGCCAAACATGCGGCAAAAGAACTCAAAACGTGACCGACAAGTAGCTAGAGGTCTTTTTATGCTCCCATAACTTTCTCTTCTAAATTGTTAAAATATATAGCAGAAGCAGCCTCAATATATTCAACATTTTTATTTAATTTCTAAACATTTTCTGCACATTATATGGCCCTTCTCAAAGAATGCATATACAATGTTTATTCTAGAAATCACACCCACAAACGAATATGCAAACACAAAATGACTAATTACACCCCAAAAGAGCATAAATACGCTAATAGAACGGTTGATGATGTGACGCGTAGCCGGAAAATGTTAGAAGAATTAATGACCTAAAACTCAAGAACGAAACAAATACACAGATAAGAAACCAGCCATGGATTGAAAGATATTAAGCACAAAAATAGTACGTTGGTGTAGAATTGAGTGTTCAAATGGACTTTTAGTTTTTCAATCAGTAATGCTTCTTTAATTTAAGCTTTATAATCATAATCATTATTGCATTCATGAAACATTACTACATAGAAACACTAAACTATTTTTGATATTTGCTAATTTATTTACATATTTACACACACTCTAAGCTGAACATTTTCGGCTTTCATCAAGCCCTCATCAAAGTATCTATGATGTCTAGCATTAGAATCTAATTATGATATAGAACTAAAACTTCAAAACATTAAAATAAGGCTTTTTGGCCATTGTTCCATAACCATAATCGTTTCATATCATAATTTGATTCTAATACTAGACATTATTATAGATGCTTTGATGAAGGCTTGATGTAGGCCTAAGCCGAAAACGTTCAGCTTAGGGTGTATGTAAATATGTACATAAATTATCAAAAATGAAAAGTGGATTAGTGTTGCTATGTATGGTACGGTTATGGTGATCACGTGCTATGTTCATAGAGGTAAGGGTTTTAAATAGATCTCGATTACTATAAACTCTTTGAGTGGTACACTGCATCTTCGATACGGATGGGATCCCCGTACCAAAGTGATAGCATGCACCACGCGCGTGATGTGAGCGAAGGAATTTGTAATAGAATGATGCTACATTTTTCATATTATTGCAAATATGGGGTTTTGGCTTTTGGTGATGACGGGACAGGCCCTGCTGATGAGTCCAAAAGGACGAAACGCGTCCAGGGATGATCTCGTCAAATTATGGGAGGGAGGCTTTTATTATTTGCAATACTATTACTTTGTGAAATAACCGCGTCATTCGCGTGAACATGCGTATAAAGCGCGTAGATTGCCTTTATGACTCAATAAATCGTGTTGCTATGTAGTGACGTTTTATGGATCCTGAAAGTTACATCGCTTCTAAATTAGATCATTATTGCATTGTCTAAGAATTTTAAAGAAATCAACGCCAAGGTTGCTACTGCCGCAAGATGAGCAGGAATTAATATGTTGTGTAATAGCAGTTTTATTAATCGTTGAGCGTAAATGCTCCCGGGCCCTGGCGATTAAAGTAAAGAGAAGCCTTACCGACGTATGATGTGTTTGCATCGCGCAAACAAGTAAATTTATAGAACGCGTTAGATACAAGGTCGGTGGGAATATTACATTTTAATTAGATATACGATGCTGTTTTTACAGTTTTGTAATGAATAGCTAAATTGATATCACATTTTCTTCCAATTAATTTTGCTAAATTGCAGCCAAATATATGTGATGGATTTCCAAAATACGAAATGCTACTTCTGTAACAAAATTCTTATCGCTATTGGTCCGCGGTTTTCGTTTGTCCATATTTTCAATTTTTTCAAAGTAAGATCAAAGAAGTAATTAGGACAACCATTTTGCAAAACACTCTGAGCAGGTTTTTGACCCATTAATAAACAGCATCACATTCGGACTAATCAACATCGCTCCATGTAACAGGCGCATTATCAGCTCAAACCAGATTTTCAACTTTTCGGACAATTAGCATGATAATTCAATATAATACTGGTGTTAGACTGTTTGCGATACACTGAGTGTTCAAAACCCTTATCGAAAATTTTAATTTCAAAATAATTACTGAAAGACTCTGTTGCTTTTTCAACAGTAAATTTCAAATAAAGATGTTGTAAATTGATCACATTTAGGAAACGTTTGCTGATCCAATCATTGTCTAAAACCGCTTTGGAGGAATATATCTTAGCGATTTGGAGGAATAATAGCATCTTTTTACCGAAATTCTATCAAATAATTTTGTTAAGTCAAGCAAATTATGAACCCAAAGCTCGTTACGACGCCTTTTTGTGATCACATCACTGCGTTCAAACAAGCAAATTATGTCCGCAAAAAAAGCGTTAAGCAAAGAAATGTAACTCGTTTTATGAGCACCTAAAATGCGCTCTTGCCAAAAGATGCGCGTAAGAATGGATAATTTTCCAGAACAAAAATGCTGAAAAGTTGTTTTCTAAACGGCACCTCATACATAACCGATTTCCTTAAAAAAACGGCGCTGTTGATTTTGGAACGACAATTGGCTAAATCAACCGCACATTAACATTTTATTACTTTTCTTCCAAATATCAATTGGGTGAAGCCGGCTGAACCGTTATTCTTAACGTCGACATTAATGATGAAAACCCTGCTATCGTAATAACTTAAAACAGTACTTCATTTCGGATTAGTTTGCTCTTTGCCTGACTGAGTTTATGCCAGGACCACGCAACATGCGCGCAGTCAGAGGCGTTAGCTCATGCAAAGTCGCCTGCAATAACGAAAAAGTCCTTAGTAGTGGCCCTAATATTTAATAGCTTATTCCTGAAAATACGAATTAATCACCTTAAGGCTATTCTACAACTTTAATATACTTTCAATTCAAGCACTTGCTGAATTTAACGGATAAAAGTTTGTTTAGTTTAAAGACGTCTATGGTGAGAACAGGGCAAGACGTTGCCAGGGACTCGATAAACTTGGTAGACATGTAATGGCTATGCGCAACCCCACATAATGTTTGTTTGATCAATTGCGTTTTAAACAGCAATAGTTTTGCTTCGAAACGAGATTTAGCTGAAGCTTTTTCTTACTGTTTTGACGACTATCCATTGAGTGACGAAGCCCGCTTGGCCGACTGTACCGATATTGTTAACCACGGCAATACTGATAGGGGGCCTGCGAGCGAAAATGTCAGGGCTAGCCTATCATAGTGTGAGATGAGATAGCCAATAACATTCTAATTTGCTTGCATAGAATTTTTTTTCATATTTTTCAAATTTTATTTTATTTTTTCCTTTCAGTTGCCGTACAAAGATGGTGGCAATAATGGTCATGTGTGGACTGCTGTCTATTCTTATCACTCTCTTCAATCTTACGGTTATTTTGGTCTATATTTTCAACCCATTGATGAGGCACAGTCAAGGAATTTACAAAGCATCGTTAGCAGTGGCCGACTTGCTGGTTGGTGTCGTCGTCTTTCCAACTTTCATCAGCAGCTTAGCGAGAATCATATTCTCAAGAAACGAGCCTGGCGATGTGGTTGATGTGAGGGGGTATAAGATAATAAACGGGTCGCTCGGTGAAAATTTAACAACAGCTCAGGTTCAAAATCCGGGAGGACAGTTTTCTGATTTTTTTGATCAGGTTTACCTGGACGCAGTTGGCTTTTTCACAGTCTTATCTTTTACGGTATCAATTTACAATCTAACAGTCGCCGGATTTGACCGCTTGAGCGCTGTTTATCGTCCTCTGAGCTACAGCAAGGATAGAGCGGAGCGCCTCGCCAAGATATTTTGTGCGGTGTTGTGGTGTGTCGGGGTCTTCTTCGCGATTCTACCGGTACTGCTGAATTCCTTGAGTTACTCTCTGGTGGCGTCCATCCTGGTGTCCTCTGCAGGTCGAGAGGCGCTCATAGTCTATGTCGTTGCGTTTGCCATTCCGATTCTCATCATGTGGACAGTGAACGCCATTACTTTTCATTCAACGCGGAAACACGCGCGCGTACGTCGCCATTTGACAGTTGATTCCAAAAAAAAGTCACAGTCGTTTGAAGTGCGATTGGCTCGCACTTTAGCAATTATGGCGGGCGTTTTCACACTCAGCATTGTGCCAGCCGCAGTAGTTATCCTTACATCTTTGTTTATTCCATCCATTTACCTGACGAACCCACGCGGGCTTGACGTTCCGAGCACTGTAGCATACGGCGCGATTGAATTTGCAGCGATCATTATTCTGGCTTGCAACAGTTTGTGGAACTTTTTGATATACAACGCGAGGAATCTTGAGTTTAGGAAAGCGTCAAAAATAATGTGCAGAAAGCTGTCGCAAACCCTCGGATTGTCAAAGTGTTTCGGCTCTATCATGCGATGTGCACAATCTTTCGCTCATGATGGACGGCGTCGTATATCATCTATTCCCACTATTTCGACGACGTTTGGTAAAAAGACGTCTCTCACGCCAACCAGTCAGATTGCGCTTCCTTCGATGCAGAAATCAAGTGATGTCACAATGACCGAGGAAACTTCTCGAAAGAAATCATCGACTACCAATGAATCATCAACGCGAGTTGAGGAGTCGACAGTGACTCCATCTTCAAGGGAAATTGAGTCGTCCTTCATCTCTCCGAAAAAGCCAAAGCACAAAGCAAATAAAACAAAGGCAGAACCATCGATGAACGATTCTATTTTCCAATCGTTTGCGATCGACGCGAATGCAGATCGACTATTTTTGTCAGTTATGGAACGCATCGACAATGATCACGGTAAAGATGAGAAGAAATAAACAGGTGTTTGCCCCCACATATGCTTCATTGAATAGATGCTGCGGCAGTCTATCCCCTCTGCAGTTGTAAAAAGTTTGAATTCCACCAAACGGTGCAAAGTATCGTATTCGCTCCCGATCTCACTCGCCAAGCCAATTTAGACAATAATTACTCACGGATCGCGTCGAAGAAGTTCTTTTGTAATTTCGTAAAGTTTTTGTTTTCTTATTTTCATTACCCTTAAATTTTCTGAAAACAGAGGTGGGCAACCCATGCCCAGCGATATGAAGTTTTGCGGCCCGTGTAAAAACTAATGATGTCACTTGCGGCCGATTCACAAATTAATTTTTACGTCAACGACTTTGAAATTCAGCCCTTTTGAGGCCGATCTTCCAAAAGAGAAAGGTCTTTAAATTTGCTTGGTGACAGAATTTCAAAACAAGTCACTGTTAATACGTCAAACTTCAAAAAAAGGGTCTTTAAATTTGTTCAGTAACCACAGGCGTAAAAGTAAAAGAGTCGGGGGCTGAAGTCCCCAAATTTTTTTCAACTTTCCCCACAATATCGTTGGCCCCATTCCGAAATTGAAAAAATGAGCCGAATACCAACTTTTAAAAAGTTCATGTCGAATAAAAAATATTTTTACTTTTGTTTGAAACTTTGAAAATTTTCACAAAAAGAGCTTTGACTTTGTTTTGAAACAAAAAAATCCTTCCTGTACAAAATAAACTGTTTCATCAATGTTGGTAAAAGAAATTGGCGAAAAAAATCATCTAAAAACGTTGATCTCGGAGAAAAAAATCTTCTGTCCCTTAGTCCTTCATATAATGCAAAATCTTGGGCCAATATTTACTTACAAAATTCTGAATGACCTGCGGAATTATCCACTCCTGTGAAAATGACCTGTCTGCAAAAAGGCTCCACATCTCTGCTTTACATCAGTGAATTACTTGTACATTGTTTCTGCAGGCTGACTTGTTTGATATATTTTTGTAGATGATGATATTTTTTATGACATATTCAATAAAAAAAATTATGTTTTGTCAAATCAGCAACAGGCTATATGCTATTAAAAAATGCTTCCACCAAACAAGGAAAATGAAAACGCGGAAAGTTGGAATTTTTAGAAATAGATTTTTCCACATTTGCCGTTTGCGAGCCTTAAATGAAGCAAATAAAAGTTGCTGCTGCTAATCAAGCAAGAAATGCGTTAAAACGCTCAAAGTCAGTTGTATAGATAGGGGTAGCTAGAAGTAAGCCAAAAAAATCTCCACACCAAATTTTTTAAACTCAATCAAGGCAACAGTGAACTAAAAACAAGTCATCAATCAAAATTAAGGCAAGGAAAGACCGACTAATATTTTTTTGGCAAATTTGCTTCTGGCACCATAACCTTCTTAGAATGTACAAAAATTTATTTGGTCCTGAGATGAAGACATCGTCAATGCAACGTTTTATTGAGGGTTACGTAGAAATCGGAGATGCCGTTAGGGAATTCGGGTTTAATTCGCGATGAAGCCTGTATTAATCGCCATCCAGACAAGGTCACGGATTAGAAAAAATTCGTTTTTCAGAGCATTTCGTCAACACTGAGTTCAATCTGACCTTTTCAAACGCGACGATGCTATACCACCTAGTGGTTATCGGTACTGGGTGATGTGTAAGTTTGCCTTCATGCATGAGTGCAAGCCAAAGTATGGGTTTGTTGGTTCCGAAAACGGGTTCTCTTGATCTAACTAATGGGATGTTCTCGTACATGGTCAACAAATAATGAAACTTATTTAATTGATTGAACACAAGATTAACGGAGAATTTCGGGAGCCTACGAAGAAACCTGCAGCCTTCGATTCAGCAGTTACTCATTCGCGCCGTTGCGCTTGGCTCAAGCCATAGTTTAAACGCGACATCTGAGCTTTAATGCAATCGCCGATTCTTTTTTATCATGTCGCATGCAGCGTCATGCTCTCAACGCTCGACTCGCAGTCTTTCGATGATAAGTCTTGCACTCAACCCATCGAGTCCCGCTTCCGGCGGATTAAAGCAAGGCAAACGCGGATTTTTGAGAGTTTAAGTTTATATGGGAGAGGTGACCCCCATCTCCTTGGACTTCGCTGCGGCCATATCACGTGTCATCATCCGCTTATTCAACCACATCGAAATTTTTCTCGAGGTTTTGTGATATTTGACCCATCGGTGATATCATAACGCAATTCTTCACTTTTTATTCAAGGAGCAGCAGCAATGGAAACGCTCTGTTTCTTTTATGTCATTTGAGAAACAATCCGAACGACGTCATGCTATGAACGAACGAAGCCATCTCTGCTGCTTTGCACCACGGCCGTTCAAGGGCACCTCAAGTGGCAACAGCCACCGCAGATCGCCGGCGGTAGAACAAGCTCATCACAAGCTGAAGCAACAAATGACCTTCTTCCCGATCAACCTGAATGCGCCAGGCAAGATATTCACGTTAGCAGCAATGTTTTCACCAATTTAATTTGTTATGACTCTGATTGTTATCACAACTCGCCTGTCCTGTACGTAAACGATATCAAACCGGTAAGCGTAATATGGCACCGTTGATAAGGATTAATATAGTACTAAATTAGACTGATTTTTGTACTCGTTGCTAAGTGTGGAACATTATAACAGACTATGAATGAGTGGGGGAAGACGTATCCGGAGAAAACGTTGAGAGGAAAATTTTTCCAGAAATCGTGGCTTTTTCTGTTGGATATTTTTCTTCTCATGTGCTTTAGCTTTGGTTGGCAACTCTGCTCATGCAAGTTGCTAGATTGCATAGTTGCATTTCTTTGTTTTGAGCTGATAATGCGTGGCTTGCATCAAAATTGACAACCAGAGTGTGAATTTGTCCAGTTAGAGTATTCAAGATAATAAGTTGATTAGTTAGTGACATGACCTGCAAATCAATTGTTACGCGTTGCGTGCTACTGTGCTTTAAACTACGTGCGCTCTAATCATTGCCTTGAACTGCGCAATTAACTTTAAGCAGTTTGCTGATCCAACGCATTAGTAGCTATGCACTCGTTGTGCTGTGTTGCATGCATTGTAACCGTAGTTATGCATCAACAGCTTATATGTCAGGATTTGTGATTTTTATACAGATGTAATTTGTTATTATGTTGCTAAGTTTTAAGTGAATAAAATCCTAAGTTTGGTTGTTACAATAGTTAGTATCATAGAACTTTGTATTGCTATCTAAATTTAGAAATTAACTAATCTTTTTATGTTGAACAGAAATTTGGTACATGATTGTGCTTGTGTTAGTGCGGTCTCCTATAGCTTGGCCAAACAGTTTTGGTACGTTTTGTGTTTTTAGGGTAGATGCGAGCCGATTCTTACTACAGTAGACGCCGCTTAATATGACCACCTTGGGATCAGACCATTTTGGTCATAATATCCGAATGGTCATAAAAACCGAAGCCTCCATAACAGCTCCTGAATTGATGCCGTAAGCCACAAGAAATCCAAACACCGTCAAATTCATCGTTTAACCGAAGTGACAGAGTGACGTTGGCAGTAAAACAAAGTACAGTACTGTAACAGTACAATTGACGGTAAAACTAAGTACAGTATGTAACAATATGTACAAGCGGTGGTACAGTATAACAAAGTAAATAACAGTTCCAGTAACGTTTTCAAAGTAACATATCAAAGTACCGCAAAACAAATTCAAAATTTTACGCACGTACGTTTGTTAGTTTTAGGTGCAAAAAATTCTGTAATGTCCCGCTGAGCAAGATCTTTTCGCAAAAAATTAGGAATTTGTTCAGCGAAAGTATCAAACTCTTCCATTGATGGATAATATGTTGACCAAATTTCGGATAATATGTTGGCCATGTAATCCAAAATTTGGTCATATAAAACGGAGAATTTTAAACGGAGAAATTCCGGACCGTACCAAATTGGTCATAATAAGCGGCTGGTCGTATATCCGTGGTCATAATAAGCGGCGCCGACTGTAGTTTCGTTTGTTTAGAAACCGTCGCGAACAACGTCAACGACAGAGTGCACAATACACGAAATCGTAGTTGGTGAGGTTGTTTTATTGTAGCGACGCGTTGAAGACTGCTGCAGGTCAAGTATACGAACACATGTTGTAGATTTTAAGTGCGCCAAGCCACTATAAAATAAATTTATAACAATTTCAAACGAACAAAGTATAACCGAAATTACGTTAAAAAAGTTATGATAATTCTTTCTAGCAGAGTTTTGCATTCTAATTTGCGTGGAATTACTTTGACAGTAGCTTATAAAATTGATTTTATACCAATAAATGAAGTAATATTGTTCTTTTATCATGATTAAATTAAGGAAAAGTTAATAAAATTCAAGCGGGAAATTAAAAATAAGTAATAATCGTGCCGAAAACGCAAAAATTTTTGCCTTTTTACTTAAAAATAACTTAATACCGGAATCGAGTGTATGAAATTCGGAGAGATTAGAATTCATTTTACCTTTACTGGATCCTGGCTCTGCCTATGAAACCCCCAACTTTTTTTCGGGATTCGAGTCTAATAAAAACAGCTCGCAGAACTTTAAATAATGTATTTTTTATTCAATATTTTTCAGTCTGTAGACCTGGCTTTAATTCTGTTTATTGTATTAAGGCAATGACTTTAAAAAATTTCTGGTGCTATCAGCAAAAACCTGAAAATCTTCAAGAAATTTCAGTTTAAATGCTTTGTTTCTATGTCATTCTTCGTCGCCAGCTAGCGTTATCTCATCTTCACTTTTTGAAAACACAAGAGGACGAGCTTTAGTTGGTTTGATATCTGTAAAAATAAGTTGAACAAACAACAAAGGAAATAAAAAATCTAATTTTTATCTTACTTGATGTTGGGAGATGCTCAACGAAAGCAAGACGCGTGGTGGCGCTAGACTCTTGCTGGCGGTAACGTTCTAAAATTGGTTCCCGAAGACCACTGCTGCCAATTTTGGGAGGTGCCTGAGCGGAGTCTACTGACGCCCCTTGCCTCATTTGCATTTGTCTTTTTAGGGCTGCAGGAAAGTCATCAACCTGTTGAAAGAAAATGTAGACAATAACAATTAGTCGCAAAGATGAGGTTGGCTTTGTAATTCGAAAAGATATCAAAAGAAGGGGCTGTTCCATAACAGCAAGATTTTTAAAATCTTTGTACTCCCTGCTTCTTCCGCAATCTCATGTTTTTCTCGTAAAAGAATTACTCCCTGCCATGCGACATCACCTTGCAATCCGACAATACCCTATCATGTGTAATCACCCCTGGCATCTGTGATTATCCTGACATCCGACATCACCCCGACATCCGACATCACCCCGACATCCGACATCACCCTGCCCTCCGACATCACCCCTACATCCGACATCACCCTGCCCTCCGACATCACCCTGACATCCGGCATTACCCTTAAATCCAACATCACCCTGTTATCCGACGTCACCTTGTGATCCGACATCACTTTGTCATCAAGCGACGGGGATTGGACCAGCCTCCTTCGCTTGCAACAACTTCTTGTCATCAAAAATTCCGGCTTTTTGTGAGAAGACGCCACTAGAATTATCAAAAAGATTATTAAATCTGTGCAATATAATTGCGGCCATGCAATCGAGGGTTGTGGCTTTATGCTCGCGTGCGGGTTGCACTTTCATGCCTTTGGAATTGGCACTGTAACCAGTAGCGTAGCAAAAAATTAAAAAAAGGATTCGTAAAGCCAATTAGCTGAAAAGAGCAACTAGTATCCCCTGCATTCGGCCATGCCATCATCACGTGATGCCCTCCTGCTGGATAGGCAACTGACTGGTCAGCAATTTACAGTATTTCTTTGCAGTGCTTATGATGGGAATGCCATGCGCAAGCAATGGTAGTAACTTCTAAATAGGTCTAAACACAAGTAGTTTTGCAAGAAATCGGAAACAATTTTCTGTAACTGGGAGTAGAACTGTGTAATTATCAAGTGCTCCCGATCTCCGACAATAAATGAAGCCTTTTGTTCTTCTAAATTCCTCGCAATGTCAAAACCGGCAGAAAATAATTTCAAAAATTTTACATGAGCCGCGCTCATAATCCAGAAGTAACTCTTCTTACCAATAACGCGTCTTTTCTTCAAAATTCCTTTTCGAGGCTGATGCAAACCAGAAGCGCTTGCATCACTTCCACCGGCGTCACTTGCTGACAAGCATCGGTCTTTTTTAACTAGTGGTGTTAGTTTTGTTTCATTTTCTTCAGACGAACTTGAATCATTATGCATCGCCATTTGCCGTAAGCCACAGAAATGCCTGCCAATCAGCAATATTAGATGTGAAGAGAAATATTTTACACGTAATACAGGCTGTTCGCTTCATGCACGTCGAAAATGTCGTCATCTCGCGAAAAACAATCTTACAATAAAAGTTCTGCTGCCAAAAGTTAAACGGGGTTAACGTTGCAACACTGATAACGCAGTTACAGAAAAGGTTTATTTTCATTTAGCACTGGCAGCTCATCCATAGGAGTTGTAGCGCTTTCTAAAGATTTGGAAAAGTCGCAGTTTTAAATTTCAAGTAAAAAATTTTGTTTTTTTATTGAATTGCTAACTTTATTTCAATCTTTAATCTGCGTTCAAGCAGAGCTTTGAGAGTCAATTATTGGGAGTAAGAAGGAAGGATAGATTATGACATGAACATAAAGAACAGCAAATGTGGGAAAAATAAAACAAAGTGAGGGGGTAAGATTGAGATGGTTTGGGCACGTACTGAGGAGAGAAGATAACTACGTTGCAAGAGCAATGATGGAAATGGATTCATCAAAAAAAGGAAAATGGAAAAACCAAAAAGAAGATTTATGGATCAGTTAGAGTTAATTTAAAGGTTGAATTGATGGAGAAGGAGGACGTGAACTGTAAAAGATGGAAAGCAATGATCTACTGTGGCGACCTCTGAAATGGAACAGCCGAAAGAAGAATATTTAAACTTTTATAGTCTTTAAATATATTTTTGCATTTATAACATCGTTTATTTTGGACAACATTTTTTCATCCTACTTTTCGGAAACAAGGCGTCAGAATTAAAAACCACCATAAACTTGGTGCGAAATACATGCAGTTGGCTGCTGCCATCTAAGCCGCTAAATTTTCAGCTCATAATCGCTGCAATTTACAGTAGGAAACTGCAGCGATTGACAACACTTTTTCCGCAGTTGCGTAGGAAGGTATGATTTCAAACTGTTAGCTCAAGCCTACTACCGAGGCTACAGCTTATAAAACGAGATAGGTAGGCAGCAGTTTAAAAAGATTACATTTTTTCAAACAGACTAGCCAACTCTGCTTTCTCTGCCCGCACAACCCGGTAAAGATTATCAGTTTAGCCGTCTGCGTCGGCTTCACAAATGGAGCAACGGTGAGACAAAAACACTTCGAGGATAGGAGCATAAGTTCTCATCCAGATTTCTCTTCCGTTCTTTGCAATGAGTGCGGGATACAACATAATCGTTATTACAAAATAAGCCATTAGATGATAGACCTCTTTCACGATTTAGTGCGCTCCATTTTGTGATTATACAGGGTGTCCATAAAGTTCGTGTGCACTTTAAAAAATTTATAAATTTATTTGTATCTGCGATAAAAATAACCTGTGAAAAGAATTAGAAAGAAGAAAATCTAGATTTTTTAAGGTCTTAATGAAATTTTATTTAAGTCTCCACATTTTCTTCATCATTAGCAATGCAAAGGGTAATACAATTTCGCTGTTCACAGAAATCATTTGCCAACTGATTTACAGTAATACCCGAAATCACATAAATTATTTTAACTTTCAAATCTTGTAATGAACTAAGTTTGGTTGCGCACACAATTGTTTTTACCTGTCTCCATAAAAAAATCTAATGAATCTGGCAAATGCGGAGGCCAAGAAAATAGTCCGCCCCTTTCGATTCATCATTTAAGAAATTCTAGATTTAGAAACTGTCTAATATGCAGAGCAAAGTGGCAAAGAGCTCCATTTTGTATAAACACTGTATCAGTTGAAACACTGTTTCTAATTTTGTGGTAAAGAATCATTCAATAACTGCACTTAAAACTAGGTGGATGAAACTTTATAACACTTTTTGCAGATTATTTCTATCGCAAATACAAATAAAGTTATAAATCTTTTAAAGTGCACACGGACTTTATGGACACCCTGTATTTGTGATCTCTAGTTCCTGGCTACAGGTTATGTGCCTTGCTTCTTGCATAGACCATTTGTGTAGCGAAAAGAGCCAGGCCTATCCAGAAAGTTTTAGCCCCGATCTTGGTAAGTCTATCAAACTCCCGATCCTGGTAAGTCTATCAAGCTGTTTTCAAGCAAAATAGCAAAAGTTTTTTTCCGTATGTAGGGATTTTGTTTGCACATACGGTATATGAGTTGGTTCCGGGATACTGGGGTGTTGTCTCCTTACATGATATAGAGGTGTTGTTGTCCGTACGATTTGATATAAGGGTGTTGTTTTCTGGTAATTACTCCCAAACTTTGCACTTGATTAGACTAACTTCCATTCAACATCTTACTTTCAAAGAAAGAAATTATTTATTTTATCTGTCTAAAGTCGATCATAAATTAACCGGAAGGTTGTTGATGTTGTAGTTAGAGGGGCCCCTACCCTGTCGATAGACCTGGTATCTATTATCTTGTGGAGTCATACCAAAGACTGTAGCAATTACATTCACTGATTTCCTGCTCGACGCGCAGTTACCGGCGTAATGTGGGGGATGGAATATAAAGCTGAGTTCGCTCAGCCGCGATTAAAGAAAGCGCAATGGGTTTAATAGTCTGAGCAAGTGGCCACTATCGGCGCCACAACAAAAACAAGAATTGCAGTCAAGGCCGTTGTATGGATCTTTCAGTATGCAAAATTGACCTTTAAAATATCAGAAAGTTTTGGTAACATGTGCTCTATCTCCCCCCCAAAATTTTTGTGGCCATGCGTCCTTGGATTCCAGTGCACTTCCACTAAAATGTAAGCGGGTCTTGGTGCTTACCCACTTCATAAATCACGATAGCTCATTGATAAAATTCCACGACCGTGATAAAATTTTGTGGCATAAAGTTAGCATTAGTTTTTCATTTATTGTTTTTCGCATAAGCTTGCCATAAGTGAACATCTTGTCCTTCTTGCTAACTGTATTACTACAGAATATCTTCTTTTAAAACAATCGCTAAAATCGCACCACATTATGACGTCACTTTGCACCATGACAAAACAAAGTTTTTTTGAGGCGTTATAAGAAAAGCAACAAAAACATCTTTAAAAAGCAATTATTTGTCGTGATATTGTTTATCGTGATACTGCTTATCGTGATATTGATTATCGCGATATCGCATAATTTTTGACACTGGAAGCAGTTCTTTAATATTTCTCATAAAATTTTTTTATCCGTAATACTCTTTGAGAAAACGAATTCTACTTTCAAACGTTTATCAAAACGTCTTTTAACCCCCCAAAAGAGTACAGTTTTTCTTCAAGTTGATGAATAAAATTTTGTTTAAGCTCCAAATCGCATTTCTGAGTCAAGAGATGCGAATTTAAAAATGATCTTCTATTGGGGAAGTTCGAAACGAATTTTATTGGGGCGAAATGAAACAAAACGAAATTTTTCTCTATGAAAGGCGGTTCGAAACGAAACCAAACGAAATTTTACTGTGGATAAAAACAGCTCGAAAAGAAACGAAATTTCGTTGCGAAATTTGTTCATCGTCACTCATCTGTGTTATTGTCCTCCTTCGAAAATTCATGTGACAATGGTAAATCCCCGTTCGGTGTGATCAATGCAGCTTGCGTGAAAAGCATGTTTGTCACACGGGATTAGCCCAGCCTTTCACGGTTTGGTTTCGAGCTCATAACCACACAAAATGGCTTGAATTTCGAAACGAAACAAAATATTTTCGTTTCGAGCACCCCTATCTTCTATGATGACGTCATCGACCCCTCATGATACTTATGCCGAGAGAGTCATCAATTGTGCTCAGGTTTCATGTTTGCACACTCAGTAGTTTCTGAGGTGCATACGTATGCAGAAAGAACTCCACTTCATGTATTTGATCTAAACCCAACTCACGATCACCTTTTCTTCTTTACTTCATTTTTCATGACATCATAATTTTGATTCTATAACAAAAAAATTAGATGAGCACGATTTGGGGGGTGAGAAAAATCTCTCGTTTTGATGGTACATGATTGAAATCAGCGGGATGAGAGGCGTTGTAGCTTTTCCTGAAACGTCGACCGATCGCCATCTTCACGCGCGCACTCGCCGCGGCGAATGACGACTCGCTCGATCGAGTTCGATGCGGCTTTTCAAATAATCAGTGCGAGATCCAGTGACATTGGATTAGATCAGGGGTACACAATCTTTTCACTATTGGAGGCCGCATCACCAATTTATTTTAATTTACGGCCGCCAATGAATCAAATTAAGAATTTTTGGTCACGTGAAAGTAAATACTTTTTCTTTTCCAGTGTTGCCACTTTTGCTTGAGATAAAATATCTAGATTCACTTTAAAATATGGCTAGAAATAGCTAGATTTATAAAAAATAGCCTAGGACAGGGGTGCTCAAACTTGTTTCACGGAGGGCCACATTGCTGACATTTTAAAGCCTCGTGGGTCAAAAGTAAGGAAGTGTAGCTATGAAGCAACGGTCCGTAAAGCCGGAGCTCTTGTTGTGTTGCCCGAATAGGAGATGATCTCCGAAAAAGGTCATCCACCTGTCCCACCGTCATCAATTATGCTACTCGCGATCAATTTGAGCCGATGCAAATAGTTACTAACCTTCGCTTAAACACATACAGAGCTTGCACATGTATCAAACATAGTATGAATGGTCTGCAGTGTTACCAACATAGTATAACGATCTGCAGTGTGACTAATTTTTAAGTTTTTACCTTTCAACTCAGCAATGACGATATTAGCTGGAAACAATCTAGGATATCAAAAACCTATCCAGTTTCACAGTCATTATCTAGAATACGAACTTCGCTATCTAGCTCGAACAAAACTATTTAGATCTAGCTACGAAATAGCTAGAGTGGCAACCATGTTCTTTTTTTGGAGATCAAAATTTCAAATGTAAAATTTCTCATCTGAGCTAAAATTTTTGATCGAATTAAATTTTTTTCTCTTCGTTTAAAAGTAAAGCTCTTTTTTGGAGCGGGATCAACGCCAACTACATGTGCACGGCCGCACAAATGATCACCCAAGGCCTCATGCGACTGTACCGCCGCAGATTGTGCACCCCTGAGTTAGATCATGATTACAAAAGCTTCGAATATTAAAAACGACGGTTTATCGCATCAAAGCTAATTTGCTTTTTTCAGGCTGGCCACATAGAGGTGGGTTATGGGGGCACCATTCTCAAATATGCATTACAACCACTAAACGTAGGATCAAAAAAGCATGAGTAAAGTTTTATGTTTCTTAGAAATAGACCAGCATAATGCAAACCCACAAAATCTAACAAAAATACTAAGTGAAAAGAGGGCCAGCTAGTTTTTAGGCTCTAGACACCCCCAAAAATGCAGTCATTAGTGCATTGGCAAACCGTATTTAAAAACTTCTCAACCACGTTTTTCTTTCAAATTCACAAATTTCAACAAAAATTGTTGTGGGCAGTCGGACCCCTTTTTCTGTGTGACTGTGAAAAAACGGGAGCATGAGTAGATGAACAAATAATATTGTTACTACTTAATAAGAATTTGTTTAATACAAATTCATAAATTGCAATAACAATATTGGATGGATTAAGTGGGGTAGACATCTCCAAAAATCTAATACGAGTTTTAAAAAATAGGTCATTTGTGCATGCAGGTTCGCCACGATGAACAGTAGCTCATTTACTATACCTGGCAAAATACATGTGAAGAAACATTCTGCATAAGTAAAAGTAATTTTATTCATTAGTAAAAAAAACAGAAATTGACAACATGAGTGATGTAAGAACAATGGTTGAAAATCACTCTGTAGGCGCATTGTAGTCATCACCAATGCTTTCAACTACAATAATGTTTTCCAAACTTTTTTCCTGAACCCCCCCTTTAAAGGTTTAATTATTCGGGAAACGTTTCCGCGACAAAGCATTCAAACAATTGTTTTTTATCGCTTTGCAACAACGTTTATGAGACGGAATTGAGTTAAGAGTCCCCAGCTATATCAAAGGCAGAATAGCTCAACAAATAATAAGTTTAGCAAACTACCTTGCAGCTATTTTGTGTTATAGAATTGGCTTGATAATAAAAAAAGCAACGTAATTTGCAGTTGCTGAACCAATCCCAAACCTATTAACTTTTTATACGCCTTTTGTTCATTTTCTGATTTGAAAGAGAGATTCGAATGCAATTTTCGTGGGTTTGCCTGAAGTCGGGCAAGGTTTGTAAGTAGTTAGCCAACTTCTCGCTCCCAATGCTGCACAAAAAACGTTCTTTAAGTTGAGATATTTTATTATTTTTCTGTCGCTACACGAAAGTTCAATTAATTTGCTGCACTAAAGTTTGATCAATTTTGCTCTAAAGTAGAAAAACCCTCGGTAAATTTTTGCTTTCTATTTTTCTTTGCTGGTGTTATTTAACTTAGTTCTGGATTTTCAATTGCTTTGACTGAGTTTTTCCACAACAAAAGAAGTTGACTTCGGCTGTTGTGGAGAAAGAAAAAGCGGAGGCCTTGGAGTTTGTACCGAGCTCTTTTGTGGACAAGTTTTCGTTTCTGAAGACTCTGTAACAGCATGCTCTTACATGCTTTTCCAATTCAGCAGATACAGTAATAGTTGGTCAATGACAACTAAACTTTGAATCTATCTTTTAAGAACAATGCGGCCTGTTCTATCTTCTGCACAGTATATGCCACTGATATAAACTGTGTATACTGAAGTCTAATCTACACTCAACCGCAAACGTTTTACTAATAGCAGACCACTACCATATACGACCACCATTTACTTACCCACGTGCTATTAGAATTGAGAATAGACTTGTTGAGTCGTTTGTTTGTAGCAAAATTAAAACTGCGTTACAATGTAGCCATTATCATAAATCATTTCTTTAAAAAATTTGCGCTATGACGTACGAGACAAGACGACTTAGCCAGTTTTTTCATTTTTGTAAATATTTTAAATATTTTGTTTTTTGCGCTTCGGGGCACAACACGAAGGCAAATTTTGCACCCCGGGCTTCAGCTCTTTTGACCCTCTTCCTTAATCCACCATTGCCTACTTAACTGAGATCAAAAAAGCTAATCAAAAACAATTGCAAAGCTAATAGGCTTCAAATATGTAGCCTATTACCGACTAAATGTAACATCGACTAAATGTAATAAGCGACTACATGTAACATCGACTAAATGTAATAAGCGACTACATGTGCGACCAAATGCGACTAATGCAGCGACTAAATGTAACAAGCGTACGAGCCATTGACTTGCACTTTAGTACAGGGGCCTAAAGAGAATTTTTTTGAGGGGGCGTGAAAAATAACTTTTTGAAAATTGCACGAGTCAGTTGAAGTTCGTAACATATGTTGTTTCTAGTATTCATGCAAAATCTCGGTGAAGATCCTTTTTTGGAAATTAATATTTTCAGAGCTATATCAAGTGATTTGCTTGTTGCCGTTTCAAGCATATTGACTGAATATGACATATAACGCTCTCCTGAGGGGGGCACGCTCAGAGAAGTCTTCCGCCGTACGCCACTGCTGCAGTACAATTATTTTTTTGAAAATTATTGGAAGCATTGCTTTGTTAAGTAATTGTTTTGGCTCACCCCTACCCATATCACCCACTTTGATGTCACCACCCTCCAATTCCTTCTTTTAATGTCTCCCCAAAGGGGCGCCAGCGCCCACTTTGAAAACCTCTCACCTACAATCTCAAACTCGGTTTCAATATCTAAATATTTAAAACACGACGTTTTAAGTTAGATAAAGCTGCAAACTTTACTCGAAAACCAACCATATCTTCAAGATAATCAAACTTGAGTCCGTATAATAACAATATAAACAATCATAAAAAAAGTTGTCAAATCAAAGAAAAAATTGATTTAATTTGTTTTTTTCCACAGGCTACCTCAAAAGTATACACTGCATAAAGTGTATAGTCAAATAATAGTGTCCATTGCATAATAGGCCTAAGGCAGTAAGCTTTTACCCCCCACAAACTAACAGTTAGCTTCAACTTCTATTGCGTAAAATGGGGGTAACCTCAGGGAAATTAAAATTCAAAATTATGCTAAGAACATGCTTTCTAAGCTTTTCATCAAACTGCTAATTATCATCAAAAAGTTGGCTGACTATGACATTCTTTACTCAAAAAAATTCATTGCTGCAAGCCAAATCTCGTAGCTCACCGGTAGGCCTAACTTTTTACTAATAATTTAGCAGATCATTTTAATTTTTACTGAAAAGTAAAGCTATGAAATTATTGCATCCAACAGCTGTTATTGCTCTATTGGTAGGCCTAGAAATAACCTAACTTTTGAACAAGCCTCTCGTGCAACTACTTATCGGCATATCACCACTAAAGCACATGACAATTTGATCATTCTTTCATTACAAAATGTTAGTTAGATCGCTTTCTTCCAGCAATGCTTTTATTGAAAACTTCATGGCGTGAGGAGCAGATCGTTTTTCAACAAAAATTTTTTTAATGCTTTGTTTAAAAGCATCAAAATTAAATAATCGACCAAAATGTTAGTTCCATCGTTTTTCCTCTGTGTTGTTCAGTTATTCCCGTCCAATCTATCATAATTTTTTGTTAGATTGCCAGTAAGTAGTGTTTATATAGTAGAAATGTTAAACTTTCGTTCGCGTAGGCCAACTAATAGAGGGATCAAAACCAAAAATGGCGGCTGCCAATCTGATAAAATTTTTTGCTACATAACAAAAAGTAGTTCATTTTGAAAATCAAAAACAAAAATGCACTCAAGTACAAATGGCCTCATTTTTGGGGTCATTCTGGATAATTGGGAGTGTCTATCCCTTAATTAAACGATTATTTTTTCATATTTTATTTTATTTTTTATATTTCATATTTATATTTTTCATATTTCAATTGATTTTTTCATTTCATATTCAATTTAATGTTTTTCATTTCAATTTTTTGATTTTTTATATTTCATTTTTCGATATTCATGTTTGTATATTTTAACCATTATTTATATTTTTCATATTTCATTTTCATTAGCAATTTCATATGGGAGGTCATGATTCCGAGTTTGGATCAAACAATTCCCACATGTAGTAATAAAGGTTAATTCATGTACTAATGGGACTACTTTTTGGGGTCAAACTGTATCTTTGGGGTGGCTTACCCTAAACCTACCTTAGATGGCCGATCAAACAAAAAAGTAGATGCGTTAAGCTATCGTCCAGTTATCAGATGTTTTGACTATATATGTCACAAATATGTCACTGACTGTCGTACTATATTCGTTAAATCACATCAAAATGATGGTTGCTCTATCGGGGTTCTATATTTCCGACCACCTAAGTGCTGCCGTAGTCTACGTTCTGTTGTGTTTGTGTAGTTGAGAGATGCAATGCAGAGAAATAAAAAGTAACTCCAGTCTCTCGTTGTAATACCGTTTAACCACCCAAATCCATTAGGTGGCGCCTTCAATTCGGCTGATCTTTCGTCGGCCACAACGTTCGATCATTCTCAGAGCAAATATTTATCTTATAACAGGATACGCTTTTTCTTCCACTGCAACGTGATGCTTGATATTGCGATGACATGACCTCCTTATCGTAGTGCTCAGGTTATTAACTAATTCAACACGAAGTTTTACCACACTCACTTTGATAACTGTTGATGCTCTAACAATTTGCGTTTGGCTTTCTGCTTTATCGTCAATGACGTCACCAACAAATCGCGACTTTTCCCATTCGTCCTCGAAACTGACCTAGCCAAACAAAAGCAGATAAACCTAAACACGTCATTCTTGTTTGTCATCGTCCCACCTTTTTTTCGTCGTTGTTCAGATTCTGCTTCCAGATTTTTCTCCTCAAACTTCCTGAAGTTTTGATTCGTTGAGAAAGCTCGTCAACACTTCGACTGAACGACGCAGCTGAAAGGAAGTCGCGCATGTTAGCTATGCATAGTCAAGGAATAGAGAATGCCATCGGCATTAAACCTGATCTATTTTTCTTTGCTTTCTTTAACGTCAGCGGTCTTTCCGTTGAACCTCCTTGATATCTTGATTGTGCAAACTTTTCGCGTTTGTTTGTGGCCGTTTGGGACTTTACAGATGGGCACTGTTCTTCACAGGCAATTTCAGTGTTGCCCTTCAAATAATAAATTTGAATTAAATATGCATGCCAGCGTAACATGACTGAAGCAGTCACATGAATGCTAGCGTAACATGACTGAAGCAGTCACATGAATGCCAGCGTAACATGACTGAAGCAGTCACATGAATGCCAGCGTAACATGACTGAAGCAGTCACATGAATGCCAGCGTAACATGACTGGAGCAGTCACATGAATGCCAGCGTAACATGACTGGAGCAGTCACATGAATGCCAGCGTAACATGACTGGAGCAGTCACATGAATGCCAGCGTAACATGACTGGAGCAGTCACATGAATGCCAGCGTAACATGACTGAAGCAGTCACATCAGCAACAGAAATGTTGAACAGATTTTCTTTCTAGTTTGAAAAAAAGGGGGGTAAACTACCAGATAGAAATAGACCAAAACCCCGACTAAAAGCATTTTGAAAGATGGCCGGGGCCAGGGCCAGGAATCTTTCATAGGTGTGGACTGAAGTGTTTTATACGTATTCGAATTGCGCTGGTGTGTAATAGGATGGATGTTTATACGTGTCATGAATACATGTATAAGAATTATTTTTGAAAATCTTTTAAAAACTTCCTTCATCAACTGATATTTCTGACTTCAATACTCCCCTTCAAGCATTTATTATCCCTAGATTACTGCATCAGCCTGTCAACTTATGAATGATTGTAAAAGATTTCCTTCACGAGTAAACAACTTTATAAAAAAAATTGGTAGTAATCGGATAATGGGTTCCGTAATTAATTATTAGTGAGTCGGCGCTCTCTAAGACAAATACAGCCTCATGCGGCCAAATGGAAAGGGAATGGTTTGATTAAATTCTTGTGCGACTGTAGTGGATGCTTGGCTATAATGTTGAGGAGTTAAATTACCGCGTTCGGGGGTACATTTTTGCCACCAGGTGGAAACGATCATACTTTTTATTTAATTGTGATTCATTGCTTTAGAGATTGATTTAAATATAATTCCGCAAACAGCATTTTTTATTTTTCTGAATTTATTTAATTTTTTACGATACTAACACTGGAAAGACGTTATGTTGAAAATCAATTTTTTGTAAATTTTTACCAATTTCAATATTCACATCTGCTTTTGATAAACTTTGCAAGTTTGCGTAATATTTAGTGCGTTCTTCCACTTTTGTCACTCATACTAGCTTTTATAAAATTTGTGGTGACGTAAAAATTAATAACAGGTTTTGAAATTTTAATCAAAACTTCGTTCTGACAACCAATGTACTGTGGTTATTTCAATTTCATTTCAGCCATTCTTCTTTTTACTTTTGCAGCTACTTGCGTTTTCGTCTATTTTCCCAACTTACCGCTTGCCATATTAAGTATATACCTGATCCCCTTGTTACGTCACTATAACTCTCATACCAACCTTTGCAGTTCTTAGTTACCCAGATGAGATTGCTGTTCGCAGGTGAGCCAGCAGAAAAGTTTATTTTTTAGTATAGTTTCTGTTGGCTACCATACTACTTCTGCTTATTCCCCTTGAACAACCGTAAGTAATACTGCATCCTTTGTTTGTTTTGGGTTCATTTTTCGTTTTTTTGCTGAAATACCTGAAGAGCCTTAACGGCGAAACAGGCTGTAGTATTTTTGCTAATAAAGATATATATATATGCTAAGTGAAGAACATTTAAAAATCTAGACCAGGATTGTCAAACTGGCGGGACGCTGGCGAAATGTGGCCCGCGACGTAATACACTGCGCCCCACGCAAGAATTTTATAGCACAGTGCAAATGCCTAACCTCCGAATTTGGTGTTCGAAAAATTGCTCTCCAAAAGAAAAAAATCTTCAAGTTGTAGTTAAGTTAAAATAGCCACAAGAGCCGCGATGAGAACACTTATTTTCAAAAAAGTTCTTCTAGTACCCATTGAGTGAAAAATGCGAGAAAATCTTTATTGAAGGCATTGATCACCAAAAAACATATATATCTAGTCGGACCTGCTTAAATTTTTTTACAACGTAGTCCGGCCCGCAAAAAATCCAAGTATGTAAATGTGGCCCACAGAACTGAATAAGCTCAACACCCCTGATCTAGACGTTCTTGAAGATACAGGTGAAAATAGCTATGGGAATTACTATGACGTCATAATACGAATTTGCGCAAGGCAGGGTCTTACCGGGCCAATATTACATCACAATCGACATATCGTAAACAAGTTTAACTACGTAATCCATTACATAACGTTAAATAACAATTTTAAAGCTGCTGCAAATTATTAATCGCGTCGCTGTGTTAACTGTAATTGCATAGCAAATTTTCATTTTTACGCTGGACCAGGCACTACCCCCGACGCGTGAACAGGACTGGTGTTGAAAAATAAACAGCTTCTTTAGCAAGACTAAAACATACTCCAGCAAAAAATCAGTGGACAAAAAATATTGAATTATGATTTTTGTTGCTTGATAGGTTGAAAATCGTTTCGTTGGTTTAATGTCACTGGGAGTTTATGAGAAGGTACTATCACAGTAGCTTGAAATTTTTCCCATTTTGATTCCAACGAGAGGTTGTCGTCGTACCTGTAAGCACTGAAAACTGACCAATCGGGAAATATTTTGTGAGCGCAAAATCAAACTCTGAGGGGATTTCGTCCCCTTGATTTCCGTTTATGTTTAGCGCCTTTTTCCTTCACCAAAATTGATGAGGTTGTGCATGATCCGTGCTCTTGCATTGTAGACTATCTCTCTAGCAATGCGACAGGCCGACCACACAATCTTGGTTCAACTTCCACCTACACCTGAGCGGCGTTCGTTGTTTCTCGACAATTGTATCTGCTTGGTAGATTTCATACAACAAATTAAACAAGAGGCCAGAGTAGTCAATCGGAAAAAATGGCGAGTTCCAACCGAGTGGGGTCTTATGCATTCGTCATATGCGTAGCGTCCCGGTCACTTTTTCATCACAGGAAAATAAAGGCAAAGAATCAAAAGCAATATTGTGAATAACCGCCGTAAAATTATCTCCTGAAACACACATTGTGCACATTTGGTTTCTTCAGAACCGAAAACTGATTTCCCTTACCTCTTATGATTTGTGTAATTTTGGTGTTTCCAGCTCCATACTTCACGGTGAGTTCACCGTTCAGAGACATGTCGCTGGCCATTTTTGAAAATCCATGGCAAAAACTGAACCGCTCATTGCTTTTTTCAACCAACATCAGAAACCTTGTCTCCGCATGTGACTTTATCTATCTTATCTCGTCCTTTTTGCAAAAAAAACTGGTAATTCTCTGAATCTCACAGGCAGCTGTATAATCCTTTCTGTAATTCTCTGATATACAGGGTGGTCTCTAGAAAAGCGGAAAGTTTCTCAAATAGTAATTTATTTTCACTAAGAATAATTTCTACCAAGTTTTTGAAAGACTTGTGTTGTACTACACTCACAGGTGCTCAAAATGTCGTCCGTGCACTTCATAGCAGCATCTTAATCTAAAAATTTATGCTCGAGTGGCGTTTTGAAGGGTAACTTGTGGGATATCCTTCCAAGCTCATGCCAAGCACGTTTTCAAATCATCAATAGAGTCTATGTCACGTCGACAGGTTTGAGTCTCTGCTGATAACAAGCTCCAAACTCAGTAATTCAAAACATTTAAGTCTGGACGTGACCAATCTTCCGGTGAAATAAAATCAGCAGTAGATTACTGAAGACACTGAATTAAAGCCCTTGCTCTGTGAACCTTTGCACCATGCAGCTGCCATGTCCATGTTTGGCCGTTCATTACATTCTTTTATTGCCGAACATCAGTGGACACATCCTGTCACAATAAACTTGTTGGTTTACTGTTTTTTTCTTCCTGCCTACGGGACTCTGGTGATATTCTTCAAGAAACCGAAGCTTGGACAAAAGAATTAGTAGGAAGCTAGCAATCACGCATTTTACTCATGATTTTATTTGATCTTCAAATTTCCACTTTTCGAGCGACCACCCTGCAGCATGTTTTCTTAAATCTTCTTTTCAACCTTGGGCAACATTATTATTGATCCCACAGCAACAGCAGTTAATAAACTTGTCACTTTTATGACTTGTAGAAATAAATGCCTGAAAGAAGGCATTTTAAGATACCACAATGCATTGAACACAGTGGTGAAGCTGGCGCTGAAATTAAAGGCTATTAGCCGGCTTTGCCGGCGTCGCCCGGCAGGGGTCTCTATCAGTAATGTCGAGGTTTAGTATTTCGGTTTAACCGGCTGTGCCGACTTCACCCATCGGGCTCTTGCGCGAGCAGTAGCGAAAAGTTAATGAATTTTACGCACTTTTACAATTCTTCTACACAAAATTATGATCATCATATTCTCTTAATCATGAATGGCAATACTCACAAAAAATCTTGCCACAAATTATCGTTAATACTTGTGAGGGAGCACGGATTGTACATTGCGGCTTTCCGAAGTGGACCGCTGCACGAAAAAGGTTGGGAAACATTGGGCTAGAGTATAGGCATAAATGACGTAAAAACCTTAACAGGCAGCACATCAGCCCAAGAAAAAATCCTTGCTTTATAGTATACATGACGGCGTCACCCGCAGAGACTCCATTAGTAACGTCAGGATTGGGAGTGTCGGTTCAACCAGGCAAGCCGTCTTCACCTATCAGGTTCTTGTATGAAGAGTCACCAAACGTTTATCTGTTTTCTACGCATAAGATGTTTACGACTTTTTGAGCTCCTTTTCCTAATAGAATAACTCATTTCAAGATTCTGGCTATGCCTTAGGTCTATGTGCTCTGTTCGTTGCTGACACGAACCCAAGGGAGCCTTGCTAGGGATCACATTTCTGATATTAAGCTATTCTAAAGCAAAATAGCAAAAATGTCTTTCATGAGATGCAGTTTGACACAGTGGCGCTGTTTTCTTTTGATTTCCCTTCAAACTTTCTAAAGTCCTCGTTGGCTGCGCATTATGCAACATGTTCTTTTCTCTCTATTTGACGTGCTCTGGGGAGTTAAAAGAGTCCTTGCTTTTCCCCAAATGTTGATTTGATCCGGGTAGCTCTACAAAGCAAAATACCAATAATATATTACATGTGGTGCGATTTAACGCAGTGACGTTGTTAATTTTGATTTCCACTCAAACTTTCTCAAGTCCCTGCTGGCTACTTATTATGATTCATCTTGTTTTCTTTGCTTAGGTATGCTCATAGAAGTTAAATAAGTTCTTGCTTTTCCCAAATTTTTAGGTTTGATTTTGGTAGCATTATAAAGCTATTGTCAAGCAAAATAGAAAACGTGTTTTTTTTAGTATGGTGCGATTTAACCCCGGCAGGGCATGCTATCATCCGCGCCGATTTAAATCGTATCAATTAATGCAGCTGCGCCAGCTTCACCGTACAAACATTTGTGAGAGCAACAACGAAATATTTTAATAAATATAAGCCACAGTTCTTGTACATGTAATGATGATTATGTTTGGTTTATTGAGCAAGACTGGAAGTATTTAAAAAGAAAGAACGATGACACAAACTACCATTTGTAATTTTTAAAAGTGTAAAGGAGGGGGAGGTGAAACGTAGTCAAAATTGATGGCGTCGCGCAAATGGTGGTCGTTTTGACTCACAAAGAAATGAGCTATTTAGTGATAGGCCTATTTGACGATTTAGTGGGCCCGCCTTCGCATTAATATTGGTGACATTTTTGCCTGCGCTATTTGCTTTAATTCGGCCATAGTAAGAAAAGGGGCCCTGCCTTTCCCTTAAGTTATACAACTTATAGCAATAGGCGCCAATTAAGCTCTTTTTAAGCAAAAACATTTCCTCTTAATCCAGTGTTACAGATTGATGCTGTTATTGTTTGATTTTGATCTTTTCTTAAATTTGCGATTTTATTACATTTAACTTTGCCCCTAATCCCGATCTCCCCATTTCTAGATGAAGATTAGTGTTTTGTACCGATAGGCCTATCCTTGCAATTACAAATATTTGTAATGGGCTTTACCATTTATGTTCGCTATCAAAATGACAATGGATAATTTTGCTGCATGCTGCTGTTTTCAGTAAATAGTGGCAAGCATTGAGATGTCATTAAACATTAAGACCTCACAATGCGTTTTAAACCATAATTATTAAGATCGCTACTTAACACTTTTTCGTTACTGGAGGCAAATTAATACGAACTAACGTCTTTGACTGCGTGCATGTTCCTTGGCTTTGACATAAACGCCGCCATGCAAAGAGCAAACTAACCCGAATTGAAGCACTCACAGTTGAGATATAGCAGTAGCGGGGGCCCCCATTATCAATGTCGGGTTAAGAACATCAAAATCAGCTGGATGCTGCGACAGCCTTGCCCAATTGCAAAGAAAATTGCTTCAACATTTAGATCATATGTAGCTCGACACTTGCATTTTGTTGCAAACGATAAGAAAGGACCATCTTTACCCATCGTCTTTTTCTTGGGTGATCACCAAGTGTTTTGCTTGGAGTAGATTACATATTGAAATTTGTAGACTTCATTTTTCGATGAATCTTTTTGAATAATTTGATGGATATGCCAAACATCCATGCTATTGAGAAAAAAATAGACAAAATGTACTAAGGGACTTAGTTTTTCCAGAACTTGCTATTTTGTGAAGCGCAGGCACCAAAATTTTGTGTGTTTTTAACCGGTAGACTACATTTCATAAACATTTGGAGACTTCATTTTTTGATGGATCTTTTTGAAAACGTCGACAGATATTTCAAAAGAATCATGCTTGTGAGGAAAAGTAGTTAAAATGTACCAAAGAGCTAACTTTGTTTAACCATTGCAAGTTTGTTAGGTCAAGTAGGATAATTGTACAACTAAAAATGAAACATTATGTATGGCAATCAAGTTTTGATCAGCCATTATAAACTAATTCTTAGCCTTAAGTAATTGGAGTCACATATTGCTGGAAAGGAAATTTCCTAAGCTTTCAAAGGACAGTAATTGCTATTACTTTATTACAACGTTTTTGTATTAACGTCAACTGTTTTTACTAAACTCAACGCTTTTGGGAGGGGTAAAAAGTTACACCAGTGGTTTTAAAGTTCAATTTTTCAGTATAAAAACTAATATCAATTGTACATATTATACACTATCAAAATTGCCTTGAAATAACCTTTAATTTGTTGAAAAAAGTTTGAAAATCAGTTGAGAAATAAGGCCACAAATCAGTTTTTTAGTAAACTGATTTTGCAAAAAGGATGCAATTTTCGAAAACATCATGATATTATGATGTGCGATAGCGAACATTTGTGTTAATCGTACGAGACATTATTATGACTTCCCAGAAACAGTTTAAGCGTGCAAGGAAAAAAGAGAAGAAAAAATGCTTAGAGGGCTTCAAGTACTTAAATAAAGAAGCGCTCGTAGCATAGTAAAAAAAGGATTAATTGTTGGACAATTGTTTTTATCGAAAGCAGGCTTTGGGTTAGTTTACCTATGTGATTGCTAGGCTTTGGGTTAGTTTGCCCTTTCCTTGACTGCGTTTATGCCAGTTTGAAGCAACATACACGCAAACATAGGCTTTAAGTCCTGCAAAGAGGCATGCAATTACAAACGTTTGTGAAATCGCAGGCTGTTTCAATTGTTAGCAAGTCAGTCCAAGTACGCCCATGCTGAAAACAGGACACGTAACACGTTGCCAGGGACTCCAAAAACTTCGAGAGAAATATAGTGGCTACGCGCAACCACCCTTTAATATTCCTTTAATCGATTTGATTTTAAACGAGAATTGGCCGAATGCCAGAGCAACCACCTGATTTGATATTCTCAATCTCGTCATTACTGATGGAACCATACAATTGCTATGACTTACCCGTGAGTGCTTCACTTTGTGAGAATATCCTCTTCCCTATCTGGCGTTTATGCCAAGACGAAGCAACATATCCACAGCCAGAGACTTTAGCTCATACAAATACGCATACAGATACAAAAAAGTGGTATGTAGTGGTTTGATATTTAATAGCTTTATCCTGAAAATATATATCATATCAAAGTTTCCTCAATTTTGATATGCTTTTAAGCACTTACCGAATATAGCAGATAATAGTTTGTTAAGTTCGAAATCGCCCATGTTGAAAATAGGGCAAATAAGTTGTTGCTAAGGATTTCAATGACTTGGCAGAATATAGCGGCTATGCGCAACCTCCAATCATGTCATTTTTTACTCGACTTCTTTCAAACATCGGTGGTTTACTTTCGGAATGACATTCAGATATGTCAAAAAAACATGATTTATTGCTGTTTTCACAAATATGCATTTGGTGAACAGATAATCTTAATCTCGACGTAGGCCTACTGATGAAGGGCCCTGCGGTCGACGCCATCTAGTGCGTTAATAAATTACATATTTGAATATCAGCTTATGCAGTCGTGCTATATAGCTTATCTACTCAAAGCTAAAACACTGAATTTTGCCATAATTGGATGAGTTCATAATATAGTCGGGCCAAAAGTTTAGGACCAGACTTGATTTTTGACGCTTCGTTTGTTGAGTCATGATTCCATCAAATATTACTTTAGTCCAATCAACTTCATTTAAGGGGCAAAATCTAATATAACCGGTAGGGCAAGTTTTTGATCTAGAAACTAAAACATTGACTTTGTCGACCTGACAAAATTTTGACTGAATAATGTTTCTGAGTTTTATATTAAAACGAACATTTGATTAACGAAAACACACAAATTCTCGACAAAACTTGCAATACGAACGTCCTATATAAGCAGCCAACTATCCAATCACCAGATGCAACAATTGAAATGTAAAATCATGTACTGTTGTACATTTTCAACCTTGAAGTTTCTGTCCTTGGCTAACAGTTTTCGCAGCAAGGAAAAACTTCTTTCTACGCTTGCAGTTGTAGGCTCAGAATGTTGAAGTAAACTGTAAGCAGCCGGTTGAATGCCTGATCTTTCTATGTATAAAGCGCAATTCTGTTTGTGTATCTGTCTCCTCCAAAACTGCCTGGCTTGCAAACATCAAACTTGGCACGACTGATCATTTCCTTGGGTTGAGTATCATAAAAAGGTTTGTGACGTTACGATGACGTCACAATTAATTTTTTTTTAATTCGCGTTTTTTGACCGAGAAACGTGGTGTTTGGCCTTAACGAAAGCCAGTACAGTAGGCACCGCTTATTATGACCACAGATAATATGACCAGCCGCTTATTATGACCAATTTGGTGCGGTCCGGAATTTCTCCATTTAAAATTCTCCGTTTAATATGACCAAATTTCGAATAATATGACCAACATTTTCTCCATCTTTCTTGTTACAGTACAATATTTTTTCCCGCCACGCACTTATAACTTCGCCTTTTCAACATATTGTTACACACTGTACTAAATTTTACCGTCACTTGTAGTGTTAAAGTACTGTACTTTGTTTTACTGCCAACGTCACACTGTTACTTCGGGTAAACGATGAATTTGACGGTATTTGGACTTCTTGTGGCTTACGACGTCGATTCAGGAGCTGTTATGGCGGCTTCGGTTTTTATGACCATTCGGATATTATGACCAAAATGGTCTGGTCCCAGGGTGGTCATATTAAGCGGCATTTACTGTATCCGACTTACCAACTTCATCCATTTTCACTTTAGCATCTCACATGACGTTATAATAAACAATTAATTGTAAAATATGTTTTTTTAAGACAGTGACGCTGTTTTGACTTATCAGATCTCTTTAGTGCAGTTGGTGATCGACAAGAAGCTAGAGGCTTTAAATAAAGCATAGCTTAGACCATTACACATGTGGGACCTATACTAGGTCCACTGTGGTGAATGGTCTATCAGTACTAAAGTATTCATTGTAGAAACCCGATTAAACGGTTCTTTGGAAGATATTAACTTTTGATAAAAAAACACTTTACTACAATTTATGCTCAATTGACAGCGCAACAATAGATTCTTTATTTAATCATTTTAAGCCTTCTAAGCGTGCTTCTTCGCTTTTTCCTTCTCGTTTCAAACTCGCTCTATGATGTCATAATACATGTGGTACGATCTGCATAGTCTTTTACTAACACAGATCACAATACAGCGGTACCGCGGGATACGATTGTTTCTGGCTACGAATATTGGCTTACGAACCTAGTCTCGAAGGAATATTTGTACTGAGATACAAAGAAAAGTTCTAGATACAAATGAGCAATTTTTAAAAACGCGCGTCTATTACCCTAGGTTTTGTGACGTAACAGTGCCGTAGGTTTCCAGGATTGCCCGTTCAGATCACGTGAGAGCTTGTTTTGATCGTGAATACAGTACAGTGACTTACCACCAGGATAGGTGCCCTCCCACTGATTGTCTTAAATGTAGCGCCTCACAAGCTGCTCCTCCATTGGCTATCTCTCGACAACTGTTGCCCGCTGTCTTCTATGATAAGCGTCAGGGCCTTTCTTAGTTGTTTGGCAGCCCTAAGAATAGGTCACGTTCTTTGTCTTGTGTTTCGTGCGTTTTGGTTATCGTTATGAATCTGTGCAATTTAACACTGTTCTGTATTGAATACCATGGGTTCAAAAAAAGCGAGTGCTAGTGGGGGTGCAAAGAAGAAAAGAAAAATCACAATGGAAACAAAGCTGGAAATTATAGCCAAACATAAAAATGGCATGCTTGTGATTGCTATCGCGAGGAAATATAGCAGGAACCCTTCTACGATCGCAACGATCTTGAAACAAAGAACGCCATTAAAGCTGCAAAGCCCTCAAAGTGTTAATTTATAATTGCTGGTCAGAAATTAGTTGCCACACATCATTTTCCATTTTTAGTTAAAAAATTTTCCTACTTGATATAAGTAGCTAGCAATTTTTGTAAAAAGTTAGTTGTTTGGTATTTCCATCGAAACCATGCTACTTCGCCATTATTTATTTAAATTTTCAAAAAGATTCATCACTAAATAAAGTCTCTAAAAACTTTAAAATGTAGCCTATCGGTCAAAAACGACCAAATTTTGATGTCTGGGCTTCACAAAATTGCAATTTCTACAAAAACCTATGTCATTTGGTACATTTTACTATTCTTCCTCGAAAACACTGTTCATTGGCATTGTCTATCAAAGTTTTCAAAAAGATTTATGTAAATCAACCCCCCTACTACACAACTTTAAACTTGTGCTTTCTAGTACTTTATAAAATGAACCCACAAAACTTTTTTGAATCGTTGGCTGTTTATCAAGTGAGCAAGTCCACTTCCTAAGTACCAAATAGGGCAAGCGATACTTATCCAGAAATTCGGGGAGAAATATAAGGACTATGCGCAACCTCTTATAATGCTCTTTTAGGCTTAATCGATTTCTTTTAGAAAAACGGTATTTTGCATTTTGGAACGAGAAGTAACATGTCAAAGAAATATTAACTTTTCGTTACTGTTCTCACAATTACCCATGTTCTTAATGTCGACATTACTGATGGGAGCGCTGCAACTGCAATTGCATCTCTTCGGGTTAGTTTGTTCTTTCTCTCACTGTGTTTATGCCAGGACCAAGCAACATCCTCGCAGTCACAGGCTTCGAGTTGTACAGATGGGCATACAACTACACAAAGTCGTAAGTAGCGGTCCTAATATTGAAAAGATTATTCCTGAAAATACACAACAATCCCCTTGGCGTTCTTCCAGAACTTTATTGTGCTTTCAAGCCTTTGTTGAAATTAGCAGATAAATGTTTGTTAACTTGAAGAATGCCTCGAGAAAAAGCAGGGCAAATAGGACGTTGCCAGGGACTTGAAAAGCCGGGAGACATGTAGTGGCTATGCTCAAACCCCCATAATGTTTTTTGATCGATTGCATTTCAAAAAGCAATAGTTTGGTTTTGGACACAGATTTTTTTATGTAAAAAAACATAAACATCATATAATTCTTTTTACAACTATCCATTGGGTGAAGCCGACTGAACCAATATTCTTAAACTCCACATTACCGATAGAGGCCTTGCTATTTCAATAACTTAACTGTAAGTGCTTCATTTGGGGTTAGTTTGCAATTTGCATGGCTGAGTTTATGCTACGATCAAGTAACTTGCGCCCAGCCACAGGCTTATGTCGTACACGTAACCAAACAATTACGAAAAGGTAGCAAGCAGTGGTCCTAATATCTAACTAGCAATTCCCTCCAAAGCGTGCCGCATAAGAAGCAACGGTAAATCAGGACTAAGGACCTCATTTATGCTAATAATTTCTTTATTTCTTTACTGTTTACTACTTTCACGAGGGAGCTTTCACTAAGTCGTAAAATATGCATACCACCAAATAACTGATTTGTGGTATCGTAGAACAAAGCTATTACGGGGCCCATTCCCAACTTTGTGTTTGTTGTGCACTGGAGAGAACTTGTAAAGTGATAGAGAGTTTTTAACATATCTCATAATTTAATCGCACTACGATCGGGGTTAGGGGCATAGGGGCAATGTCCCCGTTAGTACCAATTTATTGCTTATGTTCTTCAAAGCAATTTCGTTGAAGCCGACGAAGCTGGCTGAATCGATGTTACAAAAGCAACAAAGCTAAATGGTAGTCCTGCCAAGCGACACGAGCACAGCCGGCTATTATATTATAAACCAATGATGATTTCTTTGGCTAATATACTGCCTTTTATGTTTCTATATCGATACAATAAAGCAATATAATAAAATCTCAAGTTTAGGAAAAAGTCGGAATAAAGCCATAAACCTAACAATTGGTAAAAATGAATTTTGAGTGAAGATTTGTTTGAAAATAACTCGACCTGATGGGCTTCTACTAAAATATGGTGAAGGACTTTGGGGAAGGCATAGCCGCTTTTGTCGCTATGCCGGAAACAAGGCAAGTAGCGCAGCCAAAGAACTTAATACCACAAATATAAATACAAAAGGGGCAGCACCAAATCGTAAAATATGCTTATCTTTAAATAGTTTAATTCTGTCATTATGAAAGCAACCACCAGTTGGCTGCCATCATCATTTTTTACCACGTTTCAATCCATCCCCTTCACACTTTTTAAAAGTATTAATGATAGTTTATGACAGCATTCTTACTTTGTGAGCGTTACCAATTTTAATCAAGAGAATAGGATGATCACCATTACGTGTAGAGGAATTATGTAAGTGCATAAAATCCATTAACTCTTGTTCACTCAAGAGAGCGATGGGTGAAGCATGCTGAACCGGCTGAACCAAAATGCTTAACGCCGACTTTGCTGCTGGGAGTCCTGCCAGGCAACCCCGGCGAAGCCGGCTAGTTAGAATCAAAATTGCGTTTATTATTAGAAAAAGATGAAATTGACCTAACGGTAAATAATTTACTTTTTTTGACTTATCAAATTAAGAATATGAAGGTTACTTTTTGCGTCCAGAACTCTTGCAAAAAGTCACGTCGCTCAAGCTTACTATCAAAAAAATGGACTTTATTGAAAAGACTTACCCTAGTAATCAGTGTTTTATTTGGAGATATAAATTAACGTTAGCAAGAGGAGATTGCTTTTCTGTGTTTTATACCTTTGTGAAATGGGTAGAAACTGCTGCCTTTTGGAGGTTCAGCGAGGTCAAATTGTAGTTCTTCTCAAGGAAGGCAACTCAGAACGTAGACATGGTGGACAGCTTAGATGTAGTAAAACTGCTATGCATCAAGCAACTGTGAAATTTAAAAAGATCAAGAACTTATACTGATGCAAAACAAAGTGTCATCTAGGAAAACAACTTCCAGAAGTGGCTTCTTGATAAAAAAGAAAGTGATGAATTCCCCAACATGTTAAGCCTAAAAAATTAGGGTTAATTTGAATGAAACTGGTATTTCAGTCAGCAGGCGTAGGGTTTGCCCCGTTTAGTTCAAGAATTTGGTCTCTAAAGTGATGAACGCCAGCAAGAAAACCGAGACTTGCTGAAGCGATAAAGAATAAGTGCCTCCAGTTTGCATCGCAGCACAAAGACTGGACTTGCACGTAACAGTCTAGAGTTATATTTTTGAATGAATCTAACAGTCCAACAGTTTGCTGCAAAAGTTTGCTACATCTGCAGTCCAACAATTTGCTGCAAAAAATGTCCGTCGACCCTCAGGAACACGATGTGATAGAAAGTATACCCAGCAAACAATGAAACATCTGCCATGTGTGATGGTATGGCCACAGATACTTAATCTTAATGAAGGAGAAGCTCCAACGGCACATGTCGGTGCGTGACTGCACAATTTTTGCGCAAGATGGGGCTCCATGCCATTGTTCAAAGAACGTAACAAATTACTTTGGGTAAATAAAATTACTCTCCTGAAGTAACCGGGACACAGTGCCGACCTTAACCCTATCGAAAACTTTTGGACTATTCTAAAGGACAAAATGCTGAAAAACATTTCCCACATATTTCTGCTCTAATTGAAGCATTTAAAGTAGTCAGGATCCGTAAAATACCTGAAGAATTTTGCAAAAATGTTGTTAAAAGTGTGCTCTGACAAATCAAGGCCATCATCAAATTAAAAGGGCGAACCCTCAAACATCAATAACTTGACATTTGATGCAAAATATAGTATAAATGCTTATTACTGTTTTGTATAGGAATGTCATATACGCTCGTATGTTGAGCAAGAAATAAGTATAAAGGAGTCATTAAATAGAACGGAAAATTGTTTTTTTCAAAAACTGCGGTTTGACCTTAAACTTTTGGCCACGTCTGCAAACCTCTTGTCTCTCAAGCAATTAAATGTTGAAATTGCTGCCATTTAATGGTAAAAATGTACTCCCGAACGCGGTAATTTGACTCCTCAACATTGAAAATCAGGAATATAGCCAAGCAACGGCTACAGTCGCACAAGAATTTAATGAATTATCCACTTTCCATTTCTGCCGCTTGGGGCTGTATTTGTCTCAAAGAGCGCCGACTCACTAATAATTAATTACGGACCCCATTATCCGATTGCTACCAATTTTTTTTATAAAGTTGTTTACTCATGAAGGGAATCTTTTGCAATTATTTATAAGTTGGCAAGCTGATGTAGCAATCTAGGGATAGCAAATGCTTGAAGGGAGAGTTTTGAAGTCAGAACGATCAATTGATGGAGGACGTTTTTGAAAGATTTTCAAAAACTATTCTTATATTCGTGGCACATTTCAAAAGTTTATTTTATCACATAACGCAGTAGCAAAGATTTGTTTATTACCCTAATCTTTAAATCATCTATATGGTGTTGTTGGGCATTCAATAGCTTATTGCCCGATATTACAGCCTGATAAATATTGCCAAAGAAATTGACCGATCTTAAAAGAAACTTTATGCAATTATAGACAATGATCTTGAAGTGCAAACCTTTCTGCTAGATAGGTTCCAAAACTACTGAGAATTGATTAAGAGACTGATGAGAAGAAACATTTTCAAGAAAACTCTCGCAAGTTTGATGCCAATCCAGAAAAATTTGTCACACGTTTTGTCATCATGGATGAAAGATGGGCTCACTATTTTCTACCAGAAACTAAAGAGCACGGACAGCAATGGAAACATCATAGATCTCTAGCTCCGAAGAAGACCAAAGCGGTAATTTTTTTTAAAAATCACTGCATCACTTTTTGAGATTCATAAGTGGTCTTGCAAATAGATTTTTTGACAACAGGAAACATACTATTATTTTTTGAAACAACAGCTGTAAAAAATTAAGCCAAATTGTCGCGAAAAGCTGTCATTAGTGGCGCTCTTCCACCAGGCAATGCACCAGCGCACAAATCAGTGGTAGGTCTGGCTCATATTCAATGTTGTAACTTTTAGCTTGTTGAACACCCACCTTGCTCACTTAACCTGGCACCTTAAAACTACTATCTGTTTTCCAAACAAAAAAATCAAATTAGTAGTTGTCACTTTGCTACAGATAATGACGTCATTATTGCTATAAATAAGTATTTAGAGAGCCAAGATTCTAAGTTTTATAAACAGGAAGGGAAACAAGTTGAAACATAACTTTCTTTACTTTTGTTTTAACAGCTTCTACCAAGAGCCACGAAATTATCCCACGCGGTACTTATACTATGGGTTGCTATTTATGTCTACAAATTAGCATCAACGAAACAAATAGGCTCATTTCTTACAATGATTTGACTGGTAGAATCTTGTCGTGGGTAAATGATGTCAGAATGACATTCTCTTGAACTCCAGTGGAAGTGACTCTGAAGAGCATCAAAACAGGAGCTGTTTTTCATTTTCAGAAGTGACGAAATCGAACAAAGACAAAACTTGAATCCAACCAAAGGTATCTACAGAAAATTTGGATTCAACCGAAGATATCTACAGAAAATTTGTATTCAACTGAAGATATCCACAGAAAATTTGGATTCAACTGAAGGCATCTACAGAAAATTAGGATTCAACCGAAGATATCTACAGAAAATTTGGATTCAACCGAAGATACCTACAGAAAATTTGCATTCAACTGAAGATACCTACAGAAAATTTGGATTCAACCGAAGATACCTACAGAAAATTTGGATTCAACCGAAGATACCTACAGAAAATTTGGATTCAACTGAAGATATCTACAGAAAATTTGCATTCAACTGAAGGCATCCACAGAAAATTTGGATTCAACTGAAGATATCTACAGAAAATTAGGATTCAACCGAAGATACCTACAGAAAATTAGGATTCAACTGAAGGCATCTACAGAAAATTTGGATTCAACTGAAGATACCTACAGAAAATTTGTATTCAACTGAAGGCATCTACAGAAAATTTGGATTCAACTGAAGGCATCTACAGAAAATTTGGATTCAACCGAAGGCACCTACAGAAAATTTGGATTCAACCGAAGATACCTACAGAAAATTAGGATTCAACTGAAGATACCTACAGAAAATTAGGATTCAACTGAAGATACCTACAGAAAATTAGGATTCAACTGAAGGCATCTACAGAAAATTAGGATTCAACTGAAGATATCTACAGAAAATTAGGATTCAACCGAAGATACCTACAGAAAATTAGGATTCAACTGAAGGCATCTACAGAAAATTAGGATTCAACTGAAGATATCTACAGAAAATTTGGATTCAACTGAAGATATCTACAGAAAATTTGTATTCAACTGAAGGCATCTACAGAAAATTTGGATTCAACTGAAGGCATCTACAGAAAATTAGGATTCAACCGAAGGCGTCTACAGAAAATTTGGATTCAACCGAAGATACCTACAGAAAATTAGGATTCAACCGAAGATACCTACAGAAAATTTGTATTCAACTGAAGATATCTACAGAAAATTAGGATTCAACTGAAGGCATCTACAGAAAATTAGGATTCAACTGAAGATATCTACAGAAAATTAGGATTCAACCGAAGATACTAACAGAAAATTTGGATTCAACTGAAGATACCTACAGAAAATTTGTATTCAACCGAAGATACCTACAGAAAATTAGGATTCAACTGAAGGCATCTACAGAAAATTTGGATTCAACTGAAGATATCTACAGAAAATTTGAATTCAACCGAAGATACCTACAGAAAATTTGTATTCAACTGAAGGCACCTACAGAAAATTTGCATTCAACTGACGATACCTACAGAAAATTTGCATTCAACTGAAGATACCTACAGAAAATTTGGATTCAACCGAAGATACCTACAGAAAATTAGCATTCAACCGAAGATACCTACAGAAAATTTGCATTCAACTGAAGGCATCTACAGAAAATTTGGATTCAACCGAAGATACCTGCAGAAAATTTGGATTCAACCGCAAGTACCTACAGAAAATTTGGATTCTACTGAAGATACCTACAGAAAATTTGGATTCAACCGAAGATACCTGCAGAAAATTTGTATTCAACCGCAAGTACCTAGAGAAAATTAGGATTCAACTGAAGGCACCTACAGAAAATTTGGATTCAACCGAAAGTACCTACAGAAAATTTGCATTCAACTGAAGGCATCTACAGAAAATTTGGATTCAACCGAAAGTACCTACAGAAAATTTGTATTCAACCGAAAGTACCTAGAGAAAATTTGGATTCAACCAAAGGCATCTACAGAAAATTTGTATTCAACCGAAAGTGCCTACAGAAGAATTGCATGGAGGCGCGTTCACGTTCACGGTTGGTTAAATGATAGCATCCGTCCGTAGCTACGTCAAACTGTCGCTGCGCCGCTGCACCTTTGCTTGAAAATCCAACTTCAATCAAAAGATTCACCGCAAATACTTATCGTCAACCCATGTGCCACTGCATCAGCAGGGAAGGCCGGATGATATCGTCTGATCATATAATCAGATCACACGATTGGTTTACACTCTAGGAACAAGGGCAACGACGGCTGTTAACAACGTGCTTGAGTGAGGGCAACTAGTCATGGTTGTACGCTAATCATATATTCAAATCTCGCGATGGCTGAGTTGTGGTGCCTTTGAAAAGGGTATTTTATCGTTATTTTATCAGCTTAATCACATCGTCTTTGGCGGAAACGCTTCACCACCAGTGCTAGTGACGACTCTGGTCTGAACGCGCGAATGTTTGGATATAAACAACAAAAGGTGTCCAGAGATCGTATAAGATATCGAATAATTTGACAGGTGTCAAGATAAACTGCGGTGCCTGAAAATCTTTTTAATCAAATAAAAAAACCTTGCGCTTTGCATGGAACTGCTTCAGCCGCTCAATCGGAACAGGATGATTGCTATGGGTGTTAAGCCATGCATGACTGAGTGATGCTGATGATGTCATTCGATTGGAAGTTTTCCAGCAAATTAAGAGATGGATAAACTGTTGCAAATTATCGCTGCAATTGTGAAGGGCTGTTGTAGTCCATCGGTTCATCGTGATGTTGAATAAAGTTTCCTGATTGCTGAGCAACAATTAGCAGTGCAATGTGAGGTCACCAAAACTGAAGTCACGTCCAACTTACTTTATTCCTGTAAAAGGGCAAATTCCAGCGCACGCTGTATACGTTACTACTCCAACTGCCCACATGTCTGTTGACATAGTTGCCTCTTGTGACATCACTATTTCAGGTGCAACAAAATCGGGATCACCTCTATCGCAGGGCACGATGGTATGCTGAAAGAATGTTAGTTATTTGATTTTAGTGAAATTTCCTGCGGTTTCAGTAGACCTTCGCAGTCACAAATAGAACAAGTTGCGTCCAGGTCTACCTCGGAATTGCCAGTGCTGCTGGTACTATGTATTGCTCAAAATACAATCTGTGCAACCACTCAGGAAATTGTTCTAAAGTTTCTTTGCCTAGGATACAACAACACAGAATTTACAAATTTTGACGACATGAAATTCATGACCGCGATGCTATTGTTTTATTTTACGTAATCGTCGTGACAAGCATTGTGACGTCACCCACTAGTCGCATGCGGAGAGCACAATCGAAGTTGGTCAATTTCAATCGGCCTCTGTACATCAACAAACTCTCAGGTCGGACGCTCAGATGGATGATGTCATGATGATGTAGATAAGAAAGAGCGCGGCAAAGATCCCGGATGTGGAAAGCAACCTAATGATACATTTGTGATTAGCCGACGGCTTTCTTCGTTCTTGCGTTTTGTGATACGTCATAATAACTGGTGATTATAATCACAATATTATCGCTTTAAATCCTATCTTAGACGCATGAGTTTATTTGAAGATAAACAGACAACATTGACAAATTAAACAATTCTTTTTTAATTCGCACTCACCTCTCTCTCAGTCAGATGGTTTCGTGACGTCATATAACCAAATAATTCACTCTCACAATATTCCATTATTATGATGACGTAGTAAGGAGATAGGAAAACTTCCTCCAACTTGAGAATGTTTTCATGACGTAATCTGTATGTTGAGTGAAGTGAAAATAATTTTTTGCTTGAAGGTCATAACAGAGGGTTATTGACCGTAGAAGATGCTCAAAATATTCAAAGCGCTTGGTTATAGTTTTATAATGATAACACACAAACACTCCCATTGTTTTAAAAGAAACATTTTCACAATCTTAAAAATTTTTGAATTCCCTGAAATTTTTATCTGTGTAGACTCTGGGTGGCCGTTAAGAAATCAAGGTTTCATGCGGTTTTTAATCATCTAGGTCGGTTTGAGATTGGATATTCCCACACTAGATAGCACTCACTCGCTCAGTATTTCAATTTCTCTCTCCGCGCGAATTTTTTTCTTCATTTCCACATATTTTGCAGTAAAGTTTCTACCAGAAGTTGTTGCGTGAACCAGACGAACCATACCCTTGAAATTACCTCCAAGTGGTCGGATCACTGAATAACGTTCTGCAAATAAATTGACATCTGATTGATTATCTAAAGATTTGGTATTGGATACATTTAGTTGACAGATGTTGCAGGAAGAGTTCTTGATGAGTATGGTGGAGTTGCAATTTTGCTAGTTTCACAGACGTACGAAGAGGCAAAATAATTAGTTTTGTGATAATTACGAAGCTTCATCGCAAGCGCATTTCACAAACGTATGCCGAAGTTCAACAAAATTTTTCAATATAGGCGAAGTCGGTTTTCCTTAATTCCTCGAATATCTGACACTGAACGCTTGATATGATCCATGTCTATCAAAAACCATGTGCTTGTGCGTATATTAACCCATAACTACCAGATACTGTATTTTCCAATCACCAGGTGTGGTGAACGAAGCGAAAGTCCATTAAAAACCATTTGATGAGGTGCATGTCCACCAAAGAACATCCGTTGTACGGATGTCTACCACAAATCACATGGCTTTTATCAGATTTTTATCAACATGCATGTTTTATATTTCTGATTAATAGCAATGGACAGGAGGGGTTTTGAACCACGAACTATGTGCTTCAAAATACATCCATAGAGTAATCTCACAAATTACCTCTAAATCGTTCAAGGCTTTTCTGCCGAGACTCTTTCTCACAATTCATGACGCCGTAGACATCGAGTAGAGCTTTGCAAGTTGCATCGCCATCATAGTTGTTCGTTGCGCATGCGCACACTCCGATATCTTTTGACGTCACATTGTGAAACGTGAAGCCATAGCTGCGGTTGTTGTTACTTCTAAAAATCACGTTACAACTAGTGGCGTAGCTATGGGATAAAGGAGGGAACATCTGTCCCTGGGCGCAATATCAGGGGGCAACAAATTGATTTTGCATTCTTAGCAGCAATGTACAGGCTAAAAATTAAGTTTAGTTATTGCAATTGTAGTTCTACTTTTTTACAGATATTCAACAAAATGAAACGGAAATTTAAGTGGGGCAGGAAATTAAATGAACAGGAAATTAAGTGGGGAGGAAGAAAGAAAACGACAAAAGGTCCACGCTGAAGGATGTGTAAAATCAAGCAAAATCATGTCAACATTTTTGGAAAGTGGGAGAGGCTGTCAATCATCGTAATTAAAATCAGTAGAGAACACTCAACTGAAAGGTTTGAACAAAAAGACGCAGAGGAAAGGTACAGCAGAGAAACGGTTTCAAGGCAACCATATTATGTCAAGCTTCATCAAAGACTTTGATGATGAATTATCTTATCCAATTCAACAAGACAAGCCAAAAATCCCAAAATGTACCAACTCTTAAAATTGAAGCTGATGTAATTCTGCATCAAGAATCGGGATATTTGAAGTTTGACCCGGCATCAGAAAAGGCAATAAGGACAAATCCAGTTCGCTTAGAAATAGTAGAGAGAAGATCAAACTATTTTCAGAACAATGCTGGGTTTTTTGCTCAACAAAACAATAGAACAACGACTTCAGTTTGGTTTACAAAACAACTGGGAAAAGAGAAAGGTGTGGTGAATCGATTTTGATTAGTTACTACCCTGCGCAGGGAGCATTGTTTTGCTTGTTGGTGTCTGTTTTCCCATCAAAAGATGCAGCCAGTAACTGTTCTTTCTTGAAAATTCAAAATAGCTTGCATGACTGGAAAAAGCCAGTAAAAATACTGCATATGAGAATTCCCGAGCATGGGGATTCTTTCACGACATGAAAAGAAATGGATAGGAGGTTATAGAAAGAATGTTTAACAGATGCACAACAATTGAAACAGAAAAGAAAAAAATGGTGAGAAGTACTCAAGAGGGTGTTATGTCGCATAAAATATTTAGCCAAACAAAATATATCCCTATGAGGTCCAATAGAAATTAAGACTGAGACCAAAACACAGGAAAACTGAAACGCTCGAAATTTTATAGAACTTCTGAAGGCTATTGCAGAATTCGATCCAATCACGAAGAGGCGCATCTAATTTGTGCACCAAAATTCAGGATCACCTGCATTTGACCACAAACACAAAATGAATTAATCCAGCTGTTGGCAGCTACAGTTAAAAAAAACTTTTGTATGACATCCAGAAAGCGAAATGCTACGGAATAATGCTTGATTCCACCCTCGATGCTAATCACCGAGAACAGATGTCAGAGACGATTAGATACGTAGACATAAATTTTCAGGAAAAAACTGCAGCCGTAAAAGAATCTTTTTATGGGATTTATTCAGCCTGCTGCATTTAGAATTTTATGCAACACTTGCTGCACATGTTCTAAACATGCTCTGAAATTCAAAATTTTTGGTAAAGCATGATGCTTTGTGGCTCATCCCTTGTCATCGGAAAACTTCGCTACGTCACTGGTTACAATCGCGACGTGATCAAATGATTTAGTAATTTGCTTAATTATAATGTTGTATGCACAAATGATATGAACTTTTTATTCGTCATTTTACAAGCAAAGTAATTCCTCCTCGCTCAACTAATCACTTCGCTGCTCAGACGACTTATGTAGATCTAGCGCAAAATCAGAAACATGACGCGGTAGGAATGGAACTCACGGTCTTCTGGTCTCAACAAATCAATCGCGTTTGAATGAACCGAAAGTTGAGAAATAATTTCCATGGCTGAGCTGCTATGTTGCAAAGTTGCCATCGCAAGTTACACAGGTAATCGCAAGTTATACCGGTAATATTTTGGTTGTCATTGAGGTTACCGAACGTCAGTGCATGAGGAAATTTCCAAATCTTACGGAAACTTACATTGCAATGTTTTTCTGAACGTCATCATGACCTACGTCATTTGCTAGCCACGTCGCATATTTCGAGAAAGCGACGTCAGCGTTACGTGCAGCCGCAGCATCTTTGACGACCTGATCAAAACAAATCAGTCACCTGGTTTGTACTTCTTCCTGGCAATAACGGCGGCATGAACCGCTTCCATAAAATTTTTACTGATCGGCATCGCTCGACTTCACAATAGCTTCGCAGATACCGACAACGTTGTGTCCAGACTTGCTTCGGAGTTACCAGTACTACAGGCACAGTGTATTTCCACCACAAGCACCGCAACCAGGTAGGGAAAATTGCCATGAAGTGCCAATTGCACAAAACCCAAGCATGGATCGAGCCCGAAACTTTGCAATTGCGAAACGCTATCGCGCTTGCGGTTGCAACAACGTCGCGTTCTTCACCTCATCTTGATGTTCACTGCGCAGAGTCGCTGACGAGATCACGTGACCGAAGTGATTAGACGCTGCAACGCTGTATTCGCCTACGTCAGTCTCAGTGACGTCACAGACTTCGAGAGTGCAACTAATAAACAAAAAAATGAGATTTTGTGAAATGATGTCATACAAAAAATAAGCTGGCGAACCAATCTCAGCTTTGCTTTGTAAAAGTGTTTTTGATTTACCTGTATTTGTAATCAGAAAGCGCTTGGGCGTACTCCCTGATACGACTGGTGCATACTCCACCTTGCTGGTGGAGAAGGGATGTTTCAATGCGAAACCCATTTTTATACCAATGAACCATTGGTCTGGGGTGACCACTAACGACGCAATCAAATCTTACGTCACGACTCCAACTTGAAATGATGACGTCACTCAGGTGTTTCTGCAACGTCAAAAACAATATTTTCTGGAACAACAGAGCAGAGAAACAGCAGTTCAAACCAAAATTTCCGGCGGATAAATATCTTCAAGGTGGAGTTGAGGTACCGGGGTTTCTCCCCCACTTTCGGCATCCACATCATTCAACGGCTCTCGAGCGCTCTCCTGCAACCACGCGATTCTGTTTAGTTCTACAAAAACTTTGACGTAAAAAGCTCACACTTTGGGTTTAAACTATAGCTTGTGCCGACCACGACGACAGGCCAGGGTAAGTGAGGACTCAAAGGCGGAAAGATCGCTTCATGGTCTCCCAAAATCTTCATTCATCTTGAGTTCTATGAATTGAATGGAGTTTCCTCATTCACCACCACGTTTCCCGGCTAGATTTTGGTGCTAGCGATAGAAGTGTAATATACAAGCAATACTGGTAATCCCCAAGCAAGTCTGAACACAACGTTATTCATGTGTGATAATAAAAACTTTCTGTGACAAGAAAACGAAAATAAAATGCTCTCAAACATTTTTTAAACCAAATAGGAATCCTTTTTTGATGTCATAAATTTAACAAAATTACTCAACCGTGTCAATAGTGTTGAAAGCGGTAATTTGAAACGGAGCGATGACGTCATAGTCAAATTCATTTTCAGGAGTGGAGTGGAAGATATCACCGGAGGATCGCGTTTTGTCATTTCTGCAATAATGAGTCATAAACCGATAGGTCAGGACTGCGTCTGGAAGTTTTGCAAAGGAATAGGGCTATACACTTTTAAACCGGGTAACAGTTCACAATGGAGAATAATCGAGAAGAAAAAGCCTCTACTTTCTCAGTAACCATAGTGAGTGGAAGTGGGGCAGTGCAAAGTCAAAAATTTCCATTGGATCTTGACTCTGTAGATTTAAATAATTTTTCCAGTAAAACCAACATCTTTTCTTTTCCAATGCCTTTCAATTCTACTAGTACGACATGAAAATTCTAAAGTCTTTCAAACACTTACTGACAGTGAATATCTTCACCAATATTGTCATCAAACTCACCCTGTAAAGTGGACGCCAGTAACGGGAAAAAAAACATCATCTTTGAAGTTATCGAAATCTTCAAGGGGCGAAAAGTAGTCAATCGTAGCTAAAATAAGATACAGATTGTTTGACACGACATTTGCAAGATGCAACAGTGGCACAACATAGTTTATATCCGTCAACGCCTGCAAGTTTTCACTCATACATCACACAGAGTAGTGAATTACTTCTGTGAGAAACGTGGCTGTCATGTCGATCTGCAAAACCATAAATGGCAAAAGAAGAAAAGTGGAAACAGGATCGTATGGTTGCGAAAGTTATGCGACTTTATTGTGGTTGAGAAAAACTTTACTCAGATGAATGGCCACAGATTGGGTTTCAACGCTTTACTGTTTGGCGAAAGCTTCATCAACTATTTTCCGAAAAATGTTCAGACCAACTTACGCTTAATTTTTTCACGGAATCTTTACATCAACGTGCGATTGAGCTGTGAACAGCTCAGCATAGAATAATCTGAAAAATTCCATCCTTGCTCCGTAGCATTTTTGTAGAAAAAAATAGTGAAAGAAAAAGTGGATGTACACATTACACGTTTTTGTACGTTTTATTTTTTTTCGTTTTTTTATAAAAAGTTTCTTCCGCTTGATTATTCATATGGTGTTGCACAGTATTTGTTGCATTGCGAAAACCAGTTTTATCCGCAAAGTACGTATCAAAAGTGTACGTTTTTGCGCTCAAAAGTAAATACGCTTTTGGTTCGTATTTTGCCGACAAAGCCGGATTTTTGGTCAACTGCAAATACCTTGCAGCACCATATGAATGGACAAGCGGATCAAGCTTTCCATACCAAACGCCTAAAAAATGAAAGCGAAACCGGATAACAATTGCACAAAATTATACAGTGTATTGTACAGTTTTCATAAACCTTTAGATTACTTTCTATTAACCAAGTCCAATTGAAAATTTTAAATCTGCAGCGGTTGGGAAGCACTGCTCAGTACCGACGTTTCACCAGCTATTTGTTCAATTAGGTTTTATTGGGTTTGAGATTGAATTATACTTCCCGCCGAAATTAAGCTACTGCATCCATAGGAATCCACCTTCTGACGTAAATCCTTCTTCCAATGCACTGTAGTACTGAGGAGAAGACGAGCTACTCGAAGTGAGAACCGAGTGATCACCTTCTGCTTCATTTTTGAAGGAATCGCTGCAAATAAAATTTTGTGACAAACACATTTGGCGAGTTTTTGCTAAAGAATGTCGCTTATTCGGAGCTGGTCCTCCTCCCCAAGCGTACGTCCCAACACTTTTGTTAGGTTTTGTTTAAAAGCATTTAATATCAAATACAAAACATGGAGTAATCCAGCGTACACTTGTTGGAAGCAAGTCAGTTATGTAGTACTCCCCATCAATATTTTGGCAAAGATTAAACGCCCACAATGGGTTTGCAGTGGTTTCATCTACTTACCTTTCGCTTCCAGAATTGTACTCTATCACGTCATCAGTAAATGGTTGTGATGTAGCCGTGACATCATTCATCAGATCAAGTGAAGTATTCTAAAAAAATTAAAAACACTTGAAGTCATTTGAAATCGATTTCTCAGCTACCGCTGGATGCTGTTACAGTCATTGGAAATACTTAAATTACAAGTTCAATGCCAGCTCGGGTCCTTTGCGGTGATGCTCTCAAGAAGGCACACAACAGCAATTACTTGTTTGCAGTGCTGGTGATAGAAGTGCTCCGTGCTAGCAGTACTGGTAACTACTAATTCGTTTTAAAAGCGCAAGTTGCTCATTTCATAGATGTTAAAGTCGTTTTCTGATCGGAACTTGAAATAACCTATAAGTTGATCAAAATCTTCCTACCTGTTTTCAGTGAATTGTATCCCACTTGGGTTTGTAATTATGAGGTTTTAAGTTTAAATCCCTGCCAACTTATCACATTAGTGATGTGTGATAACTTCCTAGTTATTGTGATTGGTCAAATCTTCTAAGTATTTGCTCAAAAAGTAATAGAGCATATCCAGCTAAATAAATGAAATGATCGAGCAAAGTGATGGAACAATGCCATAAAATTTCCTCTTATCCCAAAGAATTGTTGGTTTGAATGTTATTCCCAAATATATGCATTGCTTTATTGCAATCACCATTTTTACTATCAGAAATGTTTATTTTCCCACTAACCTTCTTCTTTCCTTCATCAAGAGGGATGCATACGTTCCGGTTTTTTGCTGAAAAAAAAGAAATAGTTTATGACGAGATTGCTTCTTACTGCATTATGTATTTTATCTTGCATCACAAGACACAGTGATGAAAGAGATTGCTCTGTAATAAAATTGGTTTTAGAGCGATAAAAGAGAATGCTTTGCCCTGCATCACTTGAAGCAGTGATGGAAGAGATTGTTCCGTTTTGCATCAACTGGTACAGTGATGGAAAAGATTGCTCCATTCTCCATCACATGGCACAGGAATAAAAAGTTGCTCTGTTTGCATCACGTAACCCAGTGATGGAGAAGATTGCTTCATCCTGCATCAAGTGACACAATGATGGAAAAATTGTTTTGTTCTGCATCAAGTGGCAAAGTGATAGAGAAGATGGTTCTTTTTTCTATCAGATGACACAAAAACGATAAATTGGTTTAAATATTCAATTCAACTGGGATTCACGCGAACCGCCAAGCATCTCTATCTCAGCACAAGACTGGTCAGAGAACCGCCCTTTCTTCTTCAGTGATCTTCTCTCAGTTTTTCGAACGGTAATACAACCATTGGAAGCAAGTTTTTTGGAAACATTATCTATTGGTGTGTGAGGGCGGCTCAAACTCAGTACTGAGAATTATAATGAAACCGTATCTTTACAGGTCACGATAACAAAGCAGCAAAGCTGTTCACTATGTGCTTACCGGTAACACATTGGAAAATTAAAGCAGACTCTCAAAAGAAATTTTAAAAATTTAATTGAAAAAATTGTAAAAAAATAGCAAACTTACAAAGAAATCATATTTACGGAATGTGATAATAACAGCAATAAAACAGCTACAATGACAACAATAATAAACATAATAAGCAAATCGCATTGAGTTCGATTCAACAAAAATCATCAATGAAATATTTGAATCAAATCGCCTAGTTCAACAAAAATAATTCGAAGCAGGATCAATGCTCAAGTAGTGATATGAACGATCAGAGTTTAAAACTGAGCAAAAAGGAAGACGTATTGAAATGGGTCCAAACTAAATGCTTTTGGAGAATACAAGGTGAAGTATGTTTTGAATTCTTTAAGAAATACAATCCCAAGTAACTTTTAGGGACAGCTAATTCTTGCTTGCAACTAAATTTTTCAAATAACGCCAGCATAATTTCTTTGCCGAGATTGCAAATCTTATCAACAGAACCAGGCCTTCATTCGACAAATTTACGTTCCGCTCTTAGTAATTTGGCGGCGGCATCAAAATGCGGAACTGAAACACTATATAAAATGCTAACCTAAACCAGCAAGATTCTCAACGATTGTTCTCCTATGATTAATAATAGGCCGACAAAATGATAAATAGTTTATGGCAACACTACTAACGTAATTTTTGAATCTCTGTTTGTTGCTGATGGATGGTAATAAGCGTAACCATTAGTTTTGTATGGGTGGCTGAAAGAAAGAGGATCTTTTTTTAAAGATAAAATTTTTAAAAGTAATTATTTTTCCATTTTCGTCCCCAAACAATTGAAGAACTTTTTTATTTTTTGCTTATAAACTTTTGGAAAATAATTTTCCGACTTTTTAAACAACAAATTTTTGATCAAGTTTTTGGAATTTATGGAGGACTCGGAGGCTGACAGCTGTCTGGAGGAATTCATCCCTTCTACTTTTACGCCTATGTTGACTGTTTCTTCTTTGCTGATAGCACGCTGTTGGAGAACGATAATCTGGTTTTAAAAATAGTCATGAGTAAGAAAACGTAATAGCAGAACGAAAGTTAAAGATAGAATGCTTAAGTCTATGCTGGCTTTACCTAGAACTCTGCACAGGCTGGTTGCTTGCGACTCATTTTTCAAACATCGTAAAGTTATATCCAAACAGGCTGATTGTCTAGTTTTCCCTAAGTCTTTAATAAACTTTCTGGATTGAGATACAACGTTTAAAAATTTTTAAAAACTCGATCTTAGTTTTTTCAATGATTGCATACTCGTTATCTACATAACGCACTCACAAAGACGGTATGTTGTATAAGTAGTCAAAGGTTTCTACTCTATCTCTTCCACTACCATATTGACAATGAATAGAGATAAAGAAGAGGCCATTGGTTGACCGCAAATCTGTTTGTAAATATCTGAGATGAAAAAGCTATTATGTTTGTAAATGATTTTATTGTAAACAAAAATTGATGTTTGTAAACAGAAATCCAAGACTTCCATAGAATTTGTTACTGCAAGACTCAGACAAAGAGAGAATGAGCGAGAAACATAGAAGACAGATGAAAAGTTTGGCAGTATCTTTAGCAATTCCAAGTGGAATCGAAGTAAAGAAGCAAACTGAACCCAGACAAATGAAACTCGCCATTCAGTATTGCCAAGTTCAATGGAAAGATCACTTCTACTTACTCAAGGGGTTCTTACCAATGTATATGGTGTTTCCAACTAATGGTACCAAATGGCGTTACGAGGATTATCATTCACTGCCTGCGCCATATTTTGTGCAGAGACCTCTTGCCGGTGGTGGCAGAAATTGCCTCACCACAGTTGTGCATAAAAAACAACAGGATCGGATTGGTAAAAAGGGCTCAAACTAACATTATGGGAGATTGGACATGGTCACTTAACGTCTCACAAGTTTCTCGAGTTCCTGGCAACGACTCATTTGCCCTGTTTTCAGCATAGGCGTCCTTTAACTTAACTAGTTTTAACCGTTAAACTTAGCAAAAGCTTGAATTGAAAGCATGTCAAAGTTGTGGAAGGGCGCCCAAAGTAATTAATATGTATTTTCAGGAATAAGCAATTAAGTATTAGGCCCAATACTAACGACTGTTCCGTAACTGTAGGAGTATTTGTATGAACTAAAGCTTCTGGCTGCGCGCATGTTGCTTGGTTCTGGCACAAACGCAGAGCAAAGAGCAAACTAATCCAAAATGAACCACTTACAGTTATTACAGTTGCCGGGCCCCTATCATTAATGTCGAGGCAAAAAATATCAAAGAAGCCGGCTGCGTTGGCTTCATCAAACTGCAAAAGAAATTGTTTTGATATTTAGATATATATGTAGCTCGACACTACTATTTTGTTTCAAAAGATAAAATAAAACCATCTCCACACTCTTCTTATTGTAAAGAAATTGACAATTTTTTGCTTGCAGCAGGCTACTTTTTAAAAGTTTTAGATACTTCACTTTTGATGAGTCTTTTTTGAAAATTTAGGTAGATAATGCCAAAGGACCATGCTTTAGAAAAAAATTGTCAAAATGTACCATAAAATTAACTTTTGATAGAAGTTGAAAGTTTCTTAGGTCTAATAGGAAAATTTTTCCACAAAAATGGAATATGATGTATGGCAACCAATTTTTTGATGTCAATGTATATTTTGCTTTTGTCACCAGGCATCCTTTAACTTCTCAATATAGCTCTTCTGGTGTAATCGAAAGTTTAAATGATCTTTATTTAGATTTAAAATCTAAATAAAGATCATTTAAACTTTCGATTACACCAGAAGAACCAATTTTTTATCAGCTATTTAACAAACTAATCCTTGGCCCTAGGTGATTGGTGTTACACATTGCTGGAAAGCAAATTTTCTAAGCTTTTGAACTCACTATATGATAGTACCTTGTCATAACCTTTTTGTATTAAACTTTCCTGTTTTTATTTAACTTACCACTTTTTTGGGAGGGGTAAAAAGTCACACTGCTCGTCTTAAAGTTCAATTTGTTTAGTACAAAAACAGTAAAACAAAGGTACTTGTCACATGTTATTGAAATTGCCTTGAAATAACAATTTGTAACAACATTTTGAAAATCGGCTCAGAAATAAGGTCACAAATCAGTTTTTAAATAAACTGATTTTGTAAAAATGCTGCAATTTTTCAAAAAAATCATCATATAATGATCTACTCTGGTAGCGACAGCGTTGACCGTTGGACACGAGTTTGAAGCGTGAAGGAAAAAGGAAGAAGCGTGCTTAGAAGGCGTAAAAAAATGAATCTGTTGTTGCATCGTCAATGAAGCTTTGATTGTTGTAGAGTTATATCATTAACAGCACCTGGTTAATATTTACAAAAAAAACTTGTAATCGCGTTTTTACGATCAGTAGTTTTTGAGAAGATACAAAGAACAAATTGCGCAATCAAGCGTTAGTCCTGACGTCATTGTAGAACCCAGAAGAATAAAATTTTTTGTAAGTGGGTAAATGTGGAGCTGGCTTTTGTTTGAGCAAAACACTGCTTTCGTTTGCCAAGAAACGCAAATTAAAAGAGAATTATCTTTGACTAAAACGTACCCGTGACGTCACAAATCTCTCTTATTACGCTCACTCCGGGGTGGTGGTCAATCGTGCAAAGTTTGATGCTCATATGTCCAGTTGTTTTAAAGGAGTTAAAACACACACACACACACACACACACACACACACACACACACACACACACACACACGCACGCACAATTGCCCCTAATAGTAGAGATAATCTGTAGAGTTTAATATTGTCGGTTGCCTTGCTATTTTTATGCTTAGCTTCTTGCATGTTATTTCAATTCTATATTCAACCGTATTCTGATGATATTCTCTAGCAACTAAGCAGATCGAACGCAAATTTTGCGAATATATTTGCTGAAAGAAGGCCATGATCTGTTGATGAGTTTTTCAATTCGACCACGTCTGCAAGCATATCCCCGCTGCAGATAAGGAGGCCCCTGAGCAAAAAGGTAGACTTGTAATGATGTTAAAACTTTGATCATTTTTCATGTTACTCTTGCACCAAATCATCTGATTGTCCAGGTCATGAACATCATATGATTGCGAATGATTAAATTGTGTACAGGCAGTAATGCCGTAGTCGGTACTATGTCAGCGAGAAACAAAGACAAATAAAATATGAAAACATAATCAACTTCACCACCGATTGTAGTATCATCATGATGACGCAAACTGACTATTGATGTATTTTACTGATTGTGACATCATAATGCTTTAAATCTCGCTTCTCTTCAATTGCTCATTTATCGAATTCTCTTCGTTTGTTTTCTTGTTCCCCATCTCCTTGACATGATAACTTCTCAACCCAGCTTGGAGCCGATTCATCGCGAGCACCGCGTTGATTGTTTTCTGTAAATAACGATATTTGGAAAACCTCTCACAACAACTTACCACGTTACAAATAAATTAAACACCACAAAACTACGTCGCTCAACACATGTGTGTGATCATAACAATCTCTACGAGGTTTAAAGTTTGTGAAACACCCCCCTCCAACTCTTGACAACTCCAACAAAATCCCAGGCTAACAATACGTGAAAACTTTTTTTCAGATCTAATTTTTTCAAAGTGATCATTTTTACGTTTTTGCTCTCCAAAACAACATCAAGACCTTTTTTATAATTTTTGGGATGTCACCTTCTTCAAAGTGCTGATTTTGAAAAATTTTTGAGCCACTGGGACCGAAGGGTGGCCATGGTATCGCGCCTCCTCATGAATCAGACACGCTCCCCAATATAAGAATCCTTAATCTATATCATAAAGCAGAGTCTTCTCGGTTCGTTAGTAAATTAAAGTTAACTCAACCGAAACCACTGGGCCTACAAACAGCAAACCTGGTACGATTGATCACTGCCACAGGGTGATAAAAGAGTTGGTGAGGTCATGATGACGTTATTACTAAAGATGATTTGAAAAATCGAGATCTCTTGAAAAAACGAAAACGATTCACAGCTCAAACGAACCCTAGTACTAGACTCAATAATATGAAAAAATATGCTCTTTTAGAGGAAAAGATGACGTCACCATTAACGCTTGATTGCAGAATTCGTTTTGTTTATTTTTCCAAAAAAAGATACTAACCGTAGAAACGAGGTTAAAACCATTTTCGAGAGATATTAAAAAGGTGCATTCAATGGCAAAATTAACAAGAATTTGAGTTTTATTTAAATTGCAACAAACACTGTTTTTTCAGCATTCTACAAACTACATTAATCATGTCTTTTCTCCTATTTTTGGTGAGCGTGCTTTATCAGCAAAGCTGAAGGTACTCATCTGTAACTATTCAAGATTAATGGATGATATAGCTTTGCCCAGCGTTTATCTGCCTTTTCTCTCCGACCCAAAGTCGTTTGGAAACACAATTTGTAGCAATGAGTACAACCTTAAGACCTTCAAAATGATAATTTTCACAATTTTTTTTGAATCTCTTTAAGAGAGACAGACTATGGCGCCGCTTTCACAAAAAATCACTAATTTTACCGATAATAACTGCATCATTGCCGGGGCAAGTTATTTTCAATATAGTCAAGTTTTTTGTAGTAAGATTGATCGGCGTGCTGTTTTGGAAGACTTTTGGATAGAAAGAGCAATTTTCATCTTTTTAACTTGATAGGTCAACAAAAAGTTAATTTTTTATAATTAACAGTGTTAGTGGAAATGTTTTGATGTATTGGTGAGAACAACTGATAACTGTGATAAACATGATAAAACTAACATAAACTTTATATTTTAACTTGGAATGCTTGCTAATTTTTGTGCGGTGGTACAGATCAGTGGCGTGCGGCGAGGGTTTGGGAATCAACATCCCCGTGAATACCGCAGGTGCACAAACTTTTAACTTAATAAAAAAGTTCATGCGATCATTTGCCTAAAACTTTTTCAGAAAGCATGCAGATGCTTATTTTTTAACGAAATTTTCTAAAATTTTTCTTTGGGAGCATGCTCCTGGACCCCCTAGAACAATCATGTCGTCGGCATTCTTAATGAGTGAAACCAAAACTTTCCCTACGACAAATTTCTGCGTACGCCACTGGTACAGATTGCTACTTTTTGTCACAGGTCAACGATTGTGGTGCAATAATCAAATTCGAACGAAAATTATGTGCGACTGTGTTGCAATTGAATAGTTGCGATAGTTATGAGGCGCAACACTATACATTTGTTAGACAAAAACATTTGCAATATAGCGAAGAGACTTCTACGATGCTAGTTCGGACTATCTTTTCATTTATTTAAGGTGAACCAAGACAGAATAAATAGTTTATTTACGCAGATGCAGCGTGCAAGCTTACTAACGAATAGTATATTTGATAAAGTTGTCCACCATGCATTAAATAAAAATTAGATCTTAACTTTCATTCTACCCGTGAAAAACAATCACCACACAAATTTCTTTGGTGGTGACTTCATTTGGGCTAAGTTTCGTCGGTCAGAACGGCCAACATCATCAGAGCAAACTAGCAAATTTGCTACAGCAACATATTAACAAAATTTCAAAATCACCCGCTGATAACTTATCTCGTTACTGAGTGAATATCCTTTCCCCTTTTGCAATATGAGTATTCGGTAAAAAATTCTATTGATTTTGTGGACAGGATTCGCGATTTTACTAGCGATGACCAAGATTGTTTTGTTTCTTTCGATGTGGTTAGTTTGTTTTCGTCCATACTTGTATCGCTTGCCACTCTCAGTTATTATGTAATACCTCTCTACATGTCGCACTAAATTAACTGCTAACGATATCATTGAAGCAAAAAATCTTCGTGTAAAATTAACTGTGCTTTCATTTAAAAATTTTTTATACCGCCAAGTTTTCTGTGTACCCATGGGCTCTGGCAGCTCCCCTGTTATTGCAAATATCTTCATCGAACACCTTGAGAGTAAAGCCGTTTCCACTTTTCACACGCCTCCCACTTTATAGACTAGATATATTAATAACATTTTTGCATCATCAAAAAGATAAGGTAAACAAATTTCACCAATACTTTAACAACATTTCTTCATCTGTCACTTTCACTCTCGATCATGAACTCAATGGCTTTCATGGATGTAAAAGTAACAAGATACAACCATTCACACTCAACCACAGTTTTCAAAAAGCCCACCCACTCAGAACATTACCTTTATTTTGCATTACATCACCCTAAACATCAAAAGCTTTACATAATGGAATCGACAGGCATGTCACAAACAAATCTCATAAACATAAATTACACAAACAGGTTCAAAACACTTTATTGCTCAACAGGTTTCCACGGAGTTGTTCTCGTAACTTTGCTAAGAAATTTGTGTCTTCAAGAAATGCTCCGTTTACGTCATTTACTTGCTTGCCTTCTATTCGTGAAACTTCCGACAAAATTAAACGCATTCTTAATGAAATTGGAGTAAAGGTAGCCATGAAACCCAATTTAGCTACTGGTAAATCTCTTCCTTCCCTCGAAGATCCCCTCAATGAAAGGGAAATATCAGGCATAGTATACCAAGTTCCATGTCATGACTGCAAGTTTACGTACATTGGCCAAATCAAACGGAATTTGAAGTCACGATTAGACGGACACAAGAGAGCTATTGAATTTCAAAGACCTGAGAAATCTGCTCTCTGTGAATATTTCATTACTTTTAATCACAGAATAGATTGAAATCGAACCACAATCTTAACGACTACAGACGAATCCGGTTAATTGCATATCGGATAATTGCATAATACGTTTAATTGCATAAAAAGTGTAAATCCCAAACCATAGCCTATCTTTTTCTAAAAAAATAGTCTGGTTAATCGCATATTGGCTTATTGCATAATCCGTTTAATTGCATAGAAATAAAAGCTGTGAATTCGATTAACCAAAGTGTTAGTTGCTAAATCAAGTGACAAAAATCCGTCTTCGGCAAAACGTTTTGGCATTCTTAAAAGATAGACGCCAGCCCCGAACGCAGTGGGAGCACGTAGTGCACTGAAAAAAATGCTGCAAGATTTCCCTGATCAATTTCAGACGGCATCTTTCATGTTTGCAAAATTTGATCTCGCAGCATTGCCAAATTCTTTGATCTTGCAGCAGATTTTTTACAAAGTGCTAGCACAAATTTCCACGTGTACTTCGCAACTGTCGGTCTGTGATGTGAGTGAAAAATGCCATTTGGAAGCAATGACATTAAGCAAGAAACCGCTGCCAATTCAATTCTTTTTACGCCGCTTAAAAATAAAAAATTGATACAATTGAGCGACGTTTGCAATGTGAAAGCGCAGACATAGACACATTTTTCCTTCAAAATCCAATTACAAGAGAGCGTTCAAAACAACATTAATCAAATTACTATTGTGCAGTATTTTACGTGATCGAAAAAATGTCGTGTATGATTAAACAATACTTTGTCTTCTGCAGTGCTTTACTTGCGTGTTTATACTAATTTTGGATAAACGCATAATCCGCTTAATCGCGAAAAGAGCTTGGCAAATTGACTATGCAATTAACCGAATTCGTCTGTATTTGAAAGGCCTTTTTCCGCAAAGTTGACTTATCAACGAAAAGCTTTATGTCACGAACAGAAACGATGGTAAAACCTTACCTTCTATTTACAAGAAATTAATAAGACAATAAAATTTTCTGCCGCTCCAATATCGTTTTTCAGTACTCTGCAAAGCCGTATCACTCGTGAATGAGTGGCGGTTGTCGCAGGTGCACTAAGTCTAGCAACTGCTAGAACAATAGTGCTGTCACAGCCTAGTGGTCACAAGGTCTTACATGTATAGTAATGCAAGAGGCTAGCGATGCACATAGCAAAACTGCAAACAGTGACACTGTTTCGACCTATCAGGTCTCTTCAGTGCAGTTGGTGACCGACAAGAAGCTAGAGGCTTTTAATAAAGCATAGCTTAGACCGCCACACTTGCGGGATCTATACTAGATCCACTTGGTGGAAGGTCTGTCAGTTTTGTTGTGGCATTTTCCACTACTTGCAGTGATTTTTATTCTATTAGGTTATTGCTTGTTTTGATTCACTCCCGCGCCATTGTTTTGGCTTAACTTCACCTTTCTCGCCACTTCATAGTTCTTTTTTTGTTTAACCCTCAGCAGGTACCATGGGGTCTAATGGACCCCAGGGAAAATTAAATTAATTATTACAAAGAAACTACCCAACTGAAATTTATGGGAGGTACATGTATTTTATTATAATGATGTCTATTGTAATATATTACATTGTATTTATATCTATGTTTATTATATATTTTTTTCAACGTGAAAGGTCATGCAGCTGAAGAACGCGATGTAAATTCCGCAGAGAGCCCAACACAAACGGGTCTGAAAGCCAGATGTGCACAATGTCCTAGGAAATCGGACAGAAAAACTAAAGCTGTTTGTGTTGATTGCAAAACACATATATGTACAAGTCATAGCGTGACTCTGTGCACTACATGCTATCCCGAAGTTTGACTAAATCCTGTCCGAATATTTCCATGACCAGCAGTTTCAATTAAAAAGTGTTCCTATTTTTACCATTTTTTATTCGCTGTAGCTATTCATGAATAAAACTGATTTTTAAAAAATTTTTTGTGCTTTATCCTAAGAAATTGAACGGATACTGATGAATTATGTCATTTTCTTCGTTTCTATAAGTATTGGCACTCTATTTTAAACAGTTTCGAACAATTTTAAGCACTGGGGTCCATTGGACCCCATGATACTAAATGAAGAATTAAACCTCATGGTACCTGCTGAGGGTTAAATGGAAATGTCAAGCTACGTGTGATCCATCACAATCACCACTTGGCCAGTTCTAGACTGAGTTTGTTTTTTCAATTACTACAGTACTTCTTACGTGATAAATTACTGGACAATTCCAACTTTTAAATCTTGTGCGCTCAATCATTTTGAAATTTTATTGATATGATGCAGCAGCAAATAAATTGCCAATTTGCTCTGATGATGTTGGCCGTTCTGGCAGACGAAATGTTAGCCTAAATGAAGTCACCAACAAAGAAATTTGTGGGGTAACTAGCCTATTACTCACCGGTACAACGAAAGTTATAATTTGATTTTAACAGATGGTATTTTACTATTCTACCGTCGAATCAACTGTCAAAAGGATGACGTGACGTATTTATTCAGATTTTGCTTTGTTTTGTGATTTAGGTTTTTAAATGACGCCAAAAGTTAAGGCTGTCAAAACATCTAAAATTCAATTCGTACTTTAAGACTACCATGAAGAAGTTATGAAAAGTCCCATCAACGAATTGTGTTGCAATTGGTGAAGCTGTCCGGATTCTTGCAACAAATGCTTTCTTGTTGAAAGTCATCAAAATACGTTCAAACACCAAAAACCATTAGGCAGCAGATCTGAATTACTGATCCCGCACATTTCGCAAACGTTTTTGAAGAGCAGTAACACCGATTTTGTGGAAGAGGTAACCAAGGTATTTTTGTCTACTATATTCGTTTCTACAAGCTAAACAATATGCACATCAAAAACCTATTTCACGACATTGGTTACAGTTTGCCATCTGAAACTACTTGAAGAAAAACAGTGATGCAATTAAGCGCAGATGAGTTACAGCGGATAAGAAAATACTGTGGATAACAAACAAATTCTTTTGGTTGCTAATGAAAGCACTCTATCTCAGAGGTTTCCAAACTGGGGTCCGTGGACCCCTGGAGGTCCGTGACGATCTCACAGGGGGTCCATGGTTTCGTCCCGATAAGTCAATCAATCAACGGTTGCCTCGGTTAGCAAAATGTCCCAGAAAGTCACTTCAGTGAAATTATGAAAAGTAACTATAGTCTAACGATGAATCGGACCGCGGCTGACACAATCGCGGCAGTAATACAAGTGCTAATCTTTTTTTTAGAGGACAGCTTCATTTTCTTTTGTGTACGTATTTTAATTAATATTATTAGAAATGAGGCGGGTGACAAAAGTAATGTCACACATAATTGGAGTCCGCAAAAAAGCAGATTCGCAAAAAGGGGTCCGCAAAGCAGCAGATTCACACAAAAAGGGGTCCGCAAAGCAAAAAATTTTTGGAACCTCTGCTCTATCTGACATACAATATTTACATATTCTAGTTGGAAGCCTGGAAACACCTCACGTGAGCTATTTGTATACTGTCAACCTCTACCATGTGAGCCAAATAGCAACAGCATTGCTCAAGCAGTTGACGATGCTGTTAGATCTCTTGGAATCAACAGAAACTTTGTCTTTTTATCGTCTGATGCTGCAAAGTGTGTGGTGGCTGTAGGTGCAATACTAAAATCTCTGTATCGTAAGCTGTTTCATGTGACACGTGCAGCACATTTATTGCACAATAGTACTTTGATTTCACTTTGTCTCACTTTGAAGATGATAATCAGCTACTCGAAGATGTCACATCAGCAACAGTTAAAAACCAAACCAGACAAGCCAAATTCCCTACTACTGCTTGCCCACGTCGGCCTGTTGTTACGAGATGGGTATCCTAGTTAAATGCTGCCTTATATTATGCAAAGAATTTACATGAAGTGAAAGTGATTGAGGAAAGTTTAGAGGAGCCTGGTATTTTAGTAACTCGACCAAAAGTTAGCTTGCGCACAACTGGTTTAGCTACTCAACTTTTTAAAATCAAAGACCAATATGAACGTCTAGTTAAGCGTACAGAAACGATGGAAAGTGCCAAGTACACCATCGAAGAAACGGTGCAAGCAATCCAAGAAATTGACTTCGGAGAAGACTCTTGCGGGATAAACCGTTACATCAAAAAAAAAATGCAAAACAATGACATTTATAAAATAATGAACATAGGAAGACCAGACATTTTACCGGCTGCTTACAGTTTACTTCAACACTTTCAGCCTACCACTGCTTGTGCAGAAATCGTTAGCCAAGGAAAAAAACTTTAAGGGCGAAAATGTAAAACATTATATGATTTTACATTTCAATTTTTGCACCTGGTGATTGCAGAGTTAGCTGCTTATACGTGCGTATTGCAAGTTTTGTTGAGAATTTGAGTGTTTTCGTAAATTATATGTTCGTTTTATCACTAGAAAGGCAGCGGTATCGAAAACGACACCGGAGAATATTCAAATCGTGGTTTCACTAATATGTTCTTAAGATAAATTGCTGTGATTTTTAGACAATTATTATTTTTGGGTACTTATAAGCAAACAACATTTAAATTGCAAAAATTTTGTTTCTATTTTTTGTTTTTGCATGGGTATACCTAGAACGGCCGCGGTGTCGAAAACGACATCTTGTTTGAAACAGGTTACATTTTTTCAGTATTACAGAATTGAATTCTTCCGTTTCAATTGAAGATATCACAAATGCTGACCAACTAAATCTGCAATTTTTTTCAAATAAATTCTATTGTGTCACGTAATTTAGGTCATCTCCAGCAGCGTTGTTTAGGTGAGAAAAGCTTTGACTGCTGATCAGTTGCTAGTAACTAAAGATCAGTTGTTGCCTCTGTAGCGTTATCATTACTTTGCTATTCTTGAATAGGTGGGGATAAGATGTCAACAAGGCAAAATTTGTACAGTGTTGATGCTGCTTTGAATCGCGTAGAATATTCTGGGGATGATATGAACAGTGAAAGTGAAGACGATGATGATTGCACTCCTGCAATGACACCCGAATCTGATGTAACTGATTCTTCGGATTCTGCTGCAGAGGAAAGCGAAGGACCATCAAACGCAGGCATATTTATTGTTCATAATATTTATTACTAAATTACGGGTACTGCTAGTGATGTATGGTACTGTAAAATTTCAATTCAACTTATTTGTCTTCCAATATTTTTAGATATTGTTACAAGATCTGGTGTAACCTGGAAGCCGCTCACAAGCACAAGAGTTGGGCGGCCACCACAGGCTGCTGTTTTCAAAGCGTCTGCAGGTCTTACCAAAGCTGTGAAAAACAGGGCTTCAAATTCTCCGTAAGCAGTATGGAAGATGTTTATAGATGAGCCCATACTTAGAAAAATATTATGCACCGTTACTGAAGGCCAAACTCACAAAGCAGGTTGGTCCATCACCATAGAAATGCTGGAAGCATACTTAGCTTTAGAATATGCTCGGGGCATATATGGCAAAGGACATAGTACTGACTTTCTTTGGAGTAAGATCTACGGCCCAACGATTTTCAAAGACACAATGTCTAGATTTGCTTATAAAGAAATTAGAAAGTTTTTGCGATTCGATATCAAGAGCACACGATCTAGTCGTATTCAGAATGACAGGTTCACCCACATCCGAGACATTTTTGACAGATTTGCGATGAACTGCAGAAAAGTGTACACACCATCTTTCAGCCTGAATATTGATGAACAGCTTTTGCCCATAAAGAGTCGCTGTCCTTTCATTGTGTATATGCCAAACAAACCAGATAAGTTTGGTATAAAGTTTTGGATGCTAGCTGAAGTCGATTCGAAATACGTCGTAAATATCATACCATATTTGGGAGCCCAAGAAAAACAGTCCAGGGACGGTCCTTTAGCAGAAAGTGTGGTGATGAAGATCACGGAACCAGTCCAGAATAAAGGATACAATGTAACGACGGACAATTTTTTCACCTCATTTGAACTAGCAAAAAAGCTTCAAAAGAAGGGAACGTCAATAGTTGGGACAGTTTGCGCCAACAGTAAACATTTGTCCAAGGAAGTTACTGGTCCTGTAAAAGGTGGAAAATACGGCAGCAAATTTTACTATGAAGAACAATGTAAATGTATGTTTGTAAATTATCAATGTAAAGACAAGAAGTCTGTGTGCCTTCTATCAACCATGCATGCATCTCCTTCTGTTTTAGGTGGAGAAAAGAAGAAACCGGATGCTGTTCAATTTTATAACCAAAACAAGGTAGCCGTCGACGTTGTTGACCAGATGGTTAGAATGTATTCAACAAGGTGCGCGACAAGACGTTAGCCTGTCGGCGTGGTGTAATGTTTTGGACTTGGCAGCTCAAAATAGTTGGATAATTTATAAAAAATCAACCGGAAAGAAAATAAGTCGAAAACAGTTCATACTCGAGCTGGTAGAGGAATTGAGATCGCAGCACACACAAGCTCAAAATCCAATGCACACACCACTACCAATAGTTTTCGAAAGCAACCAAGAATTATTCACCAACAAGCGAAAGAAGTGTCATGGCAAGAAGTGCACCAACGCTACTGTAGCCACATGTAAAGTCTGTAGCAAACCAACTTGTGGTAAATGTGCAAAAGAGAAAAGTAGAGTTGTTTATGTTGTTTGCACAAGCTACAGTTCGTGATCAAAACATACCATTGGACACTAATATGGAATTGTTTAGATGCTTTCATCAATTCACACATTTACTGAATACGTTCGCCAAATATCAAGACGATTTTTTGAATTAGGCTTAATTGCTGTTGAAAGACCATGTTATTTGTGTAAATACATGAAAATTATTGCAAAACATCAATTGATATCTCAGAAGTACCTGCTAGTAGATTATCGGTGTCGAAAACGACACCTCGGCCGTTCTAGGTATATGCGAGTAGCCGGCCTTTCTAGTGTTAATATGAAAGCTCAAGAAATATTCATTTATTTGTAAGGTCAGTAAAGTCTATTTCTTTTGTTTTTAGATCAATAAATACTTGCCCTAATGTTTTCGTAACTTTCTCGATCAATAAACTTAATGATAATTCAGTGAGAATGGTTGAACCGCTTGCAACCCAAATGCGAGGCCACCGCAACCCACTTTTGGGTCGCGATCAATGGCTTGAAAAAGGCTGGCTTAGTATTTTGCTGCAACTAAACAAACGCAAGTTTATGACTTTCGGTGAGTGAAATGTGTTACTGTATCGTAATACTCAATGCGATCTGAATTTGAAAACAAAACATCTGTTAGCTTACTAAAAACCACGCTTGAAGCAGGTTCTGTGCTCTGTTTTAAAACTAACAGCAAATATGTATTTTGAGCAAAAAAAGTTGAATATACACAAAAACCTAGCCGGTGGAATATCCATGTAATCCATAACTTTTAAACTATGATACCAGAGGCTTTAGGTTCATATAAAAATAGTCCTGCAATTACGAGAAAGTTGCAACTAGTAAGTCAAACATTAGAAACTCCCCATGCTTTTAGTGAAATGAACGGACAAACGTTTGTGATATTGTCGGCTGTTTTAGTTCGGTATTAGGGGCATAACTCGTGAAATTTAAAATTTGATAGAAAAGCAAAACAGTCAGTAGATCTCTACAAATGTGTGAAGTCGCACCTTTGGGGAAAATAATAATTTAACCCTCCCCCCTGCGCAAATTCGCATCGTATTAGAAGAGAAGATTTTGCTATTTTGCTTGACAATATATTAGTAGGACAATTGGGGTCAGGGGTAAGCATTTGGGATGAGGCATTGTTCCTATCAATTCCCTTGGCTACTGCCATGCTGAAGCCGAGAACATAAGACGAAGCCCGGGACTTGCGGTTTCTAATATTTGTAAGAAAGAAAGAGCGCCAAACAGTGAAGCTGGCCAATAACTAAATGCCTTATTTTTGTATTTCTGAAAAGGATGACTACTTTGTCGCACCTTTTTATTTTGTGTCACTGCACTCAGATATTGAACAATAGAGGAATGACGATGAGAAATATGCAGCCGCTCTGCGTATCGCCCAATAATTTTTTTCACGATTCTCTATAAATATGACACTTTTTGGTTTTTGTCGGTAATTGGCTACGTCGAAGAAACTTAAACTTTTAATTACTGTTCTCACAACTACCCCTAGGGTGAAGTTGCCACAGCCGGCTGAAGCAACAGTTTTAAACCCGACTTCACTGATGGTGGCCCAGCGAGAGATGTCCGCAAAGCTGGGTGGGTACAATATATGATACCACAATCAGTACCTTCCATTTCCTGCGACAAACATATTTCTTTAAGTTGAGCACGGCAACAGATAAGTGGGGCGTATTGCAATGGTTGTGGGCGTCTGAAGACAGCCACTCATGACGTAAGCATTCCTCACAAGATGGACGCTCCCTGAAAATATGAGAGCAACTTATTGAGCGTAAAAGTGTTACGCAGGAACATAAAAAGGTGTCATTAATGCCTTCTCAAACAAAAGTGCCTTGTATTACACTTTTTACTTGGACTTAGAAAGCCTCAGTATGTGACGCTTTTCATTCAAAAGCGGCTCATTTTTCGGATTTGGTCACAGCCTATTCTCTAATTTTGTGCACTGCCTGGAGTGAAGATGATTCTAGATCACATCGGCCTGCATACTGGAAGAAACAGGTGACGACCAGTACCAGCCTGCTTTGTTGATGGTGAGGTTACCAGTCTGCTTTCATCCTTGATAAAAATGGGCAGCCTCTGACCTGACCAACAAGTTTCTCTTTGGTTGATTGAATAACGGCGTGAAACTGGAAGTTTCATATCAAGCCTACATATTCCACGGAAGAGAAGAACGACCATTTCAAATAAACTCACCAATGTTCCAGAACCAAAAGTTTTTGAATGAAATCTTTAGCATGGTCACTGACATCATCAAAGCATTCGTCATCAAAATCGAATTCCCCCGATGTGACATTTGAGAGAGTTTCTTGTTCGTTGTCTCCCATGAAAGGAGAGAGGCCAGATAACCTGGAAATTTTTTTCTATAAAACTTACAATATTGTAATCATGGTTGCACTTTAAAAGAAGAGTGAATAGAGCCTCCACATAATGTTTTAATATTGGTAATTAAACTGAAAAATGAAGCTACAGACAACTCATCATGGTTTGGTCGCTCAGAGCAAACCTACATTTGGAGTTGTTTACAAGCATAGCAACAACGAACATCATCATGGAGGGGGATTTTTCTTGAACACGATCAAGCAGGAGCCAGACGGGAATGGAATTCAAGGCACCGCAATCAGGAAATTAGAGCTCGCAATGCGCTGAGCAACGAAGCGAAGAACTCACAAAACATAAGTAATGACTCCTATGCTCCAAACGTCCGTGCCTTTGCCAAGGGGGTCATAATTGACCACTTCCGGTGCTACAAATTCAGGAGTGCCAAACATGACTCTGAGGACGTCATCAGGGGAGAATCGCCTCGAGAGACCAAAGTCGATGATTTTGATCAGGTCTCTTCGATCGGAGCTGAGGCAAAGAATATTTTCTGGCTGAAATAAAAATTGGTCTTAATGATTCGCTGCTATGTTTGCAAATATAACTTATTGTCTGTAAACAGAAAAAGAGTGGGGGGAAAGAAATATCTTGCAATCTCCATGATCCCTTCCTCAAAAACTACATTAAAATTTATCTGAACCATAAGTTGCTAAACCAACAACTGTTTGGTTCAGGGGAGCTTGGGGTCTGAAAACGTCGTTCGATTCCCTTAAAACCATCGAAATATGGCCCTGCTTCTCCTAATCATTGGGGACAAAGTGACCCTTACAACGGCTACAACATCGGAATTACTTGGCATTGAAGGTTTCAAAACATAGTACCGAACATCTGACGGAATATTATTTGTCAAAAAAGGGAACAGTTGTCAAGTTTTTTTACACTTGAATCAACTGATTTTGTGTAATAAGGCATATTTCGATAAGCAACAGTTCGGAAAGTCGGTCGAGTAAAACGGGTTGTTCAACAATACGGCGATATTCAGCTTCTTGATTACTACAATGTTTATGAAAGTTCAAATTATTTTCACAAGCGCATAATATGCTCTCCCACAACAAAGTGTTCTCAGCAGTTCTTTCTATTCATGATGACAATTCATATCGGTCTCTAAAACGCGCGCTTGGTTTGTTCCGCACAATCACTCAATCAGAGCGTCCGCTTCGCAGTCGGTAGACCAGGGGTTCATGTCCCAAGTTGTGTCATACCAAAAGATTTTAAAAAATAGTATTCACAGCTTCCCTGCTTGGCGCTCAGCAAAATAGGGATAGTGTCGAGAACAAGCCGGAAGCTTGCTTGTTATTTCCTTGGGCAAGACACTTAACGGGATGCTTCCATCTTTATGTGACAGACAGGTGGTGAGGCCAAGTTGTCTACCCGTCGTGGTGGCCCCAGTCTAACTGAAGACCCGCAAACCAAGCATGAGCGCTAACGCAGTGTGTATACATCTTCCTGCATAATGTTCATAACAAATAGCTCAAACGACGAAGAAGAGACTCAATTTATGAAAATGCCAAATTTAATTAAACCGTTTTTAATAATATGATGTTTGTTACACCAATTTTTTCGTAAAGTTTGCAAATCTCAAAAAATGGCAACAATTAAATGGTATTGATTTGCACCACTATCAATTGAATTCAATTTGCATTAATTTCCTCCCAGTCTTTTGTGAAATCGCAAATAATGATTTCATTTCACAGTGACGTCACTGCATTCCATGACATCTTCGGTGAACTCGAAAAATGTTAAAATTAGAGCTTTTATGAATAAAAGTGGTTATTTCTTAGTTACCCTACGAGTTAAACAAATAAGGTGTTCGTGAACGTCAAGAGTTTTGGCTCCTTCGCATAGTCCCTATCCAAAACTTCATACGAATCATTAATTTTAGAAAGATGTCCGATAGGGTGGCAGACCGTCTTCCTAGAGACTGCACCTCCACTTGCAAAACCGCCTGTCCTATATTGACCTCAAATCAATTGAATCTCACTTTGAACTAATCGCCTTGGGTAGTGAGCTTGAAATTGCCGCAAAACAATATTTCTGTCATGAGATGACGCAGCAGACAGCGCGGCTACTGAACCCGCAATTTTATGCTTGTGATGCTTACTTTAATGTCGAGATGAAGAATATTAAGCGAGTGCATGTGCTGGATCCCATCACATATTTGCTGAATGTAGACAGCGGCCAGGGGTTCTGTCAAATCAAAACTATCATCGGCCACTCGATCGAACAGCTCACCACCGGTTATCCTGGAATGAAACTTTTGTTTTTTTTAGCTAATTTATTTGTCACCAATTATATATTTGCGGATTGACGACATTTAATTTTAGCTTGTAAATGTTAGATCGTTTTAGCCCGACAACTTGAGTCTTATTTGCCAGTCATTTGTTGAAAATCTTTAATGTAATAAATTTTTGATAATTCGTATTCCCTTTCCTATTCCCTCTAAGCAATCGTCACCCTCATTAAAATCCCACCACAAGCAATCCGCTAAGGAGCTCCATTTTTAGATAATAGTGCACAGTCCATCATTTGCCCCAAACAAACAAGCTGGTTGAAAACTTGTAATCGCTTTCAATAATTTCTGGCGAATTATTTTTCATAAATAGAGATTCAACAAAGAACTTAATTCAAAAAACAGAGAAAAACATTTTAATTTTCTGAATTGCAACAAGAATAGACAGCGCTAAGAGACGATCGGTCTTTGTCGAATATCTTGGTGATACTATTGTATATTGCGAGATCGTTCATTGGCTTTGACGTCACACCAAAGCCGGTAAATAATGAAATCAACTCGTGCGTCGCAGCTCATTGTTCACGGCGGGATTTAATCCACTACCTCGCAGCTAATACGTTTTACCAACTTACAGTTCCAGCACGAGTGTGACGTCACGTGGTCCATAGAATACGTCATAAATACGTAATAGCTTGGGATGATCAAGCTCTCGCATGATGGAAATTTCGTGGTCCATTTCCTTCCGCTGTGCGGCGCGCCTGCACAGACAGTGTTTGGCGGCATATTTCTCCCCGGTTGAAAGCTGCTCGACCATGAATACTTTGCCAAATTTGCCTCTGAAAAACAAGAGACAACTATCATAGCTGTGCGGCGTCAAAACAACGAGAATTATCACAGTTTATAATTATAAAACACCTATGCGTCCACACAACATCAAGCTGCATCCACACAACACCAGGTTGCATTCACACAACATCAGGTTGCATTCACACAACATCAAGCTGCATCCACACAACATCAAGCTGCATCCACACAACACCGGGTTGCATCCACACAACATCAGGTTGCATTCACACAACACCAGGTTGCATTCACACAACACCACATTGCATCCACACAACATCAAGCTGCATCCACACAACACCAGGTTGTATCCACACAACATCAGGTTGCATTCACACAACACCAAGCTGCGGAAAAGGTTGATTATTTTTAGAGTTCGAGCATACAAATCTTGTGCAAATCTGTGTTCAAATTTAGCATTTAAAATTTTTCGGGTTCAAGCTCATCTAAACATCAAATTTTTTGTCATATTTGAAATTTATGATAAAGCGAAGCTGAACTAAGTGATCAAATGTTTTGCCATTTTATAAATAAACCACCACCATGCTTGCCTAAAAACAAAAAAAAAGAAAGTTATAATTTCTTCCTAAATTGCTCGGTTAGTGAGCTCTAAACCGATTGGTTTTCTCGATTTCAGGAATTTTCATTTTTAGAGTTCAAGTTCAGCAAACTCCATCTGGTTTTTTCGACTATTTGTTTGCAGCTTTGGAAACTCGCCTCTCTAAGGCTTGCGTTTACAGAGGTCACAAGAAATCAGTCGTTCACTCACCTGCCAAGGGCGTCTTGTATTTTGTAATAACTCTCCAGCTTTTTATCGTCGGCATTTATTCCGTTGAGAGCCCCTCCCAGTTTCGAACTGGAGTTGGTAGGCACGTGAAGAGACTTTGTTCCATGGCAAACTAACATGATTATGACGTAATAACAAAATAACGACGAATGGTTCTAAGAATGTGCAACGTTGTAACTCACTACTAATTCTAACAATGTGTGCTGGAGAGAGAAGGGTACTTGCAACAAGCAATTACAGTAAACTCAGGAATCAGTGGTTCGAATCCCAACGGAATCACTTTATTATCTCTCAAAGCTGCATTTAACGATCACGCAAAGTTCCGCCTGCAACAGCAAATGTGATGCCATTGATTAATTGATTTCATTTATGAATTAATCCTCGTAAAAGTTGTCAGTGGTGGTTGCGCAAAGGAAACGACTACAGTTACAAAAGATTGCTCAACCGGTTATCCCTGTATTTGTAGCAATACGTTTAGGTCTATACTAAAACAATGTCAGCACCTGGAAAAGTCTTCGTCTCGTGAAGTTTGTGCTGGCTTCTACTGCCAGCACAATAACCGCCGGCATAGGCGTACAAGGAGCGCGCAGGAGTCAATCATCCCAACTTTTTAAACCAGATCAAGAACTAAATATGTCAACGCCATTGCTCATGACTCGCAATGTGGAGCCCAGAATGTTTCGTTTTTAAAAAAGGGTTGGCGCTAGAGTAGTGACTAGAGGGTCCGGTTCACAGTTGAAAACTGGCTTCAATTTCCTTATCAAGTCATACCAAGGACTCTCCAAATGACATCGAAAGCTTCCTTGCATGGCGCTGAGCACGAAAGAAACATTGTGGAGAAAAAGCCTGTAAGTTCGGTTGCTGTGTCTTTGGGTAAGGCACTTAATGGGATGCCTTCATATTATGTGGCAGACAGATTGCAGGGTCGAAAAGTTATACTTGTCGCGGTAGTCGAGCCTAATTAAAGACCAGGGAACATACCATGAGCTCTTGCACATGAGTCAAAATGAAAGCAGCCATGTGAAGCCAAGACAAGGACGACAGAAACTACAAAAATAAAATGCGGAGTATATTGCACTCGGCTTTGTTGAACGCCCTTCCAACAAGTTATGATGTATCACAAAACTTGATTCAGTGCCTCGTATTTTTTTGGATAATTCCGCACTGGTAGGACGGAAAAATTGAATGAAAATATGATTGGAGTCCATGAAAAATAAAGTTACAAATCACGGTGTGTGGCCGAAAAAAGTTTGGGAAACTCTGATCTTATGAACTACTGTAAAACTGCCATTAATTTTTCCAGCATTGAAATAGTAATTAAACCTGGTAGTGGGTATAATAAATGTGTTTTAAATCAGAATCAACTATTAGATCATCACTACACTCGACCCTCGTTTTTCCGGACTAGGTGGTGCAGGAACTTTTCCGGATAAATGAAAAATTTTGGATAACACAAATGTAGTTATATAATGCGAATAAAACGAAATAACCGTCCTTAACAATATGTGCAACGCATTTACACTATTTTCAGGATTAAGAAAACTTGCTATTTTTGGTCCATGGCCTCGGTATCTGAAGCAAAGCCCTGGAAGCCACTCCTGGCACCAGGTTCGTGGTTGTCTGAGGCTGGGGAGGTAGGACGGCGAACTAGAGAGAAGAAGTTACGAGCGTCGGTGGCCACCTAACTGGCATTTCTGGCAGTACGCGAGGCGCGCGCTGTTTGAATTCATTTGTAGGGCGTCAGGACTTACTGTCCAGATAAACCAAAATTCGAATTAACGCGGTCCGGAAAAACGAGGGTCGACTGCACTAATAACAATTTATATTTTTTAATTTTCTGTTTCTCGCCCACCACTCGCAAAAAAATTCCTTTTCAAAGATCTTTGATTTTTCGTTGGCGACTTGTCGCAAAATACGAGGGTCCGGTAATTGACAAAATAGAAAAAGTAATTGCGGAATTGCAGACGAAGCTTCTAAAAGAATTTGCATGATCGGTAAACGAGCTTTACTGCTGCTTGCAAAGTGATACTTCATGCGAATTACATTCTTCACTTGGGGCTCTTGTCCTTTTCTCACCACTTTCTCAACTGCGTGATCGAATAAAAGCTCGAGCAGCTCACCTGTGATCCATCGCCTATTGCTAAGAGAAGCTCATACCATTCATTGTTCCTTGCTTTTGTATTTATTCTTGCGTGACGTACGAGGAAATCGTGCTGTCAATCACGACTACGTCATTCACACATGAATGGTTCTGTAAGGCTTGCACTTCAGATTTCACATAAGGCCGTAATCTGGGGGAGTCTCCGCCAAATGGCCCTTACCTAATACCAAAGCGAACGAAAATATTCTCATAACTTTTTCCTTGTTGCTACTTTTTTTAACTAGCTATCAGCATGTAAAACAGCCGCAGACATAGTTACCACGCATTATCTGCCCAAGTACACATCTCTGCCAGCCTCTGTTTCACCTACTTTATTGACTAATTGCTTAAACTTCGACTTCCTCATGGCATTAATAACTAACTTATATCGTCTGCTGCGTTCCACAGTTAAACCACTATCACAGTGTCATTATAAGCTTTACCCATCTGCCATGTTGATTTATTTCTTGCTATGCACTATTATTAATTCGACGCCCCGTACTCAAACAGTTCAAACAATGCTTAAATAAGTCACTCAAGGTTACACCCAGCTCAACTAAACTTCAATATTTTTGTTGAAGTTTACGCTCAGTTTCGTTTCTGAAATTACTTTTCTGAAAAATTAAGTTCAAGTAACAAGCCCAACTCAACTGTGACAAACACTAACGTCATAGTTGCCATTCTTGTGAAAACAATGTCATATGTTTTGAAAATATAGGTTGACTTAGAGCTTGACATGTCTCTCAGCGAATACCTGACAATTTTCTAGTACGTTCATGCATGTCCTGTAAATCTAAATATAGCTTTGAATGATGGCAAAATCAGGAAAGCAACTCGGCACCGGATCAATTATCAGCCTACAGCAACCATTAGAGTGAAGTTCAAACAGAAGACTCACTTATTTGCTTGCAAATCTAAGCAATACACTGGCAAGTGTCTGCCACATCTCAAAGTTCAAAAGATCAAATAAAGAAATAAATTTATTTGATGCGGCGAAGTCTATGTCCAATGACATAAGCCCATCAAATATTACACAGTCCTCCCAATGTAGAGCATCCTTTTACCCCGTACTAAAGTCCAAATTAGAAAATGTTTCTGTTTTCTGCGAACATTTAACTGAGGGGCCGCACTCCACCAATCACCCCCCGCACAACGCTAAATCCTTTTTTGCAACTCATTACGCCCTTATCAACGCGCGAAGTGATGACAAATACCACCTGATAACTGGCCCCTTGCGAATTTGTCTTCAGTCGAAGCTGCTAGGAGTTGCCACTAATAAATCCGCTTCTACCACAAGCACCGCAGCCAGATTGCCGTGAAGCGCAGAACCTAAGCATGAAGGCACATGCTAGCGGGTATCACTGCCGTGCACTTTCCACCTTGCAATGTCTGCGCTTCGCTGATCGATCCACATAATCGGAAACAGGACGGATAAGTTCGTCGGTTCGTTCCCAGGTTCTGCTCGCTGCGCCCTTGTGGAAGACATCTGCTACAATTTTCCTTTTTTGGCAGACAGTGCTTAAGGTAGAAATGCACCAAGACAGCAATACTGGCCGCCCTAAAGTGGGTTTGAACATGGGTTGCTTTACGTAGCTTTATATCTGCGAAAGATCTTATACAATGGCAACTCGTTCACTACTTCATTTACCGTTGTCATTAGCAACTACACTACGTTAACCTTGAAACATTAAACCGCAGCTGCTGCAGGGAGACTTGCGCGATGGAGGTACGGCACGGTTGGCAAATAGCCGTTGAAGTCATGCCGCATAACTTGTAATTAAATCAACTTTACTAAAACAATTGGGTGCTGCATTTCCGCAAGTTCTCCAACTGCTTGATGGCTACATCAAAGCAAATATTTATAATCAACGCAATATTCAAAACTATGAAGTCACATTACTTAATTTTTATAATCATAGACAAATTCTAATTAATCTAAGGTTGTTTAGATGAACTTGACAACACAAAGTTCACTTAAACTGATGAAAAATAATTACATTTAATTCATGCTCCTGCACTGAACGGTGTGGAAATGAGCAGCTTGATTTAACCTCGTTCGACGTATCAGCGCTGTTGTCAATCAGTGAGGGAATTACACTGACGCCAAACATAGCAATGCCCTTCCGCTGAATACTAATAGCAGCTTAGATCAATGGACTAACATTTAGGCCGACTTTTATCATTACTTTCATGAAGGCATTTTTCTTTTTCAAAAAATAACTTTAATCAAACAACTGATTTCCGGTTTGAAATAATCCGAAAAAGTTAATGCGAGGCTCGATGAGAGAATCCTTAACGATAACGCGTTGTTTTGAGTCATCTGTTACGTCAAAGGTATAACTTTAATGATGTCATATACGCTGCAGCAGACAAAATAACAGAAACGTGGCCTAAATTTGACAGTTTGCAGAAATCAAAATTATTTGAAATATTTGCATTTATCAAATCAAGCAATTTTTTTAATAAATTTTTCATCAACTTACTGCCGCAAGCGGTGTCATCTTTTGTTGACGTTGTAACGAAACAATGTGTTTCCGCTTTGCCGAGTTTGTTTGATGCCACGCAGGAATATGTTCTGTTTGCAGCTTCTTCATTGGTCAATTTCAGATCATTTTTGTCCAACGATCGGTCGTTAATAAACCACGTGATTGTGGGTTGAGGGAACCCAACAACCGCCACATTGAGGCAAACCCCATCAATCGGAATATTAAGATTGCCCTGAATTAACAATTGGGGTTATCTAATTGAAACGGCGATTTTATTCACTGTTCATGCGAGTGCATCATTCACTGTTCATGTGAGTGTTCACGCGCACTGTTCATGCAAGTGCATCGAGACTTTCTTAATTCATGCAGGATGGCCGTGATGTTTTTCAAAGACTTCCCTCGAGAACCCTGTTCTTCGTCGAGCTAGAATAGTTAAAGCCACCTTACCAGCATATCGCACGAAACCAGCCAGCCATCCCACCTTGGCAGTGGTGAAGCTGCCAGACAACTTTCATGACTGGTTTGAAATGGACAGCTTCTAACCTGATCGTAATGTTTTTGAATGGATGATGGAATTGGCAGTATGCAGCTGAATGTTTCCATCGTGTTTCCATCTCAGGTTAGAGAAAAAAATTTTATCCTCAAGCTTTCATACTCAGCGCTGACATCAAATACCTTAAAATTTTTCACAAGCAACATTCTTACTTTCAAAGGAACTAGAAATTTAGGTTTTGTTTCCATGCTACCATTTGGCGGTTGCTTTTCAGGAGTTGTGCTTCCCGTAAAGTGTCGTTGTTGAGTACTAGCTGACAATGTTACAGAAGCAGGACCAATCACTGAAATGGTGAAGCCGTCATTCTGCCGACTTTTACCTAATTAACAATTCAGTTTTCAAGCAAAAGATGGTTTGTAGAATGATTGGAGAAGTTACTCAGGAGAAGAGGGGACAACATAAGTTTGAAGGAAACACCTGAAGTCGCTCACTTCGTAGTTTTACTGCACTTTTTTTGGTAAAAATTGCGAGCGTGAGAGATGAGGAAAGGAGGCACTTTGCCGTGATGTCACCCACTGTGTGATTAACCGGTTATGACGTCATTGGTGGTAATTTACTCGTCACAATTAGCATTCGGACACAACATCATCTTCAAATGTGAGGAACTCACAGATTCGCAAACTTGAGACCACCATTTCAGCTTCATCACAAAATTTCAACAACGCTTCAACGAGGTTGCTTGGTTCGGAATTCGATGAGAATTCCTCCAATAAATGTCTGACCGGCATTTGACTGCTTCCTAAAAAAACAAAAAACTGTTGAAATCTTTTCAACTTTATTGTGGAACTGCACGCAGTAGTTTTCATGAAATTGATTCGATCCTCATGCTGTCCGTCATTCACCTACCTCGTCAAAACAAAAAAGTAATTTGTCTCCGTTCAAGTTAAGCATTCCACAAGAATCAACTCACCCTGATCAAAGTCATCTCTCTGCAATTCGTTATAATTAGATATTGTTTCAGTTTGAGGGAAACGTTGTTGCTCTTGGAGCTCTCTCATGAGAGATTCGTAGGTATCTTCGAAAATTTGGTACACATCCATTTCGTTGTCCGCTTTATCTGCTTCATTGTTCCTTTGAAGTTTATTTGGCTTTAATTCTACAAAATTTATACTTCCCGTTCCACGTGACTTTGCATCGAAATTTGATTGGTTGCCATTTAGGCACATTTCATCGGAGCTCATGATGTCATCGTTTTTAATTACCGCTTCCTCCGAAGTTGGTTGCATGAGAAAATGACTTCTGAAAAAGCAACATCAAAGTTATTTTAATGAAAAAATAATTTATGAAATAGAGCCTGGTTGTGGAGGGCGTACGGAAACGATGCGGGGTAAGTGGCCAACAAAAAAAAAACTAACAAAAAAATGTTTTTGCAAGTTGTCGACAAGACATTTGATTTCTCAATAAACGTTTTCCTCACGAGGGTGAGCAGCCCGTGCATTGTAGCCGCTTTGGTAAGCCAGGTTGTTTGCTCTGAACAAGGTCAGGCGAACCGAAGTGACGTGCTCATCGAGCGCGTACGTGCTGTTTTACGTGCATACAGTACCTTGTTGCTTATTCCTCAAAGTTAAGCAGTAGCGGGCACGCTTTCATCAAGCAAGCAAACAAAAGCACAATCTTGTTAATATGTCGGCCCCTAGGCTCCCCAACTTTACCTCAGCATATCCTTTCCAGCTTCTTTGCCGTTATGTTTTTCAAAAAACGCCTCGAAATATTGATTCTCTGAAATCACCCGCGCCCTTTGTTTTATCCGCTTTCCATCCGCTTCCGCGGCGCCGCCGCAAGAAAAGGATCTGAAATTCAAAAGATCCGCTTTTGAGGAAAAACTTGTTGAAGGTTTTTAATTTGCTGTAAAAAGTAAGGCAAGGGGATCTCAATTTTATAATTTTTCAAAAAGAGGAAAATAAATATCGGGTAAACCTAAGTATTCTTTGTTACATTTGATTTTTGAAACGTGGTGATATGTTTAATCTGTTCTTTTTCTTCTATCGCGATAAATTGACTGCACAGTATGAGCACCGCATGAACGACGCAAAGTTGTTGGTGTGGGGGTGCAAAAATTTGGAGCAAACCGCCACTTGGGAACATCTTCAAATTTAAGAATGCAAAGAAAACTGCAAAAAACATTTCTCCTCTAAACACAACCTCGCTGTGTTGGCCGACCTGACTTCAAAAATGTCAGCTGCACACCGATTTCGCCTCAAAAATGAAGTTTTCCTTTTTCGTGGTGTCGTCACTTGCTTATTTTCGCTCTTTGCATCAGATGCAGCGAGAGTGATCTTTCTGATGGAAGATGAACAGGATGAATCTAGCGAGTACTGAGCAGGAAGATGAGTTTTGTGAAAACGTTGCTTAAAACCTAAAAAATAAAGTGGAAGAGTTAAATATTTCATCGCACAAGTTGAAACCGGCAATTTTATCCTCCATTTTCTTGGCATGTGAAATTACAGAGACAGATTTTTCAACAACTCTGTAAAAACCTATTTGCCATTGCCAGTTACCACTGCCATGCAGCTTCATAATTGCCAGGTTTCAAACGACAATAAGTAGGAGAGGAGTTGAAGTAAACTTGTTATTTATGACTGCAATTGCAGAATTGTTGTCTTTCCCATAAATGCATTTTTTCTGGTTTAGTTGAAACTGCAAAACAGAACCAGAAATATTTTATTACCTTTCCAAGTTTCTGCTCCATTAACAAGATAAAGCGGAAAAAGAAACGGAATCTTTTCGACATTTGGACTCTGATTTCTCTCTTTCTGCGATCCATTTTGTGTGTGATATGACGTCACAATCAGAAGAACACGAACCCTCAAAAGTTTGCTCGGCCACAGAATGAAGGGACTCAACCTTTTTCATTCAAGAATGCAAAGCGCAGCTAGACCACGCTTCAAAACCAAAAAAATCTGAAGTTCACAAAACTCCTTGTTTCATTGATTTTGCCCCTCATCATCTCCTGCTCCCTCCTCTATTCTTGCTGTTGTACATGCTTGTACAGTGAATAACAAATTGATTCAAAGAATTGCGAAAGCGTTTTGTGTCTTCAAGCTGGGTCATCAGATTCTTTAATTTTCTTGTGTGCGTTTGTCCAAAACGCGGCAGCGAGCAAAGCGATGGTACAGTTTCAGCTAATATAATTCCGTTTCGAAGTAATATTTTATTTTAAAGCTATTGTTATAAGCTACATGTATATTTAAATAGTTTTAATGAGTGCAATATTGGTCAAACAAAGTCAAGTGTTATTAACACAATTGACCAGAGAAGAAATTTGGAAAAACTTGAGAAAGAGAGCGAGAGACCTGAGGGGTCTTAACTAATCGTAAACAACTAGACATCCACGGAAGATATGCAGACTAGCAAAAAGCAACAGGGCAGTAGAGTTTTGAAGCTCTCAGTTGACTACAACAAATTTTTCGCAGAAAAGAAATTGAGGCCGATAGCCAAATTCAAGAAGGAAAAAGTTATAGCTATGATAGGAAAACTTTGAGCTATGACAAAGGAAATTGCACTACAGCTCGTATGATGAAGTAGGGAAAACTGACAATTAGAAAAGAATCTGGAAGAAATCAAAATCCTATATTCCTGAGAATAAAGTGCTATTGATTTGTGACTACCAGAAAACTTTGGGATGAGTAAAACAAATATTGAGGTCATTGAGCCACTGCCAGATAATCCTCCAGGGTGTGATACAAGGGAACCCAAAAGAGCTACTTATCAGCCCCTATTTACTAGTCTTCAGTTAGACTAAGCCACCACGACGGTAGACTACTTGGCCCCGCCGCCAGTTTGCCACATAAAGATCGAGGCATTCTATTACTTGTAAGTGTCTTGTCCAAGGACACAACAAGCAAGCTTGCCGACTTGTTCTCCACACTGTCCCATTTGTGCTGAGCGCCAAGCATGGAGGCTGTGAACTCCATTTTTAAAGTCTTTTGGAATGATTTGACTTGGGAGATAAACACAAGCTCTACAAACTGCAAAGCGGACGCTCTAATCACTACGCCACGCGCGGGTTACAATTCATTCACGTATATAATAAAAGGAAGAAGGATTTATTAAACTCTAAATTAGGGGCCGCCAACCCGGTACCCGGGGGCGCCAAATCGCCCATGAGGACTGTTTTAAAAATTATTTTAGTGGTTCCCAAAATGGGCAGTGCGAAATAAGTAGATGCCGCATGAATAGGGTTTTACCTATAGTAGGCCGAAAATTTCTTCAAAAAGATTGGTGGATGGCAGAACTTCTAAAAAAGGTCCTAACCGCCAAGTTGGCTTAGTGGTGCGTAAATTTGACTGCAAGGAAGTCTATCTAGGTCAGAAAAGAGTTATTTAAGGCGCTGTAATGCATGAAAACGATGAGTCGATAGCAATTCTCCAAAAAAGCAAAAGGTCTTCGCTTTCAATTAGTTTTAGAATCAAAAATAATATCAATCTGGTCATCTTTCCCTTTGATCAATACCTAGTAAGTAGCCTGCCTTCCAAATGATTGGTGACCCCTGCTCTAAATAGAGATTTCAAATCGTGGGATGTCAAACCACCATCCATATCAGCTGTAGGAAAACTATGGGATGAGACCCATTGGTAGGCGGTGGATGAAATTTCAGTGGATCACGAAAGTCTATCAAAATTTAAATCAGTGCATGCTTTGCCTCAAATAAGTCGATGCTTTGCCTCAAATAATAAAAAAAAACAAACTTTAATTGTCGAATCCCTTGCTCCGGAAAATAACTCACATTGACTTGACTGTCGATACTATTTTGAACAATGACGAGAAACAAGCAGATTTTTCACTTACACTGCATTATTTACTGAGTTCTCTTGAAACTTTTTTTGATTCTCAAATCAACTCATTGCGATTTAAAATATAATTAATATTTTGAATATATCTATTTTCTTTTTATTGCACTTTTTTCAAGCACTTTGAAATATATAGTTGGTCTCAAAAATGCTTATTTCAAAAAGTAGGTCGTAACTTGAAAAAGTTTGGGAATCACTGATCTATATCGAAAAGCAGGTTTATATAATCTACGAAACTGCCGAGCGTCCAAACATGAAGCTCTCTACGAGTAATCTCTGCCCCAGGCTGAGTGTCATAAAGAAGTTGGTGATGCCATGATGACGCCACAACACAAAAAAGTTTTTTAAAATTGGCATTGCTCGACAAGTGAAAACGTTTTTTTCTCAAAGAACAGCCAATCCTTAAGTTGCCAAAATTTTATCTTTTTAGGGGTTAAGAAGACGTCACAATTACTGCTTCATTACAAAATTCATTTTCTCAGAAAATAATGATCTTACAAACACGATTGAAAGCTGTTTCAGAAAACAGTAACAAGCTGCTTTTAATAAAAAAGATTTGCAACTGTTTGAGCTTTTTTATTTACGCAAGAAGCAACACTTTTCTAAGAGTTTTCTAATTATAAGCATTCTTTTTTTGATTTTTTCTTAAACGCTTCAAAATCCTTTATGATGTCATAAAGCAGTCTGCAATGATCTTACAGAAAATAGTAGCAGGCAAGAGCTGTGCTTATTTCCCACTCTGATCATGAAAGCTAACGCAAATTGCTGATACGTAGTCCATTAAAGTAGAACGATATATTACGGCACTAACATACCAGTATAATTCTCTTGTTTTAATGATGCAATGAGAGAGACAGAGGAAGATAGATCCAATGTTTTAAATCCGGTTTGGTCTCCGTTAACAGAGGTGGACAGATTCACCTCATGATGCTCGAAAAGTTGATTCGTAGTACAGAATTTGAAAATTGCAGGAAGTAGGGTATTCATATTCTTGAAGCTTTTTGTCTGATACTTTTTAAGAAAACCCGTCAAAAATGAAGTGAAAAAGATGAAGTAAGTCAGTTACATAGAGACGCAGTCGACGAAAAAGAAAAAAGGAAAAAGGCTCCATTGTGATTGGTAAAAGGAGCTGCCAATAGAAGGAAAGGAAACTAATTTGCGATTTTTAGGCCATAACGAATTCCTTTTGTTTGCATAAATTTGGTTTAAATGTTTTGATGTACGTGGCTTCAAGGGTGGAGAGATGGAAAGAAGTACGGCCTCGGGCAAGAATGGAAAATATGTCATCATTGTATTTACGTACACATGTAGGGTTTTGAAAGAAATGTTGCCTTATAGAGGAGAAGAAGTTTCAGCTTCAAGGCTTTTGATTGGGTTGAAAGAGCGGGCGAATGTGGTTCGGTCTTGAGAAGTAGGTCTCTGACGAATGGTTTTACGTACGTGCCGCTTGATCCTCTGTTGTAGCTTTTGAGAACTACGGCCCACGTACCGGCTATCTCAGTGGCACAGAAGTTGATAAACAATGTTGCTTTGATGTGAAGCGGGCAGTACATCCTTTTGGACTGCAGGCAGAAGTTGTCTGGTGGTGTAGGCAATGAGTGGTTCAACTGCAAAGCAACAGCGTTTGATGCTGTTTTAATTTACATTTCGTACCTCATCAAAACGTTGCTCAGCCATGGCAAGTGAAGATAAACTGGGCATTTCTTCGAACGTAATCGTGTTGGTCTGCAAAACTGACTTATCTTCTTGGTTTTAACAGTGTTGACTACAGCTTCAGGGTAACGTTGTTGATCAGGATTGTACGAATGTTGGAAAGTTCATTTTGAAGAGTAGAGTCCGAACAGATGACTAGAGCTCTGTGGACAAGAGTCGAAATCAGATTGATCTTCCGTTTCACGGGGCAAAAAGAATTCCGCGAATGTATTGGCCAGTGAAAGTGACTCACTTCATCTTTTTCACTCTATTTCTGACGGATTTTCTTGAAAAGTGTCCGACAAAAAGCTTCGAGTATATGATCCTCGAAAGTTTATTTACAGCATTGCGCCACTTCGATCTGTCAGTGGCACCTTCAATTTTTTCCAATTTCTTCCACCTGTTTAACCACCTGCCTTCTCTACGTCATCTTCGGTTGCGCATACTTTCTTCTTCCGATTACTTTAAAATCCAATACTCCGTTGCCAACGTCTTGCCAACGTCCAAATTTTTTTATTGTCTCTGTTGTACGCGTTCGCCGCTATGAAATCGTTATTCTGACCGTACGACAAAAAATAGAAGAAAGTAACTTGGGAATTAGGTACAGTAATTGCAATCAATATGTAACCGACGCGATGGTGTAGTGGTTAGAGCGTCCGCTTTGCAATCGGTAGACCTGGGATTCATTCTCCTTGTCGAGTCATACCAAAAGATTTTAAAAAAATGGTATTCACAGCTTCCCTGCTTCGCGCTCGGCATTTAAGGGAGTTTGTGGAGAACAAGCCGGGAAGTTCGCCTGTTGTGTCCTTGGACAAGGCACTTAACGGGACGTCCCCACCTTTATGTGGAAGACAGGTGACCCAGTTTTCCCTCCGAATAGAGGGTTGGTGGCAGGAAGGACATCCGACCGTAAAACAAATGCCACGTTATAAAAATGCAGATATCTGCTGTGGCGACCCCTAGTCGGGTATAAGCCGAAAGACAACGAAGAAGAAGAATTGCAATTAATATGTGGTCGGCAATTCAATATAGGCACCAAAACTGGCGTGAAAAGTTTACCTGAGTCAGATTCAAAAAGTGAGATCGCGCTCGAAGCAAGACATCCGCAATCAGTCACTCTGTAAAAGAAAATAAATTGGTCAGGCGTTCAAACCCCTCCCCAGATGTAGGAGGTCTCGGCAGGAGATTGGACATCGCCGTATTGCATAGAAGCCAAGCAGGAGCGGAGAGTGATCCTGTTCTTTAGTGTTGTTGCATCTATGCACGTAAATCACAGCATCGAATCAACCTAGGACTACTGATAAAATATATTTTGCTTTATCCTATGATAATACAGGCTCATATTTGCATATTATCTGTTGATCAGATGCTAAGGTTAATAATTTTTAACTGCCTCATGCCACGAGAGGCCAACTAAAAGTTCATTAAAACATTCTGTACTGTTTCGTGTTGCATATCACGAATGAAATTGAATCAACGGCAAATTTTCCACCCCACTCATGCAGCGATGCGATAGCATAGCAGTTACCTGATGCTGGTGTTGCTCCACGCGTTATCATCACCACCATCATCATCAACTTCTTTTTCTTCTGTGGACGAAGCTGAAAGTGAAGATTTGTTAGTTTCTTTTCTCCATTCTTTGCTTACTCATTTGTAGCCTCTCATAAAATCCATGGTCATGCTTGCATCGAAGCTACCGATAGGCTTGTTAGTGGCCCAGTGCAGATTTGAAACAAACGCTCCAACGAAACAGGGAAGTTGCAGTAAAGCACCCAAGAAACAACACGAACTTGATTCATTTCTGGTTTGGTTGAAATGGAAACTTTAGATGTCACAGCGCTGAAGAGAAGCGTTGTGCATTAGTTCATTAAAAGAAATTGGTGGCGCTCTCTTCGTAGTTTATACCTGTCATTTGTGTTGTGGGTGATCGACGCGGTGTCGCGAACGCAATCGTAATCACGTCCTTGTTTCCATGATAATTCATCATTTTAGATGTGTCACGCGAATGCTGCTTTGTGTCGATTTTTTCTATCTCTTCTCTGCAACACAAATTGTGCCATATGACGGTGTTGGAAAGGTCATAAAAAAATAGTTGTTGATCTCACAGTATGGATCAACTCATTGCATACCAAATGAAAGAAGTTTTTAGAACTTATTTGCGAGCCATCAGCTTCCCATCCACGTCATCGCGATCATGCGAAGCCTGTTAGAAGAGGTAATCTTGCACTTACTAAATCATGGGTTCTTTTATCTCATAAGATTTCAGCACGTCACAAGTATTACATCACCGAAACACAAGAGTCGTTTATATACACATAAGTTAGTCTGGACTGGATAACATCACATTGGTGCCCGGCTTGATCAGTAGCTCTGTATATGATATACTACACATAAAATGTTTAAATTTACTTCTAGATCTAAAAACTTATCAAAATCAAAAGATATGACAACACGGCCCACAGATAATAACACATAGCATCTGAACTAATTAGCATCAAACAATGGAAGGTCTAACATTGGTTTTCAAAAATTCAAATCAAAAATGGCCCATTTTGATAAAGTATTTGCAAAAGATTAAAACTTAATTTCAAAGTTGTTTTATTTTTAAAGCATATCCCATTCCATTTCAACAGGCATCAAATTTTTAGCATCTCCTTACTTAAGTAAGAGCTGCAACTACTCAAACACAACTCACATGATAATGTTTTTCAATTTCTTTTTTGTGGGTTGCAGATTGCCTAAAAATAAAATAATCGAGGTCAGTAAAACCTCAGGGACAAAAATAAACCAGTTGGGAGGATTGAGGGTTCAACCTTGTAAAATCTTTTGTTTTCAAAAACTTTTCTTCATTGGCCCAGCTCCATGCCTTCCCAAAATATGTTCTTAACACGCCTTTTTGCTTATTTGTTCACTTACCGTGACGTGGAGAGTAAAATAATTTTCCTGTTGATGACGCGGTGCCTACGTCATTGCGAATCTGACAAAACAAAGTGGCGTCATAAGCTGATTGTGACGAATAAGTAAATTTGCGTTGTAAGAATAGTTTTTACATATGTATAGTTGCTGTAATTTGTCATTTTATTCTACGGTGATTATTTTATTTGTAAATCTGAATCTGTAAGCCCAAGCTTGGTTTAATATCTTGGCTGTTGTTTGCAAAAAACCTTTTTTCTTGTGCATTTAGATTTGTAACTCACACGCCTCTTCTGACGTCACAATGGTTGACTACCTGTCTAAGTTCCAGAGTATTCGAGTGAATCTTGTTTCTTCTCGAAAATTTTTATTGTCGATTACGTAATTTATCAGCGATGCTTTTTTTCTTTTTCACAGGATATTGTTCTGGCAATTTCTGGAATATCGTTTCATTTATATATTAGGCGGCGAGATTTTTACACATGGGGAGTAGTAGTAGCAGAGTGCGAGAGAGTAGTTGTGAGAGATAGTAGAGGAAAAAGAAAGAAGTGTATTGATCTGTGGTGATTTATCGTGGATTTTTATTAATGTGACAATCGGCTATTTGATGGGTTAGTTTTGGTTGGATTCTGATCGTTACAATAAAGTGCTTTGGTTTCTTTGATTGACGGACGAAGGAATTTATAGTTTTAAAGTGTTTTGTGGAAATATTTGTTCTGTTCTTGTTCGAAGGTATGTGGTTTAAGTATCTTAGTAAAAGCCAATCTTTTCTTAGCTATTAAGTTGCAGTCAGAACTAATTATTCGAGTAATACTACAAGCCGCCTCAATTTTAAGAAAAAAAAAATTATAGTTGAATTAGAACCAAAAATTCTATCACAAAGCGACACTGATAATGTGAGATTTGGGAAAGTGATGATATTTCACAAACACGAAGAACTACAAGAATTATGAAAGAATCGGAAAAGGAAACGCCACAAATCGATTGCGGGTGAGCAAGAGATTAAGTTGCGATCGAAGTGCACGCAATCTCTATTTTCTCCTAGCAATCTCTTCGTCCCGCTATCTTGCAATTCCCTGCTTACTTGGCATGTGTAGCTGCCAATATCCTGCTGTGTGACGTCATTAATCATGAGGATCACATGACCAGAGTTTTGAATGAGTGCGTATTTCCCACTAAACGAGCTTAAGGCCTCTTCTTCTCCTTCTTTGTACCAGGTGATCGTTGGATGCGGCTTGCCTGTGATGTCACAATGCAATTTCGCTAGCTCGCCGAAGTCACAACTTGCATCTTCCACGCGACGAAGGAAGAATGGTGGGACTATAAGATGCAAAATTTATGTTATATTTCTGGCGGTGTGTGCACCCACAGAGGCCGCACAGCCAGCAAATATATTACAAAACCACGTGCTTATTTTATTATGAGACTGTTCTTCCGCAGACCAAGTAAGATTGCCGTTTAAAACATTTGGTTTCATTTAAAACTTGTTTTTCAATCAGACTAAATTAAAGTGCGGCAAACAATGCAAGAATCGGTTGGATGGAAGCAAGAATTTATTGCATTGAATCACCGTCAGAATCCATTGCCTCATGGCAAGAATCCACTGCACTGAAGCAAGAATCGGTTGCGTCAAAGTAAGAAATCATTGCTTCAAAGCAAGAATCAACTGCATCAAAGCAGGAATCCATTGCATTGAAGCAAGGATCCACTGCATTAGAGTAAGAAATCACTGCATCGAAGTAAAGATTCATTGCAACAAATGAAGAATGTATTGCGTCAGAGTAAGAAATCATTGCTTCAAAGCAAGAACCCACTGCATCAAAACTAGAATCCATTGAATTGAAGCAAGAATCCACTGCATTAGAGTAAGAAATCACTGCATCGAAGTAAAGATTCATTGCATCAAATGAAGAATGTATTGCGCCAAAGCAAGAACCCATTGCATTGAAGCAAGAACCCACTGCATCAAAACTAGAATCCATTGAATTGAAGCAAGGTTTCACTGCGTTAAAGCAAGAATCCACTGCATGGAAGTAAGAATTCACTGCATCAAAGCTGGGTGAATTGTGCAAGGCTCAAAGTTGAAGCCAAATGAACAACACAGGTCTGGCATTATTAGGACAAAAATGACGTAAGCGTGACATCAGAATCGTTTAGGAGAAAAGCTAAATTCCAACATCGGCCATGAAACTTGGTGCTAGCGCGCGCTTGAAAGATTGCTGCATCCTAGCAATAACCAGTTAAATTAAATTACCTGAACACAGCTGGATACGGTCAAGGATGTGAATCACGTGACACACTTGCTCACAGTCGGTGAGAACATTCAAGGAATCAATGACGTCATTGGTGACCTCAACACAATCTTGCATCATTTTCACGCCACCTATTTAGCTGAAGCCTATCACCTAAGGCTGAAATTACCTTTAACATTTGGTGCGCAAAAAAACTAGAAGAGATTTTTTTAATAAAATTAATCAAATATAAATCAAGCAATTCAAAACATGCAATGTGCCCGATCTCCGGAAGGAAATCAACAAAGCTGTTGCAGAAAAAAAGCAGTGAATGAAAAGAATAAAACCCGAAATATGCCAAATGAAAGCGAAACGAAATAATTGCGTTAGTGTAAACCCTGGAACAGAGATTTAATGGCGACCAATCCCGTTATTTCACTTTCCACATTCACGAAGCCGGCAGAGGTGGAAGCAGATACAAGGGTTTGAGTTAGCTGCAAAGATGTACTTAACATCAAAGTAAATCCCCTGTTTAGAGATTGCGGGAAAAACTCTCCTTTTTAAATGAAGACCCACTCGGACTAATTCGATTCTGACGGCAGCATTGCAGCGCTCTGAAAAAAAAAGCACTTTGCGTTGATTTATTCCGCTGTGGTTTACACCTATTCTCAGTCAAGTCGATTTTTAGTTTCTTTTCCCGTGATTCACTGGCTCAGGCGTGCTGATTCAGTGCATGCCTACCACTACTCACTCGCTTTCGAACCAGAGATTTTTTCGGAGCTTCGGATGCCTTTTGTGACGAATACTAATGGTGTTTTTATAGAATTTTAAATTCCAGAACTTTCGTTCCGTAGCTTGTAACAATACCACTACACCATGGAGGCTCTATTTTTTATCAAGCGATATATTTCTCGTAAAACAATACCAAGAATTCAAGCAAAGTGTTGAAACTCGGAAACAGGTCTGCACGACTCGTCTTTTGTTAGGTGCCATCGATGCGGCCTTGGAGACTGGACGATAAAAATGCCAACAGATTAAACTACCAAGCCCTCCACCTATTGTTACCTAACACCCTGTCTACGGCTACCTAACACCGTGTCCAGCGTCACCTACTAACAGACAAAATATTGCAAAGTTGTTTTCTCACTCTCAAGCACAAGCTACGAGCCAAGTAGTAAAGGTAACACATTTTGTCTTAAATCATGGGTTCGCTTCCCAAATGTAGGTTTTGTTTACGGGTTTCATCAAAATGAGTTTACACGTATATTAGCCGAATCCACCGACGTCGACCGTAAGGATCCCATCATTAAAGTCGGGAAAAAGAATATCGGTTTCAGCGGTGCAGCCAGCTTCACTTGATGGCTGGCTAAGAGAACAGGAACGAAAAGTTAATGCTTTTTTTTAGCACGTCCAATTCTCTTTCCAAAATCGAGTGCAATTCAAAAAGTAATCGAGTCAAAAACTATGGGCAAGACAGACATAGCCTATATTTCCGTGTTGACGATCTTTTTACACTTTTAAACGAGTTGCCAACGGGAGCACAATTGAAGTTGACCTGGGGGAAGAAGCGCCAAAGTAACGATGGTTTTCAAAAATACAAAACTTGGGTATTAAGGAGCAGGTGTATTTCACGACTTGGTGCGCTCATTTACGCAATTAAATCTGTGACTTAAAGGTGCTGGCTACGCCTTTGGTCTATGTGCTCTGTTCATTGCTTAATTACGCGTAGCCAAGCAGACAAATGGGGCCTTGCTTTTCTTTTACTTTGAATGTATCGACCACATTTCCAGTATCAAGTATTTTTAGGAAAAATAGCAAAAATGTCTCCCATGCTGTGCGGTTTCACACAGGACTGTTGTTTTCTTTTGATTTCCATTTGAACTTAAACAAGCCCTTGCTGGCTGTGTCTTATGTTTCCAGTTTCCTGCATCCAGAGTCGGAGTTAAGAGGAACCTTGATTTTCCCCAAACTTTTAGGTTTAATCCAGGTAGCTCAAAAGCTATTAACGAAACAAAATAGCAAAAAGGGTTCTTTTAAATGTGGTGCGGCGACTTTACCTCGACAGGGATTGCTATCAGTTTCGCCGAGTAAAAAGCATTAGTCAAAACAGCTGTGCCGGTTCCACTGTGGAAACATTTGTGAGAGCTGCTACGAGAAGTTACAGTAAATGAAGGCCATGGCTCCTGCACCTGCAATGGTGATGATCTTACTTTATTAATGAAGAATGGTAATACTCACTAACAAATTATCCTTTCACAAACTACTATTCGTTCTTTTCAAAACGTGTAAGGGGGAAAACAAAGTTAAAAATGATGGTGGCATCCAAATGGTGGTCGTTTTCACAGTTACAGAAACAAACTACAGTATTTATTGTTCAGCCTATTTCACGACTCGGTGCATCCCCTTTGCATATTTGCGATATTAAGACAGGTGAATAAATTTTCTACAAACTTTTCAATAAAAATTGGGAGCGCAAACATTGCGTTGGTTCATTAATCCATGTAGCTTACTGCATGAGCTCATAACAACTTTACTCTTTGTTTCACTTTGCTACACGTGATCAACGTGTCTAAGAATTAAGATTAGTCAGGCGGGAGACATAACTATAGGTAGGAAGGTATTCTAACGTGTCTCCTACAGTTTAGTTATTGTAATTTTGGTAGTTGTTTTTGTGTCATTAAAAAAGATTTATACCGGTATGTTAGAACAGTACTATATTGTTCTACTTTGATAGGCTACGTATGAGCGATTTACGTTGGCTTTCATATTGAATGGTGAGCGTGATACATGAATACTTGAGATATTTCAGCTCAAATTAATAACGATGCTCGATACTTTTTAGCATGCGAGTTCGATACCGATATCGATGCATTATTGTCAACTTAATTCGATGCCGATATCGAAACAGTATCGCCGATTAAAAAATTTACATTCATTTTAAGATTTTTAAAAATGCGACAAAAAGGCCATATGAACTTGCTATCTGCTCTAGGCTACTTTAATAATAATAAGGCTGCTAAACCTATTTTTGAACTATGCTATAGTCAAAGTTAACAAGGTGACGACTATCAAATTTTATTTAATTTACGAGCTTTTTAGAAGAAGATAGCACGTTGAGTTGCAGACATTCTGCCCGGCATCCTTGTCCCAGATATCGATTTAGCCAGCGTACAGACAGACCCGCGTTTTAGATACACCATTGTGCAAATTAATCTGAACACTTCTAAAATTAATCAAAAAATTCAGTTTTTTGTTGAATAAAGCATTTTGTTTAGTCACAATGAGTATTTTCCGCCACAAATTAGTTGCATTGAGATGATACTATTTCTGTGGCGAGTGCATTTGTAGAGTTAATTTGAAAAATTGATTAGAAAAGTTTAGGTGATTTTTATATAATTTTCAACAACATAAAAGAGTAAACTATTATTTAGAGCGGGTGTATAATGGATATTACTCCAAGAAAACGCGCTAAGATTGTTACACTACGTAACCACACCACAATGTCTCAAAGAAAAATTGCTGAAAGTGTGGGCGTCAGTTTAGGGTCTGTGAGCAGCATTCTCAAACAAAAAAGAGAAACAGGAAATGTTGAAGTCCAAAGAAAAGAAAGGTGTGGAAGGAAAAGAAAAACTACCAAACGTGATGATTTGATTATTTTGTGCAACAGCAAAATAAACCCACGAAAAACCAGTGAGGAATTGAAAAGGGATTTGGATAAAAGTGGGGTGCATGTGCCTTCATCCACCGTTCGACAACGATTGTTAGAAAAAGTAAGGAAAGCGAGAAAACCAAAAAAGAAGCAACTGTTGACCGCCGCAATGAAAAAGAAACGATTCAACTGGGCAAAAAACACAAAGACTGGTCTGAAGATGATTGGAGCCGTGTCCTCTTTTCAGACGAAAGTCATTTTTGTGTTCAGGGATTCAATTCAAAATTCGTTCGCTGTTCATCCAACGAGAAGCTGCGTGAAGAACATTTTGTGCAAACGGTGAAGCACCCAGACAAAAAGATGTTCTAGGGTTGCTTTTCTATTGACGGACCTAGATCAGTTGTACCGGTCGAGAGCATGATGAACAACAAAGCTTATCTGCAAATCATTGAAAGAAAAGTCTGCAGAGAATTGTCTGACCTCCACCCACGTGCAATTTTTCAACAAGACTCTGGACCCTGCCACAAGACTAAAATGACAACAAATTGCTTTAAAAAAATGAAAATAACAGTATTGGATTGGCCTGGGAACTCGCTAGATTTAAATCCAATCGAAAATTTGTGGTCCATTGTTAAAAAGTGCCAGAGAAAAATGGATTGCCCCAATTAAATTAAGCTCATTTAGTCTGTAATACATGTATGGTTCCATGATGAGAAAATCAAACAAATTTGCAAAAAATTGGTTTTATCTATAAAAGAACGAGTGAAATTAGTGCTAGAGAATAAAGGTGGACATATTAGCTATTAATTGCTTCGAAGTTTTTAGAATAAAAGCTGAAACTTTGAGGATTGATCTTTTTTGCAAGTGTTCAGATTAATTTGAGTCATTGAAATAGTATCATCTCAATGCAACTAATTTATGGCGGAAAATGAACATTGTGACTAAACAAAATGCTTTATTCAACAAAAAACTGAATTTTTTGATTAATTTTAGAAGTGTTCAGATTAATTTGCACAATGGTGTACTAAGCACAGAAAATAGCCGTTTTATAACAAAGCTACTAGGAGCCATCTTAACATCTTTTTAGGAATTTGATTGATGCTTAGGACGCGTTCACGGCCTGTATCAACATCGAAACCAAATACTGATGGAACCCGCAATGACGTGAAAAAGCTCATAGGCTCAATAGAAAAATGGGTTACCATCAATTCAGTTTTGAATCTGGGGCCTGGAGCTTTACGACATGTAGTGAATGATACATTTCAGCCAAACCGATGCCGAACTAAAAAGTAATTTGCGACACGCACACCGGCAAAAATACGCACACCGGGAAAAATACGCACACCGGAAAAAATACGCACACCGGAAAAATACGCCTATATGCCCACCTGTTGTATACATGCCCACATTATACTCGTACACAAAAGGCCTGTATCTAGACTAATATATATGCAAATATGTACTGATGTCGGTTCGTCCTTTCACTGCAGGCCATAGCGTATAAAAATGTTGCTCTGATTTCTGTTAAAAATAGGCTGGTCTTGCTCTCACACCAGTCATGCGTCAAACACTCAACTTTTTTTTACCAAGAGCATCTTTGAAATAAAGTATATTGACAGTGGTATTGTTAGAAGCAAGTGCTTATATTCGAATAAGTCCAAAGTTTGCGAAAAATCATGTGCATCTAAAAGCAATCTTAAAAAATGCAAAGGCGCAAGACGCAATGTGGAAAGGTTTGTGGTTGCTACCGAAATGTTAAAGTTGAACTTGGTTGCGATAGTTGCCTACGCGTAATTTAAGGCTTTAAGCAATCTAATTTTTGCATAGCAATGATAGTTACTATACTTGATGGTAAGTTTTCAGATGCAACTACAAACCCGACCATTTTAAACTTTCCAAACTTGTGCTTTTTACATTACTTCTAAGTCCTTGGTTTTAGATAGACCTGTGAGACTAACAGACCGCACGGTAGTGCAATAAGAATATGTTGTGATGAGCTGCGTTCAGTAATATATGTTTTTTCGCAGGTAACACAAATTTAGCCACAAATTAGCTGTAAAATTGGTACATTTAGTTGAGTTGTGTGAAAGCAAACAGAAAATTTGTAATTATTCAGTTATACTTGCAATAAACGCGAATGAGATTTTCAATGGGCCAAAAACACGAATTACTAATGGTTCATTATGTCCAAATGGTAATTGATCAAACTCGGATGTACATTAACTGCAATAAATCAAGATGCACATATCTGATGACCAATAATTGTTTGATGCTGCTCTATGATCAATAATTGTTATATGATTTAAAACTCTATTATCTGGATACATGGAAAGCCACGACGCATTATTGATATAGATCGTTTGAATGATCCTCACATCAAACAAGCTTATGGATGACAATTGATAACGAGCAGTGGCTTGCAGAGGTCCGGTGATGCCCGGGGCCGACTGCTTGATTGCATGCCCCCTCCCTAACTGTCAGTACTCAAGAATGTGACAAAGACAGACACTTGAAATACGTAAAAGCTAGTGTTGAGAAAAAATTTCGAAAAATTAAACCAAAATATTTCACAGAGTATTTTGTTGTTTTAGTGTGTTCATTAAAGTTAGCTGAAACATCAGAATGCTACATAAGGATTATTGAGGACATGCATGACGGAGCGACAACAACTGTAAGAAGTGCAGCAGGGTTGACTGAGGAATTCAAGGTAGGTGTTAGATTTCACTAAGACTCAGCACCCAGCCCATATGCTGTTTGCAGATGACATAGTGCTGTCTAAGCAAAATCATAGAGGATGATCTGGAGATATGGAGAAATGCACTGGAGAGAAGAGGCCTGAAAGTGATCCGGAGCAAGACCGAGTATTTGAAGGCTGGGGATGTGGATGATGGAGAAGAGTGGAGGCTGCAAGGAGAAAAGCTAAAGAAAGCGAAAAATTTCAAATACCTGGGCTCGACAGTTAGTAGGATGGAAGATGTGAAAAAAAGTGAGAAGGATCCAAGCAGGATAGATTAGTTTGAAAAAGGTGTCTGGAGTTCTGTGCGATAGGAAGTTATCGGCAAGAGTTAAGGGCAAAGAGTACAAGAGTGTTGTTAGACCAGCCAAAAAGAAGATTAAAGATTAAGGTATACATTTATAAGCAAAAATTCATCTGGTGAAAGTGTATGCATTGAGGAACAAGACATAGCGTTTATGCATGCAAATAATTATCAAATAGACCCACCAAAATGATTTATTATATATTGCTAGCTCCAAGTGCTTACAATCGATAGAGAGCGTCTTATAAGCGAGAAGCGAAACAACAAAGCGAGTACGGAAGACGCGAGGCTTCCGAAGGAAGCAATGCTATTGAGAGATATTTACAAATTTACGAAGCCATCCCTGGACGCATTTTGTCCTTATGGACTCATCAGCAGGGGCTGCCAAGGGCCAAGAGATCCTCCCAATAGCTACATATAACTTTGTGAGACATAACAGGTAATAGAGTTGTCAATTTTTTTCTATTAGAAATAGTATCTGAAATTGTACAAGTGCAACCATGTAGTTTGATGCATTGCTGGCTTGCTGCTCTTAATATTTTTGTGAGCTATACAATAAAAATTCTTTAAGGACATTGTTTAGTGAAAGCAGACAAAGAAGTAACTTTCTTTATTCAACTAGAACATGTGATGATGTGAACAAATCAATTGGACGCTTGCACTATACGATTTCTCTTTCCCATATGAGCTCTCCTATCGGAAAATATTTGAACTACACTATTCCCTCGCCGCTTCACGGTTCAAGTTTCGCTGCTTCAGTGCATCGCAGATTTTTCAAAAATATTTATAAAAAAATAAAAATTTCAAAATAGCGCCATATCGCTGGTTGACTGCACATCATCTCGCCATTCTCGTTCACGCTGATTAACTGCGCGTCATCTCGCCATTCTCGTTCACGCTGATTGACTGCACATCATCTCGCCATTCTCGTTCACGCTGTTGACTGCGCATCATCTCGCCTTTCTCGATCACGCTGTTGACTGCGCATTATCGTGCCGTTCTCGTTCACGCTGTTGACTGCGCATCATCACGCCATTCTCGTTCACGCTGTTGACTGCGCATCATCACGCCATTCTCGATCACGCTGTTGACTGCGCATTATCGTGCCGTTCTCGTTCACGCTGTTGACTGCGCACCATCACGCCATTCTCGTTCACGCTGATTGACTGCCTATCATCTCGCCATTCTCGTTCACGCTGTTGACTGCGCATCATCTCGCCATTCTCGTTCACGCTGTTGACTGCGCACCATCACGCCATTCTCGTTCACGCTGATTGACTGCCTATCATCTCGCCATTCTCGTTCACGCTGTTGACTGCGCATCATCTCGCCATTCTCGATCACGCTGTTGACTGCGCATCATCTCGCCATTCTCGTTCACGCTGTTGACTGCGCATCATCTCGCCATTCTCGATCACGCTGTTGACTGTATCTCGCGTATCTTAGTGTTGTGTTTGCGATTAATTTTTTGTTAAGCCCTTCCAATGCCGCCTAAACGCCCTGTCTCAGCAAAAAATTACTTTAGTGAGCCCCAGAAAAAGTGGAAAATGATGACTATCCGTGAAAAGGTCAAACTTGTGTCTGGATTAAATAAAACAGAAAATGTTTTTAATCTTTCGTGTTTTTTTCCGTCAATTTTTAGAGAAGTAAGTTTTCATGAATATTGGCCCCAAATGCGCCGGGAATTCTAAATTCCTTTGCAGTTTTTCACTTATCGCCGTGGGTTCTGGTCCTCATTAACCATGATAAACGAGGGAACACTGGACCTCATTTTTCACATCTGCTGAAAGGAATTCTCTTTCGATGCTGATTAAAGCCAAACTTGTCAGGCGTTCCTGCACCATAGATGATCTTATACATGTTTTTATCAATTTCAACTTTGAAAATGACCTCTTACAGCTTGCAATTGAAAATCCGATGGTGAGCAGTAAACCTATACGCAATACATAAAGTTGGGAGGACATCCCTCCCAAACTGTATTAAACATTCAAGAGCATGCTCAGAATTAGGGAACTGCATTTCCTCAAGCTCGAAGGAGCATTACAAAGTCAAAGGTAATTATGTGTTTGGTTTTTGTATAGTACATATCAAACTAATTGAAATTTGGTAAATAATAATTTCAGTACGAAAAGCTGATGCTGTAGAAGATTTTCTACGAAATATAATCACATCATGCCCCCAAGCAAGATCCTATCAGATCCATGCAGCATGTGTTAGTAGACTTACGATACGAGAAAGCATATACCGTCGCGATGGTGTAGTGGTTAGAGCGTCCGCCTCGTAGTCGGTAGACCTGGGGTTCGTTCCCTAAGTCGAGTCATACTAACAGACTTTAAAAAATGGTATCCACAGCTTCCCTGCTTGGCGCTCAGCATATAAAAGGGATAGTGTGGAGAACAAGCCGGCAAGCTTGCTTGTTGTGTTCTTGGGCAAGGCACTTAACGGAACGCCTCCACCTTTACGTGGCAGACAAGTGGCCCTCCCGTACTTCACCGGGTTACAATTGTGAAGTTGCTAACCCAGCATGTCAGACGACTCTTGGGTACTCACCAGTGGCAGTCCGCCTTGTTGGTGGTGGGGCTACCAGTCACTCAAGACTGGTTCGAAATGGGCTGCTATCTTTCCCCTGGCCTAATTTCAATTAGGTTAACGGCATGAATCCGAATTGCCGTTCGTGCCGTACCTCCATCCCGAGGAAGAGGAGGGGTAAACAAACAAACGAACAAAACAAAGAAAGCATATATTTAAAAAAATTTAATAAAATGTAATTTTTGCAATTTCACTCTTTTGATGCCCCCCCTACCTTGGATGCCCGGGGCTGTCGCGCCGTTCGCCCCCCCTCTGCACGCCACTGGTAACGAGTAATATCGTAGGACGGTAATCAGCATTGTAAGTTACTTCAGTGCGACTAAAAAACCTACTGACCACACTAATAAAAGCTAAGGATGTTTTCGATATCGTTAAACTGCGTTGTAATAGTTCACCAAACTTACTATGTAATTATGGGGGCATTTTTAGACAAAGCAATGGAAACATTGTCAACAACTTTATCAAGCAATCATAGCTCAACATTAGTTTTAAGATCCTGGAGTTACAAAGTCTTCACCACCAAGGGTAAACCAAGTTGTGTCTTCGGAAAGGAACTTAACGACGATTTCTCGTGCCAGTTGACAATATCAGCCAGGGAATTGTATTGATCAAAACTTATTACAAAATCCTAAAAGCAATGATTCTTCTCAATGCTCAAAAGTTATTAGAATTTCGCTCAAATTATCAAGTTGCGCATTGGCTGAGCTTTCTTGTAGCGAAAATCAAAGCGAGGATGACTGCAGCCACTCGCATGACCTGTCAAGGCTCATCTCGGAGGAGCACCTCTCATCAACTAAAGCCAGGTGTCAGAATTATGACGTCACAGCCAGTCAGAAGTGTTTGGTTGGTGTGTTGGAAACTCTGCTGCTATGAAAACTCGGTAAGCCTTCATTAGTAAAAATCGCCCAAATTAAAGCGGTCTAAGTAGCTTGCCTGTTCAGCTAGGGTTTTAATTTTTGGCGGCGCATTTCATGTGGTACTCAAAACAATACTGTTCGCTGGAGGCTACGGAGTTTCCCTATCTACTACTTTTTTGTAGGCAACTATCAAGGCTGAGGCATCAATTGCCAGCTTGCTGTTGAATTCCATTACACTAAATTTACTATCGGTATATGAATGTTTTGAAAATTTCCGATGCTCTCTTTCAGCGCTCTGTTATCGATTGAAGCGATGAAGATTTACGACGTGATCAGATATGACCTTGGCATGCAGTGGATTATTCTTTATGAACTGCTTATCTCTCGCGACTGGAGACAAAGCACAGACCACGCTAAGATTGTCAACAGATTTGATTTGAAATGCACGGCTGCCATGTTAATGCTTTCAGTAGCTTGTATTCATCTCGAAATTAGCTTTAGTTATACTCAGATGTTGCTAGACGATATTGCTAGCCTTTAAGGTCAAAATGAATTCAATTTTCAAATGAAATTTGTATGGCTTTAACAATACCAAAGCGAACGTCGGGGTCATAAGTTGCAAATAACCAATGTCATTCCTGCTGTTTCTGTTTGGAGAACTTTCTCCAAGATAGTTGGCAGCAGTTACGTATATAGATATAACTTGCATTACGGTCTTTCATATTTTTCTGGTTGGAAGGCCACAGGGTCAGTCTCTCCTCGTAAATGGGTGAATAGACAGGCCCTCAGACTAAATAAATTTTCTTTGTGATTGGCGGTAAAAGTTGGCCGCTATTGCCAGGAACGAGTTATGACGCTTACCCCAGACTCAATGCCAACTACACCAGGTTTCCAACTCACAAGCGTTGAGTTGAAAACTTGGTGTGCTCCTACCTCAAATAAGCAACGTAATTCTTAAATGTATTTTGTTGTTGTTACCCGACCTCTTCCGAGGGATGGGGGCATGGCGGAAAACCATTGGAGCCCCAGAATTCGCGCAACACCCCAGGGCATGGACGAGAGGTGGTAGAAGGACAGAGAGTCGCAAAGGGTCCGTAGCTGGACAGTGCAGAATGAGAGGTGTCCTGGGACGAGTGTCGACAGATGCTGCATGAAGGTTTCTCGATTCTGTCAATTCTAGAGAGAGAGAAGACCTTGACAAAAGACGGTGTTTGTTGCAACGAAGACAAGATAGGACTCAGCGAGCGTGACGAGGAAGCACAAATTCCTCGGTGTAAATCGAGGAAACCTGTATGTCGAAGAATTTCGATGAGATGGTACGTCTCCAGTCCGAGAAAAGATGGATACGAGAGAGACTACAAGGGATTGCAAAGGGCGCAAGTATTGTTCCCCGTCTAGCCAGCTTATTAGCTGCGTCGTTTCCTTGGAGAAACGATTGTCCGGAACCCATTGTAGTCTGATAGCAAAGCAGGAAGAGAAGACTGTTCTTGCGAAATCTACCAGAGAGATCAAGGTAAAAGGAAAGATGGAGAAGAGGACAGAACGAGAGTCAGATAGAAGAAGAAAAGTGACAGACTTGTTGGTGCTGCCGTGACCAGCAAAGAGCTCGCAAAATGGCGCAGGCTTCAGCGGAAAACTTGAGCATACTGGACCTGCTAAAAAGGAAAAGGTGGCCTCAGTGCCACAGAGAGAGAGAGCAGTTGGCAAGTATGCCAGAGCCGTCTTTGCCAAAAGGAAAAGGAATAAAACCTTCTGTCCAAAGTACCAGACCGTGAGGTGGGAGAAAGTCAAGGCGAGCGAGAGGCGCACCTTGGCGAGAAAGATGGGGATTAAAGCGGGAGCAAGGGGAGGAAAGAGTGGACTCCACAGTGAAGGAATACAGATTCCAAGGAGGTGAGGAAGGGAAAGGAGAGCCTCCCTAGAAGAAGGAAGTATGAGCGGGTGAGTGGATGCAAAAGCTCTCCAGGATGATGTGCAGAGTCTTTGTTTCACTCCAAGTATAGCCAAACCTGAAATGGGAAAGGAAGTTGGGAAAGTGTCCGCTCATAAGATGACAGAGCGAAAAGAGTCAGGGTGACTCGTAAGGGAGGTAGAGAAGCTTCAGAGACAAGAAGTGGGATAGGGGAGGACGAGAGGCAGCCGGAGATGGCGCGACTAGCCGCCAGGTGAGTGCATTTTAATTTAGTGATATTGGTAGCGCTTAAAATAAACCATCCGGGGGAAGCGTAAGTGAGAACGAGAAGTTTTATACAGAAGAGAGAGGGATTCCTTAGAGGGGCCCCATGACGAAGCGGAGATATAGCCTAAGGCCTTGAGACGAGGGGGGAACTTGGCCTCCAGCGAAGATACATGTTTAGAAAAGGAAAGAGTGCGGTTGAAGGTGACCTCAAGAAAAGTTGGAGTGGAATTGAAACGGAGTAAACGTATTTTCGCAAGTTTAGTTCAGATATTAACGACTGCTTCCATTGCGGCAGGAGCACTCAGTCTACAGTAACCACGCAGAGGCTTTCTGGATGCTCAAAACCGTTTTGAAGTTTTCAACCGAAGGTTAATGCAAGCACATTGATACGCGGAACTCTTCAACACATGAACAATGGGAAATTTTTAGTTGTTAACTAGTCAGATCATATACATGTCAAAACTTTAAAACAATAAAATTCGTGTAGCCCGAACCTTGGTTTATATTTTCCTGGGCTTTCTTCAAAAATCAACTCACTCTTTCACCATCGGGGTTTATTTACTAAGCATGGCAGCCACTTGCTTTAATTTGCGAACACGGCATGTAACATTGATTGAAACAATTCGAAAGCGAAAAAATTTAAGGAGGTTAGCCAACCTCAGAGAAATTCCCAAAAAGATGGCTGTGGTGGTAAAGAAAGTACGATTATATAAACAAGATTTTTATTTGCTTTTGGGAGTTCTCCCCGAATACGATGTCCACAATTTCATATCTGAGTTGGAATGCTTGCTGGCAGCACAGCAGCGAAGAGTTGATTCATCAGCACCTTCGCGAGTTGAGGGTCAGTAAACAATAGCTCAAACAAAAATAATTTAAATGCAAAAATAAACGACGAGGCTACATCGCGGACCGCATGGAACCGAACTCGGACTTTGACGATGCGACACCAACATCAGACCATGGGTGCTTTCAAGTAAGATTCTAAGGTATGATCAGAAGATGTGCAAAAAAAGAAAATACTGCTATGTCAAATACAAATCACATCAATCCATCACAATGACAGAGAGCTCGGCACTGTGGTGGGCGGTTCCCTCAGCATTAGTCGCTTTGCAGATGTACTTCCCCTCATCAGCCTCGACAACGTTCTTTATGAGAAGAGAGGCAGCGCCATCATCAAACGAGATTCTGAAACATTAAATTATCAAGGGGTTGCATACCACCAGCTCAAAGCTCAGAAACGAGTTTGGTTGATTGAGAGAGGGACAAAGTGATAAAGCTTCTCTTTGTCACCAAACTTTTTTGTGAATTTGTTTGTACTCACTGGAAGCGACGCGATGAACTTAAAGTTCTTCCATTGACGCACCACGTGACTATAGGATTAGGATTTCCAGCAACGATACAATCGAATCGAGCGGCCGTACCGGTGATCACTTCTGTATCCATAAAACCTTCAATAAATTCCGGCTTACATTTCTCCATCGCCTAAACGAACAAATTCAAGCTGGTAGCCAAAGGGATTGCTATGATTCGTCCATACAATTTACTTTTACGTGGTCGCAACATTAAAAGCGGTATGCATGCCTATGATATGAAGTTTGGCTCCATGAAATATTGAACAGATGTCAAAGAAAATTGTTTTGGTTCGTGCGCCGGCCTCCGAAGTTTCTGGAAATCCGATGCAATCACCGCCTAATGCTTTTCAACGTGTTTCATACGCTGTCGCTGTGCTACTCTTTGTTTATCCGGATTAAGTTGCATTACGTTTTTTGCTTAAAAATTAAAAAAACTCCTAACACTAAGTCGTTTGTAACTACGCCTCGTACTTTGCAATAAAGCGCTGCCTTTTCATTTTGAAGGTAGTGAGTTCAACACCAGGACAATTTTTGTGTTGTGTCATTGAAAACGACGCAAGTGTGAATACGAGCGTCACGAGCAACCGCACATCATTTGTTTGATTAAAGCCAACCCATGCAAGGATAAAACTAATCCCAAGATTGCCAGAACGGTCAAATACGAAAATGCTAACGTGATATCCGAATAATGCAAAATGTGCCAAACTTTATTTAAATATTGCCAAAAAAATGCCAAGTTTAAAAAAATCTTTAGAACAAGCCATACGCACCTGAATCATTGAACGCTGCTAAATCTTACTTTTTATTAGAATCCTTTAATATATAATGTCAAAACTCTATTTTTTTGTTAAAACTATATTTTTTATATAATTTGTTTTAACATATTGCTAGAACGATATTGGAACTAAAAGAATCTCCTCAAAATCAATCACATGTACGTTTTCAGATTCTTAACCAATATCTTTTGATAAAGATAGCCCACCGCAGCCTACATGCTGTTATTAAACAAACTAAAGATTTTGTGGGTAGCAACAAAGTTTCGACAGCAACTTCAGGAAAAATGGAATCTGCTTTTGATTCTAAGAACTGGGGCAAAGACCATTCTTGACAACTTGTTTCGTTGCTTACTCTTTACGTCGGTGACCAAAGAGAAAATTCGTTCACCAAGAGCACTGCTTACGGGCAAACGATGCGCAGTCAATGCTGTATCTGCATGTTCTTCAAAACACTTGAATTCTTTCTCCCAATCTTCATCGTATTTTTTAGCACTTTCATTACTCTGTTTCCACTTTCCCATATTTCGAAAGGATTTTTCAAAAAATCGTAAAGCAATGACAGGAAAATTAAAAATACCGCTGCATATAAAAACAACTCCACTAAATTGCTACATGATAACACAGCCCCTTCACTGCTACATGATAACACAGCCACTACACTGCTACATCACAACACAGCTGTAAATAACTAGAAATTAACTTCACTGATTGACATCGAGTCAAAACTGCAAGCAACACGTGTTTTACAAATTTTAGGGTATTGCTAATTCAAACAAAATGGTATTGTTGACGACAGCAAAATACACTGAAACTTATGCAAATGCTGCCAACTTGAGGTTGCGACAATTCTTATGTTATTACTATTATGAATTTCAGTTTTTTTCCTGTAGTATAATTTATTTATTTAATGTTTATTAAAGTATATTAACAACTGCGAGTTTTTGTCTTCGAAAATAGTAAAATAATGGTAAATATAAACTAGCATTTTTATTACTGCACTGCCTAATCAATTTTAAATCATGCCAGAATACGGGTTCGTTTTTCAATGCCAAACAGGACCTAAAATTGCCAGATTGGCATTAAATTGTCAGATTGGCATTAAATTGCCAAACCTGGCAACCCTGACTAATCCTTGCAACGATCTAACCAATCGACCGGCGCGATGGTGTAGTGGTTAGAGCGTCCGCCTCGTAGTCGGTAGACCTGGGGTTCGTTCCCTAAGTCGAGTCATACTAACAGACTTTAAAAAATGGTATCCACAGCTTCCCTGCTTGGCGCTCAGCATATAAAAGGGATAGTGTGGAGAACAAGCCGGCAAGCTTGCTTGTTGTGTTCTTGGGCAAGGCACTTAACGGAACGCCTCCACCTTTATGTGGCAGACAAGTGGCCCTCCCGTACTTCACCGGGTTACAATTGTGAAGTTGCTAACCCAGCATGTCAGACGACTCTTGGGTACTCACCAGTGGCAGTCCGCCTTGTTGGTGGTGGGGCTACCAGTCACTCAAGACTGGTTCGAAATGGGCTGCTATCTTTCCCCTGGCCTAATTTCAATTAGGTTAACGGCATGAATCCGAATTGCCGTTCATGCCATACCTCCATCTCGAGGAAGAGGAGGGGTAACCACAAACAAACAAACAAACAAACAAACAAACATCTAACCAATCTGTACAACGTACTACCAATGACGCTTGCTTAATTAAAAGTAAAAGCAAAGATGCTGCTGAACGTCCGGCCTCCTGTGTTGAATACTCCGGTGGCAATTCATATTATGAATAGGTAATTTCGTTTCTTCACATCATCAACTCTTATCCTTTTACCTTCTCAGCTTGCTTCTCTCGTTCAAGTTCGGCCCGGAGAGAAGAAAGGAATCCAGACTCTCTTTGTTGTCCGCCTCGATCGGAGCGGGAAACGGAAAGTTTGGCGAGGGATGCCAGCCGACCCAAAGCTCGCACTGCGTTTCCTGTTTTCTAAAACAAATAGTTGCGCTGAAATTAGCTTCGCGCCCCAGGAATAATCTTTACGTTACAGTTACAGAGCAAGTTGTCTTTTGATCAAATTTGGAACTTCCAATGCAGCCAGCACGTTACGTTTCTATATCAGTACTACAACCAAACGAAAACAGTCATCTTGAAATGCCTTTTTAAAGACACAAAAATAAACCCATGTGGGCATCGAACTCCCGATTACACCATCTGCTCGAATCGAAAAATACGAGTAGGGTTCGCTCAGCTAGTTTGTAGAGGAGGGTTTCAAAAGTTTCAAAAATTGGCCGCAACGCACGTGGATTCTTCCGACTACAAAACAGATTACGAGATTTATCACGTGTCGTACCTGCCACTTCCGACGAGCCAGGAATCGTCGGAGATTCTTCGTATCGAGTTTGCTCCGCATCATCTTTGATGTGCTTTTCCTCAGCCATGTATGTGCGAGAGCCTGGTCGACTGAGTATCTACTTCTGCATAAACGCATCACAGATTAATCAAATCGATGTAATGCAGACCAGCACTTTGGATGGCAAAGAACAAAATAACAGTCTGAAGTTTAGGTTGTGCAGTGAGCGGTGAGCTTTTCTATTACTAATTACCCTTACCTTAACGGCTTCACAAGCAGGCGTGATATGAAATCCTTTGCGTCGCTAGATATTTGGTCGAACGCTTCGTCTTCAAAGTCCCATATTGCGGCAGTGACGTTCGATAGCGTTTCGGAATCCATATCACCAGAGAATGGGGAAAGGCCGGATAAACTGAAAAAAATACAAAATAGAAAATCCAGCTCGAATGCCCGAGGTGACTGCAGGCAACATGTGGACCGGCAGCTTATACATAATTCAAATTTATTCATTTTAAAGATAGTTAATTCGAAGTTCGAATCTCGCTTTTGGTGAGCTTTTATTTAGATTGACGGCAGGGTGCACATTAAAAATGATTTCAATATTCTGTATTTCATAAATAAAAAAGGTAGAATTCTGGAAAGTATCACTTACAGGATGTAGCATATGACCCCTACACTCCACATGTCCGTTTGATAACCGATTGCGTCATAATTGATTACCTCTGGTGCAACAAATTCCGGCGTCCCAAACATGACCTACATGAAAGAAATAACGAGTAAACGCAATATGTAGCACGATAAGCGATGATTGCATTATCAGGGTATGGTTCAACCAGATCATGTCAAACTGTAAAAACGACAACGCTATCCTACCAGTCAGTAAAAGTATTTATGTCGAACGTCGCAGAAATTGGACCAGGAATGATCAGGACAATTTTTTCTTCTATTTTGATTCATCAATCACGTTGTAGTTGAAACATATACAACAGGGGTTACTTATATTTACTGCGGGCACCAGAGCAGCGGAATCACTTCACAGACCCATTATATGCGTATAAATCAACATTGAGTGTTTTTTTTTGTTATATTTTTTCTTTAGATTTACAGGACAAGCAACAGCGGCATTGAGCGTGAGGCAGTTTTAAAATTTTGACATGTTTGGGTTGCTTTCCATTAGTTTCGAAAAAAGACAGATTCTTTTCAAGGAGATCACAACGTTTATTGCAAGACCCAAGATCGTTCTACCGTTGTCGACAAGACAAGAAACGAGAAGTTGGGTGTCGATTGTGGTTCTTACAAACCCTATAACACAGCACGGGGCCACGATGCACCATTAACTCAACTCACCCTTATAACTTCGTTAGGATTGAACCTCCGAGCCAATCCAAAATCGATTAGTTTGACTCTTGTGCCCACTTTATCCACACACATTATATTTTCTGGTTTAAGATCCAGATGAATAATCTGAAAAAATATGTTGTAACTTTTCATCGATTGATGCGTTGTCATATGTAATACACCATTTTAGGGGTTCCAGCAATGAGATCTGTATCGACCAGTCCAATTAATTACCCTTGAAGCGGTATTAGTGTTACCAATGAGGTATCTATACTTCTAGTCCGGTATTGATGATGCTACCAGTCTCGTATCATATTCATGCTGCGCGCGTAAACAAAAACAGCAGACTTTATGCGAGCGTTGCAGTGTTGGAGTCTCGTCAATAATCGCAGGAAATTGAAACAAAACTTGTGTCTCTAGTTTCCACAAATCCAAAGCAAAGCACATCGCACAATGATCACCAAGTTGTAACGAGCATAAACCAGAAGTTTCCTGTCGATCCTACACTTACCATGTTATCGTGCATGTATTTCACTCCATGGCATATCTGTCGCATGTACTTGACGCAGGCTGCTTCGGTCAACTCAAAATCATCGTCAATTACTCTCTCAAACAACTCACCACCGGCGACCCTGAACGTAAAATCAATGGTGGGGATTATAGTTTGATGCTCAACATAAGAAATTGTCTACTGCTGTCACTGGAGGCATCCTCGGGATGGAGTAGAGCGGCAGCACATTCTTCGAGCTATTGGATTGGTACCAGTTTGCGCAAACTCGTCACTTTCTTGTCGAAAACCTTATTCGGAAATGCTGAAGTAATTACTTTCAAAAGCCATTGCAGCAAAATAGCGTTGGATGTTATATTATATGACGTCACACATAATGCCCCACGACAGAGTTTCTCAACCGGATGGTCCGCGGACCGGGGCCGGTTCGCGTTCATTTTTCTGCCGGTACGCCAAAATATATTCCCTATTTTGTATCTTAATTACTACATCTTTAAGGCGCTGAGTTTAGAATTAAAGCAACAATTGATGGCGAACTTAGCGCATTCTCGTTCTGTAATATGCAGCATTATGGCGTACAAAGAGTCTGACCGCAAAGGGAGGGCAAAAACAGAAGAAGCTTCACATGTATGTTGCCAACCAACTCAAAATTTAATGAAATTTGACGGTTAAATGGAGTCTAGCAAAACATTTTCTTTGAAAAGTGACTGTATAGTAAAAATCAAGTTAGTTGTTGTCACAAGTAACAACAAGAAACTTTTTCAAGTTTACAACAAGGCTTTAAACCGCCAAATGATGGTGAGATAGATGACGCAGAAAAAAGTAAAAGGGGAAAAGCAGACTTTGCTAGGCAGTATGATAAGAAGTACAAAAGTACCTCGTCCCATGTGCTTAGTCTGGGCCAAAATTCTTTCAAATGAAGCAATCAAGCCTTCAAAGTTTACACGACATTTCCACTAGAAGCGCAGCAACTTTGTTGGCAATCTTCTTGCTTATTTTAAAACTAGTGAGCGAAATCGCGTGGATGTCAATGCTCTACTTCGTCTTTAAGAAACTTCATTAGAACCGCGTTAGCACGTATTATATCAAAACAGCAACAAATTTTTTATTAAATGGAATTCTTTGGATACAAAATGCAAGTTTTAGTCTTAACAAAATTCTTGTTTTTATATTTATTGTGTTTTTTACATTCTGGTTAAATCTTTAATCATCACCGGGCCGCAGAAGTTATTTTGAAAATTTACCGGTCCGCAGGTTTGCAAAGGTTGAGAACTACTGCACCACAACATGCAAACAAAACCACTCGACCTTTGCTGGCGCGAAATCGATGCCCACCGCAAATCCAAACAGCAAACTTTTTGTAGCAGACAATCGCCCACAAGTAATATCGTTTGTTTTGCATTTAACTTTGTACAAGTTACTATTTCTTTACTGTAGTGTCGAGCTACTGACCAGCCTAAAGTTATCACGCGTAATTGCAGTTTTTAACTGCTCGAGTCACGCGCAATCTTTAGTACAGCGTGGCTCATTCAAGTAGTCGGTTGACTGAGTGTAAATTTGTGTTTTCAGTTATGCAGATTTTTAATTTTATGGAAAGTTAAGTTTGTTTCATTTGCAGAGGTAATGCGCAGTTATAAGTTAGTTTAAACTTTATAATAAAGCATGCAACACTGCCTTAGCTGTTGTTATCTCACACACAATACCCAAAAACGACAAATTAGCAACTCACAAGTCCATCACCATCACGATTTCACGATCATGTTGATACGCTTCAATGAGCTGCACAAGCTTGGGATGACGCAATTGATTCATAATTTCAATTTCCAAGGCAACCGCTTGACGGTCTTTTAATTTGAGCGCCCTCATTATTTTCGCTGCATATTCGCCCTTGTTCGACTTGTGAACTACTCTGTGGACCTTTCCAAATCTTCCCCTGATAATAAAGAGTTTTAGCACAAAGACATACCTACCGACATTTTATTTCAGCACACAGACATACCTACCGACATTTTATTTCAGTACACAGACATACCTACCGACATTTTATTTAAGATAGAAGTGACGCAAAAAAGTCCCCTGGGGTATGAACTAAGATTAAAAATCTCACTATAAGGGTAAAACACAAGAATATATTGTTTCCTCATAGTTCATCGTTTATGGCGTTGTTTTTCCCCAATTCAAAGCAAGGAATCGCACGCTGCATTTCCGCGCTCCGCAGCCTCAATCCGCCTAGTTTTTGACAACTTTGCAACAGGACCAAGCACAAGTTGTTTATTGAAAACCGCCAGACATAGGAGAAGCACATTCTGAGCCAGAACACAATATTTATTGGTCATCGCCACTTACTGTCCCAGTTTTTCGTGGATGTGGTACTGCATTGAGAACTTTGTATTTTGCTTGATCGAAACCGGCCCGTACTTCACGAATTTGTCTTCCTCTGAAACAATCAAGGGGAGGTTCACACAGCTGCTCATTGGAGCTTGCAACTTAATGGTGATCGAGACATCAGCAGATCCAACCCCGCTGGTAGTTGTTCATGGCAGATCGATGTTGGATTTAATTTTTTTATCATACAAGGTGTGCGGAGACAATACGACGTAATAACTTTTTTTGCAAATAAAAAAAGTTGAGCGACGATGAAGTAGGTCGCTGCTTGCGCGCTCAACAAGTGCACGTCGGAGTATTTCTTGGTTCTTTCGTTTTGTCAAACATGCTCAGAGCATCTTTTGCTTTTTGATTAAACATAAGAAATAATAATTTTCCTGCGCGCCCTCGTTGAGCTCTTGGAAGCTCATCACTCCGCAGTTCAACTTCTCATTGATGATCACCTTCATCATCAGTAGAGTCTAGTCCGTTTTGTATGGTCGCTAGATAGCGCACCGCATCCGAAGAGATGCCAGGCTTGCTCCATCCGTGATCATTTCTCGCTGACACCCTGCAAACACAATTGTAAAAATTCAATCATTAAAACGCTCAAGCACGTGGAACTCACCTGAACAAATACTTGGTGTCATGCTTCACATCTTTCACTGTGTAAGAAGTGCTGTTGGTCAATACAATCTCGCTCCAGCGAACACGCCCTTTTTGCTCTAAAGCCTATTTTGAAAAAAAAGAGTAAGATGAATGACAGGATAGCGTTAATCATGCGGGACGATCTTATCTGGCAGCCCGAAGGAATTATCGAATGATTCGCAACAAACTTTTGAGGCCAAGTTGGGAATCTTCGCAGCAACTGACCTTTGCCATCTCGAGCCGATATTCCTTGACATGGTTTCCTCCGTCGTAGGGGCAGCCATACCATGACACTATCATCCCTTTCCCGTGACGGACTTCGGCGAATGGTTTTCCCGGTGGATCAGGAACATCTGGAAACGCAGTAATAAGTTATGCAGTACCAAAAATTAAATTGTTTTGCTTTGCAGCTACAACACCTAGAATCACTCGCGTGCTCTACAAGTGAATATACTGAAAAATTATTCGCAGTTTTTTGTTAAAATTCACTTGCTATTTTCAAAAAAGAACAAAAAGTAATCAAGCGTGAGCGTGGATAGTAAGCAATCGAATTCCATCAACTCTGAATTCCATCAACTCGAATTCCATCAACTTCCATGAAATCTGGGTGAAATTTAGCATGTCAGTTTCAAGGTGACTTACCGACCACGTGAACACTGACTGAAAACTGGTCCACTCCTGCACAATTGGTGACTTGAAGAGTGTAGCATCCCGAATCATCCCTGCCGCAGGAAGACAACTTTAACTCGGCGAAGTCATTTCCTGACATAATTTTACAATCCTTTCCTGGCTTGATCTGAATGAAAAGTGAAATAACTAGCGATTCGCAATTCCATCGAGCGGTTCCGAGTTCACTGCTCGCCTAGTCATAGCATAGTTATCCTTTTGAAAAGCTACTTCATGAACATTTTCCCTCCTCGCAGCTTTCGTAACTAATACAGGATTCAAAGCAATACTGGTAACTCTGATGCAGGTCTGAACACAAGCTGTTTTGTGATTTCCGGCGATTGGAAGAAGAAAACCTTTCTAACGCAAACTTTATATCTTCAAATGACAACATAGCCTTCGCAGTACAACAAACAACATGCTTCGGAGTTACCAATACTGCTGGTGAAGAGGATTTTTGACAAACACTGCGAAAAGGAAAAGTTTTTGTGACATAATTCTCCGTAAGCAGTTTCTTGATATCACATCTTGCTAAAGAATATTACAGCACGTGTGCTGAGTGATCGTGAACAACGGTGGAGGCGAAACCAGGTAGTCCTGCACCAATCAACAGCCATCTCAAGGTGGTGGTGCGGTCCCCGACCCCATTCGGGTTGGGTCGAAATGGCTATTTGCCTTTTCGGGATTTTAAATTACCCTGTAATACCCACATACAAACCAGTTTTTAGAAGTGCTGCCCTCTAAAATCGGATCTCATCTGTATCCAGGAATCCAATCTCAACTTATCTTTTTCTTTTCGGATCCCTGGATACCCTGCTCCGCGATTTGATCGCACTGCCGAACTGGTATTCTTTCCTCCAATGACCCCCACGTTAGTGGTGGCGTCATCTTTTAGTCAGGGCCTATCCCTCTCTAAACTCTCTACCTTCTCTCTCTACGCTTGTCCCCTGTTCCAACTATGTAGGGGTCAACATTTCACTAGACAACTCTTCCTCACTCTCTTTTCTTAACATTTGTGCTCCCCTATTCGCTCTTTTTCCACGGATAAAACCGACTACTACTCCTCCAGAAATCTCTTCATTCGGAAAATTCAATTGCCATCATCCTCTCTAAGATTGACAAGATACTTCTGATTACCGTGGGGAAGAAATATTCGATTGCATCATTTCCTTTGGCATCTTTCCTCTCAATGACCGCGACATGCCAACTGTTCTCCATCCCTCCTCTGGCAGTTGCTTCTCTCCTGACATCTCATTTGCTCCTTTGTTCTCTTGCCCTCTCTTGCTCCTTAGACGTGCTCAGGACTTGCGCTCTGATCACCTACCAATTCTACTAAGTTTTTTAATTCTACCAAGTTTTTCATTCTTTCGGTCGCGTCCAATGTCAATCTCAAGCCTGGTGGTCTCCTGAAGGGTAAGAAGCAGTAAGCGAAAGCGTTGAAAAGTTATGCTTTCGCTTACCGCTTCTTACACTTCAGGAGTAAGCGAAAGCTGTAAAAAAAAGCGAAGCGGTAAGCGAAAGCTGTCATGCCAGACGTCATGCTTTTGCTGCCGCCCATAGAAGTGATAAAGATCGTCGGCTACATCTCTGCTTCCCGACATGCCTCGTCTGTCATCGCCAAAGCCAAGGCTGAGGAATGTTGGAAAAGGCATTTTCAATCCTTCCTGGTCTTTATATTCCTTCCATCTGAAAGACTTTTTGTGATGATAAAGCCACTCGACTTTGCTGCTTCCTTCTGGCCTATCTCTCTCAGCTTCTGCGTCTCAAAGCTTTTTGAACGTATTTTTTCTCGTGTACTCTTTTTTTTCTGGAGTCCAACTCCATTCTCTCCCCGCCTCGGCGGGTCCGTCATGGTCGATTTACTCTCGATCAAATTCTGTTTCTGTCTCAGTATATTTCGAATGAGTTTTACAAACCCAAGTCGGACTCTGTGATGTTCCTTGGTGCGATCCACTTCTCCAGGGCTTTCGACGCTGTCTGGCACCCCGCTCTTTTCCACAAGCTTATTTCGGCTGGCCTCCGTTCTTGGTTTGCTCGTTGCACTCAACCTTTCTTTGCTGATAGGCGCGCTTCCGTGATTTATCAAAACCACAAAAGTCGCTCCCTTCTAGTCCATCGAGATGTTCCGCTAGGATCCGTTTGCCTGTTATTTTCTCTCGTTTCATCAATGATCTTCCTGCTTTTCTGCCTTCTTCTATCAGCTGTTCTTTTTATGCTGACGACCTGGCCATATGGTCCTCCTCTTCCTCCTCCTCGTTTCCTGCTACGGTGGAAGCTACACAAAGAATCTGATTCGACTGGAGCGCTGATCTGATAACTGGTGTGTCCCTGTCAATACGAGCGAATGTGAGTTGTCCTTCTTTTTGATAGATCTCCATCAAGCTAACCTCCAGCTCGATCTCTTTATTCAACTCTCACTCCGCTTTAATCCCACTGCAACTTTTCTTGGGATCACCTTCGATCGCACTCTTTTTTTTCTAAACACGCATCTTTGCCGAAGGCCAAGTTCTTCTCTCGTCTCAAGTCCTTACGCTGTATCTCTGTTTCCTCACAAGGGCCCCTCTAAAGAGTCCCTCCCCCTGTTTTACAAAGCTTTTCTTCGGCTCGTTCTCACTGAGGGGATACCCGAATGATTTCCTATTCTCAGCGTTACCAACATTAGCAAATTGGAACGCCTTCATCGAGCGGCTAGTAGCGCCATCACGTCCTTCCCAATCCCACTTCTTGTTTCTGAGGCGTCTCTTCTCTGCGAGTCAATCTGACTCATTTCGCCTTTTCTACTTATCGCTGTACCCTTGGTCTCCCAACTTCCTTTCCCATTTCAGGTTTGGCCAGACTTGGAGCAAAACCAAGTCTTTCCAGATTCTCTTGAAGAGCTTTAGCGTCCGCTCATTCGCTCATGCTTTCTTCTCGTAGGTAGGTTTTCTTTGCTTGCCCTCCTTCTTCGCCCTGGCACCCGCCTTCCTTCTCTGTGACGTGCACCTTTTCCTCTGGATGCTTCCCGTGTGTCTCCCATTCTCTTATCAAGATGCAGCCCTCGGTCACCTTGACTCTCTTTCATGTCACGATCTGATGATCTGGCCTAATGGTTCTGTTCCTTTTCTTTTTCGTAACAGCGGCTCTGGCGCCTTGTGTACTGAACACTTTGTGGCACTGAGGCCACCCTTTCCTTTCGGCAGGCCCAGTTTGATCGAGTTTTTTCACTAAACCCTGCGCCATTTTGCAAGCTCTACGCTGTATCGGCAGCACCAACAAGTCTGCTATTTGTCGTTTCCCTCTCTTTGACTCTCGCTCTATCCTTGCCACTATTTCTCCCGGAAAACGGCGTGGCTGACGAGCTGTCCAGGCGAGGAGCGCTGCTTCTGTCTTTTGCGGTGCCTTGTATTTTCTCTCCTCTGACCTCTCGTATCCGTCTTTTCTCGGACTGGAGACGTACCATCTCATCGCAATTCTTCGACATACAGATTTCCTCGATTTACCCCGAGGAATTTGTGCTTCCTCGTCACGCTCGCTGTGTCCTATCTCGTCTTAGTTGCAACGGACACCGTCTTTTGCTAAGCTCTTCTCTCTCTAGAATTGACAGAATCGAGAAACCTTCATGCAGCGCCTGCGGACACTTCTCATCTCATTCTGCACTGTCCAGCTACGGACTCTTTGCGCCGCTCGCTCTTTGGCGACTCTCTGTCTCTTAACGACCTTTGTTCCAGGCGCTGGGGAGTTGCGCGGATTCTGGGGCTTCATCCATGGTTTTCCGCCATGCCCCCATCCCTCGGAAGGGGTCGGGTAGCAACAACACACACCAACTAGTCTGTTCCATTTCGCTCATAGGCAACAAAGTTCAGCAGAAATACATCAAATGTGTTGGAACTTGGGCAGCTTTTTTTAACCTTTTCACGGATAAGTGCTCAGCACCTGGCTACAGAGAGCGATTCTAGCGTAGTCTTGAGCAGCATTACCGTAGTGATGATTAGGGCCTTTGCTTTGCTGTCAATATACGTGGGTTTAATTATTTCATCGAGCCATACCACAGATTTTAAAAACAGTCTACACCAATCTCCTGCTTGGCGCTCAGCAATAGTATTGACGAGGGGGAAATATGAGACTGTGTTCACTCGGTTATGATTACAAAGCTGTAAGGGGCCTCAATCAATTGCTTGGGAACGTATCTACTGTTGGTGCCAGGACAACAAGTACTTATGCAGCGATTGCTCAATCAATAGCCGCGTCTCGAGCTTCTACTTCATTATCCAACTTTTAAGCAATGCCTATGTCGGATTCACAAGCACATCCAACATAAGCTACGAAACAATTTTAGCTGAGAAGACCTTTGCTCTGCAGCTGTTGACAAATTGGCTTGCATACCACAAGTGGTTACTCACTTCATCTCTTCCTCGTCGCCACACAATCTTTAAAGGGGAAGTTCCCTCTAAAGTACATTTTAGTCGTACTGGTTTTCCCTTTACTACAGTGACATCAGATGGACCATTCACTACTTTTGGGGAGAGGGCGGTTGGTTTAGATGTAGCCAATTTAGGGGCGTCTAAAAGAGCAAATCTCAACGTTAGCAATATAGTTATGGGTTACGATTCTACGACTCAGAACTTATTACCAACGAATCAGCTAAACATAGTCACAAACATTCATGTTCTGACATCGCTCATGCCGGGCATGTAATATTTCCACAAACGACATCTAATTTATCATGTCGTTACCCGGTTTGCTGCATCAGCTTACTCTTCAATATTATTGGAACTTTGGTGAAGTTTGTAAATTTAGCAGGTATATAATCGATTAGAATAAAAAAAAATACCATGCCGGATCGATCGAGGCCTAGGTTACCAACGACCGCCAATAGTATTGGAAACCAGCAGAGCAATGTCGAAAAGTTTACTATTGTGGTAAAAAAAAAGACAAGAGGAAGAAAGAAAAAGTATAAGCGAGTAATTTTCGAAACGAGATTGGGAACTCTGAATGTTGAATCCATGACCGGCAAAAGACAGAGAACCAGCAGACCCGATAGAAAGAAGAATAAATATATTGTATGTGCAAGGAACTAAATCGAAGAGCAGCAAGCAAGCCGAGAACTAATCGTGGTGGCCTTGAACTTATTGACCTCTTCGGACTCGAGGTATTGCTTATTATATTCAAAAATGTCTAATATATTGGACAAAATGTCTGAGGGGGGTGACATGGAGAAATGGAGGGAGAAATGAAGTTGGCATCGCTCTGAAGAAACAATTAATCAAGAATGTGAATGAAGTAAAGACAGTATCAGATAAACTAGTCAAAATAAAGATAGAAGTTGAAGGAGAAAAGGCAAATATAGTTCGTGCATAAGCTCCACAAGTAGGATGCAACGTGGAAGAAAAAAAAAATTTAGGAGTATGTTAGATAAAGTAATGACAAGTTTATCCCTAACAGAAAAAATGATGATTGGAGCAAAATCTAAATGGACATCTTATTAGAAGAATTAGAGGCGGTGAAGAAATGATGCGAGGTACAAAATTTAGAAGAGAAATGAAGAAAAAAGATGATAGTGGACTTTGCAAAAACATGAAGTGGTTATTTTATATATTGACTTCCGTCAAAACGGAAGAGCACAAAATGACGTACAGGAGTGCTGAGAGGTGCTCGCAGCTAGACTAAGTCCTGTGCAAGAGAAAGTATCTCAAAGAGATAAAATATAGTAAAACGGTGATGGGAGAGTGTGTACCCAGTAGCGTCTAGTGAAAAAAGAAAGTAATTTGAAAATCGCCTTAAAATCATGTGGTGGAAATGGAAGGAAGATTACAACATGCAGCTTAAGAAGTGATATTGTTTCTAAGCCGTTAAGATTGGAACACCGATACAACAGTGTTGCGAGACGCAACGACATTTGAGCATGGTGTAACATCTGGACAGAAAACAAGCAAGAAAATATGATGATGCAAAAAGGAAACAACGAAGTATTCAATACAAAAAACTTAGGATAGCCAAAGGAATGAAAACAACAGAATTCTATAGTAGCAGTCGAAGAAAAACGCAAAATAGGCTAGGATAGGAGCTCTAAAAAAAGCATATTAAGGTAAAGAGCAACGAACGAGAATCAGAGGAACTAAGCTAGGAAAGATATGCAACAGGTTCGAGCAATAAAGAGTGCCAATAACGATGTGCCAACAAAGGTACAAAATATTCTTAGAGATGAAACGAATATTTCAATAAACTCATGAACAAAGAAAATTAGAGAGAGAGAAAAGTGGATGAAGTGTAGAAAGTATTCTAGAAAGTTGCGGAAATCATACAGGGATAACGTTGTTGAGCAACTCGATAAAAATATGAAAAGAGTTATAGAAAAAAGAATGACAGAGGAAGCATAGATCTGTAATAGTATAGTTTCATGCTAGGAAATAGTAAAACTGATGCACTGTTTGCTTTAAGAATGCTGATGGAAAAATAGAGCGAAGTGCAGAAAGAGCAACATTGTATGTTCACACACTACGAAAAGGCACATGCCACTGGGCGAATGGAAGAGTTAAGGTACTGTATGAGGAAAGCTGGGGTGACGGATATGTGTGGTACAAGATTAGTATGAAGGTGGCACAAGAGCGGTGAGATGAGCAATAGGGTTAACTAAGGTTTAAAGTTGGTTTGACTGCATCAAGGATTGGCATTGAATTCGTTTCTGTTTGCAATAGTGGTAGATAGATAAACGAATGAAATCAGAGGTGCTAAAAAATGAGAAACGAGCAAGCAACAGGTTTGCGCGCAGCTCTTGTACAGCCCATTGATGCAATGTTACCATCTATTTCACTGGTGGCGTCTTAAAGAACCACGATCTAAACTTTACGATGCATGCCTGAACTGTTTCTGTAGCCTGTCGTCTTTCGGGATATTTACGCACCGACACTTCATTTGCACTTAATCTAACTTTTAGACAATTCATGCGACGACATCTTCATCGCAATTCTTGTTCCACTCTCATCTCAAACACGTCTCTTCATTAACAAGTTGTACAAACGCGCCGTGCTAACTTCAACCGCATCTAATCCATGACGTACTGAAACGAAACTGTCAACATCGATGCGAACTGACACGACTGCACAACATTATGGCGTGGTCGTAATAGTGGGAGAAATAACAACACATTTGCACCAACGCTTTGCTACCTTCACACCGGGGCTGAGGCACCGCTACCAGCTGCTCTCCATAACAGAAAACTACTCTACAACAAGCCCCGCTACCCACAACCACCGTAGCCTGATTGCAACTGTAAGAAACAAAAGCCAGGTTTTAAAATTTGCCTTTATTTGCATCACCATCAGTAAAGCGATTCTATAAGCGAACAAATGGGCATAAATGGGCGAGTAACATGCAGATTGCAGCGTCAATCAAATTATACTCATGATCTACATGATCCAGGGCCAGGGGAGCACACCTAGACTGTCTCTGGCTACGGCGGTTGTCGGCTGAGTTCGGGGAGCAGTGAGCTCACTCACCGTCACCGATTATTGTGACGTAACAAATGGAAGATGACGAGCCGTGTTGGTTGGTGGCAGTGCAGGTGTACTCGCCCTGGTCTTCCGGAACACTCTCAGAGACGCTCAGCCGACAAATGTCATCTGAAAACAAAATGATATTGAGCGCAAACTCTTAAAACATTTACTAAAATCAGGATAATGTAGCCTCATTAGTCGCTTAGGTCAAGAAACTTATACAATTTGTTCACAGAACAAAACGATTGAGCCGATAGCAAAGCAAACCTTGTTGTGTAGTTTAATATCTGCAGAAAAAATTGTGTAGCAACCCACTTCGTAGTTGACAGTTGCGCAATCGCAGGGCCTTGCTAGCACGAGCAGGAAAATATCACAAAGACACGACGCAAATCAAGCTTACGACTTCCTGATGTCAAGACCAGAGTTCAATCCGCTGGTAGCATTTTTTATGTATTAGCATTTGTACCATTGTGGCAGCATCCATGTAACTAGTAATTTACCTTCGTATGATACAATGATAATATCATCTTCAGGTTCGACATCTTCATTGTCTAAAAACCACTTTATTTCCGGCCGTGGGTGGCCCTGTACCTGGCAGATCAGTTCAAATGGTTCCCGGTCCTTTACCTGCGATTAAAATATTGGTTTAAGCCGCATTTACGAGTAGTTCAACAAGTTGGTTCATATACTGAGTCGATAGATCAACCCTTTAGGAATCGCACGTGTTGTACAACTGCTGTGTCACTAATGTCTTATGTTCATGATTCATGACGACTACTTCGCCGTACTAACTTGCAAGCACCAATCCACTTTCTTCACTTACGCTGACATCTTCAAGATTTTTTGTAAACTCAGGCTTGGTCACGGTTGATCTCTCCTCCTCTTCCTCCTCGCTCTTCCTCTCTTGAACAGCGGCGCCGCGATGGCGCAATCGCTTAGTCGCGACAGTTGTGTGATCAACCGTTTTCTTCCACTTCGACCGCGAGATGTCAGCAATCTTAACCTCGTCATCTTTTGCTTTTTGTTCTTCATCGTGTTTGGTCGACGACAAAACGTTTCTGAAGTCCAGCTGTTCCGCTCGCTTCGCCTAAATGTGGAAGCGTCAAATTTCTTAAGTTCGTTACAGCATAACATCCATCCGCATTACAGCCATTACTGAGGACCCATCTATTCAACTCGGTTTCGTGTAATCGGTAGTGGTAGTGCATAATGATATTGCTGGGTACTGAGAATCACACAACCACCACGCACAAGCCATGGAGGATTGAAGTTGCAATTGATCAAGAAGCTAAAGCGTTGCTTAGTCAGTATTTCGACATGGTTTGGATGCAGTATTGCTACCCAATCACACGTTTTCATGACCGAGACAATGTACCCGGCCAGGCTAAATTAAACAAAAAGTTCGTCACAAAATAACCACAACGTTTTAACAAGTTGCCACCCATCTTCTACCAAGGCGAACAGAAAAGTTGCTCTTTCCACATTTCGATTACATTAGTGCCTCATTCTGGCTGTTCATACTTGTTTAAACGTCATGATCATTTTGTTAAATTTTTTGCTAGGAAAGCGTGTGTTATGTATAACGCATACTCGTTGCTACTGGCAATATTTAACACTGAAATTAATCAATCCTTACAAACAGTTAGGTAATTCAGGGTGCATGGGTTTGAATCTTTATCACCCGGTCTTAAAGCGGCATTTTGCAATGTCAGTGGTAGCAAACTTGATATATGAAGATCAGCAACAAACTTGTCACATTTTGGTCGCTTGTTACGCAGGATGCCTCACCTTGACTTCTTCTTCTTTGTACGCTTTTGTTTTGACTTTGGTTTTGATTGTTTCGGAGCGGAAGTCCTTCTGTTCGACCTGCATCGCTTTCAGCTCATCCTGACCGATGGTCTTTGTCCGCACTTTTGTTTTGAGAGCCTCGTCTCGAAAATCTTTTTGCTCGCCACCTTTCGTTCGCAACGCATCCTGAGTAACCACTTTAGTGTCTGAAATGCAGGCCAATACTGTTTTAATGCTTTTTAACGTAGGAAAGCATCTCATTCATAGAAAGTGCTTTTTACAAACAGAGTACGAGCAGTTATAACAATACTCAATATTAACAACTTATATTTCAAGCCTTCATCACGGAAATGCAGACCTACTATTTCTGTAACAAAGGCAATTTCCTATACTTTAAAATTGCCGCATTTTTTTGCTCTTGTATACACCAATTTTTCGTTCACTGTTTTTCGACTTACCAACTTTTCGAACTAAATTTTCCCGAAAATCGATCTGTTCAGCTTTCAGTGCTTTCCTTTCTTCCTCAGTTTGAGTTTTTGTCTTCACTGATGTCGACAACACTTCTTTATACGCGATAGGTTCTTCTCTGCAGCAATAAAGTAAGCACAATGCAACTAGTCATTGACTCACCCCTACATAACGAGTAAAATGATAGGGGCACGCCTCTTCACACATCACATCTTAAAAAAAGTTTTTCCTGCTTTTTAGTACTCCAACTCCCCCTCTTTCTAAAACCACGTAATTTGTGGCGATTCTTAACATCATTTCGGTGTCCGAATATTTCACTAAATTGTGTCGCTTACCGAGGTTCTTCCGCAACATCATTATTTCTATCTTCCACAGAAGCCTTCTTCAACACTGCACGGAAATCTACCTAAACATCAAACATCCATGAAATGCTAGTAGCTGTTAAACGCTAATAAATCGTTGATCAAAAAAAAAACAACACACGCAAAATTTTAGTACACAAAAACACAAACAAGCACTGACGCTTAAGAGCTTACATTTTCCTCGGTATTTGCTTTGTGTGTTGGAGACTTCACCGCGGGTGACTTTTTCAACACTCCCCGAAAGTCCTTCTGCGCATCCTGCCGTTTCGCATCATTGACGATAAGCGATACTGTGCACGTGACGTCACCAAGTAGGTTTCTACATACGATAACGGATTTTTTTACTTTCAGCTCACCGACAAATCACTGAACAACGCCTCGAACAACTTGTTCAATCCGCCTTCGAAGGCAGTGTTACATGTCCAATCCACAGCTCTTATAAACTGAGACGAACGTTTGCTTCACAAATATGACTATTTATGAAATCTGGGCTTCGTTTTCCTCAGTATTCAGGAAACATCATTATAATTACAGTAGAACGAAGTAAGATTTTTCAATCTTGTTGTTGTTACTACCCGACCCCTTCCGAGGAATGGGGGCATGGCAAAGACAATAGAACCCCACAAGCCGAGCAACTATCCAGGGCCTGAACCAAAGGTCGTAGAGAGACAGAAAGTCGTCAGAGCGAGCGACGCAACGAGTCCGTAGCTGGACAGTGCTGAATCAGACAAAAGATGTCCTGGGTCGCAAGACCGCAGACGCTGCATGAGGGACTCTCGATTCTGTCAATCTTAGAGAGATAAGAGTTTAACAGAAGATGGTGTTCGTTGCAGCGAAGACGAGATAGGACACAGCGAGCGTGACGAGGAAGCACAAATTCCTCAGTGGAGACCGAGGTAATCTGTGGATCGAAAAATGTAAATGAGACAGTACGCCTCCAGTCCGAGAAAAAGATGGATACAAGAGGTCAGAGGAGAGAAAATACAAGGGACCGCAAAAGACAGAAGATGCGCTTTCCGCCTGGACAGCTCATCAGCAGCGTTGTTGCCCAGGAGAAATGAGTGTTCGGGGCCCATTGTCGTCTGATAGCAAAGCATGAGAGAGAAGACCGTTCCTGCCAGAGAGTTTGAGCTAAAACGGAACACGGAAAACAAAGTGGCGAGAATAGAGCGAGAGTCGGAGAAGAGAAGAGGCAAATAACAGACTTGATGGTGCTGCCGATACCAGCGTAGAGCTTGTGCAGAATGGCGCGGGCATAAGCGGAAAAACTTGAACAAACTGGGCCTGCCAAAAGGAAAGGGTGGCTTTAGTGCCACAAAGCGTTCAGTTAGCAAGGACGCCAGGACCGTCTTTACCAAAAGGAAAAGGAACAAAGCCATCAGTATAGATCACCAGATCGTGAGATGGATGAGAGTCGAGGTGGCCGAGAGCCGCATCTTGATAGGAGAGAGGGAGACACACGGGAAGCATCCAGAGGAAAAGGTGCACGTCACAGAGAAGACGGGTGCCAGGGAAAAGAGGGAGGGCAAGCAAAGAAAATCTACCTACGAGAAGAAAGCATGAGCAAGTGAGCAGATGCAAAAGCTCTCCAGGAGGATCTACAAAGACTTGATTTTACTCCAAGCTGGAAGACCAAGGGTACGGTCATAAGTAGAAAAGGCGAAATGAGTCAGATTGACTCGCAGAGAAGAGACGCCTCAGAGACGAGAAGTGGGATGGGGGAGGACGAGAGGCAGCCGGTGATGACGCCACTAGCCGCTCGATGAAGACATTCCAATCTGCTAATGTTGGTAACACAAAGAACAGGAAATCATTCGAGTAACGCATCAGTGAGAACGAGGTCCCATGAGAAAACAGAGATACAGGGTAAGGACTTGAGACGAGAGAAGAACTTGGCCTTCGACAAAGATGCGTGTTTAGAAAAAAAAAAGAGTGCGATCGAAGGTGATCCCAAAAAAAGTTGCAGTGGGATTGAAGCGGAGTGAGAGTTGAATAAAGAGATCGAGCTGGAGATCTATCAAAAAGAAGGACAACTCACATTCGCTCGTATTGACAGGGACACACCAGTTATCAGATCAGCGCTCCAGTCGAATCAGATTCTTTGTGTAGCTTCCACCGTAGCAGGGAACGAGGAGGAGGAAGAGGAGGACCATATGGCCAGGTCGTCAGCATAAAAAGAACAGCTGATAGAAGAAGGCAGAAAAGCAGGAAGATCATTGATGAAACGAGAGAAAATAACAGGCAAACGGATCCTAGCGGAACATCTCGATGGACTAGAAGGGAGCGACTTTTGTGGTTTTGATAAATCACGGAAGCGCGCCTATCAGCAAAGAAAGGTTGAGTGCAACGAGCAAACCAAGAACGGAGGCCAGCCGAAATAAGCTTGTGGAAAAGAGCGGGGTGCCAGACAGCGTCGAAAGCCCTGGAGAAGTGGATCGCACCAAGGAACATCACAGAGTCCGACTTGGGTTTGTAAAACTCATTCGAAATATACTGAGACAGAAACAGAATTTGATCGAGAGTAAATCGACCATGACGGACCCGCCGAGGCGGGGAGAGAATGGAGTTGGACTCCAGAAAAAAAAGAGTACACGAGAAAAAATACGTTCAAAAAGCTTTGAGACGCAGAAGCTGAGAGAGATAGGCCAGAAGGAAGCAGCAAAGTCGAGTGGCTTTATCATCACAAAAAGTCTTTCAGATGGAAGGAATATAAAGACCAGGAAGGATTGAAAATGCCTTTTCCAACATTCCTCAGCCTTGGCTTTGGCGATGACAGACGAGGCATGTCGGGAAGCAGAGATGTAGCCGACGATCTTTATCACTTCTATGGGCGGCAGCAAAAGCATGACGTCTGGCATGACAGCTTTCGCTTACCGCTTCGCTTTTTTTTACAGCTTTCGCTTACTCCTGAAGTGTAAGAAGCGGTAAGCGAAAGCATAACTTTTCAACGCTTTCGCTTACTGCTTCTTACCCTTCAGGAGACCACCAGGCTTGAGATTGACATTGGACGCGACCGAAAGAATGAAAAACTTGGTAGAATTAAAAAACTTAGTAGAATTGGTAGGTGATCAGAGCGCAAGTCCTGAGCACGTCTAAGGAGCAAGAGAGGGCAAGAGAACAAAGGAGCAAATGAGATGTCAGGAGAGAAGCAACTGCCAGAGGAGGGATGGAGAACAGTTGGCATGTCGCGGTCATTGAGAGGAAAGATGCCAAAGGAAATGATGCAATCGAATATTTCTTCCCCACGGTAATCAGAAGTATCTTGTCAATCTTAGAGAGGATGATGGCAATTGAATTTTCCGAATGAAGAGATTTCTGGAGGAGTAGTAGTCGGTTTTATCCGTGGAAAAAGAGCGAATAGGGGAGCACAAATGTTAAGAAAAGAGAGTGAGGAAGAGTTGTCTAGTGAAATGTTGACCCCTACATAGTTGGAACAGGGGACAAGCGTAGAGAGAGAAGGTAGAGAGTTTAGAGAGGGATAGGCCCTGACTAAAAGATGACGCCACCACTAACGTGGGGGTCATTGGAGGAAAGAATACCAGTTCGGTAGTGCGATCAAATCGCGGAGCAGGGTATCCAGGGATCCGAAAAGAAAAAGATAAGTTAAGATTGGATTCCTGGATATAGACAAGATCCACAAGATGAAGCGAGATAGAGTGAAGAAGTTCAGCGCTCCTCCGGGATTCATTGAAAAAACCTGAGCGAGTCAGAGAAGGAAGAGGAAACAGTAGGTATCGGAAAACAACCGGAAACATGAGGGAGAAGGGAGGGTGCATAGGAGGAGATACGAAGAGGACAGACGGAGGGTGGGGCGGGAGCGTTGCATTGGCAAAGGGTGGGCCAGAAGGACCAGGCTGAACAGTGGAGGTATACAAGCTAGAGGAGCCCAAAGAAGAAGTCACAGTGTTGGTAGGGTTGGGACCTCCAGAAGAAGCAGGGACGCAGCAAGGTGGACAGCTCCAAAAGTGAGAGCTGCCTAGAGCATTGAATATGAAGGAGAGTAATGAGCACTTTAAAAGGACACTTCAGAGTAGGTGCAGCATAGCACCAACCTACTCCTCCAGGTCACAATTTCAGCACACATTGAACAAGGAAATATGAGGCCAGGGTCAGCATGAATGTTGCCGCTCTTCTGGAGAAAAAGGAGAATGAGAATACGGGCAAGAGAGAGGCAGGAGTAGAAGAGAGAAAACGACCGACCGATTTTGGAGAGACGGAGTGCTGCCCTTCTGCGGTCGTTCAGAGGGCAGCACGGTGAAGATGGCTGTATAGGAGTGGTGCCCAGGGTAACTGGGATCGTCGGAAAGGCCAACAGCCATTTCGACCAAACCAAAACGGGGTCGGGGACCGAACCACCATGTTGAGGTGGCTGTTGATTGGTGTAGTTTGCAATCTTAGTTGCATATATTGCGAGTTACCACTACCGCAGCCGCTTTTTTACCACAAACACTGCTATCAAGTAGGAGTAGTACCGTGAAGACCAGTACTAAACAGCAATCAAACTCCGGATGCCTAGGGCAAACAAGAACGCAACTCACCTGCAGCAAGCAGAATATCTGCCAGCATCTTGAGTCGAAACGTGTGGAATTTCTAGCGAGTGCGTGTAGTCGTTACTCGCATCAGCACTCGTGATACGAATTCGTTCAAAGTGTTGGATCGGTTGGTTGCTGAAGTGTAATTGCAACTTTAGAAAACATTTTCATTTCGTTAGCACAAACACTTACCAGAACAACCAATGAACTGTGGGCGGGGGGTCCCCGTCCACTCGGCAAGTAAAGAAAGCCTTGCCCCCCGCACTAACTGTTGCTGGTTTAGGTTTCAATACAAAGGTGGGAGCTTCTCCTTCAATTTCTGTAACATCAAATTGAAAATTATGTTGCAGCTAATGCTAACAATTTCCTACCTTGCAACTGCAATTACGAAACTTGTTGCGGGAGAAAATTTTGAGCGCAAACTTACGAAGGGTCAATCACTGCGAGAGATTTCCTTTGATGTTAAAATTAGGTAATAGTTTTCTTGGTCACAATACCAAGGACTAACGAAGGGATTAGATCACGCGTGATTAGATCACGCGTAGATCAAACTTGTGGCAAAATTACTTCCTGCATGTGATGACGGGCTTGACGGCAGGCAGTCCACAGCAAAGGATGGTTTAGCATTGTTTCCAAATGTATGCATGCGCCGTTGAATATTCCAGTGTTTGATGCTGTGATATCAAAACATATAGCCAAGCATTGCTTATCTAACTCCCAATCATTTAAGATGCTTTTAATTGCTTCAGCTTCATTTTTTCCAATTCCTTTTTTAGAAAGGTAGTTCCCAACGATTTTGCCCCATTGCAATGGCTTAAAAGAACTGCACTATACTCAAATGCTGTAAAGTCTCTTCCTTCTTGAATTAGTTTTTCGTTCCAATGAATGGAGACATATTCATCCTTCACTAATGCCCTAAAGTCTTTTTTAACTTTATCAAACATTTCAGTGCGGACTTTTTTAATGGTTCGGCTACTTGTGCTTGTAACCAACACAAAATTAGTGACGTTGCCATCGGTTACCCTCACGATAGCAGCAAAAACATCATTAAAAGGCATTAGGGGGTAGTTTATGACGATCGAATTCAGCAACAATCTGGTGAGTTGAGAATTCTAGGAACTTTCAGTTCAATAAAATCCAATGTTGCTTTGTACCTTGAAAAAAAGCAAATCATCTTCAAAATCCAAAAAACTTGATTAGTTTTTAGTGACGACGTTTCGCACTTAAAAAATTCTGAGAAGTATCTACTGTTTTCTTCAACAGTTCTTTGCTCAGCTTCTGATCATTTTCCCTTTTTTTCTATCAGCTCTTCTTTAGACAACTGTCATTTCAATTGCTTGACCAGTTTAAGGTCTTTAACTCCACAAGTACTTTTGCGGGGTCCTTTCTGATCTTGAATAAAGTGATAATTTTCTACAGAAAGATGCGCCAAAAATATTTGTCAACGCACATATGCCATTTTTCTTGATGCTTTACAGCAGCTTTAGGATCTTCCTCTCTTTTAAACATCTCGTAAAGATCACTTAACTTCTTTAAAAAGGGTTTCTACTCAAGCAACAGGTATAGCCAGGAGTTGCACCTTGAGCAATCTTTTTCACCGAGTAATTATTTCATCATAGGTTGCAATCATTGCTTTTTTTACGGTGTGCTTTTTAATTTTTAAAGAATATAGAAAGCGACCTACAACATCTTGATTTGCAGAAAGTTTTTTTTCAAAAAACGCCTCATTTCTCACTCTTCTCACACCACTCCACCTTCAAATATCCTTTCTCAATTCCATTTTTTAGGATTATATAAACCTACGTTTGCTTTCAACCTGCGTAAACTGAAACGTTGCAATTTTTTGTTGTAACTAAATAAACTGCTGGGGAAGCTATTTTCATTTTCTGTTACCTGCGCAATCTTTGCTAGTTCTTTGTTCCGGCACATTAGTCTGTTCTAGTACTATCGTTCATGGTTTTTTGTAAACCTTTTAACTGCTATAAATTGGTTATCTCTGTGCTTAAACTGGCAACTGGCTCCCAAACTAAACTGATAAAGCTTAAACTGGCAACTTGACTCCCATATTGGTAAGTACTAGCACTTTTTACCATAAGTAACTAATTTAACTACTGTACCACTAAAACTCACAATTTAAGATACAGCAACCCAACACCCGTTTATGAAATTTATTTTCGGGCTAATTTGTTTTTTTGCTATAAAAAATGTTTTAAACACTTCGAAAATTTATCCTTGAAATTTGTTGAAAGTTCTGTCAAATCTCGAAGTATCTCATTTTTTGTGTAGATTTTTTACTTTTTTAAGTTTGTTTTTTTTGCTATAAATAATATGCATCTTTTTATATTTTGATGTAATGTGTATCGGTATTCTGCAAATTTTAAGTGGTCACATGGTTTTCAAGAACTTCTGGTTTGAGAGTTATGGTCGATTTTGTGTTTTGGCCCCCCTGCATTGCCCGCAATAACTTTATAGTGGATTCACACGGTCAATGCTGAACCGAGAATGCTCAAATTTTTTGTGGGGTCTTTTCACTCGAGGTCAGTTTCTATCGAGGCTTCTTTACATTAGCAACGATTTTATTCTTCTAGGAGACTAGCATCATCATTCATAGATTGATCTCTTACCACATGAACATTCGCAACACTTCCTTGACCGGAATTGAAACACCACAAATGCAACAAAGTCAGGCTTGATGTGGCTCACCTTGTACATCCAGTGTGCAGCTCGACCTAGCTTCCCCGTGCGCATTGCTCACCAAGCAAGTGTAAACCCCTGCGTCATCTGGAAAGACTTCCGCGAACACTAGCTTCACTATGTCACGTTCACTAACAAATTTGAAATCGTCGCTTTCTTCAATTTCGTCATCATCGTGAAACCACCGAGCGGTTGCATCTCCTGCAACGAAAACATTGAGGTGAAGGTTCTGTTAAAAAGTTTACTTCTAGGAGGGAAAACAGAAAAAAGTATTTGATAATAATCTTATTAAGCAGCAGGAATTAAAAATATTTTAAGACAGCTAGATTTTTCAGATTTTGAGATATCTAAACTCCAGTTCATTTTAAAAAGCAACACCTTGTTTTATAAAATTCGCTCTTCTCGAATTGGTGAAAATATTCAATCAACTCTACCTGTACAGTTAAAAGCAAACCTAAAACTTTCCAAAGTGTTATTTAAACAAGCAGCAACTTTATTACCCGACACGCGACACGACAAAGCGAAGTCCACGCTCCCGTCCTGCGCTGTGACGTCTTCGAGCGATTTGATGAAGGATGGTTTTGTCTTATTTTGAGGAGGGGGGACGGCGGCAGGTTGTTGAGCTGAGATCAGAAACTGAATTAACATTTATTTCATAGAACCAACCATCAACAACTTTTACCCTTTTTTGTTTCATCTTGTTTCCTGGCAGACTTCTTTTTTGAAGGCCGGGGCGGAACTGCAAAACAATTTTTAAAGGTGCAACTCGTGCCAGCTTTTAAACCGCGGACAACTAAAACAAGCTCCACTACAATAAAACTTCTCTAAAATCTAAACTGAGCAATGCACGTTATAAAGTGTTTCTCACAGTTCCAACAAACAGTCTGCAAAAGTATTGCCTGGTAGGTAATACTTTCGAAATGTGGCTAGTTATACGATCCGTTTGAAATCCACTAAAAAGCTGATGATGTTTCACGAAGTCACAAAAGCTCACCATCAATAGAAATCCTACAAGATGACATGATCCGCTTCAACGGGTTCTCAGCGATGCAGGTGTAAACGCCCTCATCATCAGCCATTGCGTCGCTAAGCAAAAATTCGATGTGGCCATCATCACTGCATTTAATTTCAGCGTCGGTGATCTCATCCCCGTTGAACAACCATTTCATCTTCAAAAAAAATTTACTCATTTTCTCAACAAGCTGCTACAATGAAAGCAGGAATCAATCGATTCCCACAGTGTGCTGATAAGGAGCAGATCAACGCTTGCTTTGTAATCGATTTGTTTCGCGTTAAGTGAGCCTGGTGTTCATGCAAAAGTGACCAACCGTCCGAGATGTAAAAACAGTGGATTGGTGAAATATTTGGTCTGCCTGTCCATGAAACACGCGTTGCTTTAACAAATGAACAATAGCAACTCACAGTGGGTCGGGGGTTTCCAGTAACTTGACACTTGATCAGGATGTCACCTCCCTCCTTCACAGTCTGGTCCTCCAGCACAATCGGAAAAGACGGCTCCCGCTCAATCGATAGCGGCGCGATTGGTTCGATCTTTTTCGCTTCTACAAAAAACTTCGATAAAAATTAACATCTCGGAAAATCATTCACAACGCTAGGACGTCAAACAGGTTTGCATCGCCACCATAACACAGAGCAACAATACTTTGCAAGATTCTTCTTCCATAAGATACGGGCCCCAACGTGCGCCGTTCTTCAGTACAGCGCTAACTTCTGCACAACAACCACTCTATGAACATTTCGAAAAGATTCTTTAGAAGCATCAAAGAAATTCTCTGCTGCGTTCAACGCAAGATTACGAATGTCTTTGTTCAACCGCCCCCCCCATCTTACCATTCACTGTCACGTGACACTCGCGAGTCGCTTTCCCTTCACTGTTCACAGCAACGCAGGTGTATTTTCCGGAGTCTTCTGGCATTGCATCTTCTAGTGTCAATGAAGCAACTCCGTTTTCAAACCTCAAATCACCTTCCTCGGAATCAATCTTCTGACCATCCAACTCCCACGTCACTTGCGGTGTAGGATTGCCAGTCACTTTACATTCCAGGCTAAAAACAGGTTGGAAGGTAAACCTGGTGAGATCACTATTGGCTTTACGGGCTCGGATACAATTCCTTGCATTCAATTTCTGCCAACCAGATTCTTATAGGTAATTATGTCTGCTTTACTATCATACCAAACCGAAATTCTATCAACTTCAACCTACTGTAAGTCTTGACCATCGTTGATTGTAACGTCATTTAGAACAGTTGTGAATTTTGGAGCTTCGTTTATTGGTGTTTGTTTCTCTTCCGCTTTAGCGATAAACTTCACAATGCACACAGACTGGGCTTCACCGGACAAGTTCCGGGCCACGCACACGTACTTCCCGGCTTCCCTGGGACCAGCCTTGCGAATCCTGACAGCAGCAATTCCTATAAAATTTACATTTTAAAAATGGTTGTCACAAAACAAACGAGGTGCGCTTGAAAAAGTTCGGGACAGTATGCTTTGCACGCAGATAAAAGGTTTGTTTTTAAAGATGACGCAATGTTCTGTAATTGCAAAAATGCAGTTTCAGCATTCTTTGATAACCATACGCTTTTCTACAAACTTTTCTTTAAAGATATTTCACTGTAGTTCGTTTTTGGATAATTTTGTAATAATATTTTTTTACGGTTTTTTTTCTTTGGTAAACAATGAACATCGAACAGCGAATCAACTTGAAGTTTTCCGTTCCGTTTGGAAAAACTCCAACAGAAACATTCAAGTTGCACCAGGAAGTCTACGGAGATCTCACGATGTCAAGAACTCGGGTTTTTGAGTGGCACAGGAGGTTCAGAATAGGAAGAGAGAATGTGGAAGATGATCCCAGGAGCGGAAGGCCAACAACAAGCAGAACGCACAAAACTTGAGCGTGTGAGAAAAAGTGTGCAGTGACCGTCGCCTTACTGCTAGGATGATAGCAAATGAGTAGACCACGAGCAGTGAGAAGGTGTGGACGATCATCACCAAAGATCTGGGGGATGAGAAAGATCTGTGCAAAAATGGTAGAAAGGTTGCTGAATGATGGGCAAAAGGAACGTCGTGTGCTAGTGTGTCAAGTCATCTTGAAAGAAGTTGAAACTGAAACAGATATGCTGAGTAGAGTTGTTACCGGTGACGAGTCGTGGATCCTCGAATTAGATTCACTCACCAAACGGCAGAGCCTTGAATGGAAGAGTGCGTCGTCACCAAGGCCCAAGAAAGTGACGCTGTTCAATTCGAAAATCAAGGTGATGCGGATCGTTTTCTTTGACGTTTATGGAATTGTTCACACAGAGTCTTGCCACAGGGCCAAACTATTAACCAGAACGTTTACCAAGGCATCTTGCGACGTTTGAAGCGTTCAGTGCGAGAGAAGAGAATTGTGGGAGACGTAGTCATGGCTGCTTCATCATGACAGTGCCCCTGCTTACAACGCCTTGATCATCCGGAAATTTCTTGCAAAAAATAACATTGCCGAGCTGGAGCAACCACTCTACTCACCAGATCTGGCTCCCTAAAAATTTTCCTGTTTCCTAAGGCCAAAAAAGTCATTAAAGGAACTCATTTTTTAGACTCGACAACCATTGCAACAACCGTGACGAAAAAAATCCGAGCAATTCCGAAAGAATCTTTCCAGGAAGGCATGAAAGCGTGGAAGCAAAGAATGAAAACGTGCATCCAATGTCAAGGAAATTACTTCAAAGAGGACAAGTTGTAATTAATACATGGAATTTGAAATAAAATAATTATTTGCACAGCTCCGTAACTTTTCAAAAATCCCTTGTAACCTTTTCCTCGTGCACTAATCAATGAAAGCACCGCACCAACAGGAAGAGGAAAAGGGGAACGCGAAGTCGAAAACTTCAATGATCAATACAGCACCAAAACCTCTTAGCAACACAGTTTTGTAACTTATTTCTATAACATTTTGGTGCAGTTGATTCGCATGTCGTTGTTGTTACTACCCAACCCCTTCCGAGGAATGGGGGCATGGCAAAGACAATAGAACCCCACAAGCCGAGCAACTATCCAGGGCCTGAACCAAAGGTCGTAGAGAGACAGAAAGTCGTCAGAGCGAGCGACGCAACGAGTCCGTAGCTGGACAGTGCTGAATCAGACAAAAGATGTCCTGGGTCGCAAGACCGCAGACGCTGCATGAGGGACTCTCGATTCTGTCAATCTTAGAGAGATAAGAGTTTAACAGAAGATGGTGTTCGTTGCAGCGAAGACGAGATAGGACACAGCGAGCGTGACGAGGAAGCACAAATTCCTCAGTGGAGACCGAGGTAATCTGTGGATCGAAAAATGTAAATGAGACAGTACGCCTCCAGTCCGAGAAAAAGATGGATACAAGAGGTCAGAGGAGAGAAAATACAAGGGACCGCAAAAGACAGAAGATGCGCTCTCCGCCTGGACAGCTCATCAGCAGCGTTGTTGCCCAGGAGAAATGAGTGTCCGGGGCCCATTGTCGTCTGATAGCAAAGCATGAGAGAGAAGACCGTTCCTGCCAGAGAGTTTGAGCTAAAACGGAACACGGAAAACAAAGTGGCGAGAATAGAGCGAGAGTCGGAGAGGAGAAGAGGCAAATAACAGACTTGATGGTGCTGCCGATACCAGCGTAGAGCTTGTGCAGAATGGCGCGGGCATAAGCGGAAAAACTTGAACAAACTGGGCCTGCCAAAAGGAAAGGGTGGCTTTAGTGCCACAAAGCGTTCAGTTAGCAAGGACGCCAGGACCGTCTTTACCAAAAGGAAAAGGAACAAAGCCATCAGTATAGATCACCAGATCGTGAGATGGATGAGAGTCGAGGTGGCCGAGAGCCGCATCTTGATAGGAGAGAGGGAGACACACGGGAAGCATCCAGAGGAAAAGGTGCACGTCACAGAGAAGACGGGTGCCAGCGAAAAGAGGGAGGGCAAGCAAAGAAAATCTACCTACGAGAAGAAAGCATGAGCAAGTGAGCAGATGCAAAAGCTCTCCAGGAGGATCTACAAAGACTTGATTTTACTCCAAGCTGGAAGACCAAGGGTACGGTCATAAGTAGAAAAGGCGAAATGAGTCAGATTGACTCGCAGAGAAGAGACGCCTCAGAGACGAGAAGTGGGATGGGGGAGGACGAGAGGCAGCCGGTGATGGCGCCACTAGCCGCTCGATGAAGGCGTTCCAATCTGCTAATGTTGGTAACGCTGAGAATAAGAAAGCGTCCGGGTATCCCCTCAGTGAGAACGAGCCGAAGAAAAGCTTTGTAAAACAGAGAAAGGGACTCTTTAGAGAAGTCTCAAAAAGGAAACAAAAATACAGCGTAAGGTCTTGAGACGAGGGAAGAACTTGGCCTTCGGCAAAGATGCGTGTTTAGAAAAAAAAAAAGAGTGCGATCGAAGGTGATCCCAAGAAAAGTTGCAGTGGGATTGAAGCGGAGTGAGAGTTGAATAAAGAGATCGAGCTGGAGATTAGCTTGATGGAGATCTATCAGTTCTGATCTCCTACCAATTCTTCTTTCTGTCCCTTTCTCTCCGGTCTTTCTTCCCAATGAGCGTCCTCCTTCCTTCAATTTTCAGAAAGCTCGCTGAGATGACTTTGCCTCTTACTTTGACTCTCATTGTCCTTCTGCAGAGGAATACTCGTCTCTTTCCTCTGCTTCTGCTCTCTTTATCTCTCTGGCACTGAATGCGGCCAAATCTTCCATTTCTTTCGGCCGCATCAAACGCTATTCTAAAGCCTGGTGGTCTCCTGAGGTGGAAGAAGCGGTTAGTGAAAGACCCAAGGCTTTCGCTGCCGCTCACAGAAGTGATGAAAATCGCCAGGATTACATCTCCGCTCCTCGTCAGCCATCGCCAAAGCCAAGACTGAGGCATGGCAGACGACTTGCTCTTCTCTTTCACCCAAATCTGTTTACTCTCTTCTTTGCTCTATAACTGGCTCTCCTTCCTCGTCTTCTTCCTCTCCTAACTTCCCTAACTGTTCTTCTCCCAGGGAATCGGCTTCAGTCTACGCCGTCTACTTGAGATCCCACTTTTCCGTTTCTCAGCCAAAGGCCCTGCGTAGCAGAGCCAGAGGCTACCTCTCGGAGCTCCGCCGACCCACGTGTCCTGAAGAGTCTCATTCGTCCTTATGCTCTCCTTTTTCTCCCGATGAATTTCTTGCAGCTGCCTCCAACCTTTTCTCGTCCACTGCCACTGGCCCATGCAAAGTTGCCTATCCTATGCTAAAGTATCTTCCTCGCTCTGGCATGGATTTTCTTCTTCACATCTTCAATCTCTTTTAGACTTTGCATTCCTTTCCTTCCATCTGGAAGACATCTTCTATTATTCCCATCTATAAGATGGGAAAACCTCTCGACTCTCCCGCTTCCTTCCGGCCTATATCTCTCACCTCCTGCGCCTCAAAGCTTTTTGAACGCATCATTCTATTCCGTCTTTCTGGAATCTAATTCCATTCTCCCTCCCCGTCAGGCCGGTTTCTGCCTTGGACGTTCTACACTAGATCAAATTCTTTTATCTTTCTCATTTCATTTCGGATTCGTTTAACAAACCCAGGCCGGGATCTCGGACGATTCTCTCTACTATCGATTTCTCCAAAGCTTTTGACTCTGTCTGGCATCCCGCCCTTTTCCACACTTACTTCGGCTGGCCTCCCTCCTTGCATTGCTCGTTGGACTCAATCTTTCTTTTCTGATAGAGGCGCTTGTGTGGTTTATCAAAATCACAAAGGTCGCTCCTTTCGAGTCCGTCGAGGTGTTCCACAAGGATCCGTTCTTCGCCTGTTATTTTCTCTCTCTTTATCAACGATCTTCCAGCTTTTCTGCCTTCTTCCCTCTGCTGCTCTCTTTACGCTGACGATCTGGCCATTTGGTCCTCTTCCCCCTCGGTCCCCACTGCGGTGGAGGCCACACAAGGAGCTCTGTTTCGATTGGAACGCTGGTTTAAGTAATGGTGTTTTCCTCTCAATCCGAGCAAACGTTAGGCCTCCTTCTTCTCAGTGGATCTCCACCAAGCTAACCTCCAACCCAGCCTCCTCTTACTCGGCTCCCGCCTCCGCTTCAATCCCACTCCAACTTTTCTTGGGGTCCCCTTCGACCGCTTCTTTCCTTTTCTAAACATGTGTTGTCGCTGAAAGCCAAGTTCTTCCCATGTCTCAAGGCCTTATGCTGCATCTCTGCTTCCTCATGGGGCCCCTCTCTGTTCAGTATAAAGCTTTTCTTCGGCCCCTTCTCACTTATGCTTCACCCGGATGACTTCCTTTTCTAAGCGTTACCAATGTCACCAAATTGGAACGCCTCCACCGAGCGGTTAGTAACACCATCACCAGCTGCCTCTGGTCCTCCCCTATCCCACTTTTTCTCTCCGAGGCTTCTTTACCTCCCCTACCAGCCACCCTGACTCATTTCAGTCTTTTATCTTATGAGCGGGCTCTTTGTCCTCAACCTCTTTTCCTATTTCAGGTTTGGCCAGACTTGGAGTGAAACCAAGAGTCTGCAGATTATCCTAGAGAGCTTTTGCGTCCACTCACCCGCTCATGCTTTCTTCTATTTCTCCTTAGGAGGCTTTTCTTGCTTGCCCTCCCTCTCCTCCTTGCAATCTGCCCTCTTTCACCGTGGAGTCCATCCTTTCCTCCCCATGCTCCCGCTCTCACACCTCTCTCGCCAAGGTGCGGCTCTCGCCCACCTTGACTCTCTCCCACCTCATGATTTGGTACTCTGAACTGACGGCTCTGTTCCTTTTTCTTTTGGCAAGGCGGCTCCGGCGTACTTGCCAACTGCTCTCTCTGTGGCACTGAGGCCACTCTTTCCTTTTCGGCAGGCCCAGTATGTTTAAGTTTTTCCGCTGAAGCCTGCGCCATTCTGCACGCTCTTTTCTGGTCTCGGCAGCACCAACAAGTCGGTTTCCTCAATTTCCACCGAGGAACTTGTGCTCTCTCGTCATGCTCGCTGTGTCCTCTCTCGTCTACGCTGCAACGGACACAGCCTTCTGTTAAGTTCTTATGTCTCTAGGATTGACAGAATCGAGAATCCTTGCTGCAGCGCCTGTGGACACTCGTCCCAGGACACCTTTCATCTCATTCTGTACTGTCCAGCTACGGACTTTTTTCGCCGCTCACTCTTTGGCGACTCTCTGTCTCTCTACGACGTCTGGTCCAGGCCCTGGAGAGTTGCACGGCTTCTGGGGCTCCATGGTCTTCCGCCATGCCTCCATCCCTCGGAAGGGTCGGGTAATGAACAACAACAACAACATCTTCATCACTTGTAGGAGCGGCAGCAAAAGCATGAGGTCTGGCGCTTACCAAATCTTCCACTTCAAACAGACCACCAGGCCTGAGGTTGACGTTAGACGCGGCCGAAAAAAAATGAAAAACGTGGCCGCATTTAGTGCTAGAGAAATAAAGATAGCAGCAGCAGAGGAAAGAAAAATAGAGGAGTATTTCTCTGAAGCACTGTAAAGGTCCAAGTAAAAGGCAAAGCCTTCGCAACGAGCTCTCTGAAAATTGTAGGAAAAGGGGCGTTTGTTAGGGCAGAAAACCGAGAGGAAGAGGGACAGTTATTAGAATTGGAAGGTGATCAAAGCCCAAGTCCTTAGCACCTCTTAAATGCAAGAGAGAAGAGGAGCGATGGAGAAGGTTAGAAGCCTCTGGGTTATTGAGAAAAAGGTCAGAAGAGATGACCCAATCGAATAATAGCTCCCCACGGGGGTCGGAAGTACCTTTTGAGTCCAGAGGGCAATAGATGACAACTGAATTCCCCCAGAATAAAGAAATTTCCTGTCGGAGGGGAGACGGTTCTGCTATCCGTCAAAAAAGAGCAAATAGGGGGAGCACAAACGTTAAAAAAAGAGAGCGAGGAAGAACTGTTTAGTGAGATGTTGACCCCTACATAGTCAGAGCAGGGGTCAAGCGAAGAGAAAGAGAAAAAAGGTAGAGAGTTCAGAGAAGGATAGATCCTACCTAATGATGATAAAACGATAACCCTAAATGATGGCACTGCCACTGGCGTGAAAATGCCAGACGGGGAGTGAGTGCTATTAGATCGCAGACCAGAGAATCGAATACGGTCAACAGAATGGAGCGAGATAAAGTGGAGAAGTTCAGCACTTCTGGCTCGAAGTGCTACAGCATTCCACTGAAGAACCCAAGTGAATCGGGGGGAGGCGGGGGAGAAGAGCAAGCAGGAGGTGTAGAAAAGAAGCCAAGAGGAAGGTAGTATATTTGTAGGCAAGGGTGGTGTGGGAGCACTGCATTGGCAAAAGGAAGGCGAGCAGGGCCAGATTAAACAGTGGAGGAATAGATTCCGGGAGGTACAGAAGAATAAATCAGTGTTGAAAAGTTGAGGACCCCAGGAGGAGCAGAAACGCAGCAAGGAGAACAACTCAAGGAGGGTGAGCTGCTTGGAGCATTGAACTTGGAGGAGAGTAGTGAGCACCTTAAATGGACCCATATGGAGCAGATACAGCATTGCGCCGACCTTAATGTCACAATTCAGCGCACACTGAGCACGGAAAGATGGGACCAGGGTTGGAGTGAATGTAGCCGCTCATCAGAAGAAGGAAAAGAAAAATAGGGGCAAGAGAAAGGCAGTAGAAGACACATGCGATCGATTTTACAGAGACTGAGTGTTGCCCTTCTGCGATCGTTCAGAAGGCAGCGCGGCGAAAAAATGATTGGATGTGGGGAGTGCCAGGGGTAATTGGGACCCTCAGGAAGGCCAATCACAATTTCTACCTAACCCAAACGGAGTCGGGGACCGCACCACCACGTTGAGGCGGCTGTCAATTGGTGCAGTTTCGTATGCCATAGCCACTGATGGCTGCAAGACTCGTACAGTTTGCTGTCCAGCATAACCCACTGAAACACAATTCTGGGCTATGACTAGTTTCCATCAAGCCAGCTTTACTTCTACACTCAGAAAGCACCAACGTTCATCAATGAAGCACTCTACCATTTTCGTAAGAAGTTTCCGTGCTCAGGACACTCAATGAGCGTCCATCACGAGTCCACGACACGCGTGGCTGTGGATGACCAGTGACCTTGCACTCGAATGCTGTTTCCTCGCCTTCGTGCAGGCTTATCGAATCCGGGAGCAACGTTTCGAAGGCGGGCGCAATTCGTTTCGCTGCAAAAATTAGCGAGCATATTAATTGCGTCGATCAAACACTTTTACCGAAAAATAAACGAAAGCACGCAGGAATTCCGCTAAGAAATTAACATGATGCAATCACAGAAATGAAGCAAACTGATTATCAAAAAATAAAAAGAGGAAGCAAGCGCTGCGAAACTGGGATGGATATTTCTCGACCACGTATCAAGAGCTTGATACAACATCAACTCCGAAAGCTTTGAAAATATGTACAGTTCTTTCCAACAAAGAGGATTCAACTGCTTGTTTGTATTATTCAGAAATGACATACATCTGACGTAAATCCTTGCTTCATGACGCGCTTCCCCGGATGAATTACTGATGAAGCACTTGATGTGGCCTCCGTGGTTTGATGTGATAGGTGCAATTGTAATTCGAGCTTTTCCATTCTAAAAATGAGAGCAGTGTTAGTGGAAACTGATGGGACAGCAGCACAGCCCCCGAGTTACAAGATGATGTGGCAATAAACAAACATGGAATTATGAGATACTTTTAGCAACAAAGTACGTAATAGCATTCAGATGTCGTCTTTTTAAGAAACGTGGAAGACTCCGCGCCAATATGCAATCATCCCACGACATTAAAGGATGGTTTGGCTTCCAAAACTAATGGCAACAGCAACAGTGCAATGCAGGCACCAATCTTCAAAGATTTCCAACCGCTTGTCAAGAGAGTTTGTTACTTTGTCGAGTTTTAATCAATTTTATCTCAGACTCCATAGATGGAGTGGCTGCTGTACTCGATTCTTTTTTTAATATTTAAAAGCTCACGTCGTAATTCGTTTCGCTGTTTTCCACTTTTTTGTCATTCGTTGTCCACGTCACTTCCGGTGGGGGATTCCCAGCTACTTCACATTCTAAATTCAAGGTGTCCCCTTCTTGCGTGCGGATGTACTCATCAAAAAGAGTGACAAACTTCGGGGGAGAAGTAGGGGCGAATTTTTTTTCAGGTTTGGCAGCAGCTGGAAGTAATTTGTCGTCAGAATCGAAACAAAGATCAAAAAGTTTAAAAGCTATCTCAGCAAAAAATATGATCAATCTATGCAAATATCTTCCTATTCATCGTATGGGCAAGATCTTTCATTATTCGGAGAAACATCTCAAATCATGAGCTTCTCATTTGCCCTGTTTTGCAAGTCTTCAGTTAGATGGGCCACCACGACGTGTAGATTGCTTGGCCGATCCATCTTTCTGCCGAATAAAGATGAAGGCATACCGTTAAATGTTTTGTCCAAGGACACAAGCAAGCAAGCTTGCCGGCTTGTTCCCCATTATTCCTTTTGTTCTGAGCATAAAGAAAAGCTGTGAATACCATTTTAAAAAGATTTTTCAGTATGACTCGACTTGGAAAATGAACTCCATATCTATGGAATGCGAAGTCGACGCTTTAACTACTACCCCATTATTACGTTTTATGCAAATATGATGCGGCGTCACGCTCGCTTGAAAGTTCAACTCAAGAAGGATTTGTTTTCCATTACATTGAACAGCTAAGTAGCATCCACCAACCTTTCACTGTTACTGAGCAAGTGGTTTTCGCTACCCCTTCGCTGTTGGTCGCCACGCACGTGTACGACCCGGAATCTTCTTCCATTGTTTGATCAAGAGTGAGAGCTGCTACTCCATCATGAAACGAAATCTCAATCCCGTCCTCTGCCTGGATGACCTGATAATTGATTGCAGGAGGTCAGCACATGGATGAAAGGTCAGGTGCGTCATATCACCCCTCAACATGCCACGTCTCAGAACCGGTCACATTGCATGAACCATTACACGTCTGCCCGAACGGCACAATCTCTTACACGTAGCATTATATTAAATGAAAGCATTTGACATTTGAACTAATATGACGTAACTATAAGCATGCACAAAAGAAGCCAGCTTTTTACATACATTGTTGTCGCAGAGCCATTCCACGGTTGGTTCAGGAATTCCCGTTACCATGCAACGCAAGCATACGTCATTGCCTTCGTCACTGATGACGTCGGAAAGGGGGGCAGTGAATTCTGGAGTGATGTTCATTTTCTTCTCTGAAAATCGGCAGAAGTGATTAATTGAAAATATTTACCTTGTGATTAGCCAACCACTGTATAACGAGTTTAATTTGCCGTTGACTGTTTGGCAATATCAAAATTTGGCAGAAAAATACCCCCGCTTTCTGAAACCAGAAACATTTCAATTTGGAGGGAACGCTATCACGGAACAAAATAGGCGTCAATTTCAAACCGCCAAGTCAACAGTGCTGTTGCTCTCTATGAAAACACGGGTTTACTGGAAGCTCTGGCCCTGCGGATCGTTTCCCATGATGACCCTGCGAATTGTTCCCCATGACGGCCAGTGCAGATCGTTCCCCATGATGCCCCAGCGAATCGTTCCCCATGATGGCCATGTAGATCGTTCCCCATGATGGCCATGTAGATCGTTCCCCATGATGGCCCTGTGGATCGTTCCCCATGATGGCCATGTGGATCCTTCCCCATGATGACCCTGCAAATCGTTCCCCATGATGGCCAATGCGGATCGTTCCCCATGATGGCCCTGTGGATCGTCCTCCATGACGGCTCTGCGGATCATTCCCCATGATGGCCAGTGCGGATCATTCCCCATGACGGCCCTGCAGATCGTTCCCCACGATGGCCAGTGCGGATTGTTCCCCATGACATCCAGTGCGGATCGTTCCCCATGACGGCCAGTGTGGATCGTTCCCCATGATGGCCAGTGTGGATCATTCCCCATGACGGATGGCCCTGCGGATCGTTCCCCATGACGGCCAGTGTGGATTGTTCCCCATGATGGCCAGTGCAGATCGTTTCCCATGATGGCCAGTGCGGATCATTCCCCATGACGACCAGTGCGGATTGTTCCCCATGATAGCCCTACCTACGGATCGTTCCTCATGACGGCTCTGCGGATCGTTCCCCATGATGGCCAGTGCAGATCGTTCCCTATGATGTCCAGTGCAGATCATTCCCCATGATGGCTTTGCGAATCGTTCCCGATGACGGCCCTGTGGATCGTTCCCTATGACGGCCCTGCGGATCGTTCCCCATGATGGCCCTGCGGATCGTTCCCCATGATGGCCAATGCGGATCGTTCCCTATGATGTCCAGTGCGAATTGTTCCCCATGATAGCCCTGTGGATCGTTCCCTATGACGGCCCTGCGGATCATTCCCCATGATGGCCCTGCGGATCGTTCCCCATGATGGCCAGTGCGGATCGTTCCCCACGATGGGGAGTAGGGATTGTTCCCCATGATGGCCAGTACAAATTGTTCCCCATGATGTCCAGTGCGGATCATTCCCCATGATGGCCCTGCAGATCGTTCCCCATGACGTCCCTGTGGATCCTTCCCCATGATGGCCCTGCGGATCGTTCCCCACAATGGCCAGTGCAGATCGTTCCTCATGACGGCCAGTGCGGATCGTTCCCCATGACGACCAGTGCGGATCGTTCCCCATGACAGCCAGTGCAGATTGTTCCCCATGACAGCCAGTGCGGATCGTTCCCCATGATGGCCCTGCGGATCGTTCCCCATGATGGCCAGTGCGGATCGTTCCCCATGACGGCCAGTACGAATCGTTCCCAATGACAGCCAGTGCGGATCGTTCCCCATGACGGCCAGTGCAAATCGTTCCCCATGACGGCCAGTGCGGATCATTCCCCATGACGGCCAGTGCGGATCGTTCCCCATGACGGCCAGTGCGGATCGTTCCCGATGACGGCCATGGTAAAATCTATTGCTTTGCAGAAATCGCTCCGAACAGACTTAAAGACTATTAGCGATATAAGATTATAGCGATATCAACAAACAAACCTTTGACTCTGACTCTGCACGCCACCGAGTCCTCCCCACTCGAATTGAGCGCGTTGCACATGTATTGCCCACTGCTCGATGGCGTCACGTGATGAAGGGTCAACCTGAAAATTAGAATGTAACTCGCGATGTAATTAAGTTTGGGTTTCATTTTCTTGGTTCACAAAATATTGTAAACACAGTGCACTGTGAAAAATCGATCTTTTCTTCATTTGCCAGTTATCTGATGCTTTGCAACCGCTTACGTTATCTTACTCTTAAAAATTTCAAGAACTTTTCAAACATTTTACCTGGCAACATTATTTTGAAATGATGCGTCGCCTTTTGAAATCTCTTCTCCGTCCAGCGACCACACCACTTCCGGTGTGGGGGTACCCTCAACTTCAGCTTCTAAAGTTAATGTCTCCCCCTCAGTCGCTCGGACATCAGATGGCGATTTGGTAAACCGTGGTGGCACTTCAACACGCTTTACTAAACAAGATGCGCAAACTAAGCTGTGCGCAGTTCAAGTGGAATGACGTCGACGTTGAAATTATGTTCACTACTTGCGCTAAACTTCAGAAAAAAATCAAAAGTAATCACCATACAGATAAGAGCTCGTATCACCTCAGCAATCACTCCACGGAAAGCCACGTGGTCTAACCGCATATCACGTGGTCTGTAGCTCAGAACCGCAGTTCATTAAGAATACTTTTCGGCTGCACCCACCTTTGACGGTGACCCTGCTGCTACACTGCACTGAACCAGCGTCATTTCTCGCAACGCACACGTACTCCCCGGCATGTTGGGGCTGCACGTCTCTCAGCCGCAAACGAGCGACTCCTTCTCGGTATGATGTAAACACTTCATCCTCATCCGTTCCAACATCAGTCCCGTTTCTTTTCCAAACCATCCGTGGATCAGGATCTCCGGAAACTTCGCACTGAAGCAGGAGCTCCTCTCCTACACAAAGCAATCATGAGTTTCGCGATAACTTTGCGCCTCCGATCAAGCAGTGCTAAAGGTCGTGATGAGTTTTGCTGTGACTCCTCCTCGCTCACCGACAACGACATCACGTGCCGATACACACATGGTTGACAGACACCAACATCGCTGATCGACCCGCGCATTTGTGTTTTTGTTTTTTATGTAGAACCGACTAGATGGCAAGGAGCTAGCAAGCTACAGGTTGTAAAAATACATCAATAAAAAAAATTTTACACCATTAAGTTAGAGGGAATAGCGCTGGTAACCCATGCTGTAAAGCTCTTGATAGGCCAGACCAAAATAAAACACTTCAGTACCCCCCACTTCCGCCCACCTTCCAAGACTTGAGTGCTGGAAAGTCGGCGGAGAAAAGTCGGAGCCACGGTGATCTGCTTCCGGCGGCCAGACCGGACGTGAGGTCGAGTTTCCGGATGATCATCTCCTTCATTATCCGGTCGCGATGCGTTCGATGAAGTTGATATTCGCGAGTGTGACGACATTGTAGACGATATCGATGACGTCGGCGAGTATTTGCTGTCATCGGGCTTCAGGTTGGTTGGAATGTTAAGCTCGGAAACGCGCGAGAGCTTCTTCTCCTCTGACGTTACACTACCAAGCGAGGTCTGGTGCTTGTGGTTGATGACGTCATTGTGCCTGACGCTTCCGTTAGTGTTGGCAGTGTTCTGCTTCAATGGCGACTTCACTGGCGTCGGTTTTATTATCGATCCATCTACACCTGCAACATGAACCGAGCTTGGTAATGCGTCGGTCGACCTAACCACAACAGCGCTGTCGGATTACGTCAACAATGTTTTAAAAGCAGTCGCTAGCTGGAATACGACCCAACTAGCAGCAATGGTGATGCTAGGCTTTGCGGAGTGCACTCCAGGGAGCTTAATGTTCTTCTCACGTTCTGTGTGCAGGAAAAAATTGGGTGACACCAACAAAAACACTTCCCAGCTCTAGGTCTAGAATTAATATCCTGGTGTTGCAATTTGCAGCAACTTTCCAGCTTCAATAAGACCTAAGGATTTCAGGTTCTGAGTGATAACTTCCAGGTACAGCCTCCTCGAATACAAAGGACAGCAAGGACCGGCTCAACGAAACCAACTCACCTGACACCACCACGTCGACACCAGCAGTTTGCTTCCCCAACGAGTTTCTAGCAGCAACGCCATATTTGCCAGCATCTTCAGGCTGAGCTTCATCTATCTCGAGATAGTAGTCATTTCCTTCATTCCTGGTGCGAATGTGTCCGTCTGTGCGTTCCTCGTCGACAAGTTCACCATTTCTCTCCCACGTGACCGTAGGTTTCGGATGTCCAAGCAGAGTGCATTTTAAACATAATCTGAAAAAAAGCAATCAGTTGCAATTCTCGTTAAACTAATGGAGAAGCAAGATTTTTACATTTATTGTCAAATCTTTAAAGCTTTTGTCAATTAAACAAAATTTTTTCGGTGTTGCGTCATTTATGTTTTTCGTAAACTGTTAAAAGAAAACTTACTTTTCACCGACTGTTATGGTTTGAGGACGTGGTCTTAATATAAAACCGGGTCCCCTTCTTCGTTGAGGGCCGCCTCCTTTACTGGACGAAGGTTTCAATTTTGTTCCAAAGGGGGAGACATTTCCGGTCACTAGTCTCGAAGCAGCAGCTCGTTCAAGTTTGGGAGAAAGAGCAGGAGAATTGAGGTTGGAGGAGTTAGGGCTTGACATAATGCTGCCAGTGGAGGAGCGAGATGTATCTGCAATTGAAATTATGCTCTTGTAGGCTACATCGTAAACAACTTTTGTTCAAACCTGCTTCGGGTTACCAATAGCACTGGCACAAGACATTTCTACACAAACACTGCTACGAAGCAGGGGATAATGGTCATTCCGAAGCCACGATTGAACACGTGAGGTTGCGAGTCCAGCTCTGCGCTGCCATGCAGATAGCAGCACAAATCGCATTGGCAGATTTTTGTTTGCAGCTAAACCACGAATTACCGCGCGACGTCAACTCGACAATTCGCTACTTGCTCATCTGGCTCGCAGTGGAGTCGCGCGCATAGTTGAAATTCTAGAACCATCGTAATTCTCACGAGCTCAACCATGCACAAAAATTTTTGAGATTAGACTCATATTTACTTGTCTGGTCAAGTAAATGTTACCAAAGCTGCATGCAGCTTGACTGAGTTTAAGTTTGAGTTCAGCTGAGCTAGCCCAGACAAAATTGGTTGGTCGTCGGTAGTAAGTCAAATTTACTGGTTTCGAATTTTAATAACCCCGCAGCACTAAAAAAATTCACAGTTTGTCTACCGCAACATAATTTCTTGAAATCAAAGGTTTGAATCTCTCTAAAAATCAAACCAGATTAAAATCACTTGATGACAACGGACAAAGAACAAAATTCTTTTGATACTACGTCTAACGACGCATTACAGATGAAATTAGTTTAGCATTGTTATTTTATTCATTAGCTTTTGATTCGAGTGATGGATTAAAAATGCTGTACCACACCAGCCCACTACATTCTCATAGGTCACTATATTTCGAATAGCTCGTCGAAATAGAGCAGGAAAATTTGAAAATTGCTTTTTTGTAATCTGAAGGATAGCAGCAATTCTGACAAGAATGCCGCAAATTAATATATTTTTGCTTAGACAGGAACAATCATTTACGTGAAGAAAATTAAAGTACTTAAAATCCTGCATCAATAAACAGCAATAAAGGTTTTTCTTACCTTGAACTTGAAGTTGACTTGAGCAAGTTTCGGAGCCTAAAATATTGGTAGCAGTAAATTCGTATTTTCCGCTGTCCACACGATCCGCTCTCGTTATTACCAAGCTATGGTTTCCACAAACTTCCATAATCCGAATGCGCTTGGATTGGTTCAGTAGCCTACCATCCTGCAAACAGTAAATATTCAACTACAATTCCTTCGCTGCGACAGAGAGAGTTGAATATTGTCCCCGCCAAAGCGGTGCTCATTTGTCGCCAATAAAAGTCTAAACGCTTTATACGTAATCACACGGTTTCATTCTAAAAGAAACCCATCAACGCACAATTTACGCCAACAAAGCAACGTTTTATATCAACAATATTCATTTTCTTTTCCGCCGTTATTGTTAATAAACTGAATAACTATAGCCTGGTCGTAAAGCCTACATCAAATTTTTCGCAACATATATATGTATTTTGATCACCTTGTTGGCTGGTTCTCAGCTACATAGTATCAAGCACTGCTGGTTAGCTTTAAAAAACATAGAGAACCCTGTTTGAAAAAATGTTTTAGTGTCGATTTATTTATAGCATATCTTTATTGCAAGATTCAACTGAACAATACTTCATAAACAAGATGTTGGAAAAAATGCTGAAGAGTTAACGCACAACTTTTGATACCGCAATTTCACAATTTACAAGTCGCATATCGCTTAAACTTATTTGCAAAATCACCTACACACTTTTACTTTATTTTAATAAATATTCTTCTGATATGAAACTTCAGAGGTGATTGCTGCAAACGAGAAAATTTCACTTCCTAAACATGTCTTTCACTTCGAACTAAAACTTCACTCACATAATTTCTGGTTTCTAAAAGTATGTTTCAAACTGTGCTCCAAACTTGCCGCAAAGTGCAGCGCGTGCAAGCCCGCGCTTTGACGGAATGAAGTGATCGCAGCTCGCGACCGTAGTTCGCAAGCATCGGCTACGTCACAACGCTCGTTTGCTCCTTATAAGGAATCTTCCTCACAATAACTCGTTTCTTTATGGGGCCAAATACATTTTGCATCATTTTTGACGTCATCGCCTTTCATCTTAACCACGAGAAAAAGGCACTTTTGACGTGATTTAAGATTGCTAAAATGCTGCCATTAAATAAACAAGGGAGTGATGTCCAATATACAAGACTTCGGAACATATAAGGCGAAAGGAATGACTGTTACTTGAATCTGAACTTGAAAATTTAAAAACAAGACACGAAACTGCTAAAATGCTTCACAACAAGTTAATGTTGATGAAAGCATGCCCTGCATTTTTGCGACGTAAAAGGTACTGCTACGTCGCAAGCATGATGGTGCTAAGCGGTCTCACAAAACAGATAAGTGCAATAAATTCTCTGTCGAACAAACACAAAAACTTTTAATTGGTTTGTTTTAAGCTGCCACAGTGTTCGCGCTTCAACTTCAATTAATGCCTTCAGGCCGTCACAGGGCGCAGAGAAACACAAAAATTTTAATTAAACCTACGTCGAACGGCTGAGCAAAGAGTTTGTCATAATATTTATGGCGCACGGCAACCTTCTCACAAGTGCAGTGCATGGAGGTGCTGACGCAAGCGCAAAAACCTATCCGCACCGGTAATGGTGGACAATCAATGCGAAGAAACTTCCACCATCTTCAAATCTTAAAAGCAGCATCGCACATTGCCAGTCGTTAAATCTTATTCTCTTAAATTGCCTCAAATAGGCATTCGATAATTTATTGGAAAGTTACCAAGAGTTTAAGCTTGATGTATCTTAAATTTCTTCGTGATTGGTAGTTGGTCTTCGGTTTATTGTTCTTGCAAGGTCTTGTTATATTTTGCTAGATTGCTGCTGATAAATATAAAATATATTCGTGCCGTCATGAGTTGGAAACCAAAAATCCTCGCTTGCCGAGAAGCGGCGGCTTGTGATCTCCCTTTACTAAGCCACAACTACCCACAATGACTACTACAGTTCACAACCTCCGAACATAAGGGTCAATGCTCAAAACAAGTTTGCAACAGAACTGGGCGGCCTTAACTTCGAACTTCTGTCTTTTAAAACCAAAGCCGCAATCACCTCACCGTTGAGAAGCAATTATTAACTAGCAGCAGACTATTTGCTTATGTTGTCTTAGCTATTAACATCAATGAATTGTGTTGTGTACTAGGTTCATTTGTAAGTATGTAGACCTATCCGCAATAAATTGATTGCCATAATCCATTATCTACTTGGCAATGGTATGTCTAACGTTTTATGAGTAATAAAAAAGAAAAAATATAAAATAAATACACCACACATTAAACTCAATTAAAATCAGCAATACATACATTTAAAAGAAATAAAAGTGAGCAATGAAATTGTAATTGCAACTGTAATGGTTTCAAGAGCGTCAAGATTTCAAGAAATTGTTGTAGAGACCGGTTGTACAGGGTGGGCAAAGTCTTGTTAACCCCTGTAAAGCCAATTCAACATATATTGTGAAGTGAGCTTAATCTGATTTATTAGAAGGATTTTTAATCCATTTAAAAATTTATTTTGTAATATCACGCATTGCAACATGAGTGACATAAGTAATTACACTTTGGAAGAACGTATTGCAGCAAATGCCTCGGTCCAAAAAAGCCTCAAACAGGAAAGTCAAAGAAACAGGTTCTTGATGACTATCAGCAACGGTTTAGAAAAGAACCTGCACTAAAGTAAACGCTCTTGAGATAGGAACGCAACTTTTCCAAAGTGGGGCGTAAAGGATGCGCAAAGAATTAGCAGGCCATATTCAAGAGAAACTTAACATGGCCTAGAGCACTGGTTCTCAACCGGTGTGCCACAGCACGTAAGTCGGGTGGGCTACAGCACGCTTGCTGCGGACATTGCTGCTGGAGTAGAACCCAGAAAATTGTAGCTAAGCACAGGATCACCACATTTAGTGATCGTCTCTGGCGAGTTCAATGGTTTCGCAACAATTTGCATTGTTTATAGTTCGAGTCCTTGGGTCACGCCAACATTTACAGCGCAGTTTGCAACACTTATATTATTAACATCACTCCAATTCACAACGCTTGTTGCGGATATAAGCTTACTGCTTTATTTTAATTTGATATTTAAAAATATTTGTTTCAATCATGTTTACCAGCTATTAATACCTTGACGTAATTTTCACAAAATATTAAATACCGCTTCTCTAGTGCCAGCACGCATTCTTTACCAAAAAAATTTTCTAATCAACATTTTTTCATCACATCACGTATCATAAAATGATGACGACAGGATTCAGGAATCTGTTAATATTGTAAAATCTTTCGAATTCGCGTGCAGCCTGTTGTTGATATTTTGCTGATAATGTTTTCGTGGTGATGAAAAAAGCAGGCCATTGATGTGGCGCCAACAGTGGCTACGATTTCAGGCCATTTGAGGTCCGCTGCACTCTTTTTAACAATGATTAACTAAAGTCTATGCATCTCCACTGTAGTTCTTTTGCTGAACGCCAAGCAGGAGATATGTATCAGAGGACATCCTTTTTAAAATCTTTGGTGTCGTTCGACAAGGAAATTGAACCCAGGCCTATAGAGTGAAAGGCCATAGCGTCTGCGGGAGCCGGACAGCAACGCAAAAACTTAATACGCCAATCATAAAACTGTTTCTATGCAAGCAAATATAAGATCAAACTTCAACATTGATTCTGTGCTTCACTCTCAATTCATAGCCTGAGAATCACTTCCGCAATATCAGCTTGCATGAGACACCTGAATTACTCTTGACCTCACATCACACACTAAAGTTTACAACCGGTAATATTAATCAAGAACAGTCCTGGGGAGTTAAAATGGTTCTGGTCTCGATAAAAAATCTTGATGCAAAGTGCTACGGGAGGCAATCGATCAACAACCTCCGACTCTTGCAATAAGAACATAATCTACACCAAAATAAAATGTTACTCTTGCGTCGACAGTTATCAACGACACGTTCATAAGCCACATCAAAATTAACAAAATCCCAATAAATCATCAGTTGAACCTTTAACGGATGATGAAATGTAAATATTTTAAAAAGATGGTGATGACTTGACCAAAAAAGGCTTTGGTTGACGGCGATAAAAATATGCATTACGAAATTACTCTTATTGACATAAAATGCTAATCCTCATTCCAGTAATCAAGCATTTACAAAAATTAAATGACACATCCAGGTGAAATCAAACTGCTTGCTTTGCCAAGTTGTATAGGCTAGTTCAGTGACTCTCAACCACTGTGCCGCGGCACTTTTGTGTGCCGCGAAATTATAAAGTGTGCCACCAAATTTTAGATATATTTCGCATTAAAAGTACTTGTTATTAACTTGTAATTAATCCTTTAATAAACGTACTGTTATTTTCGTAGTACATAATATTTTATTTCGCATATTTAAAATTGGAGGAAAATTCGCTCCACTCATGCTACTTGACACTAACAACACAGGCACAGGCACCCTTATTGACACATTCAACACAGCAGTGATTGAGACGGCCAGTGAAGTTCTCGGCAAGAAATGGATTACCAAGAAGCCTTGGGTCACGCCAGACTTGTTAAAGCTATGTGATGAAAGGAGAGACCTCAAGAAGACCAAGTATGAAAGTGAGGAGGGAGCTCACAAGTATAGGCAGGCAGACAAGCAAGTCAAGATGAGAATGCTCAACGCAAATGAAGACTGGATAAGTGATCAGTGCAACGACATTGAACAAAACCTGGAAGCAAACAATGCCAAGGCATACCAAGTAGTGAAAGGACTAACCAGCAGCAAGCAGGGGCGGCTTAACACCATTCTCGACAAAAACGGGAAGTGTCTGACAGAGTCTAAAAACATCTTGAACAGGTGGACACAGTATACCGCAGATCTATACTCATATCGCACAACAGGCGACATAAAGAAGCTCAACACTTCTCTGACAACAGGCATAGATAACTTCCCGGTCCTTAGAGAAGAAGTGGAGGAAGCAGCGAAGTTCCTGAAGAAAGGAAGAGCAGCAGGCATTGACAACATCCCTGCAGAACTAGTGCCTGCGCGGGGGCAAGGCCATGATCGATTCGCTACATGTAATTTGCCAGAAGATCTGGGTGACAGGACAGTGGCCAACACAATGCGCCCAGTCTTTAATGATCACAGTGCCAATGAAAGGTAACCTACAGCAGTGCAACAACTACCGCACCATAAGCCTGATTTGTCATTATAGCAAAGTGATGCTTAGGATCATGGGTTTAAGACCCCAGGCAGAAGAAATTATAGCTGAAGAGCAGGCAGGATTCAGGACAGGACGCAGCACAGCTGAACAGATATTCAACCTCAGGATTCTGTGCGAGAGATATCTCCAACATCAACAAAATCTCTATCATGTATTTGTAGACTTCAAGAAGGTATTCGACAGAGTGTGGTATGCTGCACATTGGGGGGACAATGAACCACTACAATATCAACGCTTACACCATCCGCGTCATACGGAACCTCTACGACCAAACCAGCAGTGCCGTTTACCTCAACGGGGACATTGGAGAATGATTCCAAACCACAGTTGCGGTAAGACAAAGATGTCTGCTCTCACCGACTCTCTTCAATATTTTCCTTGAAAGAATTATGACGGATGCACTTGAAGAACACCAAGGAACAGTAAGCATCGGTGGCAAAACATTTACAAACCTGTGTTTTGCTGATGATATAGACGGACTTGCAGGCTCAGCACAAAAACTCGAGAACCTTGCTAGGCATCTAGACAGATCCTCCACAGCTTACGGCATGGAAATCAGTGCAAACAAAACAAAATTGATGACGAATAGTAATAATGGAAGAGAACGCGACATCACTGCCAACGGAGAAAAGCTTGAAACCGTGAAGAAATTCAAATGTCTCGGAGCAATGGTTTCAGATGAGGGGTCCAAGCCTGAAGTTATAGCTAGAATTGCAATGGCGGCGGCAACAACTGACTAAGTTGGACATCATTTGGAAGGACAAGGCCGTCAAACTCTCGTCAACGATAAGACTAATGCGTTCTCTGGTAAACTCGGTTTTTCTTTATGCGTATGAAACATGTACCCTAACAGCAGAGTTAGAGAAAAGGGTCCAGGCTTTAGAAATGAGATGTTTCAGGAGATTGCTCGGCATCTCATACAAAAACCACATCACCGACGAGGAAGTCAAAAACCGAATAAAGCAAGCTAGTGGTCCCTACGAAGATCTTCTCTCCACAATCAAACGGTGCAAACTGATATGGTTCGACCACGTGATATGAGGAGGGGGACTTGCAAAGACAGTTCTACAGGGAACAGTGAGAGGAGGAAGAAAGGGAAGACAAAATAATAGATGGGAAGACAACATCGCAGAATGGACTCGACAGAAGCTGAGCGAGGCAATCAGACACGCGGAAGACAGAGAAAAATGGAGAGAACTGGTTCATAGGTCATCTGCAGCGTCCAACGGCAATCGCCACGGGATAGATGAGATTTAAAATTATTTTCATAAACTATTTTACGCAGTGTGTTATAGGTAAGTAAACAATTTTTAAACTTATCTTTTTCTATGTGTGCCGCCAAATTTTGAAATCGTTAAGTGTGCCGCAACAAAAAAAAGGTTGAGAATCACTGGACTGGTTCATCAACTCAATAGCTCGGTTGCGGCTCAGCTTTTGCCTGGTCATGACAAAAATCACTTTTTTTCCGACCACAGCTTCGTGCTGTTGCTATCAAGTTAAATTAAAGTAATACAAGAGGCCAGCGTTGGTCACCAACTGCACTGAAGAGACCTGATATGTCAAAACAGTGTCACTGTCTGCAGTTTGCTAAGTTAAATTAAAGTCATCACATATTCGCGAATTTCCACAGGGCAAAAAATTGGGGCCAATATAGCATCTTACCTTACTCCACATTACAGATGGTCGAGGTCTGCCTTCGACCTTGCATTCGAATCGAACTTTCTCTCCTGCTTTTACATCCAATGATTGGAGGGTCTGGCTGAAGTGAGGGGGTCGATCACGCGACATCTCTCTTAAGTAATTTCCAGCTGAATCAGAAACCAAGGTTTTTAAAAAAGTGTGCAAGAATTAGACTTAAAATGAATTCAATTTAGAATTCCGCTTTGCTACGCAGTAACTTAGAGCAGCTAGATAATAGATCAAATAAAAACAAGACGTAGGCAAAGCACATTGAAGTCTAGTTTTGCGTTGCACTTTTGCTAAGATGGCTCAAACACAGCTTGAAGTCAAAATTTTTGTTCAGTTTGATTCTTGACACTACCGTAGTCACCGAAACGGGTTCAAAGAACACCTCTCTTTACCATAGATAGGGAAAATACCGGGTAAACTGAACAACCTCGTCAAAAAAACTCATACCAGCAAATATCAAATCAAAAGAACACGAAGATTTTCCAATTTTATTCGACGCGACGCATCGATACGTTCCCGCGTCGTCAGCGCAAAGATTTCGAATTTCAAGACTGTATTGGCCTGAAGTTGATCTTGCGATGTAGCGATTGTTGTGTGATATTATAGCAGAACCCTGAAAACCAAACGAATTTGATAAATAGCAATAAAATCAGAAAGTGACTTGGGCGAAATGAGCATTAGCTGTTCTTGGCACATTCTGGAGCGTGTGTGGCTTAAAACATGTTGTTGCTTTCGTGTTTCAACCGGGAATATTTTGTTCACGCTATTTCGTAGTAGCGAGGTTATTGCAGAGAGCACTTTGCTTGGGTAATGTTGCTGCCCGATCTATAGGCCTGCTGTTTCCCACAAGCAAAGAAATTGTCGTTGATTCCACAAACAATGGGCTAAGCAGGTTAATAAGACGATATGCACGCCCAAGTGTAAAAATTTATAGGAAATTGAGATGGAACACGATGCTAAAAAGGGTTCTGCGGAAAATAACTTTGCGTTCAATTTAAAGCGCTTGCTTTTTAGTCGGATAATCGCACTGTTTTGCGCTGTGCTGTGGTACAGTGAAAAATATACATGACTACTGATTCATTTCTTACTAGCCAGTCACGACTGAAGCAAGCTTCGCGTTTACCTTATAAGTAGATGGCACTGGAGAAACGATCAACGTGATAATATTTAGCGACTACAAGAGAAAAAGATTCAGACAAGTCGTGAAAATAAAACGTATTAATAGCCGCGTGGGCAGCCGTGCGGCCTTTGACGCTGAAGATAGCATAAGTTTTTACATAGAAATATTCAGAAAGTCTCTAGGTGCATTTGCACCTCAGTTATACATTTTGAAATTCTGATTAACATCGCCTTATATCAGGGGTGCACAAAATCCCGCCCGCAACTAGTCTCGTGACAGTTGTCTGCAACAAAATTCTAGATGTGAACGCTGATTTTGCCTTTTCATATACGGTAACCGTGACTGCACAATTGAAGCCCCCAAAAAATAGCTCTTCTGGGCCCGTCAAGACTTCACATTAATGAAGTGTGGCCCGAACCGTAAAAATTCACAATGTTAGCTACAGATCAACATAAGTATGCACAGCTTGAAGAGATAGTTTCTTTTGATACCACACAAGCCTTTAACGTAATGTAGTAATCAATTATTGATTACTTTATTTCGTGAATTGTCGTTTGATAGGTTTAGTGCTAACGATGGCCGAAGCTTGTCCAGCACAATTTAACTGAAGTAAATGAGACATTTATCACAAAATGGTTGCAGGAAACTTTGGCAGCAAATTAGAAAACAGGGAAAAGCTTTTCGTGAGGAACTCGTCGGTGTGGTATTGATGAATGCATTATGAGTAGTAAACGAGCTTTCAAAGCAATTGTAATATAACGTGGTGCAAATAAAATGTCATTATGATCATTTCAACATACCTGTTTGGCTACACTAAATGAACAACTCGAACCAGAACTAGAAATAACACCAAACTTAGCAGCAATCTATTCCTGCAACTTCATAAAACTTATATCATTTCAACTCCCTTGCTTTACTCAGAAGCAGCAACTGCATAGCAGCGCGTTTAGCAAAAACAAATTAATGTTTGGGCGGTAGGCTAATACCGAAATTACTGAAGTGTAACGAGGCGGACTCAGAGCTATTTACACGGCAGCAGACAAGACCTTGTTATTTTAAAATTGCGTTTTGCTCAATTTGGCTTCTTTAAACTTTCTTCTTCGCTATCCTGCTTCAAACTTAAAAGAAAATTAGACCCTGTGAAGTCATGGTGGGTTGGCCGGCGACTGCTTTCAAGTTGTTTTGTGGAAGTTCGCAAGCATTCAAATTGCAGTTTAAACAATCGACTGAGCATTCTAGATTACTAGAACGAAATTGTCATAATGAACTAGCGCTGTCCATTCCCAATGTTGACGTCATTGATTGGCGTAGAACCACATCTTTCTACTAGCAGCGTTATTTTAGCGATGATGTGACTTTTCACGCGTGATTTTCTGGTCAACACGTCGCAGTCATTTTAACTGATCGAAAGACACTAAACAAATGGAATATTCTCAAGTTGGTATCAATTCTAGCGCTGCGCATCAAGCTTACAAGATTAAAATATTTTGCATTCTTTATAATTTACCACGACATGGCAGTGATTCACTGATTGGTCGCTTGAGCTACCTGCATACGGACCACATTCCGCAAATAATTGAGCGAATATCCTTCGCTCAAATGCATTTAACAAATGAAGGATCATTCCACTAATACTCAAAGCATAAGCTACCTTTGGTATTGCTTCTAACGTTTAACGTCTTTAACCTGATCTCAGCCGTTTATTGAACTTCAATCATCATTCAGAAGCAACTGTACGTTAGCATAAATTCAGCGATTTTCGTAGGAGAAACGTAACGTGATGAAATATCGCATTACTGTGTACATATTAAATGAAGCCACATTGCTTCGGTTAGGTTCGGCTGCTTTTACTATCGCCCCGGGCTGGCTGCCATTGAAATATAATATCTGTTGCGGCTCACCAGTCCATCTTAAATTCTCGCTTTTGCATACTGAAGTGCTTTAAAAGATCAACTATTGAAAACATTGTTGCCACCAAGACTACAGTCTTTGAAACACCTTCATTTGCTGTCCTCTCAACATTAAACAATTGCTGACGCTGGTGCATTCCGCCGCTTCTCTACATTGAACGTTCGTTAAAGAACCACTTCATAGAGGGCATTATAAAACCAAGAGTCTCGCAAAAACGCCTCGACACTTTGCCTGGAAACAAATATTTGCTTTCGGATGGTTTTGTAGCAAAGGATAACGCAATGCTGGCGAAAAACAAAAAACGTGCTAAGTTTTTCCCTTCGCGTTGTTCAGTGAGCTATTGTTATTTTTCTAGACATCGCTCTCCAGACTAAACGTCCCTTGTATGAATAGCATTTTATGTTAAAGAAGGGCATTAATGGTGGCCTAGACTATTCAAACTTGTTCTGAATATCATCATCTGAAAATACTACCGGCCGAACAATTTTTTATTGAGTGGTTTTATATCAAATAGCTCTCCAACAGGCAGTGTGTTGTACAAACTCTGAAGTTTAAACCTTACATTAACCATGGTACGCAGGAAATCAACCTGATCAAAACGACTTAACGAGAAGTAGACTGGCATGCGTTGGCTGTTCGCTGATATTTTGTTTTGTTTTGTTTTGCTGCTTATTTTTTTGTATTACTTTACCAAACCGTTGTAAACGAATCTTAATCAGACTTAAGTTAGAATCAAACGGAGTCTTGCATAATTCTTATTCTGTTCCCAATCAAGTCACATTAGTTTGTATTTGGTGATACTGTTGGCTGTCCTCTGTTCCGAAGCATTCTTTGGTGCTATTTTCACAATTCCGTTCTAGTAGTCAATGATTCTATTTAACAATCGTGTTAAACAACTAGCTTCGCCAACTTTCGCTTAATTTTAAAGAACCATTTGCAGCAACCTCCCAGCTCTGCTCTGCACTCAAAGACAGCAGGATTTCGTTTAACGTCCAGCTACAAAGTTGTCTTACTTTCTTTTGAAGTTGTACTCTATTATTGTGTGTCTGAACCGTTACCTGCCTCTTGCATCTTTAAACTGCCTGAGAGAATCAAAAAGCGCTTCATGTAAGCCAGTTCCTTGCGGGTTTTAACAAAAAATGGAGTTTCTAACTGATAGCTGACCTTTTTCTAAACTATTTAAATCCTTCACGAAAACCTTTTATAAACGCCAAAATAGCTTCAGAACGCTTGCAGACTGCATGCTATGATGTCAAACATGATGTGCACTTACTGCCGTTACACGAAGCTGCCATAGGTTGATTGGTCGAGCTCTTTGCTGCCATAAGTGATGTCATTGGTCCTGTCGCCACATTTAGCGGACTTTCTTTTCATGCCTGTATCGCCTGGATCAGGGGCGCACAAACTGCAGCCTTGGGTAATAAATTGTACGGCGGTGCACACAGTGGCGTGCAGAGGTCTGGTGATGCCCGGGGCCAACTGCTTGATTGTATGTCCCCCTCCCGAACTGTCAAGTGCTCAAGAATGTGACAAAAACAGACACTTGAAATACGCAAAAGCCAGTGTTCAGTAGCGTAGCTAACCATTGGATATTGTGGATATATCCGAGGGCGGCATGTTGTTGAGGGCGGCAAAATGCAATAACTTTATTAGCAATTCTTTTTTTTATTGTGACGCACTGTGCTTTCTGTGAAGGCATAGATCGCTAGTTACTCTTCTGAAGTCATGTCGGCTGTATGCCTGGGCTCAGTAGAGTTTGTTTAGCCAATAGGTTTTGGGAAAAAAGTATTAAAGCTTTTACAGTTTTACGCAAGACTTAGTAGGCTGTAGCTCGGCTACAGTAAATTTGCTACTACAGTGTTGTTTAATATTGCAAATTGCAGATAAAAAATTTAGTTGCTAATTTTTTAAAGTTAATTAATTTACGTAAAGTTAACCTACCAATGAAAAGAGTAAAAGAAAGTGGAGCTTACATGTATAGTAATGCAAGAGGCTAGCAATGCACTTAGCAAAACTGCAGACAGACTGGCAGACCTTCCACCAAGTGGATCTAGTATAGATCCCGCAAGTGTGGCGGTCTAAGCTATGCTTTATTAAAAGCCTCTGACTTCTTGTTGGTCACCAACTGCACTGAAGAGACCTGATAGGTCGAAATAGTGTCACTGGGACGTCTGCGGTTTTGCAAAGTGAAGCTTGTTTCAGAACAAAAGAAAGGCAGGAAAGAAGAGCTGAAAAAGAATGAAGGAGCCATTTTGAAGTTGGTAAACATTTATTTACAGTCCTCACTCTCTTTAGCTAACGGAAGGGATGAGGTTAGCAGCTTTAGCAAATCTCTACCTCACACAGAAACGGAAGACACAGTTGAACTGGAGCAAAGAAATCAAGAAGTGATCACTGAAAGTATTTCTACGAACGAAATACTTATAGCTAAAGATAAAATTGATGATATCAAGGATGTAGCTACCTGTACTTGGCCAGAAGGGATAACTCATTACATCAAAGTTGATATGGTCAACGCAGGACCTGAAAGATATCAGAATAAAGAAGGACCGTTCAAGCTAGCGATTAGAGTACGGTAATTAAAGAAGGAGACAAAAAGAAGGAATCGTTAAGCTTTTTGAGTAAGAAGTGGTTCTATAAGATGTTAAAAAACGGTGATGAAGTTCTTAAATTATGGTTGCTTTATTCAAATAGCCATTCAGGATTATATTGTTTCTGTTGCAAGTTGTTTCAATCAAGAAATGACAATTCTCAATTCGTTTCCAAACCCTTTTTTAATTTCTGGCATCTAAATCCATGTATTTTAAATCATGAAAATTCAAAAATTCACCAGCAATGTTTTGATAAATGAAAGGAGCTTCAACAATTGATAAAGAAATGCAAGATTTCAAGGATAAGGAAAAAAATAAATGGAGAAAAATCCAGCATAGTGTAGTTGAAGTCATAAAGTTTCTATGTAAGCAAAATCTTCCTTTACGTTGCCATCGTGAAGGCTCTACTCAAGATACCAGGGGAATTTTCTTGAAACTTTAAAATTGCTTGCAAAATATAATGCAGTCATTAAGGAACATCATTCAGTTATCCAACTTTCTAGCAAGGGCGTGACAACGTACCTTTCACCAACAATCCAAAATAAGTTATTTGAGCTTTTTGGAAAAAAGGTAAAACATCTCGTTCTGGAGAAAATAAAGGCAGCAAAATATTTTTTCATTTTACTCGATAGTACTCCCTACGTCTCTCATATTGATCAAATTGCTCTTATTGTTAGATACGTAAAAGTTGACAGCAGTGAGGTACAAATAAAAGAGTCATTCCTAAATTTCTTTCCATTGCACAGAAAAAACGCAGATGAAATTACTAAGTCTATTCTCGATGAGCTTCAGCAAAATGGTTTGGACATAATGATGTGCAGAGATCAAGCATACGACAATGCTTCCACCATGGCTGGAATCCGTTCTGCAGTACAATGCCGAATAAAACAAGTTAATTCTAAAGCAGTATTTATTCCATATGCTAATCATTCGCTTAACCTCGCAGACATTCACACAGTGGCATTGTCGGAACATTCTGCAACATTTTTTGCTGTTGTGGAAAGGTTTTACTCAAAGATGGGAAGGGTTACTTAAGCATGTACCAATTGTGGTAAAAAGAGAAATTGATACTCGATGGAGTGCGCACTACGAAGCTGTGAAAGCCCTTCCGCATTGTTTCCTTGATGTAGTGAGTGCATTAAACGAGCCATGTAATCAAAATGAAAATATTGATACACGAGAACAAGCTCGTGGCATATTGGAAGCAATTCAGCGATTTTCCTTTGTTTCTTTTTTACAATTTTGGATGGAAGTTCTAAGAAAATCTTATGATACCTAAAAATATTTACAGCGAAGAGGTTTGTCACTAGAACTTTGGTGCGGTGATTGAATCCCTTGCATAAACATTTTCCAAATTTAAACAAAAATTTTAAATGCCAGGTTTCAAGATTGACTAAAAATGGTTGAACCACTCAGATATAATCGCGAAATTTGTTTCCTTGAAAGCACATGCTTCTCCACCAACGTAGCACCAATGACGTTTTGATACAACCCGTAAAGAATATTCGCAAGCTCTCCTTGAAATTGGCTCAAGTAGAAAGGTCGCTTCGCTTGGACGATTTTTAGCGACTTGTTTTTAAGAGACGCGCTTCATGCTGACAGCAGAGGAATCGATGTAGAACGACTACTGAGCTTGGTACGCCCTCTAACTGGAATTAAATATCTACCATATTCGTTTCGAAGGCTGTTCTGTTTCTAGCGAAAATTTAATCGCAATTCAAATTTCGTTCTCTTTCTCAACACCTTCTTAGCTTTGTAATCTCGTTTACAGCAATGATTCAGCTTTCCTTTTTGATTGAAAGCTTATGCAAAAAGCTTTGAGAGCATCAGCTGACACCCTAAACTGCCTTGTCACTTGAAAGGCAAGTGAGACAGTTACCTTAGGCTCCTTTTTTGAGAAGGTCCCCATTGTGGTTTTACAAATTGTCTGAACATGACATAAATTATGCAGCCCAAGTGCTTAGTCAGAGGTGCAATGACTTTAATTTGATCATTAGTTTGAATCTAATGTAAGACATCTTGTTAATAGTCTCGAGGTCACTTTTCTAGGAATAAAACTCAAGTTGATACATTGACCAGGCTTGTTGAACCTCATTTATTTAAAAGTTGGGCAAGTAGGCTTGACTGTGTCAGTGTTGGTTTTAACTTTACTGCTACACAGACATATTCTTTCATTTATGTTTTCGAGATAGAATTGTCTCTTGTGCTTTATTTGATGTGCAAGTCAATAGTAGAGAGCCAAGATTTGGCATCCACTAAAAGCCCATTGGGGTTTTTGCCTCGTACTATAATAGCTGGCTGGTCGCTCAAGGAACTCTTGTGAAATCTTCCCCCAGATCTCTAAATTCTTAAATCAACCGCAGGTGAAAAGTCGTGGCTTTCAAGCAGATCGAAGTGTTCCTGCGTTGAAAAGATTAAGTTTGTATCACAAAAAATTCTTCGAGAATGGTTGGACAAATTCGGCCCACGGAACAGGCGTGGTCAAACGAAAGTAATCCATGAACGAATTCTTATCAGCAACACATCGAGCTTGGCCAATCTTGGCTTTGCTGTTTAGCGGAGGCAGTGTATGTTGAGGTTGAATATCATCGCTATTCCACGGGAGAGACGCAACGCGAACATACAACCCGGCGTCCCTCATCAAATCGCTTTGAATCTTTCAAAACGATATCTTCATACCAGTATATTTACGCTTGGCCCAATTAAAAGGTTTAAGAAAAAAATGTGATACAGGCAATATCTTGCTCACGACAAGTCAGTTCACGTTAAGACGAGTTTAATTTTATTATTATGACGCGTTTTCCTATTCTTTACTGATTCGAGTGTATTCTTTTTTAGTTAGTAATCTTTTAAAGCGTGTTGTCACAACTTGAAACCCGAATTAATGCGGTGAGTCATCTCGCTTCTGAGGACATCCACAGGACGCAAGGTTTAAGCTTGTGGTTCTCATAAGCAAATGCCGAACACGCAGAAATTTGAAACAGCGGGTTCTAGTTTCTCTAATTTAGAATGCCGAACGCATGATTATTGTAGGTGAGTTGGGGCGCATTATTCAAAAATGTTAGCGAGTTCGGCACCAGCTAAGCAATGAAGCGTTTTCATTGGTGGTTGAAAAAATCACGTGACAAAACGAGACAGAGGTTACTACTTTTTTTCTTGTTGATGTAAAATAATTGATGATGGTTTGCTGCTAGACCATATCTATCAAAACTGAAAAGGGCATAATCTATCAAAACTGAAAAGGACATAATAAAGACATTGCTATCAAGTAAAAAATACATTCGAATAATACCTTGGGCTTGATTTAACCAAATTGTATAAATTTATGATTAAGTTTATAATCTTCTTATTTAAAGAAACTCGTCCAAAATGCTTTAAAGAAACTCGTTCAAAATGCTTAGCCTACTTGCTTTATTGTAGAAGCGGTTTAATGTTACTAATTACTGGTGTTATGTTTAATAAGTCAGGAAGCATTTTCATTGGCTGGTTTATATAAATAAAACCACCTGAAAAACAAGAAAACTGAAAACATTAATTTGTAAAATGTGACAAAGGCAGGTATTTTCTTTTTGCCGCAGACCGACAGAGATGTTATGTGGTAATACAAATGATGTATGTTTTGGGCTATTGCAAATGATGTTGTTCATGATGCCTTTCAGATACTTGAAATTTATAACATATTGGTACAGCACCGTGTTAAAAGATCACATCTAGATGAATAATGTGCAGGGTGTATAAATGAAATCAAATTTAAAATGAATGAAGTAGTTACTTTGGTTCAACAAATTACTGGTGTCTGCATGATTGAAGAATCAAATGAACAAGTTATTTTTCGTCTAAAGGCTTTTGATGAAACCGAATGGAATAAATGGCTTGAAATGTATTGTGAGCTAAGTGCTACAAGTTGGAACCTGTATCAAACTTATCCCAATCTCAAACGGTACAAATTTCGAAAGCGCTACATCTGCCACCACCACCAACAATCCAATCGCTCACAGAGCACTGGTTGGAAGATTGATACTAGGTAAATATAAAGTTACAAGTGTCAAAGATATAATTGCCGTGGCCATGTGCTTTGTCAGTGGTTCTTTTAGATACTACATGTCCTTGTGGTGTCCAATGATGGGTGCAATGACGGTTTAGGGTTACTTTACAACACTGGGCTGCCACTTTTCCACTAGCCTAATTCAATTAGGTTGACGCCGCGAACCTGAATTGCCGTTCGCGCCGTACCTCCATCCCAAGGAGGAGGGGTAAACCAATTACTCTCTCTTGGCTTAAATTTAAATAAATTTTAAAATAAACAGACTAAGCGAGAGTAAACATTTCTCTGCAATATCATCCAACTTTTTCTTGACGGATTTGCTCCACCGCTCAAGACGCTTCATCCTCCCTCTTTTTCTCTTTCATTCTTTCTCCAAAAAACTTCACTCAGAAAGGGCTTTAACTGTTACCGCTCTTTCCGACACTCTACAAGTTATCAAACTACAAACACTTCTCATCTCATTCTATCCCCTAATTACTGCAATTGCTCTGTGCCGACTCAATCTCACTAAGACCTCTAGTTATGGCCTTGAGTTTCTGGCTTCTGAGTTGCCTTTTGCCATGCCCCCTTTTCCAGGTTAAAAAGAGTATTAAGTAGGTAAATCAAAGAAAAAAGTCCCCAAGAGAACCTGAAAAGTCTTGCATGCTGATATCTTTATTCTTCTGTCCTCGTGAAGGCACTTCATGACAATATTTTTAGCTGGAAAATTGAGATAGAAATGCATTGCTTCAACAGTTTTGATCGCTTTAAAGCAACTTCGAGCGCTATCATAACCAGTGCTAAGGCTTTCCCAATAATAGACATTAAGGAATATAGGTATAACTTAGCATACTTGACCTAAATACAAATATTACATTAAAATAATGACCAGACCTACCCACAAGCACCAAAAGCTTCCGAGAAAGCGATTTATTTTATGAAACTACAACACATTCAACGCAATGTGGCATTCACTTAGCAATACTTTTGGTGTTTTTTTTGTGCCTAAAGGAGCAATTCCCCCTTAGCAAGCCGTTACGCCGACAGCTAACGGCTCTTGGTGGTGCACGAATTCTGTCGCTATTAACAAATGCTTTTCGACCAATGCATTAATTGTATGGATAATCATAGAAAGTAACATACACAATGAAACATAAATGAATATAATGAAACATAACTTAGAGAAACGTAATGACAATTTTGCTTGCTTAAGCTAAAAGTGTATTGTTTCTGCAATATTGATCACTGCAAAGTGGCTCTGAGAACTAGTATAGCTTACATGGTTTTTCCAATACCCGGTAGAACGAATGAAAAATTCAAACTCTTACGACTCTATTGTAAGTAATCATCAGGCCGACTAAAAACTATCAAAAACTTAAATCCAAGCGTTTACTTAAAGAAATACGATTGAAAAAGTTAAAGCGATGTGGCATTTGGTTGGTTTATGCCAATACAGTAGACGCCGCTTGATATGACCACCTTGGGACCATGCCATTTTGGTCATAATATCCGAATGGTCATAAAAACCAAAACCGCCATAACCGCATCTGAATCGACGCCGTAAATTCCGGACCGTATCAAATTGGTCATAATAAGCGGCTGGCAATATTAGCGGTTAAATTCCTCTTTCTTTTTCTCTGTGATTTTGGCAATGCTTTAGGTGGTCTTTCTTTGCCTAAAGGGTCTGCGGCAAAAAGAAAATACATGCCAGTGTTCCCTTTAAACGCAAAAAAAGTGCGAATTTTTGAAATTATATCCGGCGGATTCGCAGTTAAAATTCAACAGTGCATAAAAAAAGTCCGGCGGTTTTTGGTTAAGTTATTCAGTTTGTTGAAATTTTTGCCATTTTGTTAGTAAAATTTTCAACCGACTGTTTGATGCATGGGAGGCAATCAAAAGGAATCCAAGTTAAGACCGTTGCTTTTTTAGAGCAGTGCAACGTCTTACGAAAACATCGCGCGGCTGTGACGGCGACTTAAAATATCGCGCACGCTATTGCCACACTTTCTTTGTGTTACAAATTACCCATCAAACAATCAACCTAAAAACCAAAAAAATTTTTTTCTCTTTACTTTTTTCCAGCCGATTTCAATAGTAGTTTAAGACCAGTAATAGCAAGCAGCTCTCAAAACTTCAGGTTTTACACAAGACATCACTTTTCAAGGATGACTGTATGGGATTTGAAAAAACTGCCGTTCACAACTGATCCTTCCAAAACTGTTTTGATTTAACAACAAAACCAGTCTGGTTTGCCACAGTAAAGAAAAATTACTAAAAAGTCAAAACTAACAGAAATTCATGCATTGCGTAAAAAACAACTTTCGCTAAAGTGTAATTGTGCACGCACGGCTATTGCAGTCTTTTACATCTACCTGTACATAGTGACGCCGGGTAAAGTAGGTGGAGTCCCCTGAAAATTTTTCCGGGGACAGCAGTCCCATCGCAAATGCAATAAAATTTTGTGGTTTTAAATGCAGAATATACCAAAATATTTTTTGCAGTAAGCGCCTCTCAGTGAAACCCTGCAGTTTTACGTGTAGTTACAAATATCACTTCAAATTTTTACTACACTTATAAGCTGGGATTGCCAAACTCGCGAATATTGGCGTCAACGAATTTTTCTTTTTCCTTCAGACAATTTTCCAATGCTTTGCTTTTCACAAAGATAAAATTTTACCTATCAAATATTTGTGACCTCTTTTCACGGATTCGGTAAATGATTAGTTACTACTTAAAAAAAACGAAAGAAATATTAGCGAGCTATGTTGCGCGACTATTAACGAGTGTTCTACAAACAAGCTTCAGAAGTGCCTCAAACTTACCATTACTATCGCCACAATACCTAGCTAATCATTTTTGGCTAGATTGGAAGATTCGCTGTTTTTTGCATCTGGGACAAAACTTTCTAAAAATTAACCCATTTGTTTTCCTGCATGGTTTGTGAAATGAGTTGACGAGACTTAGGAGACATTTGTCATCGCCAATCAATAACATTGCTTTGCGAAATACGCTTAAAGAAAAAAATTAGACCCACATATAACTAAAACAATCAATTATCTTCTTTGAAGTTGCGCGGCTTTGGTCATTTTAGATCGAAAGTTTACTTGCAATTGCAGAGCCTTGTAGTTTAATCGACTGCGATAGAGAAATGTGAGTTGTTTAATTATTTACTATAATCAAGCAACAATTAAAGTTGGCGGGTAATTTTTGTTCTTGTGTCATAATCGCGGTAACCCACCTAACATCCCATTATTTCCCGAAAGTCCTATTTCTCATGTTCATGTACGGTGTCGGCAAAGGATTAATTTCATTTACGCACATTGTTTACCTGCCATTCTAAAACGCTGACGAATGGCTATTGCAAAGGCCGTGGAGTTTGAGAGACCAAATTTAACCTAATTTATCTTACTAAAGAGAAATAGCGCGGTATTTCGCCGCCGCTTTTTTGTAACCGATAAGCTACCTGTTTGTGAACGTTTTAGGGCTGACATAATCATTCCAATTATTACGTTACCAAAGCGCATTGTCACAGTTTCGCCTCTCCTTTCCCCGCAAATTATAAAAACTCGGCGCTTACGCCCATACAATTGTTGTTCGGATTTGTTTTTAGGTCATCTTCGAAGGTCTTGGAGACGCAGTAAACTCGAGTCCATGCTGCGAAAGAAGTAGCAGAGTAAACAAGATGCAACTCGCAAGCTGGCGTGTTGATAGGATTAAAAAATAAAGATCATTCGTGACAGATGAAGGCCATCAGTGATTTTCAACGGTGGATCATGGTTTTTACTGGGTCAGCACTTTAATTAGCCTTCATATTGAGTGAAATTGGAAAAAAATTTCTTGACTTGTATATATATACTGTATATATATTATTTGGACAACACCCTTGAAATTTACTATAAAAACTTTTTTGAGGTCGCTCGGTAATAATGAGAAAAAATATACCCGGGGCACATGCTTTCGTGCATTTTGCAATTGGGCCACATGCCAAAAACGGTTGGCAATCACTGAACTAGATAAGAGTGTCATAATCGAACAAAATACGTCTGAGCGAAAAACAAAAGGTGCCGTTATACACTAACTAACGTTATGGGTAAACTTTACGGTATGCAACATTAGCTTAGCATACACATTGAATAAATAGCAGTAGGCTACCGCAAATATCTATTTTTACACCTTCAAAATATGTTACTAAAGCTGGTGTAAGGGTTTGTTCAGAAATGTCCGGCGTTTTTCGTACATTTGCCAGCAACTTCGCACATCGGCGCCTACGCACAAACTAAAATCTTTGTGGGAACACTGATACATGCCTTTGTCACATTTTACAAATTAATGTTTTCAGTTTTCTTGTTTTTCAGGTGGTTTTATTTATATAAACCAGCCAATGAAAATGCTTCCTGACTTATTAAACATAACACCAGTAATTAGTAACATTAAACCGCTTCTACAATAAAGCAAGTAGGCTAAGCATTTTGGACGAGTTTCTTTAAATAAGAAGATTATAAACTTAATCATAAATTTATATAATTTGGTTAAATCAAGCCCAAGGTATTATTCGAATGTATTTTTTACTTGATAGCAATGCCAATTTATTTATGTCCTTTTCAGTTTTGATAGATATGGTCTAGCAACAAACCATCATCAATTATTTTACATCAATAGTTTAAACTCACTCCGATTTATAATCTATTCAGAGCATATGTGATAAAACCAGTCGTTCGTTGCACGCATCTAAAACAATGCAATCCTCTAGCAACACCACTGCTTATTTGATTTTGATATACAATGAAAGGGTCAAACGCTGATTTGACATTCTAGAATCTAGACGACGTTTGAGCTCTTACCTTTTTTGACATGCACCAGCAGGCTTAGAATTTACTCTTTATTGGCAAGACCAGGAGCCGGCAACCTGCGGCTCTTTCCTCCTTACACTGCGGCTCAGAGTGGCTTGGGAAAAAATTACTTTTAAAAAAGTATTTACGTGTATTTTATTTGTGTTATATATTTTTATTTCTAGCCGCTAGACCTACATAATGAAATTAAAACTATTTTTTACTTAAATTTAAATCCTATGCATCAAAGATATTCCTCATACTTTATTGTAGCTAATCACAAGTTGTGCCATTTACACTAACATCACGTGACATGCTTCTCAGACGATAGTCAAAACTTAATGGCTGCAGATGGCTTTTGTAAAACAGCGAAAAAAGTAGTAACCTCTGTCTCGTTTTGTCACGTGATTTCAACCACCAATGAAAACGCTTCATTGCTTAGATGGTGCCGAACTCGCTAACATTTTCAAATAATGCTTTGCATTGGTTATTTTTTTCGTAATTCTAGTTTTTGCCATGAATTTTCATAACTATACAGCGTTCTCTAGCGGAAAGATTAAGCTAGCGTTCTGGCAGGTCACGCTTGGTTGCTCTGTGCTATCAATCCTTTGTTGCGCGAATATTTGACCCAAGTTTAAAATATTGCTTCCACACATGTTAACAAGAATTTTGCTTGCCGATCGAAGCAATCCCCTCACCTTAAACCACTCCACCGATACAGCGGGGTGGCCAAGCAGTTGACACTCGAAACTCGCACTTTCTCCTTCGTTGATCACAGTGGGTTGAGGAACAACAATAAACTCAGGCGACTTCTCTGTTCGTCCGTTTATGACATCACAAACATCAAAAACATCAGAAGCTGAAATTTAAAAATTATTGATCTTTATTTTGACGACACTAGATGTCGCTTGGTGCAAGAACATCACGACGGCAAATAATTTGCTAAATATTTCAACCTGCAAGCAAGCTCATTTATCCTAGCTCATCATTGGTACACTTATCAATGGTAATAGGTCAAATCTAGAACTAACTGGTACGAATGGCATTTATTTTTTTGAAGTTCATCTGTTTACGTGATAAGGTTCTCAATTTTAAAGTGCTGGCTACTCGGCAAGCTCAGCATGGAAAGCCAACAACAACAAATTGATTCAAATTTGCAGGTCATTTTCAGTATCTTTTGGGTTTCAAAATCAAACTGACATATTTCTGTGAGCAGCCCAAGCTTTACTTTTGCTTCTATTATCGCTTTAGAATCTTTATCAGCTCATCCTTTCAGCCTTCAATCGGCATTTTGCATTACCTGTACTGTAAATCAACGGGCGATTGTTTTGAATGAGAAAAAAGCGAAGTCAGCAGAGTGGCGTCATCAGTGTAATCATATATTCAAACGATTGTGACCGATCAATAGTTTGTATAGTTTGATGTGTGTTGTCATGCATTGTATCATTTTCACAACAAAATTTGTTTTTTTGGAAAACCAAATCGACCATTTCTCAGAAATCGGTGCACTTTTACTTCCTCTAACGCCCTATTACACTCGCGCCGCGAAAGTGAAAAATTGTGATTTCAGGTGGGTCGCAAAGCAGTAGTTTTGCTTGCTCACTTGCGTTGTTGCTTGCAAGATGAAGAAATGGATTGAAATGTTGACGAAGATGAAGTGGAGATGGAATTGAAACCTTGGTGAGTATGAAGTGGAGGTAGAATCAAATCATTCGTGAGAAAGAAGAAGAGATGGAATTGCATTGTATGTGAATATGAAGTGGAGGTGGGATTAAATCATTGGACAGGATGCAATGGAGGTGAAATTTACCTATGAAGCACTACCGGCCCTCCGATCATCGCCACGAAACTTTTTCTCTTTTTGTTGGTTATTGTCACGACCCCCAAACTGACAAGCTATCAAATTCTTTTCCTCCATATTCTATAGGAGTACAACAATCGGAACTCGCGTAGTTTCAAAACAACCTTCAATGCTTTTTTGATAGCGGATAAGAACGCAATTAGCTTAAAAATTGTCATTTATTCTGGCTATCTATAAGCAAATGGAGACAAACTCTCTCCTATCACTGGTTGGCCAAAGAAGGTACGGTATGTTATATTCACTACTTATAACTGCCTTAGCCATGAATCAAGAACATTTTATCAGGTGCCCCGTCTCCATGCAGTGAGGATTACACGATAAATTGAAAAACGCTTTCTTTGTGCTTCTATGCGAAGGTAACAAGAATAACAAATGTTTTCGAGATCATGAATATATGTTATAGTTGAGGTCTTATCTAACGAGGAATCCTAAATTACTTAAGCATTTTAGCCATTGTAGCTTATGCGGTTCTCGTTTACGTTGATGCTCTGATGAGACCTTATAAATCAAAACAGGCATGTTGGCATCTGTCATTTACTACAACTACTTCTAAATGACATGCTGTGATAGTAACTGAGATGAACAATTTTTCATTTAATGTTCATTCCTTGTAGATACCAATGGGTAAAAAACAGGAATGTGGAAGCTGGAAGCGGAAGCGCGAAAAATCTACCGCTTTTGCTTCCACATAGGTCATTCGACTTGAAGAGTAACTAGGCGAAAAAGTTTTGTCCCTTTCCCGATGTGGATTAAACGGTGAAGTTGCACTACAAGTTTGACTGAACGTGCGATATCAGTAACGCGAGAGAACGAGAAAAACTAGCATCACATTTTGTATCGATTACGGGTAAGAAAAAAAGGTAGTTTGGACAATGAAACGTAGCCAATAAAATGATGATTTGATTAAACTTAACTGACCTTGGTTAGGGGAATGAAAACGTTGAAAAGCAAATTACTCACGACGAAAACATTTTCATCATTCTACATCAGTGCTCTTCAATAGGGGTTCCACAAAACGTGTAGGTGTGTTCCGCGAGTTTAAAGGGTTCCGTGAGGGGACTGTGAAGATTCTTTGTTTATTAGTAGTATTTATTTTTTATTTCAGTATATTGATATCTTATATGTAGTCGTGTTCCGTGTATATAAATAGTTAGTAATGGAATCTTGTGACAGCAAGTTGCAGATTGTGATGTAATCCTATTTTTAACTTTAAGAACGTCTGAATTTGCCAACTCCGTTTGTTACGTAATAGTGCGTTTGTAATTTTAATTTTGCTCGCCTTATATCAGTGGTTCCCAACCAGGGGTCCGTGAAAAGCTTGCTGGGGGTCCGCGAGTGCATTGGAATTTGACAAAATTAATTAACAATATTCAAAATCAAGATAAGCAATAGGCAAAATTAATCAACAACCGCTCCGAGGCTGCATTTTCGGCTCTTGTTACTATAAAAACGAAACAGAGAAATCGTTTGGACGTTCAATATGATATGCCTGTAGCTTTATCAAAGACCCAACCACAGTTCAGTGTTTTGGTGCAAAAAAGACAACAACAGGCTTCTCATTAAATTGCACCAGTGCACCTGTATTCGTTTGAAGTTACTTTTTTGATGGTTCTGGAACGTAAATAAAATGTTATGATTGAGCAATTTGTAATTTAATTTTACGTGCAATACTGCATTTAAAGTTCGCTAGCATTTGTAAAAGTAGTTTACCAAATTATTTGTTTAGGGTTGGTTTTAAAAATGTAGGGGTCCGTAAGCTAGATAATTATTTGAAAGGGGTCCGTGACTAAAAAAGGTTGGGAACTACTGCCATATATGAATACGACCGAAATTTCGTACTACGCTATTCAGAAGGATCAGACTACATTCAACACGAATTCAAATATCTAAGAAAAAACAAACACAGAGTAGTTCGGAACAATTAGTTTAAGCCAAGTAGGTAAAGTAAGAGCAATATATAGATAAGTTTTTGTCTTTTGTTCTACAGCGCCACACTAGCAATTCGATGTAGGAGCAAGGCCCCATTTGTGCATGGACGACTGAAAACACCCAACACCAGCACGCAAGCGGTTGAGCCTGACCCATGATGATCTGGGCAGGCCCATCCCCATTGGCCTAGTGCTTGTCCTAGGAATGAAAGCACGGAGATCAGATGAACACTCCGAGTATTCCGTGCTCCATTTAAAGTCAGTCCATTGAGCTGCACGAATATACAATTTAGTTAGATCTTGCAGTAACTTCCGTGCAGCGGGCACAAAGGGGCGTCTGGATTTTAGTCTCTCTCTGTAGCCGTCTGGGAACCCAGCCAATAATTCAAGGAGAATATGGTCAGGGTCCAAACTGCCACGATATGCCAGGGAGAGCGTTGCTCCTAATCGGCGAAGCTCAGCCGGCTGGATACCTGCGAGGACGGGTAGATAGTCTGTTGGAGTTGGAGACGCAGGCATCCAGTGACAATGCGCAATGCGTCGTTGAGAACACTATCGATGAGGCGAGTGTGTGCACTGCGACACCAAACTGGTGCACAGTACTCCGCAGTGGAGTAGACCAGAGATAGGGGTGGCTGTACGCAGTGTTTTAGCTCCAGCGCCGCAACCTGAGCCTGCAAGTCGTCTCATCAGTGCAACGCGCGTTGTTAGTTTTTTGCGCAATGCCTCACGGTGGTGACGAAACGTGAGTGATCTGTCCAGTTTAACTCCAAGATAGGCAGGGACTGGACAGAATGGCAGGCGTTTGCCATTGTTGTAGACATTAAGCTCACGTTTGGCCTCTCTGTTGTTCAGGTGAAAGGCCGTCGTCACCGTTTTAGTGTGGCTGAGCTGTAGCCTCCAAGTCTGAAGATATGTTGAGATTGTAGTCTTGTCTTGGCTTAAGACCCCCTTCAGGTCCTTCCAGTCATCAGAAGAGTATAACAGTGCCAGATCATCGGCATAAGCATACCTTCTGGAAACCTTTGAAGGAAGATCGTACACATAGATATTGAAAAGAAGGGGTGCCAAGACCGATCCCTGTGGGACGCCGTTTTTCAGACGTCGCAACCTGCTTCGCTTGCTGTCACCGGTGGTAAAGGTGAAACTTCTATTCCGGACAAGTTCCATGATCATACGAACCATGTGCTTATCCGGGAGAAGTCTCAGCAGCTTGCAGGTGAGGCCACGATGCCAGACAGTGTCATATGCAGCTGTCAGATCTACAAACACGGCACCGGCCTTCTTTTTTGCCTCGAAAGAATCCTCGATGTTTTGTATTAGTAAAACAACTTGATCCACTGTCGATTTACCGTATCGAAACCCAGCCTGCTCGCCTGGGAGCAGGGGGTCGAAAATAGGTTCAATGCGAGCGTAGATCAGTCGTTCGAGGATCTTGTAGGGAACACAGAGCAAGGAGATGGGACGATAGCTCTTTGGGTCCTCTACAGGTTTCTTTGGCTTTGGGATCGCAACTACAAGTGCTCTTCTCCAGACTTTGGGAATTTTGAGTTGGCGCAAGCAGGAAGAGAGGAAGCCACGTAACCAGGACTTCAAAGCAGTTCCAGCATGGATTATAAGCTCCGGACAAATAGAGTCGGGCGCGGAGCTTTCCCTGGCTCAACATGTTGGAGAGCGGCAGCGAATTCTCTGGACGAGAAGTCGCCAGAAAGATTCACTGGAGATGGTATCAAAGCCCTCCAATGGTTAGACACTTCTTGAGAAATGAGTCGAGACGACTCACGATCAACACCCTCGTATTTCCCGTTTCTTACCAGCTGAGCAGCAATGGCGTTAGCTGAAACGGGACAGTTACGGGGGCTGTGTCGCGACCTGCCAGTAAGGTTGTTAATTGTGCTCCATGCTTTTCTGCTTGAGTGTGAGAAGTCGATGTTTCGGACTGCCTCCGACCATCGGTCTCTGCGTTTCTTTTCAAGCCAAGTTATTAGGGCTGTAGCAGCCCTGCTTGACTGGTCTCCAGCAGGAGACTGCAGAAACGTTTGGTAGAGGGCCTCACACTTAGCGTCCCAGCAAGGTATGTAGGTGTTACAACAACCGCGTGGGATAGCTTTCTTGGCTGCTTTGCCAATGGTATTGCAAAGGTCCTGGTAGGCCTGATCCACATTTGTTGAATCAGGTGATGGCAAATTCCTTGCAAGCTTGTTTGTCAAGGAGTTATAGTGGCTCCAGTTGGCCTTGCGGAAGTTCCATCGCTTTATAGGCCTTCCTGGTACTGGGAGGGAAAGCCTTGGTGGCGTTATAAGCGAAGGTCAATGTTGTGACCTAGAAAACTTTTCCAAGACACGTCTGTAAGGCAAGCGACTATCAGGACCGACGGTGGTAAAGGCAAGATCCGGGTTAGTGCCAGTGTTCCAGCGCCCAGAATGAAAGCTAGGTTCATCCTTGGGATCGTAAGGAAGGGCAAGATTATTGGAGCTTGCCCAGGCCAGTAGGCAGTCTCCATTCGCGCTGTTGGTGTTATAACCCCAGTCGACATGGGGACAGTTGAAGTCACCCGCATACAGACAAGGGTCAGTGAACACTGGAAGGTCGGAAACTTGCAACCGCGTTGGTGGAGGTTTGTGGATGTTAACGATTTTATAACCGTCAACATCCACGCACAACCACTCAGTCTCCGATGTCGTGGAAGATTGATCGTATAAGGTCCATTTTAGCCGCTCATGGACAAACGTGGCAAGGCCATGCTTCCTGCTTAGGGAAAACCCAGCTAGTTGATAGTTTGATAGCACTAGCTTTTCTGCAGATATGCAGTGGGTCTCCTGTAGAAGGATGACGAACGCCTCAAGCTGAGTAGCAAGGTGATGAAGAACGTTCATCTTGCTAGTTGTGAGGCCTTTGATGTTCAGTTGTAGTATTGAGGGACCACGGAATTATCCTGAATTATGAACAAGCGATAGGGGCAGTTTACAATTCATTTATAACTGACATAGATCTAAACGCCTAATTGACATTCGTGTTTTTATGTGGCTGTAATGCCATGAGTCATATTAGTGAGACGCAGTTCTAATGGAGAACAACTTAACACGACCAAAGGGGGTCGATATCACTTTTAGTTTATTTATTATGAACAAGATGGAATTGTACCTGGAAAACAACTCATGGATACTGCTTTCTCCTGTGACTACAGTCGGCTCGTACTCGGAAAACAAATTATTCAAGCCACTTTCTCCAATTCGGAGAAACTACCCCAAAATCATTATAAATAACAGCCCCAAATTCTACTACGGCAGATTGAAGAAAGCATTGCTTACACAGCCATGCTGCAGTATCCATCAGCTTTGATAAAGCATTAAGCACGGTACGTTTATTGAATGCTGCTCTGTACGAATGTGTAAATATAGAAAGAATAATATAATTTTTTGCATTTGTAGAAGTAAGATAAGCCAAATTTAACATGATATTCATTATCTCGCGCTTAGCCCTCCCCTCTGTTTGTCTTGTGGCCCATGAAACGTGTGTTGTATTTGAAATCTGCGATAAATGAATGAATTGCTTGTTTATGGTTGGGCCATCAATCACCGGGAGACGCGAAGAGTGAACCGATGGAATTCTAAAGCGTCGTGCTAACAAGGAAATGCTGATTGACATCATGACCCATTGGGGGAGTACTTTCCTCATGCTTCAACGATTAGCATATTTGAAATGTTTTGTTCAGGATCTTGGCTTACATGAATCATACCTTACCGAAAGTGAATGGGCTGAGGTCAAGATGATGGTCGAAGTACTACAAATACCTCACGCAGCAACAATTTATTTTCAAAAACAAGATCTCACTCAGGGAGAATGCCTGCTTCGTTGGAGAGAAGTCATGTTTAAGTTGGAGAAGCTGGATAACAATTTGGCTTCTGCTCTTCCCACCGCCCAGCAATCACGCCAAGAGTTTTTATTGCGGAAAGAGGCTTTCTTGGCAGCTGTTTGTTGACTTAGTTGTGGTGACGACCTACCAATATTTTTTGTTGATATTATATTCAACTCAATACTGGTAAGCGTTTGTGCACTTGATTTTATTTTGAGTCCAGAATAACATCTAATGTATTAGTTATATTAGGACTGACTGACTTATATAACCGTGATATTATCATTTTGTTTTATTTCTCGATAGGTTGATGCTTGATCGAGAATTCTCTTGAGCAACCAGGAGCGACTACGTGCAAAGTGCGCTCTTCAATCATTTTTCTTGCGCATTCAAAACACTTCAAGCGAAAGAGCAAGTGCTGATGCGGAAACTGACTCAAGCGGAAGTGAAGCAGCATCAGAATCTGCAGCATCAGTATCTGATTTTGATGCGTATTTGGATTCCTTATATTTAACAGCGGCTGCTGAGGCATCAGTTACGGCGTCTGCAAAATCTGATCTTACTGCATTTGCTGAAGCGCTTGTTGATGTAGAGCGGCTCGGAAGATTGAAACTGCCAAATGTTTGGGACATTATTTCCAAATACCCCCTTATTGTACAACCAGTATCGCGAATCATTAGCTGTTTACCCTGCACGCAGGTATCCGTTGAACGTATGTTCTCCGACTTAAAGCTCGTACTTTGTGAAAACAGAATCCAAATGGGCAATGAATTAACTGATGCCATTGTGTTTATGCGGACGAATAAATCTGTGTAAAGTTGAAACTATTTTATCTTCACTGTCTTTTTGATTGTTTGCTTTTATTTTTCCTTCATTTAGTCGTTTTTGCAACTTTCGTATCTTTGGTTACACTTTTTGATTGTAAGAAATGACAAATTTTGTACTGCTAAGGTCAACAGTCGTTTTCTCGTTTTTTGTTAGGGGAAGTGGTTGAAAAATCACCGCTTCCACATCCCTGGTAAAAAAGCAATTTCTTATTGAATTCGACTGACATCAAGTTTAAAATGAAATTGAACATACCGTACCTAACATAAAGATATTTCAGTTGTCGTTATATGTAAGAGGAAAATATGTAGAATGTTCATGCTTCAAAACACAAAGTATTGATGGAAACTCCTACGAAAAGAATGCGGCATTGTCATTACATCAATGTTAATATTTAACCTCTAAACATAGATTGTCGACACAAAGTTTCTTCGGCGACAAGACTGCTTGCTATCATCTCATTGCTCGATGAGTTGAAAAATGTTGCTTACGGTAATTCATAAACTTGAAGAAAAGCATTTTGAATGAACAAACGCAATTTTAACATTCAAATTATCTCAGTAAAAGTGGTTTTGGGTGAAGTGTACTTTTTGAAATATAATAACCAATATGTAAGTTAATTCAAGCAATCTACAAAGTTGACTGATGCACGAAAAACGCAGCACTGTTTTAACCAATTGGACCTCAATATCTAACGCCAAATTTGCGTTCGTTTCAAGCGACTCCCGACAGCGGTCATGTGGCTATAACTTTATTTTTCCAGATCATGGTTGCAGCTGTTAAGGAAATAGGATTTTACTAGCAATCTCTATGAAGCAAACTTTACCAAAGTTGCCAAATTTGTAAAGTTTGAAGACTCTTGTGGTTAAATTGGAGATTATTTATTCAAACGATTATGTTTTTGAAGGGGTATTTGTTTTGCTAATGATGTCGAGCACTTCAAAACCAAAAAAAATTCCTCAGAGTGGATTGAAATTATGTCGCTGATTATTGTGGCAAAAGAACAGCAACCGCCGCTGATAAGGACGATCTGGGGACTATAAGTAAATAGCGGAAAAAAGTCTTTTGTAATCTATATATATAAAAGTGAATGTCTGTGTGTATGTGTGTGTGTGTGTGTGTTCCCTATAGGAAGAAAGGTTAAAAAGTTTACATAAAAACTAAAAGTGTATTCTTATGTAAAATTCTCCGAGGAAGACAACGGAAGTAGTTCCGAATCTCTAAGTGCCCCCCTAAGGGAGCTATGGGGGGCAGAACCCCCCTTTGAAAATTCAAATATATTCAATTTAGATGAAATTTAAACCATATGTATAAGACACTAAATTAGAAAGCTTTCCAAAATTTCAGCCTTTTTCAACTATATTAGGGGGCAGAAAGCCCCCTTGAAAATTTAAAGTTTTTGTTAGGTACCACAAACAGAAAAAAATTTGTGACAAATAAAAATCCAAATTTGATGGTTATGAGCAAGACTGTACTTTTAAAAATCCCTAGCAGATTGTAGATCGGGTAAATATAACTTTTTCCAGGGAAGCCAAGTACGGTTTTTTCATTTCGATCAGATTCGTCTATGGGGGGCTACGAGCCTATGGGGCTCTACCTTAGGCCTATTTGTACTGTTGTACGACGAAATAAAAATCATGAAAACACATTAGAATATGGTTATTCAATGTAAAAATTTAATCAGTCTTTACATTTTACCTGATCAACGACGGGTAAATCTGTCAAGTACGGTATTTTCATTTCGATCAGAATCGTCTATGGGGGGCTACGAGCCTATGGGGCTCTACTATAGGCCTATTTGTACTGTTGTACGATGAAATAAAAATCATGAAAACACATTAGAATATGGTTATTCAATGTAAAAATTTAATCAGTCTTTACATTTTACACGATCAACGACAGGTAAATCTGTCAAGTACGGTATTTTCATTTCGATCAGAATCGTCTATGGGGGGCTACGAGCCTATGGGGCTCTACTATAGGCCTATTTGTACTGTTGTACGATGAAATAAAAATCATGAAAACACATTAAATAATGGTTATTCAATGTAAAAATTTAATCAGTCTTTACATTTTACACGATCAACGACGGGTAAATCTGCCATTTTACCCGATCAAGGACGGGTAAATCTGCTAGTAAGAAATAAAATTAACATTGAAAGATTTTTGATTTAAGCATCAGCTTATATCTATAAACAAAAAAACGAAAACAAAAGCAAATTTTTTAAAATCTGCTCATGAAATGCCAGGAGGCTTGAATATTTTGTCGTAGCAGAGTTTAAGCTTTTTTGTATTTTACTTACCAAAAACTCATTTTCTGTGAATTAATTTTCTTTTGCATCAAAAAATTAACAATTCTAATGCAAATCAATCGAGCATTGATCTAGACTCTAGAAGTAGGAAACACTTGTGCGCAGCTGTGCAAGAGCAACAAAGATTATAGAAAATAAGTTGCACTGCAATTTGATACGCTGCTTTCACAAATGATAAGTTTCAATGCCTGACAGAATTCTGCAACGTGTTCGATTCAGAAAAGCACTCTATCGCAATTTCTCCTGCTGACTCACCTTCACTTTCAGCATCACTGTCCGGAGTGATTCGAAGCACCCCCATTGACGAATCTCTCCCTAATTTATTAATGATCGTACAGCGATACACCCCCTGGTCACTCGTCTTTACATTCTTTACCAGGAAGCTGTGTTTTCCGTTCATGCACGTCTCCGTCCAACTAAACAACGAACCCATAATCGAACCCATAATTAGTTGATTTTCACTTTAAAGGACGAGATGCTGAAACTCGTCTTAACATAAGTTTAAGTTGAGCTGGGTTTCTTTAAGTTTGACTTAACTACACAGCAAAAGTGCTGCTTAGAAACCGAAATTGCTTTCTTGTGACCTTAGCTTCCTCTTTGGTTTAGTTATACCTAAACGTTTTTTTTGCATTTTAAAGTGAAAATAGAAGTTAAAACTAAACTAGTCTCAATTCGGTTTCAACCCACGCACACACTCGCACACACACACACACACACACACTATTTGACACAACTATACTTTTGTAGGCCTACTTAACAAAACTCTCTCCTTACGCTCTTTCCGATGGTACAACAACTTCCGATCCATCCTTGAACCAACGAATGTTGGGAACTGGGTTACCTGTAATCTGAAATTACACAAAATTAGACAGCTGAATTTCAGTTTTAGTTTGGTCATGCCTCATAAGATTTCTGGTTCAAATCTCAGCCTAAATATGTTATTGATAGTTGATACTTAGTACTAGGTCTACCATCAAAATGAGTTGAGTACCACAAGTTTTCAGGTTTAAATGAACGTAAGAATGTCTCACAGTTTTTGTGAATGTCGACTGCTTTAAGCAGTTTGAGATTAACAAATCTAGGTATCTCAAATCCACCTCCACCTCATCCTCATCTAACGTTTCATAACACTTCCACCTCATTGTCATCAGTGGCTTGATACTGCCTTCACTTCATTCTCATTAACAATGCAATCCCATATCTACCTCATCCCCATCAACAGTTCGATCCCATATCTACCTCATCTTCGTCCACGGCTCAATCTCACTTCTACTTCATCCTTATTAGCAGTTGGATCTCTCTCCACTTCATCCTCATCAACAATTTGATCTCACTTTCACCTCATCTTCATTAACGGTTAGATTCCACTTTCACATCATCCTCATCAACAATTTAATCCCACCTTCACCTTATCCTCATCAAAAATTTGATCCCATCTCCAGCTTATCTTTATTAACGGTTAGATTCCATCTTTTCATTTTCACCAACAATGCGATTCCGCCTCTACCTCATTCTTATCAACAATTCAATCGCACCTCTTTCTCATCCCCATCAACAGCTCGATCACACTTCCAACTCATCCTCATCAATGGTGCGATCCCAGCTCTACTTTATCCCCGTGAACGGTTTGATTCCATCTCCACCTCATCTTCATCAACAATTCGATTCTACTTCCACCACGTCCTCATCAAAACTTTGATCCCACTACTTTCATCTCATCCTCATCAACAATTCGACCTCATCTCAACCTCATTGTCATCAGCCGTTTGATCCTACTTCCACCTCATTTTGATCAATGATTTAATGCCTCCTCCAGCTCATCTTAGTCAAAAATTCAACATCTCCACCATTTCATTCTCATCAACAATTCATCAACGGTTTAATCTCACCTCCACCCATTTCTCATCAACGGTTTGATTCCATCTCTATCTCACCAAACAACATGTTTGCATTTGTACCTTGCAGTCGAAACACGCAGTCTCTCCTTCACGCACTTCCACACTCTTCAAAGATTCAACAAATTTTGGAACAAGTGGAATTCTTCCAGTATCATTCCGGGATATGATTGGAACCTCGCCATCGAAAGTGATAGACGATTTTCTTCGCAGCTGTCTTGATTTTCCTTGGCTTGGCATTGTTTCAAATATTTTTAGTCTCATGAAAACGACATAATAATGTTCTTTTGTGCAAATACTTGTTTAGTCAACATTATTGCAGTTCTGAAAACAATCATTCAACGAGTAAGCTCAATTACTATGAATCCCAGCAAGTAGCATGGTAAAGTCTTTCGCCGACCGCTCTCATCTCGCTGCCAATAAACAAATAGAAGCTGAACGTATCTCAACCACAAATCCTCTCTAATAAGTTGGCGTCTCGCTGTGATGCCGTCATATGTTTCATCCTACGGCCACAACTTTGTATGTTGGTCACCAGCAGCCAGCCATTTGGCACAGTGCACAAAAATAGCTGTCACGGGAATCGAGCCTACGATCATTGACATTGTAAACAACCCATTCAACCTCGTTGCAATCAATCAGTTGATCGCCTTGAAACGCGTTGAAAAAGGTTTTAAACACGAGGAGCATGGGAAACGGTGCGTTCAAAAACTACTTTGCAGTTTGGCATATTCAGCTTACAAATAACAACCTCTCCACCCCTCTCACAATGCAACAACAGAGCTTACTCAGCTTCGCTGCAAGGTCGGCACTAATACAATAGGATCTCCCGCATACCGCATCAAGAAAAACACCATGTGGCAATAAAGAATTTCTTCCTCTGATTTTGTCAAATGTAAGGAGATATATAAGGGTTATAGTTTCAAATTCTTTTCCGAAGTAAATTTTTAAAAAAGATGCTCTATGGTATTAAGTATAAAACCGCTTGGCTTCGTCAAAATTAACATCGTTATTTAGAGATGGATCTTGGTTTCCTGTACCCATACACGCCCCCTGCTCTTTCATGCAGAGAGGGGAGCATGCCATTTCATGTTCCCCTCTTTACACGCCCCTTTAACCTCCTTTATATGTCCTTTTACCCCCCCTTCACATGCCCCTTCTGCATGGCTTTTTATGACCTCTCAACTTGCCTGTTGGTCTTCCCTTTGCATACACTACTACGCTCTTTTTGCATGCTCTTGTATGGATCTTCTGCGCGCCTGTACAGGCCCCCATAGAAGTGCCGTTTAGCGCAGCGCTTTGACTTCGACTCAAACCTTAATTAATGCGAAGTGAAACTTCCGCAAGCGATCGGCTGCGCTGCATCCCACATCATCCCACATCTTGAGTCATTCGTGGGAGGTTGACGGGTCCTGTCACTCCAGCAGTGGCTGAGCACAATCCGATTACAATTTTAATCCCAAATGCTTACCCCCAACGGTAACAATGCGCCCCCCTCATGTCTCTGATTCAATCGTTTACTCGATTACGCTCTCCTATTTCAGTTAAATATCGCTACTTTTATTTGAATGTCGCAGCCACTCCAGGTCATCAGTTACCTTGCCTGAATTCTGAGCGACATACAACCGCTTGAACAATCGAACAAGACATGACGGCCCAGTGCCTGCCCTGTATTGCACATACGTCGCTCTGCCTACCGCACTTACTGACATCAGCACTGGCTCTATCTTGCCCCTCCCTGAAGGTCAACTTAATTTTACAAAATATGTTAAATCTATCTAGCAACTCTCTGTACTTGAGTGAATGAACCAAAAACAATAGTCTCTCGACTTTATTGAACGAGCTTGACCATAGACAAATAGTCAAGAGTTGTTGAAGAAGGTCCTTACTCAAACAACGTAGAGCGGTGTCTGACAGAACGATCCTGCAAACGCGGTTGTTTGTTAGCTAGTAAATCACGTTATGACGTTGCTGATGACGTCCGTTATTGCTGCTGTATGCGAGCTACGAGTCAGTCAGAGCCGATAATTTCTCGACAGCATCGCTAGAATCGACCCTCAGCTCGTGCCAATTAAAGCCAGGTCGCATCTCAGTCCTCTGTTGAACAAACTTCCGTGTGTGGGACGGCAGGTTTTTCCTCGCCTACCATCTACTGTTCACCCGCGCCTCAAGAAGGTTTATAATATAAATCCGCTTCCGTTCTCATATGAGCTAACAATAATGATTGTCAATGTAAACACTCGGTTACTGCTCTAATGACCTGATTACTTGCCGAATCGCTGGGCCCACTATTAAATAATTTTTATATCATTTCGAAGGCACGAAAAGCTACAAGTTTCACATGTGACAATATAAAGGCTTTTATTGACGTCACTAAACAAGTAATCGCTAATAAGCACCTCTGATAGAGGCGTGATTTCGTTACCTGTCATTACGATTTAAGTCAAGTTCAAACCTACTATTTTTAAAATGTTATTGCTACCACAAAACTGGTAGCTATAATCAAAACTACGGCTGAAAGAGGCGGTTACGTCTGCATATCTCGAACCCTACTCCTTGTGCTGGAGCTTTGTTACAAATATCTGTCAGAAAACTTACGTTTTGCAGAGTAGTTTCCGAATTGAATGTCAATGTACATTTGCAAACAAAATAGGCTGAAATACACTTTTTCTTATATAGCGGCATTGTAGCAGTTCTTATATCTTGTTTCCTGTGATATCTTGTATTTACATCTGGTGGGGGGTTCTTATATCTTGTTCGCTGTGATATCTTGTTCTTACATGTTGTGGGAATTCTTATATCTTCTTATATTTTTGTTCCTCTCTTAATCGCGTACCTGCAACCACCCAACCTCAAATGTGTACTTACCTCTAACAAAAACTCTCAGTTTTGACCAGTTACTTTTCCCTGCTATGCTCCAAGATACAAGCTTTACTCACACATCAAGACCAGTGGCATTATTACAGAACCCAAAATTTGCAAATTTGGCGTCAAAAAAGATTCACGGGTATTTCATCTAATGTCATTATGTACTCTCTTGTTTAGTTTGTCCCGAAGCTATACATATTGGAGAAACTGGATGTAGTGCCAGGTAACGGATAAACGGACGTGGTATCTACCATCACAAAAACAACCCTGTAGCTAAACATATTAATCTTCCTGGACATTCTATGAGCTAATCGATGATGTTAAACAAACCGATTCTAACCAGAGCCAACGACAAACCGAAGAACCAAAATTATTTCCAAATTCATCTGCATTCAAGAAAAACTGAAAAAGGTGCGAGGTTTTCTATTGCATAATATAAAAAGAAAATATAATTGTTTTTTGGTTTCTCTAATTTTACGTTGCCTCACTAGTTTTACTTACGGATTTTTATTCGGTACGATTAGGAGCTAATTAGAATCTTTTTGCTGTCTCTGTTACCTTTTTCCGTTCTCTTTCCCTTTATTCTCCTAGTATTTTTTACCTTTCACCCCTAACTTATTGCTTGGTGATGATATAGTGCATTTACTTACGTTATATGTATCACCATAGTTACTGTATTTACATTCGGTTTAGTTCATTTATTGGTCTCTCACTTATATTGCCTGAAGAAGCGAGCATTCGCTCATGAAAGGCTGCAACAATAAATATTTAAGCCGACAACAAGTGTTATTTTTGAATTTTTATCTGCTATCACCTTTTTGTTGACCTACACTGTGCAATTGATAAAATTTGATCATGTATCAAATCAAGTATCACAAAATCATTAAAAGGATTATCGTCAAATAATTACAGCAAAACGCTTTCGCATCGTAGTCGTACACCAGCTGTGTGGCAAGACAATTGTTATTTAAACAATCCTTTACCGCCCTTCGTTTTGAGATCATCGCAAATGCCAATCCTTATAGGCCTACATATTGAACGAGAAGATTACGGTGCGATCAATTGTAACATAATCTGCTGGGACATGGTGATAGGTGTAACTTAATGAAAAAACATGGGATCGTTGTAGCACGGCGATGGGAATGCGTAAGAAGACGTCGCTTGACGTGCAAAGCGTAAGATTTCAACCTCGCGCGCTCCTCAGTCTACGCCCGAGACTATTTTGTTTCTTTTCTTTTTGTAAAATGATCGAATCGAGTCGCGAAAATAAAATAAACAAAGCAAATAGGTCAACTTCCGCTGGATGATCCCACACTTGGGAGCTGGTATTGATGATGGTCCGGGATCCTTTCATGGGGAGGCTCGCTACGCTGAAACTACGATCAGCAAATTATCAACTTTATGCAAAACCGCTTTCAGTTTCCTTCTTCATTTCAGAACTAGTTTCTCTTTTTCTTTCTTCCCCAATCCAGCGGCGCAATTGCCATGGAGACTGGGGCTGCGAAATGCGGCCAGCAAACAATGATTGAGTTCTATTAGCTTGAAACATAAATTTAGGGCTTGGTTAGTATAAGTTTATTTTTATCTGAATTGGGTGGGGGGAGAATAGTGAGCCAACCTGATGGGATCTGGCGGGCCAAAGTAAATGATTCAACCAAAAGTGCGCTGACTCTCTATCAGCGAGGTTCAATCCTTTTGAAGTGGGGTGGCCAATCGAAGCCAAATGAGATAAATTAACTACAGTTAAAAAATATAACTTTTGAAGCAGTGTCGTTCGCTTATCCGCGTCGACCGACAAAAATGGGCCTTTCCCAGGCACCTAAAAAAATGGACCCTCCAAAAAACTCAAGCCCCAAAATTTAAGCAGTTATAGATTTAAGTTTCGCGCGCATTTGAAGATCACTACAAATAGTTACAACATTTTTTCGATACTAGTGGCTTGATGACGTCATTAAGCTTACGCAATGACTTGTTTGCTTTTTCAAAAGCGAACTCGATTATACTGAAATACTAGTTTCTTTAGGGGCGGTGGTCCCGCGTCTTTGTCCTATATCGCTTGTGCTTTGGCCCGCCCATGTTTCTGGCAATGAAAAGAATTTGTTTTATTTTTGTTACGTTTCGCATTAAAAGTCATTGAAGAAAGTGTCGGTCCTCGCTTGATTCTCCGGAGGTTCTCACAGCACACAACAGTTCACAAAAACTAAATCTCTCTTCTTATTGTTCGTTATTGCCTTCGATTGAAACAATCCCAGGCAATGTGACGCCGCAAACGGCTCGCACCTCACTTCAGAAATCGTTTCAAGGTTTTAAAGCAAATTTCGGATATTTGAAGAAGTGACGTCACGGCGCACTTTTACTGGAAAGATTGACGCACAATTCACCTGCACAGTGGTCGATCGCTATAAATGGACGCTACCACGACGAGAAAAAATGTGGTTTATAACCGACCTACGCTGTTCCTTGTTGGCTTTATAGCAAGTGTACAGCAACCGCTGCAGGTAACTGAGAGAGCAAGATTTGTAGACAGGACGAAATGGGGATTGTCGCTGATCTCGGAATATTGTTGTTTCAGCTGACCAAAGCATTTTTCAACACCGCAGCGGGGTGAGTTGTTTCTATTTTTTTTTAACAAGTAACACTCCTATCTAGTCAATAGCATTTCTCAAACGATCATTTGGTTGCCGGACGACAGCTGTGGCGAAACGGAGGGAAAAGTGATCTTTTGGTTTAATGATGACATCCGAAAAAAGATTTTCACTCTGATTTAAAGTAAAAATAGGTTACTTCAAGCCTTTCGAAAATGGCGAACTCCAAGCCAAAATAAAAAAGGTCTTGTGAAAGCAGTCACTGGCTCTTGATCCAAATCAAAGTCCCCGTTCCAAAATCTTTCTCCTCCCTGCTCATTTAACGTTCCTGCACCCTGCCGGACCCCTCAGGAAAACTTGCACAAGTTGTTTCTGTCATTTACTGAGTTCTCTAAAAGTCCAAGGTCAGGATAAATAAAAGGGCCTTACTTGGATCTCACCGAAAAACACGTATCTAAGCTCGTTGAGATGAGGTAATAGTGTCGCGATTGCGAGTGCTATTCCCACATGAGCATTGTGTGCACTCTTGTGTTCTTTGATAATGCCCCACGCAGGCGGCAAATTGCTGACAACGCTGAAACAAATCTGAGCACAAGTTGTTCGGTGTTTTACAACAAACGTTTTCTGACAAGAAATGCTACGTCCAACTTCTCGCAGCGTTTAAAGCCTGCTTGCCTGTGTCAGACATTTTTTGGACAAGTTTCTGTCATCAAGTTTGTCGCTTACTTAGCGAATTCCGTCACAGTCCACCGCTGGGTGTCGCACACAACCTGCTGCCGGGGCTCCTTGCATAAAGCAATTTGTGTATTGCCGAGTAAAGAACGCTGTTTATTAAGAGCACCACAAGTAATTCTGAAACAACTCTCCCCTTCCCTCTCGCATGAACGCATCGATACAAAATTTGCCTATATCTGCATTACCAAGTGAGTCACGCTCATGATCAAAGAACTATTGCGTCATAATCATTAAACACCAAATGCAGCGTAAATCAAACAATGATAGCAAATTCTCGTAAACAGCGCGCGAAAGTTCCGGGAAATTGAATGCGAGCGAATTCCTCACAGGGCGTCAGATCAAGTTTAAAGCTTATGCGGCATGAGCAACTTGCCGCAATCTTTCTCCTGCTGGTGGCGCTATCTGCGATATGTTTAACTTCCCATCATGTTTATTCTATCACAAGGCTGTCTTGAATCTAAATGTACGAGCGATTTCCGGTTGGCTGGTCGCGCAGAGCAGCTGATTTCCGCTGCTGATGTCAATACATGCCGGTTGGCAACATTTAAAGCGCATTGTTGGTGGTTCAGGCCCCTAGCAGAGCCAGAACGTTGATGCGCTAATCGAACTCCTCGTTACATTCAACAGAGAAGAAGCAACTTCGCGATGTTCAACAACATCTTTAAAGTTGTTAAAAAATATGTCAGTGTGAGGTCAGTCTCCCCCCAATCTGAAAGTAAAATTACCTTTACGCTTTTACAGTTGGCAGCGCTTCATCGACACCTAGAGTTGCTATAATTTTTGTGCTCGCCGTTTAAGTGGCCAGTAAGCAGCAAGCGATTCGGAAAAAGTTTTAAAACCGACGAAGCCCAGATGAAAAACGTTGCCGATCAGTGATCATCGCGAGTTGCTCGGTACTCACCAGGTCCCACTCAGTCCGCACGCTGGGTGCGGTGCAGATTTGTCACTCGGCAAAACCGCAAACTGGGATTAAATTCCACTGCAGGACTGAAGAGGCAACCCAAAGCCAGCAAACACAACGTGATACCAATTCAGTGACTTTTAACATTCGTTCAGTTGGTGTTTGCCTGCGCAGTACAAGTCAGTGGAAGGGGAAGTTTGCCTCATCACTGGAGCGGCGAATGGTATCGGTCGCTTGATGGCGCTAGAGTTCGCAAAACGGAAAGCCAAATTGGTCTTGTGGGACATTGACAAAGAAGGTTTGTTTGTTTCATAACGACGCTTTTTGGTATTGCTTAGCTGAAACAATGTTTAGCAAAATGGAAAGCGGGATCCGGGCCAGACGGATAAAGTAGGCTCCCAATATATAAAAAGTATAGAACAAACAATCTTTAAATCCAACAAAAAGTTTGCTTCTAAGGCTACAGATGCATGCCTCATCAATTTGCCTGGTCAGGCAAGCAACGACAATTCAGTTTGCCATCGCGTCTGCATCAGTTTGTTTGTTTACTTTTATTCTCCAGTCACAGGAAAACCGCTGCAAAGAACATCGTTGTGTTTAAACCTGCATCGGAGTTACCGGTGCTAGACACAGTGCGTTTCTACCGCAAATATGCAACCAAGTAGGAGTGACCTGGGGTGGCTGACAGGCCTCCTTACAATAGGAAAACAAAATCTTTTCCTCAAGCCAGTCAGATAGGTCGGAGAGATAATTGAGACACTGACTTGTTTTCAAATGACTTGAGATCAATTGCTGCATAAATGTTGTGTTATTGTGTCGCTCGGAAAAGCGTTTGTCTGGTAAAAATAGTTAAAAGTACTGGCAACTACGAGCCAGGTCTCGACGCAAGCTGTTTCATGATTGACTATTAAGAGTTTTCCACGTGATCAAAGGATGATGAAATAGAAGAAGCACCTTGTAATTCGCTGCCCCTGGAGGTTAGCGCGTTATCACCAAGCTGCTTTCATCTCCAGGACTTCGAGAAACTGAAAAATTGGTTCATGAACTCGACGCTGAGGTGTTCGCTGATGTTTGTGACGTGTCAAGCCGAGAAAGGATCAAAGAAGCCGCCGAGAAAGCGCGGGAGAAGTTTGGTGGCATCACAATTCTCATCAACAACGCAGGTTTGTTAGTATTCCGTCATAGATGAGAAGTCACAGAATCAGGGTAATGAATTCCGTTGCTGAGGCATAACACGAGTCGCGATGGTATAGCGGTTAGAGTGTCCGCTTTGCATTCTGTAGACCTGGGGTTTATTTTCCAAGTCGAATCCTACCAAAAGACTTCAAAAAATGGAGTTCACTGCCTCCAAGCTTGGCGCACAGCACTATAGGGATAGTGTGGAGAACAAGCCGGCAAGGTTGCTTGTTGTGCCCTGGACAAGACAGTCGGGATGCCTCCATCTTTATGTGGCAAACAGGTGGTGGGGCCAAGAAGTCCACCCATCGTGGTGGCTTAGTCCAACTGAAGACTCGCAAACATAGCATGAGCGTTCACACAGTGCATATACATCTCGCTGCATAATGCTCAGAACGAATAGCTCAAGCGAAGAACACGAGTCAATTGGCAACCCAACAACCCGGTAGCGCTCCGATAAGCATTCGACTTCTTTCCGGCGCCGAAAACGCGTCTTCCTAAAACGACCTATCATTTCTGCCAAGACAAAGCCAGACCACGTTTTCTTTCTACGACTCACTCTCTTCTTTGCTCGCCTAATCAAATTTGCAATGAAGAGCTGGATAATCTTTTTTTCCACTGTGCCTCCATCCTTCGCGGGAAGAGGTGCGATCATAATGCTTTGTTGTCAGTAGGAAATAGTGATGGTTATCGTTCGGCTCTTTCTGTTCCAGGAATCACGTATTGCAAGGAGCTCTTGAATCTATCCGACAGACAGATTGAACAAACTTTCAAAGTGAACACTCTCGCAGTGATGTGGACGCTCAGAGAGTTCCTTCCCCAGATGATGGAAACCAACTATGGACACATCGTCACCATCGCCAGCACTGTCGGTCAGTACGGTTGCGATCCCGCTTTGTTTTATGTTCAACTCATGCTCATCAAGAGTGTAGTTACACACACACACACACACACACACACACACACACACAGCACCAGCGCTTGCGGGTTATGGCGAGAGTGTAACCAATCCACGGTGTTTCCAAGCTTTTTTGCTACAACCAGCAGTTACTGAATGAGCACAATTAGCGATATCCTTTGTTGTATAGAAGTGACCACAATTCCTCAATGTCACATATCTGTACTTCGCATCACGAGGAATAATAATTGCTTTTATCTACTAAAAAAGCACGACAACGAGCGTAGATGTTTCACCCAGAAGTCAAAAAATTTAATTGTGCACAATTTTAGGTCTGTTCGCCTCTCCCGGCATGCCGGATTACTCTGGATCAAAGCATGCCGCTGTGGGACTGCATCAGGGTCTCTATTGGGATCTGAAAAACGCAGGAAAAAGCGGAATAAAAAGCACTCTGGTGTGCCCTTACCTCATCACGACCGGAATGTTCACGTAAGTACATTGTGAGCCACAGTCAGTGCGTTGTGCGTCATCAAAAGACGCGAAATAAGCAAGTAAAGTATTGGCTAAATCGTCCATTTTAGGGGAGTCAACATCAAGAGATCCTCTCTCCTTCCTCCACTTTCCCCGGAAGGGTGTGTGAAGAGCATAATGCATGCTGTTCTAACTGATCGCCCCTTTGTAGCCATCCCGCGCCTCATGTATCTTTTTTATCTGGTCATCACCGTCCTGCCGATGGAGGCTTTATACGCCTGTTTTGTGTTCATGGGAGCAGACAGGGCGATCTCAAAATTCCGCCCCAACCGCTCTTATCAGTTTTGCCCGTAAATTATTGCAGCGTAGTTAATGATTATCGTATTATTTTCTTGGCGTAAATAAATTTTTAATAGAAATTGAGGATCAATAACGTCGCAATAAGATTAAGGAAAAACGAATGGAAAAATGATTGTCGGGTGTGTAATGAATCAGATAGGCTCATATCGGACGCTGTGAGAAGAAGAGATATTTAGGCTTGTCCACAATGTTGCTGAAAATGAGGTTATTTTTGCAGGGGTGATCAGAGTTTGTTTTCCAGGGGTTTATCTAACGCAAAGCCGATCAGAAATTGGTTTCAAGAAGGGTAATTTTGTGATAGGGGTAATCAGTGACTGACTGGACAGAAAATCACTTTATGTAGTGCTAAAAAATTTCACTAGAGCTAATTTCTAGGGTCATTTTATGCAGGGCTAATCAGGGATTGAATTTAGGGAGTTATTTTATGTAGGGCTACTCATATATTGGTTTCGACTGCATTATTTCATAAAAAGGCCAACGAGAACTTGACTTTAATTTTATGCAGAGCCAGTCAAGTTTGTATTCTCAGGGTATTTTATCTCGGGCCAATCAGGATTTGATTTCAGGGGATTGTTTTATCTAAGGCCAAACAGGAATTGATTTTGAAAGGAACCATTTGATGGAGCGGTTAGAGAAAACGGATTCGTCACGGCTACCAAGATATGTTTTTTACATGTTTGAAAGGTATCCGCTCTCCCCACACACACCAAAGTATTTAGAGGGGCACTGTGCTGTAGTCGCTCTTTTGGCCTCGACACACTGCCGCATTGTTATGTTGACTCATAGCCCTTGTGGACTTGACGAAACGCAAGTTCCCCCCAAAAAAAACATCGCGATAAAAAAGTACCGTCATCCTAAGTTTATCTCAAGAAGAAAAGATTCTCAATTACAAACGAGGTACAAAAAAACCCGTCACTGTGAAAATCCTGTCCTACCTTGCAAACGATCACAGATACTAGTAACAGTCGTGCGGCCCCGCCGGGAAATATGCCGGTTGTTTATGTTTCTTAATTGGCGGGAATCCCTTCGGATTTTTTTATGAAGGTGAGGCCGCATGTCGCGAGAGTAATTCTTTAGGCTTACTGCTTCGTACTTGAATATACTTCTCATCGAAGTTTTGTTTTATGGCTGAAAGCTACTACTTACTCACTTGTGAAAGAATAATGTGCTGAAACTTTATTATTACTTGTTGTGCTTGTGATTAATGTTTCGCTAAACAAAGGCGTCGCGTTCATGTTACGAGTCGCGCGAGTTCACAAAGTAAAGGAAGTCGCAACTGAAGCAGGTTGATCAGCAATGGGTTTAGGGGCAGATTTTTGGATTTTGTTGGTGGATCTGGCGAAGGTATTTGTCGAAACAATAACAAGGTAAGTATTTAAGCGCGTCTGTCGTCGGCATCGAACTAAAAACTCGGCTACGAAATTTTTCATGAAGCACTCATCGGTATCTACTGCTTTACTGCGCAACTTGAATGACATCGATATCAATGAGTAGCCTGCGCCATAAGCGCTTTACGTCGCGAACAGCTTGCGGCTTTGTCAATAAGCTAACCATAGCAGTTTCTTTTTGTAGAAAGCGATTCTTATTGGGGAAATTGCTACCAGACTCAGTTTGGTTAAGTCTCCTTCTAACTTTTGGTAAAAGTCTTGTATAGAGCATTGCTAAACTTTATTCTCATAGTTTCCAATCTTGGGAATTTTGCTGGTCACTTGGGATTTTTTGTCATGATTTCTTGGCATATATATTGGGATTTTTTGGGAAAATTGAAGACCTTTTTTCTTTTATCTTGGAGATCGCACTGCAAAATTTTGGAAACTTGTGTAGATTGGAACGTCAACTTCCGGAAATTTGTGTGCCTCCGAAAGTGATGACTTTTGTTTGTGTAGTGATCAACACTACATCACGGAGAATTTTGTTGATATCAAAAAAATTGTAGTTGTGGCAAAACCCAAAGACAAAAAGGGACAAAACATTTCAAAAACTCGGGATTTGTTACGCAAAAATAGCCATTCTTTTGGATTTTTTACCCTATCTTGTGATTTTTGCACATTTCCGGTAGACAACTATATGGTTATCTTACGAAACCGATGCTAGCATATGTAGTTTGTAAAAACGGTTGATCTGCATGTAGTTTCCCTGCGGTTCAACATGGAATAGCATCCCCCTTTGCGAGTTGAGTTATCGCCCCCTGATCGTTCGCCCATTGCATATTTCACTCATACGTCAATGATTAACAACGTCACTGCCTAGCTAAAATCGAACCATTGTTGTGCCAAGGTCCAATATGCCCAGCAAATAAACACTGACTAACAAGCAAGTGGCCAGTGGTCAAAATGTAACAGAACTTACCTCGAAATTACACTGCAGCCACTTTTCAGCAGCTTTCTTGGTGGCTTCTATTGAAAGAAAAGTCAAGAATTTATTATTGGAGAGGGAGTGGGAAAGATTATTTCTAGAACTTTCAGGGGTATGCCCTCAAAATCTTTGGCAGTTTGCAAGTGCTTCTTAAAACTTGCTTCATCAGTGCATGAAAGGGATCACTGAGAATGCCATTCTACGAGGAAGGCATGGGCATTTTGCGGCTGCGCAGATATTTTCAGAAAACTTTTTCTGGCCTCATCGCGTAAATAATGGCCTGGTGGTGGAGTGGTTTGAACCTCCGCAGTCGATAAGCTTGAGTTCAATTCCCCTGCGCTTCGCAGTCAATGGACGTGGGTTCAATTCCGGTGTCAAGTTATATTACAGACTTAAAAAAATGGTTGTTCACAGCTTTCCTGCTTGGCGCTCAGCATAAGCAGATGGTGCCGAGGAAAAGCCGGTGAGTTCGCTTGTTGCAACTGTGGTTGTATCCTTGAGAACAGCACTTTAAGGGAAAATTCCGTCTTTCTGTGGCAGACAGGTGGTGGGACCGAGCACGCTACCCGTCGCAACAACTACCCGTCGCAACAACCCAGTCTGACTAAAGAGGAGCAAATGTAGCGGTTTCGAACCCGGTTTTTATGTTTACAGTGTTTTTGATCTAAGTTGTCTTTGTATCACCTATCTTTTCAGCGCGTTTGGTTGATTTCTTTGTTTGCGCAGTTTAGTAAATTAGCGCACATTTTAAGTTTCTAATTTTGCTTTAAGCATGTTTTGAAATTCTTTAAATCATTTGACTTTGCTTTTACGTTATTCAATTCAATGCTATTCAGTTCAGTTCAGTTGGTTCGGTTTTGTTTAGTTTCATTCAGTTCGGATGTTTTTTTCAATTCGTCAATAAATGGATCCATTGTTTTGTTCAGGTTTTAAGGAACCAAACGAAAATCCAAAATAATGCTTTATTAAACATAATCAAATTAACATAACAATAATTAACATAAACAATCCACTGAAGCTTTTCGTCCCCTCACGGGGACTTCATCAGGGCTAAACAAAAGAAAAGAAAACAAACTTTTATTCTTAAATTAAATTTTATATGGTATTAAGATACTGGTCATTGATAATTCAGTTAGTAACGTTTTAGCACTGTACCACTCAATGGAACACTTGTAGGAGCGACTTGGCTCCTTGTGAATAACCAAGTTTTATATTAAGGGATGGCTTAAGGCGTTTGATTAGGAACGCTTCCATTGGTTCGGTTTCAGTGCTGAAACGGCACTTTTTCAATAATGTGAAGTTTTGCTCTGCTGGTATTGTTTCTCTGCAGGCTTTGCACTGATCGCGATGGGATTTGATAGCGGAGTTAGATGAGCTTAAGTTAGTGGAAAGATGGTTTTCAATTCTGACGAATAGTTGTCTAGTCGTCATACCGATTGATGACGTGTTCTTATCACAAGAACAAGTATATTTATAGACAACATTCGAACAGAAAAGAGCGGGTAAAGGAAATTTAAGGTTAAAATAAGAGATTATTTTAAAAGTTTGATAAGCTACTTTTATATCAGTGCTCAGTCTGTCACGAAACAATGCAGCAAGGCGTTTACTAAATTTGATGGACGGGGTACCAATATACGGGAGGGTTAAATAAGGACTTAAGTTGGGGGTATTATTGGAAAAATCCGTAGGGGATTGTTGGTTCTGGTTTTTGAATTTAATCTTAAATTTGTCAATTACATTTAGGATGAAAGATGTTGGGTAACCGTTCTGTTTAAATAAAGAGGTGATACGGGTAATTTCGGTTTTCAATAACGAATCATTTGAAGAGTATAAATAAGCACGATGTAATAAGCAATTAATGAGGCCTCGTTTCCAAGATAAAGGTGCTATGCTGTTAAAATGTAGGAGTACACCGGTGAAAGTTGGTTTACGGTATACACAGATATTGAACTCTCTGTCGCAAATCGTTAGTTGGACATCAAGAAATGGTAGTGAGGGGCCTGAAGCCTCCTCACATGTGAAACGAAGGTTAGGGTGCTGGTTATTAAGCACTTCTAAGAACATTTGAACTTCAATTGCGGAATTAAAGATGGCAAACACATCGTCCACATAACGTACATAAATTGATGGATAGAACGAAAGATGTTGATCAAAAATTTTCTTTTCGATCATTCCAAGAAACGTTCCTAATCAAACGCCTTAAGCCATCCCTTAATATAAAACTTGGTTATTCACAAGGAGCCAAGTCGCTCCTACAAGTGTTCCATTGAGTGGTACAGTGCTAAAACGTTACTAACTGAATTATCAATGACCAGTATCTTAATACCATATAAAATTTAATTTAAGAATAAAAGTTTGTTTTCTTTTCTTTTGTTTAGCCCTGATGAAGTCCCCGTGAGGGGACGAAAAGCTTCGGTGGATTGTTTATGTTAATTATTGTTATGTTAATTTGATTATGTTTAATAAAGCATTATTTTGGATTTTCGTTTGGTTCCTTAAAACCTGGAAGAAAAGTTCCCCCCTATCGGAAATCTTTTGTTAAACAATTTGGTCAATGAGAAGCTGCAGCAAAGAACTACAGTTTTATGTACGATCGCCAGTTAACTAAACTGGTGGTCGCTACACAAGCACCTCATGAGCTCATACGCGGGAAAGAAAAAGTAAAATTTTGCTGCAAGTTACTTTCTGCGCCAATTTAACAGGCGAGCGGCACCCCATACCAGGCTGTGGTGGGGAATACAGCGACTGCCTAGAGTGAAATATACACCATCAAGCGGAAGTTTATGATTTTGATTTTTGCAAGAAAAACTACTGATGAATCCGAGAGTTTTAGTGAAATTCGCAATCACTTTCAATCAAATACTCGTAAATGTAACTAACTGCCTAGCAAAGTTGGCTTATCGAAGTACTTATCCGGCGCGGCGGTGTGGCCGTTGTAGCGTCCGCTTCGCAGTCGATAGGCTTGGGTTCGACTCCCTGGTCACGTTACACCGATGACTTTAAAAAAATGGTTATTCACTGCTTCCTTGCTTGGCGCTCAGCTCAAAGAGGTAGTGTGAAAGAAAGTCAGCGAGTTCATTTGCAGTAACGATGGTTGTTTTTGTGCGTTAGACACTTTCGGTAAACCTCTATCTTTAGGTGACAGAGAGATGGTTTACCCGCAGTGATGATACAGTCTAACTAAAGACGATTGCAAACGCCGTGGTTCACAAGTAAACTAAGTGTTTTAAGTCAAGCCAAGTGTTTCTCAAAAAACAAAAACCAAAAACAAACAAAAATTCTTCGACGTTTTGGAAATTTTGGTTTGTTTTTTGAATTAAATGCTTCTGAATAATGTGCGATGGCTACCAAGAGCAACACCAATTGTTTAGATGGATTGTACCAGCTTCTTACAAGCCAGTGGAAGGGGAGGTCTGCCTCATCACCGGATCCGGAAACGGAATCGGTCGCTTGATGGCGGTCGAATTTGCAAAACGGAAAGCAAAAGTGGTTCTATGGGACATCAACGAAGAAGGTGGGGTGGAGCTTCAAGGACCACGGGAAGATGAAGAACTGTCATGTGTTTAGAAGCCCCAATGTGTTTCAAAAATTCAGTTGTTATGCATTTCTGGGGGAAGGCTGATCCCCGTCTGAAGGCCGATTTATGATAATAAAACATCGATTCGTTTCTTTATAATTGAAGTAGCGCAGAAAAAGTACTGGACGATGTCTGTGCCGAACCGTTGATCTTTTGTTTTAGTGACTTGAAGGCGAGAATCTGTTGAAAATATCTTTTCCAAAGTTTTGGGAGTCAAATAAAATTACTTCTTCGGAATCAACCGAATAAATTTCATCTCCAGGGCTTCGAGAAACCGAGAAATTGATTCGTGCGCTTGACGCTGAAGTGTTCGCTGATGTTTGTGACGTGTCAAGCCGAGAAAGGATCAAAGAAGCCGCCAAGAAAGCGCGGGAAAAATTTGGTGACGTCACAATCCTCATCAACAATGCAGGTTAGCAACGCGAGAAGGGGTGTTGCTTGGACGGCATCACGTGAGCATAGTGATTAACATCTCTTTGTTGCTGTTATAAGAAATGTGTGTCAACACCAGGCAATTGCTTGCTAGTTCCTCAGATTGCATTGTTGTGAAAGTGTTTGTTTGGTCGATTGTGGCTCACCCCTCCGCGCTTTCTCGGGCATTTCGTTGGTGATGACGTTTTTTCTGTTCCAGGAATCACGTATTGCAAGGAGCTCTTGAATCTATCCGACAGACAGATTGAACAAACCTTCAAAGTGAACACTCTCGCAGTGATGTGGACGCTCAGAGAGTTCCTTCCCCAGATGATGGAAACCAACTATGGACACATCGTCACCATCGCCAGCACTGTCGGTCAGTACGGTTGCGATCCCGCTTTGTTTTATGTTCAACTCATGCTCATCAAGAGTGTAGTTACACACACACACACACACACACACACACACACACACACACACACACACACACACACACACACACACACACACACACACACACACACACACACACACACACACGCACGCACGCACGCACGCACGCACTCTTACAAAATACTGATAGAATGCTAGATTTCCTCTTTCTTAGTCTTACAACAAGTCTGCTCGGTGGGTCGCTGTTTTCTGGATTAATTCACCCATTTTAAAATTTTGTCTGGTTGAAAATTTGAATCCAAATCATCTTTTTAACAACTAGACAATAACTGTGTTACTCAACGATGTTGTTTTTCGGCCAACAATGATGTGATGTTTGTAATGATATGGTCTTGACGAGTATGTTACGTCTTCAATTTGCTGATGAGAGACGGAAACTTGTTTTTCAAAACACTCTGCGTCAAATTTGAAAGCATTTTTCAACACCAAAAAAACGTGGCTATTGGGGGGTCTGGGGTTATGTTTACGCCCTTTTTTTTTAAACAATGTAATAAAAACAAGCACGTCTCGTAATAGTCAAGAAGACCAGAAATTCCAATTCTTTTACCTCTTCGATTACTTTCCAACTGTATCCTACTGAGTATACTACAGCTGGTAGAGCTTGGAGTCTCGTATCTATTTAAGCACTCCGCTTTTAAGGATTATTTTCTTCTCCTGGTATGCCGGATTATTGCGCCTCCAAGCATGCTGTTGTGGGGCTGCACCAAGCCATCTACTTTGACCTTCAAAACGCTGGGATGAACGGGATCAAAACCACTTTGGTCTGTCCTTACCTCATGAATACTGGAATGTTCGAGTAAGTGTCAAAGTCATTGACGTGTTTTCATCCTCCACTCACATAAAAAAATGTGCGGTCATGGAGGAAACAACGTCGCGTCCTGACCGCTTTGCAATTACAAGTACTGCAAGCAAGAGTAATCTAAATTTATGTCATTTTGAAAAAGTCTGTATCAACTTTTTCCATCCTACTGACCAAAAAAATGAGTTTGGAAAAATTTTTTAAATTTCTACTTCATTTTGCTCCTCCTCAAAGCCCTTTAAAGTTTGCTTCCAAAACGCGTTAATTAGAGAATTCCCAACAATTTAAACTTCTTACGCTACATTCAAAAATTTATTTCTTCAATTATAAAGGTAATATTTGGTGAAATATTGCTAATTCGTCATGCTAAGCAGGGTAATGCTTGTGTTGAGGGATGGTATGATAGGTTTATTCACCAGGAAATCGGAATTAGGGATTTCCCCCGAACTAATACTGACAACAAAAAACAAATATTTATTTCTGTTTTTCAAAAATATTTTGTCAAATAATTTCATTTTGTCTTCAAAAAAAATATTTTAAGTGAGATTTATCTGCTGCTAAAAAGATAAATTGGGACCCACGCCCATTTACTGCAAAAAATCATCTTATTAGGCCATCCGTTAAATCAATTAGTGGATCAAGTCTGTTAACTTTGAAGAAGGTCCTACAGTACGTTTTATGCAAAAAATAGAGTTCTTCACACACAACTTCAACAAGCATAATGGTTACATAGGCAGTGAAAAATTTTTGCCTTTTGAAATCAATAGAAAAGAGATCCGATGTGAAGAACTTTGAGCAAGTTTGGGAAAAATGGAAAAGTTGTGAATAATAAAGCGGAGGAGGTCAAAGTTGATACAAATTTTGCTTCAATTTCAACTGACAATGACAAACAACGCGTAAACATGCAACCTAACTATGCGGCCCCGTTCTATTCCCTCAACCACGTCGTAATGACGTTCATCTCGAATTTCGGTGAACTAACACAGCGATTGTTTGCAGCGGAGTAAACGTAAAACGGACTTCCCTCCTGCCTCCACTCTCCACAGAAGAAAGCGTTCGTCGTATCATGCATGGGGTGCTTACTGATCGCCCTTTTGTGGCCATGCCTCGCCTCATGTACATATTTTACACCCTCACTGCAATCCTCCCTATGAGGGCGCTTTATAGTTTATATGTCTTTATTGGGGCGGATCGGGCCATTGAAAAATTTCGCCCCAACAGGTCGTATCAAAAAAATGAAAGTTAGTTGTTTATTTGTTGTTTCATTGTCACGTGTGTCGTATTTTGCCACTGCTTGCAAATAAATAGCTACGTTATGTAATACAGTTCATTCAACTTTGACCTTTATTATCCCGTAACACTGTGAGATCACAGTTCATCAAGAGCACGAAAACGATCAAACCACTTGTGTTCAGTGCTAGGATCGGCACGTAGCGCTGTTACGTATTTTTTGATGACGTCATCTTGGCCGGTCTTGATCTCGTAATCAGCAATGACATCATCGTGGTTGCTATCCAAGAGTCTGAACAACTGCAAAAAGGAGGTTTAAAGACGGGGAATTGTGAGACTGGGGGAATAGCTGTTGGCCTCACAAACAGGGAAAGAAGCTGAAAATCGTTTCAGGAGAGATGGGAAGAAAGTCATAACAAAATCGAAGTTTTTCTCAATTTTAACAGTGTCTTTTATCCCCCTTCTTTTCCTTAAATATCGCCCGACTTTCACATGTTCTTACTTCCGCAGCCATTACGTCACTTCCTCCCAAATTATTATATTTGCTCGCAAACTTTTCAGCCGTAATCGATTCTCCCACGTTTGTCAAATCGCGCAATAATGTCCTGCAAAACAACCACAATTTATTGTGATGTCTCTATAACGTTACCAGTATACTTGACTGACTTCACGTGATCAGGCTCGATAGCGCTAAGTTCGAAATCTTTTCGATTTGACGGATCGTGCGGATCGAAAAGGAGAAGGAACCTTTTTAACTCCTCCGTCGACCAACTCCTTACGGCACCTGCGTCGATTGCGTCTGTGGTGAGTTCGAAGGCTTGTTGCATCTGGATATAAATCGTAGTTATTATGCCTCAAACTACGATGCACATCAGGGAGAGGAATCGCTTGCAACAATGACTTCATCTATTACTAAATCCTTAAAATTACAAAATTAAAGAAAAAGTACCAACATTTTTTATGTCAAAAATTAAATTGTCATTCCTTTCTTAAATGAAAATGTCTCACCTTTTCCACTGTCACGTGGCAATCTTCTTTGTGGCCCAAGTAGTTTTCACAAAACCCGATCAAAGAAATCTGATTATTTTTCGCCGAAGAAAGTAGAAGATGTCTTAAAAAGTTTAATGAGATGACAACTTCTGAATGAGCCTTGTTCTTGAAAATCCAAGCGATAATGGATCCCAATTTATCGATATCACACACTACTGCATCAGGAGAATCAATAATTGGGTCCACTTCTAGACCAGGGATGCACAATTTTTTTACGGTTGGAGGCCGCATTGCAGATTTCATTTCAATTTACGGCCGCCAGAAAATTAAATTGAAAATTTTTCTAACTCGTGTATGAGTGAAGACTTTTCTTCAACTTGGAAATCAAACTTTTAAATGCAAAATTTCTGATCTTGAGAAAAGCTTTGGTTCAAATTGATTTTTTTCTTTTTACGTAAAAGTAAAGATCGTGTTTTTGAGAGGGATCTCAACTTTCAATATACGCGCACGGCCGTACAGTCTATCATCCAAGGCCGCATGCGATCGTACGGTCGCAGGTTGTGCACCCCTTTTTTGAATTATGAAACTCCCAGCAGTTCGCCCTATGCTATTTGCCACATGTTTTGCTTCAGCACTAAAGTCCATGAGAGAACACTCAGCAGAACTAATTAGCAAATTCCAGATACAAGAAAGCTCGGGGAGGAGGTATAAGTGAATAATTACATTAGATATGCACAACATGCGATCCACAAAAACACTTGGTGCTGCCGACAGAGATTTGAAAAACTGTTTTAGTTCAAACAAAATCATGTTTAGGTTGGAGCACTGATGACGGGAGCATAATTGGTTATAGTTGGGCAATAGTATTTTGCTTTCAATATCTAAAGGTAATGGCAATAACATAATTTGTGTTTCTATAGGCAAGGCAGGTACGTTTGGATTCTATGTTTTGTATAATCTATAACAGAGTTGCCATATCTTTGTCTAAAGTTGGTCTCCAAACAAAAGGTCTTTGCCCTTCATGTTTGTTTCGAAACCAAAATGACACGCTAGTGCTTAAAAGTGTAGTCGCGCCAGCATAAATATGTCAAGAATCGTGCATCTTCAGATATGATAAGCAACAGTGTCGGCCGGCGACCCGCGGAAAAAGTTGGCAATTGAGGCACTTTAACTGTTTTGAGTTGTGCATATCGAAGGATGTACTCAAATTCCCTCTGGTTATGGTTATCCTGCTTCGGAAATGCGAACTGCGCTGGCCCACACCTTTTCACCAGAAGCAGGAAAAATTCCCGTTAAAATCACAACAGCGTTGCCACCATGAGATTTGAACGCATGGCTATTGCCACCATAAAAAGTGCTCCAACAGCCTCGACTGCAAGGCAGGTGATGTAATAAACAATGAAAGTAACTAAATTTAAGATGCATTACCCCTAAGAAACTAAGAATTCAATCTTTACATGAAAAAAACGAAACTGAATATATGCCCATCTGTGTGGCAGAAGAAAGTGATCAAATGGCAAAGGCAACTCTCAGAACAGCAACAAGCCTTGGATCTCGTCTCTGTAGCACTGGTGATTTCAAATTAAATGTAATCTTGGCAACGTCGCTTTCAACTCACTCGGGAAAGCATAAAAAAGAGCATCAAGATTCGAACAAGCACATTCTTGTGCCTCGGCCCTGTCTTCTGCTCCCCGTTATCCTCAGGAACCCCAACAGCTGATCCGTGATCAAAGAACTTTTTAACCACCTTGACTGCTGTCATAGGAAACACCTGTATGCCATCATCGGTCATCAATGGTGGATGAGCTTAATATCAAACATTTCCCTGCACACGGTAAGAAATGCTCTTCAATATCGTGGATCGCTGCAGTAGCAAGACGGATCATGTTTGAACGTATTCTCAAGATGGAACTTAGTATCTCTGCTCAAAAAGTTTTGGAGTTAGCCATCACAGGAAGTGCCACCTAGGGAGCATGAGGCGACCGACACTACCCAATCCTGCTAGGAACATTGCGAGAGGAGGAAGTTCACAACTGGGGAACATTCGGTAAGATGGGGACAGAAGAGCATAGACTCAGATGGAGAAAGTTAGGAATCCATCTCATCAACTACAATAAAAAAGGCTTATTTCAGTCTCAGGATGCTCTAGCTGCTGCGCTTCAGAAACAGCAGCTCATAATTATTATGTTTAAAACAAGGCTGGAAGTGCGGTTAGAACCTACATCCATGCCAAAGAGTCGAGCAATAATCATCAGCTCATCAGGATTAACCACTGTTAGTCTGGATGTGGGTTGAAATCTAACCTTCAGCTTTTTTAGAGGAGATTCATGCCATAACTAATTCTCGTGATGCAGTGGTCACTTGGCTTCATGAAATCTGACTGAAGGCCAATCCCAGGTCATCAAATTTTTGCTTACCATCGTGGCCTGATAAATGTAAGTGCTTTTTAAATTCAAGAGATTATGACAAAACAATCACGTAATAGTCACCTCATCATGGTGATATCCATGTGGCCTTGCGTCAAAGTAGTGTTTCCTCCAGAAAATCTCCAAATCACGTCTACTTCAGACATCGGTGTAAAGGAAAAAATCTTTCCTTCGCATTCGCTCCAGTCTTGCTCCAACGACTTAAAGTTTCTGGTGAACCAGATTGAGACGGCGGTGTTGTATTCTCCGTTCACACGAACTTGATGCCAGAATCCTCAACAAAATTGAGACAAAATTTATTGAAAATTGGACTGTTTCTATTTGCAAGACTTTTACATTTAATGTGGGATTGGGTTCAACTTCCCTTTAAGTGTATTAAACTATTTTAATGTTAAACAGCAAACGCATGCACATTTTACTAGGTATACAAGTAACCTATCCTTAACTTCAAACAACGACCTCTACCACCTCCTTTGAAAGTACTTATCTAGGCGCAACCTTGTTATTGCCACTGAAAGTAAAAGAGGGCATGCACTCAGAGTGTGACTAATTATCGAACTAATGAAACTTACCCCCGGGCATAAATATACAATCCCCTCTATTGAGGGTGACTTTGGAGTACTCAATTTCTGCGACTTTGGGAAATTTTAAAAGATCCACCTCATCTACGTCAATTAAAGAGAAGCCGCCAAACTCCTTCCGAGACTCCGAGTCCTGATAGAGGTTTTTTTCCTGCAGATGTTGAAGTAAGATTTACAAAAATTGTTGAACAATGACATTGTTTCGACCTATGAGGTCTCATCAGTGCAGTTGGTGACCGACAAGTGTCAAGCATGGCCCGGAAGGTGGAACCACCGCCACTCATTCACAAGTGATTCTACTTCGCAGAGTGCTGACAGAACTTTCATTACAGTGCGTCTATGCTCCACGGGTGCGAAGTTCTATGTTGTTGTCACGAAAAATAACTTGTAGCAGCTATAAAAACTGTAATTTTGATGTTGTGTAACTTGAATTTTTATTTACCGTAACTCGTTTACAACATTTTGATTGTGACGTAACATTGACCGGGTAAGGAAGTGCTCAAATTCATACTGATGACATCACAATAATTCTCATTGTTGTTTTTCTGGAATCCTCGAGAACATTTAGAATAATCATTGCTTAATATGCAATATATACTGTATGATCGAAATCTTTCCAGAGAGTACGAGTAAAGGATAGGTTGTGCTGATAGGCCAAGTAGAGCTGATATAATTGTTGCAGTTGGTTGCAGGATTTTTTGGAGGTTAGGTTTAATAGACCATCATGAAATTTTATGCGGCCACATTTTTTTTTATCAAAACATTCAAAACGATTCTTAAACGGAATGTTTATTGCAGCATTGGCAGTCGCAGTGCACAATTTGTACTACCGTATTTGCAAAAATCACAACAAAAATTTTTCAGTTTCAACTTCATTACACAGTTCATGTTCATAAGTAAAAGAGTCGGTTTCTTTCTCGTCATTTACAGATTCTACGGTCTTTAGTGCTCGCCCTCTCACTCTCTGTTTATTCTTTGCTTTTATCTATTTCTGAAAAACCTCTAGTACGACCTCATCATTTAGCTGCTCAGGGCCTTTTATTGAAACGCTTGATTTCTTCTTAGCGTAATGAAAGAGCTGACTGCATGTGACAAAAATGAAAGCTGCCTTTTTGAAAAAGTAATAATAGCTTGTTTGGATGCTCAAATCCAGCGTGCACGAAATAAAGAAAAAAAAAGAGTTGTGAACACATAAAGTGAAGAATACCAACTGTTGTGCACTCCTCGGCAGAAGCAAAATAATCAATTGCTGCGTCCACAACCGATAGTTCTGCCTTTATCGCAATTGCAGCCTCACCGTGAGATAGCCAACGGGTAGAGCAGGCTTTAACTAAATTTCCTTTAGAAGATCAATATCAGCAGCTTGCATTTAATGCAATTTTGCCGTTTTTAGCTGTGAGATTGAAACGTATCTTCAAGTCTGGACTAAACCAAGTTCGCAATCTTGGAAGTGCTTCAACTCCTTCACTGTGTCTGTACAAGGCATTGCTAAGTGATGCGCATGCCAGTGCGCCGTGTAAGTGATAGGGTTTTGTTCAGTCAACTTCGAGGAGAGAGAATTTCAGCGGCCTATCATTGCAGCTGCTCCATTTCATGTTAAGGTGACAAACTTGCTGACATCAAGATCGCAATCGGCAGCAAAATCATTCCAAAGTTGCAACGGCAATTCCTCCACAAGCGTCAATGCATCGAATCTTCAAAAATGCTGTTGCCTGACATCTTTTCGTATGGAAGCACTGAACTAAAGTAATGCATTGCTGCAAGGAAGCAATATCGGTTTTCGGTTGTTGTTGTGATTACCCCTTCTATTCCTCGGGATGAAGGTATGACACCAACGGCAATTCAGGTTCATGCCGTCAACCTAATTGAAATTACGCTTGATAAAAAGATGACATCCCATTTCAAACCAGTCTTGAGTGACTGGTAGCCCCAACACCAACAAGGCGGACTGCCACTGGTCGCCTTTTACGACATGCTGGGTTAGCAACTTCACAATTATAACCCGGTGAAGTACGGGTTGGCCACCTGTCTGCCACATAAAGGTGGAGGCGTCCTGTTAAGTGCCTTGCCCAAGGTCACAACAAACAAGCTTGCTGGCTTGCTGTCCATAATCTCCTTTTTTATGCTGTGCGCCGAGCAGGGAAGCTGTGAATACCATTTTTCAAAGTCTTTTGGTATGACTCGACTTAGGGAATGAACCCCAGGTTTACCGACTGCGAAGCGGACGCTCTAACCACTACGCCATCGCGCCGGTAATGCCGGTTTTCTCGTCGACCATAGCAGCCCAATATGGGCTTTGCTTGGCATCACAAGCAATGCGATCACTCAAATGCTCCGAGATGTACTCGGTTAGTGCAGCTAAACTGTAGATAACTTGTGGATAGAAAGCCTTGTCATGGTTGAGTTTTGTTTTCAAACATATAATGCTTCAGTCAGCATGCAGAGTAAACAAGTTCATTTATAAAGATTCATCAAAATCTTTCAGTTTACAAATTGTTATTATTGCTACTAGTAATACACCGTTATTATTGCTACACATAAATAATAAAAAAATATAGGCATAATAGTTCAAGATATTTCTAAAAAATTAGATCCAACGATTTCTTTTATACTGTGGTACATCTTATACCAGAGCTACTTAACTAATTTTAACAAAGGTCCCGTCGGAGAAGTTTAGTATTTCCAGAGGTCCAGTAGAATTTTTGATTTGCAATGATAAAAATAAAACTATCATTACCAGTAAATACAGAAAAATACTTGGATTTTCTCATAGTCTACACTAATCATTAAAATCAAAATTAATATGAGCCTATTGTGCTCTATTCTTCTAATTTTATAAAAAAAGCGCATTTCCTATTTTTCGCCAGGTCTTAAAACTTGGTCCATAGAAGTAACACCAAATCAAAGGCGGTGGTGGGGTGTTTGGCACTGGTACCATACAGTAGGCAATTTATGCGGGAGTAAGATTTGCCAACACAATGCTTGATTTATTTTCTATAAAGCGCTGCTCAACATCAAAGGTTAGTTTAAACACTTGATCGGTTATGCATTGACCTAGCCTAAAGCCAACTTTGGGGGTCAAAAACAGGTTCTAGAGGCCTAAAGAGTAACCGCTCGAAAAGGTTGTAAGATACGCTCAGCAGCAATATAGGCTGGAAGCTCTTTCAGTCATCAGATGCATTGCCAGGTTTTGGTACCGACATAACAGTGGCCAGTCGCCATATTGTTTGGATTGTTTTGTAGGTCACGCAAGCTGTGTAAAATTTCTGACGCTATAAAACACTTTTAAGACCGCAGTGCCTCAGAATATAGGTGGCGGAATGTTGTATGGGTTTTGAGCTTTACCACACTTGATCAGTTAAATTGCAGAAGCAAATTTGGTGGACGAGACAGGCATAAACAGCAGATCTTCAGCACTGGGAAATAGGTTTTTTCTTGTTTTTCATGTTGTTTGTTAGTCCTTTTAAAGGTGCTGTTAGTAAACGCTAAGAATGAGCAGTTACGCCGAAGGCGCAAAAAATTTTTGGATATTTTGTTTGAAAACAACTTAGTATGGAGAATAAGTCTACAAAGTTTGGTAAAAAAGGAAAGAAGTTTTTCGCAATCTGTGGCTGCTCTTACTGTTACTCATCCTGGAGCTTGAGGACCAGTTTTAACTCTTGAAAGGTCCGGATTTGAACCGCGGTCCGCCAGTTGAGTAGCCCTGTCTTATACGATGAGCACATATAAAAAGTATAAAACAAACAAAAAATATAGGAGTAATTAAAACTAAACGAAAATCATGAAATAAAATTATGCAATTAGTTTAACGGTGTATTGCTAGTAGCCATAATAGCATCTTGGATACTAAAAGTCACCTCTCTACCGAAATTGTATTATCTTTCAGTTTAATCCATGATTGAAATGTCTTATCGTTAGATGTTGCTGACTGAGTGACTGTTACCTAGAACTGGCAATGCTTTTGCAACAGTTGAATAAAGTTCTTCCTGCACAACAGAATTGAAAGAACTTCTGCAGCTACTGCTGCAGGCGTTTGCACTTTCTGACTCGCCAACATCAGGAACTTTTGTTCAAGTCTACTCCAAAAATACCGCTGTTTGCTTGGTTGGCTAGCTGTACGGTTTTGCTGCAACATTATCTTCTGAAAATACACACAAGAAAGTAAATGAATAAAATTTGGAAAAGATTTGACTTGCTGAAAAATCTTTGTTTTTAAAAACGAATAAAAAGGTGACAGCTTTCCAGACAGACCAGCAATAAATCACAACTGCAACACCGTTCATTCTGCCTTGATTTTGCTCATTTAGCTTTGCACCGCTAGACCTGCCTAATTTCTTGAATCCAATTTCGGGAAACTGAAGACTTTGATTAAACTGCAGTTTACTCAAAGTGCTTAGCTGGCCTCTTGCAGTGTTGCCAGATGGTTGCTGGTGCTTTTCCCCAACAAAATCAAAAAATTTACCCTATTTATTTATAAATCAAATTTCCCCAAAGAAGGATCATGCCCGAAATTACCTGAACAGTGAGGCAAAATTTCTATACGCAGCGATCTTTGTATTTGTATTTGTATTTGTTCATATTTATCCTCCATTCACGAGAAAGCGAATTGTATCGCTATATTTTGGACGGGACGTCCGCACTCGCTTGGGAGTTGCCATTTTTTTTTGAGGTGTCTGGACCACCTGTCTTCCACATAAAGGCGGAGGCGTCCCGTTAAGTGCCTTGCCCAAGAACACAACAAGCGAACTTGCCGGCTCGTTCTCCACAACCTCTCATAAATGCCGAGCGCCAAGCACGGAAGCTGTGGATAAAATTTTTTAAAGTCTTTTGGTATGACTCAGCAAGGGGAATGAACCCCTAGTCTACCGACTGCGATGCGGACGCTCTAATCACTACACCACCGCGCCGGCCATACCACCGCGCCGGCCAGCCAGCCAGAGATGACTTATTTATTTTGGAGATCAACCTCAAGCACATGCCCGAATTTACCAAAACCGAGAGGCAGGGCATGCATAGCAGCGATTAGCCTGCGGTGAACTTTTTTTCGGAGGTCAACCTGAAACACTTGCTGACTTTGGTCTTCATATCGTTGACAAATTTTCTCATCAGGTCTAAATACCCATTTTCACCACTTTTCAGCTGTTTTAACAGTGGTAGTTCACCTTTTTCTTTCTGTGCTCAACGTACTTCTGACACCTTCAAATTTCCCTTAATTTTTCGGGGGGAAAAATCTTCAAGAATTTTTTCCCCACGGACATTTAAATTTAGGTATGGTGATGAATTTCCCCATCTGGCAACACTGGTTTTTTGTATTACTTTGAAAAGGTTTTATTAGTTCAGTGAAAAGTTTTTCGCTGGATTGTTTACCTCATAATATCAGTCAAATTATTTACTTATTACGCATCATAGAATTTCAGTGATGATTATAAAAAAGAGGTGAGGCTATTGACTGTGCAGTACTGCACTTATTTGGTGAGAGGAGAATCGGTTTCGAACGTTAATTGAAGCAACAATTCAATTGAGCCAAAATTTTTCATGGTTGTCCAGATTTAACGTGAAAGTAAAAAAAGCAATTCAAACATTTCAGTTTTTCGTGCAGGAGAAGTGCAAATTTTATGGGATCGCAGGGGGAATTCATGAGACCGTTTCGACCACATAAAGCGCCTTAAAAAGCTATGGTTGGTGGTGCAGTTGAAGTTAGATTTGTTTGTGAGTATATTTTTTTCAAACAAGAAGTGATGTGGATCTACATCTGATAGATAAGATATTTGGTTCTAAATCAGCAAGTCTCATTGAAGTTGCAGTCAGGCAAATTGTTTGAGCGACACATTACGTCACCTCAAGTTTGAAATACTATTATTTAGACAGAACCAAAATTTTATTGCGCGACAATTATGCTTTATTTACAGCTTCTAGTCACTTGTGGGTCACCAGCTGCTCTCATGAGACCTGATAGGTCGATACAGTGTCGCTATCTGCACTTTTCTCAAAGGGCATCGCTGGCCTCTTGCATATATTTTTAACAAGATCAGCTTTTCGCGACTAGATTTTTCGTAAGAAGGGACCGAGCTTACTTATATCTTTTTTGGGAAAAGTTGTTATTTGTCTGTAAAACCATGCACACATATCAGTAGTTGGCTCGTCAACCTTATCCCGTTTGTTGGTTGGTTGGTTGCTACTGCACGACTTGTTCTGCTCCGAATTGGTTGAGAGCCCCAACCCCCAGAAGGTGTGAAAGAATTTCCATGTCAACAAATTGCTTTCCCAGTTCTGAAGAATATTTTTCTAGCAAACATTAGCTTCCCCTTTCTCCCAAAATAAACATCCCCAGATTGTGCTGTTTCGTTGTTATCACCCGTCTCTTTCCCGAAACTGAACTTCCTAAATTACGACGTTCAAATACCCGGTTCAAATCTGGGCCGCCCAAACCCCACATCGCCCCATTGCTTCGAGCGGTGCGCCGAGTGACGCGAAACACTGAATGCGCAAGTTTGTGAGCAACAAACACTCGATCACTCGCACAGTAATACTCTTCTCACCTGATCATCTCCGATGAGGATCCAATCTTTGGTTCCGTTGAACACACAGTGGATGTTGCTGTAAGGATCTCGGTGGAGCAAAGTCTTGCCTCCTCTTCCTACGATAAACAGATGGACTTCCTGTGGATTTCAAAAACCAACAAAAATCTCCAACTCCAAGAATAACATTATCGAATTTTAAAGACTCTGTTTAAAAAAAACTTTTTCTTTCATGCTTATTGATATCAATGGAATATCTCCCTCGACTTTCCCTGTAGGTTCCTGTAGATCAAATTTTTGCATGGGTTACCGAAACTCGCAGAGAATCAAGTAACCGGTCATGATGTTAATTTTGTACTGGCCATATTTATCCTCCATTTACGAAAAAGCGAATTGTATCGCTATTTTTGGACGGTATGTTCGGACTCGCTTGGGAGTTTCTATTTCCGAGGTATCTGGGCCACCTGTTTGCCACATAAAGGTAGGGGCGTCCCGTAAAGTGCCTTGTCCAAGGACACAACAAGCGAACTTGTCGGCTTGTTCTCAACAGCATCCCTTATGTGCCGAAGGCCAGGCATTGAAGCTATAAATACCATTTTTTAAAGTCTTTCGGTATGACTCGACAAGAGGAATGAACCCAGGTCTACCGACTACGAAGCGGACGCTCTAACCACTACGCCAGGTCCTTTTTATCCAACCCCTTCCGAAGAATGGGGATATGGCAGAAGACCACGGAACGCCAGAAGCCGGACAACTTCTCCTAAGCCTTGACCAGCGGTCGTAGAGAGACAGAGAGTCGCCCAAGAGCAAGCGGCGCAAAGGGTCCGTACCAGAACCTTGCATGATGAGATGAAAAGTGTCCTGGGTCGCATGATCACAAGCGCTGCACAAGGAACTCAACTGGAGAAAAGAGTTTAGCAAAAGACAGTGTCCGATGTAGCGAAGAACAAGGTGCTGCACCAATCAACAGCCGCCTCAACGTGGTGGTGCGCTCCCCAACTCCTTTTGGGTTGGGTCGAAATGGCTGTTGGCCTTCCCGAGGGTCCCAATTACCCCGGACACTCCTCTTCATTTTTTCGCCGTGCTGCCACATGAACGACCGCAGAAGGGCAGCACACAGCTTCTTTAAAATTGGTCGCCTGTCTTCTTTCTTCTCCTGCCCTTCTCTTGCCCATCTTCGTCTCCTTATTCTTCTCGTTCTCTTGATGAGCGATAAAGTTCATCCCAACTCTGGCCCTATCTTTCCTTGCTTAGTGTGCGCTGGAAACGTGACCTGGCGGGACAAGTCAGTGTAATGCTGTATCTGCTCCATATGGGTCTATCTAAGGTGCTCACTACTTCCCCTCTCCAAATTTAGAACACTTGGCAGCTCTCACCCCTGGACCTGCGTCCCTACTCGCAACACTGTGGATTCCTCCGCGGACTCCTCCGACATGTATACCTCCACTGTACTCCCTGGCCCCCTCTGCTAATGCTGCACTCCCGCTCTACCCTCTTCTTCAAACTTCTTTTCCCCCTTTTGCCCATTTTGTATCTTCTCTCTCTGCCCCCTCACCACCGCCCCTTGCTCCTGGCTGTCCTTCTGCGTCGCCTGCCTCCTCTCCTCCCCTGTCTCCCACAGTATTCTTTAATGGAATGCTGGAGGTCTTTGAGCCAGAAGCACTGAGCTGCTACATTTTCTCTCGTCCCATCCCGTTGACCTCATCTGCATCCAGGAATGCAATCTTAAATCAACTTCCTCTTTCTGGATTTTCTGCTTTGCGTTCTGATCGCACCCACTCCCTGTCTAGCATTCTCTATCGTGATGCCATGCACGCTAGCGGCGGCATCATCGTTTTCGTAAGGCAGGGCTTATCTTTTTCTGAACTTTCTACCTCCTTTCTCTCTTCGCTTGACCCCTACTCTGATTATGTAGATTTCAACATCTCTCTAAACAACTTTCCCTCTCTCTCATTTCTTAATGTGTACGCTGCTCCCATTCGCTCTTCTCCAACAGATGGCAAAACCGACTCCTTTTCTCCCTCCATTCTTCTCTCCTCCACAAATTTTTTCATTCTGAGGAACTTCAATTGCCATCACCCCCTCTGGGGCTCAAGAGGTACTTTTGATCCCCGTGGGGAGGAAGTATTTGACTGGGTCATCTCCTCTGACCTCCCCCTCTCAATGACCCTAGCATACCAACCCTTCTCCATCGCTTCTCTGGCAGTCGCTCCTCCATTGACATTTCCTTTGCTCCTTCGTCTATTTCCCTATTCTGCTCCTGGGAGGTGCCTCAGGATCTGGTTTCTGATCACCTACCAATTCTTCAATCTGTCCCTGTCCCTCTCTTTCGACCCAACGAGCGCTCGTTCCTTCAGTTTTTGAAAGCTCGCTGGGATGACTTTGCTTTCTATTTGACTCTCACTCTCCTTTTGCAGAGGACTACTCGTCTCTTTCTTTTTTCTCTGCTGTTTTCTTTATCTCTCTGGCATTCAATGCGGCCAAATCTTCCATTCCTTTCGGCCGTATCAAACGCCATCCTAAATCCTGGAGGTCCGCTGAAGTGGAAGAAGTGGTTAGTAAAAGACGCAAGGCTTTCGCTGCCGCTCACAGAAGCGATGAAGATCGCCAGGCTTACATCTTCGCTTCTCGACGCGCTTCGTCAGTCATCGCCAAGGCCAAGACTGAGGCATGGCAGACGACTTGGTCTTCTCTTTCGCCCAAAATCTGTATACTCTCTTCTTCGCTCTATCGCTGGCTCGTCTTCCTCCTCTCCTAATTTCCCAAATCGTTCTTCTCCCAGGGAATTGGCTTCGGTCTGCGCCGCCTACCTGAGATCCCACTTTTCTGTTTTTCGGTCAAAGGTCCGGCGTAGCAGAGCCAGAGGCTACCTCTCTGAGCTCCGCCGAGCCACGTGCTCGGGGGAGTCTCACTCGTCCTTTTGCTCTCCTTTCTTACTTGCTGAATTTCTTGCGACTGCCTCCAATCTTTCCCTATCCACTGCCACTGGCCCAGGCCAATTTACCTATCCTGTGCTAAAGCATCTTCCTCGCTCTGGCATGGATTTTCTTCTTCACATCTTCAATCTCTTTTAGACTTTGCATTCCTTTCCTTCCATCTGGAAGACATCTTCTATTATTTCCATGTACAAGATGGAAAAGCCTCTCGACTCTCCGCTTCCTTCAGGCCTATCTCTCTCACCTCCTGCGTATCAAAGCTTTTTGAACGCATCATTCTATCTCGTCTACTCTTCTTTCTGGAATCTAATTCCATTTTCTCTCCCCACCAGGCCGGTTTCCGCCCTGGACGTTCTACACTAGATCAAATTCTGTACCTTTCTCAGTCCATTTCGGATGGGTTTAACAAACCCAGGCCGGGCTCTCGGACGATCCTGTCTGCTATTGACTTTTCGAAAGCTTTCGACTCTGTCTGACATCCCGTCCTTTTCCACAACTCATTTCGGCTGGCCTTATTCCTTGCATTGCTCGTTGGACTCAATCTTTCCTTTCTGACAGGCACGCTTGCGTGGTTTATCAAAATCACAAAAGTCGCTTCTTTCGAGTCCGTCGAGGTGTTCCGCAAGGATCCGTTCTTGTCCCCGTACTTTTTTTCTTTTCATCAATGACCTTCCGGCTCCTCTGCTTTCTTTGGTCAGCTGCTTTTTTTACGCTGACGATCTGGTCAATTGGTCCTCCCCCTCGTTCCTCACTGCGGTGGAGGCCACACAAGGAGCTCTGTTTCGATTGCAGCGCTGGTCTGAGTACTGGTGTCTTCCTCTCAATTCGAGAAAATGTTAAGCCTCCTTCTTCTTAGTGGATCCCCACTAAGCTAATCTCCAGCCCAACCTCCTCCTACTCGGCTCCCGCCTCCGTTTCAACCAACTTTAACTTTTCTTGGGGTCACCTTCGACCGCACTCTTTCCTTTTCTAAGCATGTATCTTTGTTGAAGGCCAGATTCTTCCCACGTCTCAAAACCTAACGCTGTATTTCTGCTTCCCCATTGGGCCCCTCTAAGAAATCACTCTCTCTTCTGTATAAAGCTTTTCTTTGGCCCCTTCTCACATATGCCTCACCCGGATGGTTTCCTATCTTAAGCGTTAACCAATATCACCAAATTGGAACGCCTCCACCGAGCGGCTAGTCGCGCCATCACCGACTGCCTCTCGTCTTGCCCTATCCCACTTCTTTACCCCCCTACGAGTCACTCTGACTCATTTCACCCTTTCATCTTATGAGCGGGCTCTTCGTCTCTCAATCTCCTTTCCTATTTCGGGTTTGACCAGACTTGGAGTGAAACCAAGACTCTGCAGATCATCCTGGAGAGCTTTTGTGTATACTCACCCGCTCATGCTTTCTTCTACTTTTTTTAGGGAGGCTTTTCTTGCTTGCCCTCTCTTTCCTCCTTGGAATCTGCCTTCCTTCACTGCGAAGTACACCCTTTCCTCTTCACGCTTTCGCTCTGATCCACCTCTCTCTCGCCAAGGTGCGGTAATCACTTACCTTGACACTCTCCCCCCTCATGATCTGATACTCTGGACAGACGGCTCTGTTCCTTTTCCTTTTGGCAAGGGCGGCTCCGGCGTACTTGCCAATTGCTCTTTATGTGGCACTAACCCACTCTTTCCTTTTCGGCAGGCCCACTATGTTCAAGTTTTTCCACTGAAGCCTGCGCCATTCTGCACGCTCTTTTCTGGTCTCGTCAGAATCATCAAGCCTGCCATTTCTCTTCTCTTCTCCTTCTATCTGACTCTCGTTATGTCCTCATCTCCCTGTCCTCTCCTCGATCTTTCCTCTTGCCTCAAACTCTGTGGAAGATCTGGCAAAAACTGTTTTCTATCTTTTCCTGTTCTATCAGGCTACAATGGGTCCCCAGACGCTCGTTTCTTTTGGGGAACAACGCGGCTGATGAGCTTGCCAGACGGGGAGCGCTACTTGTACCCTCTGCAATTCCTTGTAGTTTCTCTCCTCTTATTTCTCGTATCCACTCTTCTCTTTTCTCAGACCGGAGGCGTACTGTTTCATTGAAATTCTTTGACACACAAGTTCCCTCGATTTCCAGCTAGGAACTTGTGCTCCCTCGTCATGCTCGCTGTGTTCTCTCTCGTCTTCGCTGCAACTGACACAGCCTTCTGTTAAGTTCTTATCTCTCTAGGATTGGCAGAATCGAGAATCCTTCCTGCAGCGCCTGCAGACACTCATCCCAGGACATCTCCCATCTCATTATGCACTTTCCAGCTACGGACTCTTTTCGCTGCTCACTTTTCGGCGACTCTCTGTCTCCTTACGATTTTTCGTCGAGACGCTGGAGTGTTGCACGAATCCTGGGGCTCCATGGTCTTCGGCCATGCTCCAATCCCTCAAAAGAAGTCGGGTTACAACAACAAGAACAAAGTGGACACAACGAGCATGTCGAGGAAGCACCCATTTCTTAGTAAATGCTGATAGATCTGTGTGTCGAACAATTTTGATCAGACCGTACTTCAGTCCGAGAGAAGTGATAAGTGGATACAACAACCAAGAGGAGAGAGACTACATCATGGGACAGTGGACGATTGAAGCAGCGCACCTCGACTGGCCGTGTCATTCCCTGGACGAAATGAGAGTGATAGGAAATCCATTGTAGCGTGATAGAAAAGGATAGCTCCTGCCAGATATACCGGAGAGTGTGAGATGTAACAAAGAATGGAGAAGCGGAAAACGTAGCAAGGGCAAAGCGAGAGAAGGAAAAGAAGTGGCAGCTATGTCGGTGCTGCCGACCAGCAAAGGGCTTGAAGAATGGCGCAGGCTTCAGCAGAAAAGCTTTGAACACAGTGAGCCTGCCGAATAAAAAAGGGTAATCTCAGCGCCACAAAGTGAGCAGTTGGCAAGGACGCCGCAGTCTCCTTTGCCAAAAGGAAATGAAACAGAGGCATCAGGCCAAATCACCAGATCGTTAGAAGAGAGAGCTTCGCGGTGGAAAAGAGCCGCACCTTTGCGAGAAATAAAAGGGTCAGAGCAAGAGCATGATGTGGAGAAAGTGAGCTCCACGCTAATGAAAATTTGGTTCCAGGTAAGAGAGAGAGCCTTCCTGTTCACCGAGCCTGGCCCCTAGGTAAATGTGTTCCAATTTGATAACGTTGGCAAGGCTGAGGAAAGGAAAACCATTAAGGTGAAGCAGAAGTGAGAACAAGCCAAAGAAAAGCTTTGTAAAAAATAACAAGGGACCTCGTGAGGAAACAAATATACAGCGTAAGGCCTTGATACGAGAGAAAAACTTGACATTGAGCAAAGATGCATGTGCATAACAGGAAAGAGTGCAGTTGAAAGAGACCTCCAGTAAAGTGGAAAGGGCAGTTGAATAAGTAGAGATGGGGCCGGAGATAAGCTTGATGGGAATCCATCAAAAAGAAGGACGCCTCACGTTTACTCGGATTGAGAGGATCACGCCAGTGCTCAGACCAGCGATCCAGTCCAATCAGATCTCCTTGAGTGGCCTCCGCAGCAGCAGGGACCGAAGGGGAAAGAAGAGGACCAGTTGGCCAGGTCGTCAGCATAAAAAAGCAGCTGACGGCAGAAGGCAGAGACGTAAGAACATCATTGATGTAGAAAGAGAAAAGTACAGGGTTAAGAACGAATCCTTGCGTAACACCTCGAAAAAAACGACTTTTTTGATTTTGATAAACCACGCAAGCGCGCCTGTCAGAAAGAAAAGACTGAGTCCATCGAGCAATGCAAGGAGAGAAGCCAGCTGAAATGAGTGTGTGGAAGACAGCGGGATGCCACGCAGCGTCGAAATTTCCAGAGAAGTCGATCGTAGCAAGGATCGTCCGAAAGCCCATCTCGGATTTGTTAGATCCATCTGAAACTCTGAGAAAGAAACAGAACTTGATTGAGAGTACACCGTCCAAGGGAGAAATTGGCCTGGCGGAGAGAGAAAATAGACTTGGACTCCAGAAAGAAGAGTAGTCGAGATAGAATGATGCGCTCAAAAAGCTTTGAGACGCAGGAGATTAGAGAGATACGTTGGAAGGAAGCGGCTGAATTGAGAGGTCTTCCTATCCTATAGATGGTAAAAATAGATAAAGACTTTCAGATGAAAGGAAAGGAACACAAAGACCAGGAAAGATTGAAGATGTAAAAAAGAAGATCTATGACAGAGCGAGGGAGATGCTTCAACGTGGGGTAGGCAACTTTGTCTGGTCCAGTAGCGGAGAAAGATGTAAGGTTGGCCGCAGACGCAGGAAATTCATCGGAGGTGAGCGGAGAGCAGGAAGAGCAATAAGACTCTTTAGGGAACGAGACCCGGCGGAGATCAAGACTAGCAGCTTATGGATCAAGCAAAAGATGGAATAGACTGATTTAGGATCAGATTTGCGAGAGAGATAAGCACGGTTTGTGTCATGCATCAGCCTTTGCTTTGGCGATAACGGAATTGGCATGTCGAGAGGCTGAGATGTAAGCCTGGCGCTCTTCATCACTTCTGTGAGGCGGCAAAAGCCTTGTGTCTTTCTCTTACTGCTTTTTCCACTTCGGAAGACCACCAGGCCTTGGACGCGGCCAAAAGGAATGGAGGGTTTAGCCGCATTCACTGCCAAAGAGGAAAAGAGCGCTGCTGAAGAGGAAAGAGAAAGTAAGCAGTATTCTTCTGCAGGAAAACAGTGCGAATCGATGTGAAAAGCAAAGTCTTGCCAACGAGCTTTCTGGAAATTGAAGAGAGAGGACGCTCATTGTCGTGGGGGAGTAGACAAAGAGGAACGATAACGAGAATTGGGAAATGATCTGATCCTAGGTTCTGAAGCACTTCCCAAAAGCAAAAAAGAGCAAGAGAGGAAGGAGCAAAGGAGATTCAGGAGAGGAACAACTGCCGGAAGCAAGACAAAAAGAATAGGAATGTCAAGATCATTAAGGAAAAGAAGGCTGGAGGAGATAACCCAATCGAATACTTTCTCCCCACGAAGGCCTGAAGTGTCTTTTAGCCCCAAAAGGGTGATGGAAATTGAAGTTCCTCAGAATGAATAGATTTCTCAAGGAAAGGAGCAGAGTCGGAGAAAAAGAGTCAATATCCGCCAAAGAAGAGCGAATAGGCGGAGTGTAGATGTTTAAGAAAGAGAGAGAAAAGAAGTTTTACAGCAAAATGCTGATCCTCACGTATTCAGAATAGGGGTCAAGCGAAGAGAAGGATAGGAACTGTCTGACGAAGATAACGATACCGCCGCTAGCGTTCGAGTCATCAAGTAAAGAGATTCAGACCAGGAGCGAGTGCAATCTGATTGCAGAGCAGAGTATCCAGGGATCCGGAAAGATGAAGAAGAGTTGACATTGGATTCCTGAATACATCTAAGATCGAAAGGAAAGAGCAAAAGAAAGTTGAGTACTGACAGACCTTCCACCAAGTGGATCTAGTATAGATCCCGCAAGTGTGGCGGTCTAAGCTATGCTTTACTAAAAGCCTCTAGCTTCTTGTCGGTCACCAACTGCACTGAAGAGACCTGATAGGTCGAAACAGTGTCACTGTTTGCAGTTTTGCTAAGTGCATCGCTAGCCTCTTGCATTACTATACATGAAAGTGAAGAAGTTCAACACTATTTGCTCGAATACTTCTGTGTTCCATTGGAGAACCCCGAGCGAGTAGAAAAAGGAAGAGGAACCAGGGTGCGTGAAAAAGGAGCCGAAAGTGAAGAAGAGTTGGAAAGAAACAGAAAGTTGGGTTGGTGACAGGGAAAATGGAGGGTAGGAGGTATGCAAGCGAAGATAAGGGGATAGAGTTGCATTGGCAGAGGGGTGTTTGGGTAGATTGTTGGGCATAGCGGAGATATACGTGCTGAGGGCCCCAGAGAAGATGACACAATGTTGGTGGACTGGGAAGTCCCAGAAGAAGCCGACATGAGACAGATAGGATAGCTCCAGGAGTGAGAGCTGAAAAGGGAGTTAAATTTCGAGGAAGAGAAGAGGGTGCACCTTGAATGTACCCATTCAGAACAGGTGCGGCATTGCACTGACCTTCCCCTTTCAGGTGGTATTGCCAGCACGCACAAAACAGGAAAAGATAGGACCAGGATTTGAAAGACCATTGCCGGTCTTCAGAAGTAAAAGAAGAACGAGACGGCAAGGAAAAAAGTGACAGAAAACAATAGACAAAAAACAAATCATCAATTTTAGAGAGAGTGCATGGTGGCCTTCCGCGGTCGTTCACAGGGCGGGACTGCAAAAAAATGTTTTGGGATGAGGAAAGTTCGGGGTATCTGGGAACCTCAGCGAGGCCAACAGCCATTTCGACCAAATCCGATTGGATTGGGGACCGCACCACGTTAAGGCGGCTGTTGATTGGTGCAAAATTATTGGTCATGGTTAAGCTTGCCGCCATCTTGCTGTAGCATGAACATAAATTTCAACTCGCCTGGATTGTTTTGGCCAAAGATCCGCATCTTAAGCACGGAGGGATCGAAATGTCTTTTTCCATGGGAGAAGGAACTTGGGATATTGCGTAGGCGTTCCATGACTGATAGTTGGATACAAATTGACGGATTGTGGATCGACCAAATCCAATATCTGTAGTTACGACTTCAGAATCTTGCTCTTCCCTAAAACATGACATCATATCAACAACGCGGTATTATTTTCAAAACAGCGCTTTTCTAGTTCACCTCGCTTCCAACCGTACTACCAAGTCTCCGTATTCGCTAATAAGATTATCCACATTCCACCGCATGTAGGCGCCAGAGCGCTCCGCCGCTCCCCGGAGCACTACCGGCTTTCTATTGATGACATAACGTTCGTAGAAATCACGTGGCTGTGGAACTGCAAAATAAATTTTCAAATTTGCCGCCTTCTTCGCGAAGCGTAGTTGGGCAATTAAAGTTTGAAATTATTTTTAACGTGATGTGTGAGGTGAAAGTCACAACTCGAGGCGTCAACCGCTTAATCAGGAAAAACGGACGACGTCCCTTCACTTCATAATTTTGACCCTGCCTCAAAAGACCATCAATTTTTGAAAATGTCATGACATTTTTGTTCTCTTGTCGCTTCCCAAAAAAAATTAAACTCAGAACTAACAACTTATAGATAAAACTAGTAGTCGAGGAATTGAAGGCTTTGGATTCAACTTCCTCACACTTTTGCTTGGTTTTGAAGAAATTGAGTTACTAGGTTTGATATTTATGACCGTCAGTCGGGATGTTCTTCCCCTTGAACGTGGCCGTGAAACATCAAATGTGAAACTGCTACAATGAATTTGATCTTTATTCTCGCAACCCCAACCATAAAGTCAACTGACCTTCTCTCAACTCCGCTGTTGATACGCTTGGGGGTCTATGCGAACCCAAGGGCTTCAAATGTCCTAAAAGCTGACTATTGCATGAATTCCAGCTCACCATAAGAACGACCAAACAGTTGATATAATGCATGCTGCAGGCTAAATAGAATTTCCTCACAGATGTTTTGAGAACGAGCTACTTCCTGCTGCGCATCACGTGACAACGTCACAGTGCTGAACAATTATTCGTAATTTGAGTAATACCGCTGCTGCTGTTATTGCAATAAAACAGGAAAAACTGCAGCAAAGTGCTTCATCAAGAACACAAGTACGTAACCACCGCGAGGTTCCAACGCTACATCACTGCTTCCCCAATCCACTCGAGCACGTGATTCACAACAGTGTCGATAAAAATCCATCGCTTCAGCACCAATCAGCAGCGATTTCAATGTAGTAGTATCCGAATCCTGGTCCTATCTTCTCTTGTTTTGTGCGTGCTGGCAATACCACCTGAAGGGGAAGGTCAGTGCAATGCCGCACCTGTTCTGAATGGGTACATTCAAGGTGCACCCTCTTCTCTTCCTCGAAATTTAACTCCCTTTTCAGCTCTCACTCCTGGAGCTATCCTATCTGTCTCATGTCGGCTTCTTCTGGGACTTCCCAGTCCACCAACATTGTGTCATCTTCTCTGGGGCCCTCAGCACGTATATCTCCGCTATGCCCAACAATCTACCCAAACACCCCTCTGCCAATGCAGCTCTATCCCCTTATCTTCGCTTGCATACCTCCTACCCTCCATTTTCCCTGTCACCAACCCAACTTTCTGTTTCTTTCCAACTCTTCTTCACTTTCGGCTCCTTTTTCACGCACCCTGGTTCCTCTTCCTTTTTCTACTCGCTCGGGGTTCTCCAATGGAACACAGAAGTATTCGAGCAAATAGTGTTGAACTTCTTCACTTTCATGTATAGTAATGCAAGAGGCTAGCGATGCACTTAGCAAAACTGCAAACAGTGACACTGTTTCGACCTATCAGGTCTCTTCAGTGCAGTTGGTGACCGACAAGAAGCTAGAGGCTTTTAGTAAAGCATAGCTTAGACCGCCACACTTGCGGGATCTATACTAGATCCACTTGGTGGAAGGTCTGTCAGTACTCAACTTTCTTTTGCTCTTTCCTTTCGATCTTAGATGTATTCAGGAATCCAATGTCAACTCTTCTTCATCTTTCCGGATCCCTGGATACTCTGCTCTGCAATCAGATTGCACTCGCTCCTGGTCTGAATCTCTTTACTTGATGACTCGAACGCTAGCGGCGGTATCGTTATCTTCGTCAGACAGTTCCTATCCTTCTCTTCGCTTGACCCCTATTCTGAATACGTGAGGATCAGCATTTTGCTGTAAAACTTCTTTTCTCTCTCTTTCTTAAACATCTACACTCCGCCTATTCGCTCTTCTTTGGCGGATATTGACTCTTTTTCTCCGACTCTGCTCCTTTCCTTGAGAAATCTATTCATTCTGAGGAACTTCAATTTCCATCACCCTTTTGGGGCTAAAAGACACTTCAGGCCTTCGTGGGGAGAAAGTATTCGATTGGGTTATCTCCTCCAGCCTTCTTTTCCTTAATGATCTTGACATTCCTATTCTTTTTGTCTTGCTTCCGGCAGTTGTTCCTCTCCTGAATCTCCTTTGCTCCTTCCTCTCTTGCTCTTTTTTGCTTTTGGGAAGTGCTTCAGAACCTAGGATCAGATCATTTCCCAATTCTCGTTATCGTTCCTCTTTGTCTACTCCCCCACGACAATGAGCGTCCTCTCTCTTCAATTTCCAGAAAGCTCGTTGGCAAGACTTTGCTTTTCACATCGATTCGCACTGTTTTCCTGCAGAAGAATACTGCTTACTTTCTCTTTCCTCTTCAGCAGCGCTCTTTTCCTCTTTGGCAGTGAATGCGGCTAAACCCTCCATTCCTTTTGGCCGCGTCCAAGGCCTGGTGGTCTTCCGAAGTGGAAAAAGCAGTAAGAGAAAGACACAAGGCTTTTGCCGCCTCACAGAAGTGATGAAGAGCGCCAGGCTTACATCTCAGCCTCTCGACATGCCAATTCCGTTATCGCCAAAGCAAAGGCTGATGCATGACACAAACCGTGCTTATCTCTCTCGCAAATCTGATCCTAAATCAGTCTATTCCATCTTTTGCTTGATCCATAAGCTGCTAGTCTTGATCTCCGCCGGGTCTCGTGCCCTAAAGAGTCTTATTGCTCTTCCTGCTCTCCGCTCACCTCCGATGAATTTCCTGCGTCTGCGGCCAACCTTACATCTTTCTCCGCTACTGGACCAGACAAAGTTGCCTACCCCACGTTGAAGCATCTCCCTCGCTCTGTCATAGATCTTCTTTTTTACATCTTCAATCTTTCCTGGTCTTTGTGTTCCTTTCCTTTCATCTGAAAGTCTTTATCTATTTTTACCATCTATAGGATAGGAAGACCTCTCAATTCAGCCGCTTCCTTCCAACGTATCTCTCTAATCTCCTGCGTCTCAAAGCTTTTTGAGCGCATCATTCTATCTCGACTACTCTTCTTTCTGGAGTCCAAGTCTATTTTCTCTCTCCGCCAGGCCAATTTCTCCCTTGGACGGTGTACTCTCAATCAAGTTCTGTTTCTTTCTCAGAGTTTCAGATGGATCTAACAAATCCGAGATGGGCTTTCGGACGATCCTTGCTACGATCGACTTCTCTGGAAATTTCGACGCTGCGTGGCATCCCGCTGTCTTCCACACACTCATTTCAGCTGGCTTCTCTCCTTGCATTGCTCGATGGACTCAGTCTTTTCTTTCTGACAGGCGCGCTTGCGTGGTTTATCAAAATCAAAAAAGTCGTTTTTTTCGAGGTGTTACGCAAGGATTCGTTCTTAACCCTGTACTTTTCTCTTTCTACATCAATGATGTTCTTACGTCTCTGCCTTCTGCCGTCAGCTGCTTTTTTATGCTGACGACCTGGCCAACTGGTCCTCTTCTTTCCCCTTCGGTCCCTGCTGCTGCGGAGGCCACTCAAGGAGATCTGATTGGACTGGATCGCTGGTCTGAGCACTGGCGTGATCCTCTCAATCCGAGTAAACGTGAGGCGTCCTTCTTTTTGATGGATTCCCATCAAGCTTATCTCCGGCCCCATCTCTACTTATTCAACTGCCCTTTCCACTTTACTGGAGGTCTCTTTCAACTGCACTCTTTCCTGTTATGCACATGCATCTTTGCTCAATGTCAAGTTTTTCTCTCGTATCAAGGCCTTACGCTGTATATTTGTTTCCTCACGAGGTCCCTTGTTATTTTTTACAAAGCTTTTCTTTGGCTTGTTCTCACTTCTGCTTCACCTTAATGGTTTTCCTTTCCTCAGCCTTGCCAACGTTATCAAATTGGAACACATTTACACCCTTGTGCAAATTAATCTGAACACTCCTAAAATTAATTAAAAAATTCAGTTTTTCGTTGAATAAAGCATTTTGTTTAGTCACAATGTGTATTTTCCGCCACAAATCAGTTGCAATTGAGATGATATTATTTCTTAAAGGTGACAAGTGTATTTGAAGAGATAATTTGAAAAAATAATTCGGAAAAGTTTAGGTGATTTTTATATAATTTTCAACAGACATAAAAAAGCAAACTATTATTTAAAACGGGTGTATAATGGATATTACTCCAAGAAAACGCGCTAAGATTGTTACACTACGTAACCACACCACAATGTCTCAAAGAAAAATTGCTGAAAGTGTGGGCGTCAGTTTAGGGTCTGTGAGCAGTATTCTCAAACAAAAAAGAGAAACAGGAAAGGTTGAAGTTGTGGAGGGGAAAGAAAAACTATTGAACGTGATGATTTGACCCTTTTGTGCAACAGCAAAATAAACCCACAAAAAGCCGATGAGGAATTGAAAAGAGATTTGGATGAAAGTGGCGTGAATATGTCTTCATCCACCGTTCGACCACGATTGTTAGAAAAAGGAAAGAAAGCCAAAAAGAAGCAACTGTTGACCGCCGCAATGAAAAAGAAACGATTCAACTGGGCAAAAAACACAAAAGCTTCTCTGAAGATGATTAGAGTCGTGTCGTCCTCTTAAACGAAAGTTATTTTGGGTTCGTTTGCTGTTCACCCAACGAGAAGCTGCGTGAAGAACATTTTGTGCAAACGGTGAAGCACCCAGACAAAAAGATGTTTTGGGGTTGCTTTTCTATTAACGGATCTAGATCACTTGTACCGGTCGAGAGCATGATGAACAGCAACGCTTATTTGCAAATCATCAAAAGAAAAGTCTGCAGAGAATTGTCTGACCTCCACCCACGTGCAATTTTTCAACAAAGCTTCTGCACCATGCCACAAGGCTAAAATATTAACAAATTGCTTCAAAAAAATGAAAATAATAGTATTGGATTGGCCGGGAAACTTGTCAGGTTTAAATCCAATCGAAAATTTGTTGTCCATTGTTAAAAGTTGCCTGAGAAAGATGGATTGCATCAATATAATCCAGCTCATTCAGTCTGAAATACATGTATGATTCCGTGATGAGGAAATCAAACAAATTTGCAAAAAATTGGTTTTATTTATGAAACAACGAGTGAAATTAGTGCTAGAGAATATACGTAGGTAGACATATTACCTATTGATTGTTTCGTAGTTTTAAAATAAAAGCTGAAACTTTGAGAATTGACCTTTTTTGCAAGTGTTCAGATTAATTTGCACAAGGGTGTACCTAGGGGCCAGGCTCGGTGAACAGGAAGGCTCTCTCTCTTACCTGGAACCAAATTTTCATTAGCGTGGAGCTCACTTTCTCCATATCATGCTCTTGCTCTGACCCTTTTATTTCTCGCAAAGGTGCGGCTCTTTTCCACCGCGAAGCTCTCCCTTCTAACGATCTGGTGATTTGGTCTGATGCCTCTGTTTCATTTCCTTCTGGCAAAGGAGACTGCGGCGTCCTTGCCAACTGCTCACTTTGTGGCGCTGAGATTACCCTTTTTTATTCGGTAGGCTCACTGTGTTCAAAGCTTTTCTGCTGAAGCCTGCGCCATTCTTCAAGCCCTTTGCTGGTCGGCAGCACCGACCTAGCTGCCACTTCTTTTCCTTCTCTCGCTCTGCCCTTGCTACGTTTTCCGCTTCTCCATTCTTCGTTACATCTCACACTCTCCGGTATATCTGGCAGGAGCTATCCTTTTCTATCACGCTACAATGGATTTCCTATCACTCTCATTTCGTCCAGGCAATGACACGTGCGCTGCTTCAATCATCCACTGTCCGATGATGTAGTCTCTCTCCTCTTGGTTGTTGTATCCACTCATTACTTCTCTCGGACTGATCAAAATTGTTCGACACACAGATCTATCAGTATTCACTTAGAAACGGGTGCTTCCTCGACATGCTCGTTGTGTCGACTTTGTTCTTCGCTACATCGGATACAGTCTTTTGCTAAATTCTTTTCTCTACAGTTGATTTCTTCGTGCAGCGCTTGTGATCATACGATCTAGAACACTTTTCATCTCATTGTGCACGGTTCTGGTACGGACTCTTTGCACCGCTTGTTCTTGAGCGACTCTCTGTCTCTCTACGACCGCTGGTCAAGGTTTGAGGAAGTTTCCAGCAGCGAGATTTGTGGACACTTTATGCTAAACTGCAGCGCGCGATATGTCAAATACTGTGCTAACAGCGCATGGAAACACTGAAATGTGCGAAGAAGTCACTTACAAGAACCGAAATGAAAGGAAAAACAATCTCTGCCCTGGCGAAACAAGTATAGGATTATGAAATTACCTGCGCGATGGCGTAGTGGTTAGAACGTCCGCTTCGCAGTTGGTAGACCTGGGGTTCATTCCCCTTGTCGAGTCATACCAAAAGACTTTAAAAATGGTATCCACAGCTTCCGTGCTTGGCGCTCGGTATTTAAGAAATGTTGTGAAGAACAATTCGGCAATTTCACTTGAGTCCTTGGACAAGGCACTTTACGGGATGCCCCCGCCTTTATGTGGAAGACAGGTGGCCCAGACACCACGAAAATGGCAACTTCCAAGCGAGTGCGGAGGTCCGTCCAAATATAGCGATACAATTCGCTTTCTCATTGAGGATAAATATGGCAAATAAGAATAATAAAAAAGTTGATTCACTGTCGGTGTTCGTCACGTGATAAAGTCAGAAATCGATTCATTTATTTGTGTTGGCAAATGCACTTTTCCACACTGAGAAGTAATGTCAGAGAAATTTTACTGCACCTAATAAATCGGAATCGTACGGCAGCTTATGCTTTGACAAACATGTGATTGAACACCTCAAAAACAGTTGCAAGATAATTGTTTTTTTATGAGCAACAATTGCGGTGATATCGCGTCAAAATTGTTCAGCTGCGACAAAATATTTGGCCGCCATTATTTTTTGAAGCTTTGCCATGCAGTTAACCATTCACGATATTGGTGACAACATTCCCGAAATTAGGCTCAACCCAAAGGTAACTATGCTACACAATTTACCTACGATCTTACACGCTATGGTTCCATGAAATGTGATTGGGTAATGGATTCGCCAATCTTAATGGTTTTACCGAGTACCAGTGGAGTGAAAATGAAATTTCCAGACACAGTTATCCCAAGCTAAAAATATCTCAGTATAACTGGTATGGAAAGTAAAACCATACGACATTTCGGCCACAATTCCTGAAGAGGATGGTAAAGTACTAAAAGATAGTGACACCTGCCCGTTATTGGAAGTCGCGCGGTGCTCGACAATGGCGTCACACGTTGCCAACACTGCCGTGTGACGTCACCACAGAGGAATAGAAAAAAACAAGAACATTCTTCTAATGGCGTCATATATCTAAATTTTCTAATTCGTCATCTAAATCTTCCAAATCTTCGGTGAATAAATTTTCATCGACGGGAACGTCATCCAGGACCGGGGAGGCGCTCGAACTGGGATCCTCTTGCGCGTGGCCGTTCGTGTGTGCGAGACTTGTTTCACCTGAAATCAACAAACTGGCTGCAGTGTTTGTGGCGGGATGCGATGCACAGGTAAGCGCCGATAAGCAGATGAATTGCTTTTGATTTTTGTAAAACTAATACTTTTGTTTACAAATGAAGCCGCCATTGTTTTACGGCGGCTACATGCAGGTCTTATCAGCAGATCCAGTGTGTTCACTTGACAAATCCATTCACAAAGTTTACTCTTCGTTTCTCGTGGAGTGCAGAAGCATCATAAGAACACGATAACCTAAGCAGAGCGAGACGTACGTTTTGTAAATATATAAATCGCACTGGTCGAATAAAATCTGGATTCTAAGTTAACCCTATAACTACATTGGCCTTCAAATGGCCAAAGTTTATGTAAAATAAATATCAACGGCATGAAACATCGACTAAAACAAGGTTCTCAACCTTACCTTTTTTTATAGCCGAGGCCCACTTCTTGGTTCTGTGTACATTTTCGTACCTTAAATCCTTGCTGACTTATGGTGCTGTGGCCCACCGGTTGAGAACCAGGGGACTAAACTGATGCAAGCAAAGTGCCCTCATAACAGCAGTTTCCTAAGCGGTCATAGAGCATCTAGTCTTTGTTCCCTTATTAACGTTCACGTGTTCACGTAAGAACTGCTTGGTGCTGCACCAAACCAAAGTGATTTTCTTAGACTTGGTGGCTCGTGTAGCAAGACGACAGTAAAGGTTTTAACTGGATGATCCGAGAGAGATCGAGTCTGCACCAACAAACAGCCGCCCTCAACGTGGTGGTGCGGTTCCCGAACCCGTTTAGGTGGGGTCGAAACGGCTGTTGGCCTTCCCGAGGATCCCAGTTATCCCGGGCAGTACCCGCATACAATCATGTTTCGCCGTGCTGCCCCTGAACGACCGCAGAAGGGCAGCACACAGCCTCTTTAAAATCGGTCGCCTGTTTTCTCTCTTCTTCTCCTGCCTCTCTCTTGCCTTTTCATTCTCCTTTTTCTCCTGACGAGCGGCAACGTTCATCCTAACCTTGGCTCCATTTTTTCCTATTGCGCGCTGGAAGTGGGACTTGAAGGGGTAGGTCGGTGCAATGCTGCACCTGCTCTATGCAGGTCACTTAATTGCTCATTTCCCTCCGCTATATTGGAAGCTCTAGGCAGCTCTCACTCCTGGAACTGTTTTCCTAGCTCCATCCCTCCTTCTCCTAAAGGTCCCACACCTACAGACACTGTGTCTTCTTCTTCGGGCACCTCCACCTTGCATATTTCGACTGTTTAATCTGGTCCATCTGGTCCCCTCTGCCAATTCCCGCCTCACCCTCGTCTTCAAACATCCTACTACCCGTTCGCCCACTTTGTATCTCCTCCGTCTGCACCCACTCTATCCCTTTCTCGTTTGGGATATTCTACTATACCTCCTGCTTCCTCCCCTGACTTCCTCAGGGTTTTTCAAAGGAATGCCAGAGGTCTTTGAGCCAACAGTGCTTGAGCTATTACACTTAATCTCGTCTCATCCTGTGGATCTCATTTGTATCCAGCAATCCAACCTTAATTCATCTTCCTCTTTCCGGATCCCTAGATTCTCCGCACGCCAGCGGCAGCGTCGTCATTTTCGCCAGATAGGACTTATCCTTCTCTGACCTCTCTACCACCTCTCTCTTTTTGCTTGACCCCTACTCTGATTATGTAAGGGTCAACATCTCACTAAACAAGTACTCCCCGCTATCTTTCTTTAACGTTTGTGCTCCTCCTATTCGCTCTTTTTTGACGGATAGCAGAACCGACTCTTTTTCTCCTTCTATTATTCCCTCCTCCAGAAACCTCTTCATTCTGGGGGAATTCAATTGCCATCACCCCCTCTCGGACTCAAATGGCACTTCCGACCTCGTGGGGAGTAAGTATTCGATTGGGTCATTTCTCCTGACCCACTTCCTCTCAATGACCTTGACACGCTAACTTTTATCCGTCGCTCCTCCCCTGAATCTTCTTTGCTCCCTCCTCTCTTGCTCCTGGGAAGTGCTTCAGGACTTGGGCTCTGATCACCGACCAATTCTACTAACTGTCCTTCTTTCTCCGCTCTTTCGCCCCAACGTAAGCCTACCCCCTCCTTTAATTTTCAAAAAGCTGGTTGAGAGGACTTTGCCTTATGCATCGACTCTCACGGTCCTTCTGCCGACAAATACTCCTCTATTTCACTTTTCTCCGCTGCTGCTCTCTTTACTTCTCTGGCACTGAATGCGGCCAAATTTTCCATTTCTTTCGGCCGCTTCAAACGCCAATCTCCAGGCTGGTGGTCCGCTGAAGTGGAAGAAGCGGTAAGCGAAAGACGTCATGCTTTTGCTGACGCTCATATAGAAGTAAAGTTCGTCAAGCTTACATCTCTGCTTCCCAACATGTTCCGTCTGTCAACGCCAAAGCCAAGGCTGAGGCATGGCAGGCGACATGCCAATCTCTCTCTTCTAAATCTGATCCTAAGTCAGCGTATTTTCTCCTTCGTTCCGTCGCTGGTTCTTCATCCTGATCTTCCTCCTCTTCTAACTGTCCCCATCTGTTCTTCTTCTAGGAAGTCGGCATCGGTTTAAACCGCCTACCTGCGATCCCACTATTCCGTTTCCTAGCCAAAGGCCTTGCGTAGGTAAGTCAGAGTCTACCTGTCCGAGCTATTGCAACCACAGATTTGTGAGCAGGAGCATTGTCTTGATGAAACAGGACATCTTTTGCCAGCTTTCCCAGCCGCTTTAACTTGATTGCTTTTCGTAGCTGCCTTAAAAAATTGGCTTGCTATTCTCCATTGATAGTACAATTGACACAATGCCTTTTGCATCCCGAAAAACAGAGGCTATCACCAAGCACTACCTTGGCCTTCTCTGGAGCAGGAGAAGTCGAGTGCTTCCACTACATGAATTGCCGTTTGGTCTCTGTTTCGAAGTGATGGACCCAGCACTCATCTTAGTTAAAAAACGCTCAACAGACATGAGAAGTCAGGTGAGCTTTTGATCAAGTGTCAAAAGCTGGGGCACCCATCGGGCCAAAATCTTTGACGTGCCAAGTTCCATGTGGAAAATGTTTTCCGCTTGCTCAGGGGAATACTCAAAACATTAGCTATGTGATTAACAGTTGAACGTCTGTCATCCATCACCATTTGATGAATGCGGTCAATGTTTTCTTGAGTGGAGGCCGTGGAAGGATTCCTGATCTTGGGTCATCTCTAAGGCTCTCCCAACACCTTTTGAATTCAGTTGCCGGCTTCTTCAGTATTGATAAAGCTGGAGCATTATTCCCCAAAGTAGCCACCATGTCGGCATGAATTACTTAAAAGACTAATCCCTTTTTCTGCAAATATCTGGTGACACCACGGTGCCAAATCTTATCCATGTTTAGAAGATTTCAAAACGCCACCATGCAAAATTCTATCGATATTACAAAATCTCCCTACCACTAATTTTTTAAGTGAGAAATTATTTATCCAATGTAAGTTTATCTGGAGAAAAACATTGAAGTCAGTGCCGAGAAAGCTTGATTTTAACAGATGCCAAGTTTCACTGCTCTGCCGAAATTCCTTGTTAGTCAGGCTACAAACTTTTCAGCTTACCCGCGCTCAGATTAGTTTATTCGATCTATTCATTACGAGATGTACAAAAAAGAAAATACAGTGCATTAACTTATTTCTGTGCAGTCACTCGATGATGGGACAGCGACCAAACGCTCGTCAAGCACCGCTTAGTTGGGAGGCTTCAAAAATAAATAGCGTTGCCATATTGGTTTTAAAACAAAATGCAAAGTGCCGGCAAAGAATTACCATCAAAAATACCATGCCCATCTCCACAAGCAACTCCGAAGAGAGTCAGAACAAACGTTTTATGGCTGATCGATAAGTCTTTTGAGCGGCCATATATTCATATAAACATGCAAAATCAACACAGCTCTTACTTTGTCGTTGTGAAGGAGTTTGTTTGGATTGTGTTCCAGAGGCGTCGACCTCTTCAGGGACAAACATTGCTTCTGACACCCCCCTCACTCCCTCATCGTCACTTTCATCTTTCTCACGAGTGATTCTGAACAAATCATTATTTCACCACAATAACGGTGATACGTTATGTCTAATGCCAACAAAACAGCGCAAATGATTACGTCCCAACACCAATTATGACGTTATACTCACTCTTCATCATCAGCTTCTGCGTCATCCTCCCCAGCCATGTCCGGTCGAAATTCAAATATTTCGCGCCCGCTGACCTGGAATAGAGCAACTCCTCAGTCACCAATGAAACGCAAGCCACACCGCACTCTCGCTTCGCCGGGTCCCAATAATAAAGCTGCCCACCAAGCAAGTCCAGTTCTCCACCCGCCAACGGCTGTCCGCCTCGGGGGTTAGTGGGGGTGCAAGCACATGCATGCCAGGCTCCAAATCTGTTACCTCACCCAAGTGTTTGCACTTGCTTGATTGCTTTGTTGCGGAGGGGGAAAGCTGCGTAGGCAAGATAGAGCTGCTATTCATCGATTTCAGTCAGCCAGTGTAAACACTGTTTCAAGGAGGATGACCGCCTAGTGGCACCGAGCTGGGCGCCCAGCATCACACATTCTTATTAAGGAGAGGAGCTAATCTTTACCACACACTTAATGAACGATTATGGTCTAGTAGCCCAAACTCTGTTTCCGATCAGTACGTCCCATCAACAAAAACCGTAGTAGGTGGGTTTGAAGCTCACGCGTAAGCAGGTGCTTAGAATGGCTGGTCCTTGGCAAACTAGCATCGCCATCCTTATAGGGACCAATTTCGCCCCCAAACGTGACGCCTCCATCATCAACTCACCCCCAGCAATTTGCCAGACTTAAAATCCTTCTGTCTCTTATCTTTCTTTGATTTCATCGCTTTAACTTTTTCCTCTCTCTTCCGTTTTTTCCATGCCAAGAACGTCTCTAGCGTCACCTGGTGGAAGATAAATTTTATCACAGCATTTGAAAGTTAATATAAACAAAACCAATGCAAACATAACTTTAAAAAAAATGTAAATAAAATTTGAAATATCGCAGCGATGACTGCACATGATACTCAAGGAGGTGGAGGTGTAATTTATCGAAATTCAAAAATATGACAAAACACTAATTCAGCCAAGCATCTTTATTTCTATGCCCCGCATTGCCGATCATACTTTGGTAACTTTTGATCCAAGGGCAGCTCTTTCCTTTTCAATCAACTCTTCAATTGAAATAACTTCCTTTTGTTCCTCCATCTTCTTGCGATCGCTTTTCAAGATGAAACCAGGAGGAAGAGCATGCCTATAAAAAGAGGAAATGAACACGAAATGATCGAATTTGTCTTGCATAAATTTCTTTCGTTGGAAATAAAATCAGTAGTATGTTGGAGACATGGAACCTGAATATAGATTAGAAAAACGCTTTTTGTACCAAGCCTTTATCAGTGGCGGTGTCCCGTCAAAAAGGAGAAGCACGAATAAACAAGTTCTTACATCGTGAGAATTTGAAGATATGCAGAGCAGCAATAAGTGCAGTGCTCGCGTAATACCGCGACATATGCTCGCGTAATACTGCGACATGTGCTCGCGTAATACCGCGACATGCGCTCGCGTAATACCGCGACATGCGCTCGCGTAATACGACGACATAGGCTCGCGCAATGCTACGACATGCGCTCGCGCAATGCGACGACATACGCTCGCGCAATACGACATACGCTCGCGCAATAACACGACATACGCTCGCACAATAGGACGACATACGCTCGATGATAAAACGTGTCGCTCCAGATTTTCACTTCTGACCTGATATTGCCGCCGATGAGAGCGCTACAAAAAGTTTCAGGCAAAAAGTTCTTTCACAGAAATTTTAAATTACCGTCACAAATGCTTTTATAATGAGAGAGATACTGGTGGTATTTTTAAAGAATTTAAGAATTTTTACACGAAAAAAGTGTCAAGTACATCTCACCTGTAAATGCATGTGTTGCCACCATTCGGACAGACCCAGAACCAACCGTATTTCTTTTCTTCGATTGCTTGAATAAAATATTTGCAAACCTAGAAAATACATAAAATTTGTTACGTTGAAAATATTTTAGTGTGGTCAGATAACCAGCGCAATTTGCTTCTACAACAAACTTGCAAAAAAAACAGAAAAATTTGGGGTACAGTGCTTCCCTGCAAGCGTAACATCACACAAGCCACCAGCATAGCTCACAATGTCAGTCTTATGTTGCCGATTGCCTTCGCCGTGCTTTTTCTCCACCACTGTTTTTAATTTATCCTCGTCCCATTGTTCCATCGTGTCTGAAAACAAGCACACATTAGCAAAGGCAAAGTAGTCACAACTGCTGGTAATCAAGATTAGGATAAAATTCTCATCTCAGATAGCATTAGTCAATAAATTGCCTTCGACGTCAATAACATAAAAAAGCTATGACTGCATACGTGCAACGATAGCGCCAGCAGCTGCAGAATCTCAGTCATACCAGTGCAACTCACCATTCTCGAGCTCTTCATCACGAGCATCCGCATACAGACTCCTCTTCTCACTCTTCCTTTCCACGGCAAGGTCGTGAGAGAACTTACATTTATCTCCCTTCTTACACATTCCTTGCTTGAAATACGCACAAAGCACAGACTTTGGATCAGCACCTATTCAAACGAATACCAATCATTTAATTTATAATACTATCATAATATATAAATTATAATTTAAATAATTCCACTGAAATTGCTTTCAATAAAATAACTGTTTGTTGGAATCCACAGAGTGCAGAATTATTCGCGAAATGCTTTTCTCAAAGACACAACGACGCGATTAGTCGTCAGATTTTAACATAAAATCATCCACAAAACAGGGATCTAACCCACTTGACTACGATACAGATGGTTTTTGAGAAGCAATCAATCACATGAACACTAAACTACCATAATTATCGTAACAAAATTTATCAATACATTGATTAGTTGATGACAGCATGCATAAATTCGTTATCAGCTGTAAACATGATCTTACTACGAACAAAAAATAACAAAAATTACACAAACTTTGTCTTAATTGAAAAAATACCTTTATTAAGTTTCTGGGTGATGACAGGTTTAAACAAACCCTCCACCTCGGCCATCCTCTTCTTTTCCAATTCCTTTCTTTTTCTTTCCTCCTGCCGCTGTTGTTCAAGTCGTATCGCTTTAGGATCGCCAGCTTGTTTTACTTGCTGATTGACTTGCTTCACAAACTTCTGCTGCTTGCTTCCTTTCTTGTTTTTGAGACCAAAAGTCTTGTCCTAAAATGCAAATTTTATTTTCCAATCATCGAAACCACTGAACTATGGCAATCACTCTTGAAATAAAATATTTCACAAATAAAAAATATTTATTCATAATGCGGAGAACTTCTCAGTTTTGAACAACGTGGTGTTCGTCAAACCAACTTGGCAACAAGTATGCAATAAATGCACTCATAACTATTAGCCGATTTCTAAAGTAAAAATTTGTAGTTTTTGATCAACGGTTCATTACAAAACATAGAAGTGCACCTCGTGACGTTTGGAAAGTTGTGCCTTCAAATAAATTAAAGCTGCGCACATTGAATAGCTAAACAAAGTACTCTAAAGCGAACCACGATGTTGAGTCTACATTGGGTTTGTTATATTCTTTTAATTATAAAAAAGAGACATTAACTTGGTAGACCTATCACAAATTTACCAACATGACCACTGATTCAACTCCGCGAACAAAAGAGAATGGATAGCTGAAGTGACTTCAAAATGCTTAAAATAATCTCTAGTCAATAGCCATCCCAATATTTCATTATGACTGAAGCAACCTCGACGCCAGCTTAAAAGTGAAAAAGGGTACGGCTCATCCACATCACACCCAGTCTGACCAATGCACTTGCAGTCTTTTCTCTAACGAGCCCGGTGAATAGTTCATCTCACTACTCCGTCAACTTTACTTGGTTCGTAAATTACAGCCGTCATGGTGCAAGCTTTAGTCAAGAAACACCTTCACTTTGTCAGGCAACCGAGCGAACTCTCTCTGCTGAGGCACGCAGCTGTTCCTGCAAAATTTCTTGCCACGCTCGCAATCGAGACCGTTTTAATTCTTTTGCTCCCGCGAAAATAGCGAAAAAAATGTCCGTAAGGTGGCAGTGCGAAAAACTGTCATAATTTGTCATAATCAATCATTATTATGTACCCCAAGTTTGTTTGTAAATCATTACTCATCTGTTTACTTCTATATCAAGTGTTATATATCGTTGAAATCTACATTTCTTGAGGATTTCAAATAGAAAAAAAACATTTTTTTTGAATATGCAAATTTTATGCAAATTAACCCCCCAACTGGGGCTGAGTTGTCTTCGAAATTAAAGTAGTACCCCCACCTCAAAGATCACTACAGATTTTATTTTCTACCAATTTTTTTAGAAATGGTCGCAAAATTATGCTAAGGAAATAAGCTTTCAAGGTACATCACTCAAAACTTACCTAAGAGCCTAGGTTTTCTACAATTTGCAATTTTCTGAGGCACATGACCTTTTTTTTGACCGGTACCGACCGGTACTAAATTTTGGTAGTTAAATTTAGTACCTAAAATATGATCAGTTACTATCTGCTAGAGGTTAGCCTAAACCATGTAACATTATGTATTTTTGAACAGGGAATTTCTTCAAGATTCAGAAAATATCAAGTTTAAATAGAATATGCTGTCACTGACAATGAAGCAGAAGCTTGTTTACACCCTTCCCATTTCTTGAGAAACAAGGGGGATACAGCAAACTTTGATTTAGAGAAGCCAAACTTCTGCTAGCTTTTAAACTTGTATTTCAGTTTTTGTCTCCTTGGAAACTTGATACAAAATGACAACTTTAGTGGTGGAATATTTGCAATTTATTTTATCTTTTTAAAGGGTGTAGTTTTTCTAAAAATTATAATTTAGTGAAGGTAAGTCAAAAAACTTTGGGGGTTTTAAACTGATATGATGTACAGTACCCATTTTTGATCAGAAAATATCATATACCACTTAGTCTACACTATTTAAAGTTATATATTGCTGGAAAGCAAATTTCCTAAGCTTTCAAATGTAACCGGTATTTAGCAACATATCATATTTTTTACGCACTAAATTTACTTTTATCTACTTACCATTCAAATTTGTTTGGGGAGGTTTTGAGACCCCTAAAAAATTTGGAAATTTAAATAAGTAAAATTTATCATTATCGCTTGAAATTTTGTCAAATGATGCCCCAAAAGAGTAGTTTTCAGACTGTGTTAATGATAAAGGGTTTGGTTTTGTGGTAAAAATGTAATCTCAATTTGATTTTAGCGTAGTTGGCTATTGCTGAGAATTTGGCAGGTTTTGTCGTCTGCAACTGGGTTCTTGGTCTTTTTAACCCTTTTTGGGTATAAAAATCCAAGAATTAAGGCACAAATTATACATCTTCCAATGCGTGAGGAAATAAGCGTGATCTTTTGAAAATTTTATGAAAATCAGATGAAAAATAAAGTCACAAATCGATTTTTTAGTAAATTAATTTTGTAACTCAATTTGAAAAGTTTGAGGGAAACACTGAAAACACGAGATCATCAGTTGATGATCGCGGGAGCGAAAGAGTTAAATCGTCAACATTGTGGTGAATTTTTCCACAGGCTTTGGAGAGTGAAAGAGGACAATATCTGTCTGTTTTGAAGAGTGAAAGAACATTTTTAGGTCTTTGTGGACAAGTCGTATCAGGGTTCTGGGACTCATGTTAGCGGTCTTTGCTAGCAACCTTATGGATCTTCTCAGGTTTCTCCTTATCCTCTCTCGGATGCATTTAATACTTGATTTAGACTGTTGGAAGCGTGGTCTACCACATCTCACTCATCAACAGCTGCACCAATCAACAGCCACCTCAATGTGGTGGTGCAGTCCCAGACCTCATTCAAGTTGGGTCAAAATGGCTGTTGGCCTTCCCAAGAGTTCCCGTTACCCCGAGCACTCCCCTTCTTGTGGCAGATCTGGAAGGAATTGTCTTCTCTCTCCTCCTATTCTATCAGGCTACAATGGGTCCCCAGACACTCATTTCTCAAAGGGAACGATGCAGCTGATGAGCTGGCCAGACAGGAAGCGCTACTTGTGTCCTCTGCAATCCCTTGTAGTCTCTCTCCTCTTATCTATCATATCCACTCTTCTCTTTTCTCGGACTGGAGGCATTCTGTCTCATCTAAATTCTTTGGCACACAGGTTCCCTTAATTTCCACTGAGGAACTTGTGCTCCCTCGTCATGCTCGCTGTGTTCTCTCTCGTCTACGCTGCAACGGACACAGTCTTCTTTTAGGTTCTATCTCTCTAGGATTGGAAGAATCGAGAATCCTTCCAGCAGCGCCTGCAGACACTCGTCCTTGAACACCTCTCATCTCATTCTGCACTTTTCAGCTACGAACTCTTTGCGCCACTCACTCTATGGCGACTCTCTGTCTCTCTACAACCTATGGTCCAGGCCCTGGGGAGTTGCCCAGCATCTGGGGCTCCATGGTCTTCTGCCATGCCCCCATCTCTCGGAAGGGTTCGGGTAGCCAGCAACAACAACAACAAAATCATTTTCAAGCACACAAACAAAATGATTTTCCAACACACAAACATTTAAACAATATCATTTTCAATGACACCAACAAACAAACAAAATCATTTTCAAACACACAAACAATATCATTTTCAACCAACAAACAAACAATATCAATTTTAAACACACAATCCAACAAAATCATTTTTAACACACAAACAAATAATATCATTTACAAATCCACAAACAAGCAAAATCAGTTTTCAAACACACAAACAAACAACCAATATCATTTTTAATGATATGTTTTGAAACGTTTCAATGTTTTCCAGACAGTCGATCTCGCTACTGAAAGTGTGTTTGCGATAGCGTAATCCGACTTTCCAGCACGGTGTAATGCAAAGCGAGAATACCTTCTCTCATGCCTGGCATTTTTGAACTGGCTAAAGTTTCCCAAAAAAACAAATAATGATGTGATAGAGAACAGTCAAACCTCGGTTTTCGAACGTCTCGGAGTTCAAACAATTCAGTTTTCGAACGGAAAATTTGAGATGAAAATGACTCGATCCTCGCACAAAAATTCGGTTCTCGAACAACTCAAAAGAAAAATTTACCTGAACCAAAGAGACAAGAATAGAAGAAACGCCTTTAGAGTTATCCAGAAGGTTTTATTAGAAGAGATTCCACCTCCAACAAATAACTCATCCCTTTCTTCCCATCACTTCGCATCAAAAAAGGTGTACATATGTACAATACAGTACCATATTATTTAAATTTACATAAAAATACTTGTTATGTTTTTCGTTTTATTTATACTTTTGTGTTTTATTTACTCTTTGACTAAATGGTTTTATACTATTATATACAGAGTATAGTGTTAGCAGGCAAATAAGTTGTTCTTTTGGTACATGGAACGAATTAATCTCTTTACCATTATTTGTAATGGGAAAATATGATTCGGTTTTCGAACAAATCGGTTTTTGAACAGCCTTCCAGAATGAATCGTGTTCAAAAACTGAGGTTTGACTGTATAGCAATGGCAATTCAATAAACCTAATATCATCTAGTTACGAACTACTATTGAGAAAAGATCAGTTTTTTTAAATGTTTCCAAACCTATGCCCACCCTGTGCAGGAACAGCTGCATGCCTGAACTGAGAGGGTTCGCAGGAGACTGCAAGTGGTAATCAATTGCAAACGGGGCCATTTTGAGTGAAATTTCTATTTTACTTTGTATTGACCTTTATGTAATCGCACATATCTGTAAATTGTTAAATATATTTTTCGTTAAATCATAATATTGATTTTCAAGTGTTTCCATATTTACACCCCACCCTGTACATGCAGCAGAAACACCCACTTTGACAACCACAATTATAAGGTAAGAAAGAATAAAGAAAATCAGTGGAAAAGATACACAGGAGAAGAGACAAAGAGCAAGGTAAAAATTAAATATCAAAAAAAAACATATAAACAATAACCACACCATAAAAAAGAAAATTGAGTGAACAAAAGCTGACACTCAAGGCAATAAGTAGCAAAAAATGTTTGCTCCTATTTTTGTTATTCTTCCTTACCTTATAATTTTGTAATGCCATGGTAGATATTTCTTGCATAAGTGTTAATTACCACAGCTATTAGCATTATTTTGAGGTTAGCTATTAAAGTTATTTGCCTCGTGAAGAAAACAATCATTTAAGAAAGCTTGCATGATTAAAAATAAGCAAGGCTAATAGCAGGGATGGGCAATTTAGAATAATTTGTAACTCACAATTAATCCAGAATGATTAAATTCCATGCTTTACCGGCTTTAAAGAATAGTGAAACTGTTTACCCAGCATGTCATAAGAGGCGACTATTGGATATCTACCAACTGCAGTCTGACTGCTAATGGTGGAATTGCCAGCTTAATTGCTTGGTTGGACCACTCATGTCAGAATACTTGTCATGTCCAACAGAGGTTGGGGGTAAGCAAGAGCATGCTCCCTATAGAAGAATTTTGCTCCAACAAATCCCTATGACCAGAAAAAAAATGGTCCCCAGTCTTTGGCAGCTTTTAAATGGGTAGGGGGTGCAAAGAATCTCCGAGTTTAAATCTGAACGTCATGGGATAAGAATTGGTATATTAAATGTGGGAAGTTTTTGTGGAAGAAAAACAGAAGTGTGTGAAGAACTGAGGAAGAGAAGAGTTGATGTGTGCTGCATGCAGGAAGAAAGATGGAAAGGCCACGGAGCTCGTTGTATGGGTACTTCGGAATGAAGGTATAAACTGTGGTGGTCAGGAAATGATGCAGGATTTGGAGCGGTTGGAATTTTAGTGAAAGAGGAAATATCTGGAAACGCTGTGAAAGTTAGAAGAAAAAGCGACAGAGCAATGGCAATTGTGCTGACTTTAGGTAGAGAAGTGATGCAAACAATATGTGCATATGGCCACAAAGCGAAAGACCACAAAGAAAGTTCGTTTTTATGATGAAGTGGTGAGTGAGTGGGACTTTAAAAGTTCTAATGAAATCATTGTTTCTTTGGGGTATTTCAATAGACATGTGGGGAAATGTGCTGAGGGTTTTGAAGGTGTGTATGGGGGGAATGGTATTGGAAAAAGAAGAGCAGAAGGAAGATTGCTAGAGTTCTGTGATGAAAAAGAGCGGTATGTGGCAAACACTTGGTTTTATACAGCAGACAAAAGGAAAATCACTTATAGTGCCAGTGAATGTGAAACAGAAATTGATGTTGTGCTTGTGAAACAAATACACAGAAAGTATATAAGGGATGTAAAAGTTATTCAATAAGAACTTCAGCATAGGCTGGCAGTCGAAGATCTGAATAAAAAGGTTCTAAAAAGGTCGTGAGAAACCAACAAATCATAAGAAACATTTGGAAGTTAAATGAAAACCAAACAAGAGTAAGATTTGAAAAAAAGAGTAAAAGAACTAGTAAGCACAGACGCGCCTGATTTGCAAAAACTTTCAAGGATGGTGTTCTAAAGGCATGTGATGAAGTGAAGTCTAGGAGAGATCAAAGAGACATGTGGTGGTGGAATGAAAAGGTCAAGGATGCTATAACAAGAAAGAAGGCAACATTTAAAGAGCAGTGTAGGTTTCCATCAGAAGAAAATATGACTAAATATTAATACAAACCTTTAAGAAATCACATGAGAAAAAATTGTGGCCAGAGCTATGAGAAAGGAAGCTGAATAGGAGTTGAATAATTTATATCAGAATTCCAATAGTGCTTTCTACTTCCTTATGAGAATGAAGAAGGAAGGGAAGGACGATTCGGTTTTATTGAAGAAGATAGGGCAAAAATTTGGAAGGAACACATAGAAAAGGTCATGAATGAAGAGAATGCATGGGACCACATGGTCGAAACTGATGTAGTAGAAGGACCAGTGGAAAAAGGGGCTGGCACTGAAATTGCTGAAGCAATGCAAAAGATGAAATCAGGAAAGGCAGCAGGACCATATGAAGTAAGTGCGGAGATGATAGGTGCAAGAGGCAAAATTGGGGTAAAAGCAATGATGGAACTGTGTCAGCATGTATTGGATGGTAGAGGAATGCCTGATGAGTGGAAAACTAGTGTGATTGCACCTATCTTTAAGGGAAAGGGTGATGTGATGAGCTGTGGACCATACAGAGGAGTGAAACTGCTAGAACATGCCAAATAAATTGTTGAAAGAGTACTATTGAAATGAATACGAACACTAGTCAATTTGAATAAAATGCAGTTTGGATTTATGCCAGGAAAAGGAACAGTGGACGCGATATTCATTGTGAGGAGAATGCAGGAAAAAAAATCAAAGAAGAACAATAAGTTGTGTATTTGTTTTGTTGACATTGAAAAAGCTTTCGATACAGAGTGCCAAGAAAAGTGATGGAGTGGGCCATGAGAAGAAAGGGTCAATCAGAAGTACAGTGTTCCCTTGCTACTTTGCAGTTCAAGTTTTGTAGCTTCAGTGCATCGCTGTATTTTTTAAAAAATTTTTTTGATTGGCTGCGTATTACATCACTGATTATCTGTGCATAATCATGCCATTCTCATTCACCTTCTTAACTGTGTCTCGTGTATTTTATGGTTGTAAGTGTTGTACAGTACAGTATTTGTGATTGCAGTACTGTACTGCCAACTGTCACAATGACGCCTAAGTGCCATGCCATGCCAAAACAGAAAACATTTCTACCTTTCCGTGTTATTTATCATTTAGTTTTCAGAAGAGTAAGCGTTAATGAATACTGATGTGCATGAATATGTGTCAAAAAGTAAGGTTTAGGTACTGTACACTTGTATTAGCCCAAAGGCACCAGGAATTCTGTAGCACTGCCACTTTGCAGTTTTTCACTTATCGCAGTGGGGTCTGGAATGCATGAACTGTGATAAATGAGAGCTTACTGTCATGGTTTAGACAGTTATGAGCTTGTATGATGGCGCAAAGACAAGAGTGAGGGTGGGATCAGCATATTCAGAGAAATTTGAAGTAAAAGTTGGTATACATCGAGGATCTGTGATGTCACCACTGTTGTTTGCAATAGTTGTGGACATTATTACAGAAAATGCAAGAAGGGGAGTGGTTAATGAATTACTCCATGCTGATGACCTTGCTTGCATGAGCAAAACCATGGAAGACTTAAAGATTTTGGAATTGGAAGGATGCACTGGAAAGTACAGATTGAAAGGTCAAAAGAAAAACAAGTGACGGTAACTGGGTCAGAAAGAGAACTGTTCAAAAGCAAGATATATTCATCTGAAGTTTGTGGGAGGAGAGTAATGGCCAATTCAGTGACATGCACAAAATGTGGAAGCTGGGTTCATGGAAGATATGCAAAAAATAAAGAGAGTTACTGCAAGGTTGGCAATGCATTTTGTTTGCTCAAGATTTAGAAGAATAATGGAAGGAACCGTGGATTCGATTGAGAAGTTGTGTGATGAAGTGGAGACAGTAAATGGATTTTGTTATTTGAGGGCAGACTAAATGCTAGTGGTTATGAGTAAGAGTCAGTTGGGTAAGATCCAGGAAATGTGAAGAGTTACTGCTTGGAAATAGGTTTCCTCTGAAGATGAAAGGTAGAATTTATTGTTGTAGCATAAGATTAGCAATACTGCATGGAAATGAGGCATGGTGATTAAAAAAAAAAGAAAGAGCAATTTTAAAGAGAACGAAGGGAGCCGTGTGCAGTCAGAAAGCTGTACACAGAAAGACGACTAAAGAACAGATGGACATGCTAAGGTTAAAGGAAACTATTGACCAGATAGCAACAGCAAATGGAGTTAGTTGATATGGATATGTGCTGAGGAGGAATGACGATAGTGTTTTGAGGGTTGATCTGGATGTTGAAGTGAGTGGCAAGAGAAAGCAATGATGACCAAAGAAGACATGGAAGAAGCAAGTGGAGGAGTAAATGGAAAAGATTCGTTGGAAGAAAAAGGATGCCCTGAATCGAGATAAGTGGAGAGATGAAGTGCAAGCAATTACAGAAGGAATGGGGTAAATCTGGCCATCACTGCTAAGGGGACAATATCAGATAAAAACCGAAGAACTACTACTACTACTAAACTGCATCCAGACTACAGAATTATATGCTGAATTATTTGGGTTCCAGCAAAGAAAAAAATTGCATGTAAAAACAAACGCAAACCATTGTAAAAACGCTTCCTTTCTTTCTTCATATTTTATTGGTTGTTATTAAAAGAAGCACACACAGTGTCCAGAAGCACAAAAGCAGTGTCACATGTTGTGCACACACAAAAAGGTAAATACTGTATTTTCCGCCTAATAAGCTGAATTTCAGGATCTTAATTTTGGACCTGATTTTTTTGGGTCGGCTTATTGGTCGATAAGCAAAATAATAATAAATAATAAGCACAAAACCATCATTTTCAGAGCTAAAAATTGGTCTCAACTTATTTGGCGATTTGGCTTATTAACCAGAAAATACAGTACTTCACAATTATATGTACAACACAATATGCACTGCCTAATCAAACTCCAGCTAGCAAAATCAGCTGCTTTTAAGTACTGCCAATGACAAACGTCTGACAGCATTAAATCAATGCAAAAAGTATAAACTTTATGCTGAGATTGGTACCTAACTCTTATGAAACATGACAACCAAATTTTATAATTTTGACTTAAATGAACTTTCGAATTCAGATAATTTAGGATTTAAATCCTTTGGATACAGTATTCTAGAATGTCCATCACTGGCTATAAGCGTCAATTTGAAGTCTTTATCTGCAACCATTTTAGCTGGCATGGCTACACAACCTTCAATTATTATTTGCAAGTTAATTCTTACCTCAATAATTTTTTCTTTACGTTTTTGTTCAGTTTTATTGCTTGCTTTCTGTTGTTTTTTTGGAGGCATTTTGAAATGCTTTGTTCTAACAAAAATTCAGCAACAATATAATCCAAGTCTTGAGCTAGTTCAGCCAAGTGTATACACACTACAGCCTAGAACACCTGCTATACACAAAGTTGGGGATAAATACCTCAGGTTTTTTGCAATCTCTGCCAGTCTCTTTGTCCAGCTATATCTTTGTAAGTCACTAATAGCTTTCTATGCCAGGATAAAAGTGTACAATCAAAAAATCCAAAGCTGACAAGAAAGCGATAAGGTTAAAACACAATTATTTCTCATCTTAACAAAGTGATAAAAATTTATTTCATTCATCAAGCAATAGAACATAGGATTTGAGAGACTGAACTAACCCTGCAGCCTTTAAAATCAGCAACAACCCAGACATGCTGTTGCATTCACCACCACCCATAATTTGAACCAAACAATGCTAATGACAATTCTGCTTAACCATGCCACACAATGCTTTAAGTGCTCAAATCGCAATCTGTCAATGACAAGTTAGGCACAACCCAATCGACCAATGTACCACATGGCCAAGTCCTTCACAACAAAACAAATTCCAGAGCCAAAGTAAACATAAATATTGTCTTTAATAGACTACAGTCAAATTAAGAAGGATACAAAAATGTTTTAAACTTTACCCTATCTATCAAAAAAGGCAAAATTTGGCTAAGATAACATTCAGCCACAGGCAATGACGTAAAGCTCTTTCAATGTTGTTGAGATTGCATCTTTGTTCGCTGAAACCATGAGAGACTATTGATGTCAAGATGCAGATTTAGTGCACAATGTCATCACATCATTATGACTTACAGGTAACTAGTGGGGGTGGTCATAAATAGGTATAATACTAGCATACTATGCCTGTTTGGTAATACCATCAACTGGTATAACTACTAGACAAACCAGTAATTAAACAGCTGCAGTGTACAAAAATATATTAGCATCATGTGAAACTCATTTTATTCACTTTGGTTAATGCCAATAGGACTAAGCAAGTATTTTCATTAATCCAAAAAAATTTCGTATTTTGGTGCTGTCCCTATTTGGATATCAATTAGTTACAAGCTGACAAGGTGTGCTTCATACACACCCATACAAATCACATGCCAAAACCCAGCTTCTTGTCTATTACTAAATAGTACATGTCTGCTGTCCATGGCGATATCTTGTGATGTGAAGTAACCTTCACTATAATCCTAACTCTAGCCTTAACATAAACCTTGCTTAAAGTGGACATTGCAGGACATGAGGACATGTATTAATTAGAACTACCGAGTCACTTCACAAACCATTAATTTCCAAATATAAATCAAACTCATTTCTGCTAAAAAATTATTATTCCAAATAACTGGACAAAAGTCATAACAATAGAATAAATTACAATTTATAGACAGCTGTTATTTGGTTCAAATTGTGTGCTATGTGATATGTTTTAATTTAGAGACTAATTGCAATCAACAAAACCAGTGAGACATAAGATTAAGATATGTCGAGATCACATTAGAAATTACATTCATAATCTATCACTGGTTCAAAAAAATATTGTGAACAAAAACACTTCATTAAAAACATTCACTTTTTATCATACTGAGATCTACATTCACTTTTAAGTTTGGTTACTCAGAGAGGTACAATAACCCCTTCAGATACCCCATAACCAAAAGTGGGTAGTATAGCATTCCCACTAAAACAGGGGAGCAACTTTTTTTGGAATTTAGTAGCACACACATATCTAACTTTTGCCATCCATTATTCATTTGTAAAAGTTAGTACTACTGCATCACTGCAAATTCTGTTTACACTCATAAACTTTTGGTTGCACAGCACAGCCACATGACCATATTTTGCACCCATGCATTAAACCCATCTTGGTTTCAGTCCATCCAAAATGATACTCACTGAAGGATGTATACTTCTACTCATAGGCATTGATCTGGTGGGGGCAGGGGGGTCATCAAAGGGGGCAACATATGTCTGGCTCCCGTGGTGTTTTGTTAACTATATTAAAAGTTAAATGCATGCACAGTAGCTAAAACAGTTTCAAAATATAACAGCACAAAATTGTAGTATTGTTTTGTTGCAATTTTATGCTCATGCTATATAAAGGGAAAAGCAAACTCCATCGGCATGTGGTCAGCGTTGGCAGTGTGATTTTATGATCAAAGCAATCGAGTTAACAATTACCACACATTATCAGAGCAATTTGTGATGCGTAACAAAAGGAAAACTTGAATTGTAATTTTCACATGTTTTGCGCTATCATCAAAGCAACCAAAAGAAAAAAACATACACTTCATATCAACAACTTTTTTATCAAACGGCTTCAAAAGATTAAATAGCTTCTATCAAATTAAAAACTTTTTCACAAACTTGAAAACAACTATATAAAAAAAATTGTGGTATTGGTTTATTTTCATATTCCTAATCTGACAATAACAAAATGAAGCGTTAATCAGCTATCAGCGCATTTTTTTTTAGACTGGTTTCAAAGAGTTTTAAAAGTAAATGTTCCAGAAGAGTCAAGTTATTTCTAATATCAAATTCTTGTCATAATTGTAAAAATAACAATCATTTAAGCATAATGCATTTTTGTTGTGTTTGAAAGCGGTGAAAGATAGAAAACAAAGTTCACATAAAAATTCTTTCCCCCCAGCTATTTGCCTCTTTCAAGAAAAAATCAAAGCCTATCCTTCTACTTGATATAGCATAATGTCCTACCTTAAATCAGTGCTACATAGCTTAACCTGAAGGAGGTGGCTATTTTACCCTAGACAACATTTCACCCTTGGAGGTTATTTTGTTGACACCATTTGCTTACATAGCCATAATTGCTACAATTCCGGCAGTAACACTGTGGCACATCAATAGTGCAGCTGCCTTGAAATACAATAATTATGGGTTGAAATCTTGGCTAGCAGGATACTTAGTGAAAGGCAGTGTACACTGAAGGAGGCCCAGTATGAAAATACACTGTACACTGAAAAGTATACACTGTAAGGAGTGTAGACTGGAGGGGGCAAATTTTTTTAATTGGCATTAAAATTGACCAATCAGAAATGACCAAAAGTCACATGTTTAATACATCATTAAAATTAACCAATCACAAATGCCTTTCAGCAAAATAGCCTACAAGGGTAAAATTGCCATTGACAACAAAATTGCCATTTCCTAATCTTAAAATATTTGCAATCTTCACTAAAAAACCAGAACCCTAAAAGATACCATAGCTTAATAAAACCCCAGAGGTAAACCCTAGAATCGGCTGCCTTGCTACAGCATATGTTTAACTATGTAACATTGTAGCAGTCACTGTTACGTCACATCAAAGCCAGTATATAAGCGCCTCACCGCCACGTTTTGCTCTCTTTTTGCTACGTGACTTTTATGTAAGCTTGTTGCTACTATTTGTATGGGAATTGTCAACCAGCAAAAAACCAGATAACGAACCACATGGTGAGGATCCACAACACGCAGCCCATAAGAAGCACCATAACATTTAGGCAGTGGCTATTTTGCCGTCAATGGCAATTTACCCTCAGAGACTATTTTGCCGTGAGTTATTTGTGATTGGCCAATTTAACTGACGTACTAAACATGTGACTTTTGGTCATTTCTGATTGGTCAATTTTAAAAACCAATTAAAAAAATTTTGCACCCCAGGTCTCTATCCCCCACACTGTACACTCCCTTCCAGTGTACACTGCCCTGTACATTTACATACCAGGCCTGCCCCTTCAGTGTACACTGCCTTTTTTAATGCTCTGCCAGCAGAGATTCAAACCCACAACCATGGTATCTCAAGACCAGCGCACCATCCACTACACCACAGTGTCACTGGCATAATTATAGCAAATACGACTATATAAACACACGTGAATGATTACGGCAAAATAGATTCCAAGGGCAAATTGCAGTCGACGATGAAATAGCCACTGCCTAACATTTACCAAACCAAGATCCTTAAGATAAGCAGTTTGGCCAAGGCTAAAGGCTATAAATTGACATCACGTTTTCAAGATAAACAATTTAGCTAAACCCTCTAGCTAAGTCTGAGTTCAAGACCTACCAAACATCCCAAAAATGAGGCTATTTATTGAAGCAAATCTTTGATACTTTTAATACATTTCCAATCCTATGCGGAAGAAAATTATCTAGAGCCAATTTAAATACAACACAACAGTACAAACAACTAAAAAATGCCTAATTAACTCACAGCACTTGCCCGCTAACAAATACCAGCATGATCACTACCTTTAACTGACATCACCGAACCTACACAAATGAAAATTAATTTAAGAAAAGCAGCTGTGTGTTCCGTTTCTATAGTCAGAGTCCAGTCACTAGTGCATCCGTTTGCAAGGTAAAAAGTTCATTAGTTTCTTGTCTTACAAATTTCATTGCATTAAATTGTTGGGGCCTTTTCCCACACATCCCTAATAAGAGAAAAGGGCACTTCCACAAATCTGTCAGCAAATCCGCAAATTGCGGACTCCCGTTTCTATTTGCGGATTTGCAAACCTAATTTCTTACCGCAAATATTTGCGGATTTGCGGTGAAAAAAACTAAAATTTACCGCAAATCCGCACAGCAATAGGCAGTGTTGCCTGTTCCGCAGTAAAACCGCTTGGAAGTGGACGCTCTTATTTTTTGGGTTGGAGGTTTGCGTCCGGGTGTTGATGACCTTTTTTTTGGAGGTCAATGTCTGTGCGACGGCAAAATTTGACCTACAAAAAAAGATCATCACCAGGACAAAATAACAGTAAATATTACTGTCTAAGTTTTCGGAAGTGCAATGCGCATTTGCGGTAGCGGAAGTGCGAAAAGTTACCGCAAACCTATCGCAAACTTGCGTATTTGCGGTTGCGGAACACCTCTTGCAGTTTTGCGGAATTTGCGGTTGTGGAATTTGCGGTTGTGGAATTAAGTGTAAATTTGCGGTGCCCAGCACTGCCTAATATACTATGGTAGTTTTTCTTGTAACAGTCACAGACGCCGAGTTACCTGTTTAGATCTACAAAATCTTTTCTGGGTGCATCTTCGTCATGAGAAGACTACAGATGTAAACTGCACTTTTATTGACAAAACATTTTCTGTTTGTGGTACCTCAACAAAGTAGCACAAAGAAAATGTTTTCCGTGACTTCCAAAACCGACACAAAAACTTCAAGAGCCACAATAAACCCATCTTTAAGAGAAGCAGAAAATATCAACGTTTTTTCATTGGCAGCACCAGGCCTCAACGCGATGTCATCTAATGAAGCACATACAGCTGGCAGAAGTTGTTTGATGACATGCACTGCTTCCTGCTTTTCTTCCACTTCTTTTACTTCATGCTTTACATACTTCTCTTAGGGGGACTCTTCTTGCTTGCCTTTCCTTTCCATCTTGGAATCTGCCTTCCTTCACTGTGGAGTCCATCATTTCTTCTCCATGCTCTCGCTCTAATCCTCCTCTTTCTCGCCAAAGTGCGGCTCTCGACCACCTTGACTCTCTTCCCCCTCATGATCTGGTGCTCTGAACAGACGGCTCTGTTCCTTCTCCTTTTGGCAAGGCAGCTCTGGCGTACTTGCCAACTGCTCTCTCTCTCTCTCTCTCTCTCTGTGGCATAGAGGCCACCCTTTACTTTTCAGCAGGCCCAGTATGCTCAAGTTTGCTCAAGTTTTTCCGCTGAAGCCTGCGTCATCCTGCACGCTCTTTACTGGTCTCGGCAGCACCAACAAATCTGCCATTTTTCTTCTTTTCTCCTCCTATCTGACTCTCGTTCTGTCCTTGCCACCCTGTTCTCTCCTTCATCTTTCCTCTTATCTCAAATTCTGTGACCGATCTGGCAGGAACTGTCTTCTCTCTCCTCCTATTCTATCAGGCTACAATGGGTCCCCGGACATTCGTTTTTCCCGGGGAACGACGCGGCTGATGAGCTGGCCAGACAGGAAGCGCTACTTGCACCCTCTGCAATCCCTTGTAGTCTCTCTCCTCTTATCTATCATATCCACTCTTGTCTTTTCTCGGACCGGAGGCATACTGTCTCATCTAAATTCTTTGGCACACAAGTTCCCTCAATTTCCACCGAGGAACTTGTGCTCCCTCGTCATGCTCGCTGTGTCCTCTCTCGTCTACGCTGCAACGGACACAGTCTTCTTTTAGGTTCTATCTCTCTAGGATTGGCAGAATCGAGAATCCTTCCAGCAGCGCCTGTGGACACTCGCCCCAGGACACCTCTCATCTCATTCTGCACTTTCCAGCTACGAACTCTTTGCGCCAGTCACTTTATGGCAGCTCCCTGTCTCTCTACAACCTATGATCCAGGCCCTGGGGAGTTGCCCGGCAACTGGGGCTCCGTGGTCTTTGGCCATGCCCCCATCTCTCGGAAGGGTTCGGGTAATCAACAACAACAACATGTCATCTAATAAAGCAAATACAGCAGGCAGAAGATGTTTGAAGACACGCACTGCTTCCTGCTTTTCAACCCATGGCGTAACGCAAAGCTGTTTCAGATGGATTCTAAGAGACTTCTTGCGTTTCTGTTGGATTGCTACTTGGAGATTTCTTGTTCTCTCGCTTGAATCGTGATAGAAAACGGAAATTTTATTCATTTGCGTGACTGTTTTTTTGATCCCGGTTACCGGACCTACTTTCATCAAGCATAGATTTAAACAATGTGAAATGTAGTGCACGTACATTGCTGTGAGACACTTATCACGAAGGTGCTTTTGCACCCCATTTTTGCAACTAGGCATGGCGGTATCTCAGTTGTTCTCAAAAACCAAAACAAACATATGCTTCCATCCTTCACTTATCTTAGACAAATAGTTAATTGATCTTTTGTGGATGGATCCGTTGTTTCATCGGCCAATAGCGAAAAAAACGTGCTTCTTTCACTTCTGCGACCATACTCTGAGGTGGGGCCATGGCACATTGGCCTCCCTCCTTTGTACGCTAGTGATTGCAACCTTTGCTGTACGTTTTTGATTATTTTTGGCCTACCTAGTGCATTTGCCGAGGCAATAGCCCAAAAAATTGTTTAAGGAATAATTAAGTTCAAGATATTACATCTGACAGATCAATGTAATCGGTCTACTAGCATTGCTGACAAAAAATTTCAAAAAACTGGTAATTATATCCATCAACATCTAATCCAACTCATGGCAAACAGTGCAGATGTATTCCCTGTCATCTAATCTACAGTATAAATTAGGTTTTCAACTTTTCCGTATGCTTAGGCGACTAAATATGCTGTATAAGTTGCACACTACAACTAACTTAAACTCAGAATTCCCAAATACTCTGATTGTTCGATTGTGACGCCCTACCAGAAGCTGACTACAAACAAGTGTGCGTGTTTAGCTCATAAAACTAGGTTTACTAGTAACAATAACAAATAGACCTTAACACTTTTTACGGTATTTTGAATTTAGATTCATTCCATAACATCAGTAAAACAACATAACTGACCTTCATTTATCAACTGTTTAGTTCAAACCAGGGCTGTGAACTCGGTCGATTTTTTATGTGGATTTTAGGTTTGAGTTCGAGTTCAGCTTGTTTTACGAGTTTGAGTTCAACGTTTTCATTTTTGCAAGTTCAAGTTCGAGTGTTATGAAAATTTATCACGTTTTTTCGAGTTCAGAAAATAAAATCATTGACTTAGCCTAAGCGCGTACAAATCTTTGCTCGAACATTTGTTTTAACAAACAAATGTCGTTGCCATAACCCAGACTATATGAGTATCGTGAATTTGCATTGAAAGCGAAAATTGAAAAATAACTTACAATTGAATCATTGTAGGTTCCGTGATTATGCGCTTTCGATCAAAACAAGGGGGCTATGTTTGCGATTCATTGTTTACGAAGAAAAGTAAACTGTCAATTTGGTCACCCATTCTCTACCCTAACTGTTTCATTGCAAAGCTGTAAAATCTAATTAGAGCGTTCTTTTCAGTGACCTTAACGTTTTCATAAAGCATTTGGAGTTTTTTTGCAGAAAACAGACTTAGTTTAGGTCGTGCTTAAGTCTAAACCGAGCTTGCGCGTAAGTCGGGCTTGCAAAGAAAGGTTTGGGAGTATGCAGAAATTAAACTCAAACAAAACTTTTGAAGGCTTAATGTGTTATGACGTTACCATAATTGAAAACCCAGCTTATGAAGCGATTATGACGCTACCGTTAAATACAATACAATATATTTTGTGGCGTGATTTTGGCAGGTAACACGCTGTACGTTATTGCGGTGCCATACAAATGGAAGTTGTTGTTTTCAAAAAGATTTGGTTAAAGCGATTACATTAAGTGATACGCCATGCTACGTAACCGTGTGTAGCACTTTCATGTTCCTTTTGAAATATCTATTGTATATTTATTTAATTATAATGGGAACACTATCTTAGAAGAGCACATGTAGACGAGTAGATGACAGATTAGCTGAGTAAGTATTTTCTTCGCCTTGTAGAATAAGAAAGTGAAATAAACTGATAATTGACTACTAGTACCGATACTCTTGCTTGGACCGGTGTGTTTGATTGAAGGAAACCAAATCATAACTAAAGTTTTGGAACAACTGATTGATGTTAACAAAGTGAGTCTTGATTCATTTCTTGTGTTTATTGTCTGGACCTTGACAAAAATCCCACAAATTGGTGACCTCAAAGTCCCACACGTATTACTGATTTACTACCTGAGGCCCATTGCCCTAATTTGGCAACAGCAATACAATAACAAGGGTTTTGCACAGGGATGCGGAAGCGGAAGCGGTGGAAACGGTCCTTTTTCTGTGGAAGCGAAAGCAGAAGCGCGAAAAATCTACCGCTTCCGCCTCCACATAGGTTATTTGAGTTGAAGAATAACTTGGCGAAAAAGTTTTGTCCATTTCCCAATGTGAATTAAACGGTAAAGTTGCACAATAAATCTGAACGACCGTACGATATCAGTAGCGCGAGAGAACAAGAAAAAGTATAACTAGCATCACATTTTATATCGATTATGGGTAAGAAAAAGATAGTTTGGACAATGAAACGTAGCTAATAAAATGATGATTTGGTTAAACTTAACTAACCTTGGTTGGGGGTTGAAAACGTTGAAAAAGAAATTTTTCACGACTGAAACAACTTGATCACTCCACATCAGTGCTCTTCAACAGGGGTTTTGCAAAACATGCAGTTGTGTTACGTGAGTTTTAAGGGTTCCGTGAGGGGACGACGAAGGTTCTTCGTTTATTACTAGTATTTATTTCTTATTTCAGTATATTGATTTCTTATATGTAGTGGTGTTCTGTGTATATAAATAGTATTGGAATCTTAGGATAGCAAGTTGCAGATTGTGACGTAATTTTGTTTACAACTTTAGAAACGTGAATTTGCTAACTCCCTTTGTAACGTAATAGTGCGTCTGGAATTTCAGTTTTGCTGTTGTTGTTACCCGACCCCTTTCCGAGGGATGGGTTGATGGCGGAAAACCATGGAGCCCCAGAAGTCAGGAAATTCAACAGCCTGGGACAGAGGTCGTAGAGAGACAGCAAATTGCCAAAGAGCGAACGACGCAAAGAGTCCGTAGTTGGACAGTGCAGAATGAGATGAGAGGTGTCTGCAAGCGCTGCAGGAAGGATTCTCGATTCTGCCAATCCTAGAGAGATAGGAGCTTAAAAGAAGGCTGTGTCCGTTGCAGCGAAGGCGAGAGAGAACACAGCGAGCATGACGTAGAAGCATACGTTACTCGGTGGAAATCAAGGGAACCTATATGTCGAAGGACTTAGATGAGACAGTACCCCTGCAGTCCGAGAAAAGACGAGAGTGGATACCAGAGATAAGAGAAGAGTGACTACAAGGCATTGCTGAGGGTGCAAGTAGCGCTTCCTGTCTGGCCAGCTCATCAGCCGCGTCGTCGTCCGGAAGAAACGAGTGTCCGGGGACCCATTGCAGCCTGATGAAACTGGAGGAGAGAGAAAACAGTTTCTGACAGAGATTGAGGTAAAAGGAAAGATGAAGGAGAGAACAGGGTGGCAAGGACAGAACGAGAGTCAGATAGGAGGAGAAAAGAAGAAAAATGGCAGATTTGTTGGTGTTGCCGAGACCAGTAAAGAGCGTGCAGGATGACGCAGGCTTCAGCGGAAAAACGTGAGCATACTGGGCCTGCTGAAAAGGAAAGGGTGGCCTCTATGCCACAGAGAGAGCAGTTGGCAAGTACGCCAGACCCGTCTTTGCCAAAAGGGAAAGGAACAGAGCCGTCTGTCCAGAGCACCAGATCGTAAGGAGGGCATTCAGTGTCAGAGAAGTAAAGAGAACCGCAGCAAAGGAATCAAAAAGAGACGAGTATTCCTATGCAGAAGGACAGTGAGAGTCAAAGTAAAAAGCAAAGTCATCTTGACGAGCTTTCCAAAAATTCAAGAAAGAGAGACGTTCGTTGGGGCAAAAGAGGGACGGTTAGTAGAATTGGAAGGTGATTGGAACACAGGTTCTGAAGCACCTCCCGGGGCAAGATAGGGCGAGAGAGAAAAGAGCAAAAAAGATGTCAGGGTAGGAGCGACTGCCAGAGGAGCGATGAAAAAGAGTAGGTATGTCAAAGTCATTGTGGGGGAGGAGATCAGAGGAGGTGAGCCGATCGAATGAAAGCACTGTTCTACATTCAACACGAGTTCTAATATCTAAATCAGGGTGGTCCAACTTCTTTTTTAGATTGATTAGATTAGAAATGTAAGGGTATTTACCAGGCCTCAAAGGTGCTTAAATATATGCAGTTTATCTTAAATATGTACAAGGTATTTTGAAATTGTTATATCTTTGGAAAATAAGGTTGCAGTAAAATTTTAAGCGACTACAGTGTGGCCCGCGGGCCACGTTTTGGACCACCCTGATCTAAATAAAAGAAACACAGAGTAGTTCGGAACAATAAGCTCACGCGAAGTAGGTAAAGTAATTGCAATAAATGAAGGTTTTTGTCCCCTCAAAATGATAAAGTGTAGAAGAAGGCAGGTTGCAGACCCACAAAAGTTAAAAAAAATTGTCAACGATTGTTTTCTCGTTTTTTGTTGGTGGAAGCAGAAGCGGAAGCGATAGGTGTGGAAGCAAAAGCGGTCGAAATATAACCGCTTCCACATCCCTGGTTTTGCATCATTGCGTACATAAGTCGCTATTGAAGCCATCCACAATAGTGACTTGTAAAAGGCTGACTTAAACAAGTAGTTAAGCCATGCTCAACGCTAAAACTTCTTTCTGCATACGAAATCGATGACTTAACCCTTTGAACCCTGGTTTCTCTGATCATTCCGGCCTTTAATCCGAGCTTACTGGGTAATGACGGTACACTGGCTCACAGGATGGTACACCGGCTTACAGGGTAATTACGGTAGACCCGAAGGCCGGCTAACCGGCCTTTCTGTTTACAAGGCTTCTCAGTAAGGCCGTTTTTCCGGTCTGCAGGGTTCAAAGGGTTAAGTTGGGCTTATACAATTTTATAAAAAGCCTGGCTTAAGCCTACTTTCTTCATAAGATCCATAATTTCCAAAAAAATTTCATTGTTTTTAAATTCAATTGTAATGATATTGTACAAATAAAAATTAGCTCGAACTTGCTTTAAATATTTTCGAATTTGAGTTCAACATTGAGTTCGAGTTCGCAGCCCTGGTTCAAACTAGAAACTCTAGTTTATTCATTTAATTTGCAAAAACGTTATCACTCCTATTCAATTCGATGCAAAAGCACTGAAACTGGTCAGCCACTTTTTTCGAAACCGCATTTTGATGGTGTTTGATCATGTGCTTGAAACCTTTCTATTGTGGTCTTGAAACTTAAACTAAAACTGTAGAAGCAGCAAAGCAAAGACATTAATTGTTTTACCCTAGTAGGCCGGGAGCATAATACATACTGCACTACATAATCTTCTTTATTTTTGACCAAGTCTCTAAAACAATGTCCCAAAATCAAATGATAATTCGCCGCACCATAATTTGGCAGATAATAAATTAGAACAAAAAAATTTGTAACTATTGTAGTGCCGCCTGCCGCCAGCACCGGGATCACCAATTGTAGCCGCATGTTTCTTGAAGGTCAGGGCCACCAGTTGCAGCGATCACCAGTTTGGGTAACTGGCGATTGTTCGTAAAACTGAATGAAGATGATCGTTACTGCTGGCTTGCTCGTTGACCAAAACAATTGAACATAAGGATGGATCCATTTATTGACAAACTAAACTGAGTAACAACAACAAATTTAAACTAAACCAAACTGAACGCAATTAACACAACTTTTAACTAAATCAACAGAAGTGATCACAAGTGATACCAAGTCAACTGATTTACCGTATATACTCACTTAATAGCCGCACTCGCAGATAAGCCGCAGAAGAAATTTCAGCCAAATATCGAGAATCAAGGGTAATTCACAAAAAAGCAGCAGGTCAGTTGACCTTTTCACTGGAGAAGACCCCGGCGATCAGCCAACCACATAATATTGATTTTTACAGGCGCAAGAATCTATGCATAAAAAAACTTATCTGGGTCAATTATACTTGTTTGTACGCTTTTATCCCGCGAGTTTATGTCAAATTTTGACAGAGACATGATAGCGCCCTATTTTCGCCCATAGCCCATTGGTACTTCCAGTTCGACTGGATGAATCAAATTCGGTGATAGCTCATGTGAAAACTTTGTCCCTGAAGGTATGTTACGCGTATAAGCCGCAGGCAAAAAACGCCTATATTCCAAGTAAAAAAACTGCGGCTAATAAGCGAGTATATACGGTAACTAATGCGTCAAATGCTCAAAGCTAAATCAGAAATATAAAATGTGTGCCTAATCACATGAACAGCGGGCAAACTAAAAGAAATAAGCCAATAAACGTGCGCTGTTGGATAAAGTGATTACAATAATTAACTCCAAAACACTGCAACATAAAAAGCAGGTTCGAAACTGCTTCACCCTAGTGGTCAAGTTCTCAGTGGAGACCTTGCTGTTTTCTATTTTTGGGTCACTTGTGTTTCGAAGGTTAGGAACAGGTAAATATAGTGTAAGTCACCATTTCGGCTTAAATGAGGGGACCCGAGGGAGCTTTCCCTCTTACATCACCCTAAATCCGCCCCTGATTACCATCACATTGTATTTGCACTGAATTTCTACATCATCAAGAAGCAAATTTGACCAGAAAATCTTTAGGTCCCTCGTTTCTTCCTGACCTATGCCCAACACGTTTACTTGCGCTTCTTCCTTGCTCTGTGATATAAAACATTTTGCGTGTGTTATATATGATGAAACAAAAGACACTCAATCAAAAAATCATAACATGTAAACTTGCCGGATTTTTCTCAACGGTGCTCTGTCCTCTCGTGAGTAGCGTCAAGCGGGGATGCAGCAAATATCTAACAATCTCAGGGTCTTTGGTAGGTCTATGACTCGACAAGGCAACTGAATCCTGGCACGCCGACAGCGACAGGGCCGGTTTCAAGCATATTTAACCAACTTTATCAAATTGGGCCCAACATCTTAACCCTATTCGGCCCAAGCGGAGCAAAAATTGCCCGAGCAATTTCTTCTTAAGTACAGTTTTGTCCACAATGACCCTACAATATCAAGATTTCATGATTTTTTCTTAAAAATTATTCAATTTATATTTGACAAAATTTGAGTTGACTGTTGGTTGTAGATCGAAAGTTATTAGCAAATTTATACACATGACTGCTAAGATATGCACACATATAGCTGAAAGATAAAAAAGATAGTAACCTCACTCTGCGCTCGTCGTAGCAGCCTCAAAGCTATGGGGCGCCATTTGTTCACCGCTGATTACACATGTTTTAGGACAACATTTATGACTAAATCAAATGCATTTGTTTAAATGCACAAATACATTTAACATTTGTTTAAATGTTTTTAACATTTGTTTAAATGCACAAATACATATGTCACTCAACCGTATCATTCACATATGTCACTCAACCGTATCGTATCGTTCTTAAAAGGGAATGTACTGCGTATAACGCTTTTCCGATAGATTTGGTCATTGGAACATCACGTAATAGGTTTGCGACAGACTCGTTAGAAATGGGCGACAGGCGCGACATAGTTAAAATTCTTGAAATGGGCGAGGAAAAGCAGAGGAAAAGTTTGGCGAATGATAAATCGCTCAAAGATGTTGTAACTTATATTCATAAAAAGACTGCGAGTTTAGCACTTATAGTTACATTGCACGTAGCATGGCCGAAACGAGTCGGCATTTACAGTAAATTGATTAAACAAGATAATAAAGAAAATATACATCATAGAATAGAAAATTAAAAAGGTTTTTTAATGTTTTATCCTATGATTAGGGTGGCCATACTTCCCGTTTTAGGCGGGACAGTCCCGCTTATTCAGGCCTGTCCCAGTTAAATTATCGAATGTCTGGTGTTTTCGCTCAGTCATGCAGCACAGCTTGACCTAGGGTATGCCAAAGTTAGCCGTGATAAACTAGGGCATGTTGGCAGCGAACCCTACCTGAATGATGATTCCGGCAGAAAATGACAACAAACGGGCAGCGAAATAGGTGGTGACCTTTTTTTTGGAGATCCACCCCACCGTAGGCGCGACCGCGGTCTTGAGCGCCCCGATTTTGATCTAGAGTTTATAGTAAGCCCAACTATTTGCCTTCGTGAAAGGCGGCCATCCACTGTCCCGTTATTTGCTCATGCAAAAACGGGACGCTCAATTGGAGGTCTGTCCCGCCTAAATCGGAACGTATGGCCACCCTACCTAGTCATAATAGCAGTCTGCAATAAGCGTCCCGGTTTTGCATTTTGAAAAATGGCCAGCCTACCTATGATGTATATATATACATATATAGTCTTCAGTCCCGTAGCACTCCAACTTCGGGCCCCCCCCAAAGTAAGCGCAAGAGCCCCTGCGCACAGGTCATATCACTTTAGAGGTGTAAAATTGAAAAGCTGCATTAAGAAAATACACCACAATTTGTACATAACAGGCTAATGTCAGAATAAAGCATGCCGATACCGAAGGTGCAAGTCATAAAAAATTCGGCACCGATGCCAGAGTTCAGTAGGACATTTATGCAAACACTGCGAAACGAAAGCAATGACACTGAAAAACATAAAAAAGTTATAAAAACACAGTATCATTTAAATAGTCTGGAGCAAACCTTTTTGTTCGCAAATGCTGTTATGACATTGTCATAATCAAGAGATCGGGCGCAGTCATTTTCGATTGACAACATGGCTAATGAAGATAGTCTACTGTCTGTCATAGACGTTCTATTAAAAGTTTTGATCAGTTTCAATTTGCTGAAGCTTCTTTCAGCGCTGGCAACAGTCACGGGGCAAGTTAGTAAGATTCGAAGTGCGATGTACACATTCGGATACAATTCAAATAAATGAGTCTTTAGAAGATAGTTCAGAAAGTCTTGAGCCGTATTGAGATTGCGTTTTTTTTGTAAAATTAAAACAAACCGCTGTAGCTCAGCGCTCATTTCATCAGAATCAATGTCACCGAACTTTTTTTGGAACTCTTTACAGCAAGTAAGAAGAGCATTTTCTTGTTGCACAAGCAAAAGTTTGTCTCGTGTGTACAAAAACGAAAAGGCGGAAGAAACCTCACGTAACAAATTAAAGCGCTCCTTTATTGACATAATAGCCTGGTCTACTAATGGATAGAAAAAGTTGCTTTTAAATTTCAGTTCAGGAGTAGCTCGTTGTTCCTCTTCACCTTGGTAATCAAACAATCTTCTTTTCTTTCCACTTCTTGACGGAGGAAAAAAGGATCAATATCCAATTCCTGTGCTATTTCAACAGCAGATGTTGCGGCACTGTCATAACCCGTTGTGCGATAGTTTTGCAAAAACTTTTCAGTTGCCTGGATTTCCGTTTCCATTGTATGAAGGGAGACTCCATACGATTGAAGAATCTTGCTTGCTTTATTGACTTGGAATAGGACATCATACCAAATAAACACCGACAAAAGAAAACTCCATTTTGATAAATGAGCTATCAACGATTTTGTTTCTGAGGCAGCTCTTCCATTTTTTCTTTCTATGGAAATGGCTTCCAAGTCTTTCAGTGCCAGCAACACCTCTTTTAAATTGTATCGAAGAGGTTTGATGCATTTAATTCTGCTTTCCCAACGAGTATCCGATTGTGACTTTATGGACAGCTCCACATGTTTCTTCAAAATTTCCCAACGCTGAGCAGAGGAAGAAAACAGCACATACAACCTTGTAAGTACTCCAAAAAATGTCAATGCTTCCGTCGATGAATTAGCACTGTCAACAACAACTAAGTTAAGGGTATGGTTTGCACAGGGCACGTAAACAGCTTTGGGATTGATGTCTAGCATTCTTGCTTGGACCCCAGAATGTTTTCCTTTCATGTTAGCACCATTATCATATGACTGACCTCGACAATCAGACAATTCGAGTTGCAGTTCGGTCGCTTTTTCTAAGAAAGCGTCCAACAAGCCTTTCCCAGTACTGTCACTTATTCTCAAGTAGCCAAAAAATGTTTCTTTAACAACAGCAGCTTCTTCATTACATAGTACATAACGGAGAATGACAGACATTTGTTCATGATGTGACATATCTGGAGTGCAGTCCAAAATTATAGAAAAATATTTTGCCAATTTCAATTGCTGTAAATTTTCTTTTTCAACTTCTGTCGCTAGCAATTCAATTAGTTCATTTTGTATGGTAGGACTCAAATAGTGATCTTTAGTGTTTTTATTCTTGATTCTGTCTTGAAGCTCTTTTAGGATCGGATCTCTTCTTGCCAAAAGCTCAAATATACCCAGAAAATTTCCATTGTGAGGAGATCCTAAGACTTCTTCAGATCCTCTAAAAGCAAGATTCCTTTCCGATAGAAACAAGGCAATGTCGATAAGTCTCTCTAAAACATTTCTCCAAAAACGTCTTTCATTGAAAAAAATATTCATCTCGCGTTTGTCGATAGTGGATGAATTTCTTATCCCTTCAGCTAGCAACATCCATTGACTGCAGCATTCTTGGTGGGAAATGCCGTTTTCATGGTCTTTCAGTTTTTTCGAAAAACCCTCCCATGTATTTATACCACTACAAAAGGGGCTTAAGTGTTTTTCCAAATAGCTTACAACAAAAGCAAAAAACTTGATCTGATTCCCCACAATAAACTAGCCACGACCGTGAAACACTTTCACCATTAGGTAACACACGTTTATAATGGTTGGTGGAAAAACGTCGCCTTGGAGTTGTGTTATTATATGGAAAATTCATTATTAGTTGATGTGGTCCACGCTTTACTATATCACATCGTTGAGCATCAGAAATGCTTTCAGGCCATTTACATGGGTCATCAGGGATAGGGGTAAATTGAGATTCAGTTATTTTTGATATTGAAGGTTGCGTATTGGCAGGTAAATCACAACTTACATTTTCTGGAAATTCACAATCACTTTGATGCTGATCGTCATAGTCTTCTTTTTCTTGTACACTATAGTTTTCTTCATCCCTCTCGGTACTAGTGCCAGGTCTACTCTGCTCAGTAATCTTGAAAAAATCTGTCATCTTGGGCAATTTCGCTACAGCATCTCGAGCAGTGGCTGCTTCTTTTCTCTTTTGAGCACCACTTTTTGAACGTTTCATTCTATACAATGTCAATAAAATACTTTATCTGCACTCTGCAGTGTATACATATTGTCCTGGTATTTATAGCCAAACAGAATTCCAGACCATTCTATGATTGTTGCGTAACAACGGCATTGTTACGTCAATCGAATATTCAAGATTCTACCAGAAAATCAATCGAAATATTCTAGATTCTGCGAGATAAAATAACGTAGCATTCACTTATGATGTCACAACTAGCATCATTCTAACTCTGCAGTTGTAGCGAACGGACGTGTTTTTTTTGCACTGATCTGGCAATATGAGCCCAAAAAACAGAACAAATCGAAATGAATTGAGTTCAGGTTTTAACGACGAGGACAGACAACAACTTACTGAAATTAACCTAACAATTAAAAAACTAGTTGAAGAAGTTGAATACTTAAAAGAAGAAGTAGAAGAAAGCAAACTGAAGTATGAGGAAATCAAAACTGAAAATGAAAAACTAAAACAAATTGTCAACACAACGTTTTTTAAAGTAGACGAACTTGAACAATACGGTAGACGAGAGAATATTAGAATCCTTGGAGTTGCTGAAAGAAATGATGAAAGGGATGATGGTGAAGAAGTTGTAACAAATGTGGCCAAAGCCCTGAATGTTGAGCTCAACCCTGAGCTGGATATTCAGAGGGTACATCGACTTGGCAAAAAAAAGAAAGGTCCAAAAGCGAAACCACGGCCTGTGATTGTGCGCTTCGCTTCATACAAAAAAAGAATGGAATTTATGTACAAAAAATCAAAATTGAAAGTTCATCCCAACTTCAATGGTGTTTATCTTACGGAAGATTTGACTTCCTTGCGAGCAAAAATGTTAAAATATGTAAAAGAAGTTGCTAAAAATAAATTTATTCTCTTTCATACCATCAACGGAAAAATACGTATGAAGCGGTCAGCACGGGAAGCAGGAACGATCACCAACAATGAAAGAGACACAGGTACGGGAAATTGGCTAACAATCGATTCACCTGACGACTTATTTAAATATGGAATGGACATAGATTTTGATAAACTTAATTATACCCCATTGAAATTTAATATTGAATGCTCAGCGAAATCTGACTTTAAATAATGTTTTTCGTATTCAAATTGCTTATCAAGATCGTTTTTTTTTTTCTGTTAAATTATGGCCTCTTATAAATTAAAAAATGAGTGTGTTGATAATAACAATGGACCTGTACATCATTGCGCAATCTTTGACAACAACCATGAGTGCAATGCAGCTGCTGAAAAGCTTATCAGATTGCCTACTGATAAATCCCATGCTGACAACGAAAACGACGTGACCTTTTATGATGTTACTGATAATCGTAGTGGAAACTGTAAATTAAATCAAAATTACGCCTCTGTAACTAACAGTTGCAAAGCAGGTGTCAATCAATGCAACAACAGTTTAGGTTACAGAAACTGTGTTGATTGCGATCAATTTTTTGTAAATAGCAATTACAAGAATTCTTCAAACTCGTTTTGCTGCAATCAAACACATGTCGATCAAAGCCCAGGTTTGCCACCAATTTTCGGTTGTGCTAGCACCATTGTTAACACCATTGAAACTGAAAATCCAAACGTATCAAATAATTTACCTGATGTAGATGCAGAGCTAGATTATAACGATTTATATTCTATGCCAAGTGATTACTATGACGATCATAACTCTATTAATAATTTGCTCTGCTCAAAAAATAAATCTAATCACTTGTTCATGATTCACTTTAATGTGAGAAGTTTACAAAAAAATATTGACAAATTATCGCACTACCTTACTGATTTAAACCGTAAACCTGATGTAGTTGCAGTATCTGAGACCAAACTTAAAGAAAATACGATTTACAGTAATATTGAACTAGATGGCTACCAATTTATTCACCGTAATAGTCATACGTCTGCTGGCGGTGTTGGAATTTATGTAAAAAGTTCTATTTCTTATAATTTAAAACCTACTATTAACATTGATTTGTCTTCGGTTGAAAATTTATGGATAGAAATAGAAATTAACAAAAAAAAACTAATTGTAGGCGTTGTTTACCGCCATCCTGTCCAAACAGCGGAGCAAATTGAGCTATTTTCCAGAGCATTGACGAACATCTTTCATGAACTTAATTCTAAAAAATCTGAATTCTACGTGTTAGGAGACTTCAACATTGACCTAATTAAAATAAAATCTAACAATCGCATCAAAACATATGCGGATGATTTAATAGGCAGCGCGGTAAAGTGTCTAATAAATCAACCAACAAGAGTGAGCAAAAATTCAAAGTCATTACTGGACCATATCTATTCCAACAACCTAAATAACCAGCTTATGCCAGGCATAGCAATTAGCGACATTTCTGATCACTATCCTGTTTTCGCTTTAATTCCTTGTGTAAAGCATTTCAAAAACAACGCTCGCCAAGTATGGAAACGAGATATGAAAAATTTTAAAGCTGAACACTTTATCGAAGACTTAAACCAAACTCTAAATGCATCTTTATCGTCATTTGACTCTACAATCCATAATCAATTCGAACAATTTATTAACTCTTTTACGAGTGTGATAAATAAACACGCCCCGCTTAAATTAGCTACCAGGAAAGAAAGGAAACTAAAGACTAAACCATGGTTATCCTCTAGTCTTCTCTGTTCAATTAAAACCAAACATAAGTTGTACAAATCGATTTGTAAAACATATGACGAAACAAAATACAAAAACTATAAAACGTATCGTAATGTTTTAAATCGAACGATTGAAAAAGCGAAACAAAAATACTATAATGAATTGATAATTGAGAACAAAAGTAATAGCGGTAAAATCTGGAAAATAGTGAATGAATTAGTAAACTTAAAACCTTCACAACAAGTTGACATTAACCAACTCAACACAAAAACAGGTGAGGTGATAACTAATCCTGCTACTATTTCTGAAAATCTCAATGCATACTTTGCCAACATAGGGAAAAAAATGGCTGAAACCATTCCCGAAGTTGACATGGATACGAATGCAACAGCGCCGACAGGCATAATCAATTCTTTTTTCTTAACTCCAACGTATCCAAACGAAATAAATAATATTATCGACTCGTTTAAAGATTCAAAAGCAACCAGGTATACAGACGCCGAAACTAAATTTATAAAAATTAGTAAATCAGTAATATCTCCTTTTCTTTGCAAATTGATAAACGATTGCTTTAGTAAAGGCGTCTACCCAAACTGCTTGAAAATTGCTGAAGTTATTCCAATTTTTAAAAAGGGTGATCGTAAGGAAGCTTCTAATTATCGTCCCATATCAATTTTATCACAATTTGATAAAATTTTAGAAAAATTAATTTACTCCCGCATCATTAATTTTATTGAAAAAAATGAACTGCTCTGTGAAAATCAGTTTGGCTTTCGGAAAAATTCTTCAACTATATTCGCAATCAACTCAATATATGACAAGTTTATAAACAATATTGATCAAAATTTATATACATGCTGTTTGTTTTTGGATTTATCAAAGGCTTTTGATACGGTTGATCATAACATTCTTTTAGATAAATTGTATCGTAACTTTGGAATTCGTGGTAAACCTCTGGATTTATTAACCAGCTACTTAAAAAATAGATATCAATATACTAATGTACGTAAATTTATGTCTTCATATACTAAAGTATCATGTGGGGTACCCCAGGGATCTTGCCTTGGGCCGCTACTTTTTTTGTTATACATTAATGACATTTCGTTGATTTCCAATTTTGACACCACATTGTTTGCCGATGACACCTGCTTGATGATGGCTGATAACAATCTAAAAAACCTGGAACACAAAGTTCAAATAGAACTCAAAAAAGTTAACTCCTGGCTCTGTCAAAATAAGCTATCCCTAAATTTTTCAAAAACTAACTACATGTTAATAAACAAGCAACCCCTTAAAACTTGTCATTGTAATTTTAAAGTAGCTCTTAACGGTATTACTATTAATAGAGTGCATACTGTTAAATACCTTGGGTTATTCATTGACGACAATCTCAAATGGACGTCGCAAATAAATTATTTGTCTACGCAGCTTGCCAGATGTACAGGACTCTTTTACAGATTGCGCAATTTTGTTTCAAGAGAAACCCTTTGCATGCTATACTATAGTCTTGTATACAGCAGAATTCAATATGGAATTACTGCGTGGGCAACAGCAAATAAAACTTCACAAGAAATAATTCGAGTAAGGCTTAATAAAATTTTGAGAATAATATTGTTTCGAAACTTATATACGCCAACTTCACAAATGTATAAAGAACTTCAAGTATTAAAAGTAGAAGACATATATCAACTTGAGTTAGCTAAATTTATGTATCAACTCCATCATAGTCAATTACCTAAAAACTTTTACCATTCTTTTCGTAAGTTAAATACTATTCATCAACATGAAACGAGATTAATTAATTCGACTACTTACTACCGCCCCCGAATAAATAAATTATTTAGCCAAAAACTATTTTCTCACAGAGGTTCAAAGCTGTGGGGTAACCTTGAATCCGAATTAAAAAGCATGCACTGGGTTTCTTTTAAAAAAGCGTATAAACTAAAGTTAATAAATGAATATTAACGCTTGCAAAAGCTTTTGATTGTGTAAAGAATATTTATGGTTATTGTTTGTTCCGTTTCCTTTTTTTTTCTATTTTTATTTTTTTTTATCATTTGATAAAAACTTGAACTCAACTCTTTTTTTTTACATAATGTACTCAAATTATAAGCGTCACTTAATACATCTCGCTTATATCTCAATCTGCTGAGATCAGGGAGTATCTCGACTCGATAACTGAAAGGTTCCTCGATGCTCCCTGGCTTTTGCTACTAATGATTTTTTTTTTGTGTGTATTATCAATCTGATTATTGTGTCGGTGCGCAAAGCAAATCAAATAAATTCTCTCTCTCTCTCACAAGCCAATTTCTTCCTACAGTTTAAATCGGTTGTAAACACGTCTGCTGAACTAAAAATAGTCACGTAGCCAAAAAGCAATTTCAGACTAACTTGGGCCCCCAAAGTTGGCCTGGGCCCCCCCCCAATTGGGGGGTTTGGGGGGCGGCTGCTACGTCTCTGATAGTCTTCCATAAGTTAGACCTACCATACGTCCCGGTTTGGCCGGGACAGTCCCGGAATTTAAGGTCTTGTCCCGGTCAGCTGAGCGAAAGTCCCGGTTTTTCATGGAGTCAGCTAGTTACGCTAGTTGGTTGAGGCAGAAGCTCAGTTATTTGAGAAATAGTGAAAAAAACGGGTGATCTCAAAAAAAAAAAAACGGTGATCAACTGGCTGGCTGCACGTTTTGCGTCATTTTCAAGCCAACAACTGGACAAATTCTGCAGCCGAGCAAGTGATGACCTTTTTTTTTTTTTTTGGAGATCACCCGTATTATTTACTATTTTTCAATAACTGAACTTCTGGCTCATCAAACAAGTCTGGACCTCCATCTCAGCGTCCCGCTTTTGTTCAGAAGAAAATTAAATGGCCATAAATTTAAAGCCCTCTGCTCAGGCCTGTTGTTCTGAAGCGTCCCGATTTTTCATTGCAAAAATATGGTAAGTCTACCATATCTTATTATTATTTTCTGCAAGAAACTGGCAGACTGAGTTCATTGACTAACAGCATAAATCTATACAGCCTATGTTGCACTTTTGCTTCCAGCAGTCACCCTATATCCTATCCAGCAGACATCTTGTAGTAAGAGACTCGGACTTTTGCGGTTGGTGGTTTAATTTGCTGCAGACCACATGTATCAAGAATTTTAACTATGTCGCACCTGTCGCCCATTTCTAACGAGTCTGTCGCAAACCTATTACGTGATGTTCCAATGACCAAATCTATCGGAAAAGCGTTATACGCAGTACATTCCCTTTTAAGAACGATACGATACGGTTGAGTGACATATGTGAATGATACGATTGAGTGACATATGTATTTGTGCATTTAAACAAATGTTAAAAACATTTAAACAAATGTTAAATGTATTTGTGCATTTAAACAAATGCATTTGATTTAGTCATAAATGTTGTCCTAAAACATGTGTAATCAGCGGTGAACAAATGGCGCCCCATAATATAGTAAGTACATTCCTTAGAGAAAGTAACTTATTGTCTGGCTGTGACTTGAGAAAATAGAGTAAACGCGTTTTTTGCGAACAGACAACGCATTTGTTCTTGAATCGTATCATCACAAGCAAAGTGACCGTTGATGAGTGATGAGCAATATCACTTTGCCATCGCATTGCTAACTTTAGAGTAAATCTTTGTCATACATAATTGTAATTCCATAACACGTGTTGTTACGGGACTGTTTCCACCGCGCAGCTAGACAGATATAAAAGTATGGTTATTTTCATGGGCGTAGGAGCTCAAAACAATTTGGGGGGGCACCAAATTTTTGCCCGAAAAATTTGTCACTGCAATTGAATTTTGCCCAAAAAAATTTTCGACACATTATTTACGGTAATGGAATAAAATTACCAATTGTGGACCACAGGTGCCAACAGCAAAAAAAGTCTATTCATTAAGAAATAAAATGGTACTTCCAAAAAATGGTCAAATAAACATGACAGCATAAAGGGTAGCATTTTTTAAAGCCCATTTCTACTTTTCAAACTTACTTTGGTATATAGTTTAACTAAATTTCTAATGTAAGAATCTAACCAAACTCACCAATCTGAATCCAAAATACGCAATTTTTTTAAGCTAGTACTTCAATATTTCAGTAATGAGTCTGCTGACTCACGTAAGCATAGCAATCGTTCTATAAAGAGTTGTCTATAATTGTACCAATATAGCCTTTTCCAAATACCAAAAAATCCAAAAGAAATAAATATTAGACCAATAAATAATAATACTTTTCTTACCAGATATTTTTATTCAGTCATTAAAAAAATCCCTAGCGATTATCCTGAAAAAAAGGTCAAAGAAGCAATTGGAAACTGGCGTCCATTAAATGTTCTTTACTATAATCTCTATCTTATGAAATGTTGCTGAAATTATTTGATCTCACTCTCACTATTTTGACACTTTCAACTTGCACATTTTCTTTTTAAACAAATGCTTTTTGTTGAATGACTTTCAAAGAAAAAGAACAATAAAACACCAGTTAGAAGTTACAACAGAGTGTTTGATTTTGTGTACCGGTATCTATCATTTAATTCTTTAGAATCACAATCAGACTTGCATTGCAGATTAAAAATAAATAATAGGTCCACTGCACTACAAAATACTTGGAGAAACGCAGTAGCATTTGGCATGTGTGTATTACATGGCACACTTGTACAGATTATATAGCGGTACTTCTTTAATTTGTAGTAGTGGTACTGGTAATTGAAAGTGCTTTAAATTATGCATTTTGGTTCATTTGCCTTATGCATTTTGGTTCTTTTGCTTTTAAAACGTTTTAATAAAGAAGTCATAATTTGGGTTTTACTATCACTTTCTTGTATACAATTAAAATAATTTATTTATTTTTTTCTCAAAATACAACTAACTGTACAAGTGTAACTTTTCAAACCATTTAATTGCTATCACAGTCAAATTTCAAATTTACTAGTACTTGATACCAGACTTACTGCTAGTAAATTCTTAATGCATATGCATAAGAAACATTATACTAGCAGGATGAAAAGCAATAAAAAACACTATTATTTTTCCTGAACTTGGCTTGCACATAAATTTACCAATGTAAAATATAAACTGCATAAATAGCATTGTTTTCAAAATACAGCTAACTGTACAAGTGAACTTTGCAAACAATTCAGTTACTACCAACAGCATAAAGTTTGGCACTTGGAAATAGAATTATTGCTTGTAAAGGAGGTCTTAATTCATAAGTGCTGGCAGCATTATTCTAACAGTAATAGATAGTATCTGTAAACATTGATGACTTTCTGGAACTTAGCTTTGCACAAAAATTGTGTTTTCTGAATGATGCTCAAGAGATAAGTTGTCATCATCAGATTCAATTGTAACACTTTTAACTATGTCAACATTGGCAGAAAAAGTCAAAATTTTATGACTTGCGGTTGCAAAACTTTGTTCAACTCTATTAACTGGATGACCTTCCTCTGTTTCATAATCTTTGTCTTCAGATTCATTTGAAACATTTTTAACAATCTCAGAATTAGCAGAAACAGTAAAAATCTCTGAATTTGTTGCAAAATCTTCCTCTTTGTCTCCAGCATCACCATTCATAACTTCATGCAAGTCATCATCTTGATCTTTCAATTGAACTACAGTTTCATCCAATCTTTCTTGCACTTCTGTGGCTGTGGTAAGTTCAAACACATTTTTATTTGGCGGCACACTTTCTTCACATTTATCTAGTTCACATGAGATACTACCAGTTACTGCTAAAATTGCAGAAGTTAAGTAGGTTGAATTATCTGCTGCTATAGAAGCACTAGATGAAATAATTGTAGCAGTAGCAAAACATAGTTTTTTCTGAAGGAGATCTACTGAAACTTCGACTGAAATAAATTTCACTGATAAATTGTTGTTTTGCTTTCTTTTAAGTTGATCTGCTTTATATTCTGAATATATGACTTTATTGCAAGTAGTACATTTAATTTTCTTTCTATACAGTCTTCTGCAATGCATTGCAAAAAGCACTAAATCAAGATCCGGTGCCTAAACTTTCTACCTATAAAATGCAAAATATCACAATCTATCTTTTAGCTTTAAAGAACAAAAAGAATAATAGCATTTAGTAGGATAAATAAAAAGCCAAACTTCTATATTTTTGTTTAGACAAAAAAATGACAAAGATAGAAGGAAAAAGCTAGCTATTCTTGTCTTGCAGACTGGCAGTTACATTGACTTAAAATTACTAGTAACAAAACAACAAATAGACTACTGATCAATGCAACCAGATACTGTTCTCAAGTTGAATAGCTGAGCATATACTGCTTTGGTTACTTTTTCTTTCAAAAAAAAGTTTTCTATAGCTTAAGCTAATAACTTACTGGTACTAAATGTCATTTAAATTAAGCTAAATGTTCAATTGCCCAAAATTATCTAAATTGCCCAAATAGTTGTAAAATCAAAAATATCTCTTTTGATTCAATTAGTTTAACCTGCTAGGAACCTGCAGTATAGCAATAGTAATTGCCCAAAATTTTTAAAATGCTTGAATTGTCCCCAAAACATCAAAAATGTCTATTATGAATTGATTCAGCAGATAGCAGTTTAACCTGCCAGTACCACATGTACCAGCAGTAAAGTAATCATAATTGCTCTTGTATGATGCCCAAAAATCGCAAATTTAAGCTATAAAAGCAACAAATAAAAAAGGAATTTGATTCATAGGATGACACCCAAAGACATTACCTATGATTTGCTCAAAAACATATACAATCACAAATTTTAAGTTATAGTATGATGAATTATTAGGACCTAAAGTTGCAGCGCAATGGCTGAAATTGTACTCAGTAATGATTGAAAGTAAAAAGATTAAACAATATAAAAACACTTACTCAAACTGCCCGAAAAATCAAAAATTGCCCGAAATTTTGTTGCAAAATCAGTGCATTTTGACAAGCAGAGGGGGCCAGTGCCACCCCGGACCCCCCACTTCCTACGCCTATGGTTATTTTTTGTAGTTTTCAGGAGAAACGTCACCCAGTAACGAATTGTCAAATATTCGGAAAATCGTTCTGTGCGATGCTTTAATAAATAAATGCCCGCGTGTAAATATACACAGTAACAAACACAATAATGAGAAAAAAGCCTGTTCGGTCATTTGAAAGCATAACTAAAGTTTTCAAATTGTGACCTACATTGGTGGCTCCATATAATTTTCCCGGACTTAATTAAGCAATAATATTCGAAGTGTCAAAAACAGCGGAGAATATTTTTCACAAAGCTTTCTCTAGATCACAGAAATGCTTGTACGCAATTTTGGCTTAATTATCACAAAAGCTTCTTCACAATTATCCTAATTCTGGTTTCACGAAACCATTAACTACCCAAAAAAACTAAAACAAAGTCAGTGGTATGTTTAGTGTAAACTGTGTAATAAATAATGATCAAACGATTCAGCCACTACGCTATATTTCGAAGTGTAATGTCGCTTAAATTTTTTGCTGCAACGATTTTGCCATGCTGTACGATAGGTTTGCAGTTACGCTTTCTGTCAAAGCAGAGATTTTGCAAGTAAAATTATTGCTAAAACGTTTCACGGGAAAAGAATAAAAAAATTTAGAAAGAAGCTTGAATCGCAAGTTCACGAGCAATTTTTAATGTTTCATAGATATTTAGAATTGACGTTTTGTCAAATGAAATAAAATTTCGCGATAAATAGCCAACGCAGCTCAAGTTCATCAAACCCGTGACATCTTTCGCCCAAATTAAACTTCAACGTGTAACCAGAATTAAAAATAATAGATGATTTATCGGCACAACGAAAAACAAATATTATTGCGTTTGTATTTTGAAACTAGATTACAAATTATACTAATTGTTAAGAAATTCATGTTTCCAATATTCATACGAAAATAGATCTCCAAAAAGAAAAATGATTCATTACCTCCCAATGCCGAGGATGGCCAGTCTGCGGTCGGAGTTGATTTACAAAGGAAAATAAGGTCATTGCGCCTCCCATTCATGGGTGCTGGTCCGTATGGCGATTCATATGCACCACTATTACTCAACCCCATTCGACTAGCAAACTGATTATTAAAGTAAGTAACACAAAAGTCTGTAGCCCACCCGACTTACGTGCTGTGGCCTACCGGTTGTATTTGAGCTACATTATATTTTTTTTGTTTTGCACAGTAAACTTTTGGCCATTATCAAGAATTACTTTTTGATAAATACCGCTTTACTAAGTGCTAGTCTACAAATTGAAAGACAAAATTTGGTGCTACTATAGCGTGAGGTCTACCACACTATAGCGTGAGATCTACCTCCGGTTACTACTATAGCGTGAGGTCTATCACTGAATTATTTGTCCCTCACCCCTCTATAGCTACACACTTACCACTTTAGCTATAATAATTCCAAACACCACACATACATTCCACACACAAAGGTAAATTTATTCTAACGATACACACTTCGTACATATTCTAAGAATGACAAAAATCATTGGTTAGAGTTAGAGTTAGGGTTGGTCGTCGCACTAAATTAGTCTATTGAACCACGCAATACAAATTTATTCGATTTTGAGATAACTTTGGTTTTACAATTAGTACACCCATTTGTTGCGCTACGTTCAAAATGGGGCTTGTCGAAAAACATTCAAGATAAAATCTAAATCACCCTTAGTGAACCCAGAGAAGAATCTTACGATTTGTCGCAGTTATGTGCATTTCCAGTGCAGCCTACCAAGCAAGGCAGGTGTGAAGTTTGCGCAGCTGAAGCCACCGGCCGTGAGAGGGATAACATGGGACGTGTTTTTAGCCAATGCCAAAGATGTGGTAAAGCTGTATGCAAACGGCATTACAGTAAACCCTCGTTTATCGCGGGGGATACGTTCCAAAAATAACCCGCGATAGGTGAAATCCGCGAAGTAGTCAGCTTTATTTTTTACATTTATTTTACAATGCAATACTGTACTGCAGAATGAAACAAAAAACAAAACCTCTTTTCAGGCCCAAAATGTGTTTAAGAAATAGAAATATTAACGTTTTCTCACAAATAACTATAATAGTTTAAAGAACGGTGTTGTAAAACAATGTTTTTTATATAGCAATGAATCAGGATTCACTGTAAAAAAAGCACTGTAAAAAATTCCGCGAAGCAGCGAAGCCGCGATAGGTGAAGCGCGATATAGCGAGGGATCACTGTACTTCAGATTCTGCGGCGCCTGTCAGTAACTGGTTGGTGTTACGCTTTTTGTTCTATGGTGTGCTCATACTACAGAGTTTTTTGAGACGTTTTTCTATCATTTGTCCCAGTAAAGAGCTCTACGTGTTTTTCAAACTTACGCAGCATAAAGTGCGCAGCTAATTTGTAAAAGTTAGTTTCCTCCGTCAAACATGTAGAAATACAAGGTTTTCGTGTACATATAACCACACGCAAGTAATTTCCTACTCTAAACTCCATTATAAAGTGTAACAACGACTTTGGCTTGGAACCCACACGCGTAGTGGTCTTGCCGACAATTATATTTGCTCACTGTCGACAAATCAGTGGGGACAAATTCAAGCTGATAACTGGAAGCAGTGGCGACTCCGGCTTTTCATGGCTACTCGGGCTCGTTACTGATAGTGTCGCAAAATATTGCAAAAACATTAAATACAGCTCTAAAACTAGCAAGAAGACAAAAAATAGCAACAGTTTATCCAGCCATTTAACTATTGTAAAACGCCTTTATTCATACAGTTTAACAAAACGCGTGCTTTTATCAAATGTGCCCAAGCAAAAAAGCGTCTGAAAAATTGCAATAAACGCTCGCTTTGTTAGAGCTCGGGCAACTGCAATCAAGCCCGAGTTGGATTTGATGCGAAAAAATGCTTAAAAAATCGTTTCTCTGTACAGCGTGTCTGACTATTTTCCCCAAGCCCGAGCTAGACAAAACTACATTACACGTTCTTTCAATTACTCTTTTTATCTACCTTTCTCTGATTGCAACTTGGGCTATTTCTCGCGGGCCCGAGTTCAACAAAAGAATTAAACAAAAAAGTGTCTGAAACAACGCAATGAACGCTCGCATTGTCAGAGCTCGGGCAACTGCAATCAAGCCCGAGTAGGATTTGATTCGAAAAAAATGCTTGAAAATCGTTTGTCTCGTTATTTCTCTGGACAGCGTATCTGGCTATTTTCCCCAAGCCCGAGCTAAACACAACGTTGAGCCCAAAAAAGCAACTGCCACCACAAACACCGGTGGTTTATACGATGCCTGGCTTCTTTTTTGGACTTAATATGAATTAAGTTAAAAAGTTTGAAACTTGTTTTGCAGAATTTAAATTTAACAAAGCCTTCCCTCATTTCGTAACTCAGGCTCAGCCCGAGTGCCGGAGTCGCCTCTGACTGGAAGTAAAGTCTTTTGTCTCAAATTTGTAGTTATATCACTGCTTATTCTGGCTTATTGCACTGGCACTTCGGGGCGTTTAGCCGTTGCATTCGACTAATATATAAGTCAGCTACCACTTTTGTTACTATTGCATGTTCATTAGAAGTGTTACAGCACCGGCAACTTTTTCAGCATTAATAGCTATTCGCATTGACAAAAAACGACAGTAGTTTTTATTAATATGTTTGCAATTGAATGGCTATTTGGTTGAGGGGATTGCAATTACAAAAGCGTACATAGAACTTTAATTCCTGCAACAAAGTCATACATAAAGCAGTTACTATTGTTTACTCATAATTTCTGTCGTTAGTATTGGTATAATCATCAAACAAAATAAATTATTCAACCTCAATCTTGTTTTACTTTGTTGTATTCATTAACCCTAGAAAGACCAAACGGGTCAATTGACCTCTTTCGATTTTTGTTTTTTTAATTACTACCATTTTTCTCCAGACTGTGAGTTGGTCTTTTTTGACTTTTATTTTTTCACATAAAAGAATACAAAATCACATTCTCAGAAAAAAAGTTGCATGCAATAAGATGTTATGGTCCAGTTTACTATAAACGACCTACGGGTCAATTGACCCCCTCCTCAAAATCCTCTGCATTTCAGCAAGTGTGACAGACTGGAGCAGAGCATTTCCCACAAACAAAAAGTAAGCAATTGGCACACTTGACTTTCGTTTTGTTGGATTGGCGCATCCGACCTTTGGCTTGTTTGGAAGGACGTAAATCCTCATCCTCTCCTTGGCGTATCCGCTTCAAGCGTAATATATATTGGGCTTTCTGTCGCCTACTTCTCTTTGCGGAGCAAAAACTTTCACCAAGTTTGATGAGAAAATCACGTCTTGAACAGGTTGATATCGATATATCTGCACATATAATGTTTGTGTCCAATGCCGTGATATCCACCAGATTAAAGAAAGCCGCTTGGGACCATCTTCGGGATGTAGCTTTTGTTGAGTATGTGCGAAGCATTTCATCAGCTGTGTCTACTCCTCCTTTGGTAGCATTGTAATCTAAGAAGGCTTGTGGCTTTTTTGTTCTCCATAATAGACAGTTGTTGTTTTGTGACTGGAAGAAAGTAAATATACTACTTCACTTTTCTTGGCTTTGTAGCTAAGAAGGATAATATTTTCTTCTGGTGGCGTAAATAGAAATGTAGATGAATACAAAGTTGCACCTATTCCTAGCTTTGCTTCGAGAGGAATTTTACATCGATGTGCTCTCATGGTACCTAGCATCGTAATGTTGCTCTGCAAAAGTCTTCTGGCTAAACTCAATGATGTCAAAAGTTTCCGGTGATTACATTGAGCCCCATATTCTAGTACGGTTCCATCAAAGACAAGGTCACATGCTCCCCGAGTCCAACTTCTCTTTCTTCTCTACCAACATAAGGAAAAGCCCGTAGTACGAAGGAGGTTGTGGTATCACACACCATCCAAAACTTGATTCCAAATTTTGCCGATTTTTGTAGCATATATTGTATGAATGGACATCTAAAGCAAAGAATATTTTTATTACAAATATATGTTTGTTACTGTGTAACACCACAGTAAATTATCAGGTGTCTGCTAGGTTTACCTTGCTCTACACCGGAAAAGTTGCTCATTAATTGTGACATTTGCACCAGGAAAATATGACTTTTGGCAGTTATCCATGACTGAATCCCATAATTCCCTTTTTGCAGCAAACTTGTCAGTCTGTCGTCGAAGACTTCGTGAGTTTTTATCATCAAAACCAATGTAGCGTAGTATAGATTGGAATTTATTTCTACTCATAGTTTTTCGAAAGATAAGACGCCCATATTCTTCATCCCGGAAATTGAATAGGAGTTCGTCTCTCCCTTTCAGCACACCACGGAGTGTGTACAGACCAAAAAATGCGGTAAACTCGTCCTTGGACAAAGAAAATGCTTCATCTCCTTCCCTTCGCGCTTCAGCAAGAGTAAAATGCATTACATTTTCAAAATTCTGATGTCCCCAAAGCTCTTGAAACACATCTTTTTCATCATTTACACGAGCAAGCATAAATCGCTTAGTGCCTGGTTTGGTACTGAGAATATTTCTTTTTCCCTGACGTCCTGTTGTACAGGGAGGTTCTTTGTTCCATATTGTACCATATCTGCTAAATACTTGACTTTGTTGTGGCACACTTGGTCTTTGTAAATCTTCATTTGGAGGAAGAGAAGATTATTCAGTGTCAAGATCTTCTAATTCTTGTTCATCATTTTCTCTGTCTGATTCTTGTTCTTGTAATTTTGGCTGTGATTCCTCAAAATCCTCTTCGCCAGAATCTTCATCAACGCGGAGCATATCTAGCACTTCCTTTACATTATTATACACCTTGCCTTCACCGGATTTTTTAGCCATTGTCATTTAGCCTGAGCTGCAAAAGAATTTAAGTTTCTAAAGATGAAGCAAAAATAAAGAGAAAATTGCAGATTCAGTTTGCCAAAAAATTATCATTTAGGTAAATAGCTAATTTTGACTCTGTCTACTACACTAAACAGTGAAATGTGAATCGCATTCCTGACTAGATTTGCAGTTAGGTTATAAAACAGGGTCAAAATAGCTATATTATTTTGTAACAACAGCGGATACAAGTAGCCGGTCTGGCAATCGATTTATCAGTACATCAAACAAAAGAGCATGCTATTCTAACTGATAGGTTACAACTTGTGCAACAACCAGGTTGCGAAAAAAATATCACGACACCAAATAAAAGTAAAACCGTAATAACATAAAAAGCTGTAGAAATGTAAGAATAAATAAATAATTGCTGGGCTGTCTTCTACTTATAGTAAAAAAACACAACTAAGTAGGTCTTTCTTCGCTTTTAAACGCTAAGAGGTCAATTGAACCGTATGGTCTTTCTTGAAAAAAAAAATCTCGGTCTTTCTAGGGTTAAATAAAAACAAACATTATAAAGAAGGATTATCCACGCTTGACCTTAGTGCAGCCGGCCTTATTATTATCCAAAGCCTATGTGATACATATTGTAATAGAAGCTGTGAAATCTACGTCATACTCATGGTAATATAGAAACGGTTTCATAAATTTTATCTCAATGATATCAGCCAGGGGATAGAGGCAAGCGTAGGCAGGCGAACAATAACTCGCAAGGAATTTTGAAATAGCTGAGCACACCAGTTTCATGTTGTTGACTTCAAACAAGCCAGGGAATTTTCGCGCTTTTTGTGGTGTTATGTAAATTGCCTCAAATCCGTTTCTTGACAACAAACGCTTTCGTGTGAAAAAGACATTGAAATTAGTTCTAAAAAAATGATATTGCGCGGGTCGAAATCTAAACTTTCGTAGTTGTTATACCAGTAAATAATGTTACCGATGCCTACTAAAATGTTATCATTTGTTTAGCGGCGATCTATTCTGGGACTTCATAGGTTACAAGAGTTCGCCGACATTACGTGATCAGGCAAGCGCAACCGGCCTAAAGTAGTCAATTTGTCTTGCTGTCAGGAGTGGAGAAGTGAATGAGAAATATTTGTTTCTTTTAAATGAGAACTAACGGCAACTATCAAAATTTGACTTGCCTTCAGATTAATTGTTTTCTCTTCTACAAGCAATAATTTCAGAAACATGTTAAACACAAATACAAAATAAAATAAAATCTTCTTCCGTATGCCGGTTCAATCGTTTTTCTACGTGGTGTAGTTCAAAAGATATAAAGCTTTAAACTTTCGGGGCAAAAACTACTCCACGTTGGCCTTAACACGACGCAAATCTCTTGGGCCAAATAGGGTTAAGGTGGCCCCATGCCAGCGGGACAAAGTTACTGTTTGAAGACTTTTCTTTAATCTAAGAGAAATAAACCATTACCAAAAACGTGAAATGAAGAATGAGAAATTCTTATGTCTCAAATAATTAATTCATTGTTAATACTACATATATTAACAGAAATTGTCGTTATGTCACTTCTACCGTGATCAACCACCAAAAGGATATCAAAAATGTGTGTTCGTCTGTGTTTAGATCAGTCAATGAAAAAACAGCGTTTTTTCTTATTTCTTTATATGTCGTACTTTCAGTTCCTTGTATGTTGTGTAAGAACTCTCTTTTCTTGACGTGAGTTGTGAATATTACTGCTCTTTGGATATATTTTGTTTTGTTACGTTTTTAAGGATATCTTGTGCTTTATCAACATATTTTTGCAAAACTTTAGTGTTTAGAAAAATAATAGACGTGATGACTCTCTGTTGCCTGAATAACTTGAAGCTCTAAAAAGTTGTTTTACCTCCAGAATCATCAAGCTTTATGTTCTGTTTGAATACCTTCTTCTTCGTCGTATGGCAGGGTATCTAAGATCCAGGTTAGACACAAGAAAAGGATGGGGACCGAGGGTTTATCCTTTCACCAGCCCAACCTGCTGTGTTGCCTAGATCAGATGCTGGCAGTGATGGAGTTGAGCCATCACCTTGTTTCGTCATCCAAAACTGACAGACCCATTATTCCTCGAGGTGCCTTGTATGGGACATGTTATAATAATGTGTTCAATAGCGCCACACTCGCATTTCGCTGAAGAAGCGAGACCCCATTTGTGCATGGACGAACCGAAACGCCCAACGTCAGTACGCAGGCGATTGAGTTTGACCCAAGCTGTTCTGGTCAAACTCATTCCAATAAGTCTTGTGCTGACCCTAGGAATGTAGACATCAAGCGCTGACATACTCTTGGAGTACTCTGTATCCTATGTCAGGTTCGTCCATTGGGCAGCGCAGATGCCCAACTCAGAAAAGTTGCGCAATATTTTCCGCGTGGCAGGGGCAAACGGGTGCCTGGATTTGAATACGTGATAGTAAACAATCAATTTACAGCATTTCCTCATTTTTTTATTGTTTTGAGGATTTCCTTTACAATGCCTGTAACAGTGGCATCAGATGAGAGAAGTTTTTCAAAACTAAAACTGATTGAAATGAACTTCAGTCAACAATTTCACAAGAGAATTTAACAATTGACTACGCTATCTATGCACAACAACATTGCTAAAACCATTGACCTTGAAAATATTTTGAGAGACTTTGCAAATAAAAAAGCAAAAAAATATTTTCCTAAAAGACCGGTGTGTAAGCATTATGTGCCTTACTTCGTGTTAAAAAAATAAAACTTTCATATCGTCTTTCAAAATTGTAGTATATCAAGTATTTAATGTGTTTTTTTGTAAAAAATAAGCATACTAAACGAAATATAAACATACACAAATATTTACTTTTGTAGAGCAAGGACCCGCCATCATTTTTCTAATTTGTCGCCACAATTCCTAGCTCTGACCCTGGGCAGCCAAGTTGCGGTTGTAACTATTGTTCAACTATGAAGATGGAAAGTTGCAAACACAACAGAGATCGAGTTTTTAGTTGCTTTTATCACATCACATCGTCGGCCGTTGTCTTCCTCAGATTGAACTTTTTTAATTTTACTTGCGTAAGCGGTGGCTAGCTGTATGTACAACACGTATTTTCCTCTCTGTCATTTTATTTGTCACAGGTTCACAGTTTCATTTGAAAAACAATGATTACAAAATGCGCAACAACGTTAAATGGCTAACAGCAGCGTTCACAAAAACAGAGCAATGAAAAGCAGAAGGAAAATCCTATTTTTTTTCTAAAAAATAAAATTTAATTTTTCATAATCAAAACGACGGTTTTTATTTATTACAAAGGCTTTTTTCCTCACTTTTCCAGTCGTCCACTTCTTCCACTTTTGACCCATTTTCTAAAATATCTACGTACATGCGCGAGCGTGCGAGAATGCGATTACGTGAATGACTCTTTGTCAATTGTCAAAGATAAAAAATTATTGAAATTCATGAGCTACACAAATAGGAAAATTCATATTAAAAAACGGTATTACTAATAGTAGATTGCAGAAATTTATACTAAAACATAGAACTACGGAAAACTGCCCACTACAAAAATACAAAAATTGACAAAAGACAATAAAAACTAAAAATATATTCACTCAATCGAATAAAATTAGCAAGACGTAATTGAATTGAGATGGACTATGCATCTCAGTATAAAATAACTAAGTTGGTCTAAAGCATACTTATTCGATTTCCGCAATTCAATAAAAGGGGAGCCCGAGTTCTCCCAAATTTTTATAATCCGATTAAGAATTGAGAGCATTTTAGGCAGAAAATAGGAAAATAGTTAAGTTCCAAAAGTTGTTGTGAAAAAAATGGTCTTTACCTTCGTTTCAAATTGAAAATAGTTGCCTTCCGAAAAATGAGTTTCGAAAAAAGTTATCCAATATTTTCTCTTTCCCAAAACAATTTACTGCTGGATACGCCTTTGCATTTAGTTGGTGTTTTTCTTGGATTTACATTTTTTTTACGAGACGCAGAGATGCGCGCTGCGGTTTCGGTTAATTGAGCAAGATATTTTTTTAATTTCAGATGTTAGTTTTTGTTAACTCTCGTTCTTTTAAAAATTTGTCCTGGTTCAGTCTTCGTGAGAAAGCGAATAGCTTCAGAGTTCTATCATCGTCGCCATTATAATTATGTTGGATAACTTAATCTTATTCAAAACTGTTCGGCTACACAAGTGTTGGAAGGAAAATTCCGCTTTCTAAAACCATAAGCTAATATATTAATATGACATACGACACCACGGCTCACTGGTGATTGAATTTTTCAACAGATTTTAGAAAGATCGTTTCTTCCGTGAATATGTTTTTTCCTTTCAGCAAAAAATGGAAGAAAGAAAGTGATGAACTTGACAGAAGTTTGCTACTTCTTCGCTTCAAGTTGATGTTGATGCCCATTTCCGATTCCTTCCTGCAACGTTATAATATATTTGCATTGATTCTTTGCCGCTAAATGCGCACTCGACCCTCGCTATCCGGACTTCGTAAATCCAATTTTGGGTTATTCGGACAGTGGACGTCAAACAATGGTGACCAATTTCTTCTTTCCAGCTCGCCGTCCTACGTACCCAACCCCAGCCAAGGATCGAGACCACAAGATGATTTCTTAACCCAGTCAATAGTGTAAATATGTTGTACATATTGTGAAGGTGAGCAAAACTGTAGTTTTGTTGTCTTTTATCTTTTTTAGGATGGTTATTTTTTTCTTTGCCTCATATATATATTTTATTTGTGTTATGCGGACTTTTTCGTTGTCCGAGCCAGTTCTTGCGCTATTGATAAAAAAAAATGAGGGTCAAGTGCATTGCAAAGTGTGCATTATCAGATTAAATTAAATTTCTTTCAGGTAAAGAGAATTAAGGGAGATTGATCCATGCAAGAAGATATCAGAAAGGATTCTAAATAATTTTAAAAGTCCAAATGCTTCAGTAGGGACATTCTTTAAACAATCAAGTTGATTATGTAGACGGTAGTTTAGATACTTTATACAAAAATATCTATTCTCCTTTCACTCTTTCCTCCCCTCCACTCTCCCTTCCCTCCATTTCCTCCTTTCTTCCACCTTTCCTCTTCCTCACCCACTTCTCTCCTTCAATTTCTTTCCCCTCTCCCTCCCTCCCTTCGTTTTCTTTTCTCCTTTACTCCCTCTTCATTACCACTACCTACTTTCTGATATGACATGTTCTAATAACTTTTATTAAGCTCAAATACACTTAAAACTTTACATATACATAATACCATCGCAACATAACAGAAGATTGAAGCAACTTGCATATAAATCTGGCTTTTCTGACCAAGCTTGCACAACAAAGCCAATTGAACTAATACAAAACTATTGTAAACACACAGTCAAGAAAACCAGAAACAATTACAAGTTCTGGACAAATGGTACAACTCATAAGTCATATACTAACTTTTACAACGAAAAACATGACTAGGGTTCAAAACCCAGGCCAACGTTAAATCAAATATAGCTCAATCTCTTTTATTCCTTTCTCTTCTTCGCTCTCTCCTTTCCTTTGCTCCTTCCTCCCCCACTTCCTCCTTTTCTATACTCTCTCCAACCCTTATTTACTTCTCTTCCTATACCCTCTTCAGCTTTCTTCTCTCCACTTCCTCTTCTCCTATACTTCCTTCTCCCCTCTACCCTCTCCCACTATCCACCCCCTCTTATCTAATCCTCCTCTTCACCGCCCTTCTTTCTCTTTACTTCCTTCACTCATCCACTCCTCCCTCCTCTTCATTTCTTCCTTGTCTGTTTTCCTTCCTCCCGTCCGGTGTCTTTTCTACTTCTTTCCCTCCTCCACTGCTTCGTCCTCTCTCATTTCTCCACGTTCTTCGCTTCCTCAAGCACAAACTAGTATGGGATTTTTGTCACATGATTTGAATGATATCTCATTTTCACGAGTGCGAAGATGTTAGTGTGGCATTCAGAGTTCTAGAGTTCTGCACCAGCGCAATATGCTGCAACGCATTCTTACCTTCTTTGTACTTTCATTCTTGATTTGCTTTAGTCTCAGGTTCCCTTCCACTGTCGTTGACGTGTTATTGGCAAGCTCAAGCAAAGAAATTTGTTTCTCGAGTTTTAAACAGTTTGTTTGTTTGCTGCTCCGACGATGACCTATTGGAAGAGGCAACATGGAGTCAAAAATTGATCGAAAAAACAACGATTGATCAGGTAAAATAAAACCACGTAGTAAGAAGGGCTTTGTCTTCCAAAAAACGAACAAATACCTGGCGAAACAACGTGCTGCAGCTTACACGACAACTAGCAGCTGCTGAATCAATCCATCTACCAATATTATTACGTAAGCTTTATGAAAGGGATCACAATTTATCTACCTCACATTAAGCTACATCAAAAGAAGTAATAATTGGATCTGCCTAAAGATGTTGTAACCTCCAGCATGGTAAAAATAACGCTGGGAATGGGATTGGAACCCATATCTAGACCAATCATTTGACCAACCAATGGCGATTGGCTTGTAAGTGTAGTGGGTCACGACTCACGAGACCCTGCAGTTGCACATTGGGTCGCGAAAACATTTTAACTTCGAGCTATTACTTCGATTTAACGACGCACTTTTGTCATGTTTGCTGGAGAGCGCAAGTACTTGAAATTTCAGCGATTTCCCTTCGTAGCATACCACCGCTTGTAAATGTATAATGTTTTATTGCAGTCACACAATGCTTTTCGTAACATCTATTTCTAACGTCACAGTTGTACTCTGTGGTTAGTTGAACATTGCGTCGAGTTTGCAGCAAGCAGATCTTATTGTTAGTGAAAGTGTAGCTTTCTCCAAAACCACATCGTCACCAAAATCAAACCTCGACTTGATTTGGTGTGTTCTAAACATCGAGCCAACAATTCTATCACACAGTATAAAAGTGCGACTCATTGATATGCTGTTTATGTACCAAGTTTCATGCAATTTTGTTTTAAGAATATTGCTAGCCTACAATCACCGGCAACCTTAATCTTGCTGTTTAATTAAAAATATTTTTCCTGAAACTATGCTCAATAATTTGGGTCCCAAGACCGTAGGACAATATTTGTGGGTTGCGCCAAAAAGTATTTGCGGATCTGTCGATAGAGAATGATTTCCATGGAGCCATCGCTTCAATCTCTGTGGCCATCCCAGACCGATTGTTACTGGTTTTGCTGTACATTAAGAATTAAGAGAGAAAACCACCTCATGATTGCCATATGGACCTTACGATATTTATCGCCATTGTGTCCGGGATTCTTTAGTAATTACAACCACACAATGGCCTGAAAAATTTACCAAATATTATATTTTTAAACAATTGCCCTGCTCATATTTCAAAATAGAGAAAGTTCACTTTACATGCCGTAAATATAGAATTAGGTAATTTCAAGTAAACACTATAAATACAGCTCAATTTTTTACCTTGTGCTTCATTTTCTTGTCACGGGAGAAATTTTGTAGGTTATACAAAAAGATCTTAGTGTTCGGGCCGGCATCAGAGCTGCCGGAGCAACCGCTGCAATGCCCTTCTAACAAAACTGCTGCCACCAAGCAGGGAAATTGCTCATCACAAACTTTCTCCAAGTGCCTGACAACGCAGCCAGCGTGAGGTTTGAACGAACAACCAGTTTCACGACAAACTGCGCTCCAGCCCACTTGACTGCATTGCCGTGGACGGAGACCCTTGTTAAAATGTGGCAATCAAATCTTTTCGCATGATGTCTACTATGGTAAACCACGACCGTCAAAATACATGTAATACTTGGTTTCATTTAACTAATCATGCTCTTGCTATAGTTATTTAAATACAGCTAATAAGAATGCCTAACTAAAATAGATTATCACAACGAAACTGCAATATATTAATATTAACTACAACAAAAGGCTTTCTAACTCCAATTTACTTTTATGTCTGTCATTAGAGTTGCTACACAGTGAAGCAAAGTGTTTTGCACTGACGCAGACAAGACAAACAAAACAACCGATCATCCGGCTTGAAGGCGCAAGAAAACTATGTACTTATACGAATTATGAATTATTTCCTACATTTCAAGCATTTACTACAACTACTAACCGAAATTTGATGATCTTCTTCGTGAGTCAAAGATGGGGGCTCGAGAGGTAGTTGCTGTGAGGCTGTCCGATGACGTCATCCCCTCAGTTTGTTTCACACGTTGCATTATTGCCTAAGAAATGACGTAAAACAAATGAGCAGCCTCTTAACAAAATTAACCCCCAGCTTACCCGAAGCTCGTTCCTGTATTTTGAATTGGTTCCCAAGTACACAATTGGATTGAGAAGAGGTTGTAAGAAGGCGAGTCCGAAGGTAAACCACGTAATCCAGACGGGAGACTTCGATAAAGTCGAGGCTTCAATCAGCACGCGAATCTGCTTGAAGAAGTTTTCTTGACAAATTGACAGTGACATCATGAAGGATGTGATTTTCGGCCAACTTCGAACTCGATAATCATCGGAGTAATGCTCCCTTCCTCCATTAATAATTTATGTGTAAATTAGTCAATGTATGTAAATAAAAGCTGCGGCTCTTATCGTCTGCATCTTGTTCATCAACAACCTGCCACCAGGCTCGAAGCTCTTTTTACTAGAATAGCGTTACATAGCGCCAGAAATAGCGAGCTTCACAAAGAACCTCCATCATTACAACAACCAATCATCGCTCACCACATAGGGACTGTAGCACGCGACAAAAATTGAACAAATTGCCATCGTCGTGATAGTTGCATTGCGGGTTCGCCGCCCGGAAGAGCGAGACGAGAACTGCAATAGCAATGTCAGTTTATTAAATCATAAAGACTGTTCTTACGATACTCATACTTAAATAATTTTTTATTTTTTTATACGTTACCTGTCTACCACCCCCGCTACCAAAGTCTACCTACTTTTTTGTTTGAAGACAAGGAACACAATTTGACTTGAAAGATAGCTGTGCATCCAACCATGAAGAGGAGAGCGAGAAAAAAAAGAGCGTGTACCATTATAGCGAATATCTGGTCTACCGGATCATCTGAAGAGTAATGAATTAATAAATGCGAGTTTCAAGGTTTTGCCAACAGTCGTTGGGAACGTGATCGAGCAAGATAAGCCTCTGTTTATGGTGGCAATGATCGTGCGTTCAAACCTCGCAATGACTACGTCATTGTGCCTTAAGAAAAGGGTCTTAAGGGCAAGTTCCCGTCTTTGAGCCGGCAGTGTTGGTAACTTCGAAAAGACACGGCGAATAATTGCTACAGTTTCTCCGGAACCAGAGAACGACTTTAACTCAAGTTTGACTGAGCAGTGGATTTGCACATGCGTACATATACACTGCGCAGGTCCCTTACAATTTTATAGCGTATTTAAAATGGGGGGAATAGAATGGTAAGAGCGAGATTTGACTCTATTTGTCTTGGTGACGACATCAATGTTCTTGATTGTGTGAGCAGAAACTGGTCACCACACCAATAGTTTTACAACCATTTGAAATCATCTAATCAGAACCCTGCAAAGTCTTAATCCACATATGTATTGAAGTGCTTCAACCACGTTACTTTACCAACAATAGTGTCCAGAAGGCACATTCTTCTTCCTTTAACGACGTGATACTCTCCTACACCCGCTAGTGGTAGTGCAGTGATCATGCACGCGATCACACAGGCTGCAGGAAGCAGTAGTTTGAGAGCCTACACAAGAAAAAGAACTATGGGATGTTTGTTTGAATTGTGACCTCATTTACTCCTAAGAGAGTTAGCGAAGACTCGACTAGATGAGACATTGGTTCGCAAATGGAATGTTTTTGTAACTGCCTCGGCGTGTCTTTAAAGAAGATGCTTACAACTTGTCAGCATCCTCTACGTTTGATTGTGCTCACAATGATTCCACTGCTGATTTGAACACAACATATTCCATCACTGTGAAGATTGTACAGATCAGAAGAAGAAATATACCGGGCAAATTTTGGTGAAGATCACAACCAGTGCTGGCAGCAAGGGGTAAACTCTAAAGGCATCGCCCTAGGAATGCGTGCCTAGTAGGTAACCATCGACTCCCCGCCACCCCCTCCAAGTTGCTCCTTGCTTAGAAAAAATATTTATTCATTGCCAATTAGTGCCAGTACTCGTAAGGAAAACGATCGTTCTTAGTAGGCTACCAAAGAATTCTTGAAATGTGGTGAAGGCAGATGGGCGAGCTTAGAAAAAGCGTTCTTTATATTTCAAACGAGGCACTTTTTCTTTCCACAGATGCAATTTTTTCGGGAACTATGAGATTGCATCACAAATGCCCCTCAGTGAAAAAGATCATCATCCCAAGAGAACAGACAAATAATTTCTTGATGCAAGGCGATCTTCAAAGAAAAAGAAGGTTTTCATTGCAGTTATAGGTACAAACGGTAGGTTACCTTTACCACAAAAATTTTCTACGAGTTGCGATATTCTTAGGAAAATAATTTCAAAATTCAATTTTTAAAAGAGCACTTCTGGTTTTCTTTGTCTCGATATCCCTGCACGCACGCACACAATCATCTTGCACTCACACACAAACACACACACTCACACACACAAAATCATGTTGCACACGCACCAATCAAACATTTATTCTGCCTACTTCAGATATAGGCTAATTTAATTGATCAGTTGCTCAAAATGCATGAGACGTATAAATAAGTTTTGTTTTATACTTTATTTTAAAGAGGGGAATAAAAGTTTTAAAAATGTGCAAGGGAGGAACGCATTGAAAAAGATTGGTAACCACTGAGCTGAGTGATATCGCGGATTTGCCGACGACGTGATCGAGTTGGTTAAGCGCTGTTTATCGTGGTAGAGGTTGTGCGTTGAAACCCTGCGATGGCGACCTTGCTTAATGTCTGGAAAAGAAAATTACGGAAGGTTCTCCGGCATAGTTGCAATGATTAGGGTGGAAATGCGCTGTGCCAACTGTGCTGGTAACCCCGACGCAGGTCTACACCCAAATCTTTTTTGTGTGTAATCAACAGAGAGTGTTTTCTGTGGCAGCAAAATAATAAAACAGACGAAAAAAACGCCCTTGCGAATCATCCCCCGAAAAAAAGGGGCAATCATTCAACTTTGTAATTTGTTTAAGAAACTTCAAAAACAGTTGTAGCCAATGAGGAGGATCAAATGATTCTAAGATTTGGGCTTAGAGGCTTATCACCCCAATCTTTCCCTTCCTTCTTACGTTTACCAGCACACTGATAATTTTGGTGAGTGGAGAACGTACGTAAACTATTAACCAAAAGACGGCTAATAGAATTAACACACTTCAAGAGTGTGTCATAGAACAAATAAGCTAGTTTTTCGTTCGTTTTTCAAGGATAAAAGTGGGAGAGGCTAAGACATAGGCTGACGCAAACGTCAGTACTTGCATTTCTGAATTTATGACCTGTCTTACGTTGATACTATTATAAAATGTGACCTGCTATAGGTAAAGTGTGTCCGATTATTAAGTAATTATTTACATTGTTCTGACACAATATAATCATTGTTGAACACTTGTGCGTTGACAACTTCCGATTGTTGTTTCATAGCATACGACAACTCAGCGTTTTCACACCTCACAAGCGACATGAAGACGCTTCACGACAATCAAGCAGCTGTGACTAGCCTCTGAGAGCGAGAGCTAATGTAATATCGCACATTTGTTCGCGTCAAATAATTGAGATTTCGGAAAACGAAATTGAAACCTCACCAGTAATTGATACAAAGTTCTATGGGAACGATGATTTTCGGTTTGAACTTTATGGTTGTGATTCACTTAAATGAACATTATCTACGGTTGATGTTTGGAAAAATACTACACCCGAATTTTTCAAAAATCAATCCATCAACACGCTTACATAGCTTGAGTGGGTGTTAAACATTACATGTAAACGTTTGAACAGTGGTGGCTTTTGGGTGATGCAATTTTTGATTCCCAAAAAATTGCGTCATGTTCAAGTCAAACTCAAAAAAAGACCATCACACCGCATTGGATCAAAAAGAGTCCCTTTTCAGCCCTCAGCGAATATGTGATTTCTCAAAGAATGAAAAAGGTCATCACCCAAACTTGGACTGTAAACAAGCTTATTAAGATTCCACGAGAAGGTCATCTCGAAGGACGGGGATGAATAATATTTTGAGCTAGAACAGTTAGGGCCCCATCATGAATTCTTGTCTCGGGCCCCTAAAATCCATACTGCACCGCTGCGTCAGATGACCGGTCCATACCAACTATAGTAAATGTTTTGCTTTATTCAAAATTGATTGTAAACAACTGTACTTAACAGGTTTATTGTGGGGCAATTCCTTACCTGGAGCCCTAAATTGCTTTTGTATTTGAAAGGTTGATAGAGTGCCATCACGCGGTCGAGTCCCATCATGATTGTTATGAGTGGGGATACTAAAAGGAGAAAGAGAGCAACAAATCCCCATCCCTTGCAGCTCATTGGCCCCCCCTTCCAGGTGCAGTCATCATCGGCGAATGCAGGCATCACCAGAAGCAGAAGAGCCTGCAAAAATATTATTCTGTTGGTTAAAACTGTTGGGGGAGCGGAAATGAACCCATGGCCATGTTCTCATAACTGCACGTGGTTGCAGTTGGAGGTTCAAGAAGCAACAACGAGACAGAAAAAAAGCGAAGTTTCTCGTTCCTGCTCCTGCCTCGAAGAAATAAAACTTGAATCATGATTAAAAAATTAGGAAGGTTACACGATGCTTGTGCGGGTTCTGTGGTTGCGCGCTTGAGAGAAAAGCGCAGCACGGCATTTTCTATACTCGACTGCAGCCTTGCAAGCTTGAGGTAGTGATGTCAGCAGGTAACTGCGAAGCAGGTCGCAACACAAATTGTCTGTAAATTTAAAAGTTTTTGTTTCAAGAAGATGAGGCACGTTGCTGGTTCAGCGAAAAATTACGCAGCCTGAACAATCGGACACTTCTCGCGTGTCACGTGTTTACCACATCCCACTTTGCCTCATGCAAACGTCCATGAAACAGCACAGGTGAACCAGAACTCAATTTGTGCCATAGATAACCGCAAAGGCTGCCGCAAAAGCAACGAGATATTTGACTGCTACCAACCTGTGTCATGTCAACAACGTTTAAAAAACGAATACAAAGGTAAACCGGATTACTTCTTCCACGATTGGTAATTAATGGAACACGAAAGATAATGAATGCCGTGATTAAATTGAGGATCAACGTCAGACCTAAAAAGATCGCCATTCCCGTGTTGAAGATTGTCCATTTGCATTCTCCATGTAAGCGTGGAGAAAAATCTGAACTGTTGCCTACATTACTATCAACTATTTTGTCATTACTAGTCATCGTTGAATTACAATGCTTCTGAAAAATTTGAATAGAAAACTGTCGCCGAGAAACGGAAATCCTTTCCTTGTCTGAGAGAGCGCGTTTTCGCTTTTTACAATATCGGCACTTGCCTCAACACCAAAACTGCGTCATATTCCTATCTAAAGTTATCCTTTGGTACAACATTTCTCTGGCCCCCCATCCCATGTTGTTGACTTAGCACTACACCTCATTTATATGTCACAATGTATTCTATCATTGCTAATCGCGAGTCACATCGCCGTCTGTTCGCGTTTATCAATTGCGTCTGTTTATAGATGTTGCCGGAAACGAAAGAAAAACGATCGATTCGAAGCGTGTTGTCGCGCTACATCGCGGCGGTTCAGATTGGAATTGACGCATGTGGAGAGGGAACGATGTGACGGCAGACATATGATAAGGAAAGCGCTTAATGGATGCGTTAATTGCTTCCTCCATCGATACGCGAGTTACAAAGGAGTCACGTTTAAAAGCTTGTTGCTCTTCGCCGAACAATTTTTTCTTTAAATAAAACAAGTTGCTATGGCAACAAGTGTTTTTCTGATCACAGTACAGTTTGAATGCTAATAACAAACTGTGATTGCCATAGCCCATAGACAGCCGGCCATGGCCCCTAGACAGTCGGCCTGGACCAGAGGCAGCTCGCGGGTAAAAACATGAAAAAGCTGCAGCATAAGGAGAGCAAATCTATTTTGACGGCAAATGATAATTTTACTAGAGTATTTGCAAAACACGCGAAGGGATATGATGGCACCACATCACGCAAAAGCAAGTAGATGTGCGTAGTAGTAGAATACTCATACCAGGTATCAATCAAGATCTGAAAGTTTTCTGTTCAAGTAACCCTGCTTTGATGTTACCATGAATTTTTATGTAAAAGCAAACACAGACTTGAGGTCCATGAAAGTGAGATCTTGCAGCATCTGCAACATATCAATGTGGTGCAGTGGAGTACTCTACAGATCACAATTCCACCCACAGCTTCTTTCTGTCTGAGATATTTGTTCAGATGGACGTCGACAAAAACAACAAACAACTGCTTGAAGTGTGTCCAAAATTTGAGTCCTTCGTCCAATTTAGTTTAAGCTTGATATAATAAACAAAGATCAATCAATCAATCAATCAATCATTTTATTTTTGCCCAAATCAGCATACATAGAAAATAAATTTGACAGCAGTCGACCAAAAAAAGATTACGATGGCAAAAAGATATACGTAAATACATGCACATGAAAAGAATTTAGATTAAATTTAAAGACAATGGCATTGCCATCGCACCTGTAAAATCGCAGATAAATAAAAACACACACAAAGAAAAGCATATACAGTATTTACGAAGTGTCGCAAGATACATTAAAAATAAAAAACTGTCGTGTTGTAACTCCAACAGGGTAGGGTATCAGGTGCTACACCTTGCCCAAGGGTGACCTGGGAGCAACGACAGCTAAGAGACAGCTCCTTTACGTCTCAAGGCACATAACCTGGTCGCTGGTTGTAGTTTTAAGTCATACACCTAGGACTGAAGCATGAAGCATTCTGTAAAAAAACGCGGTTTGTAAACTGATTTCTCTACACTTTCCAAAAACTACCATAAAGCTTTGGAAAAGAAATTTTTCAGTAATCTCCTGCGAAAGTAATGATGGTTAAGTGCACTGTAACTCTGAAGCGAACCTAAACATTAGTTGTGCTGCGTTATAACCGCAAAGGCTCAGAGCAACTGAAGGATATTATAACAGCTTTGACATTGTTTTATAGAAAAATAAAATGAAAGCTAGAGTAAGTGCACCTTCGACAACCGCCACTCATTCACGAGTGATATGGCTTCGCAGAGTACTGACAGACCTTCCACCAAATGGATCTAGTATAGGTCCCACAAGTGTGGCGGTCTAAGCTATGCTTTACTAAAAGCCTCTAGCTTCTTGTCGGTCACCAACTGCACTGAAGAGACCTGATAGGTCGAAACAGTGTCACTGTCTGCAGTTTGCTAAGTGCATCGCTAGCCTCTTGCATTACTAAAAATGAAACGACTTACCGATACCTTTAAATACTGAAATGTAACAGCCCACATGTAACAATTTACAAGAGCATGCCTTTTGAATAGTGCTTTATGCAGGTATGCTACAAATTCTTTGAAAAAGTGCTAAAATTACGTCATTGATACACTTAACTTCACATACTAAGATTTCTTTAACAAGGAAACCTCTTGCATTACTGCAGTTTGAAACTTCATATATAGATGGAAACGAAAAGCAAAATCATTGAAATTAAAGGTTACTGCACAGTTAAATAATTTACCAATTAGGAACGAAATCTGTAATTAAAAAAATACTGGTGGGCGACCCCAAGAAAACTGGTAGTTAGAGCACTTAAGTAATTTTTAAAAAACCTGTATCCTTTTCAGAACAACCAAAGGCATATGTATTAATACCAATCTTCTTGAGGAGTTGTTGAACATCTAGTGCAGGGACTCTTAACTTTTTGTGGGTAACGGACCCCTAAAACATTTTTTCGAAAGCTATGGACCCCTTTAGTTTAGAACTTTAGAAGAAACAATGGCTAGAATTACCTATAATCAACATAGTAGTAGTCAAAAGGTTGTAGACCAAACATAGCCTTTAATAACTCAACGAATATCAGTCGATAAAAAATCCAATCCTGAATTAACAAAATTATACAACAATAAAAACGCAGAACCTTTGTTTTTAATATGAATCAGAAAGAAAAACACACGTAAAATAACAAAAGAACTCTGGTAAAAAAAATTATCGGAAAGAAAATGGTTAAAGCAGCTGAGAAAACTCGTAAAATAAGTTTAACGCAAATAGGTTTTTGAGATTTTATTTCAATGCGAAGGTTGTTGATGCTTATTTTCAACAAGAACGCAAAACTGTGGGATGGTTTTCGACGAGGCAACACGCATGTCGTCCATAGCATGCAACCCATTTTGTTGTTTAGTTTTGATAGCAAGAAGAGCCGAAAATCCCGCCTCACAGAGGCAAATTGTAGCAAAAGGAATAAAAGCTACCATGGTTCTCTTTACCAGGCGAGGACATAGGCGTAGCCACGGGGGGGCCAAAGGGGCCATGGCCCTTCCCTGAATTTTAAGTCAAATTACAAAACAATATAAAAAATTTACAAACATAAATTTTTTTGCGCCTCTGCAGGTACATTAGAGTTTATTGTTGACTTTTAGCAAGGAGGTGGGTCGGGTGTGACTTTTTTAAGTTTTTAAACTTTCAAATGTTATCAAACAAGATGTGTACGTTTTACACATTAAATATCTCCGAATTTTTTTTCTATTTCGCAGTCGAGTGATGAATTGATAATCCAAGTTATGGTAATTGCAAGAAATAAGCGTCTCGCTGAGCGCTTTCTTGTTTTATTGCGACGTGGACTACTACAAAGACGTCGCTTCTTTTATCAGAACGCTCAACCTACCAGTGGTAGTGGTTTCCTTGAAATTCGTTAAATAGTGCGTTGTACGTCACAACTGAAGTTGAATTCTTAAAGCCGTTCTTGATAAAACTACATTAGATCAGTGAAATCGCATTCGCACTTTCTCGGTTTTGTAGAGCAATTTTTATAGTAGCGACGAGCGTAGTTCACGAAAGGCAAAATGCCATTATAAGTAAATGACGTCACATTAAAAGTTGCAAAATTTGGCCCCCCTCTCAATTTTGTTCTGGCTACGCCCTTGGGCGAGGATAAGCTTGTATTAAGGAACACCATAATTCTGCTACGTTCTTTGAGTTGAAATTGCCTCTTAGCTTTTGCATTGTCCTCAACGCAATGAGGTCATCTTTTACCAGATCATTATCACAAACAGCATCTAGATCTGCAAGAAATGGATTGCGAATTTACAATTCAATATTCACACAATCTGAGCAATAACTTTTTAAAGACTGTTACGATCGATCTAAATTCGCACATATTTCCGCGTAGAAAGGGAGCCAGGGCTTCAGTATTATCGATTTGGCTTTGAGATATCACTTTTTCCAGCATTGGGAAGTCAGCAAAGTTGTCTGTGTCCAGTCTCCTTTTCCACGAAGGAACGTTTGCTTGAAAAGCTTGCAATCTTTCAGTAACATCCATGATCGTTAGATCTGGTCCTTCAATTGACAGATTTACTTCATTCAAGTGACTAAAAATATCTGCCAAGTAAGCTAAGCCATAGAAAAACTCCTTACAGTCAAATTGCAATAAAAGAGGATTTTGTTTTTCTTTAAAAAAATGGAACTTCCTTCCTCAGTTCTATCAAATGCTTTAAAACTTGGCCTTTTGAAAGCCAGCGAACTTCCGTGTGAAACAAAAAAACTTCATGTTGCGCATCCATTTCTTGACGAAGCTTTTTGGACATACAATGGTTCAGAGCTCGAGCTTTGACAAAGTTGACGACCTTCACAGAAGCAGACAAAATTTCTTTTAAAGTTGATGATAGAGTTTTTGATACCAATGCAAGTCGATGTAAACAGCAATGAGTCACAATAATGTGAGGAACTTTCTTTACCAAAGAAGCAAATCCTCAGGTTTTCTCAAGCATTGCAGGCGCTCCGTCGGTACATAAACGACAAATATTTCTTTTCCAGTTGAAATCTTGCTTGGCAAAGAAATTGTTTCCCATTTGTAATACGTTTGCAGCGTTAGTAGTTCCAAAAAGGGGCTCGCAAAATAGGAATTCTTGTTTAATTACATCGGCGTGCATATATCGAGCATATGCAAGAAGCTGGACACACTGAAAGACATCTGTGTTTTCATCCAATTGCATGCTAAATGAAAATGGTGAAGCTTTCAGTTCCTCCATTACTTGTTCCAGAAAAACATTAGAAATTTCAGTAATGCTGGAGCTTGTGGTGTCATTTGACGAAGGAACAGCCTCAAGTTTCTGTCTTTGTTTTGTGCCACAAACTAGCTCAGTTATTTCCAGGGCACACGATTTTACCAATGTCTCTCCGATCGTATGTGCTTTCTTTTCCTTGGCAATGCGGTAGACATCCCTATGTGATGCTTCGAGGCAAGGTTTCTACGTCTTGATGAATCTGAACTTCGGCAAAGTCCCAGCTTTCTCAAACCAAGGCTTCTTAGAACGAAAAGAATAAATACTATCCAGCGCATTTTTAAGATGAATAGATGTGAGGTGCTTCTTCAGTTTTGCTGGTTTCAAACTTGCATTGGCAAGGACTTTATCACACAGAAAACACTGCGGTCATTCACTGCCATCACCATCAGTAACAAAGGTAAAACCAAAAGTTACATAGTCTTCACTGTACTTCCTCTTTTTTGGCATTTTCTGAATGACCAAAGTTTCTAAATTATTTACCTTTCCTGTTGTCAACCTTTTGTAACAGAAAACTCATTAGCAGCCATGAAATATTTCTAAAGCGCCCAATTTAGTATGCACGTGTCCAGTTTTTGGTTCGCTCTATTACAACATAATCGTTGGGTATGATTACATCACAAATGAAATTTTGCCTTTTTCTGGAGTAGTCGTGGTGCATATATGACTGCGGTTGTGACCAATCAAGCGGACCCCTTAGAGCACCTTTACGGATCCCTTAGGGGTTCATGGACCTCAGGATAACAACCCCTAATCTAACAGCTTAGCTTTCTAGTGCCTCCATATCTCCATTTCTAGTGCCATTCCATTCTTATCTCCATTCCATTTCTATCTTCATTTCTAGTGCCTCCACCTATGCCGGGGTATCGTCTCCTTCATGTACCTGCACACATTTTTTTTTCTGAATTACATACCGTGTTTAGTGGAGATGGCCTTTACATACCCAGATGCAATATTCATCGGAGGTGACAGCACTTATCACCTTGGCCTAATTAATGACAACCATTCTCAGATCTTTTCAAATTTTATTTGGTTGTTTAACTTTGTAAAAATTGTTGCAGAAATTACCCACAAAAAAGGCCACCGACTTCATACACTTTAAAGTAATGTCACGACAAAGATTTTTAATACATGAGTTGTAAAGCTTCAATGATCATTAGCATCGGAGATCATTAGGCCTATTTGATCAAATTTCATATTTATGCTCATTAAGTTCATGTCACGAGCAAATTGTTACCTTCAACAAGGCTTTGTCTTATTGGTGAACGTTCTCAAACAACGTTTTGAATCAAGTATGGTTTAAGCTTTATTTTCTTATGGAGAAGCTGTTCTTAACTTCCTCTAATCTTCTCTTTTCACTAACATGCAGTAGAATTATCGGCAATTGTATTGAGAAATTACCGAAAAACGATTTAAAAGTAATCCCGAAACAAAATATTGGGGCGCACCAGCCAAATTCAATTATTAAATATAGATCTTATATCTACCAAGTCCAATTCAGTGAATACGAGATCTATAAAGGCAAGAGCAGGAAAGATCGCAAAAACGAGATTTACCCAAGTAAAATGTGTGGCTGCACCCCTCAAAAAGCACCTTTACTTTACCACAGCTAACTTCAGCTGACTGAATGATCTTGGCCACCAGCAGTTTTAACGTATCATTCCTCGTGGCCGTTATGAAAGAAAAGGGCAGAGTTTCATAATACGATAACAACAGGCATTATTAACCGAAAGCAAACAAACGGCAATGATGGGACAATTTTGCGATTTAAAATCTTGTCTGCAGTCCAAAGACTGTTAGGCCGACACAAATGACAAGATAATTTTACAATGAAGGACAGGTAATCAGTTTTTTAGCATATCCGTACAAGTAATTTTCATTTCAAACAGTAATTAATTTTTCACACAATGGAAAGAAATGAAGTCGTTGGCAAATCTAATTTGGCAACTTAAACACATTATTTACATCCTTCAGATTATTTTACACAAGTCCACGCAGAAAGGCAGCAACATTAAGAAGACCGCTTTTGTGATTTTACCACAAATATGTCACGAGATTATAAAAGTCCAAAGAACGAAAATTTGAAAAACAAGCTTTGTTCCCAATCTTCAACTTTCAATATCTCAAACATCACTTTAGCAATTACCCTCTTAGTCATAGCTATGCTTTGAAAAATGTCTTGGACAAGCCAGCCCTAATCAAACTTAAAAAAACAAAAATGTGCGAAGCGCTCTTTAGTTTGATACGGAATACAGTGAATTACCAACAAAAAAAAAAACGAAGAAAAACTGAAGGAGTCATAAAAAATCTAAAATTTAGGTGGCAAAAAGTGTTCCATGAGCCAACCTTGTCAAAGCAGTAGATAATCTCATTCTTCAGAAATAAAATAGAGACTGCCTGTGATCACTAATCAGCCTTATGCATTCCTGTGAAACTACGGTGTGGTATTAACATGAAACAGAAATTTCCATCAGGTTGTCCGACTGATGATTACTTAGCAAACCAGTTATCGAAACAGTTTTTAAACAAAATTATCACAACTACCTCTACTTGGAAACTAAAAATAGTTATACATCGGAAAATTTACGTATGCATAGATATTTTTTCCTGTTAAAGACTTGTCCTTTTCTGCTTTTGAGCCGACAACACCTGAAGGACTGCAGGAAATTATTAGAGAGAGAGTGGCATCACTTGCAGGTTCCCTAACCCGTGTTTTAGTTTTGTTGTTGCGACAATCTTGAATTTTTTAATCTAAGTTGGGTATTATTCGTATTAATCGTGAACTTAAGTTTTGGTGGCCTACTGGTAATATAGATGTACAAACCCATACATTTATAATCCCTTTATTGAAAGCAGAGACGTAGCAGCCGCCCCCCAAACCCCCCAATTGGGGGGGGGGCCAGGCCAATTTTGGGGGCCCAAGTTAGTCTGAAATTGCTTTTTGGCTACGTGACTATTTTCAGTTCAGCAGACTTGTTTACAACCGATATAAACTGTAGGAAGAAATTGGCTTGTGACATCATAAGTGAATGCTGCGTCATTTTATCTCGCAGAATCTAGAATATTTCGATTGATTTTCTGGTAGAATCTTGAATATTCGATTGACGTAACAATGCCGTTGTTACGCAACAATCATAGAATGGTTTGGAATTCTGTTTGGCTATAAATACCGGGACAATATATATATATATACACTGCAGAGTGCACATAAAGTATTTTATTGACATTGTATAGAATGAAACGTTCAAAAAGTGGTGCTCAAAAGAGAAAAGAAGCAGCCACTGCTCGAGATGCTGTAGCGAAATTGCCCAAGATGACAGATTTTTTCAAGATTACTGAGCAGAGTAAACCTGGCACTAGTACCGAGAGGGATGAAGAAAACTATAGTGTACAAGAAAAAGAAGACTATGACGATCAGCATCAAAGTGATTGTGAATTTCCAGAAAATGTAAGTTGTGATTTACCTGCCAATACGCAACCTTCAATATCAAAAATATCTGAATCTCAATTTACCCCTATCCCTGATGACCCATGTAAATGGCCTGAAAGTATTTCTGATGCTCAACGATGTGATATAGTAAAGCGTGGACCACATCAACTAATAATGAATTTTCCATATAATAACACAACTCCAAGGCGACGTTTTTCCTCCAACCATTATAAACGTGTGTTACCTAATGGTGAAAGTGTTTCACGGTCGTGGCTAGTTTATTCTGGGGAATCAGATCAAGTTTTTTGCTTTTGTTGTAAGCTATTTGGAAAAACACTAAGCCCCTTTTGTAGTGGTATAAATACATGGGAGGATTTTTCGAAAAAACTGAAAGACCATGAAAACGGCATTTCCCACCAAGAATGCTGCAGTCAATGGATGTTGCTAGCTGAAGGGATAAGAAATTCATCCACTATCGACAAACGCGAGATGAATATTTTTTTCAATGAAAGACGTTTTTGGAGAAATGTTTTAGAGAGACTTATCGACATTGCCTTGTTTCTATCGGAAAGGAATCTTGCTTTTAGAGGATCTGAAGAAGTCTTAGGATCTCCTCACAATGGAAATTTTCTGGGTATATTTGAGCTTTTGGCAAGAAGAGATCCGATCCTAAAAGAGCTTCAAGACAGAATCAAGAATAAAAACACTAAAGATCACTATTTGAGTCCTACCATACAAAATGAACTAATTGAATTGCTAGCGACAGAAGTTGAAAAAGAAAATTTACAGCAATTGAAATTGGCAAAATATTTTTCTATAATTTTGGACTGCACTCCAGATATGTCACATCATGAACAAATGTCTGTCATTCTCCGTTATGTACTATGTAATGAAGAAGCTGCAGTTGTTAAAGAAACATTTTTTGGCTACTTGAGAATAAGTGACAGTACTGGGAAAGGCTGGTTGGACGCTTTCTTAGAAAAAGCGACCGAACTGCAACTCGAATTGTCTGATTGTCGAGGTCAGTCATATGATAATGGTGCTAACATGAAAGGAAAACATTCTGGGGTCCAAGCAAGAATGCTAGACATCAATCCCAAAGCTGTTTACGTGCCCTGTGCAAACCATACCCTTAACTTAGTTGTTGTTGACAGTGCTAATTCATCGACGGAAGCATTGACATTTTTTGGAGTACTTACTAGGTTGTATGTGCTGTTTTCTTCCTCTGCTCAGCGTTGGGAAATTTTGAAGAAACATGTGGAGCTGTCCATAAAGTCACAATCTGATACTCGTTGGGAAAGCAGAATTAAATGCATCAAACCTCTTCGATACAATTTAAAAGAGGTGTTGCTGGCACTGAAAGACTTGGAAGCCATTTCCATAGAAAGAAAAGATGGAAGAGCTGCCTCAGAAACAAAATCGTTGATAGCTCATTTATCAAAATGGAGTTTTCTTTTGTCGGTGTTTATTTGGTATGATATCCTATTCCAAGTCAATAAAGCAAGCAAGATTCTTCAATCGTATGGAGTCTCCCTTCATACAATGGAAACGGAAATCCAGGCAACTGAAAAGTTTTTGCAAAACTATCGCACAACGGGTTATGACAGTGCCGCAACATCTGCTGTTGAAATAGCACAGGAATTGGATGTTGATCCTTCTTTTCCTCCGTCAAGAAGTGGAAAGAAAAGAAGATTGTTTGATTACCAAGGTGAAGAGGAACAACGAGCTACTCCTGAACTGAAATTTAAAAGCAACTTTTTCTATCCATTAGTAGACCAGGCTATTATGTCAATAAAGGAGCGCTTTAATTTGTTACGTGAGGTTTCTTCCGCCTTTTCGTTTTTGTACACACGAGACAAACTTTTGCTTGTGCAACAAGAAAATGCTCTTCTTACTTGCTGTAAAGAGTTCCAAAAAAAGTTCGGTGACATTGATTCTGATGAAATGAGCGCTGAGCTACAGCGGTTTGTTTTAATTTTACAAAAAAAACGCAATCTCAATACGGCTCAAGACTTTCTGAACTATCTTCTAAAGACTCATTTATTTGAATTGTATCCGAATGTGTACATCGCACTTCGAATCTTACTAACTTGCCCCGTGACTGTTGCCAGCGCTGAAAGAAGCTTCAGCAAATTGAAACTGATCAAAACTTTTAATAGAACGTCTATGACAGACAGTAGACTATCTTCATTAGCCATGTTGTCAATCGAAAATGACTGCGCCCGATCTCTTGATTATGACAATGTCATAACAGCATTTGCGAACAAAAAGGTTCGCTCCAGACTATTTAAATGATACTGTGTTTTTATAACTTTTTCATGTTTTTCAGTGTAATTGCTTTCGTTTCGCAGTGTCTGCATAAATGTCCTACTGAACTCTGGCATCGGTGCCGAATTTTTTATGACTTGCACCTTCGGTATCGGCATGCTTTATTCTGACATTAGCCTGTTTACTTATGTACAAATTGTGGTGTATTTTCTTAATGCAGCTTTTCAATTTTACACCTCTAAAGTGATATGACCTGTGCGCAGGGGCTCTTGCGCTTACTTTGGGGGGGGGGCCCGAAGTTGGAGTGCTACGGGACTGATTGAAAGACTCTAATCTCAACCCTGACCAATTTAATAATTTTCTCCCAGTTTCCAATCCACAGTTTATCAGCAAATTGGTGCAACGTGAGGTTTTTAAAAAGCCTCCTTAACATATGAATAATAACAATTACGCTCATAATTTCTCGTGCCAATCTAATATATAAAGCGCAACTCTCTCTTTGTCCTCCAAAATTGCCCAGCATACAAGCATAAAACTTGGTACGATTGATCACATCGTCTGGGTAAGCGTCATAAAGGGACTGTTGACGTCACGATGACGTCACAATCAAAGATGATTTTTTAAAAATCGCATTTTTGAACCGAGAAAACCGGTTTTGGGCTTAAACAAAAGTCAGTACCCGACTTACCAACTTCAACAAAGTTTAGTTCTTGAGGATGTCACATGACATCATAATTAACAATTTTAATATAGCTTTGAAAAAAGCTGTTTGAGCCATAAGCTTTTCGTGACGCTCTCATCAGTGGCGGTATCGCGTCAAAAGGGAAGATCTAGAGTGAATAAGTCTTATGTGAATAATTTGGACGTTAGGCAATCAAGACAAGCCAATGTTAGCGCTAGTATTGCATAGCGCGCCAAAGAAAGATTTCGCAATTGCGAAAGTTAGAGAAGGCGCAGCAGGAGGCCAAATGCCACGATTATCGAAAGAGTTTAAGAGTATAAACAAACTCTTTCTGTCTGCATAACACCGGGCGTCGGGTCTTGATATAAGCAGCCTCTAAGAGATTAAGATGGAAAGAGCTGCGGCGAGGATTGAAAACCGCTCATCATCATAGTTTAATGCGCATCGATCATTATCCTAAAAGATGCTGACCAATGGCGGAGTCACAATCCGGTTTGGTGTCGGTTCGTTTGCACGATCTGTGTGGTTGAGATCGGCGTGGACGAGTCAATTGCTGTCTTAACCATTGCGGAACATGTTGCTTGATGCGAACCTGTAGTCGTTGAGATATTCGCCCTACGTACCGACTATCACAGTAGCACTTGCATTCATATATGACAAAACTTTTCTGAATGGCAGGTAGAACATCCTTGGGGGCCACAGGCAGCATGCGTTTAGACGTAAAGACCAAGCGGGTGCTGACGGAACCATAGCAGCTTTCCACGGCGGTTTTGACTTCTTTTTTCAAGTTTGTAGATGGCTTACCTATCCAAGGGACCCTCAAGTACACAGAACACTTTTCAGGGCCAAATCGCTTAAGGGTGGAGAACTGAGTGATTTTCTTGGTGATCTGAGTGTTGATGATGTTTTTAGGATAGCCATTGTTCAGTAGTATCTTCTTGATCCGTTCTATTTCTTCATTGAGTCTACGCTTGGTGTAAATCATTAGAGCTCGATGCACCAATGTAGATATTAGACTTATTTTGCGTTTGAGAGGACTAAAGGACTCCGAACGCAAATACTGGCCAGTGAAAGTGGGTTTCCGGTATACACTGGTCTCCAAGCCAACATCTGTTCTTTCGACGTAGACATCAAGAAACGGTAGACATTTCCCTTTCTCTTTTTTAAAGGTGAACTTGAAGGATGGATGAAGGCAGTTAAATTCGGTCAGAAATTCATCTGCTTCAGCTTCGTGATCGAAGATGGCAAACGTGTCGTCAACATATCTAAAGTATGTTGGAGGCTTTTGCGTTTGAGAAAATAACTTTTCTTCATAATATCCAACGAAGATGTTGGCCAAAACCGGACCAAGTGGTGATCCCATAGCTACTCCGTCTGTTTGCTTGTACATGGTGTTATTGTAGCTGAACTCAACTGAGGATGTAGCGCTCTTCATCAATTCAACAAACACGTCCCTTGGAATGACTGGTCGGGAATTAGAGTGGTCGTAGAAGGCTTCCGAACAGATTTTGATGGTTTCATCAAGGGGAACGTTGGTGAACAAGCTGGATACATCAAAAGAACACATGAAGACATTAGGGTTGATATCAAGATTTTGCATGGTCTTAGCAAACGTAAACGAATCTGATATGCAGTGTGACAAAATCTTGATATCGACCCTAATGTCTTCATGTGTTCTTTTGATGTGTCCAGCTTGTTCACCAACGTTCCCCTTGATGAAACCATCAAAATCTGTTCGGAAGCCTTCTACGACCACTCTAATTCCCGACCAGTCATTCCAAGGGACGTGTTTGTTGAATTGATGAAGAGCGCTACATCCTCAGTTGAGTTCAGCTACAATAACACCATGTACAAGCAAACAGACGGAGTAGCTATGGGATCACCACTTGGTCCGGTTTTGGCCAACATCTTCGTTGGATATTATGAAGAAAAGTTATTTTCTCAAACGCAAAAGCCTCCAACATACTTTAGATATGTTGACGACACGTTTGCCATCTTCGATCACGAAGCTGAAGCAGATGAATTTCTGACCGAATTTAACTGCCTTCATCCATCCTTCAAGTTCACCTTTAAAAAAGAGAAAGGGAAATGTCTACCGTTTCTTGATGTCTACGTCGAAAGAACAGATGTTGGCTTGGAGACCAGTGTATACCGGAAACCCACTTTCACTGGCCAGTATTTGCGTTCGGAGTCCTTTAGTCCTCTCAAACGCAAAATAAGTCTAATATCTACATTGGTGCATCGAGCTCTAATGATTTACACCAAGCGTAGACTCAATGAAGAAATAGAACGGATCAAGAAGATACTACTGAACAATGGCTATCCTAAAAACATCATCAACACTCAGATCACCAAGAAAATCACTCAGTTCTCCACCCTTAAGCGATTTGGCCCTGAAAAGTGTTCTGTGTACTTGAGGGTCCCTTGGATAGGTAAGCCATCTACAAACTTGAAAAAAGAAGTCAAAACCGCCGTGGAAAGCTGCTATGGTTCCGTCAGCACCCGCTTGGTCTTTACGTCTAAACGCATGCTGCCTGTGGCCCCCAAGGATGTTCTACTTGCCATTCAGAAAAGTTTTGTCATATATGAATGCAAGTGCTACTGTGATAGTCGGTACGTAGGGCGAATATCTCAACGACTACAGGTTCGCATCAAGCAACATGTTCCGCAATGGTTAAGACAGCAATTGACTCGTCCACGCCGATCTCAACCACACAGATCGTGCAAACGAACCGACACCAAACCGGATTGTGACTCCGCCATTGGTCAGCATCTTTTAGATAATGATCGATGCGCATTAAACTATGATGATGAGCGGTTTTCAATCCTCGCCGCAGCTCTTTCCATCTTAATCTCTTAGAGGCTGCTTATATCAAGACCCGACGCCCGGTGTTATGCAGACAGAAAGAGTTTGTTTATACTCTTAAACTCTTTCGATAATCGTGGCATTTGGCCTCCTGCTGCGCCTTCTCTAACTTTCGCAATTGCGAAATCTTTCTTTGGCGCGCTATGCAATACTAGCGCTAACATTGGCTTGTCTTGATTGCCTAACGTCCAAATTATTCACATAAGACTTATTCACTCTAGATCTTCCCTTTTGACGCGATACCGCCACTGATGAGAGCGTCACGAAAAGCTTATGGCTCAAACAGCTTTTTTCAAAGCTATATTAAAATTGTTAATTATGATGTCATGTGACATCCTCAAGAACTAAACTTTGTTGAAGTTGGTAAGTCGGGTACTGACTTTTGTTTAAGCCCAAAACCGGTTTTCTCGGTTCAAAAATGCGATTTTTAAAAAAATCATCTTTGATTGTGACGTCATCGTGACGTCAACAGTCCCTTTATGACGCTTACCCAGACGATGTGATCAATCGTACCAAGTTTTATGCTTGTATGCTGGGCAATTTTGGAGGACAAAGAGAGAGTTGCGCTTTATATATTAGATTGGCACGAGAAATTATGAGCGTAATTGTTATTATTCATATGTTAAGGAAGCTTTTTAAAAACCTCACGTTGCACCAATTTGCTGATAAACTGTGGATTGGAAACTGGGAGAAAATTATTAAATTGGTCAGGGTTGAGATTAGAGTCTTTCAATAAAGGGATTATAAATGTATGGGTTTGTACATCTATATTACCAGTAGGCCACCAAAACTTAAGTTCACGATTAATACGAATAATACCCAACTTAGATTAAAAAATTCAAGATTGTCGCAACAACAAAACTAAAACACGGGTTAGGGAACCTGCAAGTGATGCCACTCTCTCTCTAATAATTTCCTGCAGTCCTTCAGGTGTTGTCGGCTCAAAAGCAGAAAAGGACAAGTCTTTAACAGGAAAAAATATCTATGCATACGTAAATTTTCCGATGTATAACTATTTTTAGTTTCCAAGTAGAGGTAGTTGTGATAATTTTGTTTAAAAACTGTTTCGATAACTGGTTTGCTAAGTAATCATCAGTCGGACAACCTGATGGAAATTTCTGTTTCATGTTAATACCACACCGTAGTTTCACAGGAATGCATAAGGCTGATTAGTGATCACAGGCAGTCTCTATTTTATTTCTGAAGAATGAGATTATCTACTGCTTTGACAAGGTTGGCTCATGGAACACTTTTTGCCACCTAAATTTTAGATTTTTTATGACTCCTTCAGTTTTTCTTCGTTTTTTTTTTTTGTTGGTAATTCACTGTATTCCGTATCAAACTAAAGAGCGCTTCGCACATTTTTGTTTTTTTAAGTTTGATTAGGGCTGGCTTGTCCAAGACATTTTTCAAAGCATAGCTATGACTAAGAGGGTAATTGCTAAAGTGATGTTTGAGATATTGAAAGTTGAAGATTGGGAACAAAGCTTGTTTTTCAAATTTTCGTTCTTTGGACTTTTATAATCTCGTGACATATTTGTGGTAAAATCACAAAAGCGGTCTTCTTAATGTTGCTGCCTTTCTGCGTGGACTTGTGTAAAATAATCTGAAGGATGTAAATAATGTGTTTAAGTTGCCAAATTAGATTTGCCAACGACTTCATTTCTTTCCATTGTGTGAAAAATTAATTACTGTTTGAAATGAAAATTACTTGTACGGATATGCTAAAAAACTGATTACCTGTCCTTCATTGTAAAATTATCTTGTCATTTGTGTCGGCCTAACAGTCTTTGGACTGCAGACAAGATTTTAAATCGCAAAATTGTCCCATCATTGCCGTTTGTTTGCTTTCGGTTAATAATGCCTGTTGTTATCGTATTATGAAACTCTGCCCTTTTCTTTCATAACGGCCACGAGGAATGATACGTTAAAACTGCTGGTGGCCAAGATCATTCAGTCAGTTGAAGTTAGCTGTGGTAAAGTAAAGGTGCTTTTTGAGGGGTGCAGCCACACATTTTACTTGGGTAAATCTCGTTTTTGCGATCTTTCCTGCTCTTGCCTTTATAGATCTCGTATTCACTGAATTGGACTTGGTAGATATAAGATCTATATTTAATAATTGAATTTGGCTGGTGCGCCCCAATATTTTGTTTCGGGATTACTTTTAAATCGTTTTTCGGTAATTTCTCAATACAATTGCCGATAATTCTACTGCATGTTAGTGAAAAGAGAAGATTAGAGGAAGTTAAGAACAGCTTCTCCATAAGAAAATAAAGCTTAAACCATACTTGATTCAAAACGTTGTTTGAGAACGTTCACCAATAAGACAAAGCCTTGTTGAAGGTAACAATTTGCTCGTGACATGAACTTAATGAGCATAAATATGAAATTTGATCAAATAGGCCTAATGATCTCCGATGCTAATGATCATTGAAGCTTTACAACTCATGTATTAAAAATCTTTGTCGTGACATTACTTTAAAGTGTATGAAGTCGGTGGCCTTTTTTGTGGGTAATTTCTGCAACAATTTTTACAAAGTTAAACAACCAAATAAAATTTGAAAAGATCTGAGAATGGTTGTCATTAATTAGGCCAAGGTGATAAGTGCTGTCACCTCCGATGAATATTGCATCTGGGTATGTAAAGGCCATCTCCACTAAACACGGTATGTAATTCAGAAAAAAAAATGTGTGCAGGTACATGAAGGAGACGATATAAAACGAAAGTATAACTTATTTTACGGAGTAAAAGTAAAAAACACGGGTTTCAAATGATGTAAATTGCTGGATTTTAGTTTTTGAGTTGACTACTATTGTGGTAAACTAAACCAACACCCCCTTCTACGATTTTTTATTTTATTTTCTGATTGAATAATGAATTCTGTAGTGACAGGTGGATATGGTGGCTACTACGTTGTGTTTTAACGACGTAAGTCAGGTGTCACAAACCAACTAGATTTCAATGTTGAAATCGAGCAAAAATTCTATAACTTTAATGATCTTCTTTCGAATAAATTGTACATTCCAAAAAGCACAAATCAATCCTATCTGATTTTGCAGCATGATGTTTTATGCTCTGAATTGTTTATTCGATTTTTTTTAGCAATTTGGTTTGTTCTAGCTTAAATTGATGACAGGACGAGGCAGAGTGGTCCATATCAGCAAATTCAGTACGTAATACGTGGTGACCTTATAATAAACTTTTTTTTCGCAACCATGAAAATGAGGTTTGGGTCCTGTGCGACCTAACCCCCTTATATTCGTCCTGACAAAACTTTCCTTCCTCCCTCCGTTATGATCTCACGCAAGTCGCTTCAAGAACATGTGCTTTTTACAAAAGATTTTTCTCTGCGCGTATTAGCTTCATCAGAACACATGGCTAAGAACAAACACTGAATCCAGATAGTATGGCCATTTTTGTCTTTGAAGGGCGAACATCACGTCAATCGCAATTTCACTTTTCGCCCTCCGATTACCTTCACGACTCGTAGCTTGTCAAAAGCAATCGATTTCGATTCAAGTGTGGGATTCACGAAACACGGGATCTGCCGCTTACCAGCGCCCGCGATGTCTGCAGAGATTTGTCATTGGTCCAAATCAAAAACATCTTCGCAAGTGTTTCAATAAACAGGCCCTCACTCACGCTCGTTATTGAATTAGTTTAATGTCAAAGCAAAAATAACTAAAATCGGAGGCCATACGACAATTTCTTAAAAACTTGGTGGCAACACGACACCACCATTACATACCAGATTGCACGTCTCATTGGGCAAGAACACTAGATTCAGTTTTGGCAGGCCTGATGCTACATTCCATTCTGAACGCTGTGCTTTTACACAATCAAGTAGATTTATTCAGGAAACGCTGACAAACTTTCATGACGGGAGCGTCGTCCCATCATGCTTAATGGCGCCAGGTTTAGTTTGCCGATTGCTTGACAATTAAAGTAGCAACACAATAAGCAACTGTACAATAGCAAAATAGCTAAAAACTTTAAGACGCGAGTTGCCATGAGGTTAAATTTTCGGGTTTGAGGCCTTGCAAGACCACTTAGTTGGTGACGTCATAATTTTGAACAATGACTTCATAGTTAGTTTGCATACAAAGTTGGACGAGCAGCATCTTGACAAGCCTCACAGAGCTGAAGTGCAAATAATAATGGCCGTTAGCGAAATACATTGAACCAAACATCTTCTAGGTAAAATATATGAGTTCACGCCAAACAGGCGTCGTACCTTTGATAGCGAACCAATAAAAGTGCAAGGGCGTGTTTAGGGAGTTTAATCTCATTTAGAAAAGTGTCAAGCTCACTGTTGAAAATGTTAAGATCTCTATATAATTTCCGATCACAAATTCCTGAAGTGTTCTTGGGAACTCTTCCTCCTGTTGTTATCTCTTCTCCACGAAACGCAGCCCTTAAGCACGCCCTCAATTTAATACACATTAGCGAGTACCGTGTGAAATAATCCTGCTGAAATGCAATGACGTCAACGAATGTTCTGGAATAGCAACTCAGTGCAAAGAAACCTCGCTCATCGGTTGGCGGCTGCTCTTGCAGTGGAGCTTTGACTGATTGAAAGATCCGGAATAATTCTCCAGATTGTGCTTTAGGTAATTTCCCTCCATGCATTTCTCTCCATCTTTGTGTGGTCGGCTTCGCTCTGTTGATACTGCCATCACGTGTTCACCCCTGGTCAAATGAGCCAAAAACTGAAAACGGTCGGCCGCTTGGTGGCCGCATACGCTGCATTCGAGTGGATCGCGATAACCATGACAACCGGCATGAATAGCAAACATCACATGATCTAAGAAGACGCAACGGCAATGAACACACACGTATGCGGCCAGTTCTTCCGTTTCGTCCCCGTTTTCTCCCCCAAAAGTGGTGAAAATTCTTAATCCCACTTTGGAGGCGTCACCAGATTTTATGGGAGATTCACGATGGTCCACAAGATCTGGCAATTTTCCCCCTGCATAGTGACCGTGCTGGGATAATCTGTGGTGGTCAGATCCAGAGACGTCATCACGGCGAAAAAACGAGTTTGAGCGTGATTGGTCAGATGGGGTGTGGTTGTGAAGAACCTGCGAATAAAAAACTTGAAGTTTGCAAAAACAGTTGCACTCCAAGACAAGCAGTTAACTACACCTGCTTTTTGTGCAGATTGGTCCAATATCAATATCCAAAGAACTTTAAAATAAACACTCACAAAACCCATTGCTGGCTGGTTTTGAATTACTATTTGCTATAATTACGTCATAACACTGAAAAAGCAATCTAATAATATTTATAATGAGGACTTGTTCTAAACGCAATTGTTTCTGTGATAAACCAGATCATTTGTTTGGAAACAACACAAAAATAAAAGCTGCAGCGTGCTTCCCGCCTTTTCAATAACACTCACCGACTGCTTCAAAATGGCGGCGTTTTCGTTGGCCACCCTCTCGTTCATAAACCTCGGTCTCTTCCTGCGGGCACTGCCCGTCAGCTTGTCCATGATTTGTGACGACAAACTCGGTTCGCCACGCTTGAATGCAGATCTACCAGTCACATGATCATCGTCGTGCTTATCCACGTGATCTGCAAACAATGCGGTTGATTAAATGAGTTATCCAAGTTATGCATGTTGTCCGATCGTTGAGCACTGGGTAGTGTCCATCAGAAGATGAGATTCGCGCCATGTCTCATCCTTCCATTTAAGTTGCACTAAAACCCATGAGGAAATTCCCTGAGAGCAATTTTGAAATCCAGCAATCCAGCAATTTTAAAATCCTTCAAGAGCAATCGGTCCTTGGAGCCATGCTAAACTTACACCCGCATAAAGCACGTTAAATGAAAGCAAATTCTTTGATTTTTTGCCATTTGGAGTTAGGACTGGGTCGAGCTTCAGCCCGAATTATTCCATTTCAGCTCGCATCTACTAAGCCAAAACAAAGCGCTTAGTATATTTCAGATATTATTTCGCAAAATTTTGGGGTTTTAATTCAAGCAAGGTAGGTGCAATTGTCGGATATTTCACAAAAATATTCTTTTGTAAACGATGACAAGGTTATTGGCGCAGCGTTTCTAGCGAGCCTCAAGTTTAGGATAAATTTGACGAAAGAACCTTGTCATTTGTAAGACCTAAATCATCATACAAACAATGCCTGCTATGATATACTAGCTATGCTGTAAGTTTTAGGGTCTCTCTAAATAAATCTATGTCGTCTACTGTCCCTAACTCTGGTTTATATTTTTAAGCAGTTTCATTATAAATATCCCAGCCTACCTCGATCCTCCATGCTACGAAACGCATTCAACGAATCCTCTCTTTTCAAATCTCCGTTCAGCAATGACGATGGCGTCATAAAAAACTCTCCGCCAATTCTCGGTCCCGTGGTGGCGTACGAGAGTGCACGGTCTTGGTCATTACTGTGTTTGTGGTTGGCAAATTTGTCAGCTGAGAAAAAGTTGATCAAACACAACTAAAAGCGAATTCTACAGCACACGCTGCAAGGCTTCATATCACCTAATCTCTTGCGCAGTGGTTCTTAAAATGAGGTCCAAGGACCCCCAAGGGGTCATAGACAAGGTTCAAGGGGTCCATAAACGTCCAAATGTTTGTACAGTAGTTTCCTCTATTTTTCAGGGTTTAGACTTGGCCGCAAAGAGGCCCGGCAAACCAGAAAGTTATTTTAGCGGTTCGTGTTAATAAAAGTTTAAGAACCCCTGCTTCAGCAAAACCTTCCCGAGCCAGCGCGTTGCTTAATTGTTATTTTATAATGAAAAGAAATAGTGCTGACGCGGTGACAACTTATTGCAATTTGGTTGAATACCGGTAGTTTATGTTTCATAAGGTATCTACATTTGAATTGCTACAAATTTTGCATTCTAAATTCAACTTAGCTCAACCGAACTTCAAGGACATGACGTCATCATGCCCTATTTACAATTGGTTTTATGCTAGCTGTTGGTTATTTTAGTAAAACCGATTTTAACAATGCTTCAGAAATTTGAACCAGCAAAATGTTACATTTTGAAACGACGCACCAAATGAAGTCATCTGTTAGAAAAACTTTTGGTTTCATCAACCCTTACTGCAAAAATGTAATTCTTAAATAAATTCTCGGCCACAGTGAATGCTACAGTCGGTAGCATCTGATGAAAACTTTCAGCAATTTCTATCGCGTCAAAGTAAAAAGGCAAATACTAAATTATTTTGCAGTTACCGACTGAAAAGATTTGCCTCACCTTGATTGCAGTAATTGCCACTCGACAAAAACGCATCAAGTATAATGGAATTAACAAATCAACGATAAACAGTGTTATTACATCATAAGCAAAGTTATTGATAGGTCATTGGTAAAATTATGACGTCATAAGCAACAAAAGCAAGCTTTAACGTAATTAACCATCGCTGATTGCTTGCATTAGAAAAATAGCTGCGGGCATTGTTTAGTAATAATAGACGAATAAACAAATGATATTTGCATAGAAAAGCGCCGACGCCATTTCAAGTCTTTTCTAAGAAAATTCAGCTGGATCCACATCAACTTAGCCACCGACAAGCGAATATGAAATTCGTGCTGATTATACGATCAACTAATATCATCATCTACTTATTTATATTTTTTCAAGCCCCACTCAATTAATTAAACTGTAACTCGAATCAAAATCTTAACACTTGAAGTATGGCTGACAAGCATTCGTCTCTGTTAACAAGGAGCAGGGGGTATCGATTCTACATCAAATCAAAAACAAACCTTTTTCTTTTATACATAAACATAATTTATTTAAAAAGTTGAACCTCCGTCAAAATCTTTACTTTTTTATCAAACGAGCAATTCTTTCGGTGTCACACTTGGGACCCCCTTCATTCATCCACCCCTAGCTTGATCACAGGGTATTCTTTCACAAATATTTTTTTAAGTTGACAGCTTTACACAACCGACACAACATATGTTCACAAAACTGTACTGTGCAACTGTGTAGATAAGTGTGCCAAGCAAGGGATGGGGGTATGCCCCCTTAGTAACGATTGCTATCCCTAGCAGCGAAAGGAACTTTTTTTCGTGACTGTTCCTACAATCAAGATTTCAACAAATTATGTTCCTGTAAAGCTGATCCAAAAAAGCCAAGTCTGTAACAACAATCTTCGCTGTTTCGATGCTTGTGATGCTGTACCTTCGCCCCCACCCTTGCATTGTTGACGACATAATAATATCCCAGAAATTACTGACATCAATGCCAACTGATTGTTTGTTTTATCATACCCCCCAAAAGAAGCGCAGCATCAACTAAGGGGTTTTTTGTCGATTCTAATTGCACTAATTTCTAAGAATGAAAGAAAATCGTATCCTAACGCTATTGTAAAGTGAAGTTTCTGAGAAAGCCCCGCAGACGTTGATACCGTTGTTGCACTTCAACCGGCTTTGAAGATAAAATAGTTCCCACTGGCTGAAAACTTTTTTGGAACAACTTTCAGTGAAACTTTAAGTGTTTTCAATACTAGTTCGTAAGACAATAACTTGTATTGTGCCATTATTATGTACCGTTACCACTATGAACAACCTGCTCGGATCGAGTATCTTTTATTTGTCAGGATATTACAAGTGTATCTAGATGCTACTGTAGTAACGACTCTAAAAATGGCAAAAGTTGGGCTAGTCTGCTGAACTTTATCAGCTGCAGTGACCATGATACGTTTTATTAAGTTTACAAATTATTTAAATCTAGCAGATACTGGTGTCGATAGCGCAGCCGGTGGCACGACTTTAAAGGAGGGTTTAAAACATCAGTAGTAGGTAAACTCTAACGCAAACAACTTTTGCCCACACAATTTCTCACAAACCATATTAAAAATTGCTCACCATTTTTTCCTTCGCTCAAAGCTTTCGGAGAAGTTCGCTTGGATGAAAAATCTATCGCTTCACTTTGCGGTGACATTGTTCTCTACACACAATCATATGGTATCGATATGAACTTCAAAAGTATTAATGCATTGTTTTCTAGGACTACCACGCAGTGGGGTACGCAGGAGGGCTCCTATGTGCCCCCCTTCTCAGGAACAGCAAAATGTGTAGTTCAGCGATTATTTGCCAAAAATTACCCTCGCGCCCCCCCTTTCAGGAAATTATGAAACGTGATTGTCGGCTGCCATGATTGCAGGATTTTAACTGCAAAATGCATCAGCCCATATTGGGCGTTGTGGACGCTTGATCTCCGAAAAAAAAAGTCGCTACTGTAAACTTTGGCCAAATTTAGATCACCGCCAGCATTGATCTTTAAAAAAACAAGAAAATAACACTGTTTATTTCCGCACAATTTTGATCACTGTGTTCATCGTTCACCAATCTTTAAAACAAATGTCTCGCGCCCCCCCAAGAAATTTCTGCGTACGCCCCTGCTACCAAATGTACTTCTTTTGGAGGACATGTCCTCCTTCTAAGCATACATTACTTCTTTCCATTACAAAACGTCAATTTTACAGAAAAAAAACTCATGAATTGGAGATACAATCTAGGTGAGCAGTATTTTTAGTGAACACCTATCGTTTGCTCCAATCGGCAGTGGAAAGTAGGAGTCCATGTCTCGAAAATTGTGATGAAAACACGGTAATCCTATTGTTATCTACATGCAACTTCTAAGACAAACAAAACACCTTAATTGCGTCTTAACAAATTTAATTATGACGTCATAATTGAACACCAGAATTCATGTAAACTGAGATTTGACACTTTTCCACTTTTAGCAAGTGAGGCACAAGACTAAATATCAATCATTGAAGTAGGTGTAAACGACAAAAATGTGATCGCAGAAAGTACTCTTGTCGATAGTAATCTGTTGTTGATCCAAGCCCGTGATAGCGATAAGTTTTCTATTCTGATTGTTCGTGCGATCAGAATCACTGTTATTTAAAACTACTGCAAATTATTTTGCTATTGGGCTATTGTCACCAGTACACATGGCAGGTTTACTTCAATTACTTAAGACCACAAAAATCATCAAACATAAGTTGAAAAACCACTTACATCACTGTTTGCTTCTTCTTCCATGTGCTGCTGCATCATCGAACTGATGACTGATGGCATGAACTGTAGTGCATTGGTGACCGACGCAACCACGCTAGAGGATATATGCGAAGGGGAGAGGTTATCGCGAGAATCCAGCATTGAGACTTCTCGAAAGCGAATGAACTTTTGAGGGTTGGAAGCTTTTCTCTTTCCACTGCTGCTAGAGTAGGCGTTGGAGGATAAAGCTAGCGGAGAATTAGCAAGACTGATTAAAGGTTGCAGGCTAGACTGGCTGGTGGAAGGTTGATTGCTCTGCTGGTGAGCGCTTGATGGAGGAATGATAGTTTGAGGAGATAATTTAGAAGAATGTTGGTCAAGAAGAGATGACTTTGATGGAGAGGCGGCTGAAAACAATATATTTATTAAATGAGTGGAAACGCCAAAAAACACTCAGTATGTCAAAAATGTGTAGTGATGCTAAGTGGGCGACGAAACACTTTTTAGAAATTCATAGGAGTAATGGATCATCGCTGACTTATTAGGCAAAATATCACTTAATTTTTGGATCTTGTAAGGTAGAAAGGGCGGATGAATGACATCGTCTCCCTAAAATATGATCTTTTGGTTGGTTTTAAAAAGTTTGTATACAACACGAATTGCAGGTCAATGTCGAGCAGGATCAGTTTGCGACAAATATTAAGTTGGCAAAAATGGATGTAAGATTCATTGCTTTTTGGTAAAATATGCGAAAATTACTGAAAAACGCAATGAAATGTAAAGAATATCCACTTTGCGATAATAAGACACGTAACCTCAACTATGTCGTTGCTTTTAGAATTACTGATGATAATGAAGTATCTTCCTAAATTTGACTTTAAGTGCATTTCATCTACGATTAGCAGTTAACAAAATTTAAAAGAACTAATCGAGGATTTAAAAACTAAAAATAGAAGATCTGTTAATTACATAACACTAACGTCCACATACTAGCCGTAGCAATTATACAAAAGTAAGATAACTTCCTAACAATTTATCACGTCTTCGTAAATCATCAAACATCGTTAATCTTTTCGTTTGAAGAGTTTTAAAAATTGCAGTGTAATCTATGATTAGCATGACTTCATACACTGTTTCATTAGAACTTTTGCAAAACGAAATTCGTTGTCACCGCAAAGCCACTTATCGCTTGGGTTTAGACTCTCAATCGCATCCATGAAAAAGCCGTTGCCTGGTTGTTGCATCATAGTTTAATGCATCTACGTGCCTACAAGTAAACGATTATTCTTTAATCCAGTAATGCCATTTTATTCGAGCAGGCTATTTTCGAAAAGTTGGTAGTTTACTACATAAAAGTTAGAAACCCTAAATCAGATGTACAAGTCAATACTGTTTCCTACCTTGAGTGATAGGATCATTTTTATAAGTGCACTGATATTCATGCTCCTTCAAAGATTGGCGGGATTTGTAGCTCCGCGCGCAATATACGCATCTGTATGGGCGAATATCTATCAATATGAGTTGCATTTAATAGAATATATTTTATCAAAGCTAACAAACTCACAAAGTGTTTTCCATACCTGAGTGAATCCTCATGTGCCCATTGAGGGCATCCCTTCTTCGGCATCTGTAAGAGCAGATCGGGCATTGGAAAGGCTTCTCTTCTGAGTGGATCTTGTAATGTCTTCTTAAGTTTCCTTTTTGAGTAAAAGCGACTCCACAGACTGTGCACTTGAAAGGTCGTTCTCCTGAATAAAAATCGACTAGTATACAACAAGTTGCTCAAAAAATGTTTTCAGAAAAACTTTTAAAGATGTCGGTTTGTTTTCATCTTTTTCATTTAACAGTGAGTAGTAATCCTCAGTAGTCACATTTTACTGCTTCAACATTGAGTAAAAGGGAAACTATCAATAATTTTGGAACTGACAAAGCTGCACAAGCTATTACCTGTGTGAGATCTGATGTGGACTTGATAATGACTTTGTCCAGCACATACTAGCCCACAGTCTTCACATGATATCAAGTTCAGATTACGCGACTTCGCATCGCCGTTTGCTGAAACGATAAAAAGCTGCGTTTGCATGGAGTTAATGGTGCCTTTTAGGTTGAATGTATTTACATATAATTTGTGTCGTGCCTCTTAAACGATCACCACCATTTCAATTAAAGCCAATGGCAATACTTATTAAGCAACGACGCCATTTTAAAGCTTAATCATGTGGTTCTGGAACATAATAGCTTTTGAAGTGCAGCCCATAGCCAAGATTGCTTTATTTGTGTTGACGATTTTTTAATTAAGTTTGGAATATTATTGTACCACAGCTCCGCATGAACTCATTTGTAGAACTCGCCCCAAACTCCCAAATCCTTGCACCTCCTTTTATGCGAACTACTAGATTTAAATACTAAAATGAATGTAATTTATTGTTACACGTAGATATATATTCCAAAGCATACTTGAACTTCAGGACATTATGGTAGACGTGTAATTACAAAAGTTGAATATCGGTTTGAAGTGAAAATTGAAGTTTTGGAAACTTTACGCCCAATAAAACTTCCCAAGTTACATGGAGAACAGAGAAATACGCAAGGCCGCGCCTTATAAAGTTAGAAAATACGTAATCAACTAAATGATCCAACAACGAGTTTTTAATTGTGTCTCCAGCAATCTGTGAAAGTGTTAATTCTATAACCGGTGACATGCAGGGTTCGCTCAACGCAATATAAATCATCACAACTCAGACAGTAAAAGTAGTTGTTTGGAGACTAATTTTTTCAAAACACTCAATGAATGTGTCATTGTTTAGAGAATTAGATTCTACTTTTCGGATTCGGATCCATGTGTTGCTATTTGGTTTCTAAGCCTTGATGTAATTTGTTGATCATTATACTTGCTGTTATTGGTTCAGTCCAAACAGTGTGCGGCCAAAGTGGGTCACCAGCTGCTAGATCTACTTGAGGATAATAAAACATTCATCGCTGCTTGAACAAAATCACTCACTGTCTTTTACGTTATCATCGGTTTGAGACATTGTGTTTTCTTCTTGCCCTATAGAACTGCTTGTACCTGAAAACAGGGTCAAACATAATTTGTTGTTGCTTCACTTTAGCTTTCGAACAGAATTCTAGAAAAGATTAATAAAGTAAAACCAAAAGTAACTTACTAGTTGAGGAAAATGGCGGACTTATCGATTTCACTGAGGCAGAGGAAGCTGTTGCCTGTGCCTCCTTTACGTCCAAATTTTTACCACGAATTTCTTCTGCCTTGCCTTCTGGTTCCTTGCTCGCCTCTAAATATTGTTGATATGCAGCTTTCGATAACTAATATTTCTGTAAATATCTCATCCTACCTGCTTTGTCAGGTTCCGGTGAGTGCAAATCCAACGAGTTTTCATTGTTCACCACTTCTTTCTCAATGGAATCAGCCGCCGCAGAGCCGCTAGCATCCATGTCAAGTAAATGCATTACAATTAGAACTTAAAATAAAACTCCAGTTAGTTTACTCTTCTCTATTATTTAGTTACTATCTCAACGTCTCGATTGGCAGACCACGATTTGAAAGTTTAAGAGACACGAAAATAATTACTTTAGTTGACGATAACAAGCTCGTTTTTTCTGTATTAAACTCTGCTACAAAGCAATAATTTCTATTGGCTATAGACGAGCTCAATTATATCTGTGAATATGTTGTGTTTTGACTAAGCAACTTTCCAGACCGAGGGAATGGGCACTAGTCCAAGGCTCTGCAAATGTATTAGCTTGCTGCTGACACGTCAGAGCACGCACGGCACTTCATTCCAGACCTAAAACCTGACTAATTACAATTCCGAAATTAGAAGCTTTGTTTATAAGCTGTCGCAATCGGCCAGCCACATGAGCACGACGAGATTCCAATAAAAGCTACTCGCTTGGAAACGTTCAAACCTAAAAGTTGACAGTCCGTCGTGTGATGACGTGATCACTTTAGCCTGAGGAGTCTTAAAATAAATGAGGAAAGACTACCGAAAGTTTGAAGTGGTTTGTAGATTTATTATTAACAGCAAAGTTCTTTCTTAAACACCTGTTAAACAAGAGTTTGTCCTTCAATTGTAACAAACTCAATTCTATGGACATAGTGGTGAGACGAATCTAAGTATAGATATCTTAACTTTCACAACGCTACTTCAAGAAAACATCATGTTTAGGCTGATCGAAAGCATCTCAACTGCAAAATATCTTCTGCCGCACCTTGTGTAGGAAAAATGTGGACAAAGCTCACTGCTTCAACTGTACTTCTCGCTTTTCACCGCCTTGGAGCCGGCTGCCTAGACCGGCTGTAATTGACGAGATTACGGAAAAAATATTACTCATAAGCACAAAAATAAAAACAAAATATTTTATTCTGCGGAGAACAACGCGCGGTGGCCGGAAGGATATAGACTCGACGCATTTACCGCGTCATTTTTCGTTCATCTATATTTCAAAGTTTTCGCGCTAACCTGTATTACTATAATGCGCAGAGTTGCAAACGCCAGAATGTGATAAGTAAATATGATATTAAAAGTAGTCACGAACTCCTAAGAAAAGTATCAAGTTATCGCCGCTTAGCTGCCAGCTCCACTGCTCTCAAAATGCAAAATCAATCTACTGCTAAAAATAATCGACACGGAATTTTAATCTACATTTTCCGACTGCACCTTTAGAAAAAATGTATTAAACGAACAAACGTGATCAGCCAAACAAGACGGCATCTCTACAATTGTTACTTTAACACGAACAAGTGAAGGATTTCGGGAAACAAGCAAATAAAACGAAGTCATAACACGCAACTGCTTTTCCATTCACAGTGTGGTTTGAAAACGTGGCGGACTTGATCATTTGGCTGTTGCCGAAGCGAAGCTATCGACATTCGAAAATATTCCAGCTTATTCATTGTTCCCAGCAAATGAAACCTTTGCACCGAAATTCCACAACCGAAGTTAATATGTAACCATTCTGCACTTTGAATCTGATACTAATCATCAGAAACATACTACCTCGAGGATCAAATCTAACTAACTGTATAGCAACGAGGCTCTGGTATTTCGTACGCCATGCTAACATGCCGGAAAATGTGAAAGCCTAACCACACCACAGGCTTTTCCCGCTGTTTTGCAGGAAGCTGGAGATTGATAGCACGTGCTGTACGTGTCAATATGTTGGGGAATACTTCGGTAAGTTTCATAAAATGCTGTTGGCTTATTTAAAACTTGGTTTAGTCTAACGGTTTAAATCAAAAACTGACCGGTAAGAAAAAGGTTGTAAGTTGAAGTCCTCTGAAACCACTTTACTTTTAGAGTTATTGCAGGCTATAGATTATAGACGTTTCTCAGGTACGTCATGAAAGCTTTCATCACTTTCCTTTTCTGCTAAACTATTTCAGTCTGGCCCTAAGCCATTCCATATTTCTTAAGAGCAATTAATTTGTGCAGGTGCTCACACAGATATCACTGAGCACATGCAATTGTCCTTGTTATTCCTGTTTCAGCTTTTCCACATCTGTAAGGTAGCACAGCTTCACAAAATTGACTTATTATCTAAACGTTCAAGTTACTTTTAAGGAGTTCAATCGCTTTTACGGTGAAGTGAACTAAATAGCATCTCTCAATGTTAGTTTGCTTTTTGAGGCACTGACGCGTCATTATTTACCGAAGACCTCGAAAACTAGCGCGACCATTGTTAGATAAAGAACGCTGCGTTGCTTCCAAATGGATTCCAACGTCGCTCATCCGTGTGCAAACAAACGCGCATTTACGGTTTGACGTAACATGGAAAAGAACGGCGCGAAGCTGCGCGATCTCATGATAAATGGCGTTTTCCTGACTGCTGGCAGCGAACGCAGAAACATACGGAAAGCAATTTGGCCAAGACATGTTATAGTACAGCGAAGTGCCGCCGATGAGAACATACAGATTCACCTGTAGCTGCATCAACCGAAATACTTAATACATGGTAGTTTTCAGAATTTACCAATCTGTTTGCAGCAAAGAGCGGAAACTAATACTTCACTTGAAAGCTGAAACGTTTTAACAACTGCGCTTTCGTCTGTCTAAATCGCCAGCCATTCCATTCTTCACGCATCTATTCCCGCCACCTGTTGCATCACTGAACCGTGCAAAGCCAAATGGATAGAGGACGATTACATAGGAATTTTAAAATTTTTTTGCGAGCTGCGGCAGACGCCGGCGCCACTTTTCCTGCTTTTTGACGAAATGTCTTTAAGCTTCAAACTGGAAGACTAGTTTACGCAATAAACTCACTTTTAGCAGTATTATCCAATGGGTGAATGTTTACATTAGCCAAACTTTGTCTGCGTAGCAAGTCAGCACTTTTAATTTACACCTGTACCGATAGAATAAACTGCCACTGGCAAAATGTGTCAGCGAATCGGTAGTAATTTGCGGTTGAGTTGGAAAACGACACTTGGATACAGGATCATTCAAGGCGTTGTCTATGCCGAAGGGTAGATTCGCCCCTGGGCAAAACGAACGAACGAGCGAGCAATTGATCGGGTCGTTTAAACATAAATCATCGGGAAGTTGGCACAATTACAGCTTTTTTCATCCGCCTTAGGCGAACATTAGGCGCGTCAACGCCAGACGTGATTGCGACATTCCAATATGGACATTTTCCCAACTTTTATGTAAAAGATTTTAAGCTCAAATGTTTATTTTTTTAAATATTTGCGATGATAACTGGTGCACACTTTGTTTAGTTTGCAACATCAACAACATCGCATTCAAACAAGGCTACGTGTGGGAATTGGTTTCGTTGAATGTAAGCCCAGCCAAAGATAATCCCTACGTAAAAGAAGGTGTGAAGCAGCGGGAAGATGAAACAGTTTAAAAGCGGTTACATTTTTTAGGACTTTTGGGGTGGGAAATGAAGTTAAATTCTCCTTTCACTAGCTGCGGCCCTGCAGTCCATTCTCTTCTTGGATTACGACACCAATGGCTGGAGCAGTGGAGCTAATACCAAACGCTTACGTATCAGCACTATCGCTGTGTAATCTGTAGTTTTGATCAAAATTCTTTCAAATTTTCCGTCGTCGCGAATAGGAATGGCCAGGCGATTGCGTAATGCGACCAGACATTGGATATCAACCTTCTTCGCATGACGACGATTCGAATAATCCAGCTCAAGTATTTTCAGTTTACCCGCAGGCGATGTTGGACTGTGGAAGGCGATTGGGCGAGCTGCTAGCGCGCACCGACAGAACCTGTTTGCACTCGAAACGCGTTTTAGCGGCAAAATTGTTCAGTAGCTGAACTTGTTGTAAACGCTGTCTGGCGTAAAATCAGCAAATCCAACATAAAGGGTTAAAGTTTAAAAACTGCTCATCACTCCATTTTGCAAAAAATCAACTTCAGCTTAATTGCTAAGTATTTTGTAATACTGATGGTAAGTAAAACTAAGAGGGGCTTTAACGCAACTGTTAGAAGGAACATTTTTGAAAAACCTCCTAATAAACAAAGGTTTTAAAACACCAACAAAATATTACCGCACCGATTGGACCGGCACAACGGTCAAGGCTGATTTGCTCGTAAACAAAATTTGAAATGTAGCTGGTTGTTCATTCTTTGTCGTAAACCAACAACAGCCATGCGAGGCAAAGTCTTCGACCGTCTCAAACAGTTTTGAAATAGCGCTCAAAGATCTCACTTCAAATTGTTAGGTTTGCTCAAAGCGTCAAGATCGAAGGGTCGCGAGTCATGCCCGCATTGGCAAAGCACCTCTTTAAAAACCGTGAGTTAGAAGTTGACTATGCCGGAAATTTCCTGCTGAAACTTCAAAGCAGGCCTGAACACGAGCTGCTCTTCGTATAATTTTGAAGGTAATTCTTTGACCAGAAAGTGGGGGCGTGCAACTTTCGGAGCGAATCCTTTTTTAAGTCTTTCAAAGCAATAGAAGCTCCATTCTGCAAACCCATCTCAACTCGAAAAGGTGATTAGGTAATAAGCTTAAATTGGAATTAAGAAGGACACTGCTTTTCGATAAGTATTCTGTCTTTCATAACTTGCTTAGAATTTGAACTGCGTCACCAGGACAGCAATAGCGATGGCATCATTACTTATCTCACTTCCTTTCATACCTTGATGTCAGAGGGAGCGTTCTAAGATTTATACAAGAAGTAAGCATGCTTAGCCAAGCGTGCTGAGATCACCCAAAGCATGCAGATATGCATGCCGAGAATTCGAGCTTTTTTCCATAACTTTTGGTCAAATATGTTCTTACCAAAAAAAGCGGCGACTGGCACGGAAATTTCGCCTTGGGCTCGATCCATAACGGGAGGAAACGTGTTCGATCTGTGACGTAACACAGGAAACATCGCTGTAGTTTTCAATTATCAGTTTCTTTAATCAAGCGTGGGTTACCAAGCGAAATTACTCGCTTTGATGGCGGCTATTCTTTGACAAACTTTTCGAACTTTGGTTTAGGTGCCGTTCCCAAAAGAGGAGGGGGTTAGCAAAACCGTCATGTTGGCGTTATATGGGGGAGGAAGGTATGAGATATCGTCATATGACAGACTTGCTACTACAATAAAAAGAAACAAAGTTGTCGATTGTTTACTTAAACAGGTTTTTGTGGCGAATCCCAAGAATTAAAGTTTGTTTGAGTACTTTTTATGTGACACATCACATGACAGAGGGAAGGGGTTTACAAAAGCGTTATAGTGCGTCACCTGGGGGAGGAGAGGTCAAAACTCGGATAAAAAGCGTGATATGATTTGTGAACAGCCCCTTGCATGCAATTCAACGTTCTTGCAGAATTGAAATAGAATTTTCAGGGGGACTCTTCTAATGCAATGCATCATTATCGGTAAATCATATTTTTTATTAATTAGAAAATAACATATGTCCTTTTGTATGCCAATGAAAATCTTCTTTGTAACTTGAGCGACCCCCGTATTTTTCCAGCAAAATTTGTCGTTGTTTCTAAATGCAGTAGTAACATTAACATCAGCTTCAAAATCGGGCTAAAAAATGGCTTGATACATTTTAAAGCAACTTGGTTTTTTAGCTCTCTGACGTTCAAGTCATTCACAACGCTTGATGCATGTGTTAATATTTTACTCTTGCTTTCACAAATTGGTATATCATCTTGTACGCACAATATAATCCACACGAAAACAAAAATGATAAAATTAAGTTTTGCAAAGAATTAGGGAGCTGGTTAAACTTGAATGATTTTTTACCGTTTTTTTTAATGGGCTGACATTGTTCCACCTCTACACAAAGCCATCGCTTCAGTCTCTTTGGTAGTTGAATATAAAGAAGAAAAGATACAGTCCACTTAATTTAGCCGCGTAACATTATTTCTACACCACCCTAACTACACAATGCAAGACGCGATTGTGATTGTAAGCCTGTACTTGATTACTAGTTCGAAAATCGTTTGCTTTTGGTGAAAAACTTTTGTTAGTTTTGTGTAAGAATATTAACAGTTGACCAAGTGAAGCCAAAAAGTTGAAAGCAACGGGAAATGTGCAAGTTCAACTGCTTACTAAAAAATCGTCAAGCACGAAGCTACGTTTTAAGTTAGTTTATTTCTGTCTTGGTGAGTTGAAAAATTTTTACTTTGCCCTAGGCCGAGACGTTATGCACTTCAACGAGCAAAAACTGGGATTACAAGACGATGATGTGATATTATGGAACCAGGTAATAACTCGCAGTCGAAGTTCTAACAAGTGATAGACAAAAGCGATTTTAAGAAGTCGATCTCTAGGCGAGCTGGCTAGGATTAAATTGCCTTGCAGTAGGTTCGTTTGTCGAAGTTATTGTATTGCCACCAACCAGTCAGGAGTAAAATGTTGTAACTTCAACAATATGGTTAACTTGTGAAAACAACACAAACTTCAGTTTTTAAATTTAACTTCTCCGCTGTGAACCGACCAATAGTTGATTCTTGTTTTAATTAGTTTGTTGTTTTATATGTTTCTCTCCCTGATGACAAGAACCTCAAGCCTAGCTCTACTGCTATTGCACTGCGAGTCTGGACAACAAAAATGAGATACAAAATATTGGAATGCTTTCTCCCAACCTATTCTTTCGTCGGTTCAAACCGGTGCTTCGTGCCGCAATACGAACGCAGACATATCATTTGATGCTCGCTGAGTCTTGCACATTTTATGAGCTTATTCTGGAATGTTTCTTGTTTATTTTGCTAATATACATTCAGCCTAGTGGCGTAACGTGCTTGTTGACCGCCTTCTGCGAGAAAAAAATTCTTTGTTTCCAATCAATCAAGTTTGTTTGTGTCCTATGTTCAGACAGTGCGAAAATTTTGTTTCTCCCGGTCAAAAACGATCCTCTCTTCAAGTGGTCGCCCTGTGCGGACCCACCCCAGCTCATGTTTCGAGGCCAAATGCACGAAACTGAAAGTACCCGATGCTCGGTGGAGAGTTGGAACAGTTCTTTGATATTTATTGGCGAAGTATTTTTGTTTTTTGTTTTATTTGCCATATTTATCCTCCATTCACGAGAAACCGAATTGTATCGCTAAACTTTGGACGGTAAGTCCGCACTCGCTTGGGAGATACCTTTTTCGAGGTTTTTATGGGCCACCTGTCTTCCACATAAAGGTGGGGCGTCCCGTTAAGTGCCTTGCCCAAGGACACAACAAGCGAACTTGCCGGCTTGTTCTCCACAACCTTCCCGAAATGCCAAGCGCCAAGCAGGGAAGCTGCGGATGCCATTTTTTAAAGTCTTTTGGTATGACTCGACAAGGGGAATGAACCCCAGGTCTACCGACTACAAAGCGGACGCTCTAACCACTACGCCAAGTACGCCGCCACTGCCGTGGTGTTTGTGAACAACCATCAAAACGAAACCCATCATATTGTTTCGCGGCGAAAAGAAAACCTTTCTAGCAATTGTGAAATCAAACTATCGCCGCATTAGATTTTACTTCCAGATTACGAGGTTGATTTGATATAATTAGCAATAAAAATGGCTATTTTGCATAAGACTTGCTTTCTTGGAAAATCAATTTTGTGGAATTTTTTGTGATCTATCATTTACAATTGTATCAAATAGTATCAACGTTGCTGAATTCTATTTTTAATTTGCTATTTTTATGCCCGATAGCATTTAATGACAGTGCATTTCCAACAATTTACCCTGGAGGGAAATGTTTGTTCACTTGTTCAGTTTTTGAGATTGCAACTGTCAATCATTCTAACAGCTTACGTCAGCTAAACTTACCGCAAGACCCTAAAAGGGAGGAAGGCATTCAACCCATTCTAGAATAAAAATCCTGGATTGCATAACCGGTGCGGTGGGGTAATAGTTAGAGTAAGAGTTCTAAACCTGTGGGAAATTCCCTGCTCGCGGATAACAACAGGGGTTGCAGATGGGAATTTAGTTTTCATGCTCAATTTGTTGATTGCCCCTGTTCTTTTGCAGGCGTCTGAGTTGATAAAAACAGTTCATATCGATTAGAGTTTTGGGTGATGGATTCCGTGCGAGCTGGATGCGAGTGATGAGTATTACAATAAAGAACCACTGAATTGAACGTCCGCTCTGCCGTCGGTGGACTTGGCTATTTCTGTTGTTGAGTCACAGATCTCTTGATTGAAGGACAGCAGGAGAGGCGATGTGAACAATGAAATGTGAAACTAAATTTACGCAGCCATGATTAAGGTTTGTCCTGACGCTAAAGAACTTCTGCAATTAAAAGTGTCAAAAACTCTATGATATTTCGTCTCGGCAGTTTAACTGAAAACCGACTGGAAGCCGTTTCTTAGACAAAGTCATTCCATCACGTCATTTCATCATTTTTTAATTGTTCTCTATTACGTCAATATGAAAAAAGATTTCACACGTTTCAGGAATCCTTCAAAATACGATTTTGTTTAGTTATTAATAACTCAGGCGCTACTGTCGTTCATTAGAAGCGACGGACCGTGCATTGCATGGAATTAGTTGCAACGCAGCTGCGCTCTGAACCGTGATTGAAAGAATTTTTGAACGTGCGTTGTTTGTGATTCGTGTGGAAATAAGTGGTAAAGACAGGAAGTGCGGGATCCATCTTTTGCGTTGTTGCACACACAATCCATAAACATTGGTCGTGCTAATGATTGGCGAACGATGCTGACACGACTACAACATGGAATGATGCTGCAGTTCTGTGCAAATCTAGTAGCCGACACTGAGGCGATGCTATTTGTGTATCTGAGTATATTCAAAAATACTCTCATTACAGCTCTTGCGTTTTTACAAATGAGGAGAAACAAAAATCGCTTCCAACCAGTTTATGCTTGCAAAGCATAAAAATGCAAACCAGACTATCTAATTGCTAAAATGCTGTCATTATATTGCAGACAGTTTCAAAGCTTTTTCTGAACAAAATTTATAAATTACCGGTCGCCCACCTTCTTTGGTCGCAGCCTCTCTGAAACGAGAAAATTGAGGCTACATCGGAACGGAGGTCACGCGGTTTCGTGACCGCCTCATTCAGTTTCACCACAAAAACTATCAAACAAGTGAAACAGTAACCGCAAGCATAAGAGATTTAAATGAATTTCAAACAATGTATGAAAATTATTTGACATTAATTATTAACAAACCCCAAGCTTATTTACAATCAAAACTTCATGACGCAAACTTTGAAAATAACAAATGTTGCAGCTGCAAAAACTTTTGAAATACTTTGAAATAGAAGTGTAGCCTACCACCAGAAGATCATCTTTTTGCAGCTAACCGTTGAGTGCAGTTGGTAGCAAAGCCGCTGCTAGGTTGGGAGGAGGATACATGCGCTACTAAAATCAAAATAAGACAGACAGTTTGCTGAAATACTAACTGCAGTTTCAAAAATTTGCGGCTTTACTGCGAAGTATTTTGAAAGCAACCTGAATGAGAACGTCTCGCTGCTACAACTTATTTTTCAACGATCACTCAATGGAACCGCTGTTTATTGTGATAAGTAGTACTGCAGAAGTGTGTGAGTTATTTGCAATTTTTATGGTTTTATTGAAGTCATAGAGATTTCTTTTTATAAAAATGTGCATTGTCGTAGGCGCTTTAAGAAGCTTCGCTTCCTCGGGTTAGAGGTTCTTGATGCATTTCTTCGAAAATCAAAAGCAATTATTCACTGAGTGTAGGTTCAAGGAGGACATTGGCTTGATCGTGCTACACTGTATCGAGCCGCTCTTAATCATTATAGGTTAATGATGGAAGTGACGAGAATATCTTCACAGGAACAATCCACCACTTTTTATCAAACTAGATATTTAATGCGAACACGATTCCGTCGGAACGCTGGCTCGCCTATCACGAGTAACCGCACAAGCACCTTTTGATATATAACTTTGAGGTCGATCGATTGTGACATCATAATAGCTTGCTTTCCCATCGATTGGGATTACGCGCGACCGTTGAGGCGCGCCCAACTCTTGCATTCCATTTTCGGGTTCGCGGATTATTCGCAGTGGTGTGAACCGACCCGTGAAATTTGCGCGACGCGAATTCAACCGGGGAGTTGGAAGAATCATGAACCATGACGGTCGGCCGACGCCCGTCGTCGCTGGAAACGCATTCCATAACTGCTGCATTGCTGCTGCAAGGTTGCAGCAATGAAATGGCGTTATTCGCGGCGCGCCCGAATATTCAAGCGTTGCTTTGTGTTGCTTGGTGAATGTTGTTTAAGTTGAAAAAACCTCGAGCATTCCACTTGAACACTGAGCAAGTGTACACGGGGGTATCTATTCATGTTTCGCAAAAAAACTGTGAGCTGTGCTGAGCGTACTTTGAACACAGCAAGAAAAGTACTCCAGCGTACACTTACCAGAAACACAGGTGGAAACCAACAGCACTGGCCTACAGCTTTCCGTTAAATTGACTTGGAATGAATTCGGAACAGCTCTGAACTCGCTGGCGGCACATCTCGCCGGTCAATCTTAGTGCCGGATGGCCACGCCCTTGTCCGAAAACTGCATTTGTACAGTCTTGTCGGTCTACTTATTTTGCCACGATTTTGGAAAAGAAGACAAAGATAAAGGGTTATACATAGATCGTGATAGCGAATCGTCACATCTACAAACCAACGCTGATGGCTCGAGTGGTCATTCTATAATTTATCACTCTAATCTGTCACGTCATAATTCAGCCGTCTTCAAATTCTTTTATAACAATCGTAATTACATCATAATAAGCGATCTAAAGTTGCTCGCTTACCTGGAAGTCGCCATAAAACTATCACGCTCGCTGTGGGAGTGATGCAACTTTTCGCGAATTCGAACTGTTTACTAAACACTGAGCGTGAGCCCGATTCGTGCCAGCATTTTCCAGACGAGTCGTCCCAAATCAAACCATCACGGCTTCGTGAGTTAATGACGTGGAGCTGCGAGAAGTAGATGGGACTTTCAGCAAACGAACTAATAAAACTAATTAATTTTAGTATTTAAAGAAATTCTTTTGGTGAATATGACTGCTGAAAGCACGAGCTGCATCTATTTGCATGATCATCCATATAAAACAGAAGGTCGCACTGAAGTCGTTTCGAATTTGATCTCAGCGAATTTCTAAAATCGTGTTTTGGTGGATACGTTGTGCTCTAAGTGAGTTTTTGAAGTTATTGATCCGAAAAACAAAAGATGTATCTATTAAAGAGAGAATGGGTGGGTATGAGTTCGAAACTTGAACTAGTCACAGTCAGGACGCACAACTCTTGTGTTTGCTGCGATTCCGTTTCAGATCGATGTGCCAATGACATTCCACACTGTTAGCTGTCTGTAACCACGTCTGCCGCCACCGCCCGAAGGCGATTCATGTTGCTACGGTTGGGTGCTATTCGTGCAGCGGGTTGAATCGTTGCCATGCTTGTTTGAAGCGATTCAAAAGCTCATTTAGCTGCAATTGAATTTTGCTTGGAAAGCTTATCGCTTTGCAAACATTTTTGAGATAAGGAAATCCAAAATCGTTTCCAACTAGCAAAACGAATTTCGCTCTTTGAATTGGAATCAAATTGTGAGAAATACGTTTTACGAACGAATATTTGAGCCTGGAATGAGTAAAACGCTCCTCTGCTGGTGCGAGGATCTTTGCTGCGACATCAAAAAATCAACATCACATGTGCTGTATTTCGTTTTCTATATCTGCCACCAACACAACTACAATATACGAAATCAAAAATTACAACGCAATGTTATTACACATGTGCAACTCCAGAAATGCAACCTAATGAATAATTTCAAAAATTGAGTTTATGTTAAAGGAAAAAGCTGTGAAAAACTCACTTAAGACATTCATCTGCCTTTTTTCTTTTCATTTCGAAATAAATTTTTTAACGTTTTGTGGGTATGGAATTATTGCCTGCTCCAACAATGGCCTGCGCTTTGTGCGTAACTGCGCTGTACGCACAAAGATAGGCAGCGGTTGTATTGCCGATGTTTTGAAAAGTAATGAGGTGATGTGTAAAAAAAATAAAATGACAGAAAGTATCAATTGCAATAAGCACGCAAAATAATTTATACTTTTACAGGGAAATTGGAAGGGAAGTAAGGTGGTGATCAAATCTTTTGTGCAAATGTACACGGCCAGAATCTTCCTTGCGATGACCCGAAGGGTTTGCAGAAATTCCAAATAAACTTTATTGCGTCAGCCAGCGGAAAACAACAATTCATACTTTTGCTTTAAATTATTGCCCGCTATTAGCATGGTTGTGGGGCTGATCCTGACCCGCTATTAGCATGGTTGAGGGGCTTATCCCAGCGCAATGCCGAATTATTTTAAGGTCAGAGCCATCATCATTTTTTAAAGGACGCCAAAAACTTTCCAAAAATGAGTCTTTCAGAAAACATTTAGGTAAAGACTAGTTTTGATACAGGGCGTGGCGATTATCATTTCCGGGTTTTCTGAAAAACCCAAATCAGATTTGTAAGTAGACTACCTTCTAACTCTATACCTTCGTCTCAACGCCACCGCCCAAAATGTTTATAATTGCAGCAAAAGTGCTGGTGAACAGGCCCAACTTTGTCAAACAACTTTCAAGTAAGATATGTAACTTCAAACATTATATATATAGGTTTCAAGTTTCAAGCTGATCGTCGAATCCCATCTTTTACCCACAACGACTGTTGCGCTTCAGTCGACGAGGTCAACTCGCCAAATTTACACAAACAATGGATTTCTTCACAGGGTCTCGTCGTTATTCAGTTTTTTCGGTTTCTTCCGGATTTGATTTTTTGTTGGCAATGCCACAAAGTGGATTGGAGTGGAACCCATATTGTTAGTTACCACACTTCTTTCTTATCAGACAGCACATTTTTGTAGTTTGCGTTCTTTGATTTAAGTACCTGCATTTAAAGAAGTGCACCTTTGAATTTTCATTTCTTGCCAGTATTGATTTTTAGGTTCAAATTTCTTTTGTGCGAGATTGAGTCATTTTCCACAAGTATTTACGCTGAAATTTAAAGTGCGAAAACAAGAGGAGCGCAATTGGGCTACTTTACATCTATTTTATGAATAGCGGTTAGTTTTTTTGCCAAATACTGAATTTCCTTCCAAAATTCAATGTTAACCTTCACAACTTTTTTTCATTATTCGTCAGTGAATTGGTTCCAGCAGTAGTTGTTTCAGGTTCCATCATTTATATAAAAATATATTTTCCAGAACTGATAGAAATTTTGTGCATGCGGTTATGCACTTGGCCTGCGTTGAAAGTATTGAGGCAATCTATTTGTTAGTACAGATTATTTTTTGAACAGCTATTTACAGAGGAAAAGTGTCGATAGACAACATTTTTTGGACTAGCCAACTTCTTTCCTAAAAGTATTTTTATGAGGTCGCATTAGTTTTATCAATAACAGACTAGTAGGTTAGCAGATAAATAGGTTATGGTATCAAGGCGCTATTTATTATCAGCAGTTTGCAGAAAAACATATCAACAGAGAGTTTAAAACTTGTGTATAAATCCATACATTGTGCTTTTTCCAGATTTTTTTACCTGATTCTTGAGTGAGTTGGCCAAGTATAGAAAATAAGATAAGCTACCAAAATTAAGAAAACTCCACAAACTAGACCTAATTCACTTTAACTCGAACCCTAACGCTGATCCACGATTCCGCAGAATTTTTGCATGAAACACTTCCCCAGAATTCTTTCTTTCGGTATATTGCACAGAAATAGCAAACGTCTCGGGCTTTTGAAAATGTTTAATGAAAAAATCATAGTAATTTGCAAGACCATGAAGTTTTGAAATGCTTTATTTCAACCAGAGATGCAACTACAGTAATGTCAGCTGTGAGACCACGATAATATTGGGGAAAAAGAACTTTTTTTAAAAGTCTAAGTACTCCAAATAAGAAAGTTTGGGCAAAATTATGCTTCTAATATTTTGGCTAATCTATGCTTTCATGATTTTTTTAGTAAAATTTACAGCTTTGGGTTGAATAAAATGGATTTAACTGCAATTTTATGAAAATTAAATTATGGGTAACACAAACTGTAGGAAAGCGAAATGTATCTGTTTGAAATTACGGGTGAAGATGGAAATTGTAAACCTTGCACCTAATTGGCAAAGCAGCATACGAGCGAAAGGGGCATTAACAATTTTTAAAAATGAATTATCCAAGGAAACAATAATGAGCATACCACCCAACCAATTTAGACGAGACCATCCCTGGACGCGTTTCGTCCTTTTGGACTCATTAGCAAGACCCGTCTAGTCACAAGCAGAAGGAACCCATTCATTAACGTTATCCTTAAAACGAGCAATGCACACGCAGGGGTGCTGAGATTTCAACCAACGACGTATTGCGTTGCTTAACAGGACGGATCGACCAATTGGTTGGTTTTGGCTGCATATCCACTGGGAGGTCAGTTTACACACTGATCTGAAAAAGCAGATTAAACGCTGCATATATAGCCTAGCGCCTTGTGTAAACTGACCTCCCAGTGGATATGCAGCCAAAACCAACCAATTGGTCGATCCGTCATGTTAAGCAACGCAATACGTCGTTGGTTGAAATCTCAGCACCCCTGCGTGTGCATTGCTCGTTTTAAGGATAACGTTAATGAATGGGTTCCTTCTGCTTGTGACTAGACGGGTCCTGCTAATGAGTCCAAAAGGACGAAACGCGTCCAGGGATGGTCTCGTCTAAATTGGTTGGGTGGTATGCTCATTATTGTTTCCTTGGATATTCATTTTTAAAAATTGTTAATGCCCCTTTCGCTCGTATGCTGCTTTGCCAATTAGGTGCAAGATTTGAAATGTATCTAAAGTTTAAGAGAAAATAGCAAAAGTTATCCTTACTTTCTTATCTCAGCAGTTTAGTCTAAGCGTTTTTATCAATATAATTGCTCAATGTGAGGATCGGGTTGAAAATATTTGTGAGGTGTGGGTATTGTTTTTTGTGGGTATTTTAGGCTTTTTTGTGGGCTAGTTTACTATTAGTTGGGATGCTCTTTAACATTTTCATCTGCCAATCCTGGTACAAAGGGTTCAGATCAGATTCTTCTTCGTTTGAGCTAGCGTGCTGAGCATTATGCAGGATGATATACATACACTGCGTAAGAGCTCATGCTCTGTTTGCTAGCATACAGTTAGACTGGACCACCACGGCGGGTAGACTGCTCGGCTCCACCACCTGTCTACCTCATAAAAAGACGGAGGCATCGCGTTGAGTGTCTTCTCCAAGAATACAACAAGCGAACTTGCCGGCTTGTTGTCTAAAACTATCTCTTCTGAGCTGAAGGCCAACCAGGGAAGCTGTGAATATCATTTTTTGAAGTTTTTTATTATGGTTCAAGGTGGGAAATAAACTCCAGGTCTACGGACAACCCAGCGAACGCTCTGACCATTACGCCATCGCGCCGGTTTTATCAAGATGCAACCCTTTGATCTGTTGTTGTTGTCGTGATTTCCCCTCCTCTTCCTCGGGATGGAAGTACGGCACGAACGGCAATTCAGGTTCATGCCGTCAAACTAATTGAAATTAGGGTAGAGGAAAGATGGCAGTCCATTTCGAACCAGTCATGAATGACTGGTAGCCCCATCTCCAATAAGGCGGACTGCCACTGGTGGGTACCCAAGAGTCGCCTTTACGACATGCTGGGTTGGCAATTTCACGATTGTAACCCGGTGAAGTACGGGTAGGCCACCTGTGTGCCACATAAAGGTGGAGGCGTCCCGTTAAGTGCCTTGCCCAAGAACACAACAAACAAGCTTGCCGGCTTGTTCTCCACACTATCCCTTTTTAATGCTAAGCTCCAAGCAGGGAAGCTGTGAATACTATTTTTTAAAGTCTTTTGGTATGACTCGACCTAGAAAATAAACCCCAGGTCTATCGAATACGAAGCAGACGCTCTAAACACTTTGCCATCGCGCCGGTTACCCTTTGATCTCGTAACAGAAAACTTATTTTGGTAAAATATAAGAAGCTGGTTTTTGTTATTCTGAAATTATTTTGTCCCTTCGTTGTAAAAAGCTGCTAATTATGTCGATTATTATTCAAAGGAAGAAAACAATTGAATGGATCAGCTTTTTTTTTATTTATTGGATCAGATCGAATTTGAAGTGGCTTTCGCTACCAGATATTGGTGATTTTTCAAAAAGCATGATTAATGACATTATTTTTGTCACTTAATACGTTTAGGCCATTGGCTATCGTATGGATCACGTTGTATCGCTGAAAAGGAAGTTTTATTGAGATTTGGAATGTACTTGCCTCCAAAAAACATTTTTTCCACAGCTATGATTTATAAAAATTAACCCTTTCTCCCTTTTTGAAGGTAAATTACCTTCAAAACAAAATACCCCAACTTTGAAAATTTTTAGAGACTTCATATTTGGATGAATCTTTTTGAAAATTTAAATAGATATGTAGCGCCGAAAACGTTTGAATTTTCTAAATATATTATATTATTATGTTCAACGGTGTACTGCTAGTAGCAATAATAGCAACTTGGACACTAAAAGTCGCCTCTCTACCGAAATTGTATTTAAATAGATATTGCTAAAGAACCAGGTTTTTGATGAAAAATAGTCAGAATGCACCAAATTACTTATTTTTTCTACAATTTGCATTTTTCTGAGACAAAGAATTATAGATATTTTAAAATTTTTGGGCCAGACCAAAAATATATGAAGTGAAACTTTGTTTTTAATCAGTCAGAATGAAATAAAGATTGAATCACACTATGTAGTGCAATGTATTTTTGGAAAGGGAATTTTATCCCAATTTGCATGATGTGTATTCTAAAAACAATACTTGGTAACTCAAAATAAAATAGCAACATCTTTATCACCATATTTTATCTTGGGGAAGGAACCAATACTACCCCAAGTTTAAAAGCTATTAGAGACCTCGTGAGTAGATAAATTTTTTTGGAAATAGCCGCTAGGTGATATTAAAGAATTATGCATTCGAGGAAAAGCCGTCAAAATCATCGGAGAACTAACTTTTCCAGCAAATGCAATTTTTGAAGCGCAGCAGTCAAATTTTTGGCATTTTGGGGGCTACTGAAAACTTCTGCATTCGTCTTTTTCACAGTATTGGGGAGACTCAAATAAATGACTCGACTTGATTTAGTGTAAAAAAGACTCAAGAGAGTCATTTGCAGGAAATAACTCCTGTCGACACCAGTGAATCGAAACTCGATTGCTATGACTCGAGACTCGTGTGAAGACTCGGCTGGTCTGCTGATAAAATTGCTTGCGTGAAAAGAATTTTCTATCTTGGAAAGTTTGATTTCTCAAAAATTGCCCCTTGAAAATTTCTGTGTTTGAGAATAGTTTTCACACGCTGACAACCAGTGGCGTATGGGGGGGCTTCTGTGTACGCGCCCCTTCCAAAAAAAATTAAATAATATTTTCAGTCGTTATGCTGGTAACGGTAACAAACAAATATCCTGTTCTACAGAGACCGAATTACATTAAACGTCGAAGGCCTTTGAAACCACTATTTGTTCCATGCTAAAATAAACCGAAAAATTGCTTAAAAAGAATCACCAACATCATGCCGTACCAAGAAACAATCTATCGTCACATTCATTTAACGTGTCCAGTGAGTTCTGAACATGTGGTAATAAGATTGCTGTATGAAACAGTATGATGATGATGATGGTTGTTTTTAGGCAATTTTTTATTTATCTCAGAGTGATGCTGAAGGATGATTCCCTTTAAATAAATAAGGGATTGTCTGAAAATCGCTGGCCAACAACTAGCACTATCTAATCTTTGTTTCTTGTTGTTCGTAATTTCTTTTGGTAATTTACTCAGCGTTTACTGAAAAAAATAGAACTTTACCAGAGTGGTTGTTTGTGTACAAAGTTATATGAGATACAAAGTAAAGTGGTTGTAATACAGGGTGGAACAACATGAATCAGAAGTAGAGTCTTTTTAAGTCACAAAATTTAATTGATGAGCTCTTTGAAAAGCTTATTGAGCAGCTGCAGCATATCCGTTGTAGCCTACGTGCAAAAACGCAAGCAGTTTATAATTTCTTTGATGTAGCAGCGACAAAGGCTAGCAAATTTCAAACGAAAACTACCTTAAAAGCGGTTCCGAAAAGCACTAAAATCGCGCATATTTGAGTGTATTTTGCAAAATTTTTCCATGGCATGTCCCCAGACCCACCGGGAAATCGTACATTCGGCACTCACAAGGCAAAAATATGCCAATTTCGTGTCCCCCAAAAAAATTTCCGGGCATGTACCTGCCAGCACCTCTGGTAATGCGTCCAAATCTTACTGATTATTTTGTATTTTTTTTTACTGCAAGCCTGTAAAGGCTTTCGCTGTCAGAGATTTTGCATCTAGCGCCATAAGCATGCAGGGAACCCACTAATTTTTTTGCTTGGAGTGGGCGACCCTTGAATATTTTTAGACACTTCGCTTTTTGATAAATCTTTCAAAAATTTAGATAGACAATGCTAAACAACCATGCTTTTGAGGAAAATAGTAAAAATGTACCAGAAGAATTATTTTTAGATAAATTGCAATTTTGGGAAGCCCAGTCACTGAGTGTTTTGGATCGGTGCTGAAAGCACTTTAGGCCAACTGTATCTACCATTTTCATCAGTCAATATAGTATCACTCTTAGCCTAAGTTATGTAGTATTTTGTATTTTAGAAAAGAAAATTTCTTCAACATCTAGATGGTATGTAGCTTGAAAGAAATATTTTGTTGCTAAAGGTAGTACAGGATCATGTTTAACCCGCTTTTTTTGTACGTCTATCCTCAATTTTTTGCTTGAATTGGCCTATCTTTCAAAGTTGTTACAGACTTCGTGTTTCGATGAATCTTACTGAAAATTTAGATACATGATGTTGAATAACTACGCTTTCAAGGAAAAGTAATCAAAGCGTACCAAAGAACTTACTTTTCTGAAAATTGCAAGTTTCTCAGGTCCAGTAGGAGAATTTTTCAACTAAAAATGGTAAATGAAGTATGGCAACCAATTTTTGACTAAGTACTATAAACTAATCGTTAGCCCTGACAAATTAGAGTTACATATTGATGGAATGTAAATTTCCTCAGATTTCAAACAGCGCTAATTCTTAGAACCATATTTTAACCTTTATGTATTAAATTTGACTGTTTGTACTTAGCTTAACTCGTTTTTTTGGGTAGGGAGTAAAAAGTTTCATTACAGGTCATAAAACTCAAATTTTTTGCCATAAAAACAAATCGTAAAATTATAGGTTATTTATCAACCAAATCGCTTTTAAATTACCTTTAATCTGTTGAAAAAGTTTTGAAAATTGATTGACAAATGAGGTCATAGATATGCTTATTTCTGGAAATTTACGTGATTTACAAATATGCTCTTTGGTCCTTAATTGAATTTAAGAGGGCTGGTGGGAGTGATTTGTGCAGGGTATTACAGAAGCATGCGGGTGGTGAGGATGTCGTCCCGTCCCGTATATTTTGCATCATACTGACTGTAATATGCTGACGTTATACCTAAATGCTATCCCTACATGTTAATACTTGCATAATGCAGTTGAGACATGTGAAGTGCTCATGTGGTATAGGTCAAAACCGTTGCCTTTATATGAGGGTTTGCTGCAGTGGATCGTTGGCATGATCAAAAATTGACCAGAAAGGCATGTTTGCATTTTATGCAGAAAACACTGCAGATTGACTTGCCTACAATATGCTAGTGTACATTTGATTTTGTAGGGGAACCTATGGATGACTAGCGGTTGAGATGCTGGTGTGGATTGAGGGTAGCCGGCGAGGCGTCGCCACATTTAGAAATTTGTGAACAATTGATTTTGCTTTTCTTTTAGTTTTGACTAGTTATGCAATTTACTATCTACCAAAAGTTTGGGGGACATCTGAATTGACAACTTCAGGTAACTGGCAAAATTTATTCAGTATCCCTAACCTTAAATTCATTTTGCGTGTCACGTTGAATTTGTTTCTGTTTCGTTCCTTTATTTCAAGGCAAATGAAAAATCTCTCCCTCCTTGATGTGGTTAAGTGGCGCTCAAATTAAAACAAAAAATGTGGAGTAGCCCCAAACAGGGCAAAAGAAGCAGCCTTCAGGTGGGGACATAGCCCCCCTGGACCCTGTTGATGCTGTTGTTGTTGGTTACCCGACCCCTTCCGAATGGTGGGGCATGGCGGAAAACCATGGAGCCCCAGAAGCCGGGCAACTCCCCAGGGTCTGGACCAGAGGTCGTAAAGAGACAGAGAGTTGCCAAAGAGTGAGCGGCGCAAAAAGTCCGTAGCTGGACAGTGCAGAACGAGATGAGAGGTGTCCTGGGACGAGTGTCCACAGGCGCTGCAAGAAGAATTCTCGATTCTGCCAATCCTAGAGAGATAAGAACCTAAAAGAAGGCTGTGTCCGTTGCAGCGAAGACGAGAGAGGACACAGCGAGCATGACGAGGGAGCACAAGTTCCTCGGTGGAAATCGAGGGAACCTGTGTGTCAAAGAATTTAGATGAGACAGCATGCCTCCAGTTCGAGATAAGACAAGAGTGGATACGATAGATAAGAGGAGAGAGACTACAAGGGATAGCGGAGGGCGCAAGTAGCGTACCCCGTCTGGCCAGCTCATCAGCCGTGTCGTTCCCCGGTAGAAATGAGTGTCCGGGGACCCATTGTAGCCTGATAGAACAGAAGAGAGAAGACAGTTCCTGCCAGATCTGTCACAGAGTTTGAGATAAGAGGAAAGATGGAGGAGAGGACAGGGTGGCGAGGACAGAACGAGAGTCAGATAATAGGAGAAGAGAAGAGAAATGGCAGACTTGTTGGTGTTGCCGAGACGAACAAAGAGCGTGCTTAATGGCGCAGGCTTCAGCCGAAAAACTTGAGTATACTGGGCCTGCCGAGAAGGAAAGAGTGGCCTCAGTGCCACAGAGAGAGCAGTTGGCAAGAACGCCGCAGCTGCCCTTGCCAAAAGGAAAAGGAACAGAGCCGTCTGTCCAAAGCACCAGATCATGAGGAGGGAGAGAGTCAAGGTGTGCGAGAGCCGCACCTTGGCGGGAGAGGGGGGATCAGAGCGAGAGCATGGAGTGGAAAGGGTGGACTCCACCGTGAACGAAGGCAGATTCCAAGGAGGACAGGGAGGGTAAGCAACAAGAGCCTCCCTAGAACAAGTAGAAGGAATCATGAGCGGGTGAGTGGACGCAAAAGCTCTCCAGGACGATCTGCAGAGTCTTGGTTTCACTCCTAATCTGGCCAAACCTGAAATAGGAAAAGAGGTTGGGAGACGAAGAGCCCGCTCATAGGAGAAAAGAGTGAAATGAGTCAAAGTGACTCGTAGGGAGGTAAAGAAGCCTCGGAGAGAAGAAGAGAGATAGGGGAGGACGAGAGGCAGCCGGTGATTGCGCGACTGGCCGATCGGTGGAGGCGTACCAATTTGGTGATATTGGTAGCGCTTAGGAAAGGAAGCCATCCGGGTGAAGCGTAAGTGAGAAGGGACCGAAGAAAAGCTTTGTACAGAACAGAGAGGGAGGGACTCCTCAAAGGGGCTCCATGAGTAAGCAGAGATACAGCGTAAGGCCTTGAGACGTGGAAAAAACTTGGCCTTCAGCAAAGATACATGCTTAGAAAAGGGAAGAGTGCGGTCGAAGGTGACCCCAAGAAAAGTAGGAGTTGGATTGAAACGGATGCGGGAGCCGATTAGGAGGAGGTTGGGCTGGAGGTTAGCTTGGTGGGGATCCACTGAGAACAAGGAGGCCTCACATTTGCTCGGATTGAGAGGAAGACACCAGTACTCAGACCAGCGCTCCAATCGAAACAGAGCTCCTTGTGTGGCCTCCACCGCTGTGGGGACCGAGGGGGAGGAGGATCAAATGGCCAGATTGTCAGCGTAAAGAGAGCAGCTGACGGAAGAAGGCAGACAAGCAGGAAGATCATTGATGAAAAAAGAGAAAAGTAAAAGGCCAAGAACGGATCCTTGCGGAACGCCTCGACGGACTCGAAAGGAACGACTTTTGTGATTTTGATAAACCACACAAGCGCAGCTATCAGAAAGGAAAGATTGAGTCCAACGAGCAAAGCAAGGAGGGAGGCCAGCCGAAATGAGTTTGTGGAAAAGGGCGGGATGCCAGACAGAGTCAAAAGCTTTAGAGAAATCGATAGTAGACAGGATCGTCCGAGAGCCCGGCCTGGGTTTGTTAAACCCATCCGAAATGGACTGAGAAAGGTACAGAATTTGATCAAGTGTAGACCGTCCAGGGCGGAAACCGGCCTGGCGGGGAGAAAGAATGGAATTAGATTCCAGAAAGAAGAGTAGACGGGATAGAATGATGCGTTCAAAAAGCTTTGATACGCAGGAGGTGAGAGAGATAGGCCTGAAGGAAGCAGGAGAATCGAGAGACTTTCCCATCTTGTGTATGGGAATAATGGAAGATGTTTTCCAGATGGAAGGAAAGGAATGCGAAGACCAGGAGAGATTGAAGATGTGAAGAAGAAAATCCATGCCAGAGCGAGGAAGGTGCTTTAGCATGGGATAGGCAACTTTGTCTGGGCCAGTGGCAGAGGACGAGGAAAGGTTGGAGGCAGCCACAAGAAATTCAGCAAGTGAGAAAGGAGAGCAAAAGGACGAGTGAGACTCCTCCGAGCACGTGGCTCGGCGGAGCTCAGAGAGGTAGCCTCTGGCTCTGCTGCGCAGGGCCTTTGGCTGAGAAACGGAAAAGTGAGATCTCAGGTAGGCGGCATAGACCGAAGCCGATTCCCTGCGAGAAGAGCAGTTAGGAAATTTAGGAGAGGAGGAAGACGAGGAAGGAGAGCCAGCGATAGAGCGAACAAGAGAGTGTACAGATTTAGGGTTAGACTTAGGTGAGAGAGAAGAGCAAGTCGTCTGCCATGCCTCAGTCTTGGCCTTGGCGATGACTTACGAGGCGCGTCGAGAAGCGGAGATGTAAGCCTGGCGATCTTCATCACTTCTATGAGCGGCAGCGAAAGCCTTGCGTCTTTCACTAACCGCTTCTTCCACCTCAGCAGACCACCAGGCTTTAGGAGGGCGTTTGATGCGGCGGAAAGGAATGGAAGATTTGGCCGCATTCAAAGTCAGAGAGGTAAAGAGAGCAGCAGCAGAGAAAAGAGAAAGAGACGAGTATTTCTCTGCTGAAGGATGGTGAGAGTCAAAATAAGAGATAAAGCCATCCCAGCGAGCTTTCTGAAAATTGAAGGAAGGGGGACGCTCGTTGGGGCGAAGGACCGGAGAGAGAAGGATAGATAGAAGAATTGGTAGATGGTCAGAACCAAGGTCCTGAAGCACCTTCCAGGAGCAGGAAAGAGCAAGAGAAGAGGGAGCAAAGGAGATGTTAGGGGAGGAGCGACTGCCAAAGGAGCGATGGAGAAGGGTGGGTGTGTCAGGGTCATTGAGGAGGAGGAGGTCAGAAGAGATGACCCAGTCGAATACTTCCTCCCCGCGGGGGTCGGAGGTACCTCTTGAGTCCCAGAGGGAGGGATGGCAATTGAAGTCCCCAAGAATGAAGAAATTTCTGGAGGAGGGAAGGATGGAGGGAGAAAAGGAATTGGTTCTGCCATTCGTTGGGGAGGAGCGAATAGAGTGAGCATACACATTGAGAAAAGAGAGCGAGGAGGAGTTGTTTAGAGAGATGTTGATCCCTACATAATCAGAGTAAGGATCAAGCGAAGAAAGAGAAGAGGTAGAAAGTTCAGAAAAAGATAGGCCCTGCCTGACGAAAATGACAACGCCGCCGCGAGCGTGCGTAGTATCGGAGGAGAGAATGCCAGACCGGGAGTGGGTACGATCAAAGCGCAGAGCAGAGAACCCAGGAATCCGGAAAGAGGAAGAGGAGTAAAGATTGGATTCCTGAATGCAGATAAGGTCGACAGGATGGGACGAAAGAAAGTGAAGTGATTCAGTGCTCCTGGCTCGCAGACCTCCAGCATTCCATTGAAGAACCCTGAGAGAGTCAGGACGGGGAGTGGAGGCAGGAGGCGCAAGAGAAAAGCCGTGAGCAAGAGACGGTGGTGAGGAGGCAGAGGGAGAAGATATAGAATGGGCAGATGGGGGATAAGAAGTTTGGAGACGAGGGTGGGGCAAGAGAGCAGCGTTAGCAGAGGCGAGGCTAGATTGCACAGTGGAGGTATACATGTCGGAAGAGTCCGAAGAGGGAGTCACAGTGATTCGGAAGGGGGGACAGCTCCAAGAGTGAGAGCTGCCAAGACCTCTGAATTGGGATAAGGAAAGTTGTAAGCACCTTAGACGGTCCTATTTGGAGCAAGCGCAGCATTGCACTGACTTGCCCCGCCAGGTCACATTTCCAGCGCACACAGAGCAAGGAAAGATGGGGCCAGGGTTGGGATGAACGTTACCGCTCATTAAGAGAAGGAGGAGAATGAGGAGACGAAGAAGGGCAAGAGAGGGGCAGGATAAATAAAAGAGAAAAAGAGAGAACAGGCGACCGATTTTAAAGATGCTGTGTACTGCCCTTCTGCGGTCGTTCAGGGGGCAGCATAGCGAACAAATAAAGGGGAGTGCCCGGGGTAACTGGGACCCTCGGGAAGGCCAAAAGCCATTTTGACCCAACCCAAACGGGGCCGGGACTATCCATCACGTTGAGGCGGCTGTTAATTGGTGCAGCCCCTGGACCCTCGTAGTGACTGTTTTGTAATAACCTTAAAAAATTGTTTACTGAAAATACTTTTCTAAATCGTACTTTTCGGTGTTAAGTCGGTCAAGTTCGAACAACTACGTACAAGAACGCAACCAGGGGGAAAAGGGGACTAAAGCCCCCTTAGCCTTGTTACTTACACTTAAAAAGCTATAAATATTTGAAAAACCTTAACTGGAATTTACAGTATAAGCAAATGGGGATAAAATCTTAGTCCCTTACCCCCTCCAATACCGTAACACATAAATAAAATTAGTGTAAAATGTAAACTTTGACTAAAACAGCTTTTTTCAGAGCCCAATTTTTGTGTAAAATGTAAATAATTGATATTCAGAAATGGCATTCGTCGTCGCAGTCGTTTGAGCTATCGTGCTGTGCATTTTGAAGGATGGTGTACATACACTGCGTAAGAGCTAATGCTATGTTTACGAGTTTTCGGTTGGATTGGGCCACCACGAGGCGTAGACTGCTCGGCCCCACCACCTGTCCACCACATAAAGGTGGAGGCGTCCCGGTTAAGTGACTTGCCTAAGGACAAAACAAACAAGCTTGCCGGCTTGTTCTTCACACTATCCGTTTTGTGCTGAGCGCCAAGCAGGAAAGCTGCGAATATCATTTTTTTAAAGTCTTTTTGTATGACTCAGTTTGGGGAAATGAACCCCAGGTCTACCGACTGCAAAGCGGACGCTCTAATTATTACGCCATCGCGCCTGTTAGAAATGGTGTGGCGTGTCGCGCCTCGCACCTCATAGAGCTGCCATGCCAAACACCTTTTTTCCTTTTTTTATATATTTTTGTTAGTTTGCTTTCGGCGGCTTGGCACTTTGCTCCCGCCGATGTGTGTGATTCTAGTTGTTTACTGTTAGAACTGTGTTTGCTAGTTTGCAACTTCGTGCATCCCTAGTTTGACGCCCAGCTCGTGCACCGTTGCTGCTTTACCCTACGATTTCACTGATGAAGTAATATTAACTGACGAAGTATCTACCGTCAGGTTTGTAGCCGCTCCGCTATCTCCGTTTAAACTATATCGTGCTCGTATATAGTTCGCACGCCTGGCGATGCAACTTCACGCCAGGAATCTAAGCCTGGATGGCTTTCCCGCGATCTAGCCGTGATATTGCAAACGCGTATTCGTTTATTATTATTGCTTGTGTCTAAAACAACACACACATATTTTTGTTTTTTTATTAGGGCTAGATAATGTTTATTTTTGTCTTCTCATGGTAGCTCGTTGATCGGCTTGCCTTTCCTGCCATCATGTTGTTTGTCCGTTGTTTTCGTCCTTGTCACGTGTGCAGTGTTCTGATTTACATAGACGTGTGCAGCGACCTAGTTTATGGTGACGTGTGCAGTATTTTGTTGCCGACCATGCGGTCGGAGATTTTCAACTCTCGTTGGATTTCGTGACGGACGGACGTAATTCGATTGTTACCACAACTGCGTAAATTGATGCAATGAGATTTTACTGTCGTGCCTTCCTCCTTGTGACTGCCATAGTTCCCAGCAATTGGGGTTCAGTCAGCACGCTCTTGCTCAAGGAACTTATTTCCTGCAATGGCATTGACTTGTAATTAATATGTAAATTAGCTGTATTACATCGGATGCGACGCGTAATTTCCGAAAGTAAATGAAAGGGGTAAAAAAATTTCGGCTCAACTTTTATGCACAACGTGGTCTGTCTTGCAATAATTGATCGACAAAAAATTTGTGAAAACTGGAAACCCCTCCTAGTTTATTCTAACCCTAAATCTTGTAATGTAGAAGCATGCAGATACACATGCTAATAGACGTTCTGATTTCATTCTTTAACCCCACTGTAGCAATTTGATCTATTTGAGAATTTACTGTATTGGGTGTATTGCTGTAGACTGCCTTCCACTATCGTACCGCTTGATGACACAATTTTCAGTTTTTGGCTGGCACGACAGCACCAAATGTATGTTTCTGAAAGCAATGCAATTTCTAAAGTTACAAAACAATTGATTATAAATCCTCGTTCAACACAAAATTTATTACTTTCTATCAAATCGTACCTGAACAGGGAAAAACCAACCCAGTTAAAGTTTAGCATAAGTGCAAACTTGGCGGTCTGCCAAGCGTTTGCATAAAGTAATATTTTTATTTTTAATTTCAAGACCGCGGTAGGATTGCACGGAAGAATAAAGAAGAGTTCAACAAATAGTAATGATGTCACAAAAAGTACACAGTTGTTGATAGGCAATCGCAATGGGGGGGTTGCCTCAGTGTTTCACCACTGCAGCCGGTGGCGTACGCAGAAAGTTTCCGAGGGGGCCAAAGTTTTGTCACAATTGTGTGACGTTACAAATCAACTTTATGAGGAGTGCTGAAGGCACGACCATTGTAGAGTGGTCCGGGGGCATGTCCCGGGAAAATTTTGCAAAATTACACCTAAAAATACGCATTTTTGTGCATTCTGGAAGCAAGTTTTAGTATAATGGTTTTACGAGACTTATTAAAAGAATGAAATCGTAAAATGAAAATCAAGCATAAAACAAAGTCAGTTTATTTTAAATTGAGGCGACGGTTCTCTTTCGAAAATTGGTCAATCACTTGACTATAATCAAGTTTAATGTCGTTGTTATATATGAAAGAGCCAATGCATTGAGCCGATTTTCTTGCATGCTCGTACGTAAGTACAATTTGATCAGCTTTAGGGCGCTAAATGACCGTTTGCTCGTTGCCATTGTAACTGGCAACGTTGCGAAAATTTGCAACAATGTTTGAGTGATCAAATACGTCCCAAGTTGTCTCGCAGTTTCAAGTTACTCTATTTGAGCTAAAAAGCAACCAAAATATGCTTTCCAATTAAAGCATTCCTTTTGTTTGTTTTAGAAATGCTCATGTATAGTGGCTAGTGATACCGGTAGCTCAAATATCACTTTTAAAATAGTGGTTTGTGCGGTTATGTGTCTTCCCTCTACAACAGGGCTTCTCAACTCAGTTTTCTCCATGGACCACCTTGCCTATTCAGATAACTCTGTGGACCCCAGCAGATAACAAAAAATTACAAAGACACAAAAATCAATTTAGACATTGCATTTAATACACAATTTTACCAGTATATTAGTTTATGTTACTGTAGATGTGCTTCCAGACTTTTGGATGCATTTATTGCTAACAAGCTTTTCGATGTTAGGTGTGGTATTAGATAAGGCACAACGTAGATCACTTTCTACTGCTTCAAGACAATTCCTCTGTTTGGACATGATGTTTAACAGAGACGAAAAACCACACTCACACGAATAAGTTGATGCAAATGGCAACAGTCGACTGATTGCATATGATGATACATCTGGGTAGGCACTTAATATACCACTCCAAAACTTTTCTAATGTGGATTGTTTATACAAATCCTTAACCGACAAGTCATTTTTCAGTTCTAAGATTTCTTCTTGAAAGTCCAGTAGAACAGTATGAACCTCAGCAGTAAATGGATCCCTTACAAAAGATAAATCACCTCTTGTCATGTCCACTTCTGGAAAATACCGTTGAAATTCATCTTCCAACTTTGACAAATGTTCAAGGACTTGCACCTGAATGTTTTGCTTATCCCCAACCGTACCATTTACACATGGGAATTGAACAAAGTTGTTATTCTCCACTCTATTAATCCAAAGTTGTAATTTTTTAACAAAAGCTTTGATTATCCCTTGATGAGTAAACAAATTCACGCCTTTTCCTTGCAACTGAAGATTCAACTTATCCAAATTGAAAAAAAGTCGACGAGGTATGCAAGTTCCAATTCCGATTCAGCAAGAATATTTTTGAAATCATATTTTCCTTTGCACTGGAGAAATTCCATCAACTCCTCTTTCAGAATAAAAATTCTGTTGGGTATCTTCCCAGCTAACAACCACCTTACTGGAGTGTGAAACAGCAACACCTCAAAGTCGGACTCCATGTCCTGACATATTTTCCGAAACAGCCTGGTGTTCAATGCCGATGATTTTACGCAATTAACTATTTTCACTAAAACTTTGAAAACAGTGTTTAGTTGATCCGGAAGTGTTTTTGATGCCAATGCCTCCCTGTGAATGAAACAGTGAACTCCAATTGCCAATGGAGCAAGCTGTTTCACCAAGGTATGAAAGCCTGATCGCGAGCCTAACATGGTAGGTGCACCATCAGTGGTAATCCCCACTAAATTGTCCCAGTCCAAATCATTTTCATTAAAGAAATCATTAACTGCTTCTAACACATCCTCAGCTCTAGTATTGAGTTTAAGAGGCTTGCAAAATAGAAATTCCTCCTTGAAATTTCCCTCATGTACATATCGCACAAATGCCAATAGCTGAGAAAATTGTAAGACATCAGTTGATTCGTCCAGCTGTATGGCAAAAAGAGATTTTTTTATTTCATCCACAACTTGCTCCTTAATGTTCAGTGAGATTTCATTTATACGTCTTGATACAGTGTCATTAGATACGGATATATCATCAAGTTTCCGAGCGACATCCTCACCGACAACAAGCCTAACCATTTCTTTTGCACATGGTAGTAACAATTGTTCAACAAATAGTGTTAGGTTTTTTGGCCTGAGCTACCTTGTACGCAACAATGTATGAAGCACGAACTGCATTGGTGGTCCTCTCATGGTATGTACCAAATGAGTCGAGACGTTGCCGTTTAAACGAAAATAAATGTCGCTCAAAATAACTTTTATCCTTTTGTACCAAAATGGGGTGACACTTGCTAAGATGAAGCTTAAGCTTAGCAGGTTTTAGTGAGTCATTTCCCAAAACATTGTAGCAAATAATGCACTGCGGTAAATCAACGTCATCTTTTTTTTGACAAGTGAAGTCGTATTGAACGTAGGTTTCCAAATACGTACGCTTTTTGGCCATGAAAATTTAATATTTAATAGTACAAATCTTTATATAAAATTTATTCAAGTTTATCCTGAAATAACTAAAATTAGGCTGTCAAAAAATGCATTCGCAATTTAGTAAAAAATCATTTACTCTAACATTCTCTTTTGATTTAGCAAATTATATTTTCCCTTAACAGCTTAACTTATTCAACATTATTTTTTAACTAATCTCGCAGATGCTTGTCAGCATCCTAACAGTAGCCTTGCGTTCCCAACTAACGATAATTCCTTACTTTCTATAATCACAAAATCACTCCTTATGACATCACATAGACATGATTGTAATAACTGTGATGGCTATGTATGTCATTGCAACTTGCTCCATTGACCAGCAGCGAAGTGGACATAGTCACTGTTCAAATGGGTTCTTTAAACAACAGAATCTTTGTCGCTGGTCAGCAACGCGTGTACTATTTCATAAGAAAATCATGTGGACCCCTTCGATAGGTCACCATGGACCCTTAGGGGTCCATGGACCCCCAGTTCAGAAGCCCTGCTCTACAAGGTTTTGTCTGCCCTCTACAACTCTTATTCTCTTTCAAGAGCATAACGAATTTTGATAACTGTTTTACTTAAACCAGATAGTCCAGTTCAGATTTCTACCAGCAAGTGGTCTCAGCGACGAGTGGTTTTTCCCAGGAAAATCTAAATCCAGGGCGAACCCCGAATACTCGCAAAAAACCAGCTTTGCTTTTGCTAAAACTGCTTGGTTTTGCTTTGCATTTTTCATTTTTAGGGTCTGAGGATGGGGCCATAGCACAGTGGCCTCCCCCTCAGTACGCCAGTGATCACAGCGCACATGGTTTTAGCGTCATAGTTGAGGTTAATTAGCTGAGCTTTTGCTTGCTGGCTTCTATAGGTTAGCATAGCCCTAGTCCAGGATCACTGCAGTGTTTTCAGAGTAATTGTCGGCAGCGTGGACGAGCGGGTTGGAGCGTCGTTTTAACGACGACCGTGCGTTAAAAACTTTTCTCACGCTCCGCGCATCGAACTCAAGCTTTGCAAGGCAACATTGAAAAAAATTCCAAATACAAGCCACCAACGATTAAAGCTGTTGTGCCCAACTCGGTGGATTGAGCGGCATGACTCCATTATCATTTTTCCAGAGCTCTTTCTTGCAAGTGTAAAAACACTTTAAGGTCTTCAGGATAAGATTCCTCAAGTCTCTTCAGAAGCAACCGCTATCTTCTTCTTCGTATGGAGGGGCATCCATTTACCGATGGGATTAGATGCTGATTGTCGTGGTATAAAGTCAGCATCTAGTATCGTCATTCAAAACCGTCAAACCAGCCACCTCGTAAGGTTCCTAATGTAGCCTATAGGGCACGTTGAGATAACATGGTCTGCGATGTAATCAGTGGCGCCACACCCGCAATTCGGCAAGGAAGCGAGACCCCAATTGTACACGGACGAGTGAAAACCCCCAACACCAGCCCGCAGGCGATTGAGCTTAACCCAAGATGTTCTGGGCAAGCTCATTCCAAGGGGCCTAGAGCTGGCCTTGGAAACGAAAACATGGAATGTGGATGCGCGTTTGGAATACTCTTCTCTCCATCAATAATTCGTTCACTGAGACGCGCGGATGCCTAGTTTTAGATAGATCATTCAATAGTTTCTGCGCAGCAGGCACAAATGGGCGTCTAGACTTTAGTCTCTCCTGGGACATATCCGGTGACCAAGGTAGTTGACCGTGTAAAATATGGTCTGGGTCCAGAGTGCCACGTTTGGCCAAGAAGAGTGTCGCTCCCAAGTGGCGAAGCTCAGCTGGATGGACGCCTGAAAGAATGGGCAGGTGGTCTGTTGGCGTAGGAGGCAGGCATCCAGTGACATTGCGCAAAACGCCATTCAAAACACTGTCGATAGGACGGGTGTATGCGCTGGGACACCAAACTGGTGTGCAGTACTCAGCTGTAGAGTAAACCAAGGATTGGGCAGCTGTACGCAGTGTTTTAGCGCAACGCCCCATCCCGAGTCCGCAAGTCGCCTCAGAAGCGTGACGCGGATAGCTAGTTTTTTGCGCAATGTCTCCAAATGATGGTGGAGCGTGAGTGATTTGTCCAGTTTTACCCCAAGGTAGGTTGGAACTGGGCAAAATGGCAAGAGTTTACCTTTAGCGTAGACTTTACGCTCACATTTGGCCTCTCGATTGTGTAAATGAAAGGTCGCCGTTACCGTTTTAGCATGGCTGAGTTTCAGCCTCCAAGTCTTGAGATACGCTGAGATTGTAACCATACCTTGGATTAAGGTTTCCTCCAACCCCTTCCAGTCCCTAGATGAATGCAGCAAAGCCAGGTTATCGGCATAAGCATACTTTCTGGAGATTGATGAGGGAAGATCGTATACCGATATATAGATATTAAAAAGGAGGGGACCCAAGAACGATCCTTGGGGAACGCCGTTTCTCAGACGTGAAAGCCTGTTTCGCTTGCTATCACCGGTGGTGAAGGTGAAGCTTCTATTTTGAGTAAACTCCAAGATCATCCGAACCATGTGCTTATCCGGCAGAAGTCTCAGCAGCTTGCACGTGAGGCCGCGGTGCCAGACAGTGTCATAAGCCGCTGCCAGGTTGACAAACACGGCACCGGCCTTCTTCTTAGCCTCAAAAGAGTTCTCGATATTTTGCTTGAGCAAAACGGTTTGGTCCATAGTTGATTTCGCGTGTTAAAATCCAACCTGCTCCTTTGGGTGTTGAGGATCGATGATTGATTCCACACGGGTATGGATAAGTCTTTCGATGATCTTGTAGGGGACACAAAGCAGAGATGTTGGGCGATTGCTCTTGGGGTCTTCCTCAGGCTTCTTGGGCTTTGGGATTGCGACTACCACCACTCTTCTCCAGATTTTGGAAATTTTGAGTCAAAGCCAGCAGGAAAAAAGAAAGCCCCATAACCAAGACTTTAGAGCAGCTCCACCATGGAGTATAAGCTTTAGCCAAATAGAGTCGGAACCAGGAGCTTTACCTGGCTTTCGGTGTTGAAGGGGCACAGTGAATTTTCTTGATGTAAAATTTCCAGAAATATTCACATGACTCGATGTTGTAGCCCTCCAGTGGTCAGACACCTCTTGAGATATGAGTCAAGACGACGCGCGATTAACATCTTCATGTTTCCCGTTTCTATCCAGGTGAGATGCAATAGCGCCAGCTGAGACGGGGTTGTTTCGACGACCACGTGGGATTGAACCGGCGTGATTGTGTAGAGGTGAGAGCGTCCGTATCGCAGTCGATAAGCCTGGGTTCATCCCCTAAGTCGAGTCATACCAAAAGACTTTAAAAAATGGTATTCACAGCTTTCCTGTTTGGCGCTCATCATAAAAAGGGATAGTGTGGAGAACAAGCCGGCAAGCTTGTTTGTTGTGTCCTTGGGCAAGGCGCCTCCACCTGTGTCCTTGGGCAAGGCGCCTCCACCTTTATGTGGCACACAGGTGGCCCACACGTACTTCACCGGATTACAATTGTGAAGTTGCTTACCCAGCATGTCGTAAAAAACGACTCTTGGGTACCCACCAGTGGCAGTCTGCCTTGTTGGTGGTGGGGCTACCAGTCACTCATGACTGGTTCGAAATGGGCTGCCATCTTTCCCCTACCCTAATTTCAATTAGTTTGACGGCATGAACCTGAATTGCCGTTCATGCCGTACTTCCATCCCGAGGAAGAGGAGGGGCAACCACAAACAAACCACGTGGGATAGATCTTTTGGATGCTGAGCTGATGACGTCGCAAAAGTCCTGGTAGGCCTGATCAACCTCCAGTGAATCAGGTAGTAACAGAGTCTTATCAAAATTTATTCGTCAAAGCTATGCAGTGGCTCCACTTGGCCTTGCAGAAACTCCGTCGTTTAACGGGCATGCTTGGCACTGGCAAAGCAAACCTTGATGGTGTGATTGACGATAGTCGACGTTGTGACCTGGAAAACTTCTTTCGAACACGTTTGTCAGGTGAGCGGCTGTCCGAGTCAGCACTAGCAAACGCAATATCAGGGTTGGTACCATTGTTCCAGCGGCCAGAATGGAGGCTGGCAAAATCCTTTGGGCTACAAAGGAGAGCAATGCTGTTAATATTTGTCCAAACTGCCAGGCACTCTCCATCCACACTGTTGGCACCATAGCCCCAATCAGCATGCGAGAGGTTAAAATCGCTTGCATAAAGACAGAGGTGAGCGAACACCGGGATATCAGAGGCTTGCAGTCGTGTTGGTGGAGGTTTGTAGACGTTGACTATTTTGCACCCATTAATGTCCACACACAACCATTCGGTCTCCGATTTAAGTGGAGATTGCTTTAAAAGCTTGTGTTTCAGCCGCTCGTGGACAAACGTGGCAAGGCCTTGCTTTCTGCTTAAGGAGAACCCAGCTAGTGCAAAGCTTGGAAGTATTAGCTTTTCCGAAGAAGTGCATTGGGTCTCTTGTAGTAGGATGACGAGAGCCTCATGCTGTACAACAAGATAATGAAGAACGTTCATTTTGCTCGCAGTGAGGCCTTCAATGATCAGCTGTAGAATGGTGGGCCTTCGGAACGTGTTGACGATGTGCCCTAAAAACGGCAGGTTTGATCCACATGGATCGCCCCGTCATGAAAAGGATGTTTGCCGATTAGCGGGCCCAGGTTGAACATCGGGATGGGTAGATACTCTTCCATTTTGGCAGATTTGGTTGCGGTCTGGCATTCAAGCTGCAACAATAGACTTACTCACGACCCGGGCTGCGAGAAACATCTACCACCCGGGACAACGAAAAAAAGCATTTTTGTGTTTGTTTGCTGTGTGATTGAAAAATTTGTAGGGCTAATTTTACCACTTTAAAAATGTTGCAAACAAAACAATTAGACATATTTTTAACCAATGAATTAATCTAGAGTATGCAATTAGCTCCTCACAATGATATAAAGCCGGGTCTTTAAACTACGGCCCGCCAAAGCTTTTAATTCAGCTACGGGACCCTTTTCATAATTGCAAAACAAATTTATAGTGTAGGGTTTCTCAGAGTGGACCACTTGAATTTATTCATATTGAACACGACAAGCATCATAAGTGACAACAAGAAAGTTTATGACCTTTTTTTTGGAAATCACCACTTTTTGTGGTAACGAAACAGGAGCCCTGACGATACTTAATAGCAACATTTACTTAATTTCGGCCCCCGAAGCTTTAAAAATTCAGCAATGTGGCCTTCCGTGGGAAAAGTTTGGAAACCCTGATATGAAGAATAATGAGGATTCTTTCAAACAAATTTTTACAAAGGTCAAAAACCTCTGTCAAAAGTATGAGATTCCATTAATGATTCCAAAAGAGCCAATCATCAAAATCACCGCAAAAACTATCCAATTACAATTTTGAAAGTTATTTCTGCCAAACTATATAAATGCATTTGTTGGTGCAAATGTCTGAAAGAGTTGAAGATCAAAAGATGAAATGTTAAAGTCTTTGAAATTTGATGCCCAAATGGACAGTGACACTGACTTCTTCTTTGGAGACAGAAAACTTGTTGAAATTATATCAACAAGATGTTGAAAGCAAAATTGTCACTGTTCCAGAAGTTATGCGCTGGAAAGAAAAGTGAAAGAAACAGGATGTCGCCACTCTTCCAACAAACGAAATTGATGCTTGGGAAGCTTGCAATGCATGCCTTTCCCCAAATGCTTGGAAGCTGCAAACTATTTTGGCAACACCTGTTACAAGTGAACGTAGCTTCAGCACCATGCAGCGTCAAAAAACCTATCTAAGGTCCACAATGGGAGAGCAACGGTTGACCGGTCTTGCTTTGCTTTTAATTTATCGGGAACGATCAAGTGACAAAGACAGTGTTGTAAATGTACATGCCACAAGTTCTAATAGAAGATCTGATTTCATTCTGTAATTTAACTATACTTTGTGTCGCAACCAAAAAGTCTTGGGTAAATTGTCCCCTCAGCCACCTCCCAATCGCAAAACCATGAAAATATATCCACTTTTGAAAACCAGTTGTAGTACTTTAAAGCCTTTTGATACTTCGGTTTAAATACTTTTCTGATCTTGTAAAGTATGGTTACGCCTATAATCTTGTATTTGTGTCGAGTATCAAATTATCTCTTAGGCCTAATAGTGATCTTAATCAACTTGGCTAATCGATAAAATCAAGGTACGCCGGGTTGACTGAGCTTGTTTATTATTCGAAAAATCGATTTGACCTTTACATAGGCATTTTCGATTTCTAAAGATTCTATTTGAATAAGAAATTGCAAAAGCCTGTGTGAAGACGAAATCGATTTTTCGTATAATAAATAAGCTTAGCTGATCTGGCGGATTATAACTTTATATATTATGTGATTATTGACCTGGATCGCTTCGAGCAAGTTACTTCATGGGCAGATTTCTGGTAGCATATTGAGCCTACATCTGTTGTTACCTTGGCTAATATAGGCTACGGTACAATACAGCAAGGAGCTTACTTGCAAAGTTAGGATTTAGTTCTAGACATGACATTGAGGTTTTTGCTGTTTTATCTTGTTTGCTTGTCTTAGGCCCAGGCCGAAGCACTAAAAAATGGATATTAGTTGAGTAAAATAATACCAGAAGTAGGCTACTATATAGGGAAGGCGGGGCAAAACGGGCCTCGGAGCAAAACGAACTCCGTCCCTTTTTCTAAAAAAGTAAAAATTTATTGCCATTTTGTTACACGGTTGAGTGACCAACTAACAAAGAAAAGTGCGCGAGAAAAACTATAAGATTTGAAGGCTCAGCAATAGTGCGAGAGTTAGAAGAAGATATTTATAGATATTACTATAGAAAGTGATTTAAAATTGTTTCTAAATAACCCTGAGGGTGAGCGAAATCCCCAAACTTGTTCTGCTGGGGTTAACGTAGGCTACTGGAAAAAGGCCTCCAAATTTTACTGTAGTTTTAAAGTTACTATTTTCTTTTAATGTAAATAAAATAAAATTTGCCAATGTTCTGCTTGGGGCCAAAACGGACCAGGTAAGAACTTTTTGCCACAGTGACAGGATATGGTAGACAAAGCACTTGCATCAAGATCAAGAGCTCTCGGGTTTGAAAACCAGTGTTTATTGTTAATTTGTTGAGGATTGGATAGACAGAGTGTCAATGTTGATTATTGTTATCGTTGGATTTGATGGCATTATTGTTAGCGAGTCTGATGTAGAATTATGTTATTATTGCAGTGGATGATGAGTCGGTGTTGAAATAAATCTGATGGCGGCAAAATAACCAATTCATGGTGTCGACTTTTTATTAAGCTTGTGCAAGTGCATTGCTGTTTTCAATAGGTTTTTATATTGCTATCGTTAAACAATAATGGTTCGAAATTATAAAAGGAAAACTGATAGAGCTCGGTGGTTTGAAGATGCTATAAAAAGAGCTTTAAATGTTATTAAGGCAAAAAGGAGGTTTTTGAGAGCTGCATTATTATCATGCTGTATCCCAAGGACTGCCTTACAAAGACATTTAAAAGAAAAAGTGTTGCATCCTGAGGTAAAATTGAGTTGCTTTAAAACAGTCTTTCCACCTGATGCTGAAGATGAATTTGTTGATTATATTAAAAATGTGCAATTGAGATTTTTGCAATGACCAGAGATGATGTGTGCTCGGTTGCATATGATTTAGCTCGCATAAATAACTTTAAAGTACCTTTTAACCCCCAGAAGAAAAAAAGTAAGCAAAGACTGGTTAGAAAAGTTTCTGGCACGTCACCCAGAACTTCTCTCAGACAGCCTGAAGCTACAAGTTTTCCCAAGCCACTAGTTTCAATAAACCTCGAGTGGATAAATTCTTTGATCTGCTGAAAGACATCAAGGATGGTGATAACATTGCGGAGCACAACATTTACAACATGAATAAAAATGGCTTAAGTTCTGCACAAAAGCCTTGTAAAGTGCTTGCATTGAGAGGTGCAAAGCAGGCAGAAAAAGTGCTTAGCGCAGAAAGAGGAAAAACGGTAATAGCACTATGCGCGATTAACTCAGTTGGGTGCTTTGTACTATCAATAGTTGTATATGGCCGTAAACGAATGTTACAAACATTGCTACATGGTGCTCCACAAGGTTCAAATGGTTTTACTTCACCATCTGGGTGGACAAAGGAAAAATGTTTTTGAAATGATTGAAACATATCCAATTATATGTGAAGTCTTCTACAGAAAATAAGTTCCTGCTGATATTAGATAATCATGCAAGCCATGTTCCTGCGATTGACTTTCCTCGCCGATATGGGATTGAAATGCTTTTAATTCCACCACATACTTCGCATTGTTTACAGCCTCTTGATCGAAAATTTTTTGGTCCCTTGAAAACCTTTTGTAATCAAGGGGCTGATAAATGGATGGTAAGCCACCCTGGAAAAATAATAACAGACATTGATGTTGCTGGTATTTTTGCGGTGCTTTTCACAGAGCAGCCACATTGCAAAATGCTGAAATTGTTTTAGAATCTACTGAGCATAACAGTTCAAAACCTGAACTTGGTGATGGTGCAGAAAATTCCACTCTTTCAAAAAGGGTACCATTGTTGGAAATAACTCCACTGCCCAGTGCTAAATTAAATGGTCGTAAGCGTAAAGCCAATCAGTCTGAAGTTTCACTGTACAAACAACCGGAGCGATGGCATAGTGGTTAGAGCGTTCGCTTCGCAGTCGGTAGACCTGGGGTTCATTTCCACAAGTTAAGTCATACTAAAAGACTTTAAAAAATTGTATTCACAGCTTCTCTGCTTGGCGCCCAGCACAAAACGGATGGTGTGGAGAACAATCCGGCAAGCTTGCTTGTTGTGTCCTTGGGCAAGGCACTTAATGGGATGCCTCTATCTTTACGTGGTGGACAGGTGTTGGGGCTAAACAGTCTACCCATCGTGTTTGTCCAGTCTGATGAAAGACATGCAAACAAAGCATGAGCTCATACGCATGAATGAATGGATGAACCGCATAAACAAAGAGTCGTAGCAAGTTTCAAATCTAAACCCAGCAACAGAAAACCTCAAGAAATAGCGTTAGCAAAAAAATTGCCAGAAGATTCCAAACGTTTCTCAGTCCGAAAGATAATTTTGTCTTCTGTGCTCAGAGGCATACGTAGACTCCCCGGAAGAGAACTAGATTAAATGCTCAAAATGGTGCCACGAGAGCGCTCTGACTATTCCGCCGTTCAACTCTTTATTTGTGACTTTTGTTAGAATTATCTTAGTTTCATAGTCTTTGTATTTTGTTGTTTGTTACTTTCACATTTTTTTTGTGCATTTGGCTGTTTGTAGTTGTTAAATCAGTTTACTTGTGTTCTCAATAAAGAGTAAAGCGAAAATATTCTTTTTGTTCAGTTTTCTTGTAGTGGGACAAAACGGACATCCCCGGCCCGTTTTGCCCCAGCTACGGAAAAAACAGTACAAAACTTTTAAAAACATTTTTTTGTATTATTAAATGCAGGTGCAACCATATGTGCCAGTTTCATGTGTATACGTTCGTTCACGTTGTACCTTTCAAAAAAGTCAGCAATAATTAAGTTGCCGTCCTCAACAACGGAAAAAACTGAATTTTTTCTTAAGAGGCCCGTTTTGCCCCGCCTTACCCCAATTATTCGTAGACTCTTTACCCACTAAAGTAGACTACGTCAACCCGTGAGGCACTCGGATTTCATCACAGCAAAATTTCTGATTAATAATTATAATAACATGAATCAAGTCAGCCCCCCCTAACGAAAATACTTGTAGCACACCTTACTACATATGCAGTTAGGATTGTCAGGGATCTGCGAAACTGTTAAATAACCGATAAAGTAATAACCGATTTAGTTCCAGGTTTAGCAAAATTTATTTTTATGGGTTCTGTTCGGATTTAGGTTTAATACTTTATAAAAAAAACTGTGGTTCAGGTTCCGTTCGTATATACCAGTGGCCAATTTTGGTGGCTTAAGTTTAGGAAAAATAAACAGAAAACACCAGTTCGTCGGTTTGACAATCTAGTAAAAATGTAGGACAAAAAGGCACAAACTTCTTTCGCGCCAAAAGTGTAATGTCATATTCAACCTTCCAACACAAAGTCTATGGTCAGTATCAATGTTGCCAGATTGAGCTACTTTTTACCAATTGGGCTACTTTTGACCTTGATTGGCGACTTGCGGGTTTTTGGGTTACTTGCGAGCACAACTTGGCGATCTTGTTCAAGATTGGCTACTTGGGAAAACAACTTTTTGAACAAAATTGCCTTGAAATTTTTGCAACACTGCGGTTTCTCTGTCGACATCACGATCGGAACCTACCGGATTATTTCATACTGCTGTCAGATGATGACATTTTTACCGTCACACGTCACCAATCATCATCGGTAACAGTCAAAATGTAGCGTGTGCAAAATGGGAAGGTTTCTTGCTAGTTGAGCTACCGGAGCTAGCTAACCTAGTTTCAGTGGTTTGAGATAAAGGTATTGCTTCACATGCTATGAAATTTGCAAGGCTGTTGGCACCAGTCTTTATGAGTTAAGCTAGTCTGACAGAAGCCCATTGACTCAAAATCGTTACTTGTTGCCCTTGTTTCCGTAAAAGGAAAAGCGGCATCCAAGCATATGTTTCATGTGTTTTAAAAAGTTTTGTCTGACGTGAATAAATTTTCTTCAAGTCAAAATTATTACAATTAAGCTATGTAACTGATTTTGTAGCTACAAAGGCTGTGCCAAATAAATTTGGGCTACTATAAAATTGTTCTGGCAACACTGGTCAGTATTTGCATGGTGGACTTACTTTTATGGTTGGGTAAGTGTATGACTAGTAGGTCCTAGGTGTATAACTCAAAACAACAACTGGCGATTGAGTTTATATGCCTTGAAACACAAAGGAGCTGTCGTTGCTCCACGCCACAATTGAGCAAGGTGTAGCATCTGATAGCCTCTGTAGCAACCTCAACTACAAAGTCGCCAACAACGCTTGGCTTTATATAGGGATCGACATCTTCGTTCAGTATCTATCATAATATAATTGATTAGTCGCCACACGGAGTGCACTCATTTTAACTGGGACTACAACAGGATGCCTGCCACTGCGCAACAATGGGGCTGTTGTTGTTGTTGTTGTTGTGATTACCCCTCCTCTTCCTCGGAATGGAAATGTACGGCACGAACGGCAATTAGGTTCATGCCGTCAACCAAATTGAAACTAGACTAGGGGAAAGATGGCAGTCCATTTCGAACCAGTCATGAATGACTGGTAGCCCCACCACCAACAAGGCGGACTGTCACTGGTGGGAACCCAAAAGTCGCCTTTTACGACATGCTGGGTTAGCAACTTCACAATTGTAACCCGGTGAAGTACGGGTACGCCACCTATCTGCCACATAAAGGTGGAGGCGTCCCGTTAAGTGCCTTGCCTTTGCCCAATAGTGTGCCTTGTTTTCCACACTATCCCTTTTTTATGCTGAGCTCCAAGCAGGGAAGCTGTGAATACCATTTTGTAAAATCATGTTGTATGATTCAACTTAGGGAATGAACCCCACGTCTACCGGCTACAAAGCGGACGCTCTAACCACTACACCATCGCGCCGGTATAGTAATGGGATCTGTAAAATATTTTTCACGTTATTTTATTTGTAAGCCTTTTTATTTTAATGGCACGACACGGGAATTGAATCCATGACATAAAATCTAGCATTATTTTGTAAAACGTAAAGTTTGAGTATTTTGTGTTCAGTTGAGTGTAATTTACCCGAAAGCCACAAATTTAGCAACCAGTTTTGAAGATCGTATATAAGCTTGCCCGTTCAATTTAATGACCTGTTTTATTGGAAACGTGCGTTTTTGACAGTGCGAGTTGCCTGTCATACTGTTATTTGGAATTTATCCTGTTTGTCAAGTTGTTACTCCAAGTGGAGATTAAGTCCCGCTACGAAGTTTAATTGTATCACCGTCTGATCATTGTTCGGTAAGTCCTATACGTTTGAGTATTGTTAATTCATACTGTATGAAATATTATTGAAATTCCGAGTTTGAAACCAATAGTGTAATGGTTCTGTTTACCCCGTTCTATAAATGTAAACAACTTACTCAGTTAGCGCTGTTACCGTGTTGTGCATTTGGTGTTTATGTTTTGTTATTGCAGAAAACCGTTTCTCTCGCCAACATCCTTTATTTGTTCCTTTCAACAACTCATTTGTTCTCAATATATTTTGGTTAACTATTATTGGACTTTTTGTTTACCGGAGCGAGACGAGACGCGTTCATTCGAACCTCCCGTAAAAGCACGATTTTTGGGCGTACTTTTACATCGTTTTCGAACAGACGGTTACACAACTTCGTTCTGGTGAGTCCGTATTTTTTCCAATTTTAATAGCCTAATGGAGAAGATCACTGTACATAGTGAAGTTTACCATGTTTACCAAAAGCTGCGAAATCTCTATATTAGAGCAGAAAGTTTTATGTTGAAGCCAGATGGTTTGAACCCACTACGTTCATTACTCCCTGATATAGAAAAATGTTACAAGAAGTTTCTAAACGTTTCTGAGACTATTGGTGACAATGAGGTTATTCCTGTAGTCGAAATTACAAAACAAGACGTGGTAATTGAAAAGCAAAAGTTCGACAGTCAGTCTAAATCTTGGATAGCTGACCTTCTTAAAACTGTCCCTGTCAGTTCCACTAAATCAGTTGCCTCCTCCATGAAAAGCTCTGCATCAAGTAGCTCTTCTCGTAGTCAAAAAATTATGAGTCAAGTGAAGTTAAAGGTTGCATCAGCAGCCATGAGTCAAGAGACTGTCAAAGTGCATGAAACCCGACTTCGAGCTCGTCAGCGAGCTGAGCAATTAAAACGCGAACAGCAAGAGAAAGTGGAGTTGGCAGTACGAAAGGCTCGTGAAGAAGCAGAGTTAGAAACCAAAAAAGCTGAACAAGAATTGCTTGAAACTGAAGAAGCAGCAGAAAAAGAGCTACGTCAAAAGCAACTTGAGTATGAATTGGCCAAGATCGAAGCAGATGCTTGGAGCGAAGTTGAATTTCAGCATGAAAAAAAGTATGATTTCGCAGATCCAGTGAAATTCCGCAGTGATAAGCAGAGAGCGGATAATCTAGTTCATTTTAAAGAAGGTTGTCCTGAATTGACTAGCAAAGAATATTTTGATCAGCTCAATAGCACCGTCATGCCCCCACTAATGAGTGAAGAAAAGCAACCTGTTTATAGTAGACCTTCTATTAGAAGACCTCTTCAACAGCAATTCACAAACAATGTCAAATTAACGAGTCAGGAAACTGGACCAAAGCCTGTTTTCAGTAGTCACCTAGATGGATCTATGCACGAACCCCGTAAACGTAAAATTGCAATAGATGCGCATCGCTTAACAATCCCTAGCACCCAACATATGATTAAAACATCTCGCTTGAGAGGACGGGATCGGCCAGTTCCACATGTCCAAATCCAAAAGTTTGATGGCATGGCTATGCATTATTGGGTGTTTGCACGTCAATTTGAAGCGCATGTTTTGGGTAAAGTTGATGAATGTGAGCTTTTCCCACTTCTTTATCAAAATTGCGAAACTAATGTGCAGCAAAAACTGAATCACTTGTTTAATCAACCACCCGCTACTGGCTTTCAACTAGCATGGGATCTTCTCTATGACGAATATGGGCACCCTCATGAAATCGCACGATGTTGTGAAGAAAGTTTGACCTCTATTTCGAAAATTCTCGATGACGATAGAGAGAAACTTAAAAGTCTATCAAATCTTCTTGAAAAGTGCTGTGTTTCTTTGGAAAACATTGGACAAGTGTCAAGTTTAGATTCTATGCACGTGATCATGGGTGTGGTGAACAAGCTGCCGATAAGTTTGAAACGAGCATGGGTGGAATACTCTGTTCTTATTGAATCAAAAACGGGAAGTCGAGCACGATTTATTGACTTATCGGAATTCATTTCTCAAAAAAGCCGAATCGCTAATTCAATTTTTGGACGAGAAACCTTCCCGTCTCGAACCGAATCCCTACGCAAAACTACTTGTTTATCTACTATTTCACACTCACGGAAAATTGACTACCGCAAAACTGCAACTCAGGTTTCATGCTACTATTGCTCAAAACCTCACAAAATTTCATCGTGTTCTCAATTTTGTGAGCTCAGTTATGACGAGCGCTATAAATTTGTCAGAGATAAAGGACTGTGTTTTAAGTGTATGACAGAAAGTCATAGCGTCAAGGATTGCAAATCCAGAGGAAAGTGCTCAGTATCTGGATGCACTGGCAATTTCCATCATACATTGTTGCACAAGCCGCCATCAGTAGTATCAAGAAAGTCTGTATCCGATTCCACCCAATCCGTACAGCTGTCAAGCTCAATCAGCAGTTCAAGTGTACCAGTATATCTGAATGTAGTACCAGTCATAGTGAAGTACCTTGGTCGAGAAGTTGCAGTATACGCTTTTCTAGATCAAGGATCTAGTACGTGTTTTTGTGATCAGTCTTTAGTGGAAGAACTGCAAGCCACTGGCCAAAAACGAAAGCTAACACTAGCCACATTGTCTTCCACTAAATCTTTAGATACTGTTTCCATTAGCTTTGAAGTTGAAAGTCTTGATGGAGTAGAGAGAATAAAGTTATCGGATATTGTTGTCGTGAATTCTATACCTGTCAGTCCAAATAAAGCTCCTACCTCTCAGACCCTAAAAAGGCATTCCTATTTGCGAAATATTGAATTTCCTTGCATAGAAAAACGTCAAGTTCAACTCTTGATAGGAGCCAATGTTCCAAAGGTGTTTCGCGTGCAATCCATTAGATCTGCTCCAGATCCCTCATTGCCCGATGCGGTGAGATCGCCTTTAGGATGGTCACTTCTCGGACCTTGCTTGGATGATTATCCAGTTGCCTCACAAGAAAGCGTAAACTTTATTTCAGCAAAAGTTGACGATTGCTTTGCTGATAAAATCGATGCCCTCTTTTTGAAATCGACCAACAAAATTGATGGTAATTTTGTTAACACATTGGACGATTCGGACGACCAATTTTTCGACAAAGAGGTTTCTATTGAAGACCGACGAGTCTACAGTCTGTTTAAATCCTCGGTAAAGTTTGTCGATGGGCATTTTGAGCTTCCTCTACCTTGGCGACATGACGATCAAATTTTGCCCAACAATAAAGAAATGGCTTTAAAAAGATTAAAACCTCTTGAGAAGAGATTTATACGTGATAAGAATTTCAAAGCTCAATATTCGGAGCAGATTCAGGGCATGATCGACAAAAACTATGCGGAAGTAGTCGATGAAACACAAAAGAATTTTTCCAATCGAACATGGTTCATACCTCATCACGCAGTTGTTAATCCGAAAAAGTCGAAGCTTAGAGTAGTGTTTGACTGCAGTGCTGAATATAAAGGTTTGTCATTGAATAACTGTTTAATGCAAGGCCCGGATTTAGTAAACAGTTTAGTAGCAGTGCTTACTCGCTTCCGTAAGGATAAAATAGCAATTGTTTCGGACGTGGAAGCCATGTTTTACCAGGTATCAGTACGACCAGATCATCGGAACGGTCTGCAATTTTTTTGGTGGCCGAATAGTGATATAAACAAAAAGCCCATTCCACATCGTATGAGAGTACATCTTTTTGGAGCGACATCATCGCCCTCGTGTGCGTCATTTGCTTTACGCCAAGCAGCTAAAGAATTTGGACCGGAGTTTGAACCGTACATTGCCTCTGCAATTGAAGAAAGTTTTTATCTTGATGACTTTCTTATTAGTGTCCCCAATATTGAAATTGGAATAGAGATCATAAAAGGTGTTAAAACCTTGTTGTACAGAGCTGAATTTCGTCTCACCAAGTGGTTCTCCAATCGTCAAGAAATAATGGACGCTATACCTGAAGCGGAACGATCACAATCTTTCATGATCAACGCTATACAAGGCAACACTAAAGAACGAGTTCTCGGCGTTAACTGAGATATCGCTGAAGATTCTTTCTGCTTTGACGTCGAATTACCGTGGAAGCGCCGCAACAAAAGAGGAATTTTGGCAACTATGAATTCTTTATTTGATCCACTTGGATTCTTAACTCCAGTGATTGTTGAAGCTAAACTCATTTATCGCAGGTTGTGCGAACTTGAGCTAGAGTGGGATGAACTGTTGCCCCAAACGGAACTGGATCGATGGGAAAGATGGATCGAAAGTCTAAATTTGTTAAAAGAAGTTTCTATTCCTAGATGTTGGTTTAAAATCAGATATAGCAGCTTAAAACTGTCAGTTACACTTTTTTGTAGATGCTTCCAAGGAAGCATATGGTGCAGTTTGTTATTTACGAACTATTAATTCCAATGGCAACGTTAACTGCTGCCTATTGATGAGCAAGTCCTTTTTGAGTCCTAAAGATGAGACTTCGATTCCCCGCCTTGAATTATTGGCCGCAGCTGTCGCTGTTAAATTGAATGTTACGCTAACCAATGAATTAAACTTGCACTTAAGACCTTCGATTTTTTGGACAGATTCGGCTATTGTCCTCCACAGTATTGCAAATGACCGGAAACGATTTCCTTTGTTTGTGTTCCGTAGACTTTCTTTTATTGCCAAACACACTTGCACTGCAAACTGGAACCATGTACCTACCAAACTTAATCCAGCAGATATATTAAGTCGTGGGTGCAGAGCTGACCAATTTGTGAGGAATAGACAATGGGTTAATGGCCTCAAATTTTTAAAGGATCCGCCGAGTTTATGGCCTGATCGCTTTAAAAGAAAAATTTTGGATCCTGACGATATCAATCTTTTCAAAAAACGCACTTCATCAGCGGTTACATTTGCAGTAAACGAGATGATTGACCCAATTTCCCGACTTATTTCTTATTTTTCGTCGCTGTATAAGCTAAAACGAGCCACTGCATGGTTACTTAAATTTAAAGCTTATTTAATGCAATCAATCGATAATAAAAAAGAGAAGCAAAAACTTCTTTCACTTGCCGATTTAAAAACTGCTGAAAACGAACTTATCAAACACGAGCAGCGTCAATATTTTGGTGAAATCTTATCGAGAATTAAGCAAGAAAAGCTTATTTCGTCCAAAAGGTGTATTGTTGGAAAATTGAACCCTATTCTTGTTGATGACCTGCTTAGAGTTGGCGGACGATTGGGCAAAGCTCCTATTTCTTTCGATGCAAGACATCCGATAATTTTACCCCACGTCTCCCACTTAACAGAATTAATAGTTTTTAATTGTCATGTCATTTCAGGTCATTCCGGCATAAATTGGACAATGAATTTCTTGATGCAACGCTATTGGATTGTGAAAGGCACTAGTGTCGTTCGACGTGTTATCAACAGTTGCACTCAATGCCGACGTCGATTTGCCAAGCCAAATCTACAGCTCATGGCAGAGTTGCCATTCTCACGACTACAAATTGATACCCATCCCTTTGCTTATTGTGGTGTAGATTACTTTGGTCCATTAATTGTGCGACACAAGCGATCGGAGATAAAGCGATATGGGTGTTTATTTACATGCCTCACCACTCGTGCGGTCCACATTGAAGTTGCAGCAGACTTGTCGACTGACGCTTTCATCAATGCTCTACGTCGCTTCATGTCCAGAAGAGGACCGGTTTTTCACTTCTATTCTGATAATGGAACTAACATCGTTGGTGGCGAACGTATTCTACGCGAATCGTTGAAAGAATGGAACCAGCAGCAAATCGAACATTATTTACTGCAACGTGAAGTACAGTGGACATTTAATCCACCCAATGCTAGCCACATGGGAGGCAGTTGGGAAAGAATGATTAAAACCATTCGTCGTATTCTCATTTCGCTTTCAGGAGAACGTGAGTTAAACGACGACCAGTTACAAACGTTTTTGCTTGAAGCAGAATCAATAATCAACTCGAGACCTCTCACACCAATTACTATGGACATAGATTCACAAGAGCCATTAACACCAAACCACTTACTCAAGTTGTATCCCGCGCCCGCTTTACCACCTACTGTTACCAGCAAAGATGACTGCTATGCAAGAAGACGTTGGCGGCATATTCAATTTTGGCTGATAAATTTTGGACTAGATGGTCCAGGGAATATTTGAAAACAATTGTTTCAAGACAAAAATGGCACCATTTGAAAAGCAATTTGAAACTGAATGATGTTGTTTTGATAGTTGATGATGCGTCACCACGCTCACATTGGCACCTAGGAAAAATCACCAAAACTTTTCCTGATGAACACGGTGTAGTACGACAAGTGTTGGTTAAAACCCGCGGTCATGAAGTTAGACGTCCCATACATAAACTGTGTTTAGTATTACCAGCAGATCTCCCGGTCCCTTCTCGGGAAATTAGTGATGACCCAGCTACGAACTTGGGAAAATAAAGATGTGATACAACAAAAATATTAACATTTTTTTTATAGACAATACAACAAATTGTTGTGCATGCAATTCGTACTACGTGTTTACGTGGTAAAACGTGAAATATATTTATTTTTGGTGATCTTGACTTTAATTTTTTTTTTGTTTTTTGTTGTGGCGGGAGTGTAAAATATTTTTCACGTTATTTTATTTGTAAGCCTTTTTATTTTAATGGCACGACACGGGAATTGAATCCATGACATAAAATCTAGCATTATTTTGTAAAACGTAAAGTTTGAGTATTTTGTGTTCAGTTGAGTGTAATTTACCCGAAAGCCACAAATTTAGCAACCAGTTTTGAAGATCGTATATAAGCTTGCCCGTTCAATTTAATGACCTGTTTTATTGGAAACGTGCGTTTTTGACAGTGCGAGTTGCCTGTCATACTGTTATTTGGAATTTATCCTGTTTGTCAAGTTGTTACTCCAAGTGGAGATTAAGTCCCACTACGAAGTTTAATTGTATCACCGTCTGATCATTGTTCGGTAAGTCCTATACGTTTGAGTATCGTTAGTTCATACTGTATGAAATATTATTGAAATTCCGAGTTTGAAACCAATAGTGTAATGGTTCTGTTTACCCCGTTCTATAAATGTAAACAACTTACTCAGTTAGCGCTGTTACCGTGTTGTGCATTTGGTGTTTATGTTTTGTTATTGCAGAAAACCGTTTCTCTCGCCAACATCCTTTATTTGTTCCTTTCAACAACTCATTTGTTCTCAATATATTTTGGTTAACTATTATTGGACTTTTTGTTTACCGGAGCGAGACGAGACGCGTTCATTCGAACCTCCCGTAAAAGCACGATTTTTGGGCGTACTTTTACAGGATCGCAACATGCCTTCCCCGCCAACATTGTTGCGCAACGGTAGGCATCCGACTGAGGTCCCACTCAAAATGAGTGCACTCTGTGTGGCGACTAGTCACTTCTATCACGATAGCTTCTGAATGTAGATGTCGATCCGAATATAAAGCCAAGTGTTGTTGGCGATTTTCTACTCGTGGTTTGTAGTTGAGGTTGCTACACAATCCTTCTCCTCAAGCACGCGCAGCTAGCGGAGACGTTCGTAAGGAACAAGAACGTTACTGAATTTTTTATGGAGTCATTATATAAGAAATAATTAAAGCAAACTTGAAACATTTATGTTGTGTTGTTTGCATTTTATACAATACCGGTGAAAGCGAAAGTCAACCGGACTTTGGTCACTTTCTAATCCTATTCAAATAAGATCTCTGTGCCTGCCCTCAAATCTGGCTTCAAATTAGCATGCAGAAATCCAGTGTAATATGAAACTACAAACTAACATAAAGCAAGGCCTAAACAGCGGCTAAATACAGCCCGCTAGCCCGATCCGAGCTAGCAGGTCGACTTCCTTATTCAAATAGAACACAAATCAACTAAAAAAACAATGACGGCTAACATTAATTCCTGCCTGGCCCGGGTAATAGATTGTGTTGCAGCCACTGCAACTTCGATGCATACATGCGCAGCTATCGCAGCAATGAGATCTAGCTACTAAGTGTCGTATGAGCACGAAGATGTTACAAACCACAAACCGAAAGTTACCAACAGCAATCTTAATATATAAACCAAAAGAAATCTACGAATAGCAGTTATCATGATAGAAGTGACTAGTCGCCGTATGGATTGCACTCTTTTGACACCGGACCACAGCCAGGTGCCTGCCGTTGCACTACAATTGTATCTATCGTAATCGACTTAGAGAGAGCTAATTACTGACAAAATCTAAATCACAACGCGAAAGAATGCTAACGCTACATGCTATTACATCAAAAACTACTGTTACTATCTATGCTACTAAAAAAAACAAGAGGTCTAAATCTAAATAAAACCAGAAATCGTGCTTCATCATTAAATCTAATCTAAATAAACGAAGTGAAGGCAAAGGATATGACGTAATAGCATCTAGGTCACAAAAGAGAAAATCGAGAGAAAGGATACCACGCCGAGCGCCGCGGGAAAGGCAAGAGAAGAGAATGCGGCTATCGCTTACAACCGGTTTTTAGGTCAGAGATTACTCAAATTGCCGGAGTTGTTTCAAAAGCGGGAACTTGGAAACCCTACTCCAAAGTATACTGGCACAATAATGCTGAAACTATTCAAGCATAGAAACTGACAACTTCATAATCAGATGAGGGCAAACCTTATATGCCTTACTTACGGTTGCATTTACTGTATAGCTAAGGTGACCATACGTCCTCTTTTTGGAGACATGTCCTCCTTTTTGGTAAAAAGTAATTGGTCCTTCGAGGATGTTTAGAAATGCCTTTTTTGTCCTTTTTAATAAAAACTAATTTGGTCCTCATTCCCTTTTTACGTTTACCCTGCGATTAAAAAATTATGTCATTGCATATTAGTTCAAGTGACAATAATTTTAACTGGTAACAGGGTAAGGAATGATAAAAGGGGTGTGCTAACGGACTACCCCAGACTGACTTTTGCTTTAGGTTTGAAAGAGTTAGATTACATGAAAAACGGTACAAATACTGGTAAGTTTCCAAACTGCATTTCTTGTAATTTACACAGCAGAGGTACGGAGATAAATTTTGCTTTGTTTTTCTGGCCAATTGACCTAATTTTAAAAAAACCAACCATTTCGGTACATATTTATTTTAGTTTAGTAAATTAAACAATATTTTCTGTTGAACTGTATAATTATCATTGCTGTGATTTTTGAAAAAAACAACAAAAAGCTAAACAATAAATGCGGTATGCCTAAAAGAAAATCAAAGTTTACTGAAGAACTTCAAAAGAATTATCCATTTTTTAGAAAAGGACGAGATGAGTTCGAAGCAGAATGCATTACTTGTGGCTACAGAACATTTGTTTCTGTAGCAAATATAGGAAAACTTAGCCTAGACATGCATGTAGACAGTTCAAAGCATAAAAAAGCTGTCTGATTTACATTTTTTTGTTCATTGGCATAATAAATTTAAAAAATAAACTGCTGTATTTGTACTAATTATCAAAAGCGGTCAGTGTCCAACAAATGTCCAGAAAAATTTTCCCAGCCTTGCAGAACAACTTGTAGGGCTGATAATAATTATTAGGCAGTGGCTATTTTGCCGTCGACGGCAATTTACCCTCAGAGACTATTTTGCCGTGAATTATTTGTGATTGGTCAATCTTAATGACATACTAAACATGTGACTTTTGGTTGTTTCTGATTGGTCAATTTTAAAAACCAATTAAAAAGTTTTTGCACCCCCAGGTCTCTATCCCCCACCCTGTACACTCCCTTCCAGTGTACATACCGGGCCTGCCCCTTCAGTGTACACTGCCTTTCTTTTAAGGCCCTGGCCAGCTGAGATTCAAACCCGCAACCATGGTATCTCAAGACCAGCACTCCATCCACTACACCACAATGTTGCTGGTGTTATTATAGCAAATTTGGCTATATAAACACACGTGAATGATCACAGCAAAGTAGATTCCAAAGGCAAATTGCTGTCGACGGCGAAACAGCCACTGCCTAATTATTATCAAAAAATGTCCTCCTGTTTGGTAATGAAAATATGGTAACCGTGTGTATAGTACTTGTGGCAAATGCGGTGGACCTCACAATTTGCTAACTTTTTTAAATTTTATCATGTCAAATTGCCTAAACAGCTTTAAGTTATTTGCTTTTACTGTATGGAGTATTGTCAAGTCAATTTATTCCTTCAGAATTAATTACGGTATACCTTCAACATGAGCAATGCTGCACATGAATAAATGGTCAAATGCCAGTATGTGAAAATTGCATCTTAAGCTTTTTGATTTAAGATGGCACGAGAAAGAGTGTGTGATCTAGTCAAAATGGCATAATTGTTGTTTCAAATGCATTTTGCAGGTCATTTTGTTGTTTCAAAAACACTTGTAGCTATTATAATAAGTATTGAAACTACTAGAGGAGTGAAACTGCTAGAACATACCACGAAAATTGTTGAAAGGGTACTAGAGAGGTGAATACAAACACTAGTCAATTTGAATAAAATGCAGTTTGGATTTATGCCAGGAAAAAAACAGTAGATGTGATATTCACTGTGAGAAGAATGCAGGAGGAATATCGAAAAAAGGACAAGAAGTTGCATATGTGTTTTGTTGTCATGGAAAAAGCTTTTGATAGAGTGCTAAGAAAAGTGATGGAGTGGGCCATGAGAAAGAAGGGTATATCAGAATTATTGGTTTGGGCAGTTATGAGCTTGTGTGATGGTGCAAAGACAAAAGTGAGAGTGGGATCTGCATATTTAGAAAAATTAGAAGTAAAAATTCATGTATATCAAGGATCTGTGGTGTCGCCACTATTGTTTGCAATAGTTGTGGACGTTATTACAGAAAATGCAAGAAGGGGTGTGGTTAATGAATTACTGTATGCAGATGACCTTGTTCTTATTAGCAAAACCATGGAAGATTTTGCAATTGGAAGGATGCACTGGAAAGTAAAGGTTTAAAGGTCAACACCAGAAAAAAAGGTGATGGTAAGCAGGTCGGAAGGAGAACTATTCAAGAGCAAGATTGATTCATGTGGAGGTTGTGGTAGGAGAGTCATGGCCAATTCAGTGTTGTGCACAAAATGTGGAAACTGGGTTCATGGCAAATGTGCTAAAATAAAGAGAGTTACTGCAAGGTTGGCAAAGCATTTTATTTGCTCAAAATGTGAAGGAATAATGGAAGGAATGGTGGAATTTATCGGAGAAGTTGTATGATCAAGTGGAAACAGTGAATGGATTTTGTTATTTGGGAGACAGACTAAATGCTAGTGGTGGTTGTGAAACAGCAGTTTTAGCAAGAGTAAGAATCTGTTGGGTAAGATTTGGGCAATGTGGAGAGTTATTGCATGGAAATAGGTTTCCTTTGAAGATAAAAGATAAAGTTTATTGTTGTTGTGTAAGATCAGCAATACTGTATGGAAGCGAGGCATGGTGTTTAAAAGAAAATGAAAAAGCAATTTTAAGGAGAACAGAAAAAGCTATGGTGAGAGCCATGTGTAGTTAGAAAGTTGTTGACAGAAAGATGATGGAAGAACAGATAGACATGTTGGGGTTGAAAGAAACTATAGACCGGTTAGCAACAGCAAATGAAGTTAGATGGTATGGAGATGTGCTATGGAGGGATGACAATAGTGTTTTGAGGGTTGCTCTGGATCTTGAAATGAGTTGCAAGAGAAAGTAGGGATGACCAAAGAAGACCTGGAAGAAGCCAGTAGAGGTACAGACAGAGAAGATTGATTTGAAGAAGGAGGATGCCCTGAATCGAGGCAAGTGAAGAGACAGAGTGAGAGCAATTGCAGAAGGAATGGGGTAAATCCGGCCATCTCTGCTAAGGGGACAACACCAGATACAAACTGAACTACTACTACCTAGTAGTTATTTTGTCATTAATGGCATTTTACCCTTGGAATCAACTTTGTGGCTGAAAGTTTTGTGATTGGTCAATTTCTATAGTGCATTAAACACTTTAATAGGGTTGATATGCTATGTTGTGGTGCATATTCTCAAAATGTTGTGTTTTTCTGTTGGGGGCTCATAATTTAGCATGATCTATATACAATTGCTTGGTATAAGCCACAGGTACTCAAGGATCAAGATTCATTTTGTTGTTGGGGGTTTATACTTCAGTTGGGTCCATATACAATAACATGCATTTCTCTGATGGGACTTATGCTTAAAAAGTGTTATGCCCCAAGCTCGTTTTGCATTACATTACTCTGGCATTTGTGGTGGCGCTAGTTTGATTGGAATGTTAGATTACCTTTATACCATAACCAAAAAGGTGCCCATTTACTCCAATTTTAAGGTGATTATGATGTCTTTGCAACGTTATTGGTCTCTTTACACCGAGAAGGTAATTCAATCCTTTGAATTTTGATGTGTTTGCAAACAGTGCTTTTAAATTTAACACCTTGTATCTGAAAAGGTACAAATCTTTCTCATGTCTTGATGTGGTTGTGACGTCATAGGCCTCATATCACACCCACTTGGAGACTTTATCATCATTCTGAGTGATTCGCACTTGCGACCAGTACTTCACGTTTTAAAACCTCAATAAATAAGTAGGCATTTCACACACATTTTGATGGCATTATGACGTCACTGTGACGTCATGGTACCCACCTGGGGCTGATGATTAACTGTTGCAAGTCACCTGATGGTGTGAAGAGTACTTCTGAAGCAAAAACATGTTTATAACAGTTCTATTTTTAAAAAAAGAAGTGATAGTAAAGAAACAAAAGTATCTCATTTGTCACATACAATACGTCATGCAACGCTTGTCACGTGATCGCTTCCTATAGAGGATGGCAGCCAATTCTTTACTAGACTCGGGTTTTTTTTACTCCTGCAATAAACAGATGACCAAAAATACCAATAGTTCAATTTTAGTTATCATTTTTGCCTCTCTTTCTCTTCTGTAGTTTGATTAAATACCTGCTATTTGAATATTGGTATTTCAAACAATCTCCTCCATTATTTCATCTGAAATCATTAAAGCAAAAGTTTGAACTTCGTTTTTAATAAATCTGGCTTCATAAATTGGTCCACAAATACACTTTACAATATTTGGCCTGCAAGTTTTTTCAAATTTGCTAACAAGGATTTTTACACCATTTAGTTGTGTTGTCTTCCAATAAAATATTCATCATTATTATAAGGATCTTCAGAGCTTTCAGAGTCAACATCCAAGTCAGAATGCTCATATTCTTCACCAATTTCGATTTCTGAATCTGTGTCATGATCAATTTGTTGACAATATTTTTGTTGTCTTCTATTTCTACTTCATCAAATGAATTTTCTTCCAGCCATGCAGCCCTAGCTTCATTAGTAGCAAGATTTGTTTTATATAACTTACTGTACAAAAAATAGGTACTTGTACAAAGAAAGCCCTAGTTGAACCTAGATGAAACGTCCCAACCAATTTATTTATTTAGTACGTAACTGATTCGCCCATTATCTTGGTTTTTGCTGTAAATTACCGTAACTCTTTAATATACAGTCAACTTCGGATATAAGAGATTCAGATATAAGGGATTTTCGCTTATAAGGGACTATGCAAAAGGTCCCAAATGATTTTCAATATAAACTAATAAGTCGGTTATAAGAGAATTCGGTTATAAGAGACTGATTAAGAATGATCTAAAGTAGAATTCTCATAGCCAAGTTATTTATTACAATCGTTTTATATTAGAATTCCTTTGTTGCATGGCAATCGTGGTAGTTGTAGTTATCTAAGCGGTACAACAATTTAACTTAGCCTAATAGGTGACGTTTTAATTACAACTCATGATGCTTTTAGTATAAAGCAAAACGTTTTGAAATAACATGTGCACTAATTTAGTAGCTATCATATTTCTACTCAGTTAAGCAAAAAGTGTTTTGTTTATTGCTTTGCATAGTTACTCATGTGGTGTAATTAAAACACCAAACATAACCTAAACTATTTCATTTCTTCATAACATGATCTACACACAAGCTAGATGGAAACCACTGTGGCATTGTGCTTTCATTAAAGTGCAATAGGGATTGGTGAAAGAAGAGCACAATTGCCAAGCGCAATTAAAATATACTTAATTTAGCACAAAAAACACCAACCCTAGTTGTTAAGGGTTAATTAAGCAGCACACATTCACTGTCAACCTGATCACATAAAAATGATAATTTTGACACACCCAAACTTGCTTTTTGTTCAGTATTTGCTTAATCTGTAGTGTGTAAGAAACTTGAACTTGTGCAGACGAATCTGGTTAATTGCATAATCTGTTTTATTGTATAACAGTTGTAAATCCTAAACCTATTTGTTTGTTTATACTAATTTCGGATAAATGCATAATCTGCTTAATCACATGAAATAGTTTGGCAAGTTGACTATGCAATTAACCGGATACGACTGATCTAGGTCAGATCCTGGTTGATCAGGTTGCCTAAAGTTTTTAAGGTTTGGGCCACATTTCACTAATGTGAGGTCTTGACAGGTCTCAAAAGAGCTATTTTTTGAGGGTGAGTTAGGGTTAAGCTTAGTTTAAGTTAGTTGGGGTTACATATGAATTAGTACACGTTTGCCGTATCTAAGTTAGGATTAGCGTTACTGTATCTAAAGAGGCAAAATCATTATTTTGAACTCAAATTTTGTTGCTTGTAATTTTCGCAAGACTAGCCACAGGCTACAAAAACTTTTTTTGCTGGTCACACTTTGTGCACCCCAGTGTAGATTCGGCATTGCTTTATCCTAGATTATCAACCTTTGTGGAGTTATCAGATTGGTTGTGTATTATTTTGCATTTTGTCATGACTTCTTTTAGTTCTCAATGCTCTCCAATCGCTAACATTGAATTTGTATGTGAATGCATTGCCTGCTCATTCTGCCTTATGCTTATGTCGCTCATTACTGACAACATTTTATTAGAGGGTCAATAAAACCATACACCAACTGATGCCTTGGACTCTGTGTTACCTAAATTCAACCGTGCCCTTATTTGCTTGTCATGTTGAACTATCAAGCGATGCTGGCTATAGACATTATACAGTTTAAGTTGCAAAGGTGAATTTTTTATATTGAAAAAAAGATTTTAGGTGATGCAACAAAAACTTCCCCAATAGAAGCTTATAATTGGATGCCAGAGAAGCAAATTTCGAAAGTATATCAGTCTTTACCCATTTCAAACCTCACTAAAAACCAACCAATGGCATACAAAAATTTTTTTACTCCACGCTTACCGAAATACCCAAATCGTATGACACATAGCTCTTTGTTTTGTCTGACACGAGTTTGGGCAGCTCCGTTTCTGAGTGTTTACGAGCACAAGGAGCCGAACTGTCTCCTACCACAAGCTGGCTAGAAAGAACATGCTGTATTCACTGCTTGAAATGTCCTGAGCTAAGTGTGCTTTAGTGTTGCTTATGCTGTGATTGGTAGCTTATGTATCTGACTTCGTTTTCTATTTTTTATGTGTGCAATGTTGGTTTTGTTTTGACTTTATGAGGTGGCAGCTGACTCGATAGCCGCTTAGTCTTTTTGCTGTCTCAATATGTTTTTTAATTTATTGTTGTGTTCTATTAACATATCGTTTTTTGTGTGCAGCTCTTGATAAACGAATTTTCTAAATAGCATTGAAATATCTACCAACTGTTATTAGTGCTGGTGATGTCATGCCATCTGTAGTTTTGGTTTTTAGCGGAAAACGCAAATCTGGGAAAGATTATGTTACTGACAAGTTACATAAGTTAGTAGGAAGTGACAAATGTTCTGTAATTCGGTTGTCAGCTCCTTTAAAGCAGCAATATTCAAAAGAAAATGGATTGGATTATAACATGCTACTATCATCAAGTAGTTATAAAGAACGTTTTCGAGATGATATGATAAAATGGGGAGAAAAGAAACGGGATGCCAATCCTAATTATTTCTGTGATCTTGCATGTTTAGGAAATAAGAAATCTGTGTGGATTATTAGTGATGCAAGGAGACATTCCGACATTGTTTATTTTAGGGAAAGATATTCGAATGTGTACTTTATTCGTATTACAGCTAGTAATGAGATACGGGAAAAGAGGGGATGGCAGTTTGTAAAGGGAATAGATGACTGCGATTCAGAATGTGCTCTTGATCATGGAGTGGAGTGGGATTATGTGATCGTAAATAATGAGCAAAATGGAACTTTAAATGAATCTTTTAATAAATTGCTTACTTTGATTAATCGTTGCTCATAATTGTCGTGAAAGCCTGACGTTCTTTCTGACACTTGCTATTGTGTATTCAAAAGTAACCCGCGTCGATTTCTGAAGTGGGAATTAGCACTTGGTCACTTCATTTTGCAATTTTTATTTTTCAAAATCTGATCATTGCATTCTCTGATCATTTAAGTATATGGACTATATAAGAGAAACTCAAATCTTTTATTCCAAACAAAAGTAATAAAACAACTTAAACCTCATGACTAAAGTGTTGCTTGTAGTAATCATTTTGTGTAGGTGAATATAAGCTCTCATTTTTTCTGCAGGATAACCAACAAATTTATCAGTTGTAACTTGTAATAAAGGAGGGCTTGGGGGTAAAGACTAGCCTGCAATGTTAAATTTTGTGATTCGCGTGCACATAATATCACCCAAGTCGTTTTTCTGGACTCTACCTTTTTGCAATTGATTTCTAAGAAAAAAGATCCCCACCTTTGAAATTCAACCCTTTTAAGGTCGACCCCTAAAAAACGAGCTAAAGAGATTTTCAGTACTTTGTGCATATGAGTTCGATAACCACCATATTTAATTTAAATTTCATTTTAATATCTTTTTACTTTTGAGGTCAGTATAAAAACCAAACAGGCCAACTTTAACAATCTGCCACTTTCGCCCATGGATACATCCAGAAGAGGGAAGTTTGATGGATGGATCAAAATTTGCTCACCCCGGAAGTAAATAATCTACATAGCAATGATTTTTTCAGGGGTCTAGTGGTGTGGAAACGGGGTTTCCATACGGTTTCACATTCACCTGACTGGAAGATGTATATTTCTACTTTATGCGTTCTCACACTTCTTTTTTTAGCTCTGCATCCGTGATTTTAGTTGTGATTTGCTATAAGAATAGAGAATGGACATCCATAGCAATTTAAATAACCAAGGCATATCTCATTTATTGAAGGAGCACTTGCCAAGTTTGATGTAATCAGAGTTAATTGTGGTAGCATCAAAGGAAGCTGATGGCGAAGTGTATTTTGGTGTTCAATTTTTTATACTTCTGTTAATCTATCTGTCTTCGAACGATATCGTTTCAAAATTTGGACAGTGCGTGTTACCCTACCCCCATTTCGAGGGATTGGAGCATGGCGGAAGATCATGGTGCCCCAAAATTTGGGCAGCTCCCCAAGGCCTGGACCAGATACGGTATGGAGAGGAGCCCCTGAATAGCGTGCGGCTCAGAGTCAGTAACAGGACAGTGCATAGTGAGGTGGAAAGTTTCCTTGGTCGGATGAACCCAGGTGATGCATGAAGGATTTTCGATTTCGTCGATTCTAGAAAGTTAATTGACAACAGGATTTATCCATTTCAATAAAGATGAGAGTGGACACAACGAGAGAGCGTAAATTCCTTTGTGAATACTGAGGGGATCTGTTGGTCGAAAAATTTTGATGAGACAGTAAGCCTCCAGGTGAAGAGAAGAGTGGTTACGAGAGATGAGAGACTACATGGGATTGTAGATGGCTGTAGCAGCGCAGCTCATCGGCCTTGAGATTTTCCGGGAGAATGAGTAACCAATGACGCATTGTAGTCTGATGGAAATAAGAGAAAAGATAGTTTCTGTTAGATTTGCCAGAGTGTAAAAAAAGAAGAATGGAGAAGAGAACAGTGAAGCAGGGACAGAGCGAGATTCTGGGAGGGGGGATTTGCCAGAGTGTAAAAAAAAGAATGGAGAAGAGAACATAAAGCGGGGGCAGAGCGAGAGTCTGTGAGGAGGAGAAGGGAAGAGAAGTGGTAGTCTTGCTGGTGCTACCGAGAGCTTGCAGAATGGCACTTCGTGTGGCGACTAGTCACTTCTATCATCATAGTTATTGAACTTAGATGGCGTTCCATATATGAAGCCAAGTGTTGTTGGCGACTTTCTGTTTGTGGTTGAAGTTGCTGAGGTTGCTACAGTACTATCCACTAAACCACGAGTCGGAAACCTTTTTAACGCAGTGTGCCAGTTTACGAATAATATCAAAATAAAAGCAATTTCGCGCGCCAAACATTTCTATTTGTTTGATTTGCACAGTCAACTACCTGATTTGAATAGTAAACGGATAAGAGACAAATTTGTTTAATTAATTTTATTGGATAAAGTCGAATACAGTCTAAAGAATCGCTTTTTTATGATATCCTTGTCCTTGCTCAGCTCTGTGATTTTGGGAGTAAATTTGGACACATTAAGTTGAGCACATGCTTTCCAATTTTATTCCGTGTGTGAAAATTATTGTTCACACAATTAAGTGGATCCATATGCAGACAGCAAAGCTATTGCCATCTTTTTCAGACAGCTAAATTTCTCCGGCAGAAAGTCCCAAGATGTTAAAATGTTTTTGCTGGTTTTCAATCGTTTCCAGCCACTTCCGCCAATCAACAAATTTCCATGTCCAGAATGAAGATGCTTGAAATTGATCAGCTCCATCTGGAAGTCTGCAATATCCATCCATTCAAATGCATGCAAGTTCAAGTCTTCCATGTTGTCTCATTATAGCAGGTGCGCCATCTATTGTAACTAAGAATATCTTTCTATTAATCTCTCCTTCAAAATTCTTGGTGAGGTATCAAGTATATCTTTTCCTTTAGTAGTGCCATGCATAGGTTTCAAGCAACAAAGTTCTTCACGTAGAAGAAACCCTACCTCACCGTTACTGCAGTACCACGCTACAACTTCTAAACGTGGATTATCGTTTATATCTATGCTTTTATCAGGAGCTACGCTGAAAACATTCTCAGCTTTTACGCAACAGTTTGCTGCTCAGTTACATCAGTAGACATGATCGTGATGTGTCTCTCTACTGTCCGAGGAGAAACAGGCATATCCTTGATCCTCGGAATTGCGGTGCATTCGTTTGGCAAATCATCAAACAACACTTCAGCACAATTTAGAAAGGCCAACTTTACAAACACCTCATCAGTAAATGATTTTTCATGTTTAGCAATGCCCTCTGCGACTTTATAGCTACCTTTGATTGTTTGATTAGTGCTACAAATCATTTTCTTGAAAGTGTTGCTTTATTCATCGTAGCGGGACACTGCCTTTTTTAGAGATTCGATCTTCACTGCATCGTCTCTGATGGATTTCTTGTACTTCGTTTCAAAATGTCGTTTTGTGCTTAATATTCGGCAAACGACATTTTGACAACAAAGAGCACACACAGCTTGGTTGCCTCTAGAAACGAATCCGAAATCTGTGGTCCAGAATTCTTAGAAAGATCGTACATGTAATTAAGTTTTTTAGAAGAGGCAATTAAGCCTGATTTCATAGGTCTAAATCTGTAATTTTTTATGCTGAGAGGTTGTTTTTGAAAATCAATTAACAAACAGCAATAAGCAGGCAAACATTTTATTAAAAAGTATTCAAATGTTATCGGCAAAACATTCAGCCCTCATCAGAAGTATCCGTAACAAGCACAACTGTTTCGTAATGACAGCAAGTAAAATGAGCATTGCTACAAATAGATGTATTGCTATATCAAGAAACTTAAGGCGTATCTACACTTCAATTTTATTCGTTCTTGCGCCGTCGCACATCTTTGTTGATTCTAAATTGTTTGTGCTCATGGAAGCTTGCATGAACTGGCTTGCCTTGAGCCAATTTTTTTCGCTCTCACATCGAGCCAGTTGTGAGTGCAAACGGTGGGGCCAGAACAGACATCGACGACATAGAAATTGTCTCGTGAATTGCAGGCTTGCCTAATTTTAAGACTGTTAAACTCGTGCATTGTAGACAGTTTGAGCTTGCGAATGCACCGCGCACGCTTATAATGTAAATATAGCGTGCGCGTGAAATAACTTGGCGTGCCATCAAAAATCCTCTCGCATACCACAAGTGGCACGCGTGCCAGGGGTTGCCGACCCATGCATCGCGGAAGTGCAGCACCCATTCTTTAAAAACGGTGTTCTGTTTTTTCTCCTTTTGTTCTGCCTCTTTCTCCCACCTTCTTCTAATTCTACTTCTGATGAACGGCAACGTTCATCCAAATTCTGATCTTATCTTCCCCTGTTCAGTGTGCGCCGGCTATATGATCTGGAAAGGCAGGTTAGTACAATGCTGTACCTCCTCTAAATGGGTACGTTTAAGGTGCAACTCCTTTTCCTACGAGGAACCTAAATCCCTTTTTAGCTGCATTTCCTGGATCTGCTGCATCTCAGCTTCTCCTGGGGGTCCCCAGTTGACCAACACTGTGTGATCTTCTCTGGGGGCTCCTCAGCACGTATCCTCCACTGTCCAAAACAACCTACCCAACCACCTCTCCATTAACGCAGCTCCTCATCCTCGCTTACAAACCTTCAACCCTACTTCTGCCCCTTCACTTTCATCAGCATTTGTTTTTGCTTTGTACTGCTCCTGCTTCCTCTCCTGATTTGTCCAGGATTCTTTGATGGAACGTAGGAGGTCTTTAGGCCAGAAGCGATAAAGTTTACTTTGTTGCACATTTTTCTGTCGACCCTACCTATATCCAGGAATCTAACTGTGACGGCGATTGCAGTTGGTTACCGTCACATGGGCGTTTTTCGAAGCTTCACTGCCTCAAAACTGATCTCACAATACTTTTGTTGAGTTTGAGGTATATTGAGAGACCGTTATCTATGAATAAACAACTAATCATAAATTAACAAAAATAACAAACTTACTGGCAATTGTAACACTTCGTTCAATTTAGAGTTAGTTGCATTAGCACAAATTCATACATTTAAGTTTTGAAATTCTAAACAACAAATTATAAAACTTTGTTACACAATCCGAAAATACTCTAGACCTTTTCTTGATTCTGTTCAATTGTCGTTTTGTAGGATTTGCAAATAAAGAAGCACGAGGTTTGAAACAAATTACGCCTGAAACTAACACAATTACCAGCGCCGCAAATTAAGATAATGATAGCGAATTGAAATAAAATACCGAGTTCGATGCTGGCTTGCTCAAGTTCTTACTGCCATCATACGGCAATAACACTAACCACAACTTTTCGTCTTTCAGGGTCCCTGAATACTATGCTGTGCGATCTGATTGCACTCACTCCTGTTCTGGCTCTCTTCCACCAGATAACTTGCACGGTTGAGGCGGTATCCTCAGACAGGGCCCTATCCTCTTCTGAATTCTCAACCTTCTGTTTCTCTTTTTTCGCTTGACCCCTACTCTGACTTTGTGGGAATCAACATGTCGCTGAAAAACTCTTTCTCTTTCCTAAACATTTATGGTTCTCTTATGCGCTCTGCTCTGGAGGATAGTAGAAAAGACTTTTTCCTTCAAAAATCTCATTATTCTAAGGAACTTCAGCTGCCATCATCTTTGTTGGGATTGAAGAAGTACTTCAAACCCTTGTGGAGGAAAATTATTTGATTGGGTTATCTCCACTAACCTGCTCCCCCTCAATAATCTTAATACTCCGCAATTCTACATTATCTCCTAATATTTCCTCCGCATTCTCATGTCTTACCCATTTCTGCTTCGGAATTTGGGCTCTAATCACCTTCCAATTCTTGTTGCCATTCCTTTTTCTGTACTCTCACACCCCAACGATCGTCCTCCTTCCATCAATTTTCAGAAAGCTTGTAGGGATGACTTTCCTCTTCAATCGATTCATACTGTTCTTCTGTGTAGAAATACTCCTCTCTGCAACTGCGCTTTTTATTCCTTTGGCATTGCATACAGCCAAATATTCCATTCTTGTTGGCCGCGACCAACGCCAACCTCAAGTCTGGTTGTCTTCTGAAGTGGAAGATGGGGTAAGGGAAAGCGCTTGAATGATTTTTCAAGGTCAAAGGATTGCCCCTTTCGAGTCGGCTGGTGTGTTCCGCAAGAATCCGTTTTTTTGCGCTGTTTTGTTTTTTCTAGCGATCTCCCTGCATCGTTTTACCTTCTACCGTCAGCTGCTGACTTTTTGCTTGCAGATTTGCCACCTGGCCCTCCTTTTCGGTACCTGGCATTATGTGGCTGGGCAGTGGCGTCTCTCTAACTTCGGGCGACTGTTTGGCCTCCACGGTTGATCCCCGCAGGCTGATTTTCGGTCCCATCTCCCCATACTCTGCCCCCGTTACGCTTCAGTTGTGCTCCCTGTTTTCTTGGGATCACTTTTGACCGCGCTCTTTTCTTTCCTGCGCGTGTGACTTTGCTGCGCGTTGGGTTCTTTCCTCATCTCTTGGCCTTGCCTTTTATCTCTGCTTTCTCGTTGGGTTTCTTCTAGGAGTCTTTGTTGTGCTCTCTCTTTGCCACGTTCTTGCGTGGGATTTACCCGGATGATTTCCTTTTCTCGACTTTATCAAATAGAGGTCAGCCGGTCGCGTCATCGTTGACTGCTCCTCTTCTCCTTTTCGAGGCGTCCCTGAGGGTCTCTTGACTCATTTCGCCTTGTTGTCTTGTGGGCGGCCCCTTTGCCTTCCAACCTCCTATTCCATTTCATGTTTGGCCAGACATGGGGCGGCCGGCACTCTCTGGGTCTTAGAGAGACTTGGTATTCGCACGCGCTTTCTTTTTTTTTCTCGGGGGTCTCTTTGCACACCTTATTCTTTTGCGGTGGGCCTCGCTTTTTCTGCTCCGTGATTTCATTCACCTCTCTCGCCGTGGTGTGGCTCTAGTCCAAAATGACTCTCTCCCGTCTTACGATCTCGTCATCTGGACTGATGGCTCAATCTACCCATCTTCCTTTTGACACAGGAGGCTCCGGCGTCCTTGCCAACTAATTGCTTGGTGGCACTGAGGCCACCCTTTCCTGTTTAGCAGCCCCAGTGCCCTCAAGTTTTTCTACTAAAGCCTGCGCCATTCTACTGGTCTAGGCAGCACCAACAAGACTGCCACTGCACTTTCCTTCTCTCAGTCTCTCCTCCTTTCTTCCTTCTATCTCACACATCTGGCAGAAACTATTTTTTCTCTCCTTTATTTCCATCAGACTACACTGTGTCCCCGGTTACACATTTCTCCTGGGGAATGACACGACCAATGATTAGGCCAGACAAGGTGCGCTAATTGCCTTCCACTTTTCCGCTAATAGTCTTTCATCTCTCGTATCCACTCTTCAACTGGAGGCGTACTGTATAATCTAAATACTTCGACCCACAGATCATCTGAGAATGGTTTGAGGAACTTGTTTTCTCTCGCCTTCGCAGCAGCGGACACGGCCTTTTTGTTATACTTTTATCTCTTAAAAATTGAGAATCCTTCATGCTGCGCTTGCGGTTATCCTTTTCACGATACCTCATTTTCTACTGTCCAGCCACGAACTATTTACGCCGCTCACTTTTCGGTGACTCCATTTTTATATACGATATTTGGTCCGGGTGTTTGAGAGTTGCCTGGCTTCTGTGGTTCTATGATCTTCCGCAATGCCTCGAAAGGTCCGGAAAGACCTAGTAACTACAAAAACCATGTTTCTAAGAACATTGACTTTGTTTTCGTTTATAATTGTTTAACAAGGGAACAACTGAACCAATTTTTTCAGTTTTGCCTTGAAACTGTTAACTGTACGAATAATACTCTTCGCATTTACCAATCAGCAGTTATACGTAAACGAAAAGAAACCACTGCAGCAATCAACAGCCGCCTCAACGTGGTGGTGCGGTCCCCGACCCCGTTTGGGTTGGGTCGAAATGACTGTTGGCCTTCCCACGGGTCCCAGTTACCCCGGGCACTCCCCTCACACAAGCCATTTTTTTCGCCGTACTGCCCTCTGAACGACCGCAGAAGGGCAGCACCCAGCCACTTTGAAGTCAATCGGTCGCCCTTTTTCTCTCATCTCCTGCCTCTCTCTTTCCCGCCTTTTTATTCTTTTCCTCTTGATGAGGGGCAACGTTCATCCCAACCCGGGCCCCACCTTTCTCTGCTCAGTGTGCACTGGAAATGTGACCGGGAGGGGTAGGTCGGTGCAATGCTGCACCTACTCCAAATGGGTCCATCTAAGGTGCTCACTTTTCTAAATTCAATATTCTAGGTAACTCTCACTCCTGGAGCTGTCCTGCTTGCTGCTTCTGGAGATGCCACACCTACCAACACTGTGACTTCCTTCTCGGACTCTTCCAGCTTGCATATACCTCCACTGTGCTACTTGGCCCATCAGGCCCCCAATGCTAATGCAGCACTCCCACCCCACCTTCGCCTTCAAACCTCTTATCCCCTTCTTCCCACTTTGCATCTCCTTTTTCTGTACCCTCTCCACCGCCTCATCCTCCTGGCTGTTTTTCTGTACCTCCTGCTTCCTCTTCCTCCCTGAATCCCTCAGGGTTTTTCAATAAAATGCTAAAGGTCTTCCAGCCAGGAGCACTGAACTGCTACACTGGATTTCGTCTCATTCTGTTGACTTTATTTGTATCCAGGAATCTAACCTTAGCTCATCTTCCTCTTTCCAAATCCCTGGATTCTCTGCCCTGAAATCTAATCGCACCTACTCCTGGTCTGACATTCTCTTCCCCGACACCACGCACGATAGCGGTGGCGTCAACATTTTCGTCAGGCAGGGCTTATCTTTCTCTAAACTTTCTACCACCTCTCTTTCTTCGGTTGACCCCTACTCTGATTATGTGAGGGTCAACATCTCTCTAAACAACTCCTCCTCGCTCTCATTTCTTAACGTTTATGCTCCCCCAATTCGCTCATTGATGAATAGCAGAACCGACTCCTTTTCTCCCTTCATTCTTCCCTCCTCCAGAAATCTCTTCATTCTGGGGAACTTCAATTGCCATCACTCCTTCTGGGACTCAAAAGATACTTTCGACCTCCCAGGGAAGAAAGTATTCGATCAGGTCATCTCTTCTGTCCTCCTCCCCCTCAATGACCATGACACACCTACTCTTCTACACTGCTTCTCTGGCAATCGCTCCTCTCCTAACATCTCCTTTGCTCCCTTCTCTTTGGCTCTTTCTTGCTCCTGGGAGGTGCTTCAGGACCTGGGTTCAGATCACCTACCGATTCTACTAACCGTCTCTCTCTCCGGTCTTCCGCCCCAACTAGCGTGCCCCATCCTTCAATTTTTCGAAAGCACGTTGGAATAACTTTCTTTTACTTTGACTCCTGACCTTCTACTGAGGAATACTCGTCACTTTCTCTTTTATTAACTACTGCTCTCTTTGCTTCTGTGACACTGAATGCCGCCAAATCTTCCATTCCTTTCAGTTACATCAAAACCCAAACTAAAGCCTGGTGGTCCACTGAAGTGGAAGAAGCTGTTAGTGAAAGACGTAAGGCTTTCACTATCGCTCACAGAAGTGATGAAGATCGTCAGGCTTACCTCTCTGGTTCCCCATATGCCTGGTCTGTAGTCGCCAAGGCTGAGGCATGGCAGGAAACTTGCCATTCTCTCTCACTCAAATCTGTGTACTCTCTCCGTTCTGTTGCTGACTCTTCCTCCTCCTCTCCTAACTTGCCCAATTGTTTCTCTCCCTGGGAATCGGCTTCGGTCTTCGCCGATTACCTGAGATCCCACTTTTCTGTCTCGCAGCCAAAGGCCTAGCGTAGCAGAGCCAGAGGCTACGAGCCACATGCCCTGAGGAGTCTCACTCGTCCTTCTGCTCTCCCTTCTCCCCCGCTAAACATCTTGAGATTGCCTCAAACCTCTCCTTGTTCATTGCCACCGGCGCAGACAAAGTTGCCTATACCATGCTAAAGCACCTTCCTCGCTCTGGCATGAATTTTCTTCTTCATATTTTCAATCTCTGCTGGTCTTTGCCTTCCATTCCTTCCATCTGAAGGACATCTTCCATTATTCCCATCCAAAGATGGAAAAGCCTCTCGACTCTCCTGCTTCTTGCACCCCGCCCTTTTCCATAAACTCATTTCAGCTGGCCACCCTACTTGCTTTGCTCGTTTAAGTCAATCTTTCCTTTCTGATAGGCGCGCTTGCGTGGTTTATCAATATCACAAAAGTTGTTCTTTTCAAGTCTGTCGAGGTGTTTGGCAAGGATCTGTTCTTGGCTCTGTACTTTTTTCTCTTTTCATCAAAGATCTTTCTGCTTTTTTACGTCAGCTGCTCACTTTATCCTGACGATCTGGCCATTTGGTCCTTATCCTTTCTCAGTCCCTTCTGGGGTGGAGGCCGCACAAGGAGCTCTGATTCGATTGGAGCGCTGGTCTGAGTACTGGTGACTTCGTCTCAATCCGAGCAAATGTGAGGCCTCCTTCTTCTCAGTGGATACCTACCAAGCTCCTCTTACTCAACTCCCGCCTCCGTTTCAATCCCTACTCCAACCTTTCTCGGAATCACCTTTGACGGAACTCTTTCCTTTTCTAAGCATGTATCTTCGCCAAAGGCCAAGTTCTTCCGCCGTCTCAAGGCCTTACACTGTATCTCTGCTTCCTCATGGGGCCCCTCTCCTGTATATAGCTTTTCTTCGGCCCCTTCTCACCTATGCTTCACCCGGATGGTTTCCTTTTTTAAGCGTCTTCAATATTACCAAATTGGGACGCCTTCACTGAGTGGCTAATCGCGCCATCTCCAGCTGCCTCCTGTCCTCCCCTATCCCACTTGTTTTCTCCAAGGCTTCTCTACCTCCCCTACGAGTCACCCTGACTCATTTCGCTCTGTCATGTTATGAGCATGCTCTTCGTCTTCCATTCTCCTTTTTCCCATTTTCAGGTTTGATCAGACATAAAGTGAAACCAAGACACTGTAGATCCTCCTGGAGAGCTTTTTTGTCCATTTACCCGCTCATGCTTCCTTCTACATCTCTTCGGGAGGCTCTCCTTGCTTGCCTTCCCTCACCTCCTAGGAACCTGCCTTCCTACTATGTGGAGTCCACCCTTTCCTTTCCCTGCTCCCGCTCTGATCCCCTTCTTTCTCGTCAAGGTGAGGCTTTCGCTCACCTTGATTCTTTCCCTCCTTACAGTCTGGTGCTCTGGACGGATGGCTCAGTTCCTTTTCCTTTTAGCAACGAATTTGCCAACTGCTCTCTATGTAACACTGAGGCCGCTTTTTCCTTTTCAGCAAGCCGAGTATGTTTAGGTTTTGCTGCTGAAACCTGTGCCATTCGGTTAGCTTTTTGCTGGTCTCGACAGCACTAACAAGTCTGCCAGTTTTCTTCTCCTTCTATCCGACTCTCGCTCTGTTCTCGTCACCTTGTCTTCTCTGTCTTCCCTTTTTGCCTCAATTTCTCTAACAAATCTTGCAAGAACTGTCTTCTCTCTCCTCCTGTTCTATCAGGTTACAATGGGTCTTCGGAACCTCGTTTCTCCCGGGGAACGACGTGGCTGACGAGCTGGTCAGACGGATAGCGCTACTAGTGCCCTCTGCAATCCCTTGCAGTTTCTCATCTCTCGTATCTAGTCTTCTCTTTTCTCGGACTTGAGACGTACTGTCTCATTGAAATTCTTCGACACACAGAATTGAAATTCTTCTTCCCTCGATTTCCACCGAGGAACTTGTGCTCCCTCGTCACGCTTGCTGTGCCTTCTTTTCGTCTTCGGTGCAACGGACACAGCCTACAGTTAACCCTTTGAGGATTAATGTAACACATATGTTACATAATTGTTAATTGTTTTATCATTATGAAGTAATAGCCATTTTTTCTGAAATTCATGGTAACTTTGTTGTTACCAAACAATTAACGAATTGTCTCAAATTTCATGAATTAGAATCTAATAATCCTTGAAGGGTTAAGCTCTAATCTCTCTAGGATTGGCAGAATCGAAGTCTTTCTTGCAACGCCTGCTGACACACGTCCCAGAACACCTCTCATTTTATTCTGCACTGTCCAGCTATGGACTTTGCGCTGCTCGCTCTTCGGCGACTCTCTGTCTCTCTACGACTACTGGTCCAGGCCCTGAAGAGTTGCCCGGTTTCTGCGGCTCCATGGTCTTCCGCCAAGCCCCCATCCCTCGGAAGAAGTCGGGTAGCAACAATAACAAAAGAAATCAAGTTTTTATAGTAATGCAAGAGGTTAGCTGCCCACTTAGCAAACTGCAGACTGTGACACTCTTTCAACCTATCAGGTCTCTTCAGTGCAGTTGGTGACCGACAAGAAGCTAGACGCTTTTAATAAAGCATAGCTTAGACCGATAGTGTGATGGGCTAAGCCAGGGTTTCTCGACCTTTTTCATCATATCACCCCCTTTTCCCATTTAAAAAAATAATTGTCCATATTTATTGCAGTAATGATAAACAGCTAAATTAAAATACTTTGCTTACGTTGTTTTAATGAGATCCCTGTGGTTGATGCTTTGCCACTAAACCTTCAACATTTGGCTTGAAATTTGTAAGTTTTAGTCTGATGTAATTACTTTTATCACAACATTTTAGTTCAATAAGTTCCTCTTGCAAATTTTCATTGACAATTTCTATGTCACAACCAAAAGGATCCATCATCCACCGCTGAACTTCAAATGAAAATAGTGTAAGAATCGACTATTCAAATTTTCTCTCAATTTCATAAAATATTCTTTATATCTTTTTTCTGGTTTGTTCTGAGAGCTGCTCACTTACTTCTGTTAACTCGGGCATGTCTTTAAAATTTTTCTTTTGTATTTTTATCCGAAACCAGTGTAAGTTTTCAGCAAATGCTTTCAGAACACGTTTACAATCCAGCAGTGTACATAATTTGCCTTGAAGATGAAATGACACTTCATTGAACTTACGAAAAATCCACGCTAAGAAGAAAATGTCGCACTTGTGGAGTTTAATTTCTTTTGGAAAATTGTTTTCGTTTAAATTTTCTAAAAAATTAACAATTGTATCAAATAGTTTCACAAATCTTGTCAGGCAGTTTCCTTTCGAAAGCCAGCGGACTTCTGTGTGGAGAATAAGTCTCACGTGCTCTTGTTCAATATCAATGCAAAACTTTCGAAAAAGTCTATCGTATTTACTGTGTGACTTTACTTTATTTACAGTCTGAATAACTACTCTCAATGATTCCTGAAGATCAGAACTGATTTTTTTAGGTACTAAATGTTGCCGATGTACGACACAATGAACTGCAAGGATGGAAGGACATATTTCCTTCATATGAGCAATAAAGCCATTCTGCTTACCAAGCGTGAATGGAGCACCATCCGTTGTGCAGGACACCAGGTTTCCAAATGGTATTTGATTTCCGTCAAACCAAGGTTTTATAGCTTCAAAAATGGATAACCCAGTCGTATCAGTTTCTAATAATTTTGCAGACAACATCTCTTCAAAAGTTTACAACAATCGTCTATAAAACGAACATACGTTATAAGAATAGCTCTATTATTACTTACTGTTGACTCGTCAAGTTGAATTGAGAATTTCCTGGTTTTTAACTTTTCAACTAGTTGGCTTTCTTCATCTGATGACATTTCATCGATTCTTCGGATTGAGTCATTGCTTAAAACGGCAATGCTTTTAAAACATTCACTTAGTCTTGCTGTAACATAGTTTTCATGAAAATTTCGAAAGAAAGCCTAATAACATTTTCAGCAACTGTATGTGCGCTCCCAGTTTTTGCAATTATTTGCGCTATCTCATGAGATGCAGTCAACCACTTTCATTTATCTGTGAGCTTTTTTTCAAACAAGCTGATAGAGTAGCCTATTACGTTGGTCGAAGTTCTTCTTCAAATTTTCCAAATAAGCTCTGGTTCTGCCCACTTTATCGGGATGTTTTCTTTTCAAATGCTCTGCAAGCCTTGTTAGTTTTGCAGAAGAGCCAAGATAAGATGTCTGCCAGTCTCCCAAGTAAAATAGCTGAGTCCTTGACGTCAGTTTCAAAATAAAAATGACTGACAGACGTCACCTTGCAGCTCCAACTGAACTTAAAGTAAAGATGTTTCTTCGAATCGTGAATTCCAACTGAAGATGTTGATAAACCAAAGATTTCCCAAATCGCGCAAACTTTTCCACCAGTTCAAAGAATCCAACGCGAATCTTCAAAAGGGGGTAACGAGTCTGAATCACCTCTCAGAAGATTTCTTAGTCTAGTCAATTTCTTTATGGTAAGCATTCACCACTCGAAGGGGATGAATCTTCTATTATAGGTGTCACTGGCGGACGGCCAGGACCTTCCTCGCACTGTTCTCTATCTAACCACCAGTTTAAAATCAAACAGTAAAATCAATGGGTATATTGACAGAATAACAATAAAAACTTCGAATAGACCAGCGCGAGATAATTGACTAGACTTTTATCCTCAACGATTGAACCAGCAAAATTCAAAAACCAAAAATAGAATTTGAAGTCACTTCTTTTTCTTTATGTACATAATTAGTAAGAGCCTGAAGCCACGCGTTTTGTGTGCTTAGGTCAGAGTTTAGAAATAGATAAATGTAACAAAGTGAAGCGCGAAAAAACAATACGTGCAATAAGACTCCTGTTCCCAGGGCTGCAGTTCGATTATCGGTGAGTTAAAAAATGGGCATTGGTGCAATAACAGAGTCATAAGCTTTTTGTGACGCTCTCATCAGTGGCGGTGTCGCGTTAAAAGGGAAGATCTAGAGTGAATAAGTGTTTTATGTGAATAATTTGGACGTTACGCAATCAAGACAAGCCAATGATAGCGCTAGTATTGTAAAGCGCGCCAAAGAAAGATTTCGCAATTGCAAAAGTTAGAGAAGGCGCAGCAGGAGGCCAAATGCCACGATTATCGAAAGAGTTGGAGAGTGTAAACAAACTCTTTCTGTCTGCATAACACCGGGCGTCGGGTCTTGATATAAGCAGCCTCTAAGAGATCAAGATGGAAAGAGCTGCGTGCTGCGGCGAGGATTGAAAACCGCTTGTTATCATAGTTTAATGCGCATCGGTCATTATCTAAAAGATGCTGACCAATGGCGGAGTCACAATCCGGTTTGGTGTCGGTTCGTTTGCACGATCTGTGTGGTTGAGATCGGCGTGGACGGGTCAATTGCTGTCTTAACCATTGGGGAACATGTTGCTTGATGCGATCCTGTAGTCGTTGAGATATTCGCCCTACGTACCGACTATCACAGTAGCACTTGCATTCATATATGACAAAACTTTTCTGAATGGTAGGTAGAACATCCTTGGGGGCCACAGGCAGCATGCGTTTAGACGTAAAGACCAAGCGGGTGCTGACGGAACCATAGCAGCTTTCCACGGCGGTTTTGACTTTTTTCCACGTTTGTGGAGGGCTTACCTATTGAGGGACCTATCCAAGGGACCCTCAAGTACACAGGGCACTTTTCTGGGCCAAATCGCTTAAGAGTGGAGTACTGAGCAATTTTCTTGGTGATCTGAGCGTTGATGATGTTTTTAGCATAGCCATTGTCCAGTAATATTTTCTTGATCCGTTCTATTTCTCCATTGAGTCTACGCTTGGTGCAAATCATTAGAGCTCCACGCACCAATGTAGATATCAGACCTGCGAACTCGTTCGATTTTTGTATCGAGTTCAGCTTGTTTTACGAGTTCAAGTTCGAGTTCGACATTTTCATTTTTGCGAGTTCAAGTTCGAGTTCGAGTCCTGTCAAAATTTATCAAGTTCTTTCGAGTTCAGAAAATAAAGTGATTGACTCAGCCTAAGCACGTTTGCAGTAAAATTGCGCGTTCAAATTTATGTTCAAACATCTGTTATAATAAACAAATGTCGTTGCCATAACCAGGTAATATGTGTATTGTGAATTTGCATTGAAAGCGAAAATTAAAAAACAACTTACAATTGAATCATTGTAAGTTCCCTAATTATGCGCTTTCGATCAAAACAAAGGCTATGTTTGCGACTTGTTGTTTACGAAGAAAAAGTTGACTGTCTATTAGGTCACCCATTCTTTACTGTGACTGTTTACATTGCACAACTGTAAAATCTAATTAGATCGTTATTTTCAGTGACCTTAATGTTTTCATAAAGCATTTAGGGTTTATGCAGAAAGCAGATTTAGTTTAGGTCGAGCTTAAGCCTAAGCTGAGCTCGCGCAGTCGGGCTTACAAAGTGAGGTTTGATGGTATGCAGGCCCAGTTGGCAGGCGCTTTTTCGAAGCCTGGGTTGTTAGTACGTCTTTCAGAAATGTCAGACGGAAACCGAACCTGCCAACCTGGAAGGGCAACCCCTCACCCCAATGTTCAGCCAGGGCCTACTACTCGGCAAACGCCCTTTTCAGGGCGGGGCGATGTGCCCCTGTCAGGGCACACCGTCAACAAGTTCTGAAGGCCAGCAGTCTTGAAGCTAAACATCGAAGGCCTCGCTGCAAGCAAGATGAATGTACTTCATCATCTCGCCGTGCAGTATGAGGCACTCGTCATTCTACTTCAGAAGTCCCACCGCACTTGTGCAGATAAGGCCCAGTGGTTCTCAAACTGTGGTACGCCAGAGCTTTTTTAGTGGTAAGTGAAGATATTCATCAGTGATTATTATAATCTGCCTTCACATGACCATGCTATTTGATGACCATGATGTGACAATAGCAAAACTAAAGACCCGTTTAGACTAGGAATTAGATTAAATTAAAATTAAAGTACTAGCAGTTTATCAGCCTTTTAGCAGCAGTATTCCAGCCCTTCTAGCAGAAGGCGATATGCCTACCCTTCTAGCAGTTAGGAAGGACGTCCAATATTCGTTAAAGTACGTTTGTTTTATGTTATTGTGACACAATTAAGAGTGTGACGTTTCAATAACACAAACGCACTTTAATTTAAATTAGATTAAATTAAAGTTTAAGCTATTCATTTTGTTTTAGTTAATTGGCAGCAATTACACATTGATACTATTACGTCGCAATTGCATAAAATTTATTTGTCAGTAAGTTAGCAAGAAAAGTTTTTGCCATGTCGAAACGAAAGTACTATCCAGAATACATTAAGTATGGTTTCATTGCAATCGAGCATAGAGGAGAATGTTTGCCACAGTGTGTGGTTTGTATGAAAACTCTTTTTAATGCAGCCATGAAGCCCAGCTTGTTAAAACGGCATCTTGAATCGAACCATGTAGAAAAAAAGGACAAAGATCAAAGTTATTTTGAGCGGCTGAGGGAGAACTCAAAAAGACAGCGCCTAGACGAGACAGGCCAGTTTCACCGGAAGAAGATAGGAGTAGTAAAAGCATCATATGAAGTCTCTCTTCTTGTAGCCCAAAACATGAAATCGCACACAATCGCTGAGTCCTTCGTTTTGCCTGCAGCAAAGACACTAGTTAGGAACCTCATTGGGGACACAGCAGCAGCTAAATTGGATAATGTGTCCCTTTCCAATGACACTGTAAAACGCCGTATTCAAGAAATGTCAGGTGATATTGCTGATCAAGTAATGGCTGGAGTAAAAGACTCAAAGTTCGGGTTTGCCATTCAACTCGATGAGTCGACAGATGTCACCAAATGTAGCCAATTGCTCGTTTATGTCCGCTTTATTCAAAATTACACAGTGAAAATAGAGCTGATGTTGAATCAGGAGCTGGCTGCTACAACAAAAGGGAAAGATGTGTTCAATGTTTTGGCGGATTTTTTTAAAGACAATGAACTAGATTGGAGTAAGTTAGTTGGATGCACGACAGATGGTGCTCCAGCCATGCTTGGGCGAAAATCTGGATTTCAAACATATGTAAAAGATGTTGCAGCAAACGCGACCTTCGTCCACTGTTTTATTCACAGACTTGCACTTTGTACCAAAGTGCTCCCTGCTGAGTTAATGTCATGCTTGAACAAAATCATTAAAATTGTGAATTTTATAAAAACCTCAGCTCTGAATTCTCGACTTTTTGCAAGACTTTGTGAAGACGTCAGTTCTGCTCATAAATGTCTCCTTTTCCATACGGAAGTTCGCTGGCTGTCCCGCGGGAATATGACCCGGAGGGTCTTTGAACTTAGTCATGAATTAATGACATTTTTCAAAGAGGAAAAACCACGAATTTAAAGATTATTTTGAGAACGATGACTTTATCTCGCGGATGGCCTACTTGTCTGATATTTTCCAGACTCTCAACGTTATAAATTTTTCGTTTCAAGGATCAAACAGCAATATTGCAGTTTTTATTTCAAAGCTGGAAGCATTCACTCGGAAGCTAGATGTCTGGACCAAAAATGTAAAGAGCAAACAGTTTGGAATGTTCCAACTTCTTACCACACTTTCAGTGGAGCCCAATAATCAATTATCTCAAGAAATTCATGATCATCTCAAGCTGCTCCAAATGGAATTGATGCATTACTTTCCAGATTCAGTAAGTTGCACCTACGCAGTCAATCCATTCTGCATCGACCCAGCTCTTCTACCCGTGAAAACAGGAAAACAGGAAGAGATCATTGATATTCAAGTTAACGATACAGCAAAATCAAAACTAAACGAATGCTCTCCCATAGATTTCTTGCTAATCATGGGTTCTACTTACCCAACGTTGGCCCGAAATGCTGTTCGACAGTTACTGATTTTCCCCTCTACATGGGAATGTGAGCAAGGGTTCTCGGCCTTAATGGCAATTAAATCCAAGAGCCGAAATCGTCTAACTGAGCCTAAACATGATTTCAGATGCGTTGTGAGTAAGGTTGCGCCCGAATCGATCAGCTTGTGCAGAAGAAACAGTTGCATCTATCCCATTAAATTGTGTTGTTTGTTTTTGTTGGTGTTATGGTAAAATAAATAGTGCTAGATTTGAGCAAAAAAAGGTAATCTTGAGTCATTTGATACGCGGTGTAGTAAAAAACGAATAGGTGGTACGCGAATAGAAAAAGTTTGAGAAACACTGAGATAAGCTAACAATACCAGGCTTTACACTAGCTGGGTCTTCTTCAAGCAGCAAGCATTGCCTTGCCACGTTTGTCCATGACCGGCTAAAATGCACCCTTGTTGGTCAGTCTCCAGCTACATCGGAGATTGAGTGGTTGTGCGTGGACGTTGATGGTTATGGAATTGTAAATGCCTACAAACCTCCACCTACGCGACTGCAAGCGTCTGATCTCCCAGTGTTCCCTCACCCCGTTCTCTATGCTGGCGATTTTAATTGTCTACATGTCAACTGAGATTACAGAACCAGCAGTGCCGATGGAGAGTGCCTTGTTGCTTGGACAACCCTTAACGGCCTTGTCCCTCTCCGCGACCCAAAGGACGTGGCCACTTTTCATTCTGGCCGCTGGAACCCTGGTACCAACCCTGATTTGGCATTTTTCAGTGTTGGTCCAGATAGCCGTGTACCTAACAGACTCATCTTAGAGACGTTCCCTAGGTCACATCATCGAACCGCGCTTATTGTTCCATCAAGACTTGCTCTGCCTGTTCCGAGCAAGCCTGTTGAGCGATGGAACTTCCGCAAGGCCAACAGGAGCCACTACAATGCACTAACCAACAAACTTGCTAAGAGTTTGTTGCCACCAGATTCACCCGATGTGGATCTAGCCTACCAGGACTCTGCAATGTCATCAGAACAGCAACCAAAAATTCTATCACACGCGGTCGTCAAAATAATCACATATCGTGTTGGGATGCTGAGTGCAAGAGCCTGTACTGTGCATTTCTGCAGTCGCCTGAAGAAAGCAACTCTAACGAGCCTGCCACTGCCCTGCTCCTCAGGCTCAACAAGAAATGCAGAGATCAATGATCTGAGGCAGTTCAGACTATCGACTTTTCGCACTCTAGCCAAAAAGCATGGAGTATATTGAACAACCTAGCTGGTAGATCATGGCGCTCCTTTTGTCACTGTGCCGTCTCAGCTAACGCTATTGCATCCCAGTTAATTAGAAACAGTAGATACGAAAGTATTGACCGTGAATCATTTCGCAAGACGTGTCAGATCTATGAAGGGCCCCTCCAACAAGTCAAGTGAACATCTCTAAAAGTTTTACTTCTCAGAAGTTCGCTACTGCCCTCAAACACCTGAAACCAGGAAAAGCTCCAGGCACAGATTCTATTTGCCTGGAGCTAATAACCCATGCTGGAGCTGCAGTGAAGTCCTGGTTGTGTGGCTTCCTTTCTTCCTGCCTGCACCACCTCTTTCAAAGTCTGGAGAAGAGCAGTGGTAGTGGCAATCCCTAAACCCAAGAAGCCTGTAGAGGACCCAAAAAGCTATCGTCCAATTTCCTTGGCTTGCGTTCCCTGCAAGATCCTCGAGAGGCTTATACACGCTCGTGTTGAACCGATTGTGGACCCACTTCTCCCTAGGGAGCAGGCTGGGTTCCAACGGGGAAGGTCAACCGAGGATCAGACTGTTTTGCTTACTCAAAACATCGAGAATTCGTTTGAGGCCAAAAAGAAGGCTGGTGCCGTGTTTGTCGATCTGACAGCTACTTACGACAGTCTGGCACCGTGGTCTCACCTGCAAGTTGCTTAGGCTTTTACCGGATAAGCACATGGTCCAGATGATCTCGAAACTTGTCCAGAATAGAAGTTTCATGCTCACTACTGGTGACAGCAAGCAAAGCAAGTTAAGACGTTTGCGAAACGGCCCCCCACAGGGATCGGTTTTGGCCCTCCTCCTTTTCAACATCTATACATATGATCTGCCTTCCATGACTTTTCAGAAGCATGCATATGCTGATGACTTAGCATTGCTGTAGGCTTCTAGAGATTGGAAGGCTGTGGAGGACACTCTTAGCCAAGACATCACTACACTTTCAGCTTATTTCCAGACTTGGAGGCTAAAGCTCAGCAATACGAAAATGGTGACGGCGGCCTTTCACCTAAGCAACAGAGAGGCCAAACGTGAGCTTAATGTTTACAACAATGGCAACCTATTGCCACCCTGTCCAGTCCCAACGTATCTTGGAGTAGAGCTGGATAGGTCGCTCACTTTCCGTCACCACTTCGAGGCTTTGCGCAAGAAACTCTCCACCCGAGTCGCACTGTTGAGGCGACTTGCAGGATCCGGATGGGGTGCAGGTGCCAAGACATTGTGCATCTCTGCTCTATCCTTGGTTTACTCCACCGCTGAGTACTGCACACCAGTTTGGTGTCGTAGTGCACTTACTTGCTTCATAGACAGCATTCTCAATGATGCTTTGCGCATTGTCACTGGATGCTTGCGTCCCATACCAACGGAGGACTTACCAGCTCTCGCAGGCATCCAGCAAGCTGAGCTCCGCCGATTAGGAGCGACACTCTTCTCGGCGAATCGTGCTATCCATGATCCCGACCATGTACTGCATGGACAGTTGGTTGGGCAGCAGAATGCGCACCTAGAGAGACTTAAATCAAGACACCCATTTGTACCTGCTGCGTGGAAGCTATTAGGTAGTTTGTCTAAACTGGACATCCGCGAGAAGCAGTGGACGAAAAATAAATGGAACGCGGACTACTTCGAGAGTACTTCAAGGGTCCGTGCTTTCATTCGCAGGGTCAGTTCAAGGCCACTTAAAATGGGTCTGCCCAGAACATCTTGGGTAACGCTCAATCGCCTGCGGACTGGTATAGGACGTTTTCACTCGTCCATGTACAAATTGAGTCTCGCTTCGTCATTGAATTGCGAATGTGGTGTCACTAAGCAAACTGCAGATCACGTTATATCTTCATGTCTCATACATCATGTACCAAGAGAAACACGAGGTCTGCAGGTTTTGCATGATGCAACTCGATGTTGGCTTAACACCACCACTTCCAGTATCTAATCTGGGCAGCGCAGCAGCCCGGGGTGGAAAAACAATAGACCCTCGGCCCTGGTCTTGATTGCCACCCAGGTATTTGTGCAAAGAAATCTTCGCCGAATTGGAGTCACTGTAGGCACAGCTTTTTTTATCACAGCGCCAGTTCTGTTGAACAACTCACTGCTTTGAAAGCCCGACTCGCCGACCTTGCTCATTTGTACTGTGACAGCACGATAGATTCACGTGACTTCACAATGCACAAAGAGTGCTTTCGTGCAATCAACAGGTTACGAAAGAATGATAATATCATTGTCCCCCATCCCGACAAAGGCTCCGCTGTTGTCCTTTTAAACAAAAGTGACTACGTCGATAAAATGAACAAGAAATTTGAAAATCAATCGAAATTTAAAAGACTTGGTCCGGTCTCCAGGAATGACAACACAGCCAGCATTGAATCGCGTCTTCAAAAGAGGTTGCTTGACTTATTCAAAGCCGATCTTATGCGGAAATGGATATATGACGCAATACGACCAACTAGATCGCAAAGACCTCGAATATATGATTTGCCGAAAACACACAAAGAAGACACTCCACTTCGCCCGATACTGTCTATGACAGGTTCGTCCCATCATGAACTTGGCAAGTGGTTGGCTAGCCTATTACAACCTGTGTTGGAGCGGTTTTCGTCACACTGCATATCAGATTCGTTTACGTTTGCTAAGACCTTGCGAAATCTTGACATCGACCCTAATGTCTTTATGTGTTCTTTTTGATGTTTCCAGCTTGTTCACCAATGTTTCCCTTGATGAAACCATCAAAATCTGTTCGGAAGCCCTCTATGACCAATCTCATTCCAGACCATTCATTCCAAAAGATATGTTTGTTGAATTGATGAAGAGCGCTACATCCTCAGTTGAGTTCAGCTTCAATAATACCATGTACAAGCAAACAGACGGAGTAGCTATGGGATCACCACTTGGTCCGGCTTTGGCCAACATCTTCGTTGGATATTATGAAGAAAAGGTATTTTCTCAAACGTAGAAGCCTCCAACATACTTCAGATATGTTGACGACACGTTTGCCATCTTCGATCACGAAGCTGAAGTAGATGAATTTCTGACCAAATTTAACTGCCTTCATCCATCCCTCAGATTCACCTTTGAAAAAGAGAAAGGAAAATATCTACCGTTTCTTGATGTCTACGTCGAAAGAACAGATGTTGGCTTGGAGACCAGTGTATACCGGAAACCAACTTTCACTGGCCAGTATTTGTGTTAGGAGTCCTTTAGTCCTCTCAAACGCAAAATAAGTCAAATAACTACATTGGTGCATTGAGCTCTAATGATTTGCACCAAGCGTAGACTCAATGGAGAAATAGAACGGATCAAGAAAATATTACTGGACAATGGCTATGCTAAAAACATCATCAACACTCAGATCACCAAGAAAATTGCTCAGTACTCCACTCTTAAGCGATTTGGCCCAGAAAAGTGCCCTGTGTACTTGAGGGTCCCTTGGATAGGTCCCTCAATAGGTAAGCCCTCCACAAACGTGGAAAAAAGTCAAAACCGCCGTGGAAAGCTGCTATGGTTCCGTCAGCACCCGCTTGGTCTTTACGTCTAAACGCATGCTGCCTGTGGCCCCCAAGGATGTTCTACCTACCATTCAGAAAAGTTTTGTCATATATGAATGCAAGTGCTACTGTGATAGTCGGTACGTAGGGCGAATATCTCAACGACTACAGGATCGCATCAAGCAACATGTTCCCCAATGGTTAAGACAGCAATTGACCCGTCCACGCCGATCTCAACCACACAGATCGTGCAAACGAACCGACACCAAACCGGATTGTGACTCCGCCATTGGTCAGCATCTTTTAGATAATGACCGATGCGCATTAAACTATGATAACAAGCGGTTTTCAATCCTCGCCGCAGCACGCAGCTCTTTCCATCTTGATCTCTTAGAGGCTGCTTATATCAAGACCCGACGCCCGGTGTTATGCAGACAGAAAGAGTTTGTTTACACTCTCCAACTCTTTCGATAATCGTGGCATTTGGCCTCCTGCTGCGCCTTCTCTAACTTTTGCAATTGCGAAATCTTTCTTTGGCGCGCTTTACAATACTAGCGCTATCATTGGCTTGTCTTGATTGCGTAACGTCCAAATTATTCACATAGGACTTATTCACTCTAGATCTTCCCTTTTAACGCGACACCGCCACTGATGAGAGCGTCACAAAAAGCTTATGGCTCAAACAGCTTTTTCAAAGCTATGTTTAAATTCTGTACCACCAGCAAGATTAATTCCTTTTCCAACCGTATTTCGACTTCAGTAAATTTCCTATTGCAAGCAAAGATCATAGACAGCGGGTATATAAATTTTGTTTTGCATTTATGAAAGAAACTTGACGAAAGCACGCAAATACAACAAATCACCAAAATTATTTACCGTAACTGAATTGTGATACAGATCTAGAGTAACTAATTTAAATAGAAGAAATAAAAGCACTCAACTTCAATAATATCTATTCTGTAAGCACATAAGGTAACATGCTAAGCCTAAAATCAACCGAACTCCCCTCATTGGGGTGGAGGAAATTTTATATCCAAAAAAAAAGGTAGTTTTTAAGTTTGGTAAAATGTTCTAAAAACGTTTCTAGTGAGTAGCAGCATTGTCACTGCTACCGTCACCTGGTGGTCAGCCACACTTGAATTTAGGCAATTTTTTCATAACTTTTAATATATGGTACTGAAGCCAGAAAGCTGATTTTTGTATTAAAAGATGCGGAATATGCAATTCTATATCTACTTTATTACAATCTTCTTAAAAATGTTTAGTTTTTGAGTTAGGGGAGAGTCGGGACCTTTGATCATAGCGGGACCAATGCGCCCTCCTAAAACTTTTTAAATAAAAATATATTACGCCACCAATTAATATATTTGCACAGTTTATGCTTCAGTGACTTCGCAACAAAGATTTGGTAGTGTTAACTTGAAAAGTGTGATTGCTACACGTGCTAGACAGTTTTGCAGCTAGTTCAGTAAATTTTGTAGGTGAACTTGTTTTGCCGATTCTGCACTCACTATTAAGTAATATTTGAATTCAGTGTTTTCAATACAAGGGGTTATGAGTCGTATAAAGTCTGAAAATAGAGCCATCTATTAAAGCTAGTTGGTAGAGGATAAAATTTTCTGTAATCTAAATGTCCGCTTGTGGGGTCCCATAAACCACGGTACACTGGGTTCCATGAGCCATGGCTTATGGGTCCCCACTGATGTAACCTTTAGCTTTCATAACTTTTCTAACTCTTTATCTTTTTATATATTTAATTATTTTCAACAAGCTTTTATTTTTGGTTTCTAACTAACATACAGGTTAGGAGAGTGCAAATAAAAACTCATTAATAAATGGTTACACTTACTAAATTTTGTTAGTTTTGTTTATTTTTTGTTCCTGGCAGTAGCCTACTATTGACCTAACTTTTGACTTGTTTGGTAATAATGTTGCTGTTTTGTATTCTTTAGTTGGGTTTTAAGTTAATGATACAAAGGTTATTTTCAAAAATACCCCGAAATAAAGCTAGCAAAACAAGTCGAGGAAATTTCAGTGCTGACATGATGAAAAAAGCAGTTGAAGATGTGCTGCAAAAACATAAGTCAGTTCGATCATCAGCCAAATTAAATGGTGTAGATAGGACGACTCTAACAAGATATTTAAGAGACGTTAAAGATGAAGATGACTCTCACACGACAATGACTTTTAAAAAATCGTTTGTTACAACACAGGTAAATTTAGGTCTATATTTCTCTAAATAAAGACTTCGTTGCTGCTACAAAAATTGTAGGCTCAATATTTGCAAAGCAATTTTTATTTTTAGGTCTTTACACAAGACGAAGAAGAACAGCTAACAGAATACATTCTGAAGTGCTCAAGGATGTTCCATGGACTCACCAAAGATGCATGCAGACAATTAGCATTTGAGTACGCCAAAAGCACTGGCAAGAAATTTCCTTCTAATTGGGAAAAGAACCAAAAAGCCGGAAAAGACTGGTTTTATGGCTTTGTAAAACGGCAGCAAGTATTAGCACTAAGATTACCAGAAGCTACTAGCTTAGCTCGATCACTTGCTTTTAACAAGCCAAACGTTGAAATTTTTTTCAATAACCTTCAAGTAGCTCTAGAAAGACATGCTTACCAACCTCATAGCATTTGGAATCTTGATGAAACCGGCATCACCAGTGTAAAAATCCCCAAGAATTGTTGCAGAGAAAGGAGCTAAGCAAATTGGTCAAGTAACCTCACACGAAAAAGGTGTATTGGTCACAATGTGCTGCTGTGCCAATGCAGTTAGGCAAGCATTGCCACCTGCATATATTTTTCCTCGTGTGCATTTTAAACAACACATGTTGCATGATGCACCAAATGGAAGCTTAGGGCTCGCTTGCAAGTCTGGTTGGATGACCAAAGAGCTATTTGTTGAGGTTTTCAATCATTTTTTGAAGTTTATGAATGCTTCTAAATCAAACCCTGCTCTGCTGGTGATGGACAATCATAGAAGTCACTTGTCGGTTGCCCTAGTTAATGCAGCTCGTGACCATGGTGTAATTATCGTAACGTTTCCTCCCCACTACAGCCACCGTCTGCAGCCATTAGACGTTTCTGTTTATGGCCCCTTCAAGAGTTGCTACAACTCCGCTTGTCAATCATGGATGCTTTCCAATCCTGGCTGTCCATTAACAATCTACAATCTTGCCTCATTAAGTGCTCCAGCTTTTTACCGTGCCTTCACACCTTCAAACATAGCAGCGGGATTAAAAAAAACAGGGATTTATCCATTTGATGACCACATTTTTTTAGATGATATGTTTCTGCCAAGTTTGGTCTCAGATCAAGCTGTTCCACAGCAAGAAGTTGACGAGCCCAATGATGCAAACTTACCTGCACCAATAACTCATGATACGGATGATGTAGCTGGAACAAGTGGCACAGATGTCACTTCATAGACTGTACGTCCATACCCTAAAGTTGTGCCACGAGCAAAAAATATAAACAGGAAGAGAATGAAGTCAGCAATTATCACGGATTCACCTGTAATTTCTAAAGAAAAAAGCATAAATAGACCAGTTGGTAGAAAAGCGAAAAGTGCAAAGAGGATGCTAATTAGCACCAGTTCTTCAGAGTCAGAAGCTGAATCATATTGTACTTCATCATCGGATGTTGAATCATCTTCAGATTTTAGTGATTTATCTGCAGACGATCAGAGCACGCTTTGTGAACCCAAGCAAGGAAATTTTGTGCTGGTTGTTTATAAAGGAAAAAGAAAAGTGCATTTTGTTGGAGAAGTTATAAAAGAGAAAGATGAAGGAGACATAGAAGTCAAGTTTTTAAGAAAACATACTAAGGTTCCAAATGGTTTTGTTGAACCAGATGTAGAAGATATACACTCGGTTCCTGTTGGATCTGTAGTATTGATTCTCCCACAGCCTTCCACGTCAGGTTCCACCAGAAGAGCAACAGCAATAAAAAAATTTGCCACCGATTTTTCCTCCTATGAAATGTGATGTGTGTATTTGTCATGCGTAAATTCCATGCATGACAAATTTGTGCTGTGGCCATCGACTTTTGATGAGGAGTTTAATAGTGATAATTTTGAAGCATAAAAAAATTGTAAAATACAAAACCCACACATGTTGAGGCAATCTGTTTAAAAATATAATGTTATAATTTTTGAGGGGTCATAGTGCCCCCCTCACCTTGTCATGATAAAACCGTAACAAGTTTTTGAGAGCGTTCGTTTGTTGTTTGTTCATGCACAGTGAATAAAAAAAAAATTTGAATATTTGCGTATTATTGCTACCAATAATGCAATTCACATTTTGATTAATTTTAGTGGCTCAAAGGTTCCTCACCTTGGGGTCCTATGAGCCATTTTTTTTTGAAATTTTTTCGTTCCATATCATCCGTCCTTTTACAAAATTAAAAAAAAACAAACCCATATAATTTTAGGTTACTTTATAAACTACTTAGTGTTGAGTTTTCAGTTTCCACTCATCTGTGTATGCCAAAATATTTCGAAAAAAGTAAAAAGTGGCTCACAGGTCCCGAGTCTCCCCTATTCAAGAAATCCAATATTTAAGGCTTTTCAAAAACCAAAATGAGGATTTTCCAAAAAATGATTTGCATTGTGCAAGTTTGTATGATGCAAAATATTTTAATTTACCCTTCACTATTCCAATTACAAAGTACAATAAATTGCAAATACTTGGCATGAATTTCCCTTACCTGTATCACAATAACAAAATCTGATTATAAGTTACTTATTTTGGCAACATTTGTGTTGTACGAGGATTAAAACTATTTATAAGACAACCTATTTCAAAAACAATGCAAACAGGGATGAAAAGCAAAGTCGTTGAAGTACTGCACAAAATATTTGCTTTTACTAGTGCCTCCAAGTTCCCAGGAGGCCAACTTCCTACAGCAAAGGATATTATCGAGAGAATGCTACATGAAAAAAACTGGTCTAAGCGAATCACAGCAATGTACATACATGACAAAACTCATTCGCTGTTGGGTCTTCTGCAATGTTTATACGTTGTACCACAGAACTGTGACCGATGAAATAACTGCTTTAATAAAAACATTTTCTCGCCTATGCCGTTATTACCCAAGAAGCAAAAAATTTAACCTGGCTGTTGAAAAATTTATGTCAGCAGCCAACAAGCTATTTGATATTTTCTGCTGTGATTCGAAAGAAAGAAGGAAACTGGAGTTTATCCATCAACTGCGTCACATGCTGATAATTCCTTTTACGAAGACCAGAAAGAAAAACGGCTGGCAAAGAACCTGCCAATTTAAGAAAATTTGAAACCATCCGATGATCAATTTGCTCGTAAAGCAAAAGCAAATAGGCAAAGAACTGCACTAAAAAAAGATGGATTTTCATCCACAGCTTGTTTAAGTTCGAGCATGCGAATTCACCAAGTCGCATTCTAATCACGACATGTCATCTTCATGTAGCTCTGAATATAACGGTAGTACCGATTTAAAACGAAAGCCTCAGAATCGATTATTATGCAAACACCTGGAAATGGCATCTGACGGATATTCTCTCCGACAGAGAAGCAGCTGCTATTCCATGTTGCTCTCAAATACTACGGAACTATTACAGCGGAAGAAATCACGTCATAAACCACAGGAAACTAAGGCGTGAACGCACGAGATATCGAGAAAAGTTACAAGGTCAAAAGTTTTTATTGATTAATGACATCTACATTGATGGTAAAAAAGATACAACCTTGACTGTTACTAAATTAAATGGGATAAATTACAAAAACACAATAACGGAGGAACATTATGTCGCTGTTGGGGAGCTTTTTCTTACCCATGTAAATTCAGAAGATGGAAGAGGAAAATCTATTGCGGGAGCAATCTACGATGCAATAGGAGAAACATCACGCGTTGGAACACTCATTGTAATAGAACCGCATCAATAACGGGAGCAAATTGAGAAGCTATTCCCAGCAATGGAAGAAATGATTGGCACGCCATTGCAAAAGGCAATTTGTTTGTTACACATTGTAACGAGGTTCCACGGAGACATATTTTGTTGAATAGGATGGGTCAACTGACGGACCAAATGCTTCTTCAGACCCCATGGGAAGGAGCCTAGTTGGGCCAGTGCCAAATTGGGAAGTCATTAAATTCCAGAATACAGTATTCCTAATCCTACTTTTCCTGTGCTGCCTCAACCTTTATTAGAAAACCTTAGTTCCGACCACTATTATTCCTACATGATTTGCTGGGCAGTGATTCGTGTAGAAACAGATGAGGATCTTTAATTGTTGAAGAATTATGCCATTCTACGTGGCTCACCTTAGCTTGCAGAATACTGCGCCGTCATGTTTCTGTTTGTCATCCCTCAGAATCACCACAGACAATGGCACAATTCTACGTCAAAGTTTATTTCCCTTCCTCGTTTGCAATAAAGAAGAATGCAACAAATCTGATGGTTCTGTTAATTATTTCAACATGGTAAAAATAATATCCTTCCAATAAGTGTGGCTGTTGACAAAATCCGGGATCTACGTTGTATTGTACGATCAGTGAGTCGCTCCACAGCCACTGTACAGAAGCAAAATAACACGGGGAAAGCTAAAGATAAAAATGATAGCTTTGGTACAATTCTAAAACCATACATCCGACAATTCTGTGATAACGCAAGTGGATTTTAATGCAATAAGTTACCAGAAATGGTCGATATTAACTCATCAAATGTTTCAGAACCACCACTACTTAAGCTTTTGTCAGATGAGGAAATGGAAAATGTAAGAAGAGCTCCACAAAACTTCTAGAGCCCATGTTATAATTAAGCCTTTAAAAGGCACATAAAACTTGTCAGCCAATCAAGTTTATCCCTTTGTGGACTTCAAAAACGAGATGGGATTATTCGGCAAAAACTCCGTTCCAGAAAACTTATGAAGAGTTATGATACGAAAAAACAATTCAAATATAAAACTGTAGCGTTGCACACTACTAATGTTGCATGACTGAACTGACCTAAAAGGATTTTTAGGGTATTTAAAAAAAACATTTTGTTTTGTCTTTGAGTGGAATCTTACAGTCACCAGCAATGCTCCCTCTAAGCTGTGCGCCTGTCCGCACGCACACCACTTTCAGAAACTGCGCACAGACACATGCGCATCAGGTTTTGTGTTAAACTTCATATAAATTGATATTACGCGTAATAATCAAAGGAAGGCAATTACACAAAATAAATCATAATGATTTTAGGAGAATCTCCACAGAAGCGAAAATAAATAAATGACAATTTCGCTAAGAATATCAACAAACTGAAACTTTATAGAGTACTTAGCAGCTCCAGTTAGGACAACTTTATATCGTCTGTATAAGCCTAAAAGTGTGCAGGGTGCTCTTGTTACAGTTAGTTTGTTTATTGATACAGTCAGTTTTGTGAGCTTGTCCGTTCAACTTGACGTAAGTAATTCTTATTTATTATTGGAGTTGCTTTACAGAACACTGATGATCAATGGTGGGATTCAGCCGGTTCGCAACGGTTAGAACTAACCGTTTCTTAAAATATTATGAGTTCGCCGAACCGGTTATTACAATTATGTAATCGATGCTCTGGCGGAACCCCGGTTGAAAACCACTGATCTAGATGAACCGAAGGTCAAAGTCAGGTTTAGTTATAAAATTATATTAGATCCATCCTTGAGTTATTGATAATGCTTGATATGTATATCTATACCTTTTTACTTTCAAAATGACAATAGTAATTGAGAATAAGACAAAACGTAAAGGTTTTGTTGAAGAACTATTAAGGCACCCAGTCAAGTAACCTTTCTATTTGCTTTATGCGTGAAACTAATCATAACATCCATATTTCAAGAACAGAAGGATGTTCCTTAAAAGGATCAAAGTGTACGACTTTGGCTGCTGGTTCTAAAAGGGCAAATATTCATGTCATTAGATGTATGAGCAATTCTGACCTTATCCATTATGAAATTAAAAGAGGTGCTTTTAGGGATGAGCAAGCTTGCGAATGGAAGCACAACTGTTTAAGACAAACAAAACAAAAATTTAAAGGGCCAATACTATCGGTCATAGATAATGTCCCCCTGCCATTCTAACTTAGAAGCTGTCTTTAGGGAGCCAGAATTCCTAGGGAACATTTTATTACGGCTAGCACCCTATAGCCCAATGTTTAACTCTATGGAAAATGTCTGGTCTTCCGCAAAAGCAAGGGTCAAGGGCTGTTTAGCTGAAAAAATGGATTCTATTTTAACAGCAACAAATCTATCTTTGACTATCAAATCCTTGAAGAATTAATAAAAGAGGTGATGTCAGAAATAAGTCCCGGTATGTGCAGTAATTTTGTTGCACAAATTCTTAGCAAAGTTGGCTATGCCATTAATATGAATGACATGGAATTCTAATAAAAATGATTAGTTTTACTTTTATTAACATTTTTCTTTCAAATAATAGTTTTTATTTTAAAAGTTACCATTCTCATTTTGAAAGTGAAAAGGTATAGTTTCGGTCAATTAGGCAAAAGGCTTAGAAATATGTCAAAAAATTTTTTAAATCTACTGATTTAGATCAAGAATTTAGATGTAGTTCAGCTAATTATTCATACATTATATAACACATGAAAAACTGAATGTGAATCTACTGCGTTTTTGGGTTGGTTTTAGACAGAATATCATTAAACTTTTTTTATTTCAGGATTCAGGCCTAAAATGAAGAGGCAACAAAGATTACTGGGCTTGGGTTTGCGAAAATAATCTCTAGAATCGAAATTTCAGAACAACAGTCAATTAAAAATAAAATGTCCGTATCTAATGCCGTCATAGATGCGGAAAACGCTGATGCAACAAATGACCTGCAATGTTGTGACAAGGCACATGCTATTCCAGACTGCTGGAGCAATAAACAATATGACTATTTCAAAAAAAATATGATGGGTTAACTGTTCGTAATTAAAAGCTCGGCTGTAATCACTGTGCAAAACTAGACTCTTTACACAAAAAGGGATATCATGTGTCACTAGAATGGAAAAATTGCATCATTTCAGCTTCGGGAAAAGACAACACAGTACAGCAAGCATCTCTTCGCAAAAAATGAAAGAACATTTTTCTTCAAAAACACATAGTATTTGCTTAGAGCAGGGGTTCTCAACCTTTATTCTCTCATTCAGCCCTTGGCAAATTTTAAAAGTAAAATTTACCCCCAAATACTTTTTTATATTCTCACTTCTACAAATACCTATTGTAATAGGTAAAAATTTGAATGTTTTGCTGACAAAATTTACTCCCATGGCAGGCCAAATTTACCCCCTGTTAAGAACCCCGGCTTAGAGCAACTGCAACATCGTGCAAATGATCAAATTACAAAATGCATGGATGCATTGAACCAGAAATGTATTCAATCCAGATGCAGGATTTTCAATACAGTGTAGTTTGGTAAAGCGAAACCGGCCATTTTCCGATATCGAGGATGAGATTGAGCTACAAATAAAAATGGGGTGGACATGGGTCATGGACTTCATTCTCGTAAAACTGCTGGCAAAACAGTTGATCACATTGCCAAAGAAATAAAAAGTGAAGTATTTGCAAAAATCACTGAACAAAATAGAAAAATACGTATTATTATAGATGAAGCATCAACCATCTGTAGCAAGTCTGTACTAATAATTTTTGTAAAGATTGAAAATTAAGATTTTTCACCAACAATTTTTTTGGACTTGATGGAGTTAGAAAGTCAGGGAGCTAAACAAATTTATAATACCATGTTAGATAGCTTAAATTCTGCTGGATTTAGTAATGAATATCTAAAACAAAATTTAATTGGTTTCTGTTCAGAAGGAGCAAGTGTCATGCTTGGCAGGAATTCTGGAGTAGGCACAAGGCTTCAAAAAAATTTTCCTAAAATAGTTATCTGGCATTACCTTAATCATCGATTACAGATGGTGTTGGATGATTATGTGAATGACATCATGCCGGTGAACCACTTTAAAATATTTATGGACAAAAGCTAAACAATTTTTCACAAATCAAATAAAAATCAAGTGGAACTCTTCAATATTTCTCAGGAGCTCGGGCAACAAATGTTAAAAATTGGTAGAGTATTGGGCCCGAGATATGCATCATGCAGCTTAAGGTCGGCTCTAGCTGTGTGGCGTACATATCCGGCCCTTTACAGATATTTCACATTTAACATTTTCTGGGATAGCTGCCCGTCTTTGCAATAAAAATTTTCTGAGGGACCTAGCTTTGATGATTGATATTTTACATGAAATTTCATTGCTCAATAATGCCCTCCAAGCAAAAGGCACAGGTTTGTTCAAAGCAAAAAACCTCATAAAAAGGTCTATTAAAGCATTTGAATCACTTAAGGACAACAAGGGAAGATATGAAAAAAAATTGACAAAAGAGTTGCGTCTGATGCATTCAAAGAGATCCAATTTATTGAAAATCACAGATTTGTTAGCCTACCTCGTGAAATGTTACTAGACGCAATAATAAAAAATATGAAAAAAGACTGGTTGTCGATGATCATGTCAAAACTATAAGCACGGAGCAAGAAAACGTGATTAAGTTATTTAACTTGTTGGATCAAAACACCTGGAATTTAGAAGTCGTTGTACCGTGGGCTGCAGCAAAAAATAAAATTGGCAAACTTAATGAATTTCTACATCATGAAGTGGGTATTAATGATTTCAGAGATTTTGTAGAAATTGTGCTTAATAACAGTTTACATGTTTCAGTTCCACAGAGTGTACAAAGAGCCAAAAACATCAACACAATTGCAATCAGCTCGGCAGAAGCAGAACGAGGGTTTTCATTAATGAATCTTATTTACACAGACAAAAGAGGTGGTCTCGTGGTGAAAAATGTATCAAATTTAATGATAATAAATCTCATCGGTCTTCCATTACATTTATGGAATCCAACTCCTTCAGTGAAAAGATGGCTCAGAAGAAATCACAGTGCTAATGACAATAGGATAAAAACAAAACAACTTAAAGACTATGATGCAAACCAGATGGCAATTTGGAAATTTTTTCAAGTGACAAAATAAAAGACTGTATATATTTTTTCAATTAAATGATTAAAAAGAAAAGTATTCTTGTTATATTTCTTAATTTTTTTTAATGTCTGCAGCAAGCCAATTATTATTAAAATAAAATGCTTATTTTATTTCTTTAAAAACAGTTTATTATGTACAGACCATTAGTGCATTCACTTTGCACAAATGAATTCAAAAAGAAAGTTTTTCTATTGTGGTACTTCATTGGGTAACAACTTAATTGTTTAATCTAATATATAAAATCCAAAGTCTGTTTGTTTGTCTGTCTGTCAGTCTGTTTGTCTGTTCCTTATGGAAAAAAAATTAGGAGCACCTAGAAAAAAATAAAACATGCATTCCGATGTATTTTTTTCCAGCGGAGTCAATGGGCCTATTTCCAAGTTCGTACCTCGCCCCCCAAGGGAGCTACGGCCCTTTTTCCACAGGAGGGTCTCAGATAACTCTTCGATTCTAATCGAATTGCGTATTTAGGTTTGGGGGATTAAATTGCAATTGACATCTAGCTTAGGCGCAAAAAAGTACAATACAGTGATGGTAATTTCAACTTCATACATGCACCCCAAGGGAGGAACAGACGGATTCCATAAGGAACAGACAAACAGACTGACAGACAGATAAATGTTTTTTATAAAATGTTTTTTAGATAAATGTTTTTTATAAATATTTTTATTACTGATCTAAAGATGCCACCCAAAAAAACTGCATTCTTTGGGAAATCAAGAAAAGCTCAATATGTTGCAAGAGCAAGAGATGCTGAAACGGAAGAGGAGAGAAATATTCGGAGACAAGCCGATGCTAAGAGCCATGCTGTAGCACGCCTGCAAGAGACGGAAACACAACGACAAACAAGACTAATAAATGAGGCTGAAAGACGTGCTTCAACACGCCTGCAAGAGACGGAAACACAACGACGAAAAAGGCAAAGAACTGACGCCGAGAGTCATGCTGTAGCACGCCTGCAAGAGTCGCAAACACAACGACAAACAAGACTAATAAATGAGGCTGAAAGACGTGCTTCAACACGCCTGCAAGAGACGAAAACACAACGACAAACAAGACTAATAAATGACGCCGAGAGTCATGCTGTAGCACGCCTGCAAGAGACGGAAACACAACGACGAAAAAGGCAAAGAACTGACGCCGAGAGTCATGCTGTAGCACGCCTGCAAGAGTCGCAAACACAACGACAAACAAGACTAATAAATGAGGCTGAAAGACGTGCTTCAACACGCCTGCAAGAGACGGAAACACAACGACAAACAAGACTAATAAATGAGGCTGAAAGACGTGCTTCAACACGCCAACAGGTAAGTCAGGAACAACGAAGGATAAGATTGCAAACTGATGCCAATAGGCATGCAGTTGCCAGACTGAGACCCTTTACTGCAGAACAGTGGAATGGTGCTGCTTTCAACTATGATTTAACACACAATTATGAATCAGAAGCAATAGTTTCAATAGGATCAATGACATTGTTGTGCAATCACTGCGGTGCAAAAAAATGGGACAAAGAACCCCCAGGCATGTGCTGTTCAAATAGTAAAGTCAGGCTACCATTGCTTGCAGATCCCCCACAGCCTTTAAAGGATCTTCTTTTAGGAACAACAACTAATTCAAAAGACTTTCTTAAGAATATTCAACAATATAATAGAGCATTCCAAATGACATCCTTTGGAGCAAATATTGTCCATGAACCAGGATTTATGCCCACATTTAAAGTTCAAGGGCAGATACATCATCGAATCGGAAGTTTGCTGTCACCACAACAAAATGAAGATTCTTGCTACTTACAGGTTTATTTTATTGAAGATATGGCAAATCAAGCTGAAACACGTTGCCGTAATCGTCAAGGCGTTAAGCTACAAGTCATAAGGGATTTACAACAAATGCTTCATGAAAAAAATTCTTACATACGAAGTTTTAAATATGCAATGGAGAATTCACCGACAACCGAATATAAACTTGTCATAGATGCAGATAAAAAACCCGCAGCAGAACATGCAGGGCGATTTAATGAACCTCAAACAAGTGAAGTTGCTATTGTAGTAAGCAATTTTGAAAGTGGAAACAGGAGAGACATTGTTATTAAGCGCAAAGATTCTACACTCCAGCGTGTTTGTGAAACTCATCGCTCCTATGATCCCCTCCAGTATCCATTGTTGTTTGTTAATGGTGAAGATGGCTATCATTTTGGAATTCTTCAATCAGGAGAGAACACAACTAAGATGGTTTCGTGCATGGCTTTTTATGCCTACTTCTTCATGGTTAGAAATAATTCATTTAATCATCTCCACAGGGGCCAAAACCTATTTCATCAATTTGCTGTTGACATGTTTGCAAAGATTGAATCTGAAAGACTTCTTTATATTAGACTTCACCAAAGACAGCTTCGTGCTGACTCATATATTCATTTGAGAGACGGTATTAATAATGATGTAGAAGGCAGCAACATTGGTCAACTTTGTATTTTGCCTTCCAGCTTTACTGGTAGTCCGAGATATATGCATGAAAGAACTCAAGATGCATTCACATATGTTAGATTGTTTGGACGTCCCGATTTGTTCATCACCTTCACATGTAATGCAAAGTGGAAAGAAATTCAAGATGAATTTCTTCCAGGACAAAAAACTGTCAATCGCCATGACCTCACAGCAAGAGTATTTCACTTGAAGTTGATTAAACTTATGAATTTGATCTCTAAATCAGAAATATTTGGACCGGTACGTTGTCACCTGTACACAATTGAATGGCAAAAAAGAGGATTGCCACATGCCCACATTTTAGTATGGCTAATTACAAAATTAAACTCCAATCAAATTGATTCAGTAATATCGGCGGAACTTCCTGATCCTCGAGTTGATCGATCTCTCTTTGAAATTGTGAAAGCACATATGGTGCATGGACCATGTGGAGCCTTAAATCATACTTCACCATGCATGAAAGACGGAATGTGTTCAAAAAAGTACCCCAAAAAATTTGTTTCTGAAACTCAATTTGGTCAAGATGGATATCCTACCTACAGAAGAAGAAAGCCTGAGGACGGAGGAATGCAAGCGATGGTGGGAAATCATGAAATAGATAACAGATGGATTGTGCCTCACTGTCCTTTACTATTAAAGACCTTTAATGCGCATATTAATGTGGAATATTGCAACTCAGTGAAATCAATCAAATATGTTTTGAAATATGTTCATAAGGGTTCAGATGCTGCGGTGTTTAGACTTGAACATGAAAATAATCGAGATGAAGTGTCGCAATATGAAATTGGCAGATACATAAGCAGCAATGAAGCTTTCTGGCGTATTTTTGGGTTTCCCATTCATGAAAGACATCCAGCAATCCAACAGCTAGCAGTTCATTTAGAAAATGGACAAAGGGTTTATTTCAGGGCGGAAACAGCAGCTGATCAAGCCTTAAATCCCAAAGAAACTACCCAAACTGCCTATTTTAAATTGTGTCAGAATGATGCCTTTGCAATGACTTTACTTTATCATCAAATACCATCATACTACACATGGAGCAACAACAAATGGAACAAAAGAAGAAGAGGGAGTAATGTTGCAGGTCAACCTGGAATTAAGTTTGATTCAACAATTGGAAGAGTGTACACTGTGCATCCAAGTCAGCGAGAGTGCTTTTATTTGAGAATGCTACTACATGAAGTGAGAGGACCGACCTCTTTTGAAAGTCTTCGCACAGTTGAAGGTCGGGTTTATGACACTTACAGGGAAACTTGCTTAAAATTGGGATTGTTGGAAGATGACAACCAGTGGGATTTGACGATTGCTGAAGCTTCTGTATCACAAACACCAAAAACTTTGAGAGAACTGTTTGCAATTATTATTGTTAACTGCGCAGTAAGTAATCCTGCTGCATTGTGGACAAAATACAGAAATGAGATGTCTGAAGACTTCAAGTATCAAGCCCAGTTGAGATTTCCTGAAAGGGTTATTGAATTTGATGATAACATATACAATGAAGCATTAATAAGCATAGAAGACCAAATTGTTTCAATGGGAGGAGAAGAACTGAGCAAGTTTGGATTACCACGTGCTAACAGAACTGGTTTGCACAGATTAACTACTGAAGTGATGCGAGAAACGTTATATGATGTTCGTTCCCTGACGACATTTATTTCCGAAAATGAACGAAAGTTAAATGCTGACCAGCGAACTGCATATGACACCATAATGGAGCATCTTCAATTAAACACAGGAGGACTTTTCTTCATAGATGCTCCTGGGGGGACAGGAAAAACTTTTGTTACAAGTCTGTTGCTAGCAAAAGTTCGTGTCAAAAAAGAAATTGCTCTCGCTGCAGCCAGTTCTGGCATCGCTTCCACTTTGATTCCAGGTGGAAGAACAGCGCACAGCTTATTTAAAATTCCAATTAATTTAAATACAAGTGACAGTCCAGTCTGCAATGTAAGTAAAAGTTCAGGTTTGGCTGAAATTTTAAAAAGGGCATCCCTAATAGTGTGGGATGAATGTACAATGGCCCACAAAAAATCCCTAGAAGCTGTCGACAGAACTTTAAGAGACATACGGAACTGCAATCAGCTTATGGGTGGTGTAATAATGGTACTGTCTGGTGATTTTCGACAGACTTTGCCCGTCGTTCCTAAGGGAACAAAAACAGATGAAATTAACAGCTGTTTAAAGTCATCAGTGTTATGAAAAAATGTCAAAACTATCAGACTATCAAGAAATATGAGAGCTCATTTCTATGGAGATCAACTATCAGAAGAATTTGCTCGAAATATTCTAACTCTTGGAGAAGGAAGAGTTGAAGTTGATAATGAAGGAGACGTCAACCCTGCACAAATTTGCAATTTGGTTAATTCAATTGATGAATTAATTGAAAGTGTCTTTCCTAATCTTTTAAATAATTTTATGCAGATTACCTGGCTGCGCGAGAGGGCAATAATGGCACCAAAAAATTCAACTGTAAACACTGTCAACCATAAACTTTTGAACATTATACCAGGAAATGCGCACACTTACAAGTCCATTGACAGTGTAATCGAAGAATCAGAAATTGTTAATTATCCTATTGAGTTTTTAAACTCATTGGATCCCCCTGGTACTCCCCCTCACTGCCTTCAATTAAAAATAGGAACTCCGATAATGCTATTGAGAAACTTATTGCCACCTAAATTATGCAATGGCACCAGATTGGTAGTAAAAAAATTAATGATTAATTGTATTGAAGCAACTATTATAACTGGAAGTGGTACCGGGGAAAACGTGTTCATACCCCGGATACCTATAATACCATCAGACATGCCATTTCAGTTTAAAAGACTCCAATTTCCTGTCCGACTATCCTTCGCGATGTCAATTAATAAATCACAGGGTCAGTCTCTGAAAGTTGCAGGACTGCAGTTGGAAGAACCATGCTTTTCACATGGACAATTATATGTTGGAGCTTCAAGAGTGGGCAGCAAAAATAATCTATACATATATACACCTACAAGGAAAACGCGAAACATAGTGTATAAAGAAGTATTTAGCATGTAACGTTTTCTAAATAAGTGACGGAGAAACAAATTTGTATTGTTCTGATTGCCTTTCAATAATTATTCTTAATCAATAAAGTTTTCCAAATCACTTATAATTTCATTTCCTCTTTTTATTAAACTAGCTTTCATTTGGTAGGGGTTGTCTAGCTTTTTTGCATAAATAAACCTCAACACATCTGTATGTATATTTATATTTGTTTAGATATAAAAACAGTATCAGCTCATCGTAAAACTAAAAAGCATTAATTCAACATATTTTTTCCAGCTAACCCAAAGGTCATATTTTTATTTCTTACGTTGCTTCAAGTATTCTGTTCAGAGGTTTTGCATTTAAACCACCCGGCAACGACGGGTATTTCTGCTAGTTTTATCATATATATAAATATATACGATCTAAAGTTTGCAGTTTCTCGAAACCTGTTTTTAAAAAATTGGAATCCCACCCCTGCTGATGATGCTGTTTCAGCGAAATCGATTTGTTTTTAATAAAGTGTGAGCGCTACTGTTGACTGATTCCAGCTACAGCTTTGCTCTTATAAAGCTTCAGTTTGAAGGCAATTACATAATTAACTGTTGTTTAAGCAGTTTAGTAATCCTGTAAAAGTGTATGAGTTTAATCAAAGGTATTTTATTTTAAACAGTCTTTGGTTGAACTTATTGTAAGTTAAACTAAAGCTGAATTACAATTTAATGGTAAATGGTATTAGATTTATTTCGTCACAATTGGAGATTGCTAGTGCAGGCATAGAAGCTTTTGGTACAACGGCAGATCATAGTAAAATAAAAGCATTTCAAACGCAAAAACTAAACCCTTATTTAGCACAGTGAACTATATTTCAACCAGTTTAGTTGTAGAGTGTTAGTTACCGCAAACACAGTAGCTCACCATGCAGAATAGGCTAGAAATGACTAGCCAACGTTGTAAAAGAAGCTAAGTAAACAGTTCTGAGCTTCAGTTTTGCCTTTTTAAGAACTGATGCGATTGCACTATACATTGTAGTACTTGAGCAAAATGTCAACTTTAATCGAAAACCCCTATAAGATATTTTCTTATTTATTCTCTTTCACACTAAGTTTAACACTAGCAGCATTTTATTGAAGCTAAAAAGAATCTGCCATAACTGAATCATTTTGACAGATTACTTTTCGTTTCAGATAAGGCCAGCTTTATTTTACCTATAAATATACTGATACGATGAAAATAATGGCATTACATGTCTTTATTGCTATGATGCTATGGTTTCCGGAAAATTTGCAAGTGAAAAAAAGTGGTGCAATGATGTATGGAAGCTTGACTTTTTAAAACATTTGGAAAGACCCATTTATATGATGTGCAAAGCTCAGAAACAAGAGCCCTTTATCATCAAACCGTGGAATTTTAAAATTGCTTAGTGAGACGCCAGAAGAACGTAAGCTAAAGAGTGTATGCACAGAAGAAGTTATAATTCTTATTGACATCGTTTTATTGGCTGTAAAGATGAATTCTTTACTTTCTGTGCAAGATATCAATAACCACATGGCTAAGTATGTTAGAATACCTGAAAATTGGCGAAGCAAAAATTATGCCTTTGATTTTTTGGAATCTATTAATGTTGCTATTAGCCACGAAATAATGGATGAAATAGCTTCTGCCAATTTTCACACTCTAACTGTTGATGAAAGTACAGATATATCTGTAAGCAAACGTCTGATTTTATATTTTAAATGCAGACATAATTCAGACAAAGTCTTTTTTGAATATGAAACTAGATTTGGGGGATCATACAATTAAATTCATGTGTGGCCTCATCTATTGTCACTGCAATTGAAAAGTTCTACAAAAATATAGGCTGGAACTGCATAAAATGGTTATGTTTACATCTGATGGCGCAGCAGCAATGCTAGGTAGGAGTGAAACTTAAAGAACATATACCACAGTTAGTACAACAGCACTGTGTTGCACATCGGGAAGATTTGGGCATAGCTAATACAAGGAAAGAAGTGAAGCTATTCATTATTGCGAACTGTTTATTCTATGTTTTCTCGTTCTACAACCAACCACTGTAAAGTTCAAGATATTGCTATAGCTCGTGAAGACGAGGCGATTGCTTTTAGGCCACGTAATGAAGTTCGATGGTTGTCACGTCACTTTGCTCTGCAGGCCATTGTTAAAAACTATGAAAAATTCATTGCATATTTTGAAGATATGAAATCTAATGACCCAATTTCTAATTTTTGTTTTAGGAAATTAAAAATTGTTGAAGTTCATATAGCTTTGGAAGTTTTAAATGATGTTTTTGAGAAACTAGCTGCTTTGTGCAAAAGTTTTCAAAGACAAGGATTGACACCTACTGATGCACAGAATTTTGCACGTGCTAAAATAAATGAAGTACGGCAGAAGTATCTTGGTGACAGACACAACGTTTTGGGGTGAAAGAGTGGATAATTTGTTAGCTAGAATCTTTGATGAAGAAACTGCCACTTTTAACACTGAAGAACTGTTGAATTTAATAAGGCTACTATGTGATCATATGGTAGAAAGATTCCCACAAGGAAAAGTGCAAGACTTGGGTAGCATTTGATTGTGCTGCATGGAAATCCCCTTCCTACGCTTTTGGTATCACCCAAATTGAAGCTCTGTGGTCTACATGTCAGTCTGTTTTGCCAGAACGTAATGTAATTATTGAACAATACACAGATTTCAAATATGGCATAGCTGAAGAAATTAAGGCTGGAGTTGTAAGCACTCTTACTGATTTGATAAAATTTGTGTTTCAGCATGATTTTGTTTCAACAGTTTAGAGATTTGGAAAAGCTCATAGATATCGGTGGGACTTTCCTTGCCTCCAGTGTTGACTGTGAGCGCGGATTTAGTTTGATGAATTCCACCAAAGCCAAGCTAAGGAACAGGCTGGGAGAAAGGCATTTAGACATGATAATGAGGGTGACGTCTTATCTACAAAATGGATGTGTTATAGATAAGGTGAAAGTTTATGAAAAATGGGTCAATAGCAAGGATAGGCGTGAAAAAAGTAAAATTTAAATGTCGTTCAAAATCAGCAGTGAAATACTGTAAAAGTTAAAAGTAAAGTAGTTTGAGTTATGTTAGTAGCATTTTCTTTTTGTTCTCTTTTCTAACCCCTTTATTTCATTTGAAATTGTGATAAATTTAGGCATTTACTGGAAGTTTTACAAACAATCTCATTATTTTCCATGCATATTCATTGTCATTTACTGATAACATATATAGTCTACACTACAGCATTAATAATACACACTATAAAACAACTTATTGAATAACCAAATTTTCTTAATAAGCCGGATTATCAGCTTAGAAGAATGCTGAAATTTTTGCATGGGTTACTGCACAAATATTAGTGATTTCTAAAAAAGTTTGCACCTACCAAAATTTCTGGGCAAACTTGACTGCAAAAAAAATTAGAGGAAACATTGGTCACCAGCAAAAACTTAGGAAAAACTAGACTTTTATATTTAACTCAAAATTTCAGGGAAAAGGCTGTTTTAAAGTAGATATAAACCTGCATGTTCCGCATCGTTTGATACCAAGATCAGCTTTCTGGCTTCAGTATATCAAAAGTTATGGTAAAATTGCCTAAATTCAAATGCAGTTAATCACCGGATGGCGGTAGCAGTGACAATTAATGCAGTTAATCACTAAAATTGTTTTTAAACGTGCTTTTCGAACATTTGGCCAAATTTGAAAACCACATATTTTGATATATTCCATTGTTTGAAATTTTACTCCACCCTACCCTGCATCTAAAAACAACTCTTACTTAGTTTTGTATCGTTAAAAAACGCTTTCAAACCAAACTACTCATGAATGCACATTGCACAGGCAACATAATGACTGGATTTTGTGAAAACGCCATAAAATGGGCCCTAAAGATATTACGCTTACAGAAAAGTTGATGAATCATCATCAGACGTTCTGTAGTCAACGCTGAAAAACAGCAAAGTTAAGTTTGCTGCCTGACAGTGGAGTAGTGAGAACGGCGTTGATTTGAGAAACTTTGCTGTCTTAAGATCGCAACCAGTAAAGAAGAATGACAATAATGCAAACTGCAACAACGGAGGCTAGAATTAAGGAATCCCTTCGTTTTCGAACGTTGATCTTCTGAACAAGATGGTTGATAGCAGGAAAGCGGTCTGAAGAAAGATGTCAAGAAAATACACCAAATCAAGCTGGATCGCTAGCCAATCAAAACGTGCTAAAACATTAACTCAAATAATTTAGACATGGAACTTAAATATGCCATCAGTTTAAAAAAAGATACATCAAAAAAACTGTAGAAGCCTACCACATTGCAAAACCTAGGCCTTAGACGACTACCACGCGAAAAGCATTCAAGTGATCAAGTCAGCTGGATGGGATGTTTTTCAAATAAATACAGGGTGTCCACAAAGTCTTTAGACAATTTAAAAAATTTATTGATATTACAACTAACGTTGGAAATGTCTGAAATGTTTAAATAATATTAATTAAATGGTCAAGTTTTTATTTAAAACATTAATGAACGCTATCTCTGAAATGATTAATTAATATCAAGTAAATAGTCAAGTCTTTATTTAAAGCATTAATAAATTTCTATATGAGCCCCATTTGTAGCACGGAGGACATCTAAACGATACTAAATTTCAGTCCATGTCATTCTTAACATTTCTTTATCAGTTGTCTCCACAGCGGTAGTTATTCTTTCCTTAAGGTCACTTATGTCTTTTGCTTTGGTGCGGTACACAACATCTTTCACTTAGGCCGAACGAAAGCAGTGCTGATGGACTTTGTTGGGCTACAACTAAATGACTGACGAATACGCTTGATGCCCTTTTCAGAAGTTTTTGTCCATCCACTCTTCGGTTTTAATAGCAACGTTCCCGTTCCCACAAACTGCCAATTACGAATCGACTGACGTGCTAGGGCCCGTTTTACATATTTAGCTATAAAATTTCTTTGTGCATGAATATCAGATTTCGTTTTGATAAATCAAGACACACACTGAGCTTTTTCTTGTGGAATAGTCATTTTTAACGGGTTTGGAAATCAATTATTTTATTTAGCTAATTCATCTCTGAAATAAAAAAAAGTGATGTTATAAAAAGCTTTAATAACAACTGATTCATTCATTCACGCGTATGAGCTCATGCTCTGTTTGCATGTCTTTCGTCAGACTGGGCCACCACGACGGGTAGACTGTTTGGCCTCACCATCTGTCTGCCACATGAAGACGGAGGCATCCCGTTAAGTGTCTTGCCCAAGGACACAACAAGCAAGCTTGCCGGCTTGTTCTCCACACTATCCCTTATGTGCTGAGCGCCAAGCAGGGAAGCTGTCGATACCATTTTTTAAAGTTTTTTGGTATGACTCGACAAGGGAAATGAACCCCAAGTCTACCGACTGCGAAGCGGACGCTCTAACCACTACACCACCGCGCCGGTAACAACTGATTAATATGCAAAAAGCATTATTTTGATAGCATTTTTAAAAATTTTTTAATGAATTTATAAAATTGTCTAAAGACTTTGTGGATACCCTGTACTATGTGATTTAGAGAACTATTCCGGACCGTGGTGGTTGTGAAGCAGGGCTGCTGACAGCCATTTTCACTGTGGCCTAATCTTTACACACCGACACTGTGGTGACGTGTTGCGGCATCAGCTTCGCAGGCGGTCGACCTGGATTCATTTCCATTCACGAGTCATATCAAAGACTTTTAAAATGGTGTTCACAGACCTTCTGCTTGGCAAAAGGAGTAATGTGGGGCTGAAATATAAACTGAGTTTACTCAGTCATGATTGAAAAGCGTGCAGTGAGTCTCAACGTTTTGAGCACGTAGCCACTGTTGGGGACAAAACAAAAACATCTTTACTAAAGACAAAACCTAATCCAGACTCTAAATACAACTTCCACCAAAATGGGTTCGTTCATTAGACAAAGCTGGAATATGAGATATTTTTTAACAGTTCTACAAGGATGATGCCATATGTAATAAAGGGGCACACGGAAAAGGTGCGATGTGGGTAAAGCTGTTTGATACAAAAAGCTACCGGCACCTTCATGGAAACGACCTTCTGCAACATTAACTGTTTGACAGTAGTCTAAACAGTTCATATAAAAAGGATACTAGCCAGGTTATTCATTCTTCCTGCGATGCCTTTAAACACTGCTCGCTGTTGACCGAGGTTTTCTTTTGTTGCCATTGCTATGCTGCATGAAAAATAAATGTTACAAATAAACAAACATAAACCAATTGCCGCACTAATAACTTACTCGATTGCTTCATCCACTAATCTGTCGGAACTGAAAAATAATTTAATTGCTGGTAATACAAGGTATTTCAAGAAATTTGATACGTAAATATCACAGAAACTACATAGGCAAATCAAATGAAACTAAACAGGCCTAATGTTGGCCATAATAAGATTTTTTCCTGCAAATTTAAATGTTTAAAGGCACGCAAATTCCATGAGAGATATCACATATGTGCAATGTGCGCACCACCTGTTACGCGACCCACGGGAAGTCGGTAGTCCAGCTCCTCCCAAACACGCTGCAGCATATCTTGCGCAACAGTCTCCAGAGCGAATTTTTTTTGCCAGCTCCAAATTTGGTTTGCGGATGGTGACTTTTTAGAGAACTTTCTCACAAATGCACACTGCACAGTCTTGTTCGAGTTTGTTCTAGCATACTCCAACACACAAAATGTTTTTTTTCTGTCAGCGAATACCATTTAAACACACAGGTTTGAACACAGTATGAATAATTTATCAGTCAAAAATTTCTACACCTGAAAAGATAAACATATCAAACATTAAACCAAAAATTTTGGCCTGTTTCTACAAAAGCTGTGCAAATTTATATTCATTTGAACCGGAACTGGCAAAGTTATGAATGAACCGGAAAATGAACCGGAGCTAGATTGCAAAATTATGTCAATTTTAGTAATGCAAGAGGCTAGCGATGCACATAACAAAACTGCAGACAGTGACACTGTTTCGACCTATCAGGTCTCTTCAGTGCAGTTGGTGACCGACAAGAAGCTAGAGGCTTTTAATAAAGCATAGCTTAGACCGCCACACTTGCGGGATCTATACTAGATCCACTTGGTGGATGGTCTGTCAGTACTCTGCGAAGCCGTATCACTCGTGAATGAGTGGCGGTTGTCGCAGGTGCACTAAGTCTAGCAACTGCTAGAACAATAGTGCTGTCACATCCTAGTGGTCACAAGGTCTTACATGTATAGTAATGCAAGAGGCTAGCGATGCACATAGCAGACCTTGTGACCACTAGGCTGTGACAGCACTATTGTTCTAGCAGTTGCTAGACTTAGTGCACTTGCGACAACCGCCACTCATTCACGAGTGATACGGCTTCGCAGAGTACTGACAGACCATCCACCAAGTGGATCTAGTATAGATCCCACAAGTGTGGCGGTCTAAGCTATGCTTTATTAAAAGCCTCTAGCTTCTTGTCGGTCACCAACTGCACTGAAGAGACCTGATAGGTCGAAACAGTGTCACTGTCTGCAGTTTTGGTATGTGCATCGCTAGCCTCTTGCATTACTATACATGTAAGACCTTGTGACCACTAGGATGTGACAGCACTATTGTTCTAGCAATTGCTAGACTTAGTGCACCTGCGACAACCGCCACTCATTCACGAGTGATACGGCTTCGCAGAGTACTGACAGACCATCCACCAAGTGGATCTAGTATAGATCCCGCAAGTGTGGCGGTCTAAGCTATGCTTTATTAAAAGCCTCTAGCTTCTTGTCGGTCACCAACTGCACTGAAGAGACCTGATAGGTCGAAACAGTGTCACTGTGTGTCAATTTTTTTGAGACATCCTGTAGAGTGCAGAATATCATCAGTGCACGCTCTGTGGTTGGATATTTGTAAGAAAATTGATTTCCGTGCTTTCTAACAACTAGACTGAAACTTTATAGAGTAAAGTTGTGACTGAAATCAGTTAATAGTAGAACTCACACTTTATTAACAAATCGATTTCACTAAAATAGCATCATCAGTGTTCTTATTCAAATAGAACAGGTTTGATTCTATTTGATTCTATTGATAGTGATATTGATTCTATTTGAATAAGAACACTGATGATGCTATTTTAGAGAAATCGATTTGTTAATAAAGTGTGAGTTCTACTATTGACTGATTCCAATCACAACTTTACTCTTTATAAAGTTTCAGTCTATTGATATTCTTGATGGAATCGTCATTTATTAATTTCACTTGTGTGGAGATTCTCCTAAAATCATTATGATTTATATTCTTTCTAACAACTAGTTAGGAAATGAAGTACTCAGCCATTTTCACTTTAAAACCACTTTTCACTGGTCAATACTAAAGCTCATTAGAAAAAAAACTTACTTTCGCAAATGTTCGTGCTCTTTCATATACATGTCTGTACGTCTATTGTTAACACCTCCAGCATTCTTATATGCGCTGTACAAAAGCGATTGTTAGACACCACAAATAAAAATTTATTCATGTACAATTTACACGACACCAGGGTTGCAGCACCACAACAAAAAAATTCGGCAACGATACCAGCTAAAGTAAGGTGTTCTGCACCAATCAACAGTTGCCTCAACGTGGTGGTGCGGTCCACAACCCCGTTAGGGTTGGGTCAAAATGGCTGTTAGCCTTCCCGAGGGTCCCAGTTACTCCAGGTACTCACTCCCCTTGCACAAACCAATTTTTTGCCGCGCTGCCCTCTGAAAGATCGCAGAAGGGCTGCACAGAGCTTCTTTAAAATCGGTCATCTGTCTTTTCCCTTCTCCTGCCTTTCTCTTACCCGTCTTCGTCTTCTCATTCCTCTCCTACTCTTGATGAGGGGCAACGTTCATCCCAACCCTGGTCCCATCTTTCCCTGCTCAGTGTGTTCTGGAAATGTGACCTGGCAGGGCAGGTTGGTGCAATGTTGCACCTGCTACAAATGGGTCCATCTAAGGTGCTCACCACTCTCCTTCTCCAAATTCAGAACTCTTGCCAGCTCTCACTCCTGGAGCTTCCCCCCTGCTATATCCCTGCTTCTTCTGGAGATAACACTGTGAATTCCTCCTCAGACTCCTCCAGCTTGTGTACCTCCACTGTTCAATCTGCTTCCCTCTGCTAATGCAGCACTCCCACCCAACCCTAGTCTTCCAACTTCTTATCCCCTTCTGCCCACTTCATACCTCCTCCCTCTGCTCCCTTACCACAGCCTCTTGCTCCTGGCTGTGTCTCTACACCCCCTGCTTCCTCTTGCCCCTGACTCCCTCAGGGTTCTTCAATGAAATGCTGGTGGTCTCCAAGCCAGGAGCACTGAACTGCTACACTTTATTTCGTCTCATCCCATTGACCTTATTTGTATCCAGGAATCTAACCTTAACTTATCTTCCTCTTTCCGGATCGGTGGATTCTCTGTTCTGCAATCTGATCACACCTACTCCTGGACTGGAATTCTCTCTCCTGATGCCATGTGAGCTAGTGGCGGCATCATCATTTTCGTCAGGCAAGGCTTGTCTTTCTCTGAACTCTCTACCTCCTCTCTTTCTTTGCTTGACCCCTACTCTGATTATGTAGGGGTCAATATCTTTCTAAACAACTCTTCCTCGCACTCATTTCTTAACGTTTATGCTCCCCCTATTCGCTCATTGACAAATAGCAGAACCAACTCCCTTTCTTCCTGCATTCTTCCCTCCTCCATAAATCTCTTTATTCTGGGAAACTTTAATTGCCATCACCCCCTCTGGGACTCAAGAGGTGCTTCCGATCCCCATAGGGAGGAAATATTTGATTGGGTCATCTCTTCTGTCCTCCTCTCCCTCAATGACACTGAGATACCTACTCTTCTACATCGCTTCTCTGGCAGTCGCTCCTCTCCTGACATCTCTTTTGCTCCCTCCTCTCTTGCCCTATCTTGCTACTGGGAATTGCTTCAAGACTTGGGTTCTGACCACCTACCAATTCTTCTAACTGTCCCTCTCTCTTCGGTCTTTTGCTCCAACGAGCTTCCCCCATCCTTCAATTTCAAGTCAAAGCCTTTTACTTTGACTCTCACTGTCCTTCTACAGAGTAATACTTGTCACTTTCTCTTTCCCCTGCTACTGCTTTCTTTACTTCTCTGACACTGAATGCAGCCAAATCTTCCATTCCTTTCAGTTACATCAAACTCCAAACTAAAGCCTGGTGGTCCACTGAAGTGGAAAAAGTGGTTAGTGAAAGACGTAAGGCTTTCACTGCCGCTCACAGCAGTGAAGATCACCAGGTTTACCTCTTCACTTCCCGAAGTGCTTCGTCTGTCATTACCAAGGCCAAGGCTGAGGCATGGCAGGCGACTTGCTCTTCTCTCTCTCCCAAATCTAACCCGAAATATGTGTACTCTCTCATTTCTTGTGTCACTGGCTCTTCTTCCTCATCTACTAATTTGCCCAACTGTTTCTCTCCCAGGGAATCAACTTCAATCTTCACCGATTATCTAAGATCCCACTTTTCTGTCTTGCAGCCAAAGACCTAGCATAGCAGAGCCAGAGGCGACTTTCTTGAGCTCTGCCGAACCACATGCCCTGAGGAGTCTCACTCGTCCTTGTGCTCTCCCTTCTCTCCCGCTGAACTTCTTGCGACTGCCTCAAACCTCTCCATGTCCTCAGCCACCGGGCAAGACAAAATTGCCTATACCATGCTAAAGCACCTTCCTCGCTCTGGCATGGATTTTCTTCTTCATATTTTCAATCTCTGCTGGTCTTTGCCTTCCATTCCTTCCATTATTCCCATCCAAAGATGGAAAAGCCTCTCGACTCTCCTGCTTCCTTCTGGCCTCTCTCTCCCCTCCTGCATCTCAAAGCTTTTTGAATGCATCATTCTATCACGTCTATTTTTTTTTATGGAGTCTAACTCCATTCTCTCTCCCCACCAGGCCAGTTTCTGCCCTGGACGGTCTACATTAAATCAAATTCTGTACCTTTCCCAGTCCATCTCAGATGGGCTTAACAAACCCAAGCCAGGCTTTCGGACAATCCTTGCTACAATTGACTTCTCAAAAGCTTTTGACTCTGTGTTGCACCCTGCCTTTTTCCATAAACTCATTTCAGCTGCCTCTCTCCTTGCTTTACTCGTTTAAGTCAATCTTTCCTTTCTGATAGACACGCTTGCGTGGTTTATCAAACTCACAAAAGTTGTTCTTTTCAAGTCTGTCGAGGTGTTTGGCAAGGATCTGTTCTTGGCTCTGTACTTTTTTCTCTTTTCATCAAAGATCTTTCTGCTTTTTTACGTCAGCTACTCACTTTATCCCGATAATCTGGCCATTTGGTCCTCATCCTTTCTCAGTCCCTTCTGCGACAGAGGCTGCACAAGAAGCTCTGATTCAATTGGAGTGCTGGTCTGAGTACTGGTGTCTTTGTCTCAATCCGAGCAAATGTGAGGCCTCCTTCTTTTCAGTGCATCCCCACCAAGCTAACCTCCAGCCCAACCTCCTCTTACTCAACTCCCGCCTCCATTTCAATCCCACTCCAACTTTTCTTGGAGTCACCTTTGACCACACTCTTTCCTTTTCTAAACATGTATATTTGCTAAAGACCAAGTTCTTCCCTCGTCTCAAGGCCTTACATTGTGTCTCTGCTTCCTCATGGGGCCCTTCTAAGGAGGACTCTCTCTTCTGTATAAAGCTTTTCTTGAGCCCCATCTCACTTATGCTTCACCCGGATGGTTTCCTATCTTAAGTGTCACCAATATCACCAAATTGGAATGCCTTCACCAAGCGGCTAGTCACACCATCTCTGGCTGCCTCTCATTTTCCCCTATCCCACTTCTTCTCTCCAAGGCTCCTCTACCTCCCCTACCAGTCACCCTGACTCATTTTGCTCTGTCATCTTATAAGCAGGCTCTTTGTCTTCCAACCTCCTTTCCCATTTTATGTTTGGCCAGATTAGGAATGAAACCAAGACTCTGCAGATCCTCCTGGAGAGCTCTTTCGTCCATTCACCCAGATCGTAAGGAGGGAGATAGTCAAGGTGCAGCTGTTGCTCACCTTGAATATCTCCCCCCTTAGGATCTGGTGCTCTGGACTGACGGCTCTGCTCCTTTTCCTTTTGGCAAGGGTGGCTCTGGAGTATTTGCCAACTGTTCTCTTTGTGGCACTAAGGCCACTTTTTCCTTTTCAGCAGACCCAGTATGCCAAGTTTTGCTACTGAAGCCTGCGCCATTCTGCAAGCTCTTTGCTGGTTACAGCAGCACCAACAAGTGTGTCATTTCTCTTCTCTTCTCCTCCTATCTGACTCTCGTTTTGTCCTCACCACCTTGTTTTCTCCTTCTAATTTTCCTTTTACCTCGATCTCTCTGGCAGATCTGGCAGGAACTGTCTTCTATCTCCTCCTGTTCTATCAGGCTACAATGGGCCCCCAGACACTCGTTTCTCCCGGGGAACAATGAGCTGGCCAAATGAGGAGCGCTACTTGCATGCTCTGCAATCCCTTGTAGTCTCTCTCCTCTTATCTATCGTATCCACTCTTCCCTTTTCTGGGACTAAAGGCATACTGTCTAATCGAAATTCTTTGTCACACAGCTTCCCTCAATTTCCACCAAGAAACTTGTGCTTTCTCATCACACTCGCTGTGTTCTCTCTCGTCTTCAGTGCAACAGACAGTTTACTGTTAAGCTCCTGTTAAGCACCCCTTATCATCAGTACGGCAGTACGAATATCATGCTGTGATATCTTGACGCAATTTTGTAAGTCAAGTGCATGGATGGGAGTCTCAAATAGGAAAATAACTCGTTTGCTCAATTTTTTTCAAATCATGTATATCAACTAAGTGATCTTGATCTTCAAGATCACTGAAAATGGTGATCTTGCCCATCTCTGCATATAGCTTTTATCAAAACACTGGTAATGTGTTTTCCCACCAAGCAAATAGCGCAAAAACCGTTATTCAGTATACACTGGTAATAAAAACAAATCACCTTGCCGTTCGGTTGATTGTATACAATTATTGCATGCTTTTGCCTCTTAACTTATGATATCACATTTCATACATGAAAAATATGTAAGCAGAGCTTTTCAGTTACAAGCACACAATATTCCTACTCAATATCTCGTCGAACTGATCCAAGAAGATCTTCCCTCTCCATGCATGCACGAATGTTCAGTTTAGTCTTCCGGAATTCATGAGAATAATCCTTTAAATGTTTAAATTATAGATCACTAATGCAAATATTTACGATCATACATCAACATGATGCACATTTTAGTGGACAATTTGTTGATTACTACAAACATCACAAGTAGAAAATCACTTACACCAGTGGTTCTCAAACTGTGCGTCGCGACGCCCCGGTGCGTCGTTTCAATTTTCCAAGGGCGTCGCGGGATAATTTGGTTTTGTGTCATTCAATCTAGGTTTTATTGCGTCAAAAGAACTCTGATCGTAGATTCCATTTTTACTTTCTTCTGACATTCATAATCAATTGTATTTTCACAATAGTGTTTTTAATACACTGTTGCAATTGTTGACTTGTGATTCATGAATAAAATTGCAGAAGTTTAACTTAAATGACGAAAAATATATAAAGAATAAAGCATTCAGTTGTATGTTGGATGAAAACAGGAACGATGAGTTACAAACTCAGAAGAGCGTAGTTTTACGATTGAAGATGACAGACCAATCCAAAATCTCGGGAGCATAAGAACACTTATTTGTGTGGATTATGGGTCACATTTATTTTGCAGTACAGCAAACTAAATCTTAGGATGCTGTTTGGTGCGTCGCAAAGTCTCGTAAGCTTTTTTAAATGCGTCGCATCGAAAAAAGTTTGAGAACCACTGACTTACACAATGTTGTAATTTCTCACCTGCAATATATCCCTGTGTCGCTGAATAGTGTGCATCATTGCTGAGCTGGTGTTATTAGTAGTTTCCAAATATTCAGCCATGTTGTCATTCATTCCAGTGAGCTGAAAAAGCATGTTGACGAGTTATATATTTTTGATCCCCTGGTCACAACACAATCTCTACAGTTTTTAGAAGTGTTTAGATTTCGTTGTGCTGGCAAAATTATCTCCTTACGTTTTATCCCGTGCTTTGAATCTAAAAGCCAACTTTTATATAAAGAACGCAAGTATTTTTATTAGCAATCACGCATGATCGTTAAGTATTTGTTCAAAACCTGGAAAAGAACTTTCTTACAATGTTACAAAATGTTTAAACTGAATGACGCAAGATCTAAAAACAGTTACAGTTGGTTAAAAAATTGAAACCACTAGTAAATTATTGAATGAAACTACAGCATGACACCATGCATCCAAATCATTACTAGCCGGCTCTGCTAGCGTTGTCCACAGCCCTCCCATCAGTAATGTCCAGGTTAACATATCAGTTCAGTAGGCCAAGCCAGCTTTACCCAAAGGATAGTTACGAAAACACTAACAAAAGTGTATGCTTTTTGACATTGCCAATTTGGTTCCAAAACAAAACTATTGGTTTCTAAAACACAATCAATTAAAAAAACATTATGGGGATTGCGCATAGTCACTACATGTCTTTCAATTTATCGAGTATTTGCCAACGTCTTATTTACCCTGTTTTCACCATAGACGTCCTTAGGCTATACTAAACAATCGTTAATCCATTAAATTCAGCAAGTGCCTTAAAAGCATATCAAAGTTGTGAGCGCCTAGGTGATTAATATGTATTTTTAGAGATCACTTATGTAATATTAGGACCACTACTTTTTTATAACTGTGGGCGTATTTTGTATGAGCTAACACCTCTGGTTTGACGCACGTTGCTTGGTAATAGCACAAACGCAGCCACGCAAAAAGCAAACTAACTCGAAGAGAAGCACCCAGAAGTAAGTCGTTGCAATGACAGGGATGTTGAGTTAAATATATAAAATCAACCGGCTGCGCCAGCCTCACCCAGTTGCAAAGAAAATTGCTCAATATTCAGATAATAAATATCTCCACACAAATATTTTGTGGCAAAAGATAGAAACAGAACCATAGTTACTCCCTTTTTTATAGGGGGACACACCAATTTTTGGAAAGGGAAAGCTGTCTTTCAATATTTTTAGATACTTTATGATGAACATTTAGATAGATAACGCCAAAGAAACATGCTTTCGAAGATTCTAGTCAAAATGTACCAAAGGACTAACTTTTTATAAAAAAATAGCAAGTTTCTTAGGTGTAGTAGAAGAATATTTCAATTAGAATGGAAAATCATGTATGGCAACCAATTTCTGAGCAGCCACTATATACTAATTCTTAGCTCTAACTAATTAAGTCACATATTGCTGGAACACAAATTCCTTCAGTATTCAACCAATGCTAATCGCTAGCTCACCATAACTTTTGCACATTGAGTCATCTGTTTTTACTCAGCAAACTATTTTTGGGAATAAGGGGGGAAAAGTTCACCACAGGTCTTAAAGTTTAACATTCTTAGCATCAAAACAAATAAGACATAATTTATATATATATCAACGGAATCGCCTTGAAATGACCTTCAATTTGTTTATCAAATTTTGAAGTTTGGTTGAGAAATGAGGTCACAAAACCATTAAATGTAAAAAGTAAATTTTGTAGAAATTGTGCAGTTTTTGAAAAAATCCTGTCGTAATTTTTTGTAGCAACGGTGTTGAACTTACCAGACGCTTTATGACATCATAGTGTGACTATCACGCGTGCGAAAAAAGTTTAAATGGCTTAAAAAAATAATCTGTTGCTGCATCGTCCATTGAGCTTTAATTGCTGACCTTATAATACCTCTCAAAAAAGCTTTTAATCGCGTTTTTCCATTAGATCAGTCAATTAAAGCCCCTTATGACACTCACCCCAAAGAGGTGTCCAATCATGGCAAGTTTCAAGCTTGTACGTCCAGTAATTTTGGAGGAGTAAAAACACACACAAAAGCAGAATTGCGCTTCGTGGCATAGACTAGCCAGCTCTGCCGGCGTCGACTGCAGGGTCCCCCATCAGAAATGTCAGTGTTCAAAGTATCGGTTTAGCTGGCCAAGCCGGCTTCTCCCATCGTACACTTTTGTGAACACAAACGATAAAAATCGTTTTTTCTGCACTCCCATAATAATCAAGAATAATTTAAATTTCTTAATCAAGACTGGTAATGCCCACAATTAAAGAATGTTACCAAAAACTACCATTAGTATTTTCAAAAAGTGTCACGAGTGAGGGATTGAAACATAGTCAGAACTGATGATGGCGATTACATGGTGGTTGTTCCACAATTATAAAAAATTCAATTCTGAAAATTGATAAGTCTATAGCTTCATTTTAAATACTTCCTAAACTTGTAGTTTCACTACAGTGCTTTGTAGTATTTGATGGTGATACTGTGACAGGCAGGATATCAGTAACAGAAACCTTGTTTTACAGTATAGATATAGGCCTAGAAAAGTTAACTGGCAGCATTTCAATAATCAACTTTGCTTTTCGTTGAGCCTTTTATCTTTGATCGCCATAGGTCTATGAGACTATTATTAAGCAAAATAGCAAAACTGCTACTTCCAAATGTGGTGCGACTTTACCCCGGCATGGTTTGTCATCAGCTGTACCCATCAATGCAGAAAGGGGGGAATAGGTAGATATGCACTCCTATGTTTGAAATACTGAATCTGTCTACCCAATGTTGTTAAAATTAGTGGTGTGAGAAGCCGAGATTATAGTGAATTTGAAAAAACGTAAACAGTCCTAAGAAGTGAGGGGCTTTTTTGTTTTTTTTTATCAAGATGGTTAAACCGACTCGTTTCTTCAAATTCCTATGCCATTGGAGCACCAACATAATTCAAACTCTAAGTGCATAAGATCTGTATTTTGTGTCCCTTTTCAATATTGAAATGCTTCCTGCGCCTCTGGCTGTGGCTAGTTTTAAGGAGTTAGTTCATGCAACTGCTCTGGCATCACTATACAAAAGTTTGTGAGAGTTGTAACAAAGAGTTGTTGTAAATGGAGACTGTAGTTCATGTACACGTAATGGTGATAACCTTAGTCTATTGATCGAAAGTGGTAGTGATAACATGTGTAGTATGATTTCACAAACTATCATTTGTGTTTTAGAAATGTGTAAAATGGGGAGGGGGTACACAGTAAGAAATTATGTTGATGCCAAGATGGTGGGTGTTTTCACAATTGCAGAAATAAGCTATTTAGTGGTAGTCTTATTTGACCCATTTCATTTTTATATTTATGATTTCAAGTTCTTTGGCTGCGCTGTCGGCTCTAATTCAGGCAATTGCGAGAAAATGGGCTCTACCAGTATCGCTGGCCGGACCTGCTATCAGTAACGCTGGGGTTGAAAATACCCGTTCAGCCAGCCAAGCCGGCTTCTTCCATTGTGCACCTTTGTGAACAGGAGCGAAGAGTAATTGCTTTTTGTGCACCTCCATAATTCTTGTACATGTAATAGTATCTTAATCACTTAATCAAGACTGGTAATGCCCCCAAATAAAGAATGTTGCCGTAAACTACCATTAACACTTTTAAAAAGTGTGAGGGGGAAGGGATTGAAACACAGTGAATGGTGGTGGCCACATGGTGATTGTTTTTACAATTACAGAAATATACTGTTTAATTCTAAGCCTATTTTACGATTTGGTGCGACACCATTGGTATTTGTAGTTGTGGTTTTAATTACTTTGGCAACACTATTTGCCATGTTTCCGGCACAGCGACAAAAGTGGCTATGCTTTCGCACAAAGACATTCACCATATTCTAATTGGCGCCCATCGGACCAATTTATTTTCAAACAAAATTTTCTCTTCGAATTTAGTTTTACAAATTGATAAGTTTGTGTTTCTTAAACTTGGAGTTTTATTACAATTAATGATGGGATGAGTACTCGGAATCGAGAATCGAAAATATCAGAACTTTTTCTGGCATTAGAAAATTTTAATTCAATTTCCGATTCTGAAAACGATTCTTTGGAATTCATATGTTAGCGACTTAACTTACAATTTTAATAACTTAACTTACAATTTTAACAAGCTTAACTTACTTAACTTAACTTGCAATCTAAGAATATTGGGACTTGAATATGAATAAATACTTTCAAAAAATTTAGGTAAATATTTTTTTTTCTAAATATTTACCTTTGTCATTTCATTTTATCATGAAACCTTTTTCCTTTTTTGCTATAACAAAACTATTTATTTTAATATAGCTTTGAAAAAAGCTGTTTGAGCCATAAGCTTTTTGTGACGCTCTCATCAGTGGCGGTGTCGCGTTAAAAGGGAAGATCTAGAGTGAATAAGTCTTTTATGTGAATAATTTGGACGTTACGCAATCAAGACAAGCCAATGATAGCGCTAGTATTGCAAAGCACGCCAAAGAAAGATTTTGCAATTGCAAAAGTTAGAGAAGGCGCAGCAGGAGGCCAAATGCCATGATTATCGAAAGAGTTGGAGAGTGTAAACAAACTCTTTCTGTCTGCATAACACCGGGCGTCGGGTCTTGATATAAGCAGCCTCTAAGAGATCAAGATGGAAAGAGCTGCGTGCTGCGGCGAGGATTGAAAACCGCTTATCATCATAGTTTAATGCGCATCGATCATTATCTAAAAGATGCTGACCAATGGCGGCGTCACAATCTGGTTTGGTGTCGGTTTGTTTGCATGATCTGTGTGGTTGAGATCGGCGTGGACGGGTCAATTGCTGTCTTAACCATTGCGGAACATGTTGCTTGATGCGATCCTGTAGTCATTGAGATGTTCGCCCTACGTACCGACTATCACAGTGGATAGTGGATGTCCACTATCACAGTGGATAGTTGGTACATAGAACGAACATCTCAACAACTACAGGATCGCATCAAGCAACATGTTCCGCAATGGTTAAGACAGCAATTGACCCGTTTACACTGATCTCAACCACACAGATCATGCAAACGAACCGACACCAAACCGGATTGTGACTCCGCCATTGGTCAGCATCTTTTAGATAATGATCGATATGCATTAAACTATGATGATAAGCAGTTTTCAATTCTTGCCGCAGCGTGCAGCTCTTTCCATCTTAATCTCTTAGAGGCTGCTTATATCAAAACCCGACGCTTGGTGTTATGCAGACAGAAAGAGTTTGTTTACACTCTCAAACTCTTTTGATAATCATGGCATTTGGCCACTTTCGCAATTGCAAAATCTTTCTTTGGCGCACTTTGCAATACTAGCGCTATCATTGGCTTGTCTTGATTGCCTAACGTCCAAATTATTCACATAAAACATTTATTCACTCTAGATCTTCCCTTTTGACGCGATACCGCCACTGATGAGAGCGTCACAAAAAGCTTATGGCACAAACAGCTTTTTTCAAAGCTATATTAAAATTTTGTACCACCAACAAGATTTTTGAAAACCATTTATGTTCCTTCTGAATGCATAATTAATAAAAGTATTTTGTCCAAAAAGTATTTGCTTTTTAAACCAGCTTTAGAGTCTGAAAATTATCATGAATTTATTGCATGTATCGGAATCAGGACTCGTATCGAAATCGAATTTTAATGAGGTATCGAGACTCGTATCAGAATCGTTATATAATTTGGTATTGTCCAATCACCAATTAAATGCTTTACAGCATTTGATAAAAATACTGTAACAGACAACATATCAGTAACAGAAACAATTCTTGTTCTATAGTACACTCGAACCTCGTTAATCTGGATTTTGGTTTATCCAGACGCCCCACAAATGAATTCAAACATGTGCCTCGCGTAATGCCAAAATTACCAGACAGGTGCGTACCGATGCTCGCTCGTAAACACCATGTTTTGTCAGAAAGTTCTTTAGATACTGAGGCCATGGACAAAGAATAACAAGTTTTCTTAATCCTGTAAATAGTGCAAATGCATTGCACATATTGCTAAGGACGGTTATTTCATGTTATTTGCATTACATAACTACATTTGTGTTATCTGGACTTTTTCATTATCTGGACAGGTCCCTGCACCATCTAGTTTGGAAAAACAAAGGTCCAGTGTATCGGTTCAGCCAGCTTCACCCATTGAGTAATTGCGAGAAAGTTGAATATAAGTACCATCAATTGCTACTTTTTCGTAACTGTATGCTTATTTGTACGACCTAAAGACTCTGGTTGAGCGCATGTTGCTCGGTCCTCACACAAACTCAGCCAAGCAAATACCAAACTAACCCAAAATGAAGCATTCGTGGTTATGCTATAATCATAACTCGGCCTCCATCACCAATGTCGAGGTTTAACATGGTTCAGCAGGCTGCACCCCATTGATATTGGTGCGAACAATAATGAAAAGTTAATTTGTTGCCGACGTATCCAATTCTCGTTTCAAAGTCAAAAGTACCACTTTTTTTTACGCCAATCAATTAGGCCTGAATAAAACATTACAGGGCGTGGCCATTGCAGCTATATTTCTCCAGATATTTTTCGAGTTTTTGGCTAGGTATTACTCGCCTAGTTTGGTACTTGGGAAGTGGATTGGCTTACAATTGAAATAGCCATGGATTTCAAAAAGTTTTATTCATTTATTTTTTTGAAGTACATGAAAGCATGATTTCAAAATTGTGTGATAGGAAAGGGAGAGGATGCCAAAGGGATTGATATGTATTTTCAGGGATAACCTCTTAAACATTAGGACAATTGATTATTACATCTTCGTAATCGCATTCCCATTAATGCGACCTATAGCCTCTGGCTGCACGCATGCTACTGGGCACTGGCATAAACGCATCTATGTAAAGAGCAAACTAATCCGAAATGAAGCACTTACAGTTAGGTTGTTACATTAGCAAGGCCCCGATCAGTAATGTAGAGGTTAAGAATATTAAATCAGCCGGCTGTACTGGCTTCCCACAATCGCAAAGGAAATTGCTTAAACATTTAGATATGTAGCTGGAGAGTAACATTTTGCTGATAAAACGAAATGCTACTCTCCAGCTACATATCATCAAAAGATAAAACAGAACCATCTTTATCCCTCTTCTTTCTGTAGAAGGATCAGCAATGTTTTCCAGTAGGTTACTTTTCAAAATGTTCAGAAACTTCATGTATAGGTAAATCTTTTTGAAAATTGTGATAGGAAATGCCTAAGAATCATGCTTTTGAAAAATTAAATACAAGATGTACCACAGGATTCAATTTTTCTAGAAATTGCGATTTTGGCAGCCACCAAAGTTAAGAGTATTTCTAGAAATCGCAATTGTGTGAAGCCCAAACACCAAGATTTTAAGTGTTTTTGACAGGTAGGCTACATTTCAAAATTTTTAGAGACTACATTTTGGAATGATCCTCTTTGAACATTTAGATAAATAGTGTCAAAGAACCGCGCTTTTGATGGAAAACAATCAAAAAGAAACAAAGAACTAACTTTTTATAAAAAGTGCAAGTTACTTAGGTTTAGCAGCAAAATTTTTCGACTAAACATTTAAAAATCATGTAATGCAACCAAATTCTGATCAGCCACTACAAACTAATCCTTATTCCTGGGTAAAATGAGCAATATATCACTAGAACGCAAACGATACTAATATTTAGTACCTTACCACAACCTTTGCATATAAAATTTACCCGTTTTGACTCAGCTTACCACTGTAGTGTTTGCAACTTACACTTAATAGCTATGCTTTTTTAGTAATACCCGTGGTTTCGTCAATTTGAAGAGAAAAATATTCAGATGTTTTCAATTTATAAATTAAAGTTTCAAGAATATCACTGGACATGTCATCAATTCGCCTTTTAATAGTCTCTGCGGAGAGTGACACTTTTTTGATCTCTTCAACTTCCGTTTTCCCGAGCATCAATCTAACAATTTCTGGGCATGCTGGTTTTAACAGCTTCTCTCGAATGGCATGCGGTTTTTTCTATTGTGCAATCAATTTGGCAACGTGATAGCTTGCTGCTAATGCTTTTTCTGAGACTGTGAATGACGATTTCATAAGGCGCTTCTGTTTTTTTGTTTTGTCTTAACATTAGCTTAAAGAATTCCTTATCCTTGATAGCATAACTGGCATGTTTTGTTTTTAAATGGCGAACGAGTTTACTTGGAACCATTGCATGATTTGCAAGCTATTCTCCACAGACTACACATTGTGGTTTTGGAGCCTCTTTGTTATTACACCATGTGAACCCATACCGAACATATTCAGCATTGTACTTTCTCTTTACAGGTTTCTGTCTATTTGCAACACCCATTGTGTTATTAGCCTTAGATATACTGTTTCTGGCTCTGTTGCTATCCCCAAAAACCTATCCATTGCTTGTTAATTTTAGTTTTTAACAATTTTTTTATTACTAAAATACTACACAGTAGCTCTAAAATACACGGAAACAAGCTTATTTAAGGGCTAATAATGATCATCCTGAAAAACGAACTAAAACAGGGTTTGACATTAACGCCTGCCCGCCGGTCTGAGACCGGCTGAAATTAGTTCGGGAAAGTTGTCTTCCGACTTCACTTGCCGGATAGACCGGTTGCCAATGTTCGCTGAAACAACCGCTTATTGCTACTAGCGCATTGGAATATTGAATTATTTAGCTTGGTGTTTTTTGGCGGCTTTTATTCACTCCTAACGTTGTTCAAGGTTTTTCGCACTTCAAAAATAAGCAAAGGTAGTTGAAATATCAGCTTCCAGCTGCGCGAAAAGAGAAATCAAACAAAAGTGGTTTCCAGAGATTAGCCAAAGGTTAGCACAACGGGATGCGTCGAGCGAAAGCGAAAGCTAGAATTGTTTATGTTTATACTTCAAAGACAAAGTGATAAATTTCGGATAGGGGGGAACTTTTCTTCCAGGTTTTAAGGAACCAAACAAAAATCCAAAATAATGCTTTATTAAACATAATCAAATTAACATAACAATAATTAACATAAACAAATCCACCGAAGCTTTTCGTCCCCTCACGGGGACTTCATCAGGGCTAAATAAAAGAAAAGAGAACAAACTTTTACTCTTAAATTTAATATGGTATTAAGATACTAGTCATTGATAATTCAGTTAGTAACGTTTTAGCACTGTACCGCTCAATGGAACACCTGTAAGAGCGACTTGGCTCCTTGTGAATAACCAAGTTTTATGTTAAGGGATGGCTTAAGGCGCTTGATTAGAAACGCTTCCATTAGTTCGGTTTCAGTGCTGAAACGGCACTTTTTCAGTAATGTAAAGTTTTGCTCTGCTGGTATTGTTTCTCTGCAGGCTTTGCACTGATCGCGATGGGATTTGATAGCGGAGTTAGATGAGCTTAAGTTATTGGAAAGATGGTTTTCAATTCTGACGAATAGTTGTCTAGTCGTCATACCGATGTATGACGTGTTCTTATCCCAAGAACAAGTATATTTATAGACGACATTCGAACAGAAAAGAGCGGGTAAAGGAAATTTAAGGTTAAAATAAGAGATTATTTTAAAAGTTTGATAAGCTACTTTTATATCAGTGCTCAGTCTGTCACGAAACAATGCAGCAAGGCGTTTACTAAATTTGATAGACGGGGTACCAATATATGGGAGGGTTAAATAAGGACTTAAGTTGGGGGTATTATTGGAAAAATCCGTAGGGGATTGTTGGTTCTGGTTTTTGAATTTAATCTTAAATTTTTCAATTACATTTAGGATGAAAGGTGTTGGGTACCCGTTCTGTTTAAATAAAGAGATGATACGGGTAATTTCGGTTTTTAATAACGAATCATTTGAAGAGTATAAATAAGCACGATGTAGTAAGCAATTAATGAGGCCTCGTTTCCAAGATAAAGGTGCTATACTGTCGAAATGTAATAGTACACCGGTGAAAGTTGGTTTACGGTATACACAGATATTGAATTCTCTGTCGTAAATCGTTAATTGGACATCTAGAAATGGTAGTGAGGGGCCTGAAGCCTCCTCACATGTGAACTGAAGGTTAGGGTGCTGGTTATTAAGCACTTCTAAGAACATTTGAACTTCAGTTGCGGAATTGAAGATGGCAAACACATCGTCCACGTAACGTACATAAAATGATGGAAAAAACGAAAGATGTTTATCAAAAATTTTCTTTTCGATCATTCCAAGAAACCAATTGGCTAGCGTAGGACCTAAAGGGTTTCCCATAGCTACACCATCGATTTGTGAAAATAATTTACCATTATGAATAAACATACCTTCTGTGCTAAGTTTTAAAAGTTTTTTAAAGATGTTTTGTGTAATTGGTTTCTTGGCTTGAAGAAAAGGTAATTTCGAGGCGACTTCATACGAGAATAGTTTATTGGCAATATCATCAATTACAAGATCGACTGGAACGTTAGTAAAGAGGCTAGTAACATCGAAACTCACTAATTTTGCATCATTGTTAGGTTTGAGTTCTTTAATCTTGTCAATAAAACTCGAAGTTGAAGATAGGGAATAACGATCAGGGATATAAGGTTTGATTAAGGAATCGAGCCATTCCTTAATCAAACCTTATATCCCTGATCGTTATTCCCTATCTTCAACTTCGAGTTTTATTGACAAGATTAAAGAACTCAAACCTAACAATGATGCAAAATTAGTGAGTTTCGATGTTACTAGCCTCTTTACTAACGTTCCAGTCGATCTTGTAATTGATGATATTGCCAATAAACTATTCTCGTATGAAGTCGCCTCGAAATTACCTTTTCTTCAAGCCAAGAAACCAATTACACAAAACATCTTTAAAAAACTTTTAAAACTTAGCACAGAAGGTATGTTTATTCATAATGGTAAATTATTTTCACAAATCGATGGTGTAGCTATGGGAAACCCTTTAGGTCCTACGCTAGCCAATTGGTTTCTTGGAATGATCGAAAAGAAAATTTTTGATAAACATCTTTCGTTTTTTCCATCATTTTATGTACGTTACGTGGACGATGTGTTTGCCATCTTCAATTCCGCAACTGAAGTTCAAATGTTCTTAGAAGTGCTTAATAACCAGCACCCTAACCTTCAGTTCACATGTGAGGAGGCTTCAGGCCCCTCACTACCATTTCTAGATGTCCAATTAACGATTTACGACAGAGAATTCAATATCTGTGTATACCGTAAACCAACTTTCACCGGTGTACTATTACATTTCGACAGTATAGCACCTTTATCTTGGAAACGAGGCCTCATTAATTGCTTACTACATCGTGCTTATTTATACTCTTCAAATGATTCGTTATTAAAAACCGAAATTACCCGTATCATCTCTTTATTTAAACAGAACGGGTACCCAACACCTTTCATCCTAAATGTAATTGAAAAATTTAAGATTAAATTCAAAAACCAGAACCAACAATCCCCTACGGATTTTTCCAATAATACCCCCAACTTAAGTCCTTATTTTAACCCTCCCATATATTGGTACCCCGTCTATCAAATTTAGTAAACGCCTTGCTGCATTGTTTCGTGACAGACTGAGCACTGATATAAAAGTAGCTTATCAAACTTTTAAAATAATCTCTTATTTTAACCTTAAATTTCCTTTACCCGCTCTTTTCTGTTCGAATGTCGTCTATAAATATACTTGTTCTTGGGATAAGAACACGTCATACATCGGTATGACGACTAGACAACTATTCGTCAGAATTGAAAACCATCTTTCCAATAACTTAAGCTCATCTAACTCCGCTATCAAATCCCATCGCGATCAGTGCAAAGCCTGCAGAGAAACAATACCAGCAGAGCAAAACTTTACATTACTGAAAAAGTGCCGTTTCAGCACTGAAACCGAACTAATGGAAGCGTTTCTAATCAAGCGCCTTAAGCCATCCCTTAACATAAAACTTGTTATTCACAAGGAGCCAAGTCGCTCTTACAGGTGTTCCATTGAGCGGTACAGTGCTAAAACGTTACTAACTGAATTATCAATGACTAGTATCCTAATACCATATTAAATTTAAGAGTAAAAGTTTGTTCTCTTTTCTTTTATTTAGCCCTGATGAAGTCCCCGTGAGGGGACGAAAAGCTTCGGTGGATTTGTTTATGTTAATTATTGTTATGTTAATTTGATTATGTTTAATAAAGCATTATTTTGGATTTTTGTTTGGTTCCTTAAAACCTGAAAGACAAAGTGAATAATTCGTAATTGGCAATAAAACGCTCCTTATCACCAGGAATGCGGGGAAATCTAGATACATTCAAGAAAAAGGTTTTTTTGTTACAACAATAATCTGTTGTACAACGTGCGGGTCTGTTGGTAGTTTTGCGATACGTGAAAAATGTGGAGATTATTTAAGGGGGTTGATGATCCTTCCGCTAATAAGCAAAACTTGAAAAAAAAAAGATTTCTTGAGATTGGTCGGTACAATTCTGAAATAGATCGGGAAACCCTATAAACTCTTTTCAGTTCAGTTTAGTGGTTCAAAATATAATTATTCCGCGGCACACCTAGAATCGTTTCGCGGCACACCGGTTGCGGAGCACTGCTCTAGATGGAGAGGCATGGTTTAAGTAGATCTCAAAATCTAACATTGCTGGATGAATCATTTACTTTTTGCCGGAAACGTGGTTCATGTGGACTATCAGAAAAAGCATGTTTTGTCTTCGTGCTTCACAAAGTGCTACGTTCACTACTTGGTGATGCACCAGCTCGTTGTAGGTGGCTCGCTTGTATCTTCTTGGTCACTTGCGAAGTTTGGCATCAAATGATGTTATGTTGTGTATTGTTATAACTATCGCTTAAATTAAACTGCTATTTTTTAATCAAAGGCCAAAAGCTGTGCAACGAAAACTTTTGTAAGAGGGAGGCTAGCCGTGACAATTTTCTTTTCTGAAAAATACTTTATATAATTTTTTGATGCATATAATTTGGAAAGTCTCAAAAAATCTTTGCCCCATTTTCAAGGTGAAGTTATGGTGCATTTAGCTATAAGAATATGGCTAAAAATTGAGAGGTTTGACGGCCCCCTCATCTCTGGTTGCACCTTTTGTGGTACACAGCGACATTAAAAAATTCCGGGTGGTATGCAGACCGTGAAAGATTGAAAACCACTGATCTACGTAATAGGATGATAATTAAATGTAATTTACAAATGGTATTACTCGAAAAATTACATGAAGAATATGATGCCTTTAGTAGCTGAACATCGAATACATCATGTGAAAAAATAGAGGCTATTGAAGCGAATTGCATTGATATTCAACCAAGAGAAAAAATGTCAATACAATTATTAAATCTAACCTACATCATAAAGCGCAATTCTGTCTATGTGTGTGTCTGTTTTAACTCCGAAACTACTAGACTTAACGAGCATGAAACTTGGTACGATTGATCATCACCCCAAGCTGAGTGTCAAAACGGGTTCATGACGTCATCATGAGGTCACAATCAAAGATAATTTTTAAAGTCCCATTTCTTGACTAAGGAAAGCCGTTTTGAGCTTAAACGAAAACCAGTTCTGGTCTTATCAACTTCAACAAGCTTCATTTATTTAGGCTCTCACATGACGTCATAGTTAACGATTAATTGTAAAATTTGTTTTTTTAATTTACTCAAAAATTGCTGATCGTAGAAGTGCGATTAAACGCCTTTTTGGGAGGTATTAACAAGATGTTCTTATTAACAATTCTTGAACAATTTAAGCTGACTTTACGATGCGACAACAGATTCGTTATTAAAGCATTTTCAGCCTTCAAAGCATAGTTTTTCTAATCTTTTCTGCTTGCTTCAAACTCGGTTTATGATGTCATAATATGTCTGATACGATAGACACGCTCTTTCGCTAGCAGAGATCATAATATAATTTTTTTTTCAAAAAATGCAACATTTTTGCAAAATCAATTTCCTTAACTGATTTGTGACCTAATTTCTCGATCAAATTGCGAAATTTTTAAACAAATTAAAGGCGAATTCAAGGCAATTCCGATAGTAAGTGATTTGGTTTTATGCCAAAAAAATTAAACTTTTTATTACCTGTAGTGTAATTTATACCCTTTTCCTGAAAGTGGTAAGCTGAGTCAAAACGGGTAAATTTTGTCAAGTTGCAAACTACCTATTCTGTCAAGTTGCAAACTGCCTATTTGATGAAGCAGCGAAAGGACCAAAAAGCAATGAGACAGCTGCCTCCTAACAAATAGGAAATTCAACCCAACATAAGAATAAACGCTTGATTTACTTGAACCAGAGGCATAGTTCTTTTTTTATATGCTGAACTCAGAAGAGTATTGGCATTATTTCTTCCTCAAACTTAGATCAACAAAAAACATTTCAAAATGGCAAAAATTTTGTTAACAACATTAAACTCGTTTACAATTCCACTACGAAAGTAGTATTTCACGTGCCTATCAAGGTGTTGTTTCAACAAAAAATAAAAAGCAACGCAAAAGTTTACTGTGTATTGTGAATAAATAACTCCCGAATTTTTGGAATTATTTACATTTTCTTCAATGTTTCCATAATGCACTGATAGCATTTTGGGACTTTCTATCAAATTTATGCATTGCGTTCTTTCCCAATAGCATTCAGCGAAAAATCCCAGGAAAAGCATGACATTCCAATGCTATTATGCTTAGACAATAGATTTCAAATGCACACCAAATGTCTTTCAAAAATAAAAATATTGTAATAACATCATTAGTAAGAAAAATCAAAGATATCAAGTAAAAAACTGGAGACTAATGAACCGAATTGCATTGGCAGGCATATTCAAGTAAAACAGAACAATGTCCTCAGAAATTAAAACTATTTAGTGTCATGCACAAGTACAACTACATTGTTTACAATCACTCAAATTTTTTAATTATGTGATATATAGATTTCATACAACGTATGACATCATAGAGAAACCAACTAATATTTTAAAGTGGAAATGTTTAACTTTTATGAGAACTAAAACTAAAAAATGTTAATATTTTTTTCCCTGAAGTTGATGTTTTTTAGTTTAAAACATCATACAAATCACAGATACATTACCACATCCAAAATGACCTATCTCTGAAAACTGCTAACTTCATAAGACAACTCGTGCTCAGACCCGCTTTGTAGCTGTCCGTACAGATGACACAGTGCTTTTCCAGTTCCACCACATGCACTACAACCAGGCATGGGTCATTGCTGTAGGACCTTCTCCAAAGGAACAACAATGCAATTGCTGCGGCAGTGAATCCACAACTTTACAATTGCAAACCAACTTGCGTTCAGCTTGCTATTTTTTTATTCCTAATTGTATTCACGCTTGTTTGGACTTACTTTATTATAGCTGTTCAACAGGAAGCACATCAATTTCGGCTGCATTTGCAAATAGCGGTTTTCGCAACCAGGAATACAACTTCTTACCAATATTTAGAGCAAGTCTTGAGACAAGGGTTCATCACTTGATAATGTGTGCGAAGAGAGCGTCGCTATATTTGCCCTCAGTATTAAACACCAATTTATTCCTGGTTGCAAAAACCGGTACGTGCAAACGCAGTCTTAGCGCTTTCTAGCCATTTCAATAAAAATTTGTTTTTTAGCATTGCATTTTTTTTTAATTTTGAAAATAAATCACTCTCTCTACATTAAAAAGTAGTAGTAAGGAAAAGAAAGTAGCATTACCAACGCAACAAACATACTTTTGCAAGAAGTTGTTCTATTTCCATCGCCATAGTTTCTATCATATGTTCACTTGATGAACTGCTAAGCAATGGAGTTCCATCACCAACTGCCGTGTTTTGATGACCAAATGTTGTACCAAGCTTGCAAAATGAAACCAATTTTAAATCAAGCTCGTTTTCAATGTGCCTTGCTTGTCTACGAAGATCTGTAAAACAAGTACCTTTTTCTAAAAAAATAAACCGCACTCTGGCTTACATCATTTACTTTGGTTGTTATCTAAAACCAATGCCAACCACCACTCATCTAAATAAATTTGATAAAAATATACATTTAAATTATGATCGACAATAATTTTAGATAAAAACTGAACGTTATTTAACATGCCGCACCTTCTTTTTAAAACATTGGATAAAAATTTGCCATAATTACATTTGTGACCAGTAATTGCTAAAAACAATAACTGGTCAGTGCCAATCAATCAAAAAAGCTAAAAACTTAGTTTTGCTTTGGCCTACTATTGAAACATTACAACAATTACTGGATTAATCGCTTTACTTGTCAAAGCATTTTGTTTTGCAAACCAGATTCGACTAATAATGATAAATAGCGCAGATCTAAGCCAAAGCTAAGCAGGTACATATGCGTTAAATTAAACAAACTATTCCATTTGTGATGATCAACATACCTTCCCATCTATTTGCGGTTGTCATGATGTAAGTACAAATTAATCAGTTTTTGGCAATATATTTTATAAAGCCTATATTGAAAAGCTGAAAATAACTATATCAATTCATCAACTTAAGCAGTGCTAAAAATTAGGTAAAAATGATGGAATTTTTTTGTTCCATTTGTACATGTGGCAGTAAACTTTAAAACCTTACTGTCTGTTTTGTGAAGATAAGATGTACTGTGGCAAGTGGCTCCTATGATAATACACCATAAGAACTTCTCCAACACACGAACTTAAAGTCGGGAACCAACCACATGAACTTTGACTCACTGGGACAGCACTATGTTGTCATTCAGCCCATTCCACCATAGTGTGCATTCAATATTCAAGGTCATACAAATAACAAAAGCATTTCATTCTTTGCTTGGTTTCCTTCAAAGTCAAACCAGTATGGTGGTACAACATTCATACCTAGTCCAAAAAACCCCACAGCCAAGTCGTTTTTATGAATCCTTTTCTACAGCATTCTTCAATCTGAGGTAAGCTTCTACCACGCATATTGACAAAGCTTATGGCATCAGTTCCATGATCACCAAAAGTAAACTATAAACTAGGGTAACCATAATTTAATCACTAAAAACGAGGACACATTTTTGATATAAATTGCTAACTGCTACTGGTCTTTCTGGATCGTCTATATTGCACACGAAAAATAAAAGCAACAAACATTGTAGCCGAAGTTCACACACTAAATTAATAAAATTCAGTAGTGAGGATAAAGTTTCATCCAAAAAAACACAAATCAGATTATCCGATTTAATTGTCCAATTTAGTCCATGAATATTTGGCTGTTTCCGCAACTTTTTTCAATAATGTTGAATGAGCTTTTACAATATCGCATAACTAGAAGCACAATACATGATTGAAATGGTACATCAGCGTCAAGATACCAGCAACTGACTCAAATCAAAATCTCTCACTTTTTTTGACCATTGTAGCTCCATCAAGGAAAAAACGTTCCACAGTAGTGCTATTATCTCTACTAATAAATAAAAACTGTGTAATTTTTAACAGTTAGCAGAAAAATTCTATGGTGTGGAAAGTTTCAAAATATTTTGTCCATCTTCCCTGAGCCAACATTTTATAATAGAGCATTGTATTTGTTTCAAGCTGTTTTTCCACAAATTTGCATAGGTTTTGGTATTAGTCAAACTGACGTGATGGCATAGTGGTTAGAGCGCCCACTTCATAGTCAGTAAACCTGGGGTTCAATCCCCTTGTCAAGTCATACCTAAAGACTTTAAAAAATGGTATCCACAGCTTCTCTGCTTGGAGCTCGGCATTTAAGGGCTGTTGTGGAGAACAAGCCAGCAAGTTCACTTGAGGTGTCCTTGGGCAAGGCACTTAACAGGACGCCTCCGCCATTATGTGATAGAAAGGTGGCCAGGCCTGGAGAGGGATAGGCTCCACCAGGCGTCTTAGCCTAAGATTTGCTGCATGATGAACACAACCAAAAAACAAATTGGTCATCTGCAGCGCTCCAACGGCAATTGCCACAGGATGATGAATGAAAACAATTTAGCTTAACCATTAACAACACTTTTCTGATGTGAATTCTCCACACATGATTCAATATTTTGCCACTCGGTTATTTGCAACAGGAGCATCCTAAAGCAGTCCATTTTTCCAGGCATTCAACACAAGATTTGCACAATACAGATGCATGTTGGATGAACAGGCCAGAATCATGATCGTGATCTTCTTCCTCGAGTTTGCTCAGCTATTTTAGTTGATATGAACACCTTTTTTCTGTCTTTGTTCAATCGTTGATTTACACTTTACAGCATCAAGACAAGCTCTAACTTCAACAATTGATGCTTTTGACTGCTCAATATTCTGAACTTATTTATTAAAAACAGCAACAAATGATTGCAGAGGTATCAAATAGAGTTTGCTCACAAAAATTTCATAAAATCATTTCAAAACTTCTGTTGGCTTGTCAGTGCACATAAAATATGCACTGATGCAGAGTATTTTTGATTTGAAACATTCTAGACAAGCTAGGAAAAGTAATGCCCACCTAGTCACACCTTGAGAAAGAAGTTTTTGGTACTCTGAATCCATGAAGTTACAACAACTCTATAACTCTTCTGTGCACACAGCATAAATACAAAAATACTGATAGTTCATGCAGATTGTACTTTTAAATGCTCATTTAAATTGTGTCATGATGCAAAAAGTTATTGAAAATATGTGCCAGAAACCAATGCCAACCAGTTTTGGCAAGTCACTTTTCAATCAAGAGAAGATGTTGTTACCTCTTGCATGGGTCACACTACCAAAGTTAGTGTTACAATCGTCAAAGTAAAAGAAATACATTTTTCAAAAAAGCTCATCTTTGTCAAGGTTTCTTTCACTCCATTTGCAATTGCTGAAAGTATTTCATTTGTAGTACTTTTGACTTCCAGCAATTTAAACTGAAGGTTTCCATTTTTTCATGCAAAATATCATATCACAACCAGGAAAAGTTTGGTTGATTGGTGATTATTGCCATCAGCTGCTACTCCAAGTTAAATAACACACTGTTCATGTATAACATTCAGCACATATTAAATATAGGGAAAAGAAGATTATTAACATTTTAAAAAGTCATAGACATGGGGAAGAAAAGATTATTAACAATAACTTCAACTTTAGTCTGAGAATAAGATTACTTTTTGAAATGCTTGAATCAGGAAATAACTTTCTTATCAGAGTAGAAGTACATTTGTTAGATTTCCAGCTTTGATGACGCTTTGTAGTGTGAAATGCCATGGTGGCTTCAGCAGGTGCAGCATTTTCTTTAGCTTGTGTTCCTAGCTTACAGAAACAGTCAGTCACTTTTGCTGGCTATGTTTCTACTCTAACAGCTTTCTTATGCTTTGTACTGTCAACATGCATATGTAGACCAAGTCTGCCATTATTTGTGACAAAAACAAATGTATCATAGCAACAAATAATGCGCTCTGCTTCAAAACGATTTTACCCATTTCTGAAAAATGAATACTTCTATAAATTGTGATTTTCTTTTGGGCATTACCTATTTTTTAGTAATCTTAGCAGAGATAATTACAAACAGCTCAAGTGAAAATATACTGGTAGTAGTTTGACTGTTAATTCAATAAAGCTCAAATTTAGAATGGCTGCAGTAATTGCTACATAACAGATATAAACAAAAAGCAAATAGGCAATGCTATTACATTACAGACGTTCACTTCATGATATTGAACTAGAGTAACCTTATTTGCTAGCAGATAAACAATTACACAAAAGTTTTACCACTGCTTCTATCATAAAAGTCAATAATTTTTTTTTCAAGAATCAAGCTACATGAATGTACTTTTTATTCTAGCTGCTCAAAGTGTAAAAAGAAGAGTATTTTGGGCATTTTTGAACATCCTCAGGCTAGTTAGTTATTATTCAAAAGGAGGACATGTCCTCCAAAAAGAGGAAGTACAGTAACCTTACTAAAAATGAGAGATGAGAACTTTTTTAATTCATGGAACAAGATAAATGGAAAGCTAGGAAGACTTTAACAAGATCAATATTATTAATTTGCATGCAAAGTTTAGGCAGTGGCTATTTAGCCATCGACGTCAATTTACCCTCAGAGACTATTTTGCAGTGAGTTATTTGTGATTGGTCAATCTTAATGGCGTACTAAACATGTGACTTTTGGTCGTTTCTGATTGGTCAATTTTAAAAACCAATTAAAAAATTTTGCACCCCCAGGTCTCTATCCCCCACCCTGTACACTCCCTTCCAGTGTACACTGCCCCGTACATTTACATACCAGGCCTACTCCTTCAGTGTACACTGCCTTTCTTTTAATGCCCTGCCAGCTGAGATTCGAACCCACAACCATAGTATCTCAAGACCAGCGCTCCATCCACTACACCACAGTGTCACTGATGTAATTGTGGCAAATTTGGCTATATAAACACACATGAATGATTACGGCAAAATAGATTCCAAGGGCAAATTGCCATCGACGGCGAAATAGCCACTGCCCAAAGTTTAAATGGTGATGGATATTAAAATTGCTTTGTTTTAACTGCAAAACCTAATTGTCTGCAACACTTTAGTGGCATACCTTTCCATTAGATGAAAGCTAATAAGCACTTTAATTAAGTACAAACTACTTTAAATAGAACTGATCATCGTTCCCTTTAAACGCAAAAAAAGTGCGAATTTGCGAAATTATGTCCGGCGGATTCGCAGTTAAAATTCAACAGTGTGTAAAAAAGTCCGGCGGTTTTTGGTAACTTTTTCCGTTTTTTCAAATTTTTTCAATTTTTAACCAACTGTTAATGCGTGGAAGACAGTCAATGGGAATGAAAGGCTGGACAGCCGCTTTTTTAGGGCAATGCAACGTCTCGGGTAAACATCGGCTATGACGCAACAGCGAGTGACGGCGACTAAAAATATCGCGCATGCCGTAACCAAACTTCTTTTGTATCACAAATCAATCCCAAAGCAAGTAACATAAAGTAAACCGGCCCATTTCTATCGTAGCTAAACAGCAGTAATAGCGAGTAGCTATCAAAATTCACTTTAACACAAGACATTAGTTTTCGAGAAAAATTTGAAACTGGAATTGCTTAAGTTATGTTTTCTTTACGTTTCAATGCTAATTTCAATCGTGCTTGTTAATATCAAAAAGCACATAGCTCTCGGTTTCATTTTAGCGTACAAAACGCCATTTTGTAAATCAGAAATAAATAAACTCTCACTTGCTATTTATAAAAACTAAAAGTAAAAAAGAGTACGATTTCTAACCAATTTTAGTTTTAAATCCCCTCAAAATTAAAAAAAAAAACAGCTGACATCTATGTGCTATGATAGCTTACCAGTCATAATTGAAACAAGCTTTGAAACGAGAAGAAAAAATATTAAGTGCAGTTTCAATTTCTCTATACACGTTTTTTGTTGAAGTCTAACCTTTTTTCAATTGCTGGAAAGGAAAACTTTTTCTTGTCTTGTTTTTTTTCTTAGTTGGACAACACTTCTGAAATTTACTTTGATAACTTTTTTGAGGTCGTGCATAAAAACGAGAAAAAATATGACTGGAGCACATGCCTGCCTCCTGTACATTTCGAAAATGGGCAAAATGCCAAAACGATTTGAAGCCAACAAATGCAAAAAAACGCTAATGAAAACGAGAAAAAATATAATCGGGCAACATGCCTCTGAGTATTTCGAAAACGGACCAAATGCCAAAAACGCTCATGAAAACGAGAAAATGTATGACCGGACCACATGCCTTTGTGTGTTTCCAAAATGGGCCAAATGCCAAAAACGCTCTTGAAAGCGAGAAAATGAATAACCGGGCCACATGCCTCTGTGCATTTCGAAAATGGGCCGAATGCCAAAAACGCTCATGAAAACGAGAAAATGTATAACCGGGCCACATGCCTCTGTGCATTTCAAAAATGGGCCGAATGCCAAAAACGGTTGAAAAGTACTGAAATAAAAAAGTTTCATAATTTAAGTACGTTCGAACGGAAAATGAAGAATGTTGTTGTATGCCAACCAACATAATCGGCAAACTAAGCTATACAAAGTTAGCTTAGCGTATACACTGACTAAACAGCAGTAGGCTAACTGCAAGTATCTTTTTTACTCCTTCAAAGTATGTTACTAAGACTGGTGTAACCGTTTGCTCAGCAATGTCCGCCAAAACTTGTCCGGCGCTTTTCGTACATTTGCTAGCAATTTCGCACTCGCGCCGGCGGTTACGCACTTACTAAAATCTTAGAGGAAACAATGGAACTGATGCCCACCTCCACAAGCATGCCAATCTACAGAAAAACTTAATTGTAGGGATTTTTCAATTTGCATTGCCCAATGTCCTATTTGCTCAAAAACATACATAGTGTTTTAAAAATTTGTTGTCATTTTGCAATCTAATAACTTTGCCAGTCCCTGTGTAAATGACTTTGAATTCACACAGCACATGTAAAAGCCCACTAAAATTTTGTGTTTAATGTTTGTTGTGCTTATTTTTCAGATGCAGAAATTTTTGACTGATAAACTAATCATTTGTTTAAACCTGTGTGTTAAAATGGCATTCAATAGAAGATTAAAGGTACTATATACAGTATATGTTGCAGTATGCTTGAACAAAGTTGAACAAGACTGTGCAGTGTGCATTTGCAAGAGAGTTCTCTAAATAGTCACCAACAACAAAGCAAACTTGGACCATACAAAAAATTCAAGCAAATATTTCTACAGCATTGGAGACTGTTATTAAAGACATCTTGCAGCATGTTTGGGAAGAGCTAGACTACTGACATGACATGTGTCGTGGCATAGGTGATGTGCATGTCAAATGTGTGAAATTGCTCAAGGAATTCATGTACCTTTAAATTTCTAGTTCAAATTCAGAGGAATAAGTCTTATGTTGGTCAACATTAAGCCTGTTTAGTTTCATTTGACTTGACTGTGTGATTTTGTGATATTTACATGTCAAATGTTATAAGATTTTTTTGAAGCACCTTGTATATTGGCTAAGCAAAAAATTTGTTATTACATTGAAACATTAAACAATTACAAGAAATGCATACTGGTACTAATTGCACAAAATATGAAATAATTTATCATTTCCAAACTATCACTATTACCACAAAAACATTACAAATCACACCAAAGATTTACAATTACTACTTGGTGACTAAAAAGATAGAATCGGACTGGAGCAAAATCTAATCTTTTAAGAAAATGGACAAAACATAAAACCTTGCATCTAATGGTTGCTTGAAGCTGGATACGAAATCAGTTACATTCACTTACACTTCTTTTAAACAAATTTTTTATTTTTGGGGTTAGTCACATATTAATTACCATTTTACTGAATAAACTGTTAACAATTAATTAGTCATATTTTTGCTTTCATGATCTAATGTTTTCTGTTCAATTTGAAATTTTACATTAATTTTGAATAGTGTTTTATCTTTCACGCGCTTTGCAATACAAACGCTATCATTGGTTTGTCTTGATTACGTAACATCCAAATTATTCACATAAAACACTTATTCACTCTAGATCTTCCCTTTCAACGCGATACTGCCACTGATGAAAGCGTCACAAAAAGCTTATGGCTCAAACAGCTTTTTTCAAAGCTATGTTAATAGTGTTTTTAATTCTTATTCTTTTTTTGCAGCACTGCTGTCACACAACTGATAACATTCTACTACTACAAGACTGATTTTATATTTTTTGATAACTGCATAACTGATTTATACCATTTTTTATATTGTAACAATAAGGAGTTTTTGTGACATGCTTAGAACAAAAGACTTTCTTTTAATTCTTTTTGATTAAAAGAAACTTGAAAAAAAACTTTAATGTAAAAAACTTGTTTACTTAAGGCAGTGGCTATTTCACCATCGATGGCAATTTGCCCTTGGAATCTATTTTGCCGTAATCATTCACGTGTGTTTATATAGCCATATTAGCTACGATAACACCAGTGACACTGTGGTGTAGTGGATGGAGCACTAGTCTTGAGATACCATGTTTGCAGGTTTGAATCTCAGCTGGCAGGGCATTAAAAGAAAGGCAGTGTACACCAAAGGGGCAGGGCCGGTATGTGAATGTACGGGGCAGTGTACACTGGAAGGGAGTGTACAGGGTGGGGGATAGAGACCTCTGGGGGTGCAAAATTTTTTAATTGGTTTTTAAAATTGACCAATCAGAAACGACCAAAAGTCACATGTTTAGTACGTCATTAAGATTGACCAATCACAAATAACTCACTGCAAAACAGTCTCTGAGGGTAAATTGACGTCGACGGCAAAATAGCCACTGCCTTTACTTAACTCTACTCCTCACTACTACATTGATATTTTGTTGACTTTGACTACATTGTTATAGGTTAACATTTGGTAAATTACTAACATGTCAATCACACAGTCCCAGGCACAACAGTTTACATGGCCACACTAAAAAATATTTAAGACAACTAAAATCTAAATATAAAAAAAATAATGCAATAATCTAGACTAGATTGATGAAGTTACATTTTACCATTTGCAACTGTGCTATTCAGTAGGGACCACTGTTTTAATTGGGAAATTGTTTCCTGATCAGGAAACCGTTGCCCGATCGGGAAATCCTTATCACGTGATGTAAGTTGACGTCAGATTTGATTGCCCGATCGGGCAATAAACATAGTTTGTAACTAATCTAGCCACTAAGTTGCTGATAAGCTTGTTGTTTCAATTGAGCTAGCTAAAACTCACACTTTATTTTTAACACTGTCATTCTGCCGGAAAAAAGATCCGCTTTTACTCTCAGGAAAATTTGCGATAAAAATTGAGGGACAACAAAGAGAAGAAATTGCTTCCTTTGTTTGCACGCATCTAACTCATTACTGAGGCTTTGCAAAAGTAGTTTTTGAAACACCGCAAATGAAAAATTGCCAACCTATTGCAAAGTTTCATGGTGGGAATGACATGAACCGCTCATCAGAATAACTACAAACTCGAGTAATATTGTTTGGGGGTGAAGGGGGGGGGGTGGGTATTGCTTCCTAAACAGAATGGCGGTCAACCATGAAGAGCTTGTGGTCAGTCTAAGCCAAATTAAACATCTTTTCCATTACTGGATGTCAATATAATTTTGACATTTTACAACATGAGTTTGCTAACCTATTGCAAAGTTTTATTGGGGGATCGCCATAAAGCGCTCGTCAGAATAACTACGGCATATAAACTTGCTAGGTTATTCATTATCTCACGAGTTTGTAGTTATTCTGACGAGCGTTTCATGTTAGCCCCACTATGAAAATTTGCAATACGTTGGCAATTTTTTATTTGCGGTGTTTCAAAAACTACTTTTGCAAAGCCTCAGAAATAGGTTAGATGCATGCAAACGATGGAGCCCTTTTCCTTTGTTTGTTGTCGCTCAAATTTTATCAGGATTTTTCCTGAGAGTAAAAGCAGATCTTTTTTTTTGCAAAGTAACAGTGGTTCACTCTTTAATTGTATAAGTTTAGAATCAAAATGAATTTGTTTGATTGCATGCAAAAAAGAACTACAGAAATATTAAGTTTTTTTGTAGAGAAAGGAGGGAAGACCATGAACGCGTACGCCTCACCAACTATATCCTTGGAATATGAAGTACAGAAGTCTAGTCTGGAGTTGATCAAACTTTTTAGGCTAGTTCCACGTACTGCAAAGCTGCATCTAGGATTTTTGCTTAGGGGGGAACAAGATTTTCCATTTACACGGTATCTCAAAAATTCATATTTTCTTCCCAAACAAATCTTTATCTTTAATCTTTCCAAAATTTCCCATTCTTCCAAAATAGATAGTCATCTATTACTTGGCGGAACCTTCCCAAATTTTACATGGTTTTCAAAAATGGTCACCCTACTACAGTTTGATCTAGTTCGGAACTCGTTGAAGGACCAACAAAACTAAGCTGATTTGCATTTTTCAATTTTTTTCTTTTGATGCAGCAGTAGCATCTTTTGCGGAATAAGTCCATTTGTAAGTAGTTGAGTACCAGCATTTTTAATCTACACGCCGCTACACAACAAATTTTCAGCAGAAATTCCTTTCTTTGATTTATGAAGATGTGCACTTTGGATTGCCATCTCAAATAACTTTATGCAAGGTCACTTTAAAAATCGTTGACTAGGATGAAATTTAATAAAAAATTGCTTTTCTATAAAACCGTTCCACAAATAAGTTCTTGGCGAATAATTACGAACAAATACCGGTACTTTTCTGTTTTGGAGTATGGCACCCTGGACTCAAGATTTTACATTAATAAGCTCTTTATTTTCCAATAAAAACAAGTAGTAAAATAAGGGTATGAGTTAAGTGGTCTGCATCTCAAAAACTTTTCGAGAAATAAAAAAATATTAACTTATTGTTGTTGCATGGAACGATTTGCATTTATATCTGCTCATCACAAATATTTGGTATCCAAGACTTCTTGACTCTACTGGAATTTCGTAAATAATACAAGCGAATATTTTGAGACAATTTTTATATTTTCGGTTTGATCCATAAATGCTGTAAAAGTTATTGAATTGCAGTTGCAACTGTATTTCGTTAACAGTATTGATTACCAGAGCACAATTTGGCCTAGTTTTATATTTAAGATTGCACAATAAAAGCAAGACTAAAGGAAGCTAATCCGGAACGAAAAAAGGCCAACACAAAAAAGTATCAGTCTATTCTGCCCACATCTAACGACAGCCGTTTAGTCAATTTGAAGTCTAGAAAAGATGTTAAAAGGAACTTGGTGCGATCTATGTGTAAAAATAAACTTGTGGCTAACCGTCAAGAAGATCTTTGCTTGGAGTGTGTTAGAGTTGTTCCAACCCAAATGAGCAAAAGCAATAAAGTTGATGCCACTTTGGATGGTTCTGACACCGAGAGCGATCTCTCTATGACTTTTTCATCAAACAAAAAAGTCAATATGTGAAGAATATCCTTTGGCAAGTGTCAAGTGATATGGAACAAGGGTGTTGCCAGTCATTTCTTAGAACCGTTGGCTCCTCTCAACACCAAATTAATGATTGATACAATTTTGAACTGCTAAAGTATAGATTCATCGAAGATTTTACCTTCAACGATTGAAGTGAAAAGGGGGTTCTCTGAAATCACTGAGATGTTTAAGTTGTTAAGTATGTTGACAACATGAAAAAGTTCGATAACGTCGTCTAGTGGGTTAAAGCGATGTTCAATGTTTGTGGTCACGAGATTACGAGATTGAACCCCAAAAAAGCTCTGCTGTGAAGCACTTGAAAAAAGCACTATTTGGATATTGCCCTGCTTGGTTGCACTACTTCGGAAAAAAACGGTAAAGGTTTAAACCAGGGATGCAAAAATTTTTTTGGAATTTAGTCGCACGGAGAAATTGTTGGTTGCTCACACATGCATAAACCAGTATTGTCAGGTGATTGCTGATGCTTTCCCCAACAAAATCTAAAATTTCATTGACGAAGCGATCAACAAGAGATGACTTCTTTTTCAATCAGAATCAAGGACATACCCTAATTTACCTAAACCGAGAGGCAGGGCGAACGTTGCAACGGCGATTAATCTGCCACAGCTTTTTTTTGGCGATCAAGCTAAAGCACTCGCTGACTTTGGTCTTCATATCGTTGCGAAATTTCCTCATCAGGTGCACGTAAACTTTTCTGGTCGCGCATGTAAACCTTGTGGTCGGGTGTGTAAACCGCAAACGGCCCGACCGTGTCTTTGCACGACTGGTTTAAACAAAAATTGTTTTCGCATAATCGACAAAGACTTTACCAAGATCAGACACTGAAAAAGTGAAAAAAACTATGTAGAGCCAAGATCAGCCTTTTACAAGCATATATGAGCCTCATAGCCAGATATATCTAAACTATAAAACAAATCGAATAAAATTGATTTTGGGATAGACTACGAACTAATATCCCGAACCAGCTATATCCTGGGGTTTGAACCCAGGCTATTGGTAACACAGCTAATTAAATATTGTTACATCAGAGTGAGCACATATTTAACTGTCTCTTATTAATTTTTCTATTGATATATGTCTATCACACTACAGGCAGCCAACTGGGTATTAGATCCATTAAAACAAAGCTTGAATCTTACAGATCCTACGCCTATTAATCGCATTAATACATCAACCGAACTTATTCATCTTACAAACTTCACAATTCTAATTCTTGCCTGGAGTATTCGTCATCGTATTGATGGATGAGATCCGATTTACTTACCTGGTGTTACCAAGACATTAACCCAGCAGAAGACTATTTAGAGCTTATTTGTACTCCTTTTTCCTTCTTTGTAATCAAATTTCACCTAGTGGACTAAGGTGAATTTTTTTTTGCCTTGGTCAGTTTTATTGTTTTTTGACGAGGATTACGATAGTAACAATTAGAAGAGGCGGTTTTGCTGCATTTAAGGCGAAAACCAATTTTGTTGTTTTTGATGGTTCTAAATAGGCAACGATTGCCCGATCGGGCAACAACCTGTTTCCCGATCAGGCAACAGTTTCCCGATCGGGCAATGATTTCCCAATCAAAACAGTGGTTCCTACTGCTATTTTAGGTCTTGACACAATAACGCTATATATTGCCTTAATAAAGCAGTGGCTAGAGCAGCTTTTTAGCTTCCAACTCTAAATTGCCAGAAAATATTCCTTAAATATATCTTGCTATATTTAAATTTGAAACCCTACCAGAAGCAGCTAAGAAATACACTGGTGTATTCGGCCCACACACTTACGCCAACTACTGCAATAACCAGCATTCAACTCTAGCCCTTCTTGACTTACTTTGAATTCAGATACTTCCGGTAATGTCATTAAAGAAAAAACTTAATAAAAGTTTGTTTAACAACTGTTAATGCTACCCCTTACGCTCACAAGAAAACATATCGCTTTTATGCAATTTAATGCAGAAGACCAGCCATTGGTTGTCCATTAATCAGTGTTGTCACAGTCATAGTCATAGTCATAGTTTAGTGTTGCCAGAATCTTGCTAATGCTTTTCCCAAAGAAAGTCTAAACATTACGCCAATTCACATCAAATATCCCCAAAGAAGGCACATGCCCAAATTTACCTAAATCGTGAGGCAATGCATCTATCGCAGCAGCAATGAGCAGGCGATGACCTTTTTTTTTTGGAGATCAACCTTAACCAGTCGCTAAAGTCGGGCTGTACAGCGATAGCAAATTTCTTCTGCAGGTCAAAATATTCATATTCCACCATTTATGCAGCTCTTCCAGTGCCACTGTCATTCTAGCAGAAAAAAAGATCCGCTTTTACTCTCAGGCAAATTCCCGACAAAAATTGAACGACAACAAACAGAAGAAAAGAGCTTCCTCGTTTGCACGCATCTGACCTGTTACTGAGGCTTTGCAAAAGTAGTTTTGGAACACCGCAAGTGAAAAATTGCTAACGTATTGCAAAGTTTAGTAGTGGGACCGCCAAAAACCGCTCATCAGAATAACAACAAACTCGTGTGTCAATAGCTGAGGGGAAGGTTATTGCTCGCTAAACAGAAGGGCGACCAACCATGAAGAACTTAGGGTCAGTCTAAGCCAAATTAAACACCATTCCCATTAAGCGATTTGAATATAATTTGGACATTCGACAACAATATGAACTTTCTAACTTATGGCGAAGTTTTATGGTGGGACCGCCTTAAATCGCTTATTAGAATAGTTACATAAACTCGTATCATTATTCATAATCAGACGAGTTTGTTGTTATTCTCATGAGCGGTTTATGGCGGTCCCAACACCAAATTTGCAATACGCTAGCAATTTTTCACTTGCGGTATTCCAAAACTACTTTTGCAAAGCCTTTGTAATAGGTTACAAGCGTGAAAACAAGGGAGCCCTTTTCTTCTGTTTGTTGTGGCTCAATTTCTATCGCGAATTTGCCTGAAAGTAAAAGCGGATCTTTTTTTCTACCAGAATGACAGTGGTCTTTTAGTAGTAGGAGTTCACCTTTTTCTTTGTATACACAACGTATTTCCAACATCTTCAAATTTTCCCAATTTCTGTTGGGGAAATCTTCAATAGTTTTTTCCCACCGACATTCAAATTCATGCCAAATTTTCAGAAAATTGGGGATAAATTTTTAAAAAAAATTTTTTTAAATTGGGGATGAATTTCTCCCTTTGGCAACACTGTCAGAAATGTTAAAATCAAATTTCGATGACGTAAGTGAAACTTTCGCACAAAACTGCTTCAATTTCTCTCTGTATGTAAAACTAGCCAGCTCTGTATTTCCGACTAAAGAACCAGATTTTACTTTATGCAATTGACGAGACAAGTCATCAGTGTAAACTGCAAATAAATATGGGCTGACTAACATCACCTTGCCTCACATCATTTGAAACGTGAAAAGGTTTAGACATACTATTTCCTCAACCTACTTGTTACGCTGTTCAGTACAACAATGATAAAAAATTTTAATGAGAAAACATGTTGTCATCTTTCGATCAATTTTAATTTTCTAAAAAGTAAGTAATGATTGTCGCGATCAGAAAGTTAATCAGAAGAGCTAGTCGTGAGTTTTAGATGTCCCCAGCAATCATTTGATAAGTGGTAAGAAAACGCCTGCATGTGACGCCTTATAAACAGCATTTGCTCCAGCATTTGAAGTACACCAACTAACCAGCTCGCGAAGACTTTTGCTCCAAAATGCAGGCGATGTTGTAACAAGACGGATTTGATGACTGCCATGTGTTTAGCGATGAAGCTATCTTTTACCTAACTGACAAAGTCAACAAACACAACACCCGGGTTGGGCACCGCAAATTTACACCCAATTTCGCAACCGCAAAACTGTAAGAGGTGTTCCACTACCGCAAGTTTGCGGTAGGTTTGCGGTAATTTTTCGCACTTACGCAACCGCAAATGCACATTGCACTTCCGCAAACTTAGACCGCAAGATTTACTGTTATTTTGTCCTCAATTTTTAATGAAATTAGCATTGTTTCGGCACTACCTGCACGTATGTTAATAAAATTCAAAAAAAAATTAAAGCTAGGAAAATTAAAACGAACAAACCAAATAAAGAAAAACATTAACACGAAGCATAGTAGAACCATATTAGACAGTTTCTCCTGACACCTACAATGTGGCAGTACTCAATGCAATGATCCGAAATCGATTTAGAAACATATTTTCAAATTTACATTTAGCTAACAATGCTGAAATAAATGCTGACCGATATTACAAGGTGCCTTGTCTATTTGACACGTTAAATTGCAACTTCATAAAGCACTTCAGCGCTAGTGACCATAGCATCGATGAATCCATACTTTGGAAAACATCGAACCGTACAGTTCATACGCGGCGAGCCACTTCGGTTTGGCTTCAAGTCGTGGTGCCTTGCTTCAACTGATGGATATTTATTTCACACTAAACCGCACTGTGGAGTGAAACTAAGCTGTCAGACACTGGCCTCGGCTAAGGTGCTGATCTAGTGTTGGGTCTTATACAAAAATGCTGTTTGTCAAGTGGCTCCTCTGTTGCCTTTGACAACTTTTTCACCTCTTTTTCTTTGCTTGATGAGCTTTCAAAACAGGGCATCGGAGGTCCGGGCACTATTCGGCAAAATCGCCAGGAAAATGCAGCAATGTCATCAAAGCAAGCAATGAAGAAAACTGAAAGGCAGTCCCGTAGCACTCCAACTTCGGGCCCCCCCCCAAAGTAAGCGCAAGAGCCCCTGCGCACAGGTCATATCACTTTAGAAATGTAAAATTGAAAAGCTGCATTAAGAAAATACACCACAATTTGTACATAAGTAAACAGGCTAATGTCAGAATAAAGCATGCCGATACCGAAGGTGCAAGTCATAAAAAATTCGGCACCGATGCCAGAGTTCAGTAGGACATTTATGCAGACACTGCGAAACAAAAGCAATGACACTGAAAAACATGAAAAAGTTATAAAAACACAGTATCATTTAAATAGTCTGGAGCGAACCTTTTTGTTCGCAAATGCTGTTATGACATTGTCATAATCAAGAGATCGAGCGCAGTCATTTTCGATTGACAACATGGCTAATGAAGATAGTCTACTGTCTGTCATAGACGTTCTATTAAAAGTTTTGATCAGTTTCAATTTGCTCAAGCTTCTTTCAGCGCTGGCAACAGTCACGGGGCAAGTTAGTAAGATTCGAAGTGCGATGTACACATTCGGATACAATTCAAATAAATGAGTCTTTAGAAGATAGTTCAGAAAGTCTTGAGCCGTATTGAGATTGCGTTTTTTTTGTAAAATTAAAACAAACCGCTGTAGCTCAGCGCTCATTTCATCAGAATCAATGTCACCGAACTTTTTTTGGAACTCTTTACAGCAAGTAAGAAGAGCATTTTCTTGTTGCACAAGCAAAAGTTTGTCTCGTGTGTACAAAAACGAAAAGGCGGAAGAAACCTCACGTAACAAATTAAAGCGCTCCTTTATTGACATAATAGCCTGGTCTACTAATGGATAGAAAAAGTTGCTTTTAAATTTCAGTTCAGGAGTAGCTCGTTGTTCCTCTTCACCTTGGTAATCAAACAATCTTCTTTTCTTTCCACTTCTTGACGGAGGAAAAGAATGATCAATATCCAATTCCTGTGCTATTTCAACAGCAGATGTTGCGGCACTGTCATAACCCGTTGTGCGATAGTTTTGCAAAAACTTTTCAGTTGCCTGGATTTCCGTTTCCATTGTATGAAGGGAGACTCCATACGATTGAAGAATCTTGCTTGCTTTATTGACTTGGAATAGGATATCATACCAAATAAACACCGACAAAAGAAAACTCCATTTTGATAAATGAGCTATCAACGATTTTGTTTCTGAGGCAGTTCTTCCATCTTTTCTTTCTATGGAAATGGCTTCCAAGTCTTTCAGTGCCAGCAACACCTCTTTTAAATTGTATCGAAGAGGTTTGATGCATTTAATTCTGCTTTCCCAACGAGTATCAGATTGTGACTTTATGGACAGCTCCACATGTTTCTTCAAAATTTCCCAACGCTGAGCAGAGGAAGAAAACAGCACATACAACCTTGTAAGTACTCCAAAAAATGTCAATGCTTCCGTCGATGAATTAGCACTGTCAACAACAACTAAGTTAAGGGTATGGTTTGCACAGGGCACGTAAACAGCTTTGGGATTGATGTCTAGCATTCTTGCTTGGACCCCAGAATGTTTTCCTTTCATGTTAGCACCATTATCATATGACTGACCTCGACAATCAGACAATTCGAGTTGCAGTTCGTTCGCTTTTTCTAAGAAAGCGTCCAACAAGCCTTTCCCAGTACTGTCACTTATTCTCAAGTAGCCAAAAAATGTTTCTTTAACAACAGCAGCTTCTTCATTACATAGTACATAACGGAGAATGACAGACATTTGTTCATGATGTGACATATCTGGAGTGCAGTCCAAAATTATAGAAAAATATTTTGCCAATTTCAATTGCTGTAAATTTTCTTTTTCAACTTCTGTCGCTAGCAATTCAATTAGTTCATTTTGTATGGTAGGACTCAAATAGTGATCTTTAGTGTTTTTATTCTTGATTCTGTCTTGAAGCTCTTTTAGGATCGGATCTCTTCTTGCCAAAAGCTCAAATATACCCAGAAAATTTCCATTGTGAGGAGATCCTAAGACTTCTTCAGATCCTCTAAAAGCAAGATTCCTTTCCGATAGAAACAAGGCAATGTCGATAAGTCTCTCTAAAACATTTCTCCAAAAACGTCTTTCATTGAAAAAAATATTCATCTCGCGTTTGTCGATAGTGGATGAATTTCTTATCCCTTCAGCTAGCAACATCCATTGACTGCAGCATTCTTGGCGGGAAATGCCGTTTTCATGGTCTTTCAGTTTTTTTGAAAAACCCTCCCATGTATTTATACCACTACAAAAGGGGCTTAGTGTTTTTTCAAATAGCTTACAACAAAAGCAAAAAACTTGATCTGATTCCCCAGAATAAACTAGCCACGACCGTGAAACACTTTCACCATTAGGTAACACACGTTTCTAATGGTTGGAGGAAAAACGTCGCCTTGGAGTTGTGTTATTATATGGAAAATTCATTATTAGTTGATGTGGTCCACGCTTTACTATATCACATCGTTGAGCATCAGAAATACTTTCAGGCCATTTACATGGGTCATCAGGGATAGGGGTAAATTGAGATTCAGTTATTTTTGATATTGAAGGTTGCGTATTGGCAGGTAAATCACAACTTACATTTTCTGGAAATTCACAATCACTTTGATGCTGATTGTCATAGTCTTCTTTTTCTTGTACACTATAGTTTTCTTCATTCCTCTCGGTACTAGTGCCAGGTCTACTCTGCTCAGTAATCTTGAAAAAATCTGTCATCTTGGGCAATTTCGCTACAGCATCTCGAGCAGTGGCTGCTTCTTTTCTCTTTTGAGCACCACTTTTTGAACGTTTCATTCTATACAATGTCAATAAAATACTTTATCTGCACTCTGCAGTGTATATATATTGTCCCGGTATTTATAGCCAAACAGAATTCCAGACCATTCTATGAGTGTTGCGTAACAACGGCATTGTTACGTCAATCGAATATTCAAGATTCTACCAGAAAATCAATCGAAATATTCTAGATTCTGCGAGATAAAATGACGCAGCATTCACTTATGATGTCACAAGCCAATTTCTTCCTACAGTTTAAATCGGTTGTAAACAAGTCTGCTGAACTGAAAATAGTCACGTAGCCAAAAAGCAATTTCAGACTAACTTGGGCCCCCAAAGTTGGCCTGGCCCCCTCCCCCCAATTGGGGGGTTTGGGGGCGGCTGCTACGTCTCTGCTGAAAGGGCCTCTTATGACTGCAGCACAGACAATCGTGGAAATGCAGTTGTAGTTTGGCATGACACAGCTATAGTCACATGCGCGTCAAATTATGCTGAAGCTAAACCAGAAAGCTTCATCAAACGATGGCCAAACTCGGATTTTATATTTGTATAAATGCGGAAAAAAGTCACCTGACAATGAGACGACAAAAAAACCATCAAAATGAATTGCCGTGCCTATCATACAACAACAAAACTTTAGCAATAACAAATCGAAAAACACAGTAAAAGATATAATATTTAAATAGAATATATTTTTCTTCATTTACGTCCAAACATCGTCTTATTATGAGTTGATCTGTACTATGCAATGCTATTAAACACGATTTCAGACCAAGAAGCAGCCGCTACTTCGAAGTCAAAAGTTTTACTTAAACAGTCTCGATTCTATATGACAGCGTTTTTACTCAAAGACTCTTGTAAACAGTGATGTTGTATAGACTTATTATACAAAGGTTCGTGTGATCAAGTCTGTTAATACCTGTTCTTTAATGTTACAGATCTTAGGTAAGAGTCGAAAATGTTGCTCAATTTACTAAAAAAGACACATTTACCAACATGTCACAAAATAAAGCAAAATTTATTCCTTTAGACTAGTATAATTTAATCGTTTGATAGTAAAATTTTGTAGTTTATCAGAAACACAACCGACCAAGAGTTCTATTTTAAGCCTATACAGTCAGCAAAACGGGTAGAGATTTAAGTGTAACTTTTGTCAGGGAGCTTGAAATAATTCGAAGAGCGTTGAATTTCCAATATTTATACGACATTACAAAACTATTATTATTTTAAAATGTTTAAATTTTTCTCATTCTTTGTAACACATTACAAATGATACCTAATAAACATTAAGACACAGAGGTTCCTTATCACATAATTCCGACATTTCTCTTTAATTTTTGTACTTTCAATTTCATCCACCAGCATCGTTTCACTTGTTGAACGTCTTCTTTTCTCAAACACTCTTCTTACCACACAACCATGTTTTAAAATGTATATGAGCCATCTTCTTTTCGCGATATCGGTTTCACAAGATTTAGGACTTTCTACATTTTTCAACTTTACTCGCTCAACTGTTAGATCTGCGACCTTAGAAAAATTCTTATAGTTTTTGGTCATCGTCACACACAAAGCTTTATTTTTGTTATAACAAAGATGAAACGTCACGAATTATGCTTAAAACTGCATCACGCAATCGCTAACCACGTGATAGATAAGAAAACAGGAATGGATTGGTTGAATTACAGTTGTGGAGAATAGTTACATCGACTGACGCTATAAGGCAGCAGTTTTTTACAGGATAAACCATTTGAAACCGAGACGTCATAAATTCGTAAGACACACGTAACCGATAAGCACGCAGTAGATCATGTTATCACCAATTCTCTGAAAAGAACGATGCATACAGTGAGGAAAATACTACACATACAGGTGTTCTCACAGTCGTATATACACAAAACAATTGCATTTGATTACTAAGGGTGACCTAAAATGATGGTTTGAAGAAACATGTATTTGACATCTTTTTTAGTTGAAATATCTTTAAAGATTTGAAATCTCGTGTTTAAATATTGTCACAACAACTGGATTGTTATAATTTAATTTTAACACAATATAACGTATTAATCCTAAACGTTTTAATGCTTGAGCTGACAAATCAAACATGATTTTTAACCGATGTCATTTGAAACTGAAAAAGAATCTTGCGTCTCTCGCTTTATCACCAATTTTTCTCTGTATAACAGCAGTATGCAACTTCTCCTTTTAGCTACTTTTGATAAAAACTTAACATTTTGAGCTTATTCGACTTCCATCACATATTTTTGAGTCATCAGCGCTGCTCCAAACATCACAACCTAACCGCGGATTTGAAAACTTTACCGTTTGTTTTAGCCGATATCTTCTTAATCATGTATTTCTGCAGGAATATTTTCCCCGCCCACACTATCCAGCTGAAATCTCACTTCCACAATTATCGTTTTCTGAAATGATTGATTCCAAATATTATCCGTTTTCTAAATTTGATGTCATGTAATTTTATTGTTGTCCTACAGTCCAGTGCATTAACACACAGGCATAACATCGTGTGAAAACTCATTAGTTCCAGAATAGACTGAAACTTTATAGAGTAAAGTTGTGACTGGAATCAGTCAATATTAGAACTCACACTTTATTTAACAAATCGATTTCACTAAATTAGCATCATCAGTGTTCTTATTCAAATAGAATCTATTTGAATAATTAGATTCTATTTGAATTATTCAAATAGATTCTATTTGACCTCTAGACTATTATTCTTCTATTACCTCTAGACCTTATTCAAATAGATTCTATTTGAATAAGAACACTGATGATGCTAATTTAGTGAAATCGATTTGTTAAATAAAGTGTGAGTTCTAATATTGACTGATTCCAGTCACAACTTTACTCTATAAAGTTTCAGTCTATTGATATTCTTAATGGAATCGTCATTTATTAATTTCACTTGTGTGGAGATTCTCCTAAAATCATTATGATTTATATTCTTAGTTCCAGAATGTTAGAAATTATTTAGATCAAAATTTTCAAAAACTCATCAAACTTTTTGTATATAAAAGTATTAAGTCAGAATTTCTAACAGTTTAGTCTGCTTGTTTATGTAAAATAATGCGAGCTTACAGTTTCAACTCTCACGTAAATATTTTCCCGATTTACATCAATTTTATTAGTGAAAAAACACAAGATTATCGTTTATCAAATATTTTATCAACTTTTTTGCATTTAAAATCAAGAAATAAGAACCGCACTCATAGTTTTTCAGAGCGTTTGCTAGCAATTACAAATACTTATCAACTGTTGCAAAGCTTCAACTTTAACTGAGCATTGAATTTTTAACTCTTTTATGTTGACATAAACCAACTCAAATAAAAAACTTGCCAACACTTTCAAAGCTTTACAAAACCTATATGCGTTTACAAAGCAAAAAATTGTCTGTACACCATTTTAAACCCTCACACTACCAGTTATATGCATTCACAAAACAAAAAGAATCTCAACTTTGTTGTTAAGTCGCCTTTAATTTTTATTGCATAATCCTACAACCAAAAGCTCACAAAAGGTTGGTTGGCAACGTTGTTAAACAAAAATTTTCAATTATAAGTGATCTCATTTTATAAAAGTGTTAACTAACAATCTTTTTATGATGCATTTTAATACAACTTCAACACTCGTGTATTGGCAACTACAAAGCAAAAAATTAATCAAAAAATCTAGGTCTCTGAACTTATCTCATTTCTATGCGTTCCTCATAGTAACCGTTTCTAAGAGCTTCGGCCACAAACTTTAACTCTGAAATAAACCAAGTTTGACAGAACTTAGCATCTGGAAACACTTTCAGCTCTCTTTTTTGGCAAACTAGGACATTAATTACCGATACAAAACTTTTGTACGTGCTTGTTTATTTTTGTCAAATTCTACCTAACTTTCTTACTAGACGTTGCGCTTTTAGCGTTTTATCCTAGTTGATTTTAAAACAAAAACTATCAATTATTTGAAAAATAACATTTTTCTCACTATGCAATCAAAATTTTTATTACCTCTAGACCTAGTTCAAACGTAATAATATAAACCTACAAGGTATTTTCCGAACTTTACCATAATTTCTTTACCAAGTGTTGACTCACAAATGCTACCTATAAACAAGATCTGAACTCACCACCTCTTATTTTCAAAAAATTTTGCATAACCTTCGAAATCTTTTACTGAGTAAACACCGTACTTGTGTATTTATGCTGCTATTACTTACATATTTGTGAAACAAAGCTCACTTTTTACATACATCAGATGTTTAAAATTTCATCAAAGCATTCTCACAAACACTAAATTTATGATTTCTAACAGTAGACCTACCATACGTCCCGGTTTGGCCGGGACAGTCCCGGAATTTAAGGTCTTGTCCCGGTTTTTCATGGAGTCAGGTAGTTATGCTAGTTTGTTGAAGCAGAAGTTCAGTTATTGAAAAATAGTGAAAAAAGCGGGTGAACTCCAAAAAAAAAAAAAGGTCATCAGTTGGTTGGCTGCACGATTTGCGTCACTTTCAAGCCAACAACTGGATAAATTCCGTAGCCAAGCAAGTGATGACCTTTTATTTTTTCTTTGGAAATCACCCGTTTTTTTCACTATTTTTCAATAACTGAACTTTCAGCGTCCCGGTTTTGTTCAAAAGAAAATTGAAATGGCCTGTCGTTCTGTAGCGTCCCGGTTTTTCATTGCAAAAATATGGTAAGTCTATCTAACAGGGCTATACCTAACTTTAAACCTAAACAGTCCTAATCTTTCTAACCAATCAAGTCAATTGCGTCAAATTTTAGCTCTAATATATTCTAGTAGGTAATAAACTTACAATTTATGTATCTTGATAAGCATTTACATAACAAAATTAAAGCAAATTCTATTAAACACTTTAAAAGCTTTTATCTGTTTACGGTCACCAAAGATTGAACTCACAATTTTTGTCATTTTGATGCAACAAAACTTTTTTATATGTACACTTTACATTCAAGAAACGTTTAAACTACCTTTTCCCCCACCCCTTCTTTGCACCACTGCCATTGTCTTCATGAAAAGTACCTATTAACGTCGTATTTAACTATAAAGATTTAATACAATTTAAAATATTCTCACACTTACACTTGTAAAATATTGATACTTTGCGTTATTCCAGTTGGTTTTCATACAATATTTGACGCTTTGCTGTCTGGTTGTCACGTGCTGAAAATCCGACAAAACCGTGCCATATGCAGCGTTTGTTTGATGTTTCAACCGAATTTTGTTACGTCACCTCAAAAAGTCTAGCGTAAAGGTAATAGAAATTTTGATTGCATAGTGAGAAAAATGTTATTTTTCAAATAATTGATAGTTTTTGTTTTAAAATCAACTAGGATAAAACGCTAAAAGCGCAACGTCTAGTAAGAAAGTTAGGTAGAATTTGACAAAAATAAACAAGCACGTACAAAAGTTTTGTATTTATGCAGGTCATGTCGGTAATTAATGTCCTAGTTTGCCAAAAAAGAGAGCTGAAAGTGTTTCCAGATGCTAAGTTCTGTCAAACTTGGTTTATTTCAGAGTTAAAGTTTGTGGCCGAAGCTCTTAGAAACGGTTACTATGAGGAACGCATAGAAATGAGATAAGTTCAGAGACCTAGATTTTTTGATTAATTTTTTGCTTTGTAGTTGCCAATTACACGAGTGTTGAAGTTGTATTAAAATGCATCATAAAAAGATTGTTAGTTAACACTTTTATAAAATGAGATCACTTATAATTGAAAATTTTTGTTTAACAACGTTGCCAACCAACCTTTTGTGAGCTTTTGGTTGTAGGATTATGCAATAAAAATTAAAGGCGACTTAACAACAAAGTTGAGATTCTTTTTGTTTTGTGAATGCATATAACTGGTAGTGTGAGGGTTTAAAATGGTGTACAGACAATTTTTTGCTTTGTAAACGCATATAGGTTTTGTAAAGCTTTGAAAGTGTTGGCAAGTTTTTTATTTGAGTTGGTTTATGTCAACATAAAAGAGTTAAAAATTCAATGCTCAGTTAAAGTTGAAGCTTTGCAACAGTTGATAAGTATTTGTAATTGCTAGCAAACGCTCTGAAAAACTATGAGTGCGGTTCTTATTTCTTGATTTTAAATGCAAAAAAGTTGATAAAATATTTGATAAACGATAATCTTGTGTTTTTTCACTAATAAAATTGATGTAAATCGGGAAAATATTTACGTGAGAGTTGAAACTGTAAGCTCGCATTATTTTACATAAACAAGCAGACTAAACTGTTAGAAATTCTGACTTAATACTTTTATATACAAAAAGTTTGATGAGTTTTTGAAAATTTTGATCTAAATAATTTCTAACATTCTGGAACTAATGAGTTTTCACACGATGTTATGCCTGTGTGTTAATGCACTGGACTGTAGGACAACAATAAAATTACATGACATCAAATTTAGAAAACGGATAATATTTGGAATCAATCATTTCAGAAAACGATAATTGTGGAAGTGAGATTTCAGCTGGATAGTGTGGGCGGGGAAAATATTCCTGCAGAAATACATGATTAAGAAGATATCGGCTAAAACAAACGGTAAAGTTTTCAAATCCGCGGTTAGGTTGTGATGTTTGGAGCAGCGCTGATGACTCAAAAATATGTGATGGAAGTCGAATAAGCTCAAAATGTTAAGTTTTTATCAAAAGTAGCTAAAAGGAGAAGTTGCATACTGCTGTTATACAGAGAAAAATTGGTGATAAAGCGAGAGACGCAAGATTCTTTTTCAGTTTCAAATGACATCGGTTAAAAATCATGTTTGATTTGTCAGCTCAAGCATTAAAACGTTTAGGATTAATACGTTATATTGTGTTAAAATTAAATTATAACAATCCAGTTGTTGTGACAATATTTAAACACGAGATTTCAAATCTTTAAAGATATTTCAACTAAAAAAGATGTCAAATACATGTTTCTTCAAACCATCATTTTAGGTCACCCTTAGTAATCAAATGCAATTGTTTTGTGTATATACGACTGTGAGAACACCTGTATGTGTAGTATTTTCCTCACTGTATGCATCGTTCTTTTCAGAGAATTGGTGATAACATGATCTACTGCGTGCTTATCGGTTACGTGTGTCTTACGAATTTATGACGTCTCGGTTTCAAATGGTTTATCCTGTAAAAAACTGCTGCCTTATAGCGTCAGTCGATGTAACTATTCTCCACAACTGTAATTCAACCAATCCATTCCTGTTTTCTTATCTATCACGTGGTTAGCGATTGCGTGATGCAGTTTTAAGCATAATTCGTGACGTTTCATCTTTGTTATAACAAAAATAAAGCTTTGTGTGTGACGATGACCAAAAACTATAAGAATTTTTCTAAGGTCGCAGATCTAACAGTTGAGCGAGTAAAGTTGAAAAATGTAGAAAGTCCTAAATCTTGTGAAACCGATATCGCGAAAAGAAGATGGCTCATATACATTTTAAAACATGGTTGTGTGGTAAGAAGAGTGTTTGAGAAAAGAAGACGTTCAACAAGTGAAACGATGCTGGTGGATGAAATTGAAAGTACAAAAATTAAAGAGAAATGTCGGAATTATGTGATAAGGAACCTCTGTGTCTTAATGTTTATTAGGTATCATTTGTAATGTGTTACAAAGAATGAGAAAAATTTAAACATTTTAAAATAATAATAGTTTTGTAATGTCGTATAAATATTGGAAATTCAACGCTCTTCGAATTATTTCAAGCTCCCTGACAAAAGTTACACTTAAATCTCTACCCGTTTTGCTGACTGTATAGGCTTAAAATAGAACTCTTGGTCGGTTGTGTTTCTGATAAACTACAAAATTTTACTATCAAACGATTAAATTATACTAGTCTAAAGGAATAAATTTTGCTTTATTTTGTGACATGTTGGTAAATGTGTCTTTTTTAGTAAATTGAGCAACATTTTCGACTCTTACCTAAGATCTGTAACATTAAAGAACAGGTATTAACAGACTTGATCACACGAACCTTTGTATAATAAGTCTATACAACATCACTGTTTACAAGAGTCTTTGAGTAAAAACGCTGTCATATAGAATCGAGACTGTTTAAGTAAAACTTTTGACTTCGAAGTAGCGGCTGCTTCTTGGTCTGAAATCGTGTTTAATAGCATTGCATAGTACAGATCAACTCATAATAAGACGATGTTTGGACGTAAATGAAGAAAAATATATTCTATTTAAATATTATATCTTTTACTGTGTTTTTCGATTTGTTATTGCTAAAGTTTTGTTGTTGTATGATAGGTACGGCAATTCATTTTGATGGTTTTTTTGTCGTCTCATTGTCAGGTGACTTTTTTCCGCATTTATACAAATTTGAAGTTTCGATTGCTAAATAAACTTCCTGAATTGAACAAGCTAGTCTGCCTGAAACGCTGGCATTGCAATTGCATTATGCAGAAACTGCAGAAATAGCTAGCTAAATTGATAAATCTTTTATCATAAAGGCTGTGAACAATTTTTTGGAAACAAATATGCAACATACTTTGACCGATCTTAATCGTAAAATGTTAAAAAACAGCTAGCATCAAAACTGTATGCTTTGGATAGTTCTAAGAGCGTCTTTACAACATTCTTTGTACAATATGTGATGGATAATACATAGATTCTTTAACAGTAGTAATTTTTGGACACACTGTATATGAGCTCTATATTCAAACGTTGTATCAACCATCTTTACTAGGTAAACTACGAAGTATGAATTAGGTACATAGGGAATGAGAAGTTGCTGTAAATTTAAAATGTTAGATATCTAGGTAATGAATTTAGAAAATCAATGCATACATTCATTGTACTGTCTTAATAAACAGTAATCCAAATAACATTGAAATTTATTTCTACATTAAGAATTTAAACGGTAGTGACTTTATCACATTCTTTGTTAAATAAATGATGGATAATACATGGATTTTTGAATGGTAGCAACTTTTTGGACACAAAGAATCACACAATGATATATTATAACCATTCTCACTTATCCGCTTTGTACAGCATCGCTACTACCATGATGGATTGCGCAATAGAGATGCAACTACATTCCCATGGTCTTGTTAAAAACTTACGTCATTAAGATAAGGAATCACGCCCTGAAAACCGCTATGTAATTGTGTAATACGTAGGACAAGTACCATAAGAAATATTCTACATTACATCCACCCCATGTTAGGTTTAGAACAGAATTAACTCTCTCGCATAGCATTAGTTCCCTCAGATTTAGGATGCAATCACATTCCTGTGGTTTAGTTAAAACTTACGTCATTGAAATATGGAATCACACCCTGAAAACCATTATGTAAATGTGTAATAATTAGATCAAGTACCGTGAGGCTGTAAGTTTTGCACCAAACTCTTTGAAATGACATTCACACTGTGTTGGAACTAGCTCCCTCAGGTTGGTGTTAACTCTCCCAGACCTCCCTCGCATAAAATTAATAAATCTAGGGTTAGCTTTCTTGGACCTTCTTCAAATAACATTAGTGTCTAGGGTTAGCTCCCTCTAACCTCCTTCAAATAAAAGTCCTTAGATCTAGGTTGGCTTCCTTAGAACTATGGTTAGCTCACAAAAATAAATAGACCTAGAGTTAGCACCCTCAGACCTAGGGTTGGCTCTCTTAGAAAAATAGACCTAGAGTTGACACTCTCAGATCTAGAGTTAGCTCTCTTACAAAAATTAGACCTAGAGTTAGCACCCTCATACCTCCTCCACATAAAATTAGTGTCCTATGGTTAGCTCTCTCACCAAAATAGACCTAGAGTTAGCACCCTCAGACCTCTCCCACATAAAATTAGTGTGCTGTGGTTAGCTACCCCCGACCTCCTTCAAATAAAATTAGTGTCCTTAGAACTTTTCATCATGCAAGTACAGTGCGAAGAAAAAGATTCGAGTTTGGGCAAGTCTGGACAAGACGGAGACAATATATCCTAACAAACAGCTGAATAAAACGTAATTTTTATAGATTACTATCTAAAAACTTTCGATGGACAAGTCCGAACCAGTCTATACAAAAGCACTGATTGCATCATGACTAAAAGTATTTATTTATTTAACAGACCCGTTAACTTTCAGCAAAGTCAACTTTAGTCCAGCATAAATCACACTAGAATAGCTCAACGAGAGCAAACAAACGCAGAGCATAAACAACAAACAAACACAGAGTTGCAGACATGTTTCAAATCCCTAAGAAGGCAAAAGCCTAACGGTCATGAAGGAGAAGAAAGTGTTTATAGAACTGGCTGGTTAGGAAATCGTCCGAATTTACCAGTGAGGAAATCCAGATATTACAGGAATTTGCACATCGAATCATAAAGCAAGCGACATATTTTCGAATCAATGCTTGAAAAGTACATATATTGTTCTGTACAAGAGTCGAAGATATACTTACTCGATGACGCAAGTTAAATAGTATCCTGTAAGCATTATTGTAGCTTACCCGGAGACGGTGAAAGGTAGATTGTCGATAGGACGACCAGATACTACTGCCATAGAAACTGTACATAAACGTGCGAAACAAATAATTTTTTACGTTTTTAGAACAGTCAGAGAATTTACTACGAAGTCTATTTGCTGTACCATAGACATAGCGAAGCTGTCGGTACATGTCGATGTCATCTTGCAAATCACATGTTAAGAGAAAACCTAAATATTTCACTTTTTCTACATAATCAATTACACAGTTACCTAATTGTAATTTGGGCACAAAATTCAACTTCAAAAACTTAGTTTTAAACATCATTATTTTGGTTTTAGAGCAGTTAAAAGAGATATCATGGCTTTGTGCATATTCATAGCAAACATCTAGCAAATTTTGAAGGCCTTTGCAGCTAGGTGCAATACAGCATATATCGTCGGCGTACAAAATATTATTTAGACAATGTTGACCAATAAAGCAACCAATGTTAAGTTTGTTAAGGGTCTGTGAAAGTTGGTTCATATAGACAGCAAATAGAATGGGACTCAAAATACTACCTTGTCTCACTCCATTTGAGACGGTAAAAAACTTAGAATGAGTAGTACCCCACCTAACACAGAGAAGTTGACTGGAATACCAGTTAGCTAAGAGTTTTACAAAAATCTCAGGAACATTGCATTCAGTAAGTTTTTTAAACAAAATATGATGATTAACTTTATCAAATGCTTTAGAGGCATCCAAAAAGGCAACAAAGACTGGACTTCCATGAGTATTGTATTGCGAAATGGCTTGTTTTAATAAAAAGTGGCACATGTCAGTACTATGTGCAGGCTTAAAGCCAAATTGGTTATCCACACTCGACAAGAAATTACTGGTCATAAATAATATGTAATGCTCAAAATACTTTGAAATTACGGTGGGTAGAGCAATAGGCCTGTAGTTGGAGATGGCAGAGACACTACCATGTTTGTTTTTCGTTATAGGTGTGATAACTGAATTAGTGCATGCAGCAGGTAGGTAGCTATGAACAAGGCAAAGGTTGAAAAATATGCTAATATGAAGATATATTATTTCATGTGCAAACATGATGTGATTTGCTGATAAGCCATCAAGTCCTCCAGCACAGTCTGGTTTGAGTTTCTGAGATAGAGACCGGGCTAAATCTACCGTACATAAGAACTTTTTCACCTCATCAAATTTGTCAGCTTTATTGTGTGGTCCCATTGTTTTGCTTTTCAAATGAGTGGTACTCAGATCAGATGACTTACTGCTGTTAGTAGAGTTAAGTAGTTGTTGGTAATGATTTTCCCACATATTAACAATATTTTGTGTGCCAGAGACTCCATTGATTGTTGCAGGCAGTGCAGTTGTTTTAGGAGATGACTGAATATTAATATTTTTCCAAAATTGGTTTGTTGGATGATTGCCAATAAAACTACATGCCAAGGTATCCGCAGCTTGTTTTCTCAGTTTCTTTTTATGCTGTCGGAATAACTTTTTAAATTCTTTTTTGTGTTTTTTCATGAGTTCAAATACTGGACCAGTTTTAGGCTTTGAAGAATTGATCCAAGTCAGGTAGCTAGTTTTGGCTGTTTTATGAGAGTTTTTCAAGACTGCAGACCAGTTAGGTATACGCGGGTTGCGCCGAGAGTTGTATACTTGCAAGGGTAGAGAAGCTTGTAGGCTGTTAATGATGCCCTGATAGTATGTCGATATACTCTCCGAATGAGCTGAATCATTACACCCAGTATTATTGCAATTAATAACCTCCAACGGCAGCAATAAATTAGATAAATATGATTTAGTGGATTGGTAATATTCAGCCTTTTTTCTAGGGGTCAAATTTTTCCAATTGATGTGTTTATAGTCAGATGATTTTTGATCACGTATGTTGCTGTGGTGATTTATAGCAGAACTGTAACTTATCTTGACAAGTAAAGGATGATGATCAGAGCAGATGTACTCTAGTAGGACTTCTATATTAATTATAAGGCGATGTGCCATAGCAGATGTAACACAATGGTCTATCCATGAAGTAGAGTTGTGACTATCGCTAATATATGTAAACGAGCTATCAGGCAGTAAACTGTCATCAGAAATGATAAAGTTATTATCTTCACAGAAATCCATAAGTATTTTCCAGAATTGATTACCCTTTCCAGCATTGAAATCACCCAATATAAATATTTCCAAGGCAGCATTAATGTTACAGAAAGAACTTAGTTCACCTAAGTAAGTTTGATATGCATCAAAATTTTCAGGGCAGCAGTATGGAAGATACACATTTAAAAGTAGAATTTGACTAGCACCGTTGTCTAGTTTCAAACCAATGATTGAACCACTATGACTTGTGATTCGTGTGGCTGGCAGATTTTTTCTCCAAAGGACAGCTGTACCCCCAGAAGGTCTGCCCTTTCTAAAGCCGTCATAATCGTCAGTAGGTGTATAGCCATAAGCATAATGATCATCACTAATGCTGGAGAGGTAATCCAAGTTTTGCTTGGTAAGCCAAGTCTCTTGCAGAAATATTATGTCATAAACATTGCACAGTTTTTGAACATCAGGTATAGAGTTTTTAATACCTCTGCAATTGTAGGATACTGCTGTTAGATCTGTGAAGGTGACTGAATGGATCTTTCACTTTTTTGTGAATTCGACACATTATCAGTGCCCGATTTGTAATAAAATCTTTTAACTAAAACTCCTTCAGGCCAATTATTTGGGTTAATTGAGTCACTGAACGATATTCCTTGAATTGTGAGATGAAAAGAAGAATAAGAGTCAAATTTTGATTTCAGCTGAGTACAAGTGATTGAGGTTGCAGTAGAAAACTGAGATTGTGCAAAGTGTTGTACCTCCTCACAGGAAGTTTCTGGTCTGAGCCTAGATAAGAACACTTCTGCAGGTCTACTAAGTTTGGCAACTGGCTGCAAGTTAGAACCTTTTAGTTTACCTTCATGAGGGTTTTTGGGCCTTCGTCTTCGCGATCGGTAAACAGACCAATCATCATCAGCAGTTATCTGTCCAGTTTCAGTAGGTTTAGGTTTGGTGTGGTTTACGTCAGAAGAGCTAGCCTCAACAGTTGTGGAAACAGAGCCAGAATTAGGATAATCAGGCTGCTGTTGTACTGCTTTGGAATATGACATTGAGCTTTTCTTCTTAGGTTTATCATCGTTAGTTGCGGATGTTTGCAAGTTGTCAGTTGAAGGCTGGTAAGGACCAAAAGGCCTACCAGTTGTTTGTTCAGTAACGGGTTTTCTTTTGGCTAAAGCTGACAATTCTGAAACCATACTTCGCACTTCAGCTATTTGATTAGAAAGTGTTTTGTTAGAGACTGACTCTTGTTGCAAGTCTCTCACTTCATTTTTCAAAGTTTGTAAGTTGGAAATGATGATACCACTGTCAATGTTTTTGAAATCAAGTGGAGGGAAGTTACAAGATGCTGTAGCAAATATTACCTCAGGTTGAGGGTTTGAGGAGATTACATGCAGCAGTTCCAGCATATCTTTTAGGTTCATTTCAGTTTTATTTTCACCCTTTCTCTTTATGATTCTATGAGAAGTAAAGTTTTCAAAAAGAACTTTCTTTGCTTCTTCAACTTCTTTGTCAGAGTAAAACTGAGTAATTACACTGATCAGAACGTCAGTCTTCATGCAGTCCATGCGATTGTAGAGATACCATAGGATGGAGTTCAGAATAATCATTATTCCACAGAACAAATTCAGTTTTACTCAAATAACATTAAAAACAGTGTTGTTCTTAAACCTTATTCAAATAGAATATAAAAATAGAATACGTCATGGATTGTACAATAGGCATGCAACTACATTTCCACGGTCTAGTTAAAAACTTACGTCATCATGGATTGCACAAGAGAGATGCTATTGCATTCCTACGGTCTCGTTAAAAACAGATTCGTCATTGAAATACAGAATCACACCCTAAAAACCAATATTTAATAACAAGTCATAAGAATGACATCAAACTTTTTAAAATGCCATTCACACCGTGTTAGAACTAGCTCCTTCAGACCTAGGTTTAGCTTTCTCGTATAAACGTAGTGTTATTTCCTTCACGTATGATTAGTTCTTTACTTCGGAATAGCTCCCTCATGTAAGATTATCTTTCTTGCAAAGGCTTAGAGCTAGGGTTAGATCTCTCAGACCTAAGGCTGGCTCTTTTGAATAGTGTTAAAACTAAGGCTAGCTCCCTCAGACCTCCCTTACATAAAATTAATAGGCCAATGCTCCCTTAGAACTATGATTAGCTTTCTCACATGAAATAGACCTTAAAATTAACACCCTCTGATCTAGAGTTAGCTGCTTCCTACCTCCTCCAAATAAAATTAGTGTTGGCTCTCTCATCAAAAATTCATAGATCTAGGGATAGCTCTCAGGGAACTTAGAGTTGGGGTTTGGTTAGGGTTAGGGTTATAATTAGAATTAGAAACCAGCTCTGCCACAGCACCTCCTAAAACGTTGCGAAATGAATCATCCCATACTCCTCACTTCCATCACAATAAAAATGAGCCGACAATACTCAAATTCGCAACAAAGTTACGAGATAACAAATTGGATAAAACAATATTTTTGATATAAAATTGGAATTGCTTTACCGGATTACTCATTTTTTTAAATACCATCTACACCTTGAAAAAATCCTGTTCGTTGTCATCGTCGTTATTCTCTCACTGCTCTTTGAATTAGCTTCCGCTTCCATCAGAGATTACATTTCAGATATTAGAGTCGACTTCACTGTTTCTGTTCAGGCGCAACACCATTGGCATCCTGAGGTGAGGGTGTATTGCCGTTGCAATAGGTAAAAATATATTTTCAAACAGATGCGAAAAACGATCTTTAAAACCTTTTGGTGCTCTTTGCTCACTTAGTGGATTGTCCAGTAAGTATAGCACAAGCATGAGAGCATGGTTCAAACCGGTGAATTCAGTATGCTTTCCAATTTACTTCTAGTGTTGATAAAAAAAGTTATGAGCGTTAATATTCATTTTTTCAAATAGCGTGCATGGGTTAGAAATCAAAAATTTCAAACAGTTAAACAAAAACCCTTCACACTTAACTACAGCCTATTTCATTTAAATCTCCAAACTTGGAAAAGAGCATTGAATCATTCAGATAGCTTTGTTATTATGACATAAAATCAGAAAAGCACTGTTTTTACTACGCATTTCAACTTTTTGCAATCACTATTTGGTTCATGTAGTCTTGAAGGTAAGTAAACTGTGAGTTTGCCTACAGATATGTCCAAATTTTACAGCTACATGTTGCCAATCATTTAATACCTTCTGCTGCTGTTATCAATTAAGCACAATTCAAGTCAAGCCGAGCACGATTACACAACTTGAATACGATACAGAGTTGTCAATTGGGCCGGGCTTTTTGAGTCGGGTTCGGGTTTAGGTTTAAAACAAATTTCGGACTTAATAAGGATATTAAGTACATTATTAATTACCCTTATTAAAATATAATAAACACCAGACTTTTGTCTCCAGATAGGCTACTGCTGCGGAAACTGCGGTGATTAACTTATTAAAGTGGCTTCATGATTAAATAGTGGTCTCATAATTTCTAACAGCACTGTATTTTAGGGTTCAGGCCTGAACTAGTCAGCCCGTTGACAACTATTATATGAAATATACAAGAAAAAAAATCCACTGGGTTTTCATAAACTAATATACGTCAGAACTGAAATGAGAAAAAGGCTACAACAACAATCTGATCTACCAACATAAAATCCCCTAAGCACAAACAAGCTGGGTAGTAGCACACCCATGTGTGCATCTGATTCCGATAGAAGCTTGTCTAAGCTTACAACCAGTGGTTTCATCACCAGCAAGAATTCTCCTATGATGTCTCGTTCAAACTGGTTGAAAAATTGAATTTGATTCCTTATACATATTGCGTTTAACTGCGACATCTTGGTTTTTAAACTTTCATCTAGCACCTTCAAAGAATTATACAATGAATTCCAGCGAGTTGCGCAAGGATAGTTTACAAATAAGCTCGCGATGGTGCAATAACCGACGCGATGGCGTAGTGGTTAGAGCGTCTGTTTAGCAGTCGGTAGACCTGGGACTCATTCCCCTTGTCGAGTCATACCAAAAGACTTTAAAAAATGGCATCCACAGCTTCCCTGCTTGGCGCTCGGCATTTAAGGGAGGTTGTGGAGAACAAGCCGGAAAGTTCGCTTGTTGTGTCCTTGGACAAGGCACTTAACGGGACGCCCCCACCTTTATGTGGGAGACAGGTGGCCCAGACGCCTCGAAAATGGCAACTCCCTCGCGAGTGCGGACGTCCTGTCCAAAATATAGCGATACAATTCGCTTTTTGGTGAATGGAAGATAAGTATGGACAATAGAAAAAAATAAACAGTAAACTGAATAGAAACTCACCGAAGTGGAACGAGAAGCCACATGCCAAAAGATTTTTTGGTTGGCCTATACCATACTCACCTTGCTTAAAGTTCTACTCCTAAGCTTATTTACTGGTAGGTACCACAGTGGAACCACAAGCATGAGCTGCATTACTACTATTCTAGCATCCAAATAGTAACCTAGCGCCCTAGCCTACCTACCCTAGTACCCAATCTGCCAACGTAGCCTACCATTTCTAGTGGGCAACATCAACTTCTTGAATAAAAACAATATTACTATCAGTTGCGACCTAGGCCTAGCTAGCCAACCACACCAATTTAGTATTGCTACTGTTCTACCGCTACTTCTGTTACTAATAAATAAGCTACCATAATCCATAAATGGAATGTATTGGTACTCTGGTACTTCCGTACCCAGTACCCTAAACAAGGAAACTAAATCTTAGGTCATGCCAAAGGGTTATTGATCAAATTCAAAGATGCTTGAAGCCTAAAAGCACAAATGGTCAAAAATCAAAATTTTTTTGAAATCAAAAAGAGTTTTCAGCCTATTGCTTTGCGGATTTGCGGCAAATTTCAATTTTTTTACCGCAAATCCGCAAAAAAAAACTGGAGTCCGCAATTTGCGGAAGTGCCCGCCTCTGCACAACACACGCGTATAGGAAACTGAGCATCTTAATTAAACGCTAGAGCATGTGCGAGATTCTCTAAAGTTGAACGTGTTCTGCGCCGTATCGAAAAAGCGTGTGTATGGGCCTTTCTTTTTTGAAGGAAGTAATTGATATGTTATTTCAGGATTAAGACATATAATATTGAGACGGTCACACCACTTTTTTGTCACTGTCGGCGTATTTGCATTAGTGTGTCTACCAATGTTCCCTCTAAGCCGTGCGCGTGTGCGCGCGCACACAGCTTTCAGAGACTGCGCACAAGCATTAATTTAATGCGTACACCACAGACATATTATGATGTAATGTAACAATGTTCTCGGTTGACAGGTTGAGGAAGTTTGTTCTTGGACTTGCTAAAAGGATGCATTTCTTTGTTGGTTAAGACGGCACCGCGTGCAAAGAAGATACCAGCAGTAACATAACCAAGATAAGTTAGGCTATTTATTTTCAATAGCTGCCATAACCCGGCTGCTAGATCTCTTACATGTTTGTCCACTTATGCTGTAGTTGAAATAAGCTTAAGATAGCCTACTAACAGAACTGTAGCTACTAGCTAAGTAGCCCGAGTTTGTACATTGTAACCCGTAAATGTGTACGTTATTCATTGAGCTATATTTCAACCAGGTTAGTTTCATTAGGCTGTTAGTTACCGCAAACACTGTAGCAGAATAGACTAGAAAAGACCAGCTTACGTTTAAAAGAGGCTAAGTAAACGGTTCTGAGCCTCGCTTATACTTTTTTAGGAAATGATGCGATTGTGTTGTACTTTGCACATTGCATTACTTAAGCAAAATGTCAACTTTGATTAAAAAATCCCGTAAGATGTTTTTCTATTCAGGCACTGTGATTAAAAAATCCCGTAAGATGTTTTTCTATTCAGGCACTGTGATACTGAGATTAGCAGTATTTTATTGGCGAAGCCAATAAGAATCTGTCATAACTGAATCATTTTCACAGAATATTACTTTTTGTTTCAGATAAGACCCAACATACTGATACTGATACAGCTTTATTAAATTTTTACCCTGTAGCTGTAAAGTCCAATTTTTTTACCCTGTATGTCGGCCGAACCAAAACGTAAAAGGACTGCTAGCTTGTTCAAAAAAGATTGGTTGGATAAAACAGTGATAACGGCAACACCCACGTCTCATGATGATCAACGTGTATATTTACGTGATGTATTTGTATATGATGAAAATGAAGGAACTATTACATGTGTTTATTGTCATGATGCTATGGTTTCCAGTGAATTTTCAAGTGGCAAAAAGTGGTGCAATAATGTATGGAAGCTTGACTTTTTAAAACGGCATTTGAAAAGTAAGACCCACTTATATGGTGTACAAAAGCTCAGAAACAAGAACTCTTCATTACCAGCGCTTGGAATATTAAAAATGCTAAGTGAAACCCCAGAGGAACGTAATCGAAAGCCTGCATGCAAGGAAGAAGTTGTAATTCTTATTGACAACGTTCTGTTGGCAGTAAAGATAAACATTTCTTTACTTTCTGTGCAAGATATCAACAACCACATGTCTAAGTATGTTCGAATACCTGAAAGTTGGCGAAGCAAAAATTACGCTTTTGAATTTTTGGAATCTATTAATGTTGTTATTAACCAGGAGATAATGGAAGAAATTGCTTCTGCCAATTTTCACACTCTAACTGTTGATGAAAGTACAGATATATCCATAAGCAATTGTCTGATTTTATATTTTAAATACAGAGTCTCTTTTGAATATAAAACTACATTTGGTGGAATCATACAACTAAAGTCATGCGATGCTTCATCTATTGTCACTACAATTGAAGAGTTTTACAAAAAATATAGACTGGAGCTGCATAAAATGGTTATGCTTACATATGATGGCGCAGCAGTAATGCTAGGTAAAAGAAATGGTGTAGCGGCGAAACTCAAAGAACGTATACTACATTTAGTACAACAGCATTGTGTTGCACATCGGGAAGATTTGGGCATAGCTGATACATGGAAAGAAGTGAAGCTATTGCAAGATATCGGAACATTAATGCGAACTATTCATTCCATGTTTTCTCGTTCTACAACCAACCGCTTTAAATTTCAAGAAATTGCTGCAGCTTGTGAAAACGAGGCGATTTCTTTTAAACCACTTAATGAAGTTCGATGGTTGTCACGTCACTTTGCTCTGCAGGCCATTATTTAAACTATGATAGCTTGATTGCATATTTTGAAAAGATGAAATCTAATGACCCAATTTCTAAATATTGTTTTAAGAAATTAAAAAATAATGGAGTTCATATAGCTTTGAAAGTTTTAAATGATGTTTTTGAGGAACTAGCTGCTTTGTGCAAAATTTTCCAAAGACAGGGATTGACACCGATTGATGCACAGAATTTTGCACATGAAAAAATAAATAAACTACGGCAGAAGTATCTTTGTGACACGACATTTTGGGCTGAAAGAGTGGATAATTTGTTAGATAAAATATCTGAAGAAGAAACTGCCACTTTTGATTCTGAAGGACTGTTGGATTTTATAAGCCTTTTATGTGATCATATGATAGAAAGATTCCCAGAAGGAAAAGTGCAAGACTGGGTAGCATTTGATTGTGCTGCATTGAAATCCCCTTGCTATGCTTTTGGCATCACGCAAATTGAAGCTCTGTGTTCTAAATATCAGTCTGTTTTGCCAGAACGAAATATAATTATTGAACAATACACAGATTTTAAATACGCAATAGCTAAAAAAATTAAGGCTGGAGTTGTTAGCACTTTTGCTGATTTGATAAACTTTGTGTTTCAGCATGAACAGTTTAAAGATTTGGCAAAGCTCGTAGATATTGGTGGGACTTTTCTTGCATCCAGCGTTGAATGTGAGCGCGGATTTAGTTTGATGAATTCCATCAAAACCAAGCTAAGGAACAGGCTGGGAGAAGGGTATTTGGACATGATAATGAGGGTCAAGTTTTACCAACGAGATGGATGTGTTATAGACAAGGTGAAGGTTTATGAAGAATGGGTCAGCAAGAAGGATAGAGGTGAAAAAGTTGGTCAATGGCAGTAAAGAAATACTGTAAAACAAAGGTTCTCGACCTTTTATAGCATATCGCCCTCTGACATGTGATGTGATTAAAGAAATGTGATCGAGCTAACGTTTCTTTTGAAAACATTGCTCCAGTTGTTACGTTTTCTTTTTGTTCTTTTTTCAACCCTTTATTTCAATTCAAATAAAACCATCTGTTACAATCAATTTCACTTATTATTTTTCATGTGTGTTCATTGTTATCTACTGATAACATATAGCCTTCACTACAGCATTTACAATCTATAAAACAACTTATTGAATAACCAAATTTTCTTAATAAGCCTACTTATTATCAGGTTAGAAGGTCGAAATTTCTTCATGGGTTGTTGCACAAATATTAGTCATTTCCTAAAAAGTGCGCACACACCAAAATTTCTGCGCACACAGACTACAAAAAATTAGAGGGAACATTGGTGTCTACCCCGGGTATCCCCGAACCCGAAAACCTGGGTTTTGGGGAAATTATCGATACCCGAAACCCGGGTATTTTTTGGTGCAAAACCAGCGTTTCATTACGAAACAAAGTACCGATATTATACTATAACTATGAAATATTTAAAGTCAATGCAATGGCTTTTAAATTCTCATCAGGCGGCTTAAATTTGTTCTAACAGTAAAATATCTTACATAACGCGGACGTAACGTAGCATTTTGAAAAATCTAATTATGTCATTGTTAGTGACAAAGGGAATTGTTTATAATACAGTATAACAACAATAGCCATTTTGCGATCTAACGTAGAATAACATAGCAAATCACTCCGACACTGAAGGTTAAGTAATAGTTAACTGGTTGCAGCGTAACAAAGTTTGGCTTAATGATAAACAACATGACCTTATTTACAGATAGAAGTTCTCAGCGAAATTCTAAAATGTGGCAGCATTTTACTTATAATAAGGCAGAGGAGAAGCGAAGTGTTCAGTGTGTTCAGCAATTTTAAAAGCTTCAGGTTCAAACACTAAAAGTCTTATTACATATCTCAAATCTAAGCATCAAATTTATACGAATTGTCACTAGAAAAGAGTGTTACTGAGCCTTCGCGTAAGAAATGGAAGATTAATTCATATTTCAAAAAAGTTCGCCGTGAGTCTTTGGGAGAAGTTATGGCAAAGCTTGTGGCTGTTGACGGCCTAGCATTCAATTAAATTGCAAGCAGTAAATTACTGAGAAGAGCATTTGCAGCTGATGGCTACAGTTTACCAAGCAGCCGGGATTATGTAAAAAAGATGTTCATGAAACAATTTGCTGAAATTCAGAGTGAAATTGTTACGAAAATTCGTGAAATCAAAGAAACCACTAATCGTTTTTCGATCAGTTTTGACTGGTCAACGTCCATTCGTAATCGAAGATTTATCAATCTCAACTTACACTTTCCAGTTGGACTTCAATCGCTTGGCTTAATTCGCGTGAAAAGAAGCATGGTGTCCAAAAGGGCATTTGAGCTTGTGCACGAGAGACTCCACGAATATGCACTATCCCTCAATGATGACATTATGTCCACTATAACGGATGGTGAATCCATTATGATAAAATTTCTCAGTGAAACTGAGCCATTACATTTCTCTTGTCTTGCACATGCCATATATCTTAGTGTTTGCGATGTACTTCAATAGAAAAGCTCAAGTAGATAGGTGATGAGTGTCGCAATGGTGGTGGTAACGCTACAGCGAATGACGAAAGAGACGGAAAAGAAAATGCTGAGGAAAAATCTGATCAACAAGAATGTAATAAGGAACAGCAGAATTGTTTTGATATTATTTCAGAAATCAAAGAAATTATCAAAAAAGTAAAAAAATTTGTCAAAAATTTCTGCAAATCTCCTGTAAAAAATGACCACAATTTGCAACCACAAGTTCAACAGTCTTTCGGAAAGAAAAAAAGTTTGTTTCTGGATTGCAAAATTTGCTGGAACAGTTTGCTGAATATGCTTCAAAGATTTTATGAAATTTTAAAAAATATGAATCCATTTCGTGTTTTTTTTAAGAGTGTTCAAAAAAGTATGAATGCTTTTCATGATTTCTACTGCTGTGTAGCTAAATAATATTATGAATGCATGTCGTTGTTTTTTTAAATGTGCTATATGTAAAAGAGGCAAGTACAGTACTTCATCATTTTCTGAAAAATATCTAAAGTATAAGTATGAATGCATTTCGCTATTTTTCAATGCGCGAAATTAAAGTACAAATGCATTTCGGAATTTTTTTTAAATGCTTTATGTAAAGTAAAAGTATAAATGCATTTCTCGGTTTTTTAAATTTGCTATGTAGGCTAAATTAAAAATACAATTCATTTTGTTATATTTTTTTAAACGTGTTTTGCTAAGTAATAATTTGAATACGTTTCACTATTTTTCTTAATGAGCAGATAAAACCGGGGTTTTCAGAATGCAAAACCTAAAACCTGGGTTTAGAAACACAGACCCGAATCGGACACCCTAATTTGCATAAGCTAACGCCTCTGACTGCGCGCATATTCCCTGGCCCTGGCGTAATCTCCGCTATGCAAAAAAGCAAACTAACTCAAAATCTAACACTCACAGTTATGCTGTAGCAATAGCAGGGCCCCCATTGATGATGTCGAGATCAAGAACATCAAATCAGCTGGCTGCAGCGACAGCCTTGCCCAATTGCAAAGGAAATTGCTTTAACATTTAGATCATATGTAGCTCGACACCAACATTTTGTTGCTAAAGATAACGTAGGACCATCTTTCTTTCCCTCCTTTTTTTGTTGGGAAATCACCTAGGGTTTTGCTTGGAGTTGGCTACATTTTAAAATTTTTAAAGACTTCATGTTTCGATGAATGTTTTTGAATATTTTGTTGGAAAATGCCAAAGAGCCATGCTTTCGAGAAAGAATAAACAAATGTACCAAAGGACTTAGGTTTTGTAGAAATTGCAATTTTATGAAGTGCGGGCACCAAAATTTTGTGTGCTTTTTATCAGTAGGGTACAATTTATAAGCGTTTAGAGATTTCATTTTGCGACGAACATTTTTGAAAACATGGACAGATATTGCCAAATAACCATGCTTGTGAAGAAAGTAGTCAAAATGTAGCAAAGAGCTAACCTTTTGTAGAAATTTCAAGTTTTGCTAGGGGTAAAAGGATAATTGTTCAACTAAAAATAGACATGATGTAGGGCAACCAATTTTTGATCAGCCATTATAAACTAATCCTTTGCACTAAGCAATAAGAAGGTTGCATATGACGTCACACATTTCGCGCCAAAAACAATGGCTGACCAAAAGTTGTAATTTAAGCTGAAACGGTATTGGGCGAACACCAACTCTAGGGGTTGTTTTGAAAACCAATGAGAAATTAATTAAAAAGAATTATTGCTGGTCGGATCCTCGGAAATAAATAAATTTGATTAAAAGCAATTTGGTTGAGATTAGGTCTTTCAGTTCGCTGGTCTAAACTTAGTACTGTGTGCCAATTTTAAAAAATCACCCTTAAGAGAAGTGCCATCTGCATGCCTTTTGCTCCTCGCTTAATAATAACTCTATACCAATTAGATACTAGTCAGTACATTAGCAAAAACAACCATTATCTGATTATTACTACCGATACCGTAAGCTTGCCGGCAAGCTTGCTTGTTGTGTCCTTGGGCAAGACACTTAACCGGATGCCTCCATTCTTATGTGGCAAATAGGTGGTAGGGTCAAGCAGTCAACTCGTAGAAGTGGCCCAGTCTGACGAAAGATATGCAAACCAAGCATGAGCTCATACGCATGAATAAATGAATCGGTACTGGTACCGTAAGTTTTTTAATTACCGTTGGTCCAGCAACCAAGGCAATAGTTCAAAACATTGTTTAAGGAGTAGTTAAGGTCACAAAATTGCATCTAATATATCAATATGATTGGCCTGCAATCACTATTGACAAAAAATATCAATTTTTTCTGATTTTATCCATCAGTAACTAATCTAGCATATGACAAACGGTACAGAAGTCTGCCCTGTCATTTAGGCTACAGTATAACTTAGGTTCACCACTTTTCAGTATGCATATGCCACTCAATATACTGTATAAGTTACACATTACAATTAACTTAAGCTCAACATTCCCAAACATGCTGATTAATCAAATACGAATCTCTCACAGAAGCTGGCTACAAATTCGCCAGCATATTTAGCCCATAAAATTAACCTAACTATTAGCAATAACAAGCAAACCTTAGCATCTCTTACTTTACTTTGACTTCAAATCTATTTCTTAACATCAGTAAAACAACATATTTAACGTTCATTCAACAACTGTCACGTTTATCCATTTGATTTGCAAAAAACGATATCAATCCAATTCAATGCAAAGCCATTGAAAGCGGTCAGCCAGTTTTTTCGAAACCGCAATTTAATGACGTTTGATCACGTGCGTGCAACCTTCCCATTGGAGTCACATATAGGAAGGTTGCATATGACGTCACACATTTCGCGCCAAAAAAACTGGCTGACCAAAAGCTCTAATTTATGCTGGAGAGGTATAGGGCGAACACCAACTTTTGGGGTTATTTTGAAAATTAATGAAAAATTAATTAAAATTTGGAATGAATTATTGCTAGTTGGATTCTCGGAAACAAATAAATTTGACCAAAAGCAATTTGGTTGAGATTTGGTCGTTCTGTTGGCTAGCATAAGCCTAGCACAGTGGGCTAATTTTTAAAAAATGCCCCTAGGAGAAGTGCCATCTAACTACCATTTGCTCTTCACTTAAAAATAAACTATACCAATTAGATACCAGTCGGTACATTAGCAAAAACAACCATTATTTGAACATTACTACCGGTACCGTAAGCTTGCCGGCAAGCTTACTTGCTGTGTTCATAAGCAAGACATTTAACAGTATGCCTCTATGTTTATGTGGCAAACAGGTGGTAGGGCCAAGCAGTCTACCCGTCGTGGTGACCCAGTAGGACGAAAGACATGCAAACAGAGCATGAGCTCATACGCATGAATCAATAAATTGGTACTGTAATTTTTACATTACCCTTGGTCCAGCAGCCTAGGTAATAGCCCAAACAATGGCGTAGTGGTTAGAGCGTCCGCTTCGCAGTCGGTAGACCTGGGGTTTATTCCCCTTGTCGAGTCATACCAAAAGACTTTAAAAAAATGGTATTCACAGCTTCCCTACTTGGCGCTCGGCATTTAAGGGAGGTTGTGGAGAACAAGCCGGCGAGTTTGCTTGTTGTGTCCTTGGGCAAGGCACTTAACGGGACGCCCCCACCTTTATGTGGAAGACAGGTGACCCATAAACCTCGAAAAAGGCAACTCCCAAGCGAGTGCGGACTTACTGTCCAAAGTATAGCGATACAATTCGCTTTTTGGTGAATGGAAGATAAATATGGCAAATAAAACAAAAAGAAAACAATTGTTTAAGGAGTAGTTAAGGTCACACAGTAACATCTGACATATCAATATGACTGGCCTGCAATCACTATTGACAAAAAATTTCAAAAACTTACTGATTTTATCCAACAATAACTAATCCAGCATTTGACAAACGGTACAGAAGTCTGCCCTGTCATTTAGGCTACAGTATAACTTAGGTTTTCAACTTTTCCGAATGCTTATGCTACTAAATATATTGTATAAGTTACACATTACAATTAACTTAAACTCAGCATTCCCAAACACGCTGATTAATCAAATACGAATCTCTCAAAGAAGCTGGCTACAAATACGCCTGCATGTTTAGCCCATAAAATTAGCCCAACTATTAGCAATAACAAGCAAACCTTAGCACCTCTTATCTTACTTTGACCTTAGATTCATTCCTTAACATCAGTAAAACAACATATTTAACGTTCATTCAATAACTGCCACGTTTATCGATTTGCTTTGCATAAAACAATATCACTCCTATTCAATTCAATGCAAAATGACTCAAAATAGTCAGCCAGTTTTTTCGAAAGCGCAATTTGGTGACGTTTGATCACGTGCGTGCAACCTTCCTATTGCTGAAAGCAAATTTACTAAGCTTTTAAAGGACAGTAATTGTTAGTACCCTAATATAACTTTTAAGTATTAAACCTACCTGTTTTTATTTAGCTTACCACTTTTGGGAGGGATAAAGAGTTACTAAACATGTCTTAACCCATTACCTCCCATAATTCATTCCGCTTGAATTTTCTCGTGAAATTTGAATACCCATAGTAAAAAAGTGTGAGAAACACAATGCAATTGTCAGAAATTCAATATTTATATAAATAAAAGAGTTATTAGGTGATCTCATATGAGATCACTGGTAGGATGTGGTAGCAATGACTATAGTACATCTCGAATATAATTTATGGTTTAGATCTTCAACACTACTTTTTCTAGACTCAAAAATGGGTGAATACAAAGATAGTTTTAAACATGAATCCTTTATTCAAAAAAAAATAAACACCATTTAACCCTTTGAACCCGACATTCCCACATTTAAAAGCTCTCCGACCCGAGATTCCCAGCCAAAAATTTTCAAAAAAAATCATTTTCTTTTTTTTTTCGTTTTGGGATTATGAATCGCCTGCAGCTCTCAAACCAACTTCAAAATCAGTGTAATAAACATTGAAATAGCCTTTGCAGGTGCAGATATGATCCTTATCGTACATTTTCATGTTTGGCCGGAAAACCGGCCTTTCGGGTTCAAAGGGTTAAATATAAAGCACTCATAAAATACTTTATTCAGAAATAAATGTTAGCTAAACAACAAAAAAAAATATGAGTAATGTTATGTTATATACTAAGTATGTCCTTTATCATAATTATAAGCGTACATGTGACATCACAGAATTAGTTATTGTTAATGATTTCATGGTAAAGCATTGTATTTATGGTAAGAAGAGAAACAGTTAACACATAGAGTGACTGTACATTTGGAACAGTATGTTCTCGGTCTGGCAGAGCATGGCTTGTTTTGGCATCGCCTTTGATCGCTTCGTCTCATTATAATGTGTCCTTTGCAATCAAATCGAACATCTTGAGGAACTTTTGAAGGTGCTGAACAGCTGGGCTTCCTACCAGGTTTTTGCTTGTTCGTTGGAATTTTCAGATATGATCGGCAAATAGCTCTTCTGAACGACAATAAATCCATTTTTGTCGCTGAATCTTCATCATCTTCACATATCAAGTTATAGATGATGTGTGCATTCACAACTGCCATGTCTAAAATTCGAATAAATATGGGCCAATACCACTTTTTCGCTCTGATAGTTGTTGCATATTTACTTATCCACCAGTCGTGTTTATCGACACCTCCCATGTATTGGCAGTAATTTTTAAATACGTGAGGTTGTGAAACGGCGTCCTTTGTTTTAGACTCCTTCAAATATCGTTTCACCTTTTGAAGAGGTTCAATTGTGTCATAATTAGTTCCAATAGTGACACACGTATTGTCAAGCCACCGTACAAATAGAATTTCTTCATTGGTATCGAATCTGAAGCAGGTTGTTCCTCTTTCCTTTTTTTTCATTTCCTTAGTTTCCATCAAAGGGCATTTCTTCAGCCTGTTTTCGCGGATAGTTCCAGTTGCCTGATAACCAAGATCGCGAAGATGAACTAATAACTCATATCCGGTAAATAGGTTGTCAAAGAAGACAGCATGAGACTGTGGTTCATCTACAACGTCTAGCATGGTCAATACGACTTTTGATCCAAGAAGTAAGTCTGCTCGATTATCATCAGATGAACTTTTGCCACAATAAAGATCAAAATTGTAGCAATAACCGGAAACGCCGCACAGTGCCCAAAATTTATAGCCAAATCTTATAGGCTTGCCCCTAATGAATTGCTTCAAAGCGTGATGGCCATAGTATTTTACGATCATCTCATCAACAGCCAAGTATTTTTCGAAAATTCCAAACTTCATGAATGACCTTTGTGCAGCAGTAATCAGGTTTCTCACTTTGAAACCTTTATCATTCTTATTATTTTCAGCTTCATTGTTGTCACAGAAATGCAGTATACTTTTTATATCTTGAAATTTTGATTTAGAGATGGCACTTTTCACTATTTGCAAGCCCAAATCTTCATCATTAGACCAGTATTGTGTTTGTGCGGGTAGCTTATGATAGCCAGATATCAGTAACACTCCAATGAATTGCTTTATGTCATCTGAGGTAAGTGAAGTCGAAGGCCTGTTTTTCCATTCAGTAGCATATCTGACACTTTCTTTTACAATGAGATCTACTATTTCATTAGAAAAAATTTCTTCAAATACTTGAAGTGGACTGTAGCCTTCTAATTTTTCTTTCATTTCCTGCAAGAGTTTTTCATGACCATTGCTGCGTGCATGAACTTTTGTGTATACTGGTGCTTTATTGCGCCATGTTGGCTCTGAATTACACAGCTTTCTTTTCTTTTTTGGTGGTTGGCTTTTTTCAGCTCTAACTTCCAACTGTTTTCCTTTTCCATCACCATCGATTATTTGTGCAGCAACGTGTAACTCTAGTGTTCCAGCTACGTCATCCACTTCAACATTTCCAGTACAGTCATCATCAATATCTTCATTGTCAGTTAGAGCGTCAGTTTCTGGTGGGATGATAACTGCATCTGCTGTTTCTACATCATCTTCTTCTAAGACTTCTTCAAGCATTGCTGCAATCTCATCCAGAGATAATGATTCGAAGCGCCTTTTAGACATCTAAGGGAATAAAATAATTATAAATAAATTGTTGTTGAAACGTATACTATATAAGTGTTTAAAAAAATTTTGATCTTTTGATAAATTATAAACAAATAAAGTATCTTACCATATATAATATATTTATATTATTTATGTGTATATCACACTAATAACAAAGATTACCTTACTTAGAAGAAGCAGAGCTGATGTCTGTCAACAACCTGTTTCTTCAATTGAATGAAAGTGTACAAAAAAACTCACTGCTTATATAGGCATCAATTATAACACGTATCAACCTGTGGAAGCAACAGACTCAAAACATGTTGTGACTTGCGCGCTGGGCAATCACTTCTTCCTGCTGATCTCATATGAGATCAGTGACTTTTAATGCCTATTATTTTTAAAATATCACAACTACTACTGTTTTTATGCATTAAACTCTTTCATTATTACTACTTCTATATGTATTATATGATAATTTGTTCTAAGTGGAGTTTATTAAGAATATATATGCACTTAGATGTTTGGAGGTCTCAACAGAACATTTTCCACATATTCAAACGTGTATATAAATAATTTTAAACCAAATTTTGAAAAAATAGAGTGTGGATAAGAAGGAAATACATCTAATAAATATAGTAAGAATGTTATATATGTATATATAGACGGGATAACCATAAAAAAGTCGATTTTTTAAGTGATCTCATATGAGATCACCGGGAGGTAATGGGTTAAACTTTAGTTTTTTAGTATGAAAACAAACATTAATCGTACATATTACACACAATCGTTGTTGCCTGAAATAGTTTTTAATCTGTTGAAAAAAGTTTGAAAATCTGTTGAGAAATGAGATCACAAATAAGTTTTTAAGCAAAGTGAGTTTGTAAAAATATTATAACAATAGAAAAAATCACATGATGATCTTTGGTTGTGACAGACTTGTGTAAATCGCATCAGACATATAAGAACATCATAAAGTGAGTTTTAAGCGTGCAAGCAAAAAAGAGAAAAAGCATGCTTAGAAAGCTTAACGTGCTTAGATAAAAAATTGCTCGTTGCATTGTCAAATGAACTTTAATTGTTGTAAAGTTTTTTTTTTATTGAAAGCACTGTATTAATATCTCCTGAAACAGCGTTTAATCGCATATTTGTGATCAATAGTTTTTGAGAAAGCACAAAAAATAAATTGCGCAACGAAGCGTTGATTTTGACATCAATTTAGAGGCCGAAAAAAATGAAAGTTTTTGTAATGTGATAAGTTGGAAGCTGGTTTTTGTTTGAGCAGAAAACGGTTGTCTTCTGCTGAGTAATGTAAATTTAAAAAAGATTGATTATGACGCCATCATGATGCCATGAACCCCTTTATAACACTCACCATGAGGTGGTGATCAATCCTGCTAAGTTTGATGTTTGTACTCCGAGCAGTTTTGAAAAATTTTAAACTAACAGACACAGAGACAAAATTGCACTTTATATTAATATATATATTAAATAACACGTATTGACATCACTCATCAAATCAGTTAAATTTATTAATAAGATTTGCAAAAATCGATTTCAAACTTTAATGGATCTTTTGCTGTTTATTCTAAAAACACACCAATCCGACGTTTAAAAATAATGCCGTTAACCTTAAATAAAACTAACGATGTGAAAAGTACTACATTCAGTCTATTTTAATAAAAGAATCACTATGATGTCATAGAAAGATATTGGTTTCTGGGAAATCATTAATTGTATTCTTCAAAATTGACGTTTCGCTTCCCTTAGTTACCGGGGAGCTTCTTCAAAAAACGGTAGGTGCTACTAGTGTATAATATTTGTAATATCGTTGAAATATAATATCGGTTGCAATATCGTTACAATGATAATAATATTTCGGTTGTAATATAATATCGTTTCGACCTATCAGGTCTCTTCAGTGCAGTTGGTGACCAATAAGAAGCTAGAGGCTTTTAATAAAGCATAGCTTAGACCGTCACACTTGTGGGACCAAATACTAGGTCCACTGTAGTGGATGGTCTGTCAACCTCTGCGAAGCCGTATCACTCGTGAATGAGTGGCGGTTGTCGCAGGTGCACTAAGTCTAACATCTGCTAGAACAATAGTGCTGTCACAGCCGAGTGGTCACAAGGTCTTACATGTATAGTAATGCAAGAGGCCAGCGATGCACTTAGCAAACTGCAGACAGTGACACTGTTTCGACCTATCAGGTCTCTTCAGTGCAGTTGGTGACCAATAAGAAGCTAGAGGCTTTTAATAAAGCATAGCTTAGACCGTCACACTTGTGGGACCAAATACTAGGTCCACTGTAGTGGATGGTCTGTCAACCTATGCTTTATTAAAAGCCTCTAGCTTCTTATTGGTCACCAACTGCACTGAAGAGACCTGATAGGTCGAAACAGTGTCACTGTCTGCAGTTTGCTAAGTGCATCGCTGGCCTCTTGCATTACTATACATGTAAGACCTTGTGACCACTCGGCTGTGACAGCACTATTGTTCTAGCAAATATAATATCGGTTGTAATAATTATAGCGGTTGTAATATCGTTACACTTGACAAACGAGAAATGCCTGCTATATTAAAATCATTAATTAGTTAAGGCAAATCGAATGCAAATCAGTTACAGAAAGATAAAGGTAAACTTACAAGAAAGTAAAGGTGAACTTAGGCCGACAAAAAAAAGAGAAAGAAAAAAGAAAAAAAAGTAAAGAAAAAGTAGCCTAATGGAACAAAGGTGGAAGCAGAAAGATACAATAGTACAAAGGTAGTGGAGTACAAAAAATAAATAAAATAAGCTGAAAGTGTAAGAAAGAATGGGAAATGCATGAAGTAAAAGAAGAAAAAAGGATAGATCAGTTGGCCGAGGTCACTTAGTTTTTGGTAAAATGGTCAGACCTGGGCACCGCAAATTTAAACTCAATTCCGCAACCGCAAATTCCGCAAAACTGCAAGAGGTGTTCCGCAATCGCAAATCCGCAAGTTTGTGATAGGTTTGCGGTAACTTTTCGCACTTTCGCAACCGCAAATGCACATTGCACTTCCGCAAACTTAGACCGCAATATATACTGGTATTTTGTCTTCCTGATGACTTTTCCTATTTTTGGAGGTCAAATTCTGCCGTCGACCAGACGTTGATCTCCAAAAAAAAAAAAGGTCATCACCTCCCAGACGTTCACCTTCTAGCCAGAAAATCAGTGCGTCCACTTTTTCCGAGCGCTTTTACCGCGGATCAGGCAACACTGCCTATTGATTTGCGGTAGGAAATTAGGTCCGCAAATCCGCAAATAGAAACTTGACTCCGCAATTTGCGGATTTGCGGACCGATTTGCGGAAGTGCCCACCTCTGAAAATGGTATCTGCTTTGTTGATTTGTGCTTCTAGTCTTGACATCCATTTGCTTTCAACAATATCTAATTGATATGCCATTGGTTGTTGCAAAAATATTACCTGGTAGCAATTCCCAATTTTTCATTGAATTGCAAATAGTTAGGATGTACAATTTTGGCAGAGAGGTGACTTTTAGTATCCAAGTTGTTATTATTGCCACTAGCAATACACCGTTGAACATAATAATACAATATACCGTATTTAACATATTCAAAAGTTTTCGGTGCTACATATCGCCCTCATCAGGATATATATACAAATATTTACAGCATTAAAACTTTTGTCGAACGAAAATACAGAATAACTTGAAAATAGTTCTGATAAAAAATAGTAAAGCTTCGTTCTGCGATTTCCGTATTTGTCTGGTTACTGCCAACAAAGAACCTGATAATAGAAACGATTGCCTGTTAAGAGTTGGAATGTAGTTTAAAAAACTGTACGTAGAGTGCTCTTTTCTGTTTGCCTAAGTTCACCTTTACTTTCTTGTAAGTTTACCTTTATCTTTCTGTAACTGATTTGTATCCAATTTACCTTAACTAATAAATGATTTCCCAGAAACCAATATCTTTCTATGACATCATAGTGATTCTTTTATTAAAATAGACTGAATGTAGTACTTTTCACATCGTTAGTTTTATTTAAGGTTAACGGCATTATTTTTAAACGTCGGATTGGTGTGTTTTTAGAATAAACAGCAAAAGATCCATTAAAGTTTGAAATCGATTTTTGCAAATCTTATTAATAAATTTAACTGATTTGATGAGTGATGTCAATACGTGTTATCTAATATATAAATTTATGCTCCATTGAATCGTCGTAAAAATTTTCATTTGTGTAGTTAGATTCTACTGACACTTCAAATAGTTTTATCATCGTGTGAGTCGGGTACTTGCTTTCATCGTGTGAGTCGGGTACTTGCTTTCATCGTGTTCCTCGGCCAAAAAATTAAAAATTTTTTTCTTTGATTTCAACGTCATGATGCCTTCATGAACCCCTTATGGCACTGATGCCGGGGTAGTGGTCAATCATGCCAAGTTTCCTGCTTGTGCATCAAGTGGTTTCGGAGGAATGAGAATACACACAGACAGAATTACGCTTTATAGAAGCCTATAGAAGAACGAAAAAAATACAAAACAAGAAAATCAAACTTATTAGACAGGATGATGACAGACTTAGCAGTATGGTAACAAAAAAGGTACCAACCAATCCAAGTCAACGAACTAGAAAACAACACATGTTTAAAGATGGCCGCATTTAAAACAAAGAAGTAAATTCTCCTCTTCCTTATTCTGATGACTTGACAGTGTGATGATTGGGTAGAGACTAGAGAGTGGGTCAAAGAAGATGTTATAAAGAACTATAAACTTCTCATGATTTTTCCCATACTATAAAACTAGCAGCTATTTAGTCATTGATATTCCCCAGAATTTGTCGGATTGATAGGATCTATGTTCCAGAGTCGATATTTAAATAGCGTCTTCTTGTGGACATTGTTATGGAAGCTTTAAAACATTCATGACAACGGAGAAGCGATTTTGCGATTTGCTAATTTTGACGGCTAAATTTGTGGTAGGCCTAAGTTATTACGCTAGTTCTCTTCAGTTCAGTCGTTTTTTAGTCCTTGCCATCAAGATAAAATATATAGCGCGTAGCATAAAAGGTAGACGGCAAGAAAAAAAGGACATGCAACATAAAAATTAAACAACAAGAAAAAAAGGATATACAACAAAACGCTGGAGTGTTTCAATGTTTTGACCAGCCCATCATAATAAAAACAAACGTTTGAAGTATGCTTACCCTTCGCTGCATTTTCCTGTTACAGTGTACCGATAAAATAAAATCATTCTTCTTTCGGTTTTTCCCGATAGGGGGTCGCCACAGCAGATATTCTGCATTTTTATCACATGGCATTTTTGTTTTTATGGTCAGATGCTCTTCCTGTCACCAACCCTCTCTTTGGAGGGAAAAATAGAGATAAAATAAAATAATGATAATAGAGAAGTTGCAAAACGAATGTGCAATTAGCGAGTGGAAAATAGAATTCCAAACTATATACACACAATCAGTTGTCAATGATTTATCAAAGGTGTGCTGCTCAATGCAAAAACATATTAGCATATTGGGCTAACTGATTGTTTTTGGCTTAAATATAGAAGTTTGTCCCACAAACTGCTATATTTATGTTGGAATTTTGGGTTGTGATGAACCAAAACATCTTTTTTGGCTTACTAATTAGATTGCAATCATTCAGATTAACAATTTCTCATTGTTTATACCCGTTTACAATTGATGCAAAAACAGTGCATGTGAAAATTTTAAAATGTTTAACAAATTTTTCTTTTGCACTTGCCGTTTCTGTGTCATTTTGGACACTGGCGAATTTAGAAACAAATTTTTTAGGAGAGAGGCAAAGTGATTTGTTAAGGAAGTGGCCATTTTGCCATTGATGGCATTTTACCCGTGGAGGCTATTTTGTCATCGCCATTTATATGTGTTTATACAGCCATAACTGCTATGATGCTGTGATGCATGGACTGTGAAACTGCCTTGAAATGCAATGGTTAGGGGTTGGAATTTTTGCTGGCTGGGCACTTACAGAAAGCCAGTGTACATGGAGTGAAGTGCATGGTATGTGAATGTATGAGGTAGTATACACTGGGAGGGAGTGTAGACTGGGAGTGCAGATTTTTTTAAATTTTTCATTAAAATTTAAATCAGAAGCAACCAAAAGTCACATGCCAAATACGTTATTAAAATTGATTGATCACAAATGTCTCACAACAAAACAGCCTCCAAGGGTAAAATGCTGTTAATGGCTACTTTTTGTTAAATTGATGAGTTTTTGGAGTTCAGCTTTCTAAAACAAAGTATTTAGCCCAATTTAGTCTTCTAACCTGTGTAAAAATCTTTTTTCACCCAATTTGGTTTCTGAACATACATGAAAACCTTTTTCTTTTACAGATTTTGTTACTGCCATACTGTTTGGGGGAATAACATCCTTTAGTTCTCCCCTAAATCTGCCACTGGTTTTGGGCATGGCATAGACAGCCTTTAGGCTACAGTAGTGAAGAATAAGTTAAAATTTGCTAGAGTGACACTTCTAAAATTTGCTATAGCAAATAAATTGATGTTGTAGATTTCATAACAGCTATTTAATATAGTAAGGTGTGTAATACAGTTAGTTTTACTTGTGTAATAAACGAGAACTACCAAATTGGTGAAAGTCATCCAGGAAATACTGTATGATACAAAATAAAAAGCTCCTTGATTCACAATTAACATTCAGTCTAGTTCCTATTGCATAAAACATGGCGAAAAAGCTATTAAAACAAAAAATGAGGACCTTTTTGTGGCAGCAATTATGGTTTAGAATCAATCAATTAAAAGTAGTGCCATAATTATATAACAGGTGGTGCATTTTAAGATGTTGTGATGAGCAAATTGTAGTATATGTGAAGATGCGTATTGTGCTGGGATTAAGCAAAATTATTGTCAATAAAAACGAACCCAATTACATAGATAAATTCTACTGTACTTGGTGCCTATACACTTACGCTAACTTTTTTTCACTTCTTAGGAGGCACTGTACTGAGTAATTGTGCAGCATTTAAATAAGAAATGCCTGAGAATGCTTTGGTGACAGTGGAATATGGACCTTATGAAGCATGTGGAGTGGTGGAATACAGAACATCGCGTCTTCAAGGTTTAGAAACTCAGCTTACAAGGAAAGGTCATCAGGTTGTTCGGAAAGAAATCAAAGATTGGAATGTTGTGCGCTTGATTGTTAATGGTGAAATTGTATTTAATTGTAAAATTCAAGATTTAGATTATGGAGGCGATGGTGAATTGGATAAGTTATGTCTTGATGCTGTTTCTTGTGTTGATGATGCTTACTAACAATTGCAGTAATAATGAAGTTCCTACCTCTGTCTAGTTTGCTGTTTAAGCACTTTTTCATTGCATTGCTCTATATTTATGCCTACTGCATCACATGAATTTGTTATTTTGTGCATAATGATAAATTTTTGATCCAGTAGAGTACCTCCTATTTTATTTCACGAAAAATGCTCATTGACAATTTGCATCTTTACATTGTTATGATATCAATATGTAGTCCTGGTTGGACATTTTGATAACACCATTATCATAGAATAAAACTGTGTTTACTTGCTGTATGTAACGGCAACGTTGATAAAATATCCTGCTTTGCAAAGAAGTTTTGTGTCGTTTTAATGATTTTTGGTAATGTTTATTGGTCAGGTTGCATTGGTTTGTCCACAATTAACGAACCAAGTTGAGAATCATTAATTCTAAAACAGCTAATGCTGATTTTGATGTACAAAAATAAAATGATAGTCCTTGATCTTTGGAGCGATTCGTAAACTTTTTCCTTAAATGTAAACACTTTCAATGATGTCATAGATAACATCTGGTATGATACTGTTTTTTGAAGATGCATCAGTTTTTTTCGTGATGTGGAGGTTAACTGTAAATACAACCAAGTTCAATATGGACTACAATAATGACAATTGCTTTATTTTTTGTTGTGTTGCTTTATAACTTTGTTTTAATTGCTATTTCTTTTTGATACTTTTTTGATGGTGATGTTTTCGCTTTAAACACATTTCAAGCTCTTCTTCAGTGTTTTGTTTTCTAGTTGGAAGTGTCTTTGTGCTCTAAAATATTATGTAAGCAACAAACTGTACTTTCATTTATTCCTGGTTGGTTTACTTATTTGTGCATTTTGGTTTACTAGATATTGTGGAATATGATATATTTTGAGTACCAATCATAAAAAATGGGAAAGAAACCAAAGAAGGAAGTTGAAGCTCCTGCCAAAGATGTGGTGAGAATTAAACCGTCTTCACCTTTTTCTTGAGATTTTGCTAACAAAGTTATTATGTGGTCAAAAATTTTATAAAGTAATGTAGGTGATTTAAGACTAAAGAAATAACCGTTTACTGAAGATTTACGATTTTGCATTTATTTATCATGCTCTCTGCTACATGGAAAGCCTTCTTTTTGTGAATGTAGTTTTATGACAAACACTTTCTTTTAGTTTGATCCTCTGAACATCGAAAGCAAAAAAACAGGCACAGTTGTATTGATGCTCAAGTCCGATGAGGAGGAGGTGCTTGCAAAGGCCTGCGAAGCGATTTATAAGTTTGCAGATAAATGTGAGTGGTTTCAGTGTGGCCACTTGGTATTGCACATTCATTAATACATAATTTTATAGTTCTTTTCTTTTGTGGTTACAGCAGTGTACAGGATTTCGTTTTAAAAGATGTTTCATATAAAACTAATTAAAATACAAAACTAATTGATTCCTGTCAATGATCTCGCAACTTGCCAAACGTTTATTAATACCAGTAGAATTCAGCTGCTGCGTGGATTTTTATTAGATTTAGATTTATTTTTTTACTTTTGATTTCTGGGTTTCGGACATTCTGGCTGTATGGGCTCTTTTGGCACTTAAGCATGACTTTGTTTTGATGATGTGATATTTTATTATTTAGGCGATGAGAATAAACTTCAACTTCTTGAACTTGGAGCAATGGAGTCGTTGTTACGGTTAATTGTTCACGAGGAGAAATTAGTAAAACGATTTGCGTGCATGGCATTTGGTGTCATGGCAGGCCATGGTGAGTTGGCGATATCACAATAATTGTCTTGAATATGAATGTCCACCTGATGCAGGTTGATTGGCACTAGGAACAATTTTCCTGGTTGCCATTGATGGCGAGAAATTTTGAATCGATGCCAGATAAATTCGGACAACTTTGTTCAGCAAGGTTTATAACAACACTCATCGATTTACTGCTACCTTATGTTTTATTGATGTAATCATTTGGTTGCAGCTGACGTTCGGAGGTATTTGAGGAAGACGGAGAGTATTTCTACAGCTGTGCATTTGTTAGGAGATGGTGAGTGGTGGACTTACAATACTCACATTGCCAACTACAGGGTGTCACAGAAAATGCCGCAAAAATAAAATTACATAAATTTCATAACGCTTTGTCATCTTCAATTTGAATTTCATCTTCAATTTTATTTCCCGTGTTCATTTTGAAATTTCAATCATATTTGCGCAAGTTTTGGCGATTTCAAAGATATCGTCGCCAAATTTTCATTTGTCAATACATTAATTATTCACCCTACCGGCTCAATATGTTCGCCTCTACGGTTAAGGCATTCATTCAGCCTGACTGCAATTACGTTTGTAAAGTTTCCAATAACTGCCTTGCACATATCTACTGGGATTGCTTTAATAAATCTTGTAATAGCTGACTTTAGCTCAGAAGTGTCTTTGGTTTATCAGCATACACATGATCTTTTATGTATCTCCAAAGAAAGAAGTCAAGTGGATTAAGATCAGGAGAATGAGCTGCCCATGGATAATTCGTTCTTTGAGAAATCACTCTGTCGCCAAATTTTTGTTTCAAAAATTCCAGGGTTGCATTGGTAGTGTGAGAAGCAGCATTGTCCTTCATAAATCACTGCTGGTTTATGGTAATCCCTCGGCGGTGTTTGAGAGATGAGCAGAACTTGCGGATGATGATGTGGTAATTTTCCTGATTTACCGGAACTGATTTACCACCTTCATCTTCCAGTATGACTCAACTATGGTTTTTGAGTTCAAGGCACACCATGCAGTAACCTTAGAGAAGCGCAAAGGCCGTTGCAACACTTCCTGTGGTGGTGCAGTTCCCCAAAATATGTTGTTCTTTGAACTAATGTATCCAGCAAGGTGATAGTGGGCCTCATTCCTGAACCAGACTTTGTCCATCCAGTCATGGTTTTCCTCCATTTTGTCGTTAAGCCAATTGCACGTGTTGACTCGTGTCTTTTCATCATTTGCTGTTAGTTGATGTTTAATCTGAATGCAATACGGAAAGAGTTTCACAATACGGACAATGCTCACTCGATTCTTGGCTAACTCTTGAGATCGCCCCCGGGAACACTTTTTTGGACTTTAAATGGCAGAGCAGCGGACAGCATTAATGTTCTGCGGAGTTCTGACATCTCTTCATCTACCACATCTTTTGTTCAGATTATGAACAGTTCCATTAACTTAAAACTTCTTTACAATCCTCCACACTGCCTTTCGGTCCACAGCTGCTTTCACGCCAAAATGACGCTGATATGCTCCTTGAGCTTTTACAATAGATTTGGTATTGAAGTAGAGTTCTATCAGTTTTGCTTTTTCCTCATCTTCAAGCTTCATATTCAATGTATTGTTCTTAATCAAAAAAAAATGCTTAGCTAAGGTTTACAGTGTCTGCTAAAATGAAATAATTTAAGTAATACATAACAGAAGGAGAGCCAATTTTTATTGTGACTTTTTTTTTGTGACACACTGTATTTTATTTAATCTTAAACGTCTTTTAGCTTTTCTGCTACTTGACGTTCAGGACGAAACAAATACAATGGAGAAAAAATTGGCCAATTTACTTGCTGTTGACTTCTTACTGAGCACTTCTTTGCCTTCTTTCTTTTTTAGTCGCGTTGACATATTATGACTTTAGGTAAATTGTGAAGATTTCTGCCTGGTTGTGATGCAAGGATGGCTGTGCTAGAAGCGCTTAATTAACGAGATGTGAGCATTAGTGTCCAGCCTCATGTCATCTGCATTGGCATGCTCTGAGTTCGGTCTGCACTTTGATAGCAAAATATCCTTCCATCTTTTAATTAGTCTGAGTTAGTCTTTAGTGTTATTAAAATATGACAGTGCAATCAAAACATTTTGTGACATGCGCAAACTGTAATAGTATGTAAATATTGCCTAGCTTTGCTTAAAGACATCAGCATCACAATGTGAAGCAAGTTCTCCACATTTCAGAGGACGATGTTTGCAACGAGTTCTCAAGCTTGTTCCTCTCCCACATGTCAAGTGACTTCGCGAGCAAGTTGGCGATCAGTCGCGCAGATGGAGTCGAACCTCTCATTAATCTCCTCGCTTCTCCCGATCCGGATGTTCAGAAGAATTGCGTCCAAACCATTTGCAATCTGGTGGAGGTTCGTGGAAGCGACTATGATTGACGTCGTTTTGCGGCCACTCCTTCTGCTTGGTTGCGGTGCTTGTGGTAGAAATGTATTGTGCCTGCAGTGTTGGTAACTGCGAAGCAAGTCTAAGCACATTGTTGCTCTGTGAATAGTGGTAGCAGTGGCCTGAAAGTAAACTAACAGATTAGTAGGATTGCGTGTCACTTTATTTGGATGTGAATGTCACGGCTGAGTAAACATCTTAAATTATTTAAAACCTTTTTAGGATTTTCAAAGTCGCGCCAGTGTTCGTGAACTTGGAGGGATTCCTCCTTTGTTGGACTTACTGAAATCTGAATATGCGGTTATACAAGGACTGGCGCTCAAGACGCTGGCGGCTGTGACGCAGGACGGTGAGATGTAGTTTTAGTCAAAGAAAAGCTTGTGCTCAGACCTGCCTCGGAGCTGGCGGCATCAAGTTGGAAGATGGCCGTGTGGTGTCTTTCGAGTGCGCAACAACCAAGCACACGAACGGATTGGTGCTAATTGCGTCATGTTGTTGTTGATTACCCGACCCCTTCTGAGGGATGGGGGCATGGCGGAAGACCATGGAGCCCCAGAAGCCGGGCAACTCCCCAGAGTCTGGACCAGAGGTCATAGAGAGACAGAGAGTCGCCAAAGAGTAAGCGGCGCAAAGAGTCCGTAGCTGGACAGTGCAGAATGAGATGAGATGTCCTGGGACGGGTGTCCACAGGCGCTGCAAGAAGAATTCTCGATTCTGCCAATCCTAGAGAGATAGGAACCTAATAGAAGGCTGTGTCCATTGCAGCGAAGACGAGAGAGGGCACAGCGAGCATAACGAGGGAGCACAAGTTCCTCAGTGGAAATTGAGGGAACCTGTGTGTCAAAATACTTTGAGGAGACAGTACGCCTCCAGTCCGAGAAAAGACGAGAGTGGATACGAGAGGTAAGAGGAGAGAGACTACATGGGATTGCAGAGGGCGCAAGCAGCGCTCCCCGTCTGGCAAGCTCATCAGCTGTGTCGTTCCCCGGGAGAAACGAGTGTCCGGGGACCCATTGTAGCCTGATAGAACAGGAGGAGAGAGAGGCCAGATCTGCCACAGAGTTTGAGATAACAGGAAAGGTGGAGGAGAGGACAGGGTGGCGAGGACAGAACGAGAGTCAGACAGGAGGAGAAGAGAAGAAAAATGGCAGACTTTATGGTGTTGCCGGGACCAGCAAAGAGCGTGCAGAATGGCGCAGGCTTCAGCGGAGAAACTTGAACATACTGGGCCTGCCGAAAAAGAAAGACTGGCCTCAGTGCCACAGAGAGAGCAGTTGGCAAGAACGCCGGAGCCGCCCTTGCCAAAAGGAAAAGGAACAGAGCCGTCTGTCCAGAGTACCAGGTCATGAGGGGGGAGAGAGTCAAGATGGGCAAGAGCCGCACCTTGGCGAGAGTGAGGGGGATCAGAGCGAGAGCATGGAGAGGAAAGGGTGGACTCGACCGTGAACGAAGGCAGATTCCAAGGAAAAAAGAGAGGGCAAGCAAGAAGAGCTTCCCTAGAACAAGTAGAAGGAAGCATGAGCGGGTGAGTGGACGCAAAAGCTCTCCAGGACGATCTGCAGAGTCTTGGTTTCACTCCTAGTCTGGCCAAACCTAAAACAGGAAAGGAGGTTGGGAGACGAAGAGCCTGCTCATAAGAAAAACGAGTGAAATGAGTCAGAGTGACTCGTAGGGGAGGTAGAGAAGCCTCGGTGAGTAGTACAGGGATAGGGGAGGACGAGAGGCAGCCGGTGATGGCGCGACTGGCCGCTCGGTGGAGGCGTTCCAACCTGGTAAGATTGGTAGCGCTTAGGAAAGGAAACCATCCGGGTGAAGCGTAAGTGAGAAGGGACCGAAGAAAAGATTTATACAGAAGAGAGAGAGACTCCTTAGAGGGGCCCCATGAGGAAGCAGAGATACAGCGTAAGGCCTTGAGACGTGGGAAAAATTTGGCCTTCAGCGAAGATACATGTTTAGAAAAGGAAAGAGTGCGGTCGAAGGTGACCCCGAGAAAAGTTGGAGTGGGATTTAAACGGAGGCGGGAGCCGAGTAGGAGGAGGTTGGGTTGGAGGTTAGCCTGGTGGGGATCCACTGAGAAGAAGGATGCCTCACATTTGCTCGGATTGAGAGGAAGACACCAGTACTCAGACCAGCGCTCCAATCGAAACAGAGCTCCTTGTGTGGCCTCCACCGCAGTAGGGACCGAGGGGGAGAAGGACCAAATGGCCAGATCGTCAGCGTAAAGAGAGCAGCTGACGGAAGAAGGCAGAGAAGCCGGAAGATCATTAATGAAGAGAGAGAAAACTACAGGGCCAAAAACAGATTCTTGCGGAACACCTCGTCGGACTCGAAAGGAACGGCTTTTGTGATTTTGATAGACCACAGAAGCGCGCCTATCGGAAAGGAAAGATTGAGTCCAACGAGCAAAGCAAGAAGGGAGGCCAGCCGAAATAAGTTTGTGGAAAAGGGCGGGATGCCAGACAGAGTCAAAAGCTTTAGAGAAATCAATAGTAGACAGGATCGTTCGAGAGCCCGGCCTGGGTTTGTTAAACCCATCCGAAATGGACTGAGAAAGGTACAGAATTTGATCAAGTGTAGACCGTCCAGGTCGGAAACCGGCCTGGCGGGGAGAGAGAATGGAATTAGATTCCAGAAAGAAGAGTAGACGGGTTAGAATGATGCGTTCAAACATCTTTGATACGCTGGAGGTGAGAGAGATAGGCCGGAAGGAAGCAGGAGAGTCGAGAGGTTTTCCCATCTTATGTATGGGAATAATAGAAGATGTCTTCCAGATGGAAGGAAAAGAATGTGAAGACCAAGAAAGATTGAAGATGTGGAGAAGAAAATCCATGCCAGAGCGAGGAAGATGCTTTAGCATGGGATAGGCAACTTTGTCTGGACCAGTGGCAGTGGATGAGGAGAGGTTGGAGGCAGCCGCAAGAAATTCAGCGGGAGAGAAAGGAGAGCAAAAGGACGAGTGGGACTCCACAGAGCACGTGGCCCGGCGGAGCTCAGAGAGGTAGCCTCTGGCTCTGCTACGCAGGGCCTTTGGCTGAGAAACGGAAAAGTGAGATCTCAGGTAAGCGGCATAAACCGAAACCGATTCCCTGGGAGAAGAACAGTTAGGAAAGTTAGGAGAGGAAGAAGACGAGGAAGGAGAGCCAGCGATAGAGCGAAGAAGAGAGTGCACAGATTTAGGATTAGATTTAGGTGAAAGAGAAGTGCAGGTCGTCTGCCATGCCTCCGCCTTGGCTTTGGCAATGACTGACGAGGCGCGTCGAGAAGCGGAGATGTAATCCTGGCGATCTTCATCACTTCTGTGAGCGGTAGCGAAAGCCCTGCGTCTTTCACCAACCGCTTCTTCCACCTCAGCAGACCACCAGGCTTTAGGAGGGCGTTTGATGCGGCCGAAAGGAATGGAAGATTTGGCCGCATTCAATGCCAGAGAGGTAAAGAGAGCAGCAGCAGAGGAAAGAGAAAGAGACGAGTATTCCTCTGCAGAAGGACAGTGAGAGTCAATGTAGGAGGCAAAGCCATCCCAGCGAGCTTTCTGAAAATTGAAGGAAGGGGGACGCTCGTTGGGGCGAAAGACCGGAGAGAGAGGGATAGATAGAAGAATTGGTAGATGGTCAGAACCCAGGTCCTGAAGCACCTCCCAGGAGCAAGAAAAAGCAAGAGTAGAAGGAGCAAAGGAGATGTCAGGAGAGGAGCGACTGCCAGAGAAGCGATGGAGAAGAGTGGGTGTGTCAGGGTCATTGAGGGGGAGGAGGTCAGAGGAGATGACCCAGTCGAATACTTTCTCCCCGCGGGGGTCGGAAGTAACTCTTGAGTCCCAAAGAGAGTGATGGCAATTGAAGTCTCCCAGAATGAAGAGATTTCTGGAAGAGGGAAGAATGGAGGGAGAGAAGGAATCGGTTCTGCCATCCGTTGGGGAGGAGCGAATAGGGGGGGCATACACATTAAGAAATGACACCGAGGAGGATTTGTTTAGAGAGATGTTGACCCCTACATAATCAGAGTAGGGATCGAGCGAAGAAAGTGAGGTGGTAGAAAGTTTAGAAAAGGATAGGCCCTGTCTGACGAAAATGACAACGCCGCCACTGGCATGTGTGGCATCAGAAGAGAGAATGCCAGACCGGGAGTGGGTGCGATCAGAACGCAGAACAGAGAATCCAGGGATCCGGAAAGAGGAAGATGAGTTAAGATTGGATTCCTGAATGCAGATAAGGTTGACAGGATGGGATGAAAGAAAGTGAAGTGATTCAGTGCTCCTGGCTCGAAGACCTCCAGCATTCCATTGAAGAACCCTGAGAGAGTCAGGGGGAGGAGAGGAGGCAGGAGGTGCAGAAGTGTAGCCAGGAGCAAGGGACGGTGGTGGGAGGGCAGAGGAAGGAGATATAATATGGGCAGATGGGGGATAAGAAGTTTGGAGACGAGGGTGGGGCAAGAGTGCAGCATTAGCAGAGGGGGGGCCGGATTTCACAGTGGAGGTATACGTGCCGGAGGAGTCCGAGGAGGGGGAGTCACAGTGTTGCAGCAGGGGGGACAGCTCCAAGAGTGAGAGCTGCCGAGAGCTCTGAAATTAGATAAGGAAAGTTGTGAGCACCTTAGATGGACCCATTTGGAGCATGTGCAGCATTGCACTGACTTGCCCCGCCAGGTCACATTTCCAGCGCACACAGAGCAAGGAAAGATGGGGCCAGGGTTAGGATGAACGTTACCGCCCATCAGGAGAAGAAGAAGAATGAGGAGACGAAGGAGGGCAAGAGTAGGGCAGGAGAGAAGAGAAAGTGAGAACAGGCGACCAATTTTAAAGATGCTGTGTGCTGCCCTTCTGCGGTCGTTCAGGGGGCAGCATAGCGAAAAAAGGATTGGGGAGTGCCCGGGGTAACTGGGACCCTCGGGAAGGCCAACAGCCATTTCGACCCAACCCAAACGGGGCCGGGAACCGCACCACCACGTTGAGGCGGCTGTTGATTGGTGCAGAATTGCGTCAATTGCGTCATCGTGCACTGTTATTGTTGCTGTTTATTTGTTTTGTGATACCACAGGCGAATCGAGAGTTGTGTTTCGCGAAAATGAAGGGTTGGAGCATCTGATTACTTTCCTCGGGAACAGGGTGAGTTCTGAGGTTGTGAGCGGTGGGTTCCGGTGGCAACTTGCTTCTGCTTTTAGGAGTTCGATGACCTACACACCAACGCCCTAGCTGTGCTGTCCAACTGCTTGGAGGACCCGGAATCATTGGACGACATTCGAAACTCAGGAGGACTTGAAAAACTTCTTGGCCTGGTAACTGAGCAAAGTTTGTCGCCCCAAGTGCAAGCTCACACTGCTCGAGCGATCGGGAAAGCAGCGAGAAACGGTGAGTGTGATGGAGTGAGGTCACAGCAGGCATTGCGTTGGAGTTTCTGAAAATTTTTTCAAACTGATTTACGTTGAAGATATAAAAAATAAAAACCTTGCTCAAAACTTCACCTTTTTTCAGGGTTCTCTATTTTTTCGCATTAGCATATCATTATGGGGATGTTCATGATCAACAATAGAGTGGGCTGTTTTCACTTTTTCAGAGTTTAAATGGGTAGTGATGAAAAGCGGCATGTGCAAAATTTGAACGAATTTGAGGATGCTTTTCTGCTCCCGCTGGGGAGAGGGGTTATAAATCCAAGTTTTTGGAAAAAGTGTAAAATATTGGAAATATCTGAAAGTCCACGAAACCCAAAAATTTCATTGAGGATAGCGATAACATTGCATTGCTAGGTCCTTAGGACACGTTAATGTTGTTATTTTTGATGCAGCTCACAGTTTCCTGCTCCCGCTTTGCGATTATATTATCTCAAATTTTGATAAATTCAAGTTAAAATTGTCAAATTAGAGCGGTGAAATTTTTCAGTTATAACAATTTGTCATTTTTTTATGTCTTATAAACCTTATAAACGTTTGATCGATTTGGTCTGATATGGTTTTAGTTGACAACAATTCACCGTAACAGTGGCATGATGGGATTAATGTATCACTGACGACAGGTTTGCTCAATTAGCGGCTGTTGTATGCACCAACTGAAAACTTAGGTTTTTACCAAAAACTGCTAATGCTCCTGTGTAACAGATTACAATGGGCAGCCGCATTGTCACCTTAATACTGGGGAACCTAGTAAAAATAGTGTTCATTTTGATCCGCCAGTAATTGGAAGCCACAACGCCAACAAGGTGATCACTAGTGCTGGGTAAAAGAATATCATCGGTTGCCTGTTAACACTTGTTGGATGGGAGGCTTCTTTATATTACTTCGGCAAATCACGCGGATGTTTGTAGCGTTTGCATGGCTTACTCTAGATGTTATGACTCCTGATTGCTGAACAATGTAATACACCCATAGCAGGAAAACAAATTAAAAAAACACTCATATCACATTTTATGGGGTTTAAGTTAGGATTTGTCTCAATGATTTATATGTAAATTAATTAGTTTATATAAAGCCAATGCTGTTATTACGAGGTTACTCGTAGGTTACACCAAAAGGTCTTTCTTTGATTCAAAATAGGTTATCTTCTTTCTTGATTGTAGCTTTGCCATAATACAACCACCTCTTACCGAGGAGTTCACCACGCGCAAGATTTAAAGCTCTTTCCACAGCTTGTGTGTGAAAAGAAAACAAGGAAAAAAGTTCTTGTGGAGGCATTTTTAATCTAATGTGATTTTTTTATCACAGCACTTGAAATGCAAAGCGATACAGGAAGTCTACTAACGGCAGTACACAGCCAATCGATCTCTTCATATTACTTTTTGGAGTCAAACAGCAGCTTTGCCACAGTAATTTTGCGCCTCTATGCAGTAGATGATACGCAAGACTTCAGGATTCGTCTTCACCCCACCTCACACACATACACTTTATCATCCAACATTGCTATCAAAATACTTTCGGGGTGGGTGAAACGTGGATTTCTCTGCAAAACCCGGTAAACGCTGTTGCATTCCTTTTTAGTCATGCTTTGAGAGAAGTTTGTTAGTTTGGAAAAGTGGCTTCCCCCGTCTGTAAAGTCGTGATGCTTCTTAATATTCAACCACACCGGATTACGAACGTTCATGATGTATTGCACAAAGTCTACAAGCACAGAAATCAGTTGGGAAACGGCAACGTACAGCCGATGCATTCTCCAAGCTGCTCTCAACCCCCGTGAGTCGTTGGTGGGTCTGGCTTTTCTGCAGCCAAATGTGTACAAGCTGACCCACCGCTTACCTCTTTAAACATGCTGAGAAGATATTTTTGATCACAGCTAAGGTCGCTTTCATCAATTGACTATTTTTGGTGCGTTTACTGCTTTAAATCCATCTAATCGTTTGCAACTTGCAAGTTGCATCCAAACCAGACCAGCAAGGTCTTCGAGACCTCAACCGGCGCGATGGCGTATTGGTTAGAGCGTCCGCTTCGTAGCCGGTAGACCTGGGGTTCATTCCCTAAGTCGAGTCATACTTAAAGACTTTAAAAAATGGTATTCACAGCTTCCCTGCTTGGAGCTCAGCATAAAAAAGGGATAGTGTGGAGAACAAGCCGGCAAGCTTGCTTGTGTCCTTGGGCAAGGCACTTACTTAACGGGACGCCTCCACTTTATGTGGTAGACATGTGGCGTACCCGTACTTCATCGGATTAGAATTGTGAAGTTGCTCACCCAGCGTATCGTAAAAGGTGACTCTTGGGTACTCACTAGTGGCAGTCCGCCCTGTTGGTGGTGGGGCTACCAGTCACTCATGACTGGTTCAAAATGGGCTGCCATCTTTCCCCTAGCCTAAATTCAATTAGGTTAACGGCATGAACCTGAATTGCCGTTCGTGCCGTACCTCCATCCCCAAGAAGAGGCGGGGTAATCACAACAACAACAAGTGTTCGATACTGCGTGTACCTCCATTTAGCTCTTTTAAACGTTGTCGCAATGGTACTTCGCTAGTGTGCAACAAACAAATTAACCACTGCAACGGCTTGCCTAAATGGTCTTCTTTGCACAAGCTGTGGAAAGAGCTTTAAATCTTGCGACTATAGCCTCTGATTGCGTGGTGAACTCCTCGGTAAGAGGTGGTTGTATTATGGCAAAGCTACAATCAAGAAAGAAGATAACCTATTTTGAATCAAAGAAAGACCTTTTGGTGTAACCTACGAGTAACCTCGTAATAACAGCATTGGCTTTATATAAACTAATTAATTTACATATAAATCATTGAGACAAATCCTAACTTAAACCCCATAAAATGTGATATGAGTGTTTTTTTAATTTGTTTTCCTGCTATGGGTGTATTACATTGTTCAGCAATCAGGAGTCATAACATCTAGAGTAAGCCATGCAAACGCTACAAACATCCGCGTGATTTGCCGAAGTAATATAAAGAAGCCTCCCATCCAACAAGTGTTAACAGGCAACCGATGATATTCTTTTACCCAGCACTAGTGATCACCTTGTTGGCGTTGTGGCTTCCAATTACTGGCGGATCAAAATGAACACTACTTTTACTAGGTTCCCCAGTATTAAGGTGACAATGCGGCTGCCCATTGTAATCTGTTACACAGGAGCATTAGCAGTTTTTGGTAAAAACCTAAGTTTTCAGTTGGTGCATACAACAGCCGCTAATTGAGCAAACCTGTCGTCAGTGATACATTAATCCCATCATGCCACTGTTACGGTGAATTGTTGTCAACTAAAACCATATCAGACCAAATCGATCAAACGTTTATAAGGTTTATAAGACATAAAAAAATGACAAATTGTTATAACTGAAAAATTTCACCGCTCTAATTTGACAATTTTAACTTGAATTTATCAAAATTTGAGATAATATAATCGCAAAGCGGGAGCAGGAAACTGTGAGCCGCATCAAAAATAACAACATTAACGTGTCCTAAGGACCTAGCAATGCAATGTTATCGCTATCCTCAATGAAATTTTTGGGTTTCGTAGACTTTCAGATATTTCCAATATTTTACACTTTTTCCAAAAACTTGGATTTATAACCCCTCTCCCCAGCGGGAGCAGAAAAGCATCCCCAAATTCGCTCAAATTTTGCACACGTCATTATTTCATGGGTGTGCCGCTTTTCATCACTAGCCTTTTGAACTCTGAAAAAAGTGGAAACGGCCCAACCTTAATAAGTAACCAGTGATTTGCAAAGCAACCGTTCATGGATTGATCCGTGCAGGGTGATTGGACGACATTTTCAAAAATAGTCTCATCAAATATAACTCCAATCAGCTACTCTTTAGAAGCTGCTGCTTGGGTGCTTTGAACCGAAGCAGCTTTACCGGGTTACAAGGGTGAAGTCGCCAACCCAACATGTCATAGGGAACAAATTTCTCTTGTGGGACTCTCACCCGTGCCAACCTGGCTTTTTGCTGACCAACCGAACCGTGATTTGTGTTCCGCATGAATCGCCATCATTTCTTTGATTGATCTCCAGTGTTACCGAGTTTGCGGAATAAACCCGGATGTTCGTCCTTCCTACAAGAAGTTACCGCGAGAGTGAGCGTTAATTGAAAAATTTCTTGTTTTCAGTTGAAAACGGAAAGATCTTGCACGAGCAAGAAGTGGAGAAAGTTTTGGTTCAAATGATCGGTTCCGACAGCGACATTGTGAGATTAGCAGCATGCGAGGCGATCTCCAACCTCTGTTCGAACCTAGCTGCAAAGGACACTTTCGGGAAAATGGGTTCGTGATGTAAAAATATTGCAAATATCGATTTGTTTAGCAGATTTGCGAGGATAGCTACCCCAAGTTCCTCTCCGTAATTAGTCCACCATTTCAAGTTACTAACGTACGTGTGGCTAAGCTTAGTCACTTACTTAACTCATCTGCGTGGTTGTTTTTCAAAGTGACAAAAATGAAGTTGATGGTGAATCTTTTTCGGGGCCTTTTTTTTCCATTGTCAGCCGTCGTTGTTGTGACTTATTTATTTTCAGAGGGTATTCCTCCTCTCATCTCCTTACTTTCGGCCGAGAATCTCGCGGTGCGGGAAGTCGCTTGCCTGGCACTCGCCAACTTAACGCTTAACAACACCAACAATAGCACGTAAGTATTGCGCATTTGCCAATGCGCAACCAATATTTTGCGCACTATTGCTCAGCTCAGCACAAGCATGCTGCTCTTTTCTTGTCTCTCAATCAAATAGTCGGAAGTTTGATGTTCGCATGAGAAGGATTTCTTTACTTGCTTTTAAAGTTCCAATTTAATTCTTTCACGAAACTAAGACGATGGAACTTCCAAGAACCTCCTGTAGCGAACGATGTTTTGCATTTTCAACGAAAAATGCGCTAATCTGCGGATTACGACGTATTTAGAGAAGTGATCACGAGCGGAGGATCCGAACAACTTCTTTCTTCTTTGCAAAGTCCACGTGAAGCGTTAGTTGTGAATGCGGCTTCATGCCTCATTAATATGGGGCATGATTTCACGATCAGGTGAGCCCCAAACTGTTGCTGTGTTGGGACTGATTTGAATGGAGTGTTTCGCAGGCATGACATTACAAAGCGAGGCATTATTGCGTCACTGGTCGAACCACTCAAATCACCCAGCTGTCGCGTGCAGAGCAAGATCGCCGAGGCAATTGGGACCTATGTGACCGGAGCGGAAACCCGGGCTGAGGTGGGAATGTTTGACGGTATCTGCGTTTAGACGAAAGCAGTCCACTTAAGGATTGTTTTGGTTTGTTTTATTACAGGATTGCTGTTGTTACTATATCAGGAGAAATAGTAATTGGATCTACCACTAGATCTTATATCTCTGAGTCTGTCAAAAACACAACTGTAAATGGGGTTCGAATCCACAGGCATACCAACTAGTCGAACAATGGTGATTAGTTTATTGGTGTAGAGCATGACTTGACCGGATAATAGGTAATTAGGAATAAACCGAGATGTTCAGGGGCATGCAACGGGTTGCTACTGACAATCAACTCGCTGTGCGATGTAAACGTCATTATGTTTTTCCGCAGATGAGATCACATGGGGGGCTTCCCCCTCTCGTTCAGCTTTTACAATCACCCGACAGCGACGTCAGAAAAAACGCGTCATGGGCGTTGCTCGCGTCTGCCGCCGACCCCCCTTCAGCAGCAGCCATATCCAAGCTGGGGTGAGTTTTTCCTGTAAACGGGCGTGGTTGTCACAGTGGCTATGTTATAGTATCAGTATACGCCAGTGGAGTGTAGCGGATGTAATAAAAGAAGGTAAACTCAAGAGAATAAATTAGAGTTGTAAATGATTTCCTGTGTGATACTTTTCTGCAAGAGGCAATTTCATGCTGAGCACCAACTAGCACCGTTTGTGGGGCTGAAGATTGAAATGTGGAGTGATACTTGATAGGGTCTCTGCAAACAAGATGAAGGTGGAGTGTAGAAGACGGCGACGTCCACTAATTGTCTTCTAGTCAGCTGTCACCCATCCGTGTCGATGCGATCGGTTCCGTAGGTTAAACTCGAAACGTGCGTCGAGTGCATGGAAATTTTTCACAATCTAGAAGAGATAGAGGGAGAATCGAATCTACTCTTCTAACCGTTGATAGAATAAAAATCCTCGTTTTTAGAGCGATTGAAATGCTGCAAGAAATCAACTTCTCCGAGCAACGGAAGAACAGTTACAGTCAATCTGTTTATGAGAGCTTGTTGGATTTTAATCTTCCTGCCAAGTATAGCTTGACAGGTCGCTTAGCCCCGCACAATATCATCACAGATGGCTTTTATGACGTAGGGCAGGTCAGTAACTGCGTCAAGAAACGGAAGATTAGTTTAAAATTTTCTTCCAGCCGGTAAGCGAACCCAGCTTGATCTATCAAGACTTTATTACTATTTATTTCAGCTTCGACCAAACAGCAAGTTTTATTCATTGGAAGATCTTTCTCAACAAGAAATCAACCAGAGGAGAGCAATCATTGTGATCAATTGTAAAGCTCCAGACAGGTGAACTTGAATAAGTGGTCATGGAACATATACGTATGATAAAACATATTTGTCAAAAAAAGAAACATTTTAAATATTAAAGTATGCTATTAGGAAGATGTTATAGTGCGGGGAATGAACAATTGGAAAGTTGATATTTGTATTTAGGATGTAATTTTAAAGGGATCGAAAAAATCCCGGTGCCTAAGGGACAGCTTAATCTTTTCCAATGGAACGGGGACAGGACCCTCTGCAATGAATTGGACTTTATGTGACCCGTCTATTTTAATTCATATGTTTTTGGAAGCCCGCTCCCTCCTTGCGATTCATTGAAGGACTTTGTTGAAGAGTCCAGCGGCAACGAGCTGTCTGCAAAGGCTTCTTCTATGCGGCCATACACTCCCTCCGACAGCCACCGCTCTGTGAAAGGTTCCCCTAGAAGGTGGTTACGCATGAGCGCATGATGATATTCGTGCATGGAATATTGCATGGCATGAAAATAATATTTTGTCTTCAAATGTTTTAGCTTAGACTTTTAGAATAACTTATTTTAACAGATTTATTTTTTTAAATATTCCTTTAAGTTGCAATTTTAGTTACTTACATTATTTTCGCTTTACCTCCGTAAACGAAAAATCTCACTGAAAAAGTTGTTGACATATAAATTAAAAATGTTTTAGGAAGATGCTATAGTGCGGGGAATGTACAATCGGAAAGTTGATATTTGTATTTAGGATGTAAAGAAATTGAAGAAAAATCCTGCGCGCATTTATCAACTTAGTTTTCATCTGAAATCACTTTACTAGATAATTTTTTGTGATTTAGTGATGCATCTTGTAATTTTGCTTTTCATTTGAGTGGCTCCCAAAAAGAAAGGGGGGTCTCAGACCTGGGAACTTCTGGAATGTTGTCTCAGGCCTCCAACGAAAAGCAAATTAAAATATATTGCATGCGTATTAATTGTTGAAATAATTGGTTAATCGTTATAACCAATCAGTTGCCGGTTGCCGACTTGAAGCATTGCACTTTCAATTGCAGACATTCCGGGGCATTTTGTGATTGTCCTGTCTGATCCTCGATTAATTTAATAAATAAAAGTGTTTACCTGAACGAAGAAGCGTCGTTAACCGGCGCGATGGTGTAGTGGTTAGAGCGTCCGCCTCGCAGTCGGTAGACCTGGGGTTCATTCCCTAAGTCGAATCATACCAACAGACTTTAAAAATGGTATTCACAGCTTCCCTGCTTGGAGCTCAGCATATAAAAGGGATAGTGTGGAGAACAAGCCGGCAAGCTTGCTTGTTGTGTCCTTGGGCAAGGCACTTAACGGGACGCCTCCACCTTTATATGGTAGACAAGCGGCCCTCCCGTACTTCACCGGGTTACAATTGTGAAGTTGCTCACCCAGCATGTCGTAAAAGGTGACTCTTGGGTACCCACCAGTGGCAGTCCGCCATGTTGGTGGTGGGGCTACCAGTCACTCAAGACTGGTTTGAAATGGGCTGCCATCTTTCCCCTAGCCTAAATTCAATTAGGTTGACGGCATGAATTCATGCCGTACCTCCATCCCGAGGACGAGGAGGGGTAAACAAACAAACAAAAAAAAGAAGCGTCATTGTTTTTGCTTCGTGTGGGGGAAGTCCCAGTCCAGCTTATTTTTAAATTGCAAGCTGGATTTGTGTAACTTACAACAACTTTATTGGCTGGTGTTTTAGCGCGAAAAGTGTGGAAGAGGCGAGTGAGAAGCGCGTTAGTTCGAAGGCATCTCACTCCCGCAAGTAAGATGCATGAATATTAATTTTGTAATCGGAAAACTTAAATTTCGCATTTCTGTAAATGATGTTGATCAATCTGTAGATGCTGCAGCAATAATTCAAAGAATTGAGTTTTGTTTGGCACAAAAATTGTGAATCAGTTTATCGGAGCTTTTTGTGACCTACTTATCAGAATCATTAGCTCCAGCCATTTTTGTGTGGTTGTAAATAAAAACCAGTTTGCATGCTTCCTGAACTTTCGTATTAATGCGACAGTTAGTCGTCTGAGATTTGAAACCGCTAACCTTCGGATTTCAATCATGCTGAATGTTTTGAGCTTGGTTCAGCAAGTTGCGGAGTCAAATAAAACAAAAAAATTGCAGGAAGAAAAAAGACAAAGAAGCTCAATTAAAAGAAGAAGCCGAAAGAATGCGTGCTGAGAAAGAAGGTAAGGTCACGTGATGTGCATTAAGCAATTAAAATTGTTTAACCTTTTGTAACATTCTGGCAGCATTGCGTCAAAAGTTGCTTGAAGCGGAAGAACAAGACAAAAAAGGTTGACATTTTAAATATCTGCCGCATAGTTAACCGCTTCATTAGACCGCATGATTTCATTTGCAATTATGTCATTGACATAACGCTACTGCAACATCAAGCAATGACATAGGAAATTAATCATAGCAAGGCCGTAAGTTGCAGGAGAAGGCTGAAATAAGGAGGTTCTTTGACATAGCACTTTGAAAGTTCGGAAAGAATCATTCCATTCTTCAATGCTCTTCCAATTATTCCACTCCCCTTGTATATTTCCTCCATTCAACTCCCTTTATTGATCCTATTTTTATTAAATTCATTCCTCAACACTGCCTCACGCCATGGCTTGTCTGCAGTAATTTATGTCTGAGACAAAAGTTGAAGGCTAAATGATCTTGCTTGTAGGAGTAGTTTACTAACAGGCTGCTGCTTGCTTGATACTAACTTAATTTTACTTTCGATTAACTCATTCTTTTCTGCTTTTCCGCAATATTGTTTGTGGTTGTTACCCGACCTCTTCCGAGGGATGGCGGGAAGACCATAGAGCCCCAGAAGCCGGGCAACTCTCCAAGAACTGGACCAGAGGTTGTGGAGTGAAAAAGAGTCGCCTAAGAGCGAGTGGCGCAAGAGTCCGTGACTGGACACTGCAGAATGAGATGAGGAGTGTCCTGGGTTGGATGACCGCAGACGCTGCATGAAGGATTCTCGATTCTGTCGATTCTAAAAAGAAAAAGAGTTTAGCAGAAGGCTATGTTCGTTGCAGCGAAGACGAGAGTGGACACAACGAGCGTGAGGGAGTATAAGTTCCTCAGTGGACACCAAGGGAATGGTGTGGGTTGAAGAATTTCGATGAAATAATACGCCTCCAGTCCGAGAAAAGAGAAGAGTGGATTCGAAAATTCAGAGGAGAGAGATTACAAGGAAGTAGTGCAACCTGCCAGGCCAACTCATCAGCCGCTTCGTTCCCCGGTAGAAACGAATATCCGGGTACCCATTGTAGCCTGATAGTGAAGGAGGAGAAAAAAGTTTCTCCCAGATCTGCGAGAGAGTTTGAGGTGAAAAAAAGACGGAGGAAAGGACAGAGCGAGAGGAGAAGAGGAGTGGCAGACTTGTTGGTGCTGCTGAGGCCATCGGAAGACGAAAGGCCGGTTGGTGATGGCGCGACAAGTCGCTCGGTGAAGGCGTCCAAATTTGGTAAAGCGGGAAATGCTAAGATATGGAAACCATCCGGGTGAAGCGTAGATGAGAAGGGGCTGAATAAAGGCTTCATACTGAAGAGGGAGGACTCCTCGGAGGGGCTCCATGAGGAAGCAGAGATACAGTGCATGGCCTTGAGACGAGGGAAGAACTTGGCTTTCAGCGAATTTACATGTTTAGAAAAGGAAAAGAGCACGGTCGAAGGTGACCCCGAGAAAAGAGAGAGTGGGATCAAAGTGAAGGAGGGAGTTGATTAAGAGGAGGTTGGGCTAGACATTTGGTTGATGGGGATCTCCACTGAGAAAAAGGAGGCCTCACATCTGCTCGGATTGAGAGGAAGACACCAATACTCAGACCAGCGATCCAGTCGAATCAGAGCTCCTTGTGTAGCCTCCATCGCAGCAGAGACCGAGGGAGAGAAAGACCACATGGCCAGGTCGTCAGCATAAAAGAAACAGCTGACCAAAGAAGGCAGGAAAGCAGGAAGATCATCGATTAAAAGAGAGAAAAATACAGGGGCGAGTATAAATCCTTACGGAACACCTCGACGGACTTAAAAGAAGCGACTTTTGTAAATTTGAAAAATCACGCAAGCGCGTCTATTGAAAGGAAAGATTAAATCAAACGAGCAAAGCAAAGAGGGAGGCCAGCCGAAATGGGTTTGTGTAAAAGAACGTGGTGCCAGCCGAGTCGAAAGCCTTAGAGAAGTCGATCGTAGCAAGAATCGTCAGAGAGCCAGGCTTGGGTGTGTTAAACCCATCCGAAATGGATTGAGAAAGATAAAGAAATCGATCGAAAGTAGAGCGACCAGGGCGGAAATCGCTTGGCGGGGAGAGAGAATGGAGTTAGATTTCAGAAAGAAGAGTAGAAGGGATAGAATGATGCGGGAGGTGAGAGAGATAGGCCGGAAGGAAGCAGGAGAGTCCCATCTAAAGAATGGGAATAACAGAAAATGTCCTTCAGATGGAAGGAAAGGAATGCAAAGACTAGGAAAGATTGAAAATTTGTAGGAGAAAATCCAAGTCAGAACGATGAAGGTGCTTTAGCATGGAATAGGCAACTTTGTCTGGGGCAGTGGCAGTGGACGAGGAGAGGTTTATGGCAGCCGCGAGAAATTTAGTGGGGGAGAAGGGGGAGCAAAAAGAAAAATGAAACTCCTCAAGGCACGTGGCTCTTCGGATCCCCGACAGGTAGCCTCTGGCTCTGCTACCCTAGGCCTTTGGCTGGGAAATAGAAAAGTGGGATCTCAGGTAATCTGCCAAGCCGATTAGCTGTCCTTTCCTAGGAGAAAAACAGTTGGGGAAGTTAGGGTAAGAGAAAGACGAGGATAAAGAACCAGCGACAGAACGGAAGAGAGAATACATAGATTTAGGGTCAGATTTAGGAGACAGAAATGAGCATGTCACCTGCCATGCCTCAGCCTTGGCTTTGGCGATGACAGACGAGGCATGTTGGGAGGCAAGGATGTAAGCCTGACGCTCCTTATCACTTCTATGAGTGGCAGCAAAATATGTGTACCGTTTGTACGTGTTTGGTTTACTACGTGTTCGTCTACAAGCTCAAAGCACAAGTACAAGTGCAAGTGCAAGTGCAAGCAAACAACCAAACAAGTACAAGTGCAAGTACATATTTCACTTACTACTTCTTCCACTTCAGCAGACCACCAGGCTTGGGGTTGGCGTTTGACGCGGCCGAAAGGAATAGAAAATTTGGCAGCATTCAGTGCCAGAAAAGTAAAGAGAGCAGCAAAAGAGAAAAGAGAGGAGTATTCTTCTGCCGAAGAACAGTGAGAGTCGACGCAAAAAGCAAAGTCCTCCCAACGAGCTCTCTGAATATTAAAGGAAGGGGTCGTTCGTTGGGGATGAAGAAAAAGAGTGATAGTTAGTACAATTGGTAGGTGATCAGAGTCCAAGTTTTGAACCACCTCCCAGAAGTAAGAGAGAAGGGAGCAAGAGAGATGTCAAGGGAAGAGCGATGGATTAGAGTTGGCGTGTCAGGGTCATTGAGTGGAAGGAAGTCAGAGATGATCCAATTGAATACTCCCTTTCCGTGGGGTCAAAGGTACCTTTTCAGTCTCAGAGTGGGTGATGGTAGTTGAAGTCCCCCAGAATGAAGAGGTTTCTGGAAGAGGAAGAATAAATGGGGAAAAGAGTCGGTTCTAATATTCGTCAAAAAAGAGCGAGCTTGAAAGCACAAACATTGAGGAAAGAGGGAGGGAGAAGTTGTTTAGTGAGATGTTGACCCTCAGAGCAGGGGTTAAGTGAAGGGTGAAAGAAGGCAGAAAGTTCTGAGAAGGATGGGCCCCGCCTGACGAAAATGATGACGTCACCGCTAGCGTGCGGGTTAATAGGAGAAAGAACGCCAGACTAGGAGTGAGTGCGATCAGATTGCAGAACAGAGAATCCAGGGATTCGGCAAGAGGAAGATAAGTTACGGTTGGATTCCTGGATACAGACAAGATCCACAGGATGAGATGAGATAAAGTGGAGAAGTTTAGCGCTTCTGGCTTGAATATCTGTGGTATCGCATTGAAAAACCTTGATCGAGTGAGGGGGAAAGAAAAAGCAGGAGGTATAGGAAAACTGCCAAAAAAACGAGGGGGTGGAGAGGGTGCAGAGGAAGGAGATACGAAGTGAACGGAAGGAGGGTAGGAGGTTTGAAGACGAGAGTTGGGCGGGAGCGCTGCATTGGCAGGAGGGGACCAGATGGACCAGGGTGAATAGTGGAGTATACAAGCCGGAGAAGCTCGAAGAAGTAGACACGGTGTTGGTGAGTGTGAGACTTTCAGAAGAAGCAGGGACGCAGCAGGGAGTACAGCTCCAGGAGTAAAAGCAGCCGAGAGTGTTGAATCTAGAGAAAGAGAGCTGTGAGCACCTTAAACGGATCCATTTGGAGTAGGTGCAGTATTGTACCGACCTACCCCTCCAGGTCATATTTCCAGCGCACACTGCGTAGGGGAAAGTGAAATCAGGGTTAGGATGAACGTTGGCGCTCATCAGGAGAAGAAGGAGAATACGGACAAGAGAAGAGAGAAAATTGTCAACCGATTTCTAAGTGGCTGCGTGCTGCCCTGTGCGGTCATTCAGAGGGCAGTACGGCGAAAAATGGTTGGGTAGTGCCTGGGGTAACTGGAACCTTCGGGAAAGCCAACAGCCATTTCGACCCAACCCAAAAATTTAATGTGGACCGGACCACCATATTGAGGCGGCTGTTGATTGGTGCAGAGTATTGTTTGTCGACCCTTTTATTGGTTTCATTCATTGGCACCAATTTCGTGCCTTTATCAACTCCTACAAAGATGACGGACTAGGTTTGTAGAGGCCACTGAAGTGCGTTGATGTTTTAAATTCGCTTGGGTGTGGCTCCAGATATTTGGGTAAGTGATTGTCAAGAAGCATTTTTTTTTCATTATTGCAGTCATCGTCACTTGTATGCGTACGTCGCCAGGTCGTGATGACCTTCCAGGTCGGCCCCGTTTGAACTGTGGCTGAGTGCTTCTCATCGTTTGCTGTCACTTCTCGGCATATTCTACAGTGGTCATCCATCACTACTTTTGCTGGAGTTTCTTTCTACACGGCCAGTTTTACGAGCAAAGTGCTTGTTGTGCTGGGGTTTTGAATTTCTTTTAAATCGCAAATCGCGGGTAGTTTTGTTATTAGCGAACACTCGCGGCCTTTGAGTACAGCAAGCATGCTGCGTTGGGTGATTGAGATACGGAAGCCGCGTTCCCCGCGCGTGCATTCGATTTTTTGCTAGTTTTCTAAAATGTTAGACCTGTAGTGAGTGATTTTTGATAACATCATTCACTCCATGATTGTCGTGTTTGATGGGAATTTACCGCGTTTTGGTTGTTATCACTGCAACGAATTATTTGCATTTCTCGGGTCTGCTCTGAGCTTTCGAGTCTCTTCAATCAATTCTCAGTTTCAAGTTTTGTTGTTTTTAGCGGAAGCTGGCTACCGCCCTCCAATGGACAGTGCGCTTCAGGGTTACGTCGATGACATCACTAGATACATCCAGCCGTTGACCACCCTCAAGGAGCAAGTCGTCGCACTGGCGCAGTAAGTCGTGATTTTCACCTATTACCAAAAAACGTTTCGTCGGTTCTTCCAAAACAACTTGTGTTTCGACCTGATTCGGAGTTATTGTTGCGCACACACTGCGTTTCCCTACAAACACTGCAGTTACTCTTCCTGTTTTAAAGGCACAACTCAGAACCGTATGGGCATTGAATTGGCGAATGCGAGATCAGCTAATTGCGTCATAGACATAGTGTGACGTCCTTAATTATGACGCCGTTGTGCAGATATGTAGTGGAAAAGATGGGAGGGGAGATTGAAAGGGGCAAGTTGATGGAGTTCAGCTGGGAGTTGCATCTGTCGCAGTTGAAGATGGAGCTGCGATCCAATATTATTCCGATTGGAAAAATACAACGAGGGATTCACCACCATCGGGCGCTGCTCTATAAAGTAAGTGCGAGGATGGGCCGCGAGAGATTGATGTTAAATCATTACTCTGTTGCGCCTTGAATAGCAAGACTACGGCTTTCAGAACAGTGTACTTGCTCTAATCAACAGAACAATCACTTACGGCCAGCTATGCTCCCGCATTGACCGTCGATTATAGTCGTATCTTGCAGGGCTTGTTTTCTAATTTCTTTCCTGCTCAGTTATTGGCTTGTAACAAAAGCTTTCAATATCTTTCTTTTGAATAATTTCGCCTACAATGTTAAACTTTGTTTTTCTCATTAATTTATTTTGACTGTGCAGGATGCGAAACTGGTGGCGCTCCTGCCGCTTGCCACCGGTAGCTTATCAAACCAAAATGATAGCTTTTTTACCCTCTAGCCTAGAGAAAGCCGTTGCGTAATTTGCTTGGGCTTGCTTTGGAGTTACCAGGACCCCTGTCACAGCGCATTTCTACTACAACCCAGCAACCAAGTAGGGGGTTTGACGTAAAGAACATTTCCCAAGAGCCAACAATGCATAGCCCCACGTAAATATTAAACTTGCAATTATATGATTAGGAGCGAACGCTTTATTGAACCTTTATTTTCTAAACACTAGACGTAATCTACGCAAATGAATCTGGTATTTTTTTTGCATTTCGGTATTAAGTCTTTCTTTGGAGTCCGCATTGTTCGTGGTGAGGCTACCTGTCCGTAATGTGCATTCATAAATGATTTGAAATGTGCTGCCGGTTTCCCCCCAGCCTAATTTAATTAGCTTCGCGGCATGAATTCGGAAAATGTTTTATGCCGTTCCTTCATTCCAAGGAAGAGGAGGGGTTGCCACAACCATCTCTGGTCCAAGCCTTAGGTTGTTGTTGTTGTTGTTGTTGTTTACCCGACCCCTTCCGAGGGATGGGGGCATGGCGGAAGACCATGGAGCCCCAGAAGCCGGGCAACTCCCCAGGGTCTGGACCAGAGGTCATAAAGAGACAGAGAGTCGCCAAAGATTGAGCGGCGCAAAGAGTCCGTAGCTGGACAGTGCAGAATGAGATGAGAGATGTCCTGGGACGAGTGTCCACAGGCGCTGCAAGAAGGATTCTCGATTCTGCCAATCCTGGAGAGATAGGAACCTAAAAGAAGGCTGTGTCCGTTGCAGCGAAGACGAGAGAGGACACAGCGAGCATGACGAGGGAGCACAAGTTCCTCAGTGGAAATTGAGGGAACCTGTGTGTCAAAATACTTTGAGGAGACAGTACGCCTCCAGTCCGAGATAAGACGAGAGTGGATACGAGAGATAAGAGGAGAGAGACTACAAGGGATTGCGGAGGGCGCAAGCAGCGCTCCCCGTCTGGCAAGCTCATCAGCTGTGTCGTTCCCCGGGAGAAACGAGTGTCCGGGGACCCATTGTAGCCTGATAGAACAGAAGGAGAAGAAGGACAGTTCCTGCCAGATCTGCCACAGAGTTTGAGATAACAGGAAAGGTGGAGGAGAGGACAGGGTGGCGAGGACAGAACGAGAGTCAGACAGGAGAAGAAGAGAAGAAAAACGGCAGACTTTATGGTGTTGCCGAGACCAGCAAAGAGCGTGCAGAATGGCGCAGGCTTCAGCGGAAAAACTGGAACAAACTGGGCCTGCCGAAAAGGAAAGAGTGGCCTCAGTGCCACAGAGAGAGCAGTTGGCAAGAACGCCGGAGCCGCCCTTGCCAAAAGGAAAAGGAACAGAGCCGTCTGTCCAGAGTACCAGATCATGAGGAGGAAGAGAGTCAAGGTGGGCGAGAGCCGCACCTTGGCGAGAGTGAGGGGGATCAGAGCGAGAGCATGGAGTGGAAAGGGTGGACTCCACCGTGAACGAGGGAAGATTCCAAGGAGGACAGGGAGGGCAAGCAACAAGAGCCTCCCTAGAACAAGTAGAAGGAAGCATGAGCGGGTGAGTGGACGCAAAAGCTCTCCAGGACGATCTGCAGAGTCTTGGTTTCACTCCTAGTCTGGCCAAACCTGAGATGGGAAAGGAGGTTGGGAGACGAAGAGCCCGCTCATGAGAAAAAAGAGTGAAGTGAGTCAGAGTGACTCGTAGGGGAGGTAGAGAAGCCTCGGTGAGTAGTAGAGGGATAGGGGAGGAAGAGAGGCAGCCGGTGATGGCGCGACTGGCCGCTCGGTGAAGGCGTACCAATTTGGTGATATTGGTAGCGCTTAGGAAAGGAAACCATCCGGGTGAAGCGTAAGTGAGAAGGGACCGAAGAAAAGATTTATACAGAACAGAGAGGGACTCCTTAGAGGGGCCCCAAGAGGAAGCAGAGATACAGCGTAAGGCCTTGAGACGTGGGAAAAACTTGGCCTTCAGCGAAGATACATGCCTAGAAAAGGAAAGAGTGCGGTCGAAGGTGACCCCAAGAAAAGTTGGAGTGGGATTAAAACGGAGGCGGGAGCCGAGTAGGAGGAGGTTGGGCTGGAGGTTAGCCTGGTGGGGATCCACTGAAAAGAAGGAGGCCTCACATTTGCTCGGATTGAGAGGAAGACACCAGTACTCAGACCAGCGCTCCAATCGAAACAGAGCTCCTTGTGTGGCCTCCACCGCAGTGGGGACCGAGGGGGAGGAGGACCAAATGGCCAGATCGTCAGCGTAAAGAGAACAGCTGACGGAAGAAGGCAGAGAAGCCGGAAGATCATTGATGAAGAGGGAGAAAAGTACAGGGCCAAGAACGGATCCTTGCGGAACACCTCGACGGACTCGAAAGGAGCGGCTTTTGTGATTTTGAAAAACCACACAAGCGCGCCTATCAGAAAGGAAAGATTGAGTCCAACGAGCAAAGCAAGGAGGGAGGCCAGCCGAAATAAGTTTGTGGAAAAGGGCGGGGTGCCAGACAGAGTCAAAAGCTTTAGAGAAATCGATAGTAGACAGGATCGTCCGAGAGCCCGGCCTGGGTTTGTTAAACCCATCCGAAATGGACTGAGAAAGGTACAGAATTTGATCAAGTGTAGACCGTCCAGGGCGGAAACCGGCCTGGCGGGGAGAGAGAATGGAATTAGATTCCAGAAAAAAGAGAAGACGGGATAGTATGATGCGTTCAAAAAGCTTTGATACGCAGGAGGTGAGAGAGATAGGCCGGAAGGAAGCAGGAGAGTCGAGAGGTTTTCCCATCTTATGTATGGGAATAATAGAAGATGTCTTCCAGGTGGAAGGAAAGGAATGTGAAGACCAAGAAAGATTGAAGATGTGAAGAAGAAAATCCATGCCAGAGCGAGGAAGATGCTTTAGCATGGGATAGGCAACTTTGTCTGGGCCAGTGGCAGTGGATGAGGAGAGGTTGGAGGCAGCCGCAAGAAATTCAGCGGGAGAGAAGGGAGAGCAAAAGGACGAGTGAGACTCCACAGAGCACGTAGCTCGGCGGAGCTCAGTGAGGTAGCCTCTGGCTCTGCTGCGCAGGGCCTTTGGCTGAGACACGGAAAAGTGAGACCTCAGGTAAGCGGCATAGACCGAAGCCGATTCCCTGGGAGAGGAACAGTTAGGAAAGTTAGGAGAGGAAGAAGACGAGGAAGGAGAGCCAGCAATAGAGCGAAGAAGAGAGTGCACAGATTTAGGATTAGATTTGGGTGAAAGAGAAGTGCAGGTCGTCTGCCATGCCTCCGCCTTGGCCTTGGCAATGACCGACGAGGCGCGTCGAGAGGCGGAGATGTAAGCCTGGCGATCTTCATCACTTCTGTGAGCAGTAGCGAAAGTCTTGCGTCTTTCACCAACCGCTTCTTCCACCTCAGCAGACCACCAGGCTTTAGGAGGGCGTTTGATGCGGCCGAAAGGAATGGAAGATTTGGCCGCATTCATTGCCAGAGAGGTAAAGAGAGCAGCTGCAGAGGAAAGAGAAAGAGACGAGTATTCCTCTGCAGTAGGACAGTGAGAGTCAAAGTAGGAGGCAAAGTCATCCCAGCGAGCTTTCTGAAAATTGAAGGAAGGGGGGCGCTCGTTGGGGTGAAAGACCGGAGAGAGAGGGATAGATAGAAGAATTGGTAGGTGGTCAGAACCCAGGTCCTGAAGCACCTCCCAGGAGCAAGAAAAAGCAAGAGTAGAAGGAGCAAAGGAGATGTCAGGAGAGGAGCGACTGCCGGAGGAGCGATGGAGAAGGGTGGGTGTGTCAGGGTCATTAAGGGGGAGGAGGTCTGAGGAGATGACCCAGTCGAATACTTTCTCCCCACGGGGGTCGGAAGTACCTCTTGAGTCCCAAAGCGGGTGATGGCAATTGAAGTCCCCCAGAATGAAGAGATTTCTGGAGGAGGGAAGAATTGAGGGAGAGAAGGAATCGGTTCTGCCATCCGTTGGGGAGGAGCGAATAGGGGGGGCATACACATTAAGAAATGACACCGAGGAGGATTTGTTTAGAGAGATGTTGACCCCTACATAATCAGAGTAGGGATCGAGCGAAGAAAGAGAGGTGGTAGAAAGTTCAGAAAAGGATAGGCCCTGTCTGACGAAAATGACAACGCCGCCACTGGCATGCGAGGCATCAGAGGAGAGAATGCCAGACCGGGAGTGAGTACGATCAGAACGCAGAACAGAGAATCCAGGAATCCGGAAAGAGGAAGAGGAGTTAAGATTGGATTCCTGAATGCAGATAAGATCGACAGGATGGGATGAAAGAAAGTGAAGTAGTTCAGTGCTCCTAGCTCGAAGACCTCCAGCATTCCATTGAAGAACCCTGAGAGAGTCAGGGGGAGGAGAGGAGGCAGGAGGTGCAGAAGTATAGCCAGGAGCAAGGGACGGTGGTGGAAGGGTAGGGGAAGGAGATATAAGATGGGCAGATGGGGGATAAGAAGTTTGGAGACGAGGGTGGGGCAAGAGTGCAGCATTAGCAGAGGGGGGGCCAGATTCCACAGTGGAGGTATACGTGCCGGAGGAGTCCGAGGAGGGGGGAGTCACAGTGTTACGGCAGGGGGGGCAGCTCCAAGAGTGAGAGCTGCCAAGAGCTCTGAAGTTAGATAAAGAAAGTTGTGAGCACCTTAGATGGACCCATTTGGAGCAAGCGCAGCATTGCACCGACTTGCCCCGCCAGGTCACATTTCCAGCGCACACAGAGCAAGGAAAGATGGGGCCAGGGTTAGGATGAACGTTACCGCTCATCAGGAGAAGAAGAAGAATGAGGAGACGAAGGAGGGCAAGAGTAGGGCAGGAGAGAAGAAAAAGTAAGAACAGGCGACCGATTTTAAAGATGCTGTGTGCTGCCCTTCTGCGGTCGTTCAGGGGGCAGCATAGCGAAAAAATGAATGGGGAGTGCCCGGGGTAACTGGGACCCTCGGGAAGGCCAACAGCCATTTCGACCCAACCCAAACGGGGCCGGGGACCGCACCACCACGTTGAGGCGGCTGTTGATTGGTGCAGAAAGCCTTAGGTAGTTGGCCCGCTTCTGAAGCTCCATGGTCTGCCGCGATGTATCATCCGTCGGAATGGTCCGGTGACAACATCAAATTTATTTCTTAAACGTCGAAAGCAACAAAATTATAACCATCTTGATCAAGCTTTCTGCTTCGGAAAATCAAAAATTTGTGAAAACATTACTGCATCTCACCACAAGAAGCGGTTTAAATTTGTGAGCTCCGTAGCTGTAGCAATGTCAATCTAATTGATTTCCTCTTTCGTTTAAGTCGTAGTAGATTTTAAAGAAACGAGGATCAAATCTTTTTTCTAACAAAAAATAACGGTACTTCGGTTTCTCAAGAAATAGCGGAGATTTTCGGCCTCAGGGCGGATCGGCTAGCTCTGTGTTTTTCCATTCTTAAATTTTTGAAAACTCCGTGGAATTGTTCAAAGATGTAGTAACCATGCCAGACTTTGCTTTGTATTGGTCAACCATTCCGTGATTTCTATCTGCATTTGTTATCTTTTGCGTAGTAATCGTGAAGCCAAAAAAAATGAATGAAACAGTCCCGGTATCGCTTTTACTGTCGCAAACGACTAAGAATCACTTAGACAGCTCTCTGTTAAATGAAGCAAAATCCGTCACATACCAAAAACTAATGTATCATTTTATGCAGGTTTTAGCTGACAGAATAGGAATTCCATGTTCATTGGTGCGTGGTGAGTACAATCGGGCATGGAACGAAATCCTCATTCCGGTTGGTTTAGAAAAAGGAGCTCCTCGATACCCTCCAAAGAAATATATGATCGATCTGATCCATGAATGCGGGAGGTTGATCAGCATGGACTCCCCGGAGGCAATTATGTATCAGTCAATTTGACGTCACAAATCTTCATGTTTGAAGTCTGCATTCGGTCCTCGTTCGCTTTTTATTTTATTTTATATTTGATATTTTCCCAACTTGTTGCTACAAATCACTCGTTAAGTTTTGGTACCTGTCTCATGATAAAAATTACATTGCAGCTGCATTAAACTTCAGCGAAATAGGAAAGGATAAAGGCAGTTTAGGACAATATTATTCAACGTTTGTTTTTTTAAATAAGCAGTAGCAGTGAATAGTTTTTTTACAGCTTGATTGTTATGTGTTTGCCACTGAAGTATGATGTTATTAGATCGGGGGTGGACAAAGGGCGGCCCGCGCTAGAAGTTTTCTCAGGAATTTTAGGATATGGTAAGCCCAATTTACGCCTGTTTAACTCCCCAAAATGGTGCTTTTTGGCCCATCAAGACTTTAGGTTAGTGAAATGTGACCAGAATCGCAAAACTTGGACACCCCTGGTTTAAATGGTTCTTACTGTGAATTTTATAAAATTAAATTTTGTTTATTAAAGTTTGAATGGTTCCGAGCTGAGATCAAGTGCAGCAGTTCAACAGTAACGCGGTGATTTTCTGCATGTGAGCAATGGTGGGCGCTTGGTAGTAGGCTACCGCGATACTTTTAAAAATGAGCGGTTCAAAACTTCAATCAATCAGTTTTATTTTTGCCCAAATCAACCTACATGAAAAAAAGATTTGAAAGCAGTGGACAAAAAAAAAGAGACATTGGCAAAACGATATACGTTAATACATGCACATGAAAAGAATTTTGTTTAAATTTGAAGATAGTAGTGGCACGGCCATTGCACCTATATGATAGCAGATAAATAAAAACACACCTGAAGAAAAGTTGAACATAGTAGAATGTTCAATGATTGATTTGAAAATTATAGGCGAAGATATGGAAATTGTAAACCTGTGCAAGGTTTACAATAATTGATTGACATTTTTTGGCGAAATGTGGCAAGATGCGAACCAAAAGACATTCTCCTGTACGTATTATGATTTTGAACGAAAACAGTAAATTGCAAAAACAACAGGTGCAAAATTGCATTATCACAGCATACCAGCAATAGCTAAGCGGACAAGCACTTTGAAGTCAACTCAACTTGTACTCCATTGATGCAGCGATAAGCGTACTGTTGTACCTGGCAATGCCCACAAATTCCCAAATAAATGAAACTTTCTGATCAAACAAATTTGCTGTAAAGCTAAGAGGGAGAGCTCTTAATTTTCTAAATAAAGACCAAGCAATCCACAACTACAGACCGTTTTCTCCAGGGCCCCCCCAGCAAGTATACCTACACTGCCCAACCACACACCCAGCTCCCCCTCTGCCAATGCAGCTTTTCCCTTTCACCCTTGCTCACAAAACTCTTACTCTCCTTCCCTGTCACTAACCCCTCCTCCACTTACAGCTCTTTTTCCGCTCCTGTTGCTTCCTCTTCTGACTCATTCAGGATTCTCCAATGAAACGCAGGAGACCTTCGTGCCAGAAGTGTTAAATTACTTCACTTTGTTTCGCTCTTTCCTGTCAATCTTATCTGTATCCAGGAATTTATCTTTTCGGAAACCTGGATATTCTGCTCTGCAATCGTATCACACTCGCTTGCGGTTTTGCTCTCTTTCACCTGATGACTCGCACACTAGCGCTTTGTATTTATTATTGTTAAACAGAGCCTATATTTTTTGGAAATTTCTACTTCATCTCTCTTTTTACTTGACCCATACTGTGACTACGTAGGGTTCAACATTTTGCTGAAAAACCCTTTCTCTTTTTAAACATCTACACTCCTATTCGGTCTTCCTTGACAGATAGTGGAATCTACTCCTTTTCCCCTCTGAACTCCCATCTTTCAGAAATTTCGTTCTGGGAGACTTTTACTGTTCCTCACCTTCTTTGGGACTCGAGAGGTGCTTTAGACCCTCGCAGAAAAATATGTGATTAAGTCATCTCCTTCTCAGTCACCCTGACATTCCTACTGCTTTTCTGCTTTCCTCCGGAAGATGCTCCTCTCCTGACATTTTCTTTGGTCCCTCCTGTTTTGTGCTGCTGGGAGGTGCTTTAGAACTTGGGCTCTCATTACCTCGTCATTCTCCTCATCGTCACTCTCCCGCCTCAGTAGGCAATCTCCTTTTTTTCAATTTTCAGAGAGCTCTTTTGGAAAACTTTGCTGTTTACCTCAATTCACACTGTCTTCCTATTGAGAATTATTTCTCTTTCCTCTGCGGCTGCACTCTTCATATTCGGCACTAAATGCGGCTAAATCTTCTATTCCTTTCGGTCGCGTCGAACGCCAACATCATGGATAGTGATCTTTCAAAACGGAAGAAGTGGTTAGGGAAAGACGCACTTCCGCTCACAGAAGTCACGATGAGCGCCAGGCTAACATCTCGGCATGCTTCTGTCATTTCCAAGACTATGAAATTGCATGGGACATGCTCATCTCTCTGCTAAATCTGATCTTAAATCATTCTATTTGGTCCAATGCTGGCTATATTTCTTTCTCCTTCTTTCCCTACTGCTTCTCTTCCTGGGAATCGGTTTATGCCAACTACCCGAGATTGCACTTTCCTATTTTTTAGCCAATGGCTTTACGTAGCAGAGCCGTAGGCTACTTGTTTGAGCTCTGCTAGGCCTCCTGCTCTGAGGAGTTTCATTCCTCTACCTGCTCTTCTCTCTACTGAATTTATCGCGGCAGCCACCTTACCTCTTCCATCTTCCATCATTTTACCTATTCCATCACATCTTACCTCTTCCATCATTACCAGCCCAGACAGAGTCGCCTCCTACATGCTAAAACACCTTCCTCGCTATTGCATAGATCTTTTCCTTCACATCTTTAATTCTTCCTGATCTTTGCATTCCTTTCCTTCCATCTGGAAGTTTTCATTTATCATTTCCACCCGCATGATAAGAAAGTCTTTCGACGCATATGCTTCATTCCGGCCTATCTCTCTCATCTCTTGTTTGAGAGCATCATTCTATCCGGTCTGCACTTCTTTCTAGAGTCTCACTCCCTTGTCTCTCCCCGCCAGGCTGGTTCCTAGCCTAGTCGGTCTATTTTGGATGATCATCATCCGTTTGAAGAGTCACCAAGAGGAAAGTTCATGGAGCCATTCTCGTGTAAGTTTATCTAGTTGACAAAAACCCCTCTTACCGTTCGGAGCTGAATTGAGAGGGCAGACAATGATGTGGTGGTGCTACGATCTTCTGCACAACAGGACGAGATTTTCACGCTTCAGCGCAAAAGACAGGAGTTGAAATACTCAAATCCTGTTCGGAGGCGATTCAGTGTTTACCACTCCTTTCGCTCCAGATCTGACCCTACAGCAACATCATCTGCTGGCGAGACATAAAATTTAGTTGGACGAGAGCGAACTGAACTCCAACAGTTCATCTAGGCTTCCATGATATTGAAATAAGTGCATTGTAGCAATGTTGCATAGCGAGTGAACGGTGGACGAAATGAAAGTCGTTATCTCTGCATGGTGTTTGCAGGGGCGACACAATCATTCAACAAAAAAGTCGAAGCAGCAGAAGCTTTCTTTACAAGTTTAGATGGGAAGTTCTCTCTGCAAAGATAGGTGGGGGTAGACTTGCCAATACTGGAAGGTATTCAGATGGAGTTGAATATACACATCCAAGTGATGATTTGCATGGATTCATTATAAAGCTCACATCCAATTTGCTCGAGTGTCTGCTTCGACACCACGCAGGGGCTGCTTATTCCGCAGCTCTATACACAATAGTTAGCGCACTGGTGCGGAAAGTAGATAATTTTGCGTACCATGATGCTGCTGCCCAGCATCTCTGTAAGCTATCGCATGCAAATACTGCAGCACCAGTTTTACCAGGTCTCAATGACAAGTGAGCTTCCTGCCCTATTTCACCCTCAGATATGAAGGTTGGGTTTGGTATGACAGCCGAGGCCAATTGAGTCAGATGTTTAGTTGCTTGTTTGCCTCTCGGTTGTTTTAATGAAAGGCAGATGTTGTGGTCTTCACTGAACCTAGCCATGACCTCTACTTATCCAAATGGACAAGAGATCTTTTCCATGACCAATTCCAACGTTTTCTCTAATGCCATTTTTACCCACGTATAACAGTGTAAGGTCTTCGGCATATCCATACTGTTGGGACCAGGTGTAAGGCAGGTCGCTGATATAAATGTTAAATAGTAAAGGAGATAGCGTGAAACCTTGCGAAACGCCACTTTTAGGAAATGTGGGCGACTAGTACGACCGTCACACGTTTAAAGGATATATCGTCTGTTAGAAACAAGCTCACGGAGGAAATGTACCATGTGGTGGTCAGGAATCAAGAGGAGCATTTTCAGAGTGAGTCCACTATGCCATACTGTATCATAAGCAGCAAACAAGTCGATTAAAACCAGCCCTGTTATCTTCTGCTCTTCGAAGCCTCTCTCTATATTATCTGTGAGAGAAACAATTTAATGGACTGCTGAGCGTTCATGTCCAAAGCCTGCTTGTGTAGGTAGGAGAAGTGGCTGGGTGATTGGCTCAAGCCGAGCTAGCAGAAGGCGCTCGAGAAATTTGTATGGGACACAGAGAAGGTAGATAAACCTGTATCTTTTGGGTCATCAACAATTGTCTCGCTTGGAAATCGTTGCTATCGAAACTTTCCGCCAGATCTCAGGCATGGAAAGTTGGTAAAGAAACAAAAGAATCTTTTTACCAATCCAGGAAGACTACACCGCAGTGTTTCAGAAATTCCGGGGCAATTTTGTCCAGATCTTTTGCTTGTTCACATTCTTGTTCACACTCCATTGTTCCACTTGTTCACACTCCTTGTTCACGCTTCACACATTCTTGCTCACACTCCAATCACTTCTTCACATTTGCTTGTTCACACTCCAGAGCCAACAGTATCACATCCAATAACGAAAAAAAGATTGAAGAGTTTCATCAGATAACAAAAACCTTAAAAAATAACGGATTTCCCAGTAACAAATGTAATTTTAAGAAGTACTTGAAAAATCATAATTTTAGAAAAACAGAAAAACTGAAACGGTTTACTTCGATTCCCTACGTGCAAGGTGTCTCCGAACCTATTAGCCGAATTTTGACTCAAGTTGGTATCGGAGTGGCTTTAAAACCACATCACACGTTGTCTTCGTTGTTTCGCAAACCTAAAGATGTTAATAATTTTAAACAAAAGCGTGGTTTGGTGTATCAAATTTCTTGCCGGGATTGCAATGCTGTGTATGTAGGTGAAACAGGACGTAGTGTTAGAACCAGAAAACGGGAACATGTTGATGCGCTCAAGACTTTTAACACTAAAAAGTCAGCGCTGAGTCAACATGTTATGGATTTCGATCATAGAATAGATTGGGATAATGTCAAAGTACTGAAGTCAGAATCACATGCATACAGACGTAGCGTTGCGGAAAGTTTTTTGATAATTCAAAAGGCTTGTTCATGTAATGTTATTAATCGCAATGATGGTGCAAATTTTCCGACTGTTTATAGTGTGTTTGTCTCCAATAAATAATGTCTTATGTTTCTCACAACACTTTTCACTTGGCCACTCCTGTATCTGTGATGTAACAATGTTTTTGTTATTACGTGATTGCCTGCCCTGTTGATAAATAATTTTTAGTATTTAGTAATACAGGTAGTCTTTATATTTTTATGTTGTACAGTTTGTATGTCACATTATTAACATCTACCGTTTTCTGAAGAAGCTCCCCGGTAACTAAGGGGAGCGAAACGTTAAATTTGAATAATAAATTTGTCGAAAGAACGAAGTGATCTGATTGAAATGTTCACATTCTACTGGACCAATTACTGTTTTTAACTACTGCTTGATTAAAGGGGCTGATAAATGTGTGTTGGTAATGCATGTTGACCAGTGCTGTCTGAACTCTTGCTTGACAGCACGGGTTGCAAATTTATTTATGTTCCCGTAACACCCATTACAGAGCAATTGGTGTGCGGTGACATTTGGAGAAATAGGGCATTGTTTGAGCTTACTGGATTTTGCTGGGAGTCGGTAGAAGGATATTCAGGCTAAGCGGCTGGAGTGGGAAAAGTCGATGTCTCCAATAACGTCTACCCAGCGTTTTTTTGCGATGCATGCAGTTGATTAGGTCGCTTACCTTTTGATCAGCTTCCTCTTCTCTTTGCATTTTGATCAATCTTCCTAGTCCCATGTTGCAAGGTAAGAGCTTCTACGTCCCCGCGGTATAGTCTGGTTTCAAGATTTTAGCACTGTTTTGCAAATTATCAGATAAACTTCATTGATGTGGCTTGCCTGTGGGTCAAGTAAGCTGCTAGCGCGTCTATTCTGTATCTTCTTGAACAATAACATATTTGCGTTTGGAAAATTCCTTCAAGTCATTTGGATGGATTGCATTGGCTGAATAGAGTTGACTGCAGAAATAAGGAAAGGTCCGCGCTATGAATGAGGAAATGGATCTAGCGCCAGTCGCCATCGCAATAGACTAGTCAGATTTACAAACGCTAATTCTGGGTTAGATATTGGTCTCCATCTAGAAAAACGGAAACTGTCCGGCTATTTGGGGTCAAAAATCTGGCTCTCTCGCGACCCTTGCTACGTCAGCTTTTCTATAGCTATCGACTCTGTCTGGCATCGACTAGCTATTGACGCTGTATCCTCGCTGCTCTTTTTTATAAACCTGTTTCTGCTGGCCTCCCTCCTTGCTTTTCTCGTTGGACTTGACCTTTCCTTACTGACAGGCGCGCTAACCTGTTTTTTCAAAATCACACAAGTCGCTTTCTTCGAGTCCGTCAGGGTATTCCAAAACGATCCGTTCTTGGCCCTGCTCTTTTCGCTCTTAATCAGTGATCTTCCTATGTCTCTACCATCTTTCGCTAGCTGCTGACGACCTGGCCATCTGATCGTTCTCCCCGTTGATCCCTCCTGATATGGGGGCTACACAAAAGGTTCTGATTCGACTGAATCGCTGCTCTGAGGACTGGAGTCTTCCTCTCAGTCCGAAAAAATGTGAGACCTCCATCTTCTCGATGGATCTCCATCAAGCCAACTTCCAGCACCACCTCTTGTTTTTCCACTCCCCTCTCTGCTTCAATTTTACTCCAACTTTTCTAGGGGTCACTTTTGACTGCACTCTTTCCTGCACATGTATCTTCGCTGAAAGCCAAGCTCTTTCCTCATCTCAAGGCCATACACTGTATCTCTGCTTCCTCATGGAGCTCCTCCGAGGAGTCCCTTGCTCTTCTGTACAAAGCTATTTTCCTGACCCTTTTCACTCATGTTTCACCCGAATGGTTTTCATTTCTTAGCGTCACCAAGTTGAAACGCCTTCACTGAGCGGCCAGTTGCGCCATCACCTGCTGCCTCTCGTTCTCCCCTATCCGCTTGTCCTTTCTAAGGCGCCTCTATCTCTCCTACCAGTCACCCTGACTCATTTCGCTCTGTCATCTCATGAGCAAGCCCTTCGTCTTTCAACCTCTGTTCCCATTTCAGGTTTGGCCAGACTTAGAGTGAAACCAAGACACTCCAGGTTTTCTTGGAGAATGTTTGCATCCATTTACCTGCTCATGCCTTTTCCTGTTTTTTTTCTAGCGAGGTTCTCATTGCTCTTCCTCTCCTCTTTGGAACCCACTCTCACTTCAGTGTGGAGCTCATTTTCTCTGTTCCACGCTCTCCCTCTGGCCGAGGTGCGGCTCTTTTCCAACTTGACTCTCTCCCATGTTATGATCTGGCCCGATAGCTTTGATTTGTTTTCCTTGGTAAAGGAGTCTCCAGCGTTCTTACAACTGCTCACTTTGCGAGGTTGATGTCACTCTTTCCTATTTGGCAAGCCCAGTTCAAGATATTCCCCTAAAGCCTATAGGCCATTCTGCAAGTTCTTCGTTGATCTCGGCAGCAACAGAAAAACTGCCATTTTTGTTCTCCAACTCTTGCTCTGTGCTCTTCTCCGTCTTTTGCTTCAAACTCTCTGGCATATCAGACAGGAACTCTCTTTTTTCTACTCTACTATCAGGCTACAATGGGTTCCTGCACACTGATTTCTTGCGAGCAACGACACTGCTAGTGAGTTGGCCCAGTTGGGTGTTCTGCTCCTGCATTCTGCAGTCGCTTGAAGTCTCTTATTTCTTGCATCTTCCCATTCCTTTTTCGGACGGGGGTATACTGACTCATTTATAATCTTCGAGACATAGATCTTATCGGTGTCCACTGAGAAACTTGTCGTTCCTCGTCATGCTCGCTGAATCCTCTCTTGCCTTTGCTGCAACAAATACAGTCTTTAGTTAAACTCTTATTTCTCTAGCATTGGCAGAATCAAGAATCCATCTTGCAGCGCCTGCGGTCATCCGACCCAGGACACTTATCATCTCATTCTACTCAGTTCAGCTACGGACTCTGGGCCGCTCGTTCTTAGGCGACTTTTTTTCACTTTACAATCTGTGGTCTTGACTGTGAGGAGTTGGCCAGCTTCTAGGGCTCCATGGTCTTCCACCTTGCTTTCTTCCCTCGAAAGAGTTAGAGTAACAACAACAAAGAGAGAGAGAGAGAGAGGAAACTGGGCATGACTAAAAAGCGTAAGTTTTTTGGTAGAGATGAAGGATATGGAAGCAAGATTAGGCAGGCTGCTGAACACAAAGAGTAGATAGAGAACAAAATTGCTGCAGGAACTGTTGCGCATACCCTCCTCTTAGAATAGAGTGAGGCCACGACATGGAACGGTTGTTTTTCGGACCACAAAGAAAATCTAATTAAAGCGGGCTAGACGATAGTGGCAATATATTTTAAAGCAGTCATATATGCCAGTGCCAGACTGGTAGTTTTGCTACCAACTACGCTGCTTTGTGACTAAATGTCACCGTTGAAAACACGTTTGATTAGCAACTTCAAAATTCCAATGCGGTGAAACACGGACAAGTTCCTTAGCAACGTTACTGCCCCGAACAAATAAGTGACATAATGGCGTCTGTCAAATCCTGAGAAGAACTACTTGCGATTAAATCCATATCTGTAAATTATAATGAGTTGTAAAGTAAGCTCAGAAATTTATCCAAAACAAATTGGTTTTGATAAAGCATGTTATAATACTTTAGCGAAATCGATTTTCTCAAAATTAATTTCTGAGCACACTTTTCTTCTTGCTTTCCCGTTTTTGCATATTCCTTATTTCCACCTAGTTCTATCCATTGCATCTTCTTTCATCAGTCAAAGTTCTTTCGTATCTTCTTTTATCGCATTCTCTCACAGTTGGCTCGGTCTGCCTCTTTTTCTCCTTCATGCAACCATCTTCCTGACTTTGCTTCCGAGAAAATCTTCGCTTTTCGATACACGGTCAACTACCGCAATCGTACTTCTCTGCACTTCATCAGTGAGCAGAGTTTAATCAATATTTACTTGTAACTCTTGGTTTTTTCAAATTTGAGGAGAAAATGGGGAGAGTCGCTAACAAACTAAAAAATACGAGAGAGTAAAACGATTGAAGAACGATTGGATAGGACGAGAGTTCAAAAAAAAGTTCGCCAAAAGGTGGTGGTGACGTAGTCTCCGACCCTTTTGAGTTACCGTAGGTTTAATTTACTTACAGCTTCTAGCACTCTTGCCAATCATTTTTATGTTGCGCTGCTCTTTAAACTCTAACAGAAAAAATGCAGGACTCGATATAAAATTGGAGGAGTTTGTTTTCCTATTACCCGCTTCTTTTTCCCTCGCTTACTTTTGCGTTGTTCTTTTTTTTAAGTAACTTTCAACAAAATGGCGTAGTGGTTAGAGCGTCCGCTTCGCAGTCGGTAGACCTGGGGTTCATTCCCTTTGTCGAGTCATACCAAAAGACTTTAAAAAATGGTATTCACAGCTTCCCTGCTTGGCGCTCGGCATTTTGGGAAGGTTGTGGAGAACAAGCCGGCAAGTTCGCTTGTTGTGTCCTTGGGCAAGGCACTTAACGGGACGCCCCGCCTTTATGTGGAAGACAGGTGACCCATAAACCTCGAAAAAGGCAACTCCCAAGCGAGTGCGGACTTACTGTCCAAAGTATAGCGATACAATTCGCTTTCTCGTGAATGGAGGATAAATATGGCAAATAAAACAAAAAACAAAAACAAAATCCTAGGCCTACTTTGTTGATCTGCACACACAACTTGATCTGACTTAAATTAGTTTATCGTTAATTTTTAAATAGGTAACTCACACTACTGGTGTACTTTTCTTTTCTGAGTTAAACTTTTCTTGTTTTGCATTTTTGTCGTTTCTTGAATAACCCTATTTCCATTTCTGTCACTTCGGCTTTGAAGCCCCCCTAGATGCATGTCAATCATTCCATCAATTTATTTCGTGTCAGTTTTGTCAATCAAACAGCAAATCAGTATCAAATAATGCCACTGCCAAATTTGGCATGGAGACAGCAAAATTCTTAAATCTCGAGTTAGCTGCCACCGTTACAGTCAAGTTTTGACATAATAGTTAAACGAGTACTTCCACCCTAGGGTGTTGGCCACCGCAAGCAACTCCTATTCACGTCCCCTTTGAAATTCTCTACTCTTTATGGACATCCCTTGCTCTTCTGTTTTTTTTCATCAGACACGCTCAGGGTTTTTCAATGAAGTCTTAGATACTTTTGCACTGAAGGCGTGGAACTTCTCCTCTCTATCTGTCATGTTGACCTGATTTGCATTATGATAAAAAGATAAATTCCTCTTGTTATTGGAGCATTTCTGGATGCCCCCTGCGCTCTGATCGCTCCCACTCCCGCTCTGGCACACGGTACTCTCCAAACAGCAGTACTCGCACGCTGTTAGTGGAGCCATTAGCCATCATTGGTCAAAGAGAGCTTTTTGTTGAATGAACTCTTTACTTCTCTTCCAACACTGTGTTCTAAACAAGCATCAAAACCTCTCATTTACTGCATTACTGTGAAGACCTGATCTAACCAACAGTAGGTTAAATGGGTATACCTGCATGTATTTTTATCCCTCAAACACGGGAAAATCTATGCGATTTTACACATAACGCTCTTGCGTTCAAACCCACTTCGGAGTTGATGTACTGCTGGAGCATCGTATTTCTATCACAACCCTGCAACTAAGTTGGGGAAATTACCGTAAATTCTCTTTTCCGAGGAAAAAACATGACCACCGTGAGGTTCCAATTCACGATCATTTTCGCCTACCCGTGCTTCACTGGGTTAGAATAGTGAAGCTGCTCACCCAGTACGTCGTAGGGGTACCAACCAATGGCAGTCCGCCTTGTTGATGGTGGGGCTACCATTCTGTAATTTGCATTTACGACTGGTTCGAAATGGGCTGCCACTTTTCCCCTAGCCTAATTTAATTAGATTGATGGCGTGAACCTGGATTGCTGTTTGCGCCATACCTCCATCCCAAGGAAGAGGAGGGGAAAACCAACAACAACAACATCATTTTCGCCATGGGCGGCGCTCAAACGCACTCAACCAAGTTTGCGTCTGTTGCTAAAACCGCGCTTGGTTTAGTAAAATAAAGAAGCAGTATAAAAGCAGAAGATGGCGCTATAGCCTTGAGTATTAATGAGTGGAACCAGCTTACAGCGAAAATTAAAAGCATCGCAGCACTTGTAAAAAAATTTTTTACGAATTATGGAAGCGGGCAATTATCATCATGCATGAGAGAATTATTCCAAAGCTCTACAATGGCGCGACGTCGCCGGGTGAAAGTGTGGGGCTAGATGTCCCACTTTCATTTTGGTCATGGTGTTGTTGTTGCTCGACCTATTCAAAGGGATAGGGACATGGCGGAAGACTATGGAGCCTAGAAGCTGGCCAACTCCCCACTGCCTGGACCACAGGTCGTAGAGTGAAAGAGTTGCCAAAGAACGAGCGGCCGAAAGAGTCCGTAGCTGGACTGTGCAGAATTAGATAAGAGATATCCTGCGTCAGATAACTTCACGCGCTGCACAAAAAACTCTCAATTCTAGGAAGATTAGAGTTTATTTGAAGGCTGTGTCTGTTGCAGCAAAAATGACAGACCACATAAGCACAACACAAAAGCACAAACTCAAAGTGAATACTGAGAAAATCTGTGTATTGAAAAATTCGGATGAAACAGCACGCACCTACTCTGGGAAAAGTATATAGGAAAGAAAAGAAACAACGTGGGGCAATGGATGGCTGGAGCAGCACGCACCGCTTGACCCAACTCATCGGCCTTGTCACTCCCCAGATGAAATAAGTCAACAGGAACCCATTGTAGCCTGATAGTAGAGGACAAAAGAAAAGATAGTTCCTGATAAATGTGTCAGAGAGAGCGAAATAGAAGAAAAGATAGAGTAGAGGTAAGTGTAGTAAGCACGGAGCAAGAGTTGAAGAGAAGAAGAATGAAAGAGAACTGAAATGTGGACTAGTTGTTGCTGCCGAGATCAACGAAGAACTTGCAGAATGGCCTATAGGCTTTAGGGGAAAATCTTGAACTGGGCTTGCCAAATAGGAAAGAGTGACATCAACCTCGCAAAGTGAGCAGTTGTAAGAACGCTGGAGACTCCTTTACCAAGGAAAACAAATCAAAGCTATCGGGCCAGATCATAACATGGGAGAGAGTCAAGTTGGAAAAGAGCCGCACCTCGGCCAGAGGGAGAGCGTGGAACAGAGAAAATGAGCTCCACACTGAAGTGAGAGTGGGTTCCAAAGAGGAGAGGAAGAGCAATGAGAACCTCGCTAGAAAAAAAACAGGAAAAGGCATGAGCAGGTAAATGGATGCAAACATTCTCCAAGAAAACCTGGAGTATCTTGGTTTCACTCTAAGTCTGGCCAAACCTGAAATGGGAACAGAGGTTGAAAGACGAAGGGCTTGCTCATGAGATGACAGAGCGAAATGAGTCAGGGTAACTGGTAGGAGAGATAGAGGCGCCTTAGAAAGGACAAGCGGATAGGGGAGAACGAGAGGCAGCAGGTGATGGCGCAACTGGCCGCTCAGTGAAGGCGTTTCAACTTGGTGACGCTAAGAAATGAAAACCATTCGGGTGAAACATGAGTGAAAAGGGTCAGGAAAATAGCTTTGTACAGAAGAGCAAGGGACTCCTCGGAGGAGCTCCATGAGGAAGCAGAGATACAGTGTATGGCCTTGAGATGAGGAAAGAGCTTGGCTTTCAGCGAAGATACATGTGCAGGAAAGAGTGCAGTCAAAAGTGATTCCTAGAAAAGTTGGAGTAAAATTGAAGCAGAGAGGGGAGTGGAAAAACAAGAGGTGGTGCTGGAAGTTGGCTTGATGGAGATCCATCGAGAAGATGGAGGTCTCACATTTTTTCGGACTGAGAGGAAGACTCCAGTCCTCGAGCAGCGATTCAGTCGAATCAGAACCTTTTGTGTAGCCCCCATATCAGGAGGGATCAACGGGGAGAACGATCAGATGCCCACTGCACCAATCAACAGCCGCCTCAATGTGGTGGTGCGGTCCCCGGCCCCGTTTCGGTTGAGTCGAAATGGCTGTTGGCCTTCCCGAGGGTCCCAGTTACCCCGGGCACTCCCCTTCATTTTTTCGCTATGCTGCCACCTAAACAACCGCAGAAGGGCAGCACACAGCTTCTTTAAAATCGGTCGCTTGCTTTCTCTTTTTTTTTCTCCTGCCCCTCCCTTGCTATTCTTTGTCCCCTCATTCTCCTCCTTCTCTTGATGAGCGGTAACGTTCATCCCAACCATGGCTCATTTTTCCTTGCTTTGTGTGCGCTGGAAATGTGACCTGGCGGGGCAATGATGCGCTTGCTCCAAATGGGTCCATCTAAGGTGCTCACAACTTCCCTCTCCGAATTCAGAGCTCTTGGAGCTGCTCCCACTGCCGAAGCACTGTGACTCCCTCCTCAGACTCTTCCGACATGTATACCTCCACTGTGCAATCTAGCCCCGCCTCTACTAACGTTGCTCTCTCGCCCCACCCTCGTCTCCAAAACTCTTATCCCCGATCTGCCCATTATATATCTTCTCCCTCTGCCCCCTCACCACCGTCTCTTGCTCCTGGCTTTCCTTCTGCGCCTCCTGCCTCCAATCCCCCCTTGACTCTCTCAGGGTTCTTCAATCGAATGCTGGAGGTCTTCAAGCCAGGAGCACTGAATCACTTCACTTTCTTTCGTCCCATCCTGTCGACCTTATCTGCATTCAGGAATCCAATCTTAACTCCTCTTCCTCTTTCCGGATTCTCTGCTCTGCGTTCTGATCGTACCCACTCCCGGTCTGGCATTCTCTCTTCTGACACCACGCACGCTAGCGGTGGCGTTGTCATTTTTGTCAGACAGGGCCTATCCTTTTCTGAACTTACTACCTCCACTCTTTCTTCGCTTCATCCCTACTCTGATTATGTAGGGATCAACATCTCTCTAAACAACTCCTCACTCTCTTTTCTTAATGTGTATGCCCCCCTGTCCGCTCCTCCCCAACGGATGGAAGAACCAACTCCTTTTCTCCCTCCTCCAGAAATCTCTTCATTCTGGGGGACTTTAATTGCCATCACCCTCTTTGGGACTTAAGTTACTTCCGACCCCCGCGGGGATGAAGTATTCGACTGGGTCATCTCCTCTGACCTCCTCCCCCTCAACAACCCTGACACACCCACCCTTTTCCATCGCTCCTCTGGCAGTCGCTCCTCTCCTGACATCTCCTTTTCCCCCTCTTCTCTTGCCCTTTCTTGCTGCTGGGAGGTGCTACAGGACCTTGGTTCTGACCATCTACCAATTCTTCTATCTATCCCTCTCTCTCCGGTCTTTCGCCCCAACGAGCGTCCCCCTTCCTTCAATTTTCAGAAAGCTCGCTTTGATGGCTTTGCCTCCTACATTGACTCTCACCATCCCTCAGCAGAGAAATACTCGTCTCTTCCTCTTTACCTCTCTGGCACTGAATGCGGCCACATCTTCCATTCCTTTCGGCCGCATCAAACGCCCTTCTAAAGCCTGGCGGTCTGCTGAGGTGGAAGAAGCGGTCAGTGAAAGACGCAAGGCTTTCGATGCTACTCACAGAAGTGATGAAGACCGATAGGCTTACATCTCCGCTTCTCGACGCGCCTGTTCAGTCATCGCCAAGGCCAAGGCTGAGGCATGGCAGACGACTTGCTTTTCTCTTTCACCTAAATCTAACCCTAAATCTGTACACTCTCTTGTTCGCTCTATCGCTGGCTCTCCTTCCTCGTCTTCCTCCTCTCCTAACTTCCCCAACTGTTCTTCTTCCAGGGAGTCGGCTTCGGTTTATGCCGCTTACCTGAGATCCCGCTTTTCCATTTCTCAGCCAAAGGCACTGCGTAGCAGAGCCAGAGGTTACCCCTCTGTGGTCCGCCGAGCCACGTGCCCTGTGGAGTCTCACTCGTCCTTTTGCTCTCCATTCACTCTCGCTGAATTTCTTGCGGCTGCCTCCAGCCTTTCCTCCTCCATCGCCACTGGCCCAGACAAAGTTGCCTATCCCATGCTAAAGCACCTTTCTCGCTCTGGCATGGATTTTCTTCTTCACATCTTCAATCTCTCCTGGTCTTCGCATTCCTTTCCTTCCATCTGGAAGACATCTTTTATTATTCCCATACACAAGATGGGAAAACCTCTCGACTCTCCTGCTTCCTTCCGGCCTATCTCTTTCACCTCCTGCGTATCAAAGCTGTTTGAACGCATCATTCTATCCCGTCTACTCTTTCTTTCTGGAATCTAATTCCATTCTCTCTCCCCGTCAGACCGGTTTCCGACCTGGACGGTCTACATTTGATCAAATTCTGTACCTTTCTCAGTCCATTTCGGATGGGTTTAACAAACTCAGGCCGGGCTCTCGGACGATCCTGTCTACTATCGATTCCTCTAAAGCTTCTGACTCTGTCTGGCATCCCACCCTTTTCCACAAACTCATTTCGGCTGGCGTACCTCCTTGCTTTGCTCGTTGGACTCAATCTTTTCTTTCTGATAGGCGCGCTTCTGTGGTCTATCAAAATCACAAAAGTCGTTCCTTTCGAGTCCGTCGAGGTGTTCCGCAAGAATCCGTTTTTGGCCCTGTAGTTTTCTCTCTCTTCATTAATGATCTTCCGGCTTCTCTGCCTTCTTCCGTCAGCTGCTCTCTTTACACTGACGATCTGGCCATTTGGTCCTTCTCTCCCTCGGTCCCCACTGCGGTGGAGGCCACACAAGGAGCTCTGGTCTGAGTACTTGTGTCTGCGTCTCAATCCGAGCAAATGTGAGGCATCCTTCTTCTCAGTGGATCCCTACCAGGCTAACCTCCAACCCAACCTCCTCTTACTCGGCTCCCGCCTCCGTTTCGATCCAACTCCAACTTTTCTTGGGGTCACCTTCGACCGCACTCTTTCCTTTTCTAAACATGTATCTTCGCTGAAGGCCAAGTTCTTCCCACGTCTCAAGGCCTTACGCTGTATCTCTGCTTCCTCATGGGGCCCCTCTAAGGAGTCTCCCTCTCTTCTGTATAAATCTTTTATTCGGTCCCTTCTCACTTACGCTTCACCCGGATGGTTTCCTTTCCTAAGCGCTACCAATCTCACCAAATTAGAACGCCTCCACCGAGCGGCCAGTCGCGTCATCACCGGCTGCCTCTCTTCCTCCCCTATCCCACTTCTTCTCTCCGAGGCTTCTTTACCTCCCCTACAAGTCACTCTGACTCATTTCACTCGTTTTTCTTATGAGCGGGCTCTTCGTCTCCCAACCTCCTTTCCTGTTTTAGGTTTGGCCAGACTAGGAGTGAAACCAAGACTCTGCAGATCGTCCTGGAGAGCTTTTGCGTCCACTCACCCGCTCATGCTTCCTTCTACTTGTTCTAGGGAGGCTCTTCTTGCTTGCCCTCTCTTTTTTCCTTGGAATTTGCCTTCGTTCACGGTGGAGTCTACCCTTTCCACTCCACGCTCTCGCTCTGATCCCCCTCTCACTCGCCAAGGCGCGGCTCTCGCCCACCTTGACTCTCTTCCTCCTCATGATCTGGTGCTTTGGACAGACGGCTCTGTTCCTTTTCCTTTTGGCAAGGGCGGCTCCGGCGTTCTTGCCAACTGCTCTCTCTGTGGCACTGAGGCCAGTCTTTTCTTTTCGGCAGGCCCAGTATGCTCAAGTTTCTCCGCTGAAGCCTGCGCCATTCTACACGCTCTTTGCTGGTCTCCGCAGCACCATAAAGTCTGCCATTTCTCTTCTATTCTCCTACTATCTGACTCTCGATTTGTCCTCTCCTCTTATTTTAAACTCTGTGGCAGATCTGGCAGAAACTGTCTTTTCTCTCCTTCTGTTCTATTAGACTACAATGGGTCCCCGGACACTCGTTTCTCCCGGGGAACGACGCGACTGATGAGCTGGCCAGACGGGGTGCGCCCTCCGCTATCCCTTGTAGTCTCTCTCCTCTTATCTCGGACTGGAGGCGTACTGTCTCATCGAAGTTCTTTGACACACAGGTTCCCTCGATTTCCACCGAGGAACTTGTGCTCCCTCGTCATGCTCGCTGTGTCCTCTCTCGTCTTCGGTGCAACGGACACAGCCTTCTGTTAAGTTCTTATCTCTCTAGGATTGGCAGAATTGAGAATCCTTCCTGCAGCACCTGTGGACACTTGTCACAGGGCACCTCTCATCTGATTCTGCACTGTCCAGCTACGGACTCTTTGCGCCACTCACTCTCTTTACGACCTCTGGTTCAGACCCTGGGAAGTTGCCCGGATTCTGGGGCGCCATGGTCTTCCGCCATGTCCCCATCCCTCGGAAGGGGTCGGGTAAACAACAACATCAGATGGCCAGGTCGTCAGCAGCTAGCGAAAGATGGTAGAGACATAGGAAGATCACTGATTAAGAGCGAAAAGAGCAGGGCCAAGAACGGATCGTTTTGGAATACCCTGACGGACTCGAAGAAAGCGACTTGTGTGATTTTGAAAAAACAGGTTAGCGCGCCTGTCAGTAAGGAAAGGTCAAGTCCAACGAGAAAAGCAAGGAGGGAGGCCAGCAGAAACAGGTTTATAAAAAAGAGCAGAATGCCAGAGAGCCAGGCTTGGGTTTGTTAGATGCATCCGAAGACTGAGAAAGATGAAGAATCTGATCGAGACCGACCTGCGCGGAAAGAGAATGGAGTTACACTTCAGAAAGAAGAGTAGACGCGATAGAATGATGCGTTCAAAAAGCTTCGAGATGCTAGAGCAGGGGTTCCCAAACTGGGGTACATTAGATAAAGTAAAAGGATGTGCTTTCCAGAACTTCTACTCTGCCTTAAAATATGTTTGATCACTTGATGTTAACAATTTGAAGACCTGAGTTTAAGAGCTCCTTAGGACGGTAAAACCGCTTGGAAAAAGTAGACGCTCTGATTTTCTGGGTGGAAGGTGAACGTCTGGGAGGTGTTGACCTTTTTTTTTTTTTTTTGGAGATCAACGTCTGGTCGACGGCAGAATTTCACCTCCAAAAACAAGAAAAGTCATCACGAAGGCAACATAACAGTATATATTGCGGTCTATGTTAGCGGAAGTGCGGGGGTACACGAGCGAATCTATAAATTGTCCAGAGGGTACCGATGACCTGAAAGTTTGGGAAACCCTGTGCTAGAGAGAGACGCCGAAAGGAAGAAAAAGTCCTGATGCTTTCCCATCTCGTGGATGGGAATAATAAAAGATTCCTTCCGGATGGAAGGAAAGGAATGTAGAGACCAGGAAAGATTGAAGAAAATCTATGCCAGAGCGAGGAAGGTGTTTCAGCGTGGGATAGGCGACTTTGCTTGGGCCTGTGTGGTTGAGGAGACATTTGTGGCAGCCGCAAAGAATTCAGTGGGGAAAAGAAAGAGGAATGAAACTCCTCAGAAAATGTGGCCCGTCGGAGCTCGGAAAATAAGCTTCTGGCTTTGCTAGGCAAAACCGTTGGCTGGGAGGGAGATAAGTGTGATCCCAGGTAGTTGGCGTAGATCGATGCCGACTACCTGGGAAAAGAGAAGTTAGAACCAGCGATAGAACGGAGAATAGACTGATTTAGAAGACAACCATGTCACCTGCCATGCATAAGCCGTGGGGATGACAGACAAGACAGATGTGTAAGCCTGACGATATTCATCAGTTCTATGAACGGAAGCCTTACGTCTTTCCCTAACCGCTTCCTCTTCTTTAGGAGACCATCACGCTTGATGTTGTCGTTTGACGACGCTGAAAGGAATGAAAAATTAGGCAACATTCAATGTCAGAGAAGTAAAGAGAGTAGCAGAGGAAAGAGCGAGTATTTTCTGCAGAATGACAGTCAAAGGCAAAGTCGTCCCAGCAAAGTTTCAGAAAATCGTAGGAAGGGGGGGCGTTGGTTGGGGCGGCGAAAGTTGATAGAATTTGGAGGTGATTACAGCCCACGTCCTGAAGCACCTCCCAGGAGCAAGAGAGGAAGAATTGAAAGAGAAGTCAGGGGAGGAGCGACAGAGAAGGGTAGGAGTGTTGGAGCCATTGAAGAAAAGGAAGCCCAAAGAGACGGCTCAATTGAATACTTCCCATGGGGGAAAGAAGTTGCTTTCGAGTCCCAGAAAGAATGATGGCAAGTACTCCAGAATGAAGAAATTCCTGGAGAAAACGGAGGGGCAGGAGTTGATTCTGCTATCCGTAGAAGAGCAAATAGGCGGAGCATACACATAAGGGACCGAGTAAGAGTTATTTGGTGAGATGTTGACCACCACATAGTTAGAGTAGGGGTCAAGCGAAGAAAGAAAAAGGAAGTAGAGAGTTGAGAGGATACGCCTTTTAAATGCTTACTTTCAAAATTCCGAGTGCGTTGTGCAGTGCCCGTGGGCCACAATTTACACGTTTCTCATTTCATTCTGTCCTGCTACCGAATACACTACCTGCAGCAATTCCTTCTCCTTGTACGACCTCAGAGGCTCAGACCAAGGTTACAGGGATTGGGTTCCTGCGAATCCCACCATCACGTGGAAGGAAGAGTGGGTAACAAGAGCAAAAAAAAACAACCTACAAGGAAAAACAACGTGGAGGTAACAGTCTTCAAACAATAAATTCAACTCAAAATTTATTTCAAAAAAAGAATAAAATGTAAATATCAATGGTGAGAGCCGGTTTTCGGTGGTGACATCATTTTCTCAACTGTTAGAAGCCCGAGGAATAGAACAAATCCAGGAACTAATCCTTTGCGCAAGATCTGAAAAAGATGTAATTATATGTAAAGAGGTTTTACAGGGTGGTAGCGATGCATCCGCCTAGAATCGAGATCTAGCTCTGGGTGCGCTGGTCTCGATGAAGAACGGTCAATACGTCATCATCACAAGAGAGTATCCATGAAACAGCACGTGCGATCAAACCAAAAATCCGCAACAGCAACCCTACGGTGAGAATCTAGGCTTTTAACAGAAAGTTTCAACCAGAAACACCGCTTTATTCCACTCAGCCACCTAAGCATGTCAATGAGCACTGCGAGTTTCGGTACGTGAATGCCGAGCCAAGGCCACCTAAAGAAACAAAGCCAATTAACTTGCGAGTGACGTCATCTAAACAGTGCCAGTGTTCAAGCTGAGAGAAAGCGCTGACCTGTTTCATCAGACCTCTGCTGCGTTTTATGACTGTTGCTGCTGACAGCGAAACAGCGCTGCAACTTGCTTGAGCTACACCACTCTGTTAGCAGGAGAAAATTTCAGAGGAACTTTAGAAAAGCATTAGTATTGCTGCTTGTAACGTTAATACAGTAACAGGTATCATTGCATTGCAAATTCTAAAGGAGAATAGGGGCGGTTGTTTGCAACAATTATTATCACTGGGTGATCAACTGAAATACTAACATTACATTCGCCTGCTGCGAATCAAACTGATTCCTGCGTTGTAATGTTAAGACTACAATCTATATTGTCATTGTTGGTACCAATAAAGAATGACGAGTTCAAATTTTGCTCAATTATACGATTCGCTTACGAAGTACGTTTGATGACCGAAAAAGCATTAAGCTATTCCAATCAACAGAAGCCATATTAAAGTGGTGCGGTTTCAGACTCCACAGGCTGGGAACGAAATAGCTGAAGATTTCCTAGAGGGTCCCAGATACCCCAGACTCTCTCCGCATGCTGGCAATGTAATCTGGAGGGACAGGTCAGTGCAACGCTGTATCTGCTCCACTTGGGGGCACTTAAATGCTGTGCCCTCTGCTACTCTGAGTATAAATCCCATTACAGCTCTCATTTTTGGAGCTGCCTTCTCTGCTGTATTTCGGCTTCTCCTGGGTGTGCCCAGTCGATGAATATCGTGTCACCTTCTCCAGGGCCCCCCAGCACGTAGGGTATACCTCCACCGTGCATTACAACCCATCCAGCTACCCGTCTACAAACGCAGCTCTGCCCCCTTACCCTCTTTCTGCGCTGTCACTAACCCTCTTCTGTTTCTTCCCCACCCTCCTCCACTTATAGCTCACTTTATGCCTCCTGTTCCCTCTTCGTCTCCTGACTCAATCATGATTTTCCATTGAATACAGATGGTCTTTGTGCCAGTCTTCGTATTGTACTTCTTCACTTCACTTTGCTTTGCTCTAATCTTTCGCTCTTATCTGTACCCAGAAGTCTAACCTCAACTCGTTTTCACCTTTCATGATCCCTGTATACTGGATATCAGCAATTGGATAGCACTCAATCCCAGTCAGGCTCTTTTTCACCACATGACTCGCACGATGGTGGCAGTGTCGGCATTTTCCTTTTCTGAATTCTCAACCTCCTCTCTCACTTCACTCGGCCCCTACTCTGATTTCATGAGGGTAAACATTTCGCTGAAAAATATCTACACTCCTTCTATTTGCTCTTCTTTGGCAAATAGTAGAACTGACTTCTTTTCTCACTCTGTTTTCCCTTCCTCCAGAAATCTTTTCATTATGACGGACTAAACTGTCATCTCCATCTTTGAAACTCAAAGGTACTTTACACTCTCATGGGAAAGAAGTATCTGACTGGATTATCTCCCCTGACTTCCTTCCCCACAATGACCCCGACACTACTACTATTCTTTATCGTTTCTCCGTGAGTTGCTCCTCTCCTGACGTCTCCTTCACTCGCTCCCCTCTTGCCCTTTTCTGTTCCTTGGAGATGCTTCAGGATTTGGTTTCTGATTACCTAACTTTTCTTACAAGTCTGCGCTGCTTTCTCCACTCTGCCGTTCCAATTAGTGTCCACATTCCTTCAATTATCGGAAAGCTCATTGGGATGACTTTGCTCTCAACATATATTGGGATTGTATCTCTGCAGAAAAATATTCCTCTCATTCTCTCATGTCTGCACCAACACTTTTCACCTCTTAGACCCTAAATGTACCTTTTTTCTCTGCAGCTGCTTTGGCTCTCCTCTACAATCGGAATCTTCCTCTGCAGCTGCACTTTTTATCTCTTTGGCACTGAATGTACCCAAATCTTTCATTTCTTTTGGCCACATGCAATGCCAACCTCAAAGCTTGGCAGTCTTTTGAAGTAGAAATAGCAGTACAGGAAAAGAAGTGATGAAGAGAAACAGGTTACCATATCCACAGCGTATCGGCATGCCTCTTCTGTCATTGCCAAAGCCAAGACCAAAGTATGGTATGAATATGCTAGCTCTCTCCAACATCTGATTCTGCTGCTCACTTTAGGCGCTGATGTCACTCTTTCTTATTTGACAAACCTAGTGAGTTCAGCTTTACTTTCCTGAAGCCAAAGCCATTCTGCAAGCTCTTTGCTGGTTTCGGTAGCACTAAGAAATCTGTCGCTTCTTTTCTCTTCCATTGCTCTGTTAAAACTCTCACTCGGTCCTTGCCACACTTTCCTCTCTTCCGTCCTTCCTTTTATCTCACACTCTTTACATCTGGCAGAAACTATCTTCTCTTTCCTTCTTCTCTATTATCAGGCTAAAATGGGTCCCTAGTCACTCAATTCTGCTGGGGAACGGCACGGCTGATGAATTGGCTACTGGCCAGACCAGGTGCATGGCTCCAGCCATTTACAGTCCCATGTAGCCTCTCTCCTCTCACACTGAAAGCATACTGTCTTATTAGAATTCTTCACCACACAGGTCCCTATACCTTGAAACTACTGCTTCCTTGCAGTGTGTGCCCTCTCTCGTCTTCACTGCAATGGACACAAGCCTTCTGTTATAATCTTACCTCCTTAAAATTGAAAATCTTTCATGAAGTGCCAGTGGTCATTCAATCCAGGACACCTCTAATCTCATCCTGCACAGTCCAGTTATGGACTCTTTGGGAAGCTCACTCTTTGGCGACTCCTTTTCACTCTTCAACTTTTGGCGCAATCTATGGAAAGTTGCCCAGCCTATGCAGTTCCATGGTTTTTCGCCATGCTCCCATCCCTCATAAGGGTCGGGTGACAACAATCCCGGCATTGGACTGCAACTTGCATGTTTTTATCTCGAATATGCACTAGCCGTTTTTACACACATGTATGTCCATGTTTAATTTAGTTAAATGTAGAATGTAATAACAATTCTTGGCACCAGACAAAACAAGACCTGGATTACATCAAATGTATTTTCCATAATACAGGACCGAGAGGCCAGACAATCCATAAGGACCGAGGGGTCAATATTGCCACACTTCACAACACTTAAAAGTTAGAACAAAGTGATCAGAGAATTATAAGTTCTTAAGTTATAAGTGAACACAAGCATGCTACAAGCTAAGTTTCTGTTTTGTCTTTGCTCATAGCTTACTGCAGGTATATTTTGTGACATACAGTAGTAAAGACATTTGGAAAACCTAAATTTTGGAAAGAATTTACAGATTCTGGTGGAAAAGTAAAGAAAACTTAAACACCCTCTCGTCATTCCTCCTGCCCTTCTTCACTTTCACTTTCAAACAGAATTTGATGATTTCTGTAAGAAAGGCAAATAAAATCCAGACATTCTGTCAACTACCCCATCTTTACTTCAAATTCCCAGAAGAATTTGCATGATTCTTTTACAATAGGTATTGGATTGAAACAGAGATATGTTTTATCTTGCCCCTTCCCCGAAAAAAAGTCAGCAAGAGACATCACAGATGTAGCCTTTGTCACTAAACAAATAAGTAGCCTGTTAGCTAATTGTCAAATATGTTTACTTTTTAACTGAAACAAACAGCCAGTGCATTTTAAACAAATGTACCATACACTCGATTATGCACCACATAAGTATGGTAAAACGCAGAAAAATGGAATACAAAGGATGTATAGCATAGGTCAAAGCTACTAAACTCTATTTTTGGGGGTTATGAAAAATGAGTTCTACTTTTAAAGCAAATTAACTTAGAGGCAATTGTGGAAATAACCATGAAATACATTACTACATCACAATTTTGATACAAAAAGTTTACAGGGTTGTCTGCTTAATTGGTAGTAAATATGCTACAAATGACTGGGTAATTCCCCTGAGAAGCTAGTTACTTCAGTAAGGTTGGAAAGCTGGAGCTGAAAACATGCACTTAGTCTGCACGAGAAAATAGCTAGCTAAAATATTGTAATTCTGATGACTGTATGCAAATGATATTTCACAGTACACTCTTCAGGCTATTGCTGACACCATGTCTCGTACATATTTGCTTATTTTTACTTAATATACAAAAGAGAGTGATCCTATTCTAATAAAATTTTCGGTAATGTTAACCATGGTTTTGTAGCTAGAAATGTGGAGCTGGAGTTGAAGCTAAGTCTGCAATTCCGGTGGAGTTGGACCAGTAATATAAGTTTGCTGGTTCCCCAGCACTGGTGCATGCAGATGCAGTTTGTCGTCACTGCTTGGTGACGTGGCCTTGGTAATTAGTAGTTTTTTTCGAATTTTACTTTGAACTAACTCAAAAAGGGGGACAATAAATTCTTTGCAACATAATACCATACATGAAGTATACTATATATATGAATATATAAAGTTGGCAATAGGATTGGCCAAGTTAGCTGCTAAATTTATAGCAGCAATAACAATTATATTAAATAATCAACATTGTGCACCACATTTGACCGATTACACACAATTTCATGCTTAGAAGACTGTTTTACAATATAATCATCATACTTTTGGAATTGCAGTATGTTTATCTGAAAGTCCATACACCCATACTTCATTTCTTAACCATGGATCATGAAGTCCTTTGGCGTGCAAACGCTTCTGAGTCTCTTCAAATGGGGTTCCTTCTATTTTCCATTTACTGCAAAATATATCTCCAGTTCCTTTTTGTCTGAATAGTGCTGTGCTAAATTGGCTATTCATTATTAACATCAAGCACAATCAAAAATTTAATTTTTTAAATGTAACACCTGTGTGCTTTGTACACAGGTATTTTAACAGATGAACCGCAATTCACATTGCTGAGGAATGAAAAGAATGATTGACTAGTAATGCAAGAGGCTAGCGATGCATTTAGCAAACTGCAGACAGTGACACTGTTTCGACCTATCAGGTCTCTTCAGTGCAGTTGGTGACCGACAAAAAGCTAGAGGCTTTCAATAAAGCATAGCTTAGACTGCCAAACTTGTGGGATCTATACTAGATCCACTTTGGTGGAAGGTCTGTCAGCACTCTGCAAAGCCGTATCACTCGTGAATGAGTGGCAGTTGTCACAGGTGCACTAAGTCTAGCAATTGCTAGAACAATAGTGCTGTGGTGGTCTAAACTATGCTTTATTGAAAGCCTCTAGCTTTTTGTTGGTCACCAACTGCACTGAAGAGACCTGATAGGTCGAAACAGTGTCACTGTCTGCAGTTTGCTAAATGCATCGCTAGCCTCTTGCATTACTATAAGAGTTTGTGACGACTAGGCTGTGATAGCACTATTGTTCTAGCAGTTGCTAGACCTAGTGCGCCTGCAACAACTGCAGAGACCTTACAGGTCGAAACAGTGTTACTGTCTGCAATGATTGACTAGTTTGCATTTTGAAAATATCTTTTGTATCAAAACAACAAGCAATGTCAGCAGCACAGTAAAATAGATTGACAGCCAAATTTTTTGTTTGAGTTTAACATTGCATGCAACATGATGGAGCAAACTGGCAATTGTTTTTGAGCTCATACTTTATGTTCAAACTAAGGCTTGCACTAATGAACAGGACATCTAAGAGATGAGTAGCTTCTGGCTGGAAGAGCATAAGATTACTACTCTGGTGTTGTGCTTGATGAACTAAATAAGTATTATTACCATTTATTAACAAAGAAACATAGATCTGAAACAATCTGGTATTCAGTGTAGGAGACCACAAGTAACATTTCTGCTTTTTTTCAGATTAGAACATTGAAGCTGCTTAAAAGCATGTTGTAAGAGATGACTTTTGGATACCCACAGATGGCAGTCTTCCTAGTTAGCGAGGGCTACCAATCTTCAATTTGTATTCATTGCTGGTTCGACATGGACTAGCCCATGTCCCTAGCCTGGTTTTGATTAGCTTTGTTGTATGAATCTGGAAAACCTTTTCATGCCACGTTCTCTGGGGAGCAACAGCAAATAATGTTTAGTTCATGCCATTCAATCCTGTCCAAAACCAGTGTAGATAGTTATGGCACCCTTTTATAGTACTTTTCAGCAAGATGTTCCCTGTAATGGTTACTGACGCTTTTTTTGGTGCTGATGTTGGAGTCCCACTGAATTTAGAGACTAATCAACCTGGAGCAGTCTCACTTCAGGGAGGCACTGAATGGGTTGAGCAGCAGCATACATTTTCAACTACAAAAAAGCATGAGCAATGCAAGGCACAAGCATCCTCCAGAGACCAATATCCAAACCGTACCCACCGGTGTTCCTCTTGTGGAAAGGGCTTCTCTGTGCATGTTGGCCTAGTAGCCACCTTAAAACACATGCAAACAAAGAACACTAAATCTAGAAAACTTGGCCATTTTTATCAACAAAGTGCAAGCATCATTATGTCATCTATGCCTCTATTATACCTGTTTCTGCAACTTGCAATATTATCTCCCACAGCCTTGTTTGCAATTACATTTCTCAAAATTTCATTTAGTTCACAGGAAAACAGATCAAATTATAAATACACTGAAAATTTGTGGAATAAAACACTGTAATGTAAAAAATCTACGGAGTTTGATTATCAGATTTGTGGTGGAAAACAAATTACCAGTAAACTACTAAATAACAAAAATCTCACCTCCAATGAGGTTTGAATTTCTCTGGAATATCATTCCAACCTCCACCCATAGCTTACCAATATTGTAAGTAAATGTTTCACTGTACCTACAGTATATTAAAGAATGATGTAGTCAAGCCAAAACTAGTACACCATAGACTATACGTAATCTGAAAAAGAGCATACAACAAATGATAAGAGTTTATTCACTTTATAAAAATGTTGAACACACAAGGAACTAGTAGTTTTCAATACCAGTCATCTTAAATTGGATTGTTGTTGCTGTCTATGCAAGCAGTACCAACATCATTTGGCAGTGGCTACATTTCTGCACACAGCACTCTACCCTAAAAATCTATTTTGCCATCAAACATTTGCAATGGGTCAATATTGATGATGCATTGAAACGTGACTTTTGAACTCTTCTGACAAGTCAATTTCTATAATATAGTATACCTAAGACTTGACAAAATTTCACTTCCCTTTATGTTTCCATCCCTCCTCCCCAGTGTACACTGCTTCTGTAGAAGTAACCAGCTTGCAAAGACCTAAATCTGTAATCATTGCATTTGAAGGCAGCAGCACTGTCTACTATGTCTCAGCACCACTCAGTGAATTGTACCAGTTGTGCTTATTTAAAGACTCACAAACGTTCAATGGTAAAATAGATTTCAAGCAGAATATGCTGTCTAACGCAATAGTCACTTCCATCCTATTTATGTGCTTTAATATTGTGTTTTGCTTTGTTACATGTATACTGATTTTGCTCTTTTTTATCCATTGTAATTAAGGTGACAGTGGCTTGATGACCAAATAGTCTTCTCACTGAGCCCTGTAGCCCAAACATTGTCACCTCATTACTTTTCAGTGTAACTGAAAACAAGAGAATTCATTGCAAATTTTAATTGTAGATATGTGGCGGTATTGAATAGTTTCCTTGCTTCAGTGAAATAAACTTTTTTCCTCTTATTTTCTTATGTAAAAATTTGTAGCAATATATTTGATGTCATGACAAATCCGTGATTACGTTGACAAAGCTTTTTTTGAGTATAGACTTGTGAGATCTCAATACGATTAAACTTTTTTAATATTTTTCTAACCTTGTTGATGTCGAAATTTTATATTTCAAACAAACTTCTGTCAGTAAGATGTCTTTAACTCTTTCGCTCCAGCAATCATCAATTGATGATCTCGTGTTTTCCTCAAATTTTTTCTTGAGTTACAAAATTAGTTTGCCAAAAAAATGGATTTGGAACTTTCTTTCTCAATCGATTTTCAAAAAATTTTCAAAAGATTGTGCTTAACTCTTTTGCTCCCGCAATCATCGATTGATGATCTCGTGTTTTCAGTGTTTACCTCAAATTTTTTTAAATTGAGTCACAAAATTAGTTTACTAAAAAATCGATTTGTGACTTTATTTTTCATCCGATTTTCATAAAATTTTCAAAAGATCACGCTTATTTCCTCACGCATTGGAAGATGTATAACTTGTGCCCTAATTCTTGGATTTTTATACCCAAAAACGGTTAAAAACATCAAGAACCCAATTGCAGACGACAAAATCGGCCAAATTCTCAGCACGTGCCAACTACACTAAAATCAAATTGAGATTACATCTTTATCACAAAACCAAACCCTTTATCATTAACACAGTCTGAAAACTACTCTTTTGGGGCATCATTTCACAAAATTTCAAGCGACAATGATAAATTTTACTTTTATGAATTTGCAAATTTTTTAGGGGTCTCAAAACCCCCCCAAACAAATTTGAGTGACAAGTAGATAAAAGTAAATTTAGTGCGTAAAAAATATCATATGTTGCTAAATACCGATCTCATTTGAAAGCTTAGGAAATTTGCTTTCCAGCAATATATAACTTTAAATAGTTTAGACTAAGTGGTATATGATATTTACTGATCAAAAATGAGTACTGTACATCATGTCAGTTCAAAACCCCACAAAATTTTTTGACTTGCCTTCACTAAATTATAATTTTTAGAAAAACTACACCCTTTAAAAAAATAAAATAAATTGCAAATGTTTCACCAATAAAGTCGTCATTTTGTATCAAGTTTCCAAGGAGACAAGAAGCGAAATACAAGTTTAAAAGCAAGCAGAAGTTTGACTTCTCTAAATCAAAGTTTGCTGTATCCCCCTTGTTTCTCAAGAAATGGGAAGGGTGTAAACAAGCGGCTGTTTCATTGTCAGTGACAGCATATTCTATTTAAACTTGATATTTTCTGAATCTTGAAGAAATTCCCTGTTCAAAAATACATGTTACATGGTTTAGGCTAACCTCTAGCAGATAATAACTGATCATATTTTAGGTACTGAATTTAACTACCAAAATTTGGTACCGGTCAAAAAAAAGGTCATGTGCCTCAGAAAATTGCAAATTGTAGAAAACCTAGGCTCTTAGGTAAGTTTTGAGTAATGTACCTTGAAAGCTTATTTCCTTAGCATCATTTTGCGACCATTTCTAAAAAAAATTGGTAGAAAATAAATTTGAGGTGAGGGTACCTCTTTAATTTTGAAGACAACTACCCCCAGTTGGGGGGTTAATTTGCATAAAATTTGCATATTCAAAAAAAATGTTTTTATCTATTTGAAATCCTCAAGAAATGTAGATTTCAACGATATATCACACTTAATGTAGAAGTAGACAGCTGAGTAATGATTTACAAACAAACTTGAGGTACATAATTATGATTGATTATGATAGTTTTTCGTGCTGCCACCTTACGGACATTTTTTTTCGCTTTTCATGCGGGAGCAAAAGAGTTAATTCCTCATGCATCAGAAGATGTAAAACTTGTGCCCTAACTTTTCAATTTTCTTACCCAAAAAGGGTTAAAAAGACCAAGAGACCAGTTGCAGACGATAAAAATTGCCAAATTCTCAGCAAGAGCCAACTACCTTAAAATTAAATTGAGATTACATCTTTACCATGAAACCAAACCCTTTATCATTAACACAGTCTGAAAACTACTCTTTTGGGGCTCATTGGACAAAATTTCAAGCAATGATAAAAAATTTACCTATTAAAATTTTCAGAATTTTAGGGATCTCAAAACCCCCCTACACAAATTTGTATGGTAAGTAGAAAAAAGTAGATTTAGTTTTTCAAAATTATGAAATATTGCTAAATACTGGTCTCATTTGAAAGCTTAGAAAATTTGCTTTTCAGCAATATATAACTTTAAATAGTTTAAGATAAGTGGTGTATGATATTCACTGATCAAAAATGGATACTGTACATCATGCCAATTCAAAACCCCCCAAAAATTTTTGACTTACCTTCACTAAATTATCACTTTTAGAAAAACTACACCCTATAGAAAGACAAAATATATTGCAAATATTTTACCACTAAAGTCGTCATTTTGTATCAAGTTTCCAAGGAAACAGAAACTAAAATACAAGTTTAAAAGCTAGCAGAAGTTTGGCTTCTTCAAATCAGAGTTTGCTGTATCCCCCTTGTTTTTCAACAAATGGGAGGGGTGTAAAAAAACTTCTGTTTCATTGTTAGAGACAACATATTCTATTTAAACTTGATATTTTCTGCATCTTGAAGAAATTTCTTTATCAAAAATATATAATGTTACATGGTTTAGGCTAACCTCTAGCAGATAATGGCTGATCATATTTTAGGTACTAAATTTAACTACCAAAATTTGGTACTAGTCAACAGAAAGATTATGGGCCTCAGAAAGTTGCAAATTATAGACAATCTAGGCTCTTAGGTAAGTTCTGATTGATGTACCTTGAAAGATTATTTCCTTAGCATCATCTAGTGACCATTTTTTTAAAAAATTGGTCGAAAATAAAGTCTGTAGTGATCTTTGAGGTAAGGGTACTTTAACTTCGAAAACAACTGAGCACCAATAAGAAGGCTAAATAGCATAAAATTTGCATATTCAAACAAAAAAAAATTTTGTTTTTATAATATTTGAAATCTTCAAGAAAGAGAGATCTCAACAATATATTACACTTGATGTAGAAGTAGACAGATGAGTAATAATTTACAAACTTGGGGTATTTTATGATGATTAATGATTATGACAAATTATGACAGTTTTTCGAGCAGCTACCTTGCGGACATTTTTTTTGGCAATGCACGCAGGAGCAAGAGTTAAAAATAAACCACAAATTTTTTATAGCATTTTTTCTGAGTTGGGGATACTTCCTATGTTATAGAAGTCTTTTTGAGTTGAAAAAATAAAGAAAAAAATTGTACAGCTAATGCTGGCCTTTATTGTAATATCAACAATATTTCAATAGAGTTTGTTCAAGCCTTTGTTCAGGCACCACTTTCACGTAAAATAAATGTCAGTTTTTTTAAATAATGGTGTTGACTCAACATACGTTTTTGAAACATGTCTCCATAACTCAGATGCAATAACTTTAAGGCAACACTGTACTATGTTGTTTACAAAATCAAATTTAATTGACTATTCTTCAATAAAGTTTAAAAGGGTTTTAATGACTATATTCTGAGTCCGAAGCTGCTGTGGCTTCAACAATAGTGTTGACTTAACACACGCTTTTGAAAAAATGTCTCCCTAACTGAGAATTTTTACTTATATATATGTTTGCGTTAATGCTGGTTTATTGTTTTCAGTGAATAAATGAATACAGTAGATGCCAATTAATATGACCACTTTGGGACCAGACCATTTTGGTCATAATATCCGAATGGTCAAAAAACCGAAGCCATCATAACTGCACCTGAATCAATGCCGTAAGCCACAAGAAATCCAAACACTGTCAAATTCTTTGTTTAACTGATGCAACAGTGTGACGTTGGCAGTAAAACAAAGTACTGTACTAAAACAGTACAGAAAAGGCATGCGAACAGAAAACACGCATGTTCAAAAGGCGAAGATATAAGTGCATGGCGAGAAAAATACTGTACTGTAATAAGAGAAATGGAGAAAATGTTGGTCATAATGGAAAAAGGGAGACAAAAGGGTCACTTATACTCTGTAGATGACTCTTCTAACAAGTGGTTTGGAAACACTTGAAGAGTGCACAAACTGGTGTTTACTTGTGAACTTTTGTGATTTACAGTCAATGCATTCAATTCTTGCCCTTCACCACTAACTCGAGTGACTCAATCCACAGCAAATGATCAGTGAATGGTTTCTGTTAAATTATTAAAACACAATAAATAATATGCTCAACTTAAATAAAATAACAACTAAAACTTGTGGTCCACTTATGCACTGGACTAACTTTCTCCAAACAATTCGTCACAGCAAATAAACAGAATGCCAACTTTATTTTGCACTTTTTTCCAATAAAACTAAATCGTGAAGTTTTCTATTAAGTGCCAACAATGACAAATTTTGGAAACTATTAATTTTCACCTTAACTACAATTTACAATTCCTTAGTTAACTAACTTGCTTCAGACTCCAACCTGGCACAGCAAAAACTAAATACCGGTACTAAATCTAATTGATCTGGTGTATCCTGCATGCAATGCAAAAACATGGTAGGCAAGCAAATTGCCAAAGGCCTTACAGCAGGCATGGAGAACAAACACCCTTCACATCATTTAGTGGCAACAAGAAACAATTTCAATTGCTACCAAAAAGCAGCAGTGAGCCAAAAAATAATAAAACCACATCAAGTCATTGACAATGCCTTACACTCTCCAAAAAAGACTAATAAAGGAATTGATTTTGACTGAGTTTTAGTGCCCTATAAAACAGTTACCATAAAAGCTTCATCTCAGCAAATATACACCTTTAAATTTTACTTAGTACTGTAGATCAGGGTTTCCCATACTTTTGATGGTTCGGAGCCCTTGAAGAGGTCAAACATTGATTGCCGAGCCCACAATGAATTACACAGAGAACTCGAGTTATAATCGCCAAGTGTGTATTGCTCGCTGAACAAAATAAAGATCCACTATGGAAAACATGTCCTCGGTCTAAGCCGAATTGAACATCTTTCCCATTAAGGGATTTCAATATACCGTAATTTTGACACTCGACAACGATATCAATTTGCTAACATATTGCAAAGTTTCATGGTGGGACCGCCATAAATGGCACATCAGAATAACTATGAACTCGTGTCGTAATTGTCGGGTGTGTATTGCTCGCTGAACAAATTAAGATTAACTATGGAAAACATGTGCTCGGTCTAAGCCGATTTGAACATCTTTTCCATTAAGGGATTTCGATATAGCCTACCGTAATTTTGACACTCGACAACAATATCAATTTTGACATTCGACAACGTTTTTGAGATCTAATTTCGTTGTTGAGAGACTTTTTCGAAATTAGATTTTAATTTGATCTAGGGTGTGTTTTAAATTTCATTTGATTTAGAAATTTAGCTTTTTCTCGATTAAAATTTGATTTAACGGTTTTTTGTTTTAATTTTTTGATTTAGGGATTTACGTAGAATTATTTAGTTTTTCATGTTTGGGTGGGTCTCATGTCATCAACCTCCTCGTGGTGAGTCCCGGTAACTGCTTAGCAGGCTAATGATAACGAAGAGAAGACAACGAAGAAAGAGAATGCAAATTCTTTCTCGGCATGGGCTATCTGATACCTCTCCCGAGCACGTGCCCTTGTCAGGGCAGACTCCATTTGTCGTAAGGAGTGGCATCAGGTTGCTCCAGCTGAATGTTGAAGGTATCACAAAGGCCATAATCTCCATCATCAAACATCTGGCCAATACCCATGATGCTACTGCCATCCTCCTACAAGAGACGCATGCAGATGACACCATCCGCTTAAAGATCGCTGGTTATGACCTGGCTGCCAACACCAACAGCATCACCCACGGAACTGCTACTTTTGTGCGTAGTTCTGCCAGTTGGACATACATGGATTCCTGCAGAGAAGATGACGATCTAGAATGGATTATTGTGAAAATCGAAGGAGTGTCTGTCATGAATGTGTATAAACCGCCAAACACACGTCTTCAGGAAAGCTCCATACCTTGCCTGGAGGCTCCGGTTATGTATGTTGGTGACTTTAACTCACATAGTGTTAAGTGGGGGTATAATTCAACTAATAGTGGCGGCCAAGTTTTAGAGAACTGGGCTTCTACATCCAATGCCCGCTTGATCTTTGACCCCAAGCAACCGGACAGCTTTAGATCTCCACGATGGGGTACCACAACCAATCCGGACCTGGCTTTTGTCAATCTGGAGGGCCCCTTACCTTGCCGACTTGTGCTGGACCCCTTTCCGCGCTCACAACACCGCCCGTCGCTCATCTCCCCTATAAACCCTGTCCAACCAACACAAGCTATTCCACTAAAAAGATGGAACTCTCGTAAGGCGAACTGGCCGCTCTTCAAAAACATTCTGGACCAAGAAACTGACAGTCTACCTCACCCTGAAACATGCAATGTCAACGAAGCGTACAATATGATGTGCAAAGTTATGCAAAACCCTGCCAAGCAAAGCATACCACGTGGACGAAGAAAATCTTACATTTCGACTCGGGATCAGGAAAGTCAAAAGAAGTATAATGAGTTTGTTAATGCGCAGAGTCCCACAGAAGCTGATTGCAAAGCAAGCGAACTTATAGACCATCTTAACCAAAACCGCAGACAACGTTGGGAAGAGGCTGTTGAAAGCATTGATTTCTCCCACTCCAGTCGCTTGGCTTGGCAAACATTCAACAGACTCACCGGACGCTCCAACAAACCAAAAAAATATCCTGTTTCCCCCAACGCCATTGCACACCAATTGCTCTGTAATGGTCGCTACAAGAATGTGGATAAGGAAACAACTCGAGCAGTGAAACAAGAAATCAAACAGCTTTGCTCAACTCCCACAAGCAATACGGAGCTATCATCCCCATTCACCACACGCGAGCTAGAAACTGCGATTGGCCAGGTAAAATGCGGGAAAGCAATGGGCCCAGATAAAATCCCTCCTGAATTCTTGAAACATAGTGGTGGTAACTTCCGGAATTGGCTGAGAAGATTCCTTTCACTATGCCTTCAACGACTTGTCATTTCTAAGATCTGGAGAAAAGCTTCAGTAGTAGCAATCCTCAAACCAAAAAAACCTGTCGACGATCCAAAAAGTTATAGACCGATCTCCCTTTTATGTGTCCCTTTCAAGGTTCTTGAACGACTTCTGCTTACACGGCTGGAACCTATCGTAGAGCCGGCCCTACCAGCAACACAAGCAGGTTTTCGATCCGGTCGCTCTACAGTTGATCAAATCGTTCATCTGACTGATGATATTGAAAATGGGTTTGAAGAACGTAAAAAAGCTGGCCTGGTATTGGTTGATTTGACCGCTGCCTATGACACAGTATGGCAGAGCGGCCTCACTTTAAAAATGCTTCATGTGATCCCTGACCGTCATATGGTTCATTTCCTGTGTGAGCTGCTCTCCAATAGACGCTTTACACTCCAGACAAGTGATGGCCGATTGAGTCGCCCACGCCCTTTGAAAAATGGCGTTCCACAGGGTTCCACTCTTTCACCCCTGCTGTTTAACATCTACATCAGCGACTTGCCTCACACCCAGTCCCAACAGTATGGATATGCTGATGACCTGGCCCTACTATATGTGGATAAAGACTGGAAGGAAATAAAGAAAACGCTGGAGTCAGATATGATGAACATTTCTACCTACTTGGATAAATGGAGACTGAAACTCAGCACAGCAAAGACTACAACAACCGCCTTCCATCTCAACAATAGGGAAGCTAACAGACATCTAAAGATCTTTGTCAGGGGATCACTGCTGCCACACCAGAGCCATCCCACATATCTGGGAGTTAAACTTGATCGGCAACTCACTTATCGGCAACACTTGGAAGGCCTACGCTCCAAAGTTTCTGCTAGAAATATTCTGATTAGATGCTTGGCAGGAACCTCATGGGGTGCTAAAACATCGACACTCCGCATTAGCGCTTTGGCGGTAGCATACAGTGCAGCAGAATACGCAGTTCCCGCTTGGTGTCGAAGCAAGCATACAAGAAAATTGGACGTTGCTCTTAATGATACAATGCGCATCATTACTGGATGCCTCCAACCCACTCCAACAGAGTCTCTCCCAGTGCTGGCAGGTATACCTTCACCTAACCTGCGCAGAGTGGAGCTTACCTCCAAGTTCGTTGACAAAGTTGTTGCTTCTGAACACCATCCTCTGCACTCCCGCATTCCCTCTACCCCAGGAAATTTTCTACCCAGGCAACGGCTCCTCTCCCGACAACCTTTCACCCGTCATGCAGCGCTATTATACGGTATACCACAGTTCAACATCATGGAATCCTGGGTGAACATCTGGAGCTCTGCGCGTTCCCGCCTTGTCGAATTTGGTTTGTCACCTGCAAACAAACTCCCCCCAGGGTCAGATCTCTCCCGCAAGGAGTGGTCTACCCTGAATCGTCTTCGAACAGGAGTCGGACGTTTCAACTACTGCTTATCTAAGTGGGGTTTAAGAATATCATCTAGTTGCAGTTGTAGTCCAATTGACCAAACTGCGGACCACGTCATAGTCTGTCCCTTAAACCCAGCTCCAAGTGGCAAAAGGGGCCTCATGCAATTAGATGAACCAACCCGAAGATGGCTGAAAGAGCTCTCTTCGTTTTAAATCTTCATACGAACGACGACGACGACGATGTTTGGATGTGTGGTAAGGCGTATGGAAGAAGTATTTAAGCAAACTCTGTTTTGTATTTGCCACAAAATGCTGGTACAACAAACATTTTTAAGCTTTAATTCTTTTTAATAGCAAGTTTGTTTTACAACTATAGGCTTATGTAGCCATAATAATATAAATTTTATCCCTGTTACCATAATAATATCAATACGGCATTTTTGTTGCCCCTTGAAGGCGTCATATAATATTTAAACGGTTGATACAATTTTTGTATTCAACGTGGATTAGTTATGCGAGTATGTCACCGATTTGAGCTTTATCATGGTAACTTACACTTTGGAGATTTAGTGAATCTAGTGCAATTAAAAAAATCATTTGCAATTAATAGAATACATCACAAATGCGTAGCAAAGCAGGATGTTTCTGGACTATCTGGTATATTGCAGTCGTACACCATGCTGTTTCTGCTTATAGTTTTTCGTCTAATATGAAAATACGGAAACACTACATTAAATTTACGCGTAATTTCAACAGTACGTATCATCGACACAATCAGCAATACGTTGGTGTGTTTCAAAAACAACTAAGGCAATGCGATTTTATCTGTAAGTGTAAGCCTAACAACAGTGTGGTCTGGTAAGCAAAAATTACAAATGCGAATAAGATGCTTGTTGCACAAAGGCTTTGCGTACTTTTGGCACTGGCTCATTTGCTTATAAATTTTGTTTTTCTTTTCGTTTGGTCTTTTTCCTTTAAGATAATTAAACATAGGCAATCATCCAGCTTTATGTTTTATTGACGGAAGATATATTTCGACTATTGATTAGTCATCATCAGTTCCTTATTCAAATAGATTAACCATCTCTGTTATGACAATGGTCTTTTTCCTTTAATCTTTTCAATACAATAAGAATAGCAACACCATTACCACAGCACTATGAAAAGCGAAAACTATATTATCACACCTCCTATGTTATTTTCTGGCTTTGCGCTTGGGAACAATTCTAATTACAGTTTCACCTCGTTAACTCGGACAGCTGGGGGGGGGGTGTCCGTGTTAGCTGATTGTTCGACTTAACCGACGGCCTATAGGCCATAGCTTATAAACATGCCTAGGATAACGAAGTTTAGTTAAAAATGCCGTTATTATATAGGCTATTTTGTTTTACTACATTTACCTTCATATCATGTAAAAGAGCAGATTTATTTATTAATGTATTCATTTATTTTTGTTTATTCAAGTAAATCACCTCACGAAGGCTACGTTGGGCTAGCCTAGCCTAGCAAACAAACCTGTACCGATATCGACTGTTATTATCGGCTATTTCCAAGGTTATTTTCTTTTACCTTACCTTCATAACATGTAAATGATTAATGTACAGTACACCCAGTGATGGGATTCAGGGGGTTCGCACGGGTTCGTGCGAACCCGTTCTTGGAGTGTCGTGATAATTAGCGAACCCGTTCTTGTTTTTTGTTATAGACCTTGGACGACCGCAGCAAATGGGCTTTCTAAAATGAGGGAACCTGTTGTTAGTGAGTTTGATACAAAAGAGAACCTGTTCTTAAAATTTTGATTCCCATCACTGAGTACACCTGTACACTGCAAATGAGATTTATTTTTGTTTTTTTTTCTTGGTCATGGTCCGAGTTAACCGATATCCGGCTTAACAGGGTCCGTGTTAACGAGGTGAAACTGTACGTAGTTGCATGTGTCAAGTATCAAACTTACAAAATAATATCTAGCCTTACTTTATTCGTGGGTTATGGCTTAGCGTCTAGAAGATATTATTTATTTGACAAAAAGTTACACAATAGCTCTATATCTGAAAATACCTTGATGTTTTTGATTTGTCAAATTGATAGTTGATAATTACAGCAAGAAGATTCCGAGAAAAAATTTCTAAGAGACTGAAGCTTTATAGTCATTGCGTTACTTCAAAGCAATTCTATGGTTTACGCAACGCGTCACGGTTTTGCGTGTGCGCTCTTTCTCCATTTTTTTTTATTATAGAAAAGCAATTTATTAATTTGTTGTAGTAGGTTTCGAAATTGCTGTTTAATTCAAAACTACAATAATTACCTTTGTCAGTTTAAGGGCCAACCAAAAGCCAGACAAATTTTGGAAAAAGTCGAAAAATTTCAAACATTTATCTCAAACGATCGCTTAGTTATTACAGTTTTAATTTACTGAGGATAAAGATGACCCCTCCCCCTTCCGTCCTAATAGGATTAAATCATCAAGATCTTTTTTGATGGGAAAGGGGAGGGGAATCTCTGAGGTGCATGGGGATTCACAAAGGGGGCGAGAAGCCATTACACCTTGGTCTTTTTTCAAATGAATATAGAGATACATAGGCTACATTACAAAATCATCGCTTTAACAAAGCTAATTTTTATAAAAAAAATTTGTCAGGAATTAAGGGGGACACGGTTTTTGTAGACATTATCAACGGGAGTACGTGGCAAAAAACTTTATGAATCACTACCTTATTGACACGGCTGCAGCCATAGTTGTTGCAGGTTCCGTATTTTATCTGAAAAATTATTTTGGAGAAAAACTGACGGAAAATTTGTGAATCCAGTTATGCATTTCATCTGAGCTACATAAAGCATATTAGCGCAGTTTCCTTTTTCCTCTCCTTTCTACTATTTCCTCAAAGAGCTACTGAAACGTTTCAAACACTGAAATAGTTTTAGAAGCAGTGATTAATATGAGCTAATTATGCAATAGGTTTAGTACCAGAATATTTTAATTCGTTTTCCTTTTAGATGAAAAAAAATGCGGGTGTCATAAATAAGTAAATTTGCTTAAAAGAATAGTTCTTATATATGTGTAGTTGTTGTAATCTGTTCTTTTATTTTGCAGTGATCATTTTGTTTGTAAATCTGATCTGTTTGAAGCCCAAAACTTGCCAAGCTGTTTTCGAATAAAGACCTTTTTTCTTTCGCATTTATTAATACATATAGTGTTCGACTTACGACCGCGTTCGGTTCCGACCATCCGGTCGTAAGTCGGAGTGGTCGTAAGTCGAATCTCATATATACATGTATGTATATATGAGGGCAAAAATTATCGTATGTATTACGAATTAAATATTGAGCTGCCAGCCTATCGATACAGCTGCCTAGCCTTGCCAGGGAAGCGGTCGTAAAGTCGAGCAGTCGTAAGTCGAGCAGGTCGTAAGTCGAACACTACCTGTAGATTTGTTACTCACAGCCTTTTCTGACGTCATAATAGCTGTCCACGTTACTAAGTTCCAGTGTATTCCAGTGATTCTTATTTGTTCTTAGATTTATTATTTTTTTTTATTATTACCGATTATGTGATTTATTAACGTTGTTTTTCCAGTGTCACGTGATGTTCTAGCAATTTCTAGATTATTTTACAGTCCTATATACAAGGCGGCGAGATTTTTCATTTATTGAGAGAGAATTTAGAGAGAGTGTAGTTCAGTGAAGATAGTGGTGTGTAGTAAAAAGGCGTTGTTCTGTGGTGATTTTTGTGACAGGAATCAAGCGACTATTTTGGTGGTTTTAGTTTTGGTTAGTCTGATATTTATATAGTAAAGTGCTTTAGTTTCTGTATTTGACAAGCAAAGAAATTCGAAGTTTTAAAGTGATCTGTGAATATATTTGTTCTGTTCTTGATCGAGAAGTGCGTGGGTTAAAGTATTTAAGTGGAAGTCAATCTTTCCCTAGCTATTAAGTTGCAACCAGACTTAATTATTCTAGCGATACTATACGTAGCCTCAATTTTGAGAAGTAAATTAAAATTCAAATAGAATCAAAAAGTTTCTATTAAAATGCGACAGCGGGCAATGCGGATGTATGTTGGAGTGCAATTGCTTCAAGCAAAGAATTTCGAGTAATTACTGGGCAATTGTCATGTGACAACTGCGGCTATGCTCCTTTAAGTTGGATTTTAAACACTTCAGAACATAACTCAAAACCCGGTGGTTCAGCTGTCACTTTTTTCTGGGACATTGTTCCGTCATATGAGCTATTAAAAAGTATGGGGAATATTAAAAAGTATTTTCGAAAGCTTTTATATACGAGAATTTTTGTCAGCGTGAAAATAGTAGAAGCATTCAAAATGCGTCTGCAGTAAAAAAGATAAATATAACAAAGAAGCGGAAGCAACGCAAATGCAAACGTTAAGAAAAATTGCTAAAACATCATCTATTTCAAGTGGCCGCAGTTAACCGATATTCCGAATCGCTCGACCTCCTTTCTGACAAAAAATGCAATAAAGTAGAAATAGAGCATGAGTTTGATGTAGCACATAAAACAAGAAAAACTAGTCGATCGAAAACAAATCCGAAAAAATCAGCCGAAGAAATTCTAAAGTTTTTGCTCATGTAAAATTTCGCAATTTGATGAATTTTTAAATTCATCTGCTTGTTGGAAAGGAATGCCACAAATAGTACAAAAAATTCTGTTGACTAAGTCTTGCAGAGAAAACTCGAAGATTTTAGGCTTGATAAAAGCTGGTATAACGGAAGTTCTGGACAACAGCAGTGACGCATACTGCGTAGCTAGCTCATTTGATGAGAGCGGACATCCATTCTCAAAAAATTAAAATTCTTCCACAATTCTGTATACATCGCATAATGATATCGCTCCATCAACCAAAAAAACACAAAAAGAAATGATACACGCAAAATTAAAAAAAAGTGGTTGTGAAAAGAATTCTTTCGAAATGAAGTCAAAAAACTGTTTTATGTATTTACACAAGCTTATAGCGAAAATGACGATGTTGCGGTTAATGAGCAATTGAAAAAGCAAACTTGTTGTTTATTTTTTGAATGACAAAACGAACAAAGTAGCACCAATTTGGCCGAACGTGATAGCACCCTCTCACATTTGGTAAAAGAGGCATTGGTTGATGCAAATTCAAGGTATCAACAGCTAGATGTAATTGCAAATGAACGTTTAACTTCTGATTCAGGTATACATTGCATATGTCATCAACCTGACGATGGTGCACTATACGTGCATTGTGAAGGTTGTTAAAAGTGGCTTCATCCAAAATGCGTGTTTAGGGAAAGCAATTTTGGCTTGACACTGTCGGAGGAACAATGGGAAATTTGTAATTGTTTGTGCAAGGGTAGAACTGTCAACAATGACAAACTTTGTATCATGACTCTTACGTTGAAGCCGTAGATAAAAATGGTGAAGCGAGGAATTCAAACCACTCTCATAATACAGATTGTGGGGAAAAAGTTGTCAAGAATTCCCATGTTTCCGATTTTTCAAATAATGAAATAGTTTCCTGCAATTATGAACATAGTGATCGATCTGTACATATTTCACAGAAATCTGAATTAATGGTGGGCCTAGAGCATAATTATAATAGGGACAATTTGCCGGCAAATCTCGGAAGTGATTGCTATGTTGTAAAAGCTTTGAGTGGCAAAACGGAAGTTACTCTTATGTGAAAATGATAATACTTTTTCCAAAAAAGAAATAACATTTATTGAGAAAATCAAATGCGATTTAAATTTAGGTGAGAGCAAAACTTGTGAGTCAAACAATGAAGGTGACAACAGCAACTTCATCACAGCTATAAAACGTCTTAGTGAGGAAGCTGCTAAGCAACAGAATTGCCCATCGCATTTTGAAATTGATAATGTTCTTGACGATTTAGGAAATTTTAAAGGAACTTTAGTTGATAAAAAAATAAACCGATGTGCTGATGTAAATTTAAATTCGGCAATCTTTACTATTCCTTTAGAAAAATGGAAGAAAATGATTAAATGTAGATTTCAAAATTATCTTATTACAGTGACGTCATTTTACAAAAACTTAGAAAACTGTACAATTGCTGCGTGCCAGCCATATTAAATCAATATTTACGAAAAAGAAACCGAGTCCTTGAATTGCGAAAGTCTCATGACAAATATTATCAAGACTATGTGAAAAAATATTGCCTTCATACTTCATGCTGCAACTGTAACCTTGTTGGTATAATTAAGCTGTTTTCATAAATTAATGGGGTTGAAGCAAAAGTAACCTAAACTGGAAAACGATCACGTAACATTACATTTCTTCTTTCTTTTTTTGCCATTTTTATTCTCCATTCATGAGAAAGCGAATTATATCGCTATATTTTGAACGGGACGTCCATAATCGCTTGGGAGTTGCAATTTCCGAGGTGCCTGGGTTACCTGTTTTCTACACAAAGGTGAGGGCGTCCCGTAAAGTGCCATGCCCGAGGACAAAACAAGCGAACTTGCCGGCTTGTCCTCCACAACCTCCCCTAAATGCTGAGCGCCAAGCAGGGAAGCTGTAAATAGCATTTTTAAAAAAGTCTTTTGGTATGACTCGACAAGACGACTCCGGGTCTACCGACTGCGAAGCGGACTCTCTAACCACTACACCATCGCGTTGGTGAAGGACTGAAGCAGAAAAGAAGAGTTGAGCTAAAATTTACCTTGGTGGGGGTCCACCAAAAAAGGAGACCTCACATTTGCTCGGATTGAGAGGCATTCCATTCCTCAGATTAGCGCTTAAGTCGAATCCGAGCTCTTTGTGTGGCTCCCGCAACAGCAGATATCAAGGGGGTAAAGAACCAGATGGTTAGGTTGTCAACATATAGAGAGCAGTCGATGGAGGAAGGTAGAGTTGCAGGGAGATAGTTGATCGTATAACAGGGTCGAAAACAGTTCCTGTCGTAACATTTTGCCAAACTAGAAGGAAACAACTTTTGTGATTTTGAAAAACCACGTTTACACCTTTCTACTTTGTCCATCGAACAAAGCAAGAAAGGAAGCGGATGCCAGACAAAGTATAAAGCCGTGAAAAAAATGATAGCTGTACGAATGGTTCAGGGGCCCGGTTTTAGTTAGTCAAACTCCTCAGAAAGAACTAAGAAAGATAAAAATTTGATAAAGAATAAACCGACCTGGGTGGAAACTGGCCTGGCGAGAAGAGAGAATGGAGTGAGACTTCAGAAAGAGTAGATCGGACAGAATAATGCGCTCAAACATCTTTGAGACGCAGGAGGTGAGAGAGATAGAGCGGAGGGAAGCAGGTCAGTTTAGAGGTTTTCTGATAGGTGGATAGAAACAATAATTGAAGATTTACAAATAAAAGGAAAGAAATTTCAAGAGCAGAAGTGATTGAAGATTTGAAGAAGGCCTGTAACCTGTATTTGAATTGACCGGCAAGAACATGGATTCAGAGGGAAATTTACACTGCGGTAAAAGGTTTTGTTGTTGGGTTTACTCCTCCTCTTCCTCGGGATGGATGTAGAGCACGAAGGAGATTCACGTTCACGCCGTCAACCTAATTGAATTTAGGCTAGGGGAAAGATGGCAGCTCATTTCGAACGAGTCATGAATGACCAGTAGCCCCACCACCACCACCAAGGCGAACTACCATTGATGGGCACCCAAGAGTCGCCTTAGCTGTCAACTGTGAAAGTTGTTAACTTTCTCCTGAAACACTAATGATATTCCACACAATATCTTGGCAATTGACCTCTTGAATCGATGTTTTCCAAAATAAACAATGAATTGAAGTTGTTAATACCTGGAAAATTAAAGACTATCTCCAAAACAAATTACTAATTGACTCAGTGATGGCATTTGCGAACTATTTCAGCAATCGTATCATCAATACTATACTGCAACTGTTGCAAAAACGTTGTTAGCTCTAGCTACGAGCTAATCGATTTCTAGTTGTCGTATTCTATCTGAGATAGGGCTACAGGGGGTAAAGCAGCCTGGGGAATGGACACGGTATCAGCTCAGCAGCAGACGAATATGATATCAACGAATATATTATACTACTGTGAACAACTACAATGCCCCAACAGCACCCAGCAGCATGCACCACGTGAATCAATACACTATTATTAATTTGGGTGATGCAGGCTGGGTTCCACAGCAACAATAGATACGGTAGACGGTCACCGGTATCAACACTATTTTAACTATCGTAAACGCAAACAATGCATGCAAAACCTACCACTAAAACACCTTGAACCTGTAGCTGCAAGGAGAAAGGCAAATAGATAAAGATGCTAGGCCTAGGTAAGCCAGGCCCAGCACTACGAAGCACACTTCAAATACCATACATAGTAGGCTACCATACCTAACTATATCATGAATAGATACATCACTACTAATTACACTAAATTAGCACAGGTTCTACCTAGAGTAACTGGATAGCGACTAGTAAAGAAATTACGTAATCGCTAACCACGCCAAGAACAGTATCTGGTAACCGGAAAGCACTAACTCTACACATTATCAAAGGATCAATGTACACATAGAGCGAAGTGGCGCTAACAAACGTAGTAGCAATAAACTTTATACAATTTCGAAACTCACCGACAATTCTTCGCAGGTGTTTTCAACAATGTTTACTGGAGTTGAGAGAAGAAAAAGGAATGCAACTTCTGAGGGCAGGAAACCTGGCGGTACTCAGACAACGATTCTTTGGCTTTCTGGCACTGCTACGCAAAGCTTTTGGCTGAGTAAAAAAGTGACCTTGCAGGTAGCTGGCATAAAGCGATGCCGATCCTCTAAGAGATCAGTTGGGAAAGTTGAGGGAGGACGAAAAACAGCACCATCAAGAGATATAATCTTGACTGATTCAAGATCAAATTTAGCAGAGAGGCGAGCATGTCTCGAGCGATTCTTGATCTTGGCTTTGGCAATGACGGAAGAGGCATGCCGAGACGTAAGCCTGTCGCTCTTCATCACTCCTGTGAGCGGAAGCAAAAACCATGCGCCCTTTTCTTTATCACTTCTTCCATCTCAAAACGCAACAAGGCTTGACGTTGGCGTTGGACGTGGCCAAAAGAAATGAAAGATTTAGCCACGTTCAGTGCCAAAGAGTGCCGCGGCAGAAAAGAGAGAAGCACTCCTCAGGAGAAGTACAATCCCAATATATGTTAAGAGCAAAGTCATCCCAATGAGCTTTCCGATAATTGAAGGAATGAGGACACTAATTGGAACGGCAGAGTGGAGAAAGCAGCGCAGACTTGTAAGAAAAGTTAGGTAATTAGAAACCAAATCCTGAAGCATCTCCAAGGAACAGAAAAGGGCAAGAGGGGAGCGAGTGAAGGAGACGTCAGGAGAGGAGCAACTCACGGAGAAACGATGAAGAATAGTAGTAGTGTCGGGGTCATTGTGGGGAAGGAAGTCAGGGGAGATGATCCAGTCAGATACTTCCTTCCCATGAGAGTGTAAAGTACCTTTGAGTTTCAAAGATGGAGATGACAGTTTAGTCCGTCATAATGAAAAGATTTCTGGAGGAAGGGAAAACAGAGTGAGAAAAGAAGTCAGTTCTACTATTTGCCAAAGAAGAGCAAATAGAAGGAGTGTAGATATTTTTCAGCGAAATGTTTACCCTCATGAAATCAGAGTAGGGGCCGAGTGAAGTGAGAGAGGAGGTTGAGAATTCAGAAAAGGAAAATGCCGACACTGCCACCATCGTGCGAGTCATGTGGTGAAAAAGAGCCTGACTGGGATTGAGTGCTATCCAATTGCTGATATCCAGTATACAGGGATCATGAAAGGTGAAAACGAGTTGAGGTTAGACTTCTGGGTACAGATAAGATCGAAAGATTAGAGCAAAGCAAAGTGAAGTGAAGAAGTACAATACGAAAACTGGCACAAAGATCTTCTGCGTTCAGTATAGAATGAGAAGACGAGAGAGGCAGGAAAGCAAAAGAAGAAAACACAGAGAACCGCTATTAAAGAGTACATGCTGTCCTGCTACGGTCGGCCATACGGCACCACAGTAAAAAATGTATAGTATGGGGAGAGTCTGGGACACTGTCAACCATTTCGGTCTAAGCCTGTGGTGTAGCGGACCCTAACCTCAAAATGAGGCATCTGTTGATTGGTGTGGATTTTGCTTCTCGCACTAAGACTTGGAATACCACCTGGGCAGTTCTCCAAGTGATCAGGCTAGGCGGGCGAAACGTTAACAAGAGCTTTTTGAAATTGTTTGCGCTGTGTACTATTGTACACCGGAAAAATCGAAGTGTACTCTACACCAGCGCAATGGTGTAGTGGTTCGAGAGTCTGCTTCACAGTCGGTAGATCTTGAGTTTATTCCCTAAGTTGAGTCACACTAAAAAACTTTAAAATATGGTATGTACAGCTTCCCCGTTTGGCGCTCAGCATAAAAAAGGGATAGTGTGGAAAACAAGCCGGCAAGCTTGCTTGTTGTGTCCTTGGGCAAGGCACTTAACGGGACGCCTCCATCTCTATATGGCAGAGAGGTGGCCTACTCGTGCTTCACCGGGTTACAATTGTGAAACTGCTCACCCAGCATGTCGTACGAGGCGACTCTTGGGTACCGACCAATGGCAGTTTGCCTTGTTGATGGTGGGGCTACCAGTCATTCACGACTGGTTCGAAATGGGCTGCCACCTTCCCCCTAGCTCAATTCAATTAGGTTGACGGCGTGAACGTGGATTGCCGTGCCTTCATCCCGAGGAAAAGGGGGGGTAACCACAACTGGTGTACTCTATCATCAATTTTTTTCGAAACATAAAACTCCCCAGATCTACTGAAAAACTTGTGGCCTCGTCATGCTTGTGGTGTTTCCTAAGCATTTTTTATTACTGTTGAATGGATGAAGTATTCCTTGAGGATCACCTCAGGCCATCCGACCAGACGCTTTTTATCTCATTCTGTCCGGTCGTACTACGGACTTTAAGCTGTTCGTTTTTTTGGCAACTCTACCTATTGACGACTTCTGCTCCAGGTGTAGGCGAGTTGCCCGCATTCTGGGGCTTTATGGTTATTACCCGCCATGCCCCCATTTCCTAGAAGGGGTCGGGTAACAACCAGCTCGCGTCCTTGAAAGTTTGTGAAATTTGAAAGCAGTGGAAATAAAGCGAAGTAGATTCTATCAAGGCTCCACAAGCGGGAGGGTCATAAACCACCAGAAATTTAAGCATTAGCAGTGTAACATCAAGTATGGTGGAGTCCAATTCTCATGTGTAAAACTCTGGCCACGTTCGAAAATCTTACTAAACTTTCAAACGCTCGTCAGCCTTTATTACAGGCAAAATTAAGACTTAACTCACCCCTCAAAATACCCAGCATTTTTTTTTTCAGAGTTTTACCCTACAAGAACTCGAAACATTTTTTGAAGAGCATCTCTTCGATGAAGTCATTCCTTCCGAAAAATAAAAATTTTCATCTTGCCTAGGGCTGGTGTCGTCAAACAGCAGCGAAACAGCATTTAAAGTCGTTTCTTTTCCTGTTTATTGAATGAATTTATATTTATAAGCGAGTTCACCAAAAACCATGTTAATTATAAGAAACCCTGAACAGAAAAAAATCGAAATTGTTAAAAAGCCGAGATCAAAACAGCACTTTAGAACAAAGTTGAAACAATATCAAAATTTTGAAAACTCGTAAATTTTTCGTAACAGTAAAAACCAATATTGGTTTACACAAAACACAAGAATTTGAACATCAAAACATAACTAATTAAGTGCGGGCTGCAAATGTTCACAAAAATCACAACAGCCATTAAATGGGCCGGAAAGTGATTCCCAACTGAGTTGAGCAGCTACAGTAATATTACCTAAATATAAATAGGAATGCGGCGAAACTGCGGCGTGGTTGGCTGTTCCAACAAATCTCAATACCCTTGCAAGCCATTGTAAACTTTCTTTTTAGACTTTTGATTCAAAATCGTTTGAATTGCTGAAAAACAAAAACAATTTGAACGCCACCAACACCCAAATTAAGATTAGAACAGAAATTCGTCTGGCATTGTGCTCAAAGAACTCCTTTCATAAAAAAATTATTGGCCTACTTTAAAAAGCGGACCTTTTCTTTCCATTTTTCCCAGCATTTGATGAACTCTCCCTCCCCTCTAAATCAGCAATGCCTCACCTTCCTTATCGTCGTCGGACAGCTCTCCACGAGGGAACTCAACATCGAAAGTAACGATGAGGTTGCCGCGTATGTTGTAGTCTTCGTTGGATGGCATTCCTTCACCTTTCTTCTTGATGCGCGCTCCAGGCCAAGTTATTTGCTTCCTTTCTATTTGAACCTAGGAACAATTTTGTCATAAGCGACGTCTACGTTTTCTGCGTCATTTTCATTTCATATTGTCTCCGAAGTCGAACGCAAGTTGTGCTAATTACAAGCGCCAATACTTTCCAGCAAACTTTGTTTTCGATACATCAGCTTCCCCCATGTGTCCACTGGAGCACTTGTGCTTCGTTACGCTCTCAATATCGGACACGGCCTTCTTTTGAATTCCCCTCTCCATAATTGCGAATTTCTCGTGAGCACCTGTGATCACTGATAACCCTAACCCTACTCGAGACACTTCACATTCTGTTCTGTTCTGCGACGACTCTTAACCGTGCTTCACCGCGTCAGAATAGTGAAGCTGCTCACCCAGCATGTCGTAAGAGGCGACTTTTGGGTACCCAACAATGGCAGTCGGCCTTGTTGATGGTGGGGGTACCATTCTGTAATTTGCACTTACGACTGGTTCGAAATGGGCTGCCACTTTTCCCCTAGCCTAATTCAATTAGGTTGATGGCGTGAACCTGGATTGCTGTTCGCGCCATACCTCCATCCCAAGGAAGAGGAGGGGTAAACCAACAACAACAACAACGACTCTTAACGCTGGACATTATTGGGCAACTCTTTTTCTATTCACAAACTCTCGTCCAGACCTTGGAAACTTCTGCTGCTCTTTGCCCTTATCTCGAGGAACGGTTCTAGTAGCAACAACAAAATTTCCAAGTGACCACAGTAAATTTTCATATTAAAACAAAATTGCATCAACAGCAGTTCACCTGATGTCCATCTAGATGAGTGATGTTCATTTTAAAACCGAGCAGCGCCTCGGTCAATGTAACAGTGACGTTGGTGTAAAGGTCAAGTACCTTGCGTTCAAATATCTTGTGCCTGAAAACATACACTTGTTACGTGATTTAAAGTAAACCTTATAAAACGGTGAACCTAACCTTTTCTGTTCGAATTTAACTATACTTTCTCACCAAAATTATACAATGCTGGACGCTCAGTTCATGATGTAGCCTAAACGTCCAAATTTAGGCAACTTTTGGAGTAAAAACAAAATGAACGACGTAAAGTTTAACATACTTCAGAACTTTAATTTTAAAAATTAAATCTCCAGGTTCCCCATCAATATCCGGTTCTCCCTCTCCGTAAAACGGATATTCTGATCCATCTTCCATTCCTGGCTCAATTTCAACTTCAAGCAATTTCTCTTCATTTACAAATCTGAACATACGCGATCATTAGCAGATGAATTACGGCTTCGCAACCAACTAGTAAAAATAAACTCCTTTAATCAGGCATGATCGAGCGAAAAAGCGCGGTCGGTATCTTCATTATCAACCACAAAACCATCATGTACATTAAAACAAAACTTGGCCATTTAATCAAAACAAGCTGATGTCAAACACATTCAACCATCTATTTCAGTGATTCATACCCTCGGGGTAAGGAGTAATTTGATAATTTTGGAGAGTAATTTTGATTATCGTGTTTTAAGTTGCACTTGCATCCATATACAACAACCACAATTACAACAAAACCGCATGCTTCGGTCAATTGAGTTCTTTTTCTGATTGAAATTATACGCACACACATACACCAGAGCAGCTGCTTTGTTCCAGCCAACCTAAACCATGACATCATTTTTGTGACATTATTGATCGATTGCACGCTATCATTTCTTGCTTTTTGCAAAAGATATAATAAATATAATCAATCAGGTCCTTCTTAGGGGTACAAAAATTGAAAAAGTTAAGAACCACTGGTCTATTTGCGATGTATCATAGGACGAAAACATTGGTTTAATAAAGACAGATGCCATTGACATTAGACCAAACGCTGTTTGTGAACTTTCGAGAAACGTAGGGTGAATCCGGCCACCACATTTGAAACCTGGATCTCTCTTTCTTTTCTTGTCACAGGACAACCAACTTTACAATAGTTGCGATCAGACTCAGTATTGCTGGCACAGAGTGTTGTAACTAAGCAGGAAAAATTGCAGCAAGTTGCTTTGCAAAAGCACAACGACTTGGACCTGTGCAGGTGTACGCCGCCTTGAGGCTTCTAGAACGCAAGAACTGATGAAGCGAGTTCTTTACTTTACGTTGGGACATTCGTCGCACACTCGTTGCTGTGTCATCTGTATACGTCCAGGTCCTATCTGCGTCGTTTTCATTTCATTACGACAATTACATTGTCGCTTCCCAGAAGTTTCTTTTGCAACAGGTTTGTGACGAACAACCTGATCAAAAAAAAAGTAGATTTTAATCTGATAAAAGAGTGCATTTCAATTCAAATACTAAGTAAGATTATCGCTGGAATTAGAATCCTAGAAACATAATTCAATAAGCACCTCATTCAGTTCTTACTAGGCAATTTCTTGCAAATTTACTTCTTTTTTTAGCACGTTTTTGCAGTCTTAGACGTGCTGATTCGGTGTATGTTTCCCACTACACACTGGTGGTTTTGAACCAGACTCTAGGCAGGAGCGCAGCAATTAATTCCAGATGCCTTTCCAGACGAATAACAATGGTGTTTTTCATGAAGTTTAGAATTCCAAATCTTTCGTTCCAAAATCAGGAACGATTTAACTACTACATAACTACACCTCAGTGGCTGCTAGTTTCTAGCAAATACGGAAATACAACTGTTCTTGCGTTCTGGTTGAATTTTTCAGACTACTTAACCAACCTCAACAAAATTTCCTGAATAGACTTCTTCTAGAGTAACCAAGAGAGGAACTGAAAATGAATCTCCTTTTGGCATATCTTGTTCACCTTGCTGGTGGCCAAATCCAAAAAAATCACCAAAAAAGCTGTCAAAAATACATTTGAGTTAATTAACAAATACAAAGTATGAGCATTCAACAAAATTACCTGGAAAAATGCTCGCTGCCCCCTCTGCTCATTTCATCTTTCAAACCTTCTTCACCAAAACGATCATATTTCTTCCTCTTATCATCGTCTGACAGAACCTAACCGATTGCAAGAACATTTACTAATGAGTGTCAAAAAACTTTGTGATAAATATCAATATTGACATACCACTACAAGTAAAATAGGCCAAATCGAACAAATGCGGTCATATAAACTTAAAAGTTCAAATATTTCTGCATGCATTAAGTTTATTAAACAGTGAATACTATTAACCAAACAACAAACAAAATTTAAATCGATATTTTTTAACGTTATCAAACACCGAGCGTGTAACATTAATAAAACTCAGCAAACAGCTTTGCAAAGTATATTCAAAAACAGAGACTTAAATATAAATATATAAGACTATGAGTTTTAATCATTTCTCTAGAAAAAAAAAATTTGCGGTGGCCCCGATGGCAGGTGCTTTCTCGAAGCCTGGGCCGTTAGTATGTTTTTCAGAAATGTCAGACAGAAACCGAACCTGCCAACCTGAAAGAGTAACCCCTCACCCCAATATTCAGCCAGGGCCTACTACTCGGCAAACACCCTTTTCAGGGCGGAGCGATGTGCCCCTGTCAGGTCACACCGTCAACAAGTTTCGAAGGCCAGCAGTCTTGCAGCCGAACATCGAAGGCCTCACTGCAAGCAAGATGAATGTACTTCATCATCTAGCTGTGCAGTATGAGGCGCTCGTCATTCTCCCTCAAGAGACCCACTGCACTAGCGCAAATAAGCTAACAATACCAGGCTTTGCACTAGCTGGGTCTTCTTTAAGCAGGAAGCATGGCCTTGCCACGTTTGTCCATGACCGGCTGAAATGGACCCTTGTCGATCAGTCTCCAGCTACATCGGAGACTGAGTGGTTGTGCGTGGACACTGATGGTTATAGAATCGTCAATGTCTACAAACCTCCACCAACGCGACTGATCTCCCAAAAGTTCCCTCACCCCGTTCTCCATGCTGGCGATTGTAATTGTCCACATGTCAATTGGGGTTATAGAACCAGCAGTGCTGATGGACAGTGCCTTGTTGCTTGGCCAAGTCGTAACAGCCTTGTCCCTATAGACGACCCAAAGGACGTGGCCACTTTTCATTCTGGCCGCTGGAACACTGGCACCAATCATGATCTGACATTTGTCAGTGTTGGTCCAGACAGTCCTGTACCTGACAGATGCATCTTAGAGAAGTTCCCTAGGTCACAACATCGACCCTCGCTTGTTGTTCCACCATGACTTGCTCTGCCTGTTTCAATCAAGCCTGTTAAGCGATGGAACTTCCGCAGGGCCAACAGAAGCCACTACAATACAATGACCAACAAACTTGCTAAGAGTTTGTTGCCACCAAATTCACCGGATGTGGATCTGGCCTACCAGCACTTCTGCAATGTCATCAGAACAACAACCAAAAACTCTATTCCATATGGTCGTCGAAATAGCCACATACCGTGTTGGGATGCTGAGTGCGAGAAACTGTACTGTACATTTCTGCAGACGCCTGAAGAAAGCGACTCTAATGGGGCTGCCACTGCCCTGCTCCTCAGGCTCAACAAGAAATGCAGAGATCAATGATCTGAGGCAGTTCAGACTATTGACTTTTTGCACTCTAGCCGAAAAGCATGGAGTACATTGAACAACCTAACTGGTAGATCACGGTGCTCCCCTCGTGACTGTGCCGTCTCAGCTAACGCTATTGCATCCTAGCTGATTAGAAACGGCAGATACGAGGGTATTGACTGTGAGTCATCTCGACTCATCTCCCAAGAAGTGTCAGATCTTTGGAGGGCCACTCCAACAAGTCAAGTGAACATCTCTGAAAGTTTTACCTCTCAAAGAGTTCGCTGCTGCCCTTTAAACACCTGAAACCTGGAAAAGCTCCAGGCCCAGATTCTATTTGCTCGGAGCTAATAACCCATGGTGGAGCTGCACTGAAGTCCTGGTTGTGTGGCTTCCTTTCTTCCTGCCTGTGCCACCTCAAAATTCCAAATCTCTGGAGAAGAGCACTGGTAGTGGCGATCTCTAAACCCAAGAAGCCTGTAGAGGGCCCGAAAAGCCATTGTCCCATCTCCTTGCTTTGTGTCCCCTACAAGATCCTTGAGAGGCTCATACATGCTCGTGTTGAGCTGATTGTTGACCCACTTCTCCCTAGGGAGCAGGCTGGGTTCCAATGGGGAAGGTCAACGGAGGATCAGACTGTTTTGCTTACTCAAAACATCGAGAATTTGTTTGAGGCCAAAAAGAAGGCTGGTGCCATGTTTGTCGATCTGACAGCTGTTTATGACACTGTCTGGTACCGTGGTCTCACCTGCAAGTTGCTTAGGCTTCTACTGGATATGCACATGGTCTGGGTGATCATGGAACTTGTCCGGAACAAAAGCTTCACGCCCACTACTGGTGACAGCAAGCAAAGCAGGTTATGACGTTTGCAAAATGGCCTCCCACAAGGATCGGGCTTGGCCCCCCTCCTTTTCAACATCTACACACACACGATCTGCCTTCCATGACTTCCCAGAAGTATGCATATGCTGATGACTTAGCATTGATGTATGCTTCTCGAGATCGGAAGGCTGTGGGGGACACTATAAGCCACGACATGACTACACTTTCAGCTTATCTCCAGACTTGGAGGCTAAAGCTCAGCATACGAAACAGTGATGGCAGCTTTTCATCTTAATAACCGTGAGGCCAAACGTGAGCTTAATGTTTACAATAATGGCAACCTATTGCCACCCTGTCCAGTCCCAACATATCTCAGGGTAAAGCTGGATAGGTCACTCACTTTCCGTCACCACCTCAAGGCTTTGCACAAAAACTCTCCACCCGAGTTGCACTGTTGAGGTGGCTTGCAGGATCCGGATGAGGTGCAGGTGCCAAGACATTGTGCATCTCTGCTCTTTCCTTGGTCTACTCCACACCAGTTTGGTGTCGTAGTATACATACTCACCTCATTGACAGCATTCTAAATAATGCTTTGTGCATTGTCACTGAATGCTTGCATCCCACACCAACAGAGGACTTTCCTGTCCTCGCAGGCATCCAGCCAGCTGAGCTCTGCCGACTAGGTGCAACAATCTCATTGGCAAATTGTGCTATCCATGAGCCCAACCAAATACTGCATGGACAATTGGATAAGCAGTAGGATGTGCACCAGGGGAGACTTAGATCAAGATGCCCATTTGTACCTGCTGCATGGAAACTATTAGATAGTTTGTCTAAACTGGACACCAACGTAAAGCAGTGGATGAAGCACAAATGGAACGTGGACTACTTGGAGAGTACTTCAAGGGTGTGTGCTTTCATTCCCAGGGTCAGCTCAAGGCCACTTGGAATGAGTCTGCCTAAAACATCTTGGGTAAGGCTCAATCGTCAGCGGACTGGTATAGGACGTTTTCACTCGTCCATGTACCAATGGGGTCTTGCTCCATTGCCAAATTGTGAATGTGGCGCCACTGAGCAAACTGCAGATCATTTTACATTTTCATGTCTCATAAATCATGTACCAACAGGAACACGAAGTCTGCAAGTTTTGGATGACGCAACTTGATGTTGGCTTAATACCACCACTGCCAGCATCTAATATGTGCAGCACAGCAGCCCGGAATGGTAAAAGGATAGACCCTCAGCCCTGGTCTTGATTTGTGCTGGCACAGATTGAGTGTGGGTGCCTGACCAAATGTCGCCGCCAAATATTTGTGATTAGTGCAGTTCCACTAATATTTTGAAAATGTTAATTTTTTTCAAGTTTCTAAGTCAAAATTTCATCTGCAGATTTATTTATGCAAAGCAATCTGAAAAACGCCCTAGTTGAAAGTATATCAGAAAAGACTGCAATTATTCATTGGTGCATATCAGCTCACACCCTGTTTGCTCGTCTGTAGTCAGATTGGGCCACCACAACGAGTAGATCCCTGGGTCCCACCACCTGTCTGCCACATGAAGATGGAGGAATGCAGTTAATTTGTGACCAATTTATGTTTATAGCAAATTAACTCTTCAAACTTTGTAAACCTTGTACCTAATTGGCAAAGCAGCATACGGGCATAAGGGGCATTAACAATTTATTAAAATGAATCAAGAGTCCAAAAGGATGAAGGATGTCCAGGGATGGTCTCTTCTAAATTGGTTGGGTGGTATACTCATTATTGTTTCCTGGCATATTCATTTTAATAAATTGTTAATGCCCCTTACGCCCGTATGCTGCTCTGCCAATTAGGTGCAAGGTTTACAATTTCCATATCTTCGCCTATAATCTTCAAACTTTATGATGCAGATATTTACTTCATAAGCCAGAGCCAACTCTTGAAACTTTTCAGTTGCAGATTCATCATCAGGATTTTTATCTGGATGCATTTGTTTGGCAAGTTTTCGATATGCTGATTTTATTTGTTTTGTGGTAGCATCTTTCTTAACTTGCAAAATTTTATAAAAATCTCTCCTAAACGAAAACAATAAATGCACGTTTAAGATAAGAGATCATCAACACAAGTAAAAGCAAATTGCAAGTAGTATATTTTTTGAGTTCAAAACTTTGGGTATGATCACTGCCACTTTCTGGAACAGTTTGTTCCAAAATCCCATTGATGAATTTAGTTTTCCACAATACTTAAAGCTTTTAACTTTATTTTCACGGACACTGTTCAGCAATAATTGCAAAACCTGGCAGCACAAATATATCGTTGAATAGCTGTTTGCAGGTATGAAACTTCAAAACTGCTTCAAACAACAAATTTATTGTATTCTTCCACAAGTTTGAAATTTTGAAAAATTATGTCTAGTTTTTACCAGAAATTGTGTCCTAAAATTAAGCAGAGAAGACAATGCGACGATATTTATAGTCTCACCATTGCATTGATTGGTCAAAAGATTGTTAGTGTTTTTAAGGGTTCAAAATCCAAGTAAAAATAAACCAACTAATTGATTAATTTTAAAAAATAGCCAATCTTATTGACCAATTATCACAATTTATTGCCACTTAAAATTACCACTACAATTTATATATCTCTTTGTTTCTGCCAAACAACTTCTAATGACAAGCAGTAAAAAATGTGAAGTTTTCACACTTTTGAACGAATACAATGAATTTATTTAAGTTAAAATAAATTTGTAACATATTTTTTTCACTCAAAATCTTGCCATTACATGGGTACCTTGTTTCTGCACCCAATTCTACTTGCAAGGCAATGGAAAATCAAACATCTTGATATTTCGGAAGGCAAATGTGGTAGATCAAATTAGACTTCATGATGACAGCTATCAGGCACTCAACCTCACATTGGATATTGCACGGTGTTCTTGAGAAAAACATTTGGAAAATAAAGTTTTTTAAACAAAAGGTTTGGTTCCACTTTAAAAAGTTCAAAGACAAAAACTTGCAAAAACTAATCTTAAATACGTACATAAAAAAGAATTGCTAATTCAAACGACTTACCCTGCCAATACTTGTGACACAAAGAATAAAAGAAACACAACCACTTTTTGTATTTGCATTCCAACCTGGTTTATCAACCTAGTTTAGTAGCTTTTACTCTGTGATTTAAACAGTTGTAGGTGTAACCTAAGATAATTACCCTGCCAAAACAAAAAAAGCTAGCAGCAGCCTTGTACAGCAATTCAACTGCTAAGTGCATTTAAGTCATAGCCTAGCCTGCTGGGTCTTTCCAGGAACAGCATTAAAAACAATGTGCATGAATTTTATATATGTTGCTCCATCATCTGCAGTGCTTGGTATCAGACCACTGAAATGGCGCACACACAAGCACAGAGTTGATTCATTTTTTTTGCTGCAGTAAGATTTCTTTGATCGTCTAAATACAAACGGTAGTGCATTTCTGCTGCTCAAACATTATGCTTTAGCCTGGGAGTACAGGAAAAGTTAGTAAAATAACCAAAACTACTTTGGCTAGGGTAGAACACAGACCTACCAACACCGACTGTTTTCTCATTTTTTATTCTTGACTAAATAGTTTGCTGTTGATAAAAAGGCCTCTTTTAATAGCAGCCTGGCCAAACCAAAGTGTGAAAACCATCAATAATATGTGTCAAAGGTTTGCATAGTTTTGAAATAAAATTTATTTAATCTGTCATTAGGCATACTAAAATTCAAAAACTCTGCTAGATAGGTTTGTTTGATTGTAATTACAAAAACCTTATGTTGGGTAAGCATTTTATTGCAAGCTCCTGCTAAACGACACTTTCCATTTTATCAAAATGCATAGATTTTTCCAAAATATTACACGAGCTTTTTCAGAAGAAACCAACCTGTGTGGTAATACACTCATTAGATACTAAGTGAAGGAATACTTTCCTGGATATTTTTTCAAGAACTTGATAGTGATAGCAGCTAGCTTGTAAGAAATTGCTGCAATCACTTACAACAGATAAACTGGGCAGCTCACTTGCAGCTCTTTTTTATCTTTACCTTTTTCAAAGTATCTGGAGCAGCAAAACAAAAGTCAACTCGCTTTTGTTATATTTGGTCAGCACGATTAATACCTGTCAATGTTTGAATGCTTCAGCTTTTTTTATAACTTCTATCTTCAGAAAACAACCCATGATGGCCATCAGTAATTTTTTCAAAGATAACCAGGAGTGGGATTCAAAAGATTTAGCGAGTTATTTCACTTACAGAACATGCAGATATACAAATTATGATGTATCAAGGTTCACCCAAACCTGCAAGAACTGGCTGAATTCCACCACTGAACATGAGCTCACAAACGGTTCCACTGAGTGATGGTTTAAACTTAGTTGAAAAGTCTTAGATTGGCTTTGCTATCAAAATAAAAAATTCCACCTTAGCTTGAAGAAATGCATCATCACAGGCATAACTGATGATGGAATGAGAAACTGTAGATAGAACTTGAACTTTAACACGTTCTATGCAATGTGACCCATATGTTGCCGCATCGCAAATGACAAGTAAACAAGAAGTGTACTGCGATGTGGCAAATAGTGGGCCACGTTTTTTATTACGGTATTTTGTAAAGGAAAGGGAGAGAAAGCACACCCACCTGCTGTTGTGACAATAGCCAGCGGCTAACTGAAGTTATAAACAAAAGGGTGTCGCAGTAGACGTATATACTTGTACAGACCTGTCGCACGGAACGTGTTAATGATTACTGTTTAGACATATTTTTGACTACAAAGCTGAATTTGCAGGATTTGTTCAGTTACTTTGACATCCTCCACCACATGTGTTGAAAAAACCATAATGTAGAAAGGAATAAAGGAAACATGTAGAAACCTGAAATTTCAGTACCAGGGTTTTCCAAAAATTTCCGCTATGGACCATTAATTGGAAAAAAGACAAATTAGGAAAATATGAGGTGAACCAAATAACAGCTCGAGCTGTTATGCGGCAGTTGCATATTGCCTGTGTCTGAGCGATGATTCCCCTCTTTATGCCCCCTACCCTTATAAATTACTACAAAAGTAGTGCTTATCAAAAGTAACATATCACACACTGCAGGACTTCTGTGTCACCTTTTTGCAGTGATACAAAACTAAATTGAATGTAGTCATCAAGATACTTTCTTTTTTCCCTGCCATTTTTTTCTAAATTTATTACTTAGTCATCAATATCCTGCTCTACCATTTTAACAAACTGACTGATAGCTGCCTTAATCCATTTAGATTTTTCACTGACTTAATTTGACATGACATGGTAGGCTACAGTCTACAGAGCAGATTTGCAACTGCTAATTAAATCAAGTAAACACAATTGATAAATTAGTTGTTTTATGACATCATACATCTATTCAGTTTACGAAACAGGATTACCAGGTAGGCTATCATTACTCACAATAATATCTCAGACAGTATTTAAGCACTGACAACCATAAAATAAGCGAAAAATGTTAATTTCAGAATTAATAAAGAATGTGTTGTAAAACACATTAGGGCTCGTGCCCCTTTGAAAATTTACCATACCAGCACCATATAAATGCCCACCTCAAATAAACGCACATGGGTGGACTAAAGACTGGGCGGTTTTATGGAAAACACCAGTAGTCCTTGTTTTTAGCAGGAGCATCACAAAACAATTGCATAAAGGAAGCATGGAATGTGCTGGCAAGATCCCATCAGAACTTTTTTGCTCTTGTTTGGAAAATTTCATGAACTACACGTTCCACAGCTCCCTACATTAGGCAAGTTTGTCAGCTTTTAAGTTCTTGAAACAAGATGAAGAAAAAATTTCCTAGTAGTCTACCTATTTATACCCATGTATAAACACTTGTACCAAGCAGCTGGGACTGAGTGCAGTCATACGGAAGCCAAAATGGATATACACTGCCACTTTAAATTACCTTTATGGTGGGAACTCCATAATACACATGTTAAAATTGTAAAAGTAACACAATAGTTTGGTTCAAACTGGTTTATTTTTCAGAGCACAAAAATTTCACAACTTTTTACTTTTCATAGTTTTTCGTAACTTTCATGGAAAACAATTTTTAATCACTTTTCATGGCTTAGGGAACACTGCTTTGAATGAAATACTGTAATTGATAAAAATTAATCAGTATTTGTAGGTTTCAATTAGAGGCTTAACTTTGCATAAACATTTTTGTCGCAAATTGCAGTATTTTAGTTTGAGACCTGATCTATAAATTTCAGCTTTTCATTTTGCTGGTAACATGTAAACAGTCTAACTCAGCATCATCTCTGCTTTGACATTTTCATTCACTTCATGAGTAAATGTAAAAGCAATTAGTTTAGCACCTTTTTGTTACTTCAGCCATTAAAATCTTTCAGACTTGTAAATCTTGCCATAAAAAAACTCAAAATTTTTTCAACTAGTCATAAACTACCTAGCAGTCTGCCTATTTATACTCAAACTATTGCACCAGCAGTAGTGTAATGATCAAGTTCTTGAATGAGAAATCAAAACCTGAAGCTAAAAGGGTCCAAAGGACTGAAGTTAGACAGCACACACATTTAGGAGATTGTGCACAACCAGGCAGACATTCACAAAATATGGGCAGAAGGCAAAAGACAGAAAGAATGAAAAATGGCTGCTCACACAATGACACTCTAGAAAGCAAACTGTGCAAACAACTGCAGGCATCACACTTGCACATACATGCACTGACCAAGCAGAAAAATTAAAATTTAAAGCTTAGGTTGCAATTTAAAATTAAACCGAAGTGTTTTTGACTCATCAGGCCTAAAAGTGAGCAAGAGCAAGACTGAATATTTGAAGGTTGGGGGTGTGGATGATGGAGAAAAGTTGAAGTTGCAAGGAGAAAAAAGAGAGTGAAAAACTTCATATACCTGGGTTCGACAGTTAGTAGCAATGGAAGATGTGAAGAAGAAGTGAGGAGACAGATCCAAGCAGAATGGATGAGTTAGGAGAAGGTGTCTGGAGTTCTGTGCGACAGAAAGTTATCAGCAAGGGTTAAAGGTAAAAGGTACAAGAGTGTTGTTAGAACAAGTCATGCTCTATGGAATGGAAACAGTGGCAGTGATGGAAAGGCAGGTGAGAAAAATGGAAGTTGCAGAGTTGAAAATGGTGAGATGGGCACTGGGAGTGACAAGAAAGGACAAGATAAGAAACAAATGCGTAAGAGGGACTGCAAAAATCGCAAAGCTGGGACACAAACTTCAGGGTGCAAGGCTATGCTGGTATGGACACATGAAAAGAAGAGAAGGCTAAGTGGGAAAAAAGATGGAGATTGAAGTGCCAGGTAGAAGGAAAAGAGGAAGACCAAGGAAAGAAGGTGAATGGATTTTGTAAGAGAAGACATGGAAAGGGTTGGAGCTAGGGAGGGAGAAGAAGTCAATTGAGTCAAATGGAGAATACTTTTGTGCTGAGGCGACCCCAAATTGGGAGAAGCCAAAAGAAGAAGAAGATGACCTTCATCAGGGAATCAAAATAATTTGATAATACTTCAACCTAAAAATAAAAAATGTGTATGCAAAACTTCTAATCAGATCCTAACAGCATATAAGCTAAATTTGACATTTTAATGCTGCTCATGGCATAAGGAAACAAATGCATTTATAGTAATGCAAGAGGATAGCGATGCACTTTGCAACCTAAAACAGTGACACTGTTTCAACCTATCAGGTCTCTTCAGTGCAGTTGGTGACTGGCAAGAAGCTAGAGGCTTTTAATAAAGCATAAGTTAGACTGCCACACTGGTGGAATCTATACTAGATCCACTTGGTGGAAGGTCTGTCAGTACACTGCAAAACTGTATCACTCGTGAATCAGTGGCAGTTGTCGCATGCCAACTGCACTGAAGAGACCTGATAGGTCGAAACAATGTCACTTTCTGCAGTTTGCTAAATGCATTTAATATACCATTCTTATGAGTACATAAGTTGCATTGTATTTTCAATGCAAAAAAATTGTAAAAAATTTTTTAATCAAAAGTTTTGGTAAATAGTTTGCAGTAATTGCACATAACTGTAAGTTGCAAGATAACACACCAAACAGAGTTTGCTTGTCTTGTTGCTATTTTCTTGCACTGAAAGCACATGTTTAAACTAAACAATACGACACAATTCCTTTTGCTCACTGAAGTCAGAAGTGCACAATCTGTAGACCACAACATAAAATTTTGTGGTTTGCAGAAGAATTTTGTGACCGAAAGTGGATGACAAATCCATCAATTTGTTTTTCAAAAAAGTAATTTAAAGCAGTGTACCCTTTAAAACGTAAAAAAATTCCAAATTTGTGAAAAGTTGTCAAGCAGATTTGCAGTTAAAATTTAACAAAAGTAAAGAAAATTCAGCAGTTTTGTGGTACCTTTTTACAATTTGTTAAAATTTGCTGCAATTTTGCAAGCAAAATCTTCAACCAACTGTTTGATCGTGTTGGTGGCACAGAATTTTAATATAGCTTTGAAAAAAGTTGTTTGAGCCATAAGCTTTTCACAATCTCATCAGCACCCACTTGGGTCTTTACATCTAAGCGCATGCTGCCTGTGGCCCGCAAGGATGTTCTACCTACCATTCAGAAAAGTTTTGTCATATATGAATATAAGTACCACTGTGATAGTCGGTACATAAGACAAACTTCTCACTGACTACAAGATCACATAAAGCAATATGTTCTGCACTGGTTTAAGACAGCAATTGACCTGTCCACATCTATCTCATCCAAACAGATCATGAAGACGTGCAAATGAAACAACACTAAATAGCAGTGTGACTCTGCCATTGGTCAGCATCTTTAGATTATGATCAATGTGCATTAAACTATGACAATAAGCGGTTTTTCATCCTTGCCACAGCATATAGCTCTTTCCATCTTAATCTCTTAGAGGCTGCTTATATCAAGACCTGGTGCCTGGTGTCATGCAGACAGAAAGAGTTTGTTTACACTCTCAAAACTCTTTCCATAATTGCTGCATTCTTATTTGGCCTCTTGCAGTGCTTTCTTTAGCATTTTGCTGTTGCAAAATCTTTCTTTGGCATGCTCTACAATACTAGTGCTATCATTGGTTTGTCTTGATCTTCCCTTTTGATGCAATACTGCCACTGATAAGAGTGTCAAAAAAAGCTTATGGCTCAAACAGCTTTTTTCAAAGCTATATTACAACAGTTTAATGTGTGGGAGACTTTGGATGAAAAGTAAACTTTCTGTCAAAGTACTTAATGACCAAAAATCTTCAACTAACTGTTCATTGTATGCAGACTGAAAATTTTAGACTAGAGATTTATTTGTTTTACCAATGCAAAGTCCCCAAGAAGGGACAAAAAGCTTTGGTGTTGTTTGTTTATGTCAGTTTTCTTACGTTTAATAAAGTAATACCAGGGATTTTTGTTCAGCTTATCAAAACTTGAATAAAATTTCAAGTTTAGCAAAACATCAAAATAAACAATAGCAGAATAAAATTTGTAAACTGGATTAAGAGGGGACGTTTTTGCTTAGAAATAACTTAATAGGCACGCCTTGGAATAGGGTGTATGACTTTGGGCAAAGGCATGGCCCATTTTCTCTCACTTTGGCTGAACTAACACAAACAAAGCAGCCAAAGAACTTATTAAGTTATTATCACAAAAATAAAATTGAAACTGGCTGCACAAAATTATTAAATTGGCCTAACACTAAATAGTTTAGTTTTGTAATTGTGAAAACTACCACCACCTTGGCGCTACCATCACTTTTACTGTGTTCCCCCCCCCCCCCAGGAATATCTAGAATTACAAGATGTAAAACCACATGACACCTTTTTCTCCATCAATAGTAGGGTTACCAACTATGAGAAACTTGTTTATTAGTTAGCAATAGCTATTGGCAGAATGGTATAATTGTCAGATAGTCTTGCTCAATTTCAACCTCAATGATTTTGATGGTTTAAGTTTGTCTCTAAATATCGTTACATAGTTTAACTAGTTTTTTTGAATTAAGTTTATCATGGACCAACAAAAAAGACAAGGAAGCAATAGGCTATCTTTCAGCTTTCAGCTTTCAGCTGCCTATTCAAATTCAGTTTGTTTTGTTTCATATAATGTGTAACTGATGAAATCATACAGTAGCAGTAAAAGCAAAATTTAATTAACCAATGCAGCTGTCTCCGTTTATTTGTTATAACTGTATCATACAACTGAGAGTCAAAATGCTGGGAAATGACTATTACAGTATCTAAAGTTTATAAGAAGTTACTAGACAAAACATTCTTGCCAGCCTAAAAATGGTAATGCTAAAGCAGATGTATAATCAAAATTCAGCAATTGATGTAGTGAAGACTGCAACACTTTACTTCTATAGTTTAGAAAAGCTTTTAGTTTTGCACCATATGAAACCAAATAACTTTTCGTTTTTGGACTGAATTTTGATTGCGGGCAAATTGAGAACTTGATTTACTCTTTTAAGTTATTCCAAGGACACTACTATTTTTATTTATTGGTAGATCATAGATCCAGATTTAAACAACAGTTTAAAGAGTAGTGACTTAAGGATCAACTGACTATCAGTATCAGTAATGTACCATACTAATTAAAATCAACTGATTACTGCAAACAACTAGTGCCAGCAGTTTATGTTAATTAGGTAATCATACTTTTAAATGCAATGTACTTTAAACATAAGATATTAAGCAAAGTATTTGAGCAGCCACTAGTACTGTGAAACCAGCAATATATTGTTGAACTATTTCTTTTATAATACTGGTAGTTATTAGCAGTGGTAACTTGTGAACTGATTGGCTATTACTGCTTCTTTGGAGTAAAGATTGCGAGTTTAAAGTTTGCAGTTATAGTCATAGCTTTAGAAAAAATTTTGACTTCTGAAATTAAGGTAGTAGGGTAACTATTTCAAACATTGCAGCTCAATACATTATGATTTCTGTATTCAGTTTTACTTCAGTTATATAAATTTGTGTATTGATATTACTACTTTGAATATTATGGTGTTAACATGTTGTGTCCCAGAGTGCAACAATGGTTATCACTCTAGTCAAGCTGTTGAAAAAGTAGGTTTTTGATTTCCAAAAAATAATAAACTATGCCAGAAGTGAATAAAAGCTATTCCTTGCAAAAATTGGCTTGCAGGAGATAGTCATAAAGTTAGTGCAAAACATTTTAATGTTGATGACTTCAAAATAACTTCAAGTTACACTCGAATGAGTAGGCACAACTCATGTGACAGCCAAATTTTACAAAGACAATGTTTCAAGCCTAATGCTGTACGACAGATATTTCCTAATCTACCAGCATACATGTCATTAACACCCACTACTTCCAGCAGCTCTAGTTCTGCTTGATTGGAATTAGAAAAGGCAAAACTTCAGAATTTAAATAAAGCTATTTTATTGGGAGTACTATTCCAAATTTTGATGCATTAAAGGAAAAGTTGAGTGCAGAAACATGACCTGAAGGATTTCTTCATGTTAAAAAAGGTAATAGTGTGCAGTTGTACTACATAGTCAATGATGATACGTCAGAAACTCCACAACGACTTACTTCTATCATCATTACAAAAGAATTGGAATTGTATGCATATGTACACAGAGCTCTTTTACCACTTTATGTCTACAAATATATTTTACCATTAAAATATCTCACAAAAGTTTCACAGCTAGCAAATGTTCTTGCATTGTGCAAGTCATTAATTTTTGATAAAAATACATCTTCAGCAAAAAGTCAAGAAAATTTAATTTTGATATTTGCTGCAATTTCAGAAAAATAAGTTCAAGAGGAAAGAAATATGGAATACCATGATGAATTCAGTTTCCGACTTTTGAGTTTTATTATAGACCAACTTTAATTACTGTGTATTCCTGAACAACCCCGTTGATATTTAGTGAACATTATTACAATGTCTTTTTGTGGCAGCTAACTAGTTCCAGCTTGTGCAAAAAATTGCATGAGTTTTCTATTCTGCTACTAGTGCACCACCTCCAGTCACTTTCTTCTAGGGCTGTGGTTTCATCTGGACAAATTGATGTAAAATATTTGGCCCAAAAAACTCAGAATTTACCCAGTGTTAAAAAATTGTTACATTGATTGTGGATGAGGTGTATGTAGTCTAAAGAATAAAATACACTGATATGCATTTGTTGGATTAGCAGCTGATGATCCTTCAGCAAAAACACTCCTTAGTTTCATGGTTCAATCTGTGTGCTCAAATTATAAAGATATGGCATGCCTAATTCTTATATCAAAATTGGATACCAGTATTTTGCAAGCATGGCTTCACAAAGTACTTGTTGCGCTTCACAATCTTTTTGTAATTGTTGCTCTGTCTGCCCACAACCACACCTGAAACAGGTAAGCCAATTTCTTGATTTTTGTTTGCTTGTAATTAACTAGATTTAATGTAAAATTATTATACTTAAAATGGATTGCTTTTTAAACATGGGTGCAATTATTAGAGATATTAACCTTTTAATGCTGTATGATACATAGTTTCAAATACTTTGTCTCTTGTGTAAGACTTTAATTATTCAGTTAAATTTTTGTACTGCCAAAGCTATTGTTTTTGATGCAGTGAAATTTTTCTTTAAAAAATTGTTTACTGACTTATGTGATGAAAAACTGCAGCACAGTATTGCCCATCCTACTGAAAACAGGGAACAATTATTTCTCTTGTTTGATTTTACACATGACATCAAAAACATTTACAATATCCTTCTTAGAAGAAGCAAAATGCACATTTCGTTGTCCACTCTTAACTGTGTTGTTAAGTTTTCTCACATAAAACGTTTATATGCCCTGGAAGAATTCAAAATATTGAAAGTTTCCCGTTTTGAGAAAGGTTTTGTTGAATCCAAGTAGTCTTGGGCAAACATCACCCTTGCATGCTTCAAGTATGATAGTCAGTAAATCTGCTTTACTGATTGCTCTTTATTTGGTAAACATTTCATTAATTCATAATGCCATGGTGGCTCCTAATTGGGGCACAGATAGAACTTACAGGCTTTTATTACCCACTCATGCCAACCACCCATAACCAAAATTGTTAATTAAAACCCCAGCATCATGCTAAATGGCATGGTAATTGGCAGTCCTGACTAGTTAGTCTTAAAACCAAAATGCAATAACATAATTCTTATTTTAAATTTCAAGAATGATTAGCCACTGCCATGTAGTGGTAATTGTTTCAGGCTGAGCAACTAAAGGTGTGGGATTTGATATTCTACAAAAGCATTATTTATATTTATCAGAAAGGGCATTTGGAATTCAAAGTGAACCTTACTCCAACAAAAAGCTGGTTTGAAAATTATAGTGTAGTGATGGATGTACCATATTTATTCGAATTCGAATATAAGTCGTATTTTTTTGTACCAAAATATCACCCAAAAACTCAGGTGCAACTTATACACGAATACATGAGTGCATCGTATGCGATTCAAAATTTTTCTGAGGTATTTCTCCGCTATCGCTTTCTACGCTATCGCCTTTCACACAATCGCATTAGTTATTGCCTTCCATGCGAGTCACGTTACGCTTTCTACCCTTATCGCCTTTCTCACGATCAAAAAGTTTTTTAAAAACTGTAATTGCCAATCCTCTGGATGGAAGTGAGAATCATAAAGTATGGGATGACAGCTCTGATGAGGAAAGTGATGAAGTTGAGGAGATCTTACCACCCCCATGGGATGCTGATGAAGATGCTTTAGAAGACTGCGACAGACTATTTAAGGACAGTGAAAGCAGTGATGACTTTGATGGTTTTTAATGTTTTGTTATGTGATTGCAATGAATAATGTTAAAAATAAAATTTGTACTGTTTTTCATGTTAAATATGGGGGTGTGACTTATACACGCATGTGACTTATTCTCGAATAAATATGGTACATTAAATTAGCACATCTGAGCTTTTGAAAGTTGGGAAAAAAGATTTAAAATAGACTTGCTAAAACCCTGGAAGTAGATTTCCATCCATGAATTTGATGTTGTTAGTAACCTACTTAACATTTCTGTTTTTCCATTCATTTTAAATTTTTTCAAGTGTTTTCAACAAATCTACAATTTGTGGTTTAAAATTTTACAATAAAGATTACCTTGAATTTTTTGATACTGTGAAGTATGTAATGTCTTTAAAAACACCATCAAAAGATAAGATTAATAAAAATTAAAACTTTGTTTATATTTATTATTATATTTATTTTGAGTAAAATAGAATGTTTAGTTCTACAAAAGCAGTTAAATTTAAAGCTCTTTTCTCACTAAATTATATATTTGAAAGTGTTTCAGAAAAAGTTTAATGATTGGGGTGATTTTGAGAAAAAGAAAATTTGTGATATTTGGTAGTTTGTAAAACACAAGTATTGACGTTTTAACATTGAATTCGCTTAATTAAAAGTACAAAAATATTTAGGAATGCAAAAAAAAGACAACATGTGTAATTCCTCTTCAACATTGCAACAAAGAATCGATGAAGTTTTTAGTGCAATCTCATGAAATCTTGGCATAATGAACAAAAGAAACATCTTTTGCTTGTTTTTAAAGCATTGGTTGCTTGATCAAATTATCTAAGTACATGCACACTACACACAATTTTGCATATGCACTTCCTGGGAAGTACATGTTGGATTTGATTCAGGAAAGATTTGGTTGGTACAGGCAGGCCAATAGTGGAAATTTTTTATGTCTATCAAACAACTGCTTTTAGCTGAAAAAAATTCAAAAAGTAATGGTTGCAGCATCTTGATTAATTTCAGTACAATCTGTTGGACTAGATTGGTCACCTCTTAGTGAACCACCTGAATGTAATTAGTTTCATGCATTTTCTATGAAACATGAAGTTTGATAACTTGCAAGAAATCTGCAAGTCTGATGCAAATGTTACATTTTTTGTTAGTGGACACATTGGATGCAGTATTGGTCATCAGCAAAATTGTGCAGCATGTACATATATACTATTGGTGGACCGTGATAAACAGATTTTTCTCAATGACTATGTTCCCCAAGATTATATGAAACTATTTGATGATGCTGATCACAGATCACTTGCTGTGCCAATGGAATTTTATTTTGCTTTAACGGCTATTGCTGTGCAAGGTTACAATGCTATTTCTTCTGATGATACTATAAAAGAACGACTCTTATCATCAAGCAACTAACGTTTGATTTTTGTTTTCTCTATGTTAACAGTAATTGCGCTTTCTGATTATAGATTTGTTGAACCAAAAATGTACAAAAATCACTGCAATTTTGACTTTACCTTGCAAACTGCTTACAACTGTTTTGCCAAAAATGAACTAAAAAGATTAAATTCAAGTTCAGCAGATCTGCCTGTGAAAATGACTCAAAATATGCAAAAACTAAGCAGTAAAACTTTGAAAAATGTTGTAAGTAAATTACAAACTGTGATTAAAAATTAATCAGTATTTTTAGTGCTTGATCTTTTCTGTAGGCCAACCAGTGCTTGATACTACCAGTGCTGCCTTGTATTCAAATTAGTTTCATAATGATTTGAAATTTGGCAAATAATAATGCAGTTGGACCAAATATGAGTGCTGACAAATAGAAAGGCAGCATCACTAATTAGTGAGACATCATACATGACGTCAAGTAAGATAACGTCACTACAGACGCTGGAATAATGTAGTTGCATCATTAGCATATTCCTAAATGTATGTTTGTTGCACATAAATTTGTTTAAGCACAACAACCCTACTATCGCCACATGCAAAATTGAGCTTCACATCCCATAGTTCTAGATATTTCTGTGTTCCCCAAACCCTCTTTCACATTTTGAAAATGCAAATCATAGTTTGTAAAATCATACTTTGTTTCTGAGTAATCATACCAGTTACCTGTAAAGAAATTAGCCTTGCTGCAAGAATTTTTTATTTTCAATGTTAACAATAGAAATTGACTACTGATACCTACTCGAATGATGTCATTATGTCAAACCCTTTGACAGTTTGTACCACAGAGTTGTTTGTGGCAACAATTTTCATGCTGCTAAAGCACATTTTCGAGCAAGACAAAGCGATTGCTGAGTAGAAAATTTAGGCAGGAAAGCCAAGCCAAGCCCTAATGAATAAAAAACCCCGCCTAGTGTAGATCTGGCTTAACAACAAAATAGCCTTTAAAGATAACTTAAATCCTATCGACATCAAAGCAGACCCTATCACATAACTGGCCCATAAATTGTAGATTTCTTTTTATGAAAAAAGAAAATTTTTTTAAAAAGTTGAAATTAGGCTGTTATGCATACACATTTAGGCATAGAGAGATTATCAACTAATATTTGCCAATGCTGAAATCTTGACCACAAATTTGATACTTATTGACCTCAATAAACAGATGTCACTTTTCAACAGAAATATTTCCTGTGTATAAAAATGCTAAGGCCAAGTCACCCAAACTTTTTGTTCTTCCATTGTTTAACGATAACGGGAAAAATTTAAATTTATTGATCTAAATTACTTGAACAAAGAGCAACTTTCTACGTAGCCTACGAAAAATCTTCTCCAAGAAAATCTGTCAGAATTCACACTTTCAATAAATTCGGCTTGATAATTCAGCTGCGGTTTCTTATAGTAATACGTCATGAACAGTCGACTTCCGCATTTTCTCGCCAATATTTAAAAGTTAATTCTCACGGTATATTTAAGCCGCTTTTTCTCGATAAAGGCTGGTTTCCATTATGCGTAATTTTTTTTTTATTTGCCATATTTATCCTCCATTCACGAGAAAGCAAATTGTATTGCTCTGTTTTGGACGGTAAGTCTGCACTCGCTTGGGAGCTGCTATTTCCGAGGTCTCTGGGCCACTTGTCTTCCACATAAAGGTGGGGCGTCCCATGAAGTGCCTTGCCCAAGGGCACAACCAGCAAACTTGCCGGCTTGTTCTCCACAACCTCCCATAAATGCCGAGCGCCAAGCTGGGAAGCAATTAATACCATTTTTTAAAGTCTTTTGGTATGACTCGACAAGGGGAATGAACCCCAGGTCTACCAACTGCAAAGCGGACGTCCTAACCACTACGCCATCGCGTCTGTATTTTTGCAGGCGTAGCGTGAAAAATTCTTTTTCTAGTTAGTTTTATGCGCGCATGCGCGCGTATGTGCACATAAAACTAAATAGAGAAACAAAGAATTTTTCACGCTACGCCTACAATTTATGTCTAATGGAAACCAGCCATAATATAGGACGTTTGCTCATCTCTTCTTTGCCAGGGCAAGGAAACTCCGCATGAAGCGGTTGTCCAGGTTCACACCAGGCTACAGAAAGGCAGCAGTCTATTTGACAGCAATCATAAAGACAAACTGCTGAAGGGAATTCTGATTACCAATACGGCGGCGGACTACTATCAGTGGATACCAGGATTTAGAGGTGAACAAAATTTGGAATCGTAGTGGAGTCGGATTATTGGCTGTGGTGGCATTCATCCGGTGTACGCAAACAGGTTCTTGAAATTTTCTGAGCACCTGGAACCGGTTAATCAAAAGTTCGAGAGATGATTTACCACCTCGGAAATTTGGAATTCCAAAAAATTTGTCAACGTGTTTTCAGCATGATTCTCCGCTTTGAACATTTAGAGCTCCAAAAAAAAGGTCATTGCGTTGTATGATGAGAACATTCATCAACCTTTATTTGATAGAATCTGTTCCTAAATTTTTTGATACCAACACTGACTATGGCTTTTTTGGTAGGAGTAAGAGTCTTTTTTCCAATGAAAACAGACTTGGACTGGAATCGGAGTTGTTTACAAAAAAGGTTGCTTTACGATTTCAGTGAAAATTTTTTTTATAAAAAAAAATTAGCAGCACTGCTGCCAAAATTAGCAACTTAGATTCGAACTTAGCAACATGAGCATTTTACAACGCTGCTGCCAAACTAAAAATTAAATCGGAAGTTTTTTACCACTAGAAAATAAATGCTTTTTAATCAAGTACAGAAACTTGGCAACACTGCTACTAATTAATATTTTATAAGTTCCGTCCATTTCTGATCGTTTAATTCGTGCTTCACCGGTTAAAGAATAGTGAAGCTGTTTACCCAGCATGTCATAAAAGGCGACTATTGGGTACCTACCAATTGCAGTCTGACTGTTAATGGTTGGGTTGCCAGCTTAACTGCTTGGTTAGACCACTCATGTCAGAAAACTGAGGTTGGGGGTAAGCAAGGGCATGCTCCCTGTAGAAGAATTTTGCTCCAACAAATCCCCATGACCAGAAAAAATATATATGCATTTTGTTTGCTTGAAATGTAAAGGAATAATGGAAGGGACGATGGATTCCATCCAGAAGTTGTGCGATGAAGTGGAGACAGTGAATGGATTTTGTTATTTGGGAGACAGACTAAATGCTAGTGGTGGTTGTGAAGCGGCAGTTACAGCAAGAGTAAGAATCGGTTGGGTAAGATTCAGGAAATGTGGAGAATTGTTGCTTAGAAATAGGTTTCCTCTGAAGATGAAAGGTAAAATCTTTTTGTTATTGTGTAAGATCAGCAATACTGTATGGAAGTGACACATGGTGTCTCAAAGAAAATGGAAAAGCAATTTGAGAAGAACGGAGAGAGCTATGGTGAGAGCCATGTGCGGTCAGAAAGTTGTTGACAGGAAGACGACTGAAGAACAGATGGATATGTTGGGTTTGAAGGAAACTACAGACTGGTTAGCAACAGCAAATGGAGTTAGATGGTATGGACATGTGCTGAGGAGGGATGACGATAGTGTTTTGAGGGTTGCTCTGAATCTTGAAGTGAGTGGCAAGAGAAAGCGAGGACCACCGAAGAAGACCTGGAAGAAGCAAGTGGAAGAGGAGACAGAGAAGATTGGTTTGAAGAAGAAGACGAGACAAGTGGAGGGACGGAGTGCGAGCAATTGCAGAAGGAATGGGGTAAATCCGGCCATCTCTGTTAAAGGGACAACACCGGATAAAAACTGAATCACTACTACTATTATTATACCAAATGACAAAGTTTAGTTTCGATATCGGTATGCATTACTTACGAAAGACATATCAATTTTGAAAAAAAGTCATTTGGGAATCAATTAATTTCAAGTTCGGATTTACAAATTTTCTTTCACAGATGATTGTGAAGAACTTTTTTGGGGGATCAAAGCGTCATAGTGAGGTACGCAAAACATCATAACATAGGCTATGATCAAAAATTTAACAAACTATCAAGCTAATCGATTGCTGTTAGCTTTATCACAATTCACCACAGCATTAACAAACGTCCTGAAATCTTCTTGCGGACCACAGATTGGGAACCGCTGTCTTACGTTAACTCATGTTACGTCACTATAAGGAAAGAGCATGGCAGCTTTGTGATAAAAACCGGAAAAAAAGAGCTTGAAGTTATGTTTAGCAGTTAAGTGACGTAATATGTTTGTTGTTGTATTTATAAGGCTAACCAATGCATTAAAGATAGAAAGGAAATATCGTCTTGGGAATCTTTTGTCACCAATAACTTGTTTCTGTGTACTGTAATTGAGTTACAGAAAAAATGAGGCTCATGTCACCTAGATAATTTGCAAATCTCCCCCAGGACATTGAAACATCAATATTATTAAACAAAAATTGTTATTGAGTTTCTAAATGAATTTGTCTCCTGTAAGCCACATAATCGCTTGCGTTTTCAAAAAAAGCGGACGAATTTTGCACACTATTTGTGATTGCTCATATTTACGATTTCTGGGTAAAAAATGCATAATGGCAGGTTAACAAAGTGTTCAAAATTCATAAACAAAGCTGTGTTTAGCGTATCCCTATTTTTTCTTTCACAAAAATTTTATTTACCTTTATTTGTTTTATGGTATCTGTTGTATGCTGGTGAATCACATCTAATGATAGAGATTTTTAGTTTATTAGAGCATGCCAGTACTGTGGTTGTTACCTAACCACTTCCTCGGTGTAGAAAGATGAAGCCACAGAGGCTGGCCATCTTTTGATGTCTGGACCAGCAGTCACAAATAGATAGAGCCGTTACATAGCGTCCTGCGCAAGGGGTCTGTTGGTATTGTTACACGACCCCTTTCAAAGATTGGGGCATGGTGGAAGACCATGGAGCCCCAGAATCCCGTCAACTCTTTAGAGTCTGGACCAGAGGTCGTAAAGAAACAGAGTCGCCAAAGAGCAAGCGGCGATGAGTCCGTGACTGGACAGTGCAGAATGAGATGAGAGGTGTCCTGGGTCGGATGACCCCAGATGCTGCATGAAGAATTCTCGATCATGTAAATTCTTGGAAGATAAGAGCTAAACAGAAGGCAGTGTCCGTTGCAGCGTAGACGAGACAGGGCACACCGAAGGGACCTGCTTGTCGAAGAACGTAGAGGAGACGGTACGCCTAAGTCCGAGAAATGAGTGGATGCGAATGGTAAGGACTGCAGGAGTAGCGCTTCCCACATCGTCTCCTCGTGTCGTAACAGTGTCGTATTCGGCAAGAAGCAGCATGATAGAGAGAAAATTGCCCTTGCTATCCTTCGAAAGCTCTTCACTGGATCCGCGAAAAGGTAAGTTACACTTTGCTTAAATCAACGTAACATTCACTAGTCTTTCCAAAGCATTTTGCCAAAAATTTATTTTTTCCAGCAAAGACTCGTGCACGCGTCTTCTATTGTTCCCCTGTTTCCCCATTGCTCATACATGACACACGCCTCTGCGTGATGTGTGGAGCTTTCACGGCTTTGAACTCGCTACAATGAATTCCTCCAGTCATTTAAACCGGTTGTACCCCAAGGGTTTTGAAGTGCGTAAGAAGTTCCTGGAGAGACATTTTGATGAGAAAATAACCAGCAGGACTGGCAGTAAACACGGTCCATGTTTGATGAAAGGCATAACCAATGTCTTTGTAGTTTTAGACCTGATTGTGTTACAAAATGATGATTATTTGTTGAAAATAAACGATCGCTGAGGAGCGGATTTTTAGGGAAAGGTCTTTCAGGTTGTTTGGGATTTGCTGCAACGATTGCTTTCTTGATCTCTGAATTTACAATAATGGTGGGAAAGTCGTCATCTTTGCTTGCATCTGATCTATCTTTTGTAGTATCAGAATTTTCTGTCTCACGAATGCTAACGTCAACAAGTTGGGGAGTAGATTCTGTGTCACGAATGCCGAGTCTTGCTCATCCGCTTTGGATGTTTTTGGTCGAGTTAGCCACGAACTCAGTTGCTGAGAGTTTCTGGCTGCCTCAGCTATTTTTCTCCTCTTAGCTTGTCTCTTTTGTGCTCCGCTTTGATAATTTCTTTTCGTATTAAATTGCAGTCAATTATAGTTTCACAATGTTGTTACTCAAAATCTAAAAAGTTTTTTTCCGGCTCTCGAAATAGTCCTTCTGCGAGCGTAAGGACTACGGTATGTCTAGAAAAAAGGATACAAATAAAAAGCTCAAACCTGACTTTTCAGTCCTACAAATTACAAGTTCTTTCAACGAAAGAAGTTTATTAACAGAAATCACAAATCTAATTACAGACTAATGGAATGACGTCTAGCACCCAAATGGTTAAACAAAAAATACGTTAGTTCATTCAAAGAGAATAATCACTATTCTCACAAACTAAGGCGTTAGATCTTATCAACTCTTAACTCTTTCGCTCCCGCGATCATCAACTGATGATCTCGTGTTTTCAGTGTTTTCCTCAAATTTTTCAAATTGAGTTACAAAATTAGTTTACTAAAAATCGATTTGTGACTTTATTTTTCATCCGATTTTCATAACATTTTCAAACGATCATGCTTATTTCCTCACACATTGGAAGATGTATAACTTGTGCCCTAATTCTTGGATTTTTATACCCAAAAACGGTTAAAAACACCAACAACCCAGTTGCAGACGACAAAATCGGCCCAATTCTCAGCACGTGCCAACTACGCTAAAATCAAATTGAGATTACATCTTTACCACAATACCAAACCCTTTATCATTAACACAGTCTGAAAACTACTCTTTTGGGGCATCATTTCACAAAATTTCAAGCGACAATGATAAATTTTATGTTTTTAAATTTCCAAATTTTTTAGGGGTCTCAAAACCCCCCCAAACAAATTTGAACGGTAAGTAGATAAAAGTAAATTTAGTGCGTAAAAAATATCATATGTTGCTAAATACCAGTCTCATTTGAAAGCTTAGGAAATTTGCTTTCCAGCAATATATAACTTTAAATAGTTTAGACTAAGTGGTATATGATATTTACTGATCAAAATGAGTACTGTACATCATGTCAGTTCAAAACCTCCAAAATTTTTTGACTTACCTTCACTAAATTATAATTTTTAGAAAAACTACACCCTTTAAAAAGATAAAATATATTGCAAATGTTTCGCTACTAAAGTCGTCATTTTGTATCAAATTTCCAAGCAGATAAAAACTGAAATACAAGTTTAAAACCTAGCAGAAGTTTGACTTCTCTAAATCAAAGTTTGCTGTATCCCCCTTGTTTCTCAAGAAATGGGAAGGGTGTAAACAAGCGGCTGTTTCATTGTCAGTGACAGCATATTCTATTTAAACTTGATATTTTCTGAATCTTGAAGAAATTCCCTGTTCAAAAATACATAATGTTACATGGTTTAGGCTAATCTCTAGCAGATAATGATTGATCATATTTTAGGTACTAAATTAAACTACCAAAATTTAGTACCGGTCGGTACCGGTCAAAAAAAAGATCATGGGCCTCAGAAAATTGCAATTGTAGAAAACCTAGGCTCTTAGGTAAGTTTTGAGTAATGTACCTTGAAAGCTTATTTCCTTAGCATCATTTTGCGACCATTTCTAAAAAAATTGGTTGAAAATTAAATCTGTAGTGATCTCTGAGGTGAGGGTACTACTTTCATTTCGAAGACAACTCAGCACCAGTTGGGGGGGTTAATTTGCATAAAATTTGCATATTCAAAAAAAATGTTTTTTTCCATTTGAAATCCTGAAGAAATGTAGATTTCAACGATATATAACACTTGATGTAGAAGTAAACAGATGAGTAATGATTTACAAACAAACTTGGGGTACATAATAATGATTGATTATGACAAATTATGACAGTTTTTCGCACTGCCACCTTACGGACATTTTTTTCGCTATTCACGCGGGAGCAAAAGAGTTAAAATCTCTAACTTCTGCCACGCAGACAAAACAGTAAAAGTAAAAAAAACAGTAACAACAAAACGCTGAAAAAAGGGTAGATAGAGGGCGGCGAGGCATCCGACGCTTGTTTTCGAGTGAGGCAAAGGCCTTGGTTTCCCCCAGCCGCCAAAATTTTTAACACCATGTGCCCGACTGCCCGCTTTGTGACAGTCCCAGGCTATGTTGATTCTAACGACATGGTTTGGAGGCGTCGATGGTTTACTTTCATTAGCGCCGTGGTTCGCACTTTAAACACTCTAACGTTGGTCAGTGCGTTATTGTAGTTCGTGATACCTCATCGCTCAACCACGAAACTGCAACTATCCATTCTTTCGTCACTCATTTCCTCCACCTGCAATGCAGGGGGCAACGTTAATCTCTAATTCTATGCCCACTACGCCCCCTCCGGCGGCGCTGCGTTGGGTGGGACGAGTCCTTGCTGATGAGGCCAAAAGGCTGACCCCTGGCTCCAGGAATAGTCCCGCCTATTTTGCTATACTAGCGTTGTTTGGATCATAAAAACTAATTTTTGTCCGAAGATGTGTTGCGTCGTCTCTGGTTCCTGTGAAATTCGAATTCAGGTCTTCCCAGCTGCTCTTCCGCGCGTGCCGGGGCTTGCTGTCGTGTAATCACGTACTGCCATGTAATCCTCTTTCGCTGCTGCGGGCGGCCGAATTACCGCCCGCGATCTTAAAGCGTTCGCGCCTGCGACGGTAAATATACCAGCAGAAGAAATTTGCTTACATGCACGCCAATGTTCGCGTACGTCTCGCTCGAGCGAAAGCGCTTTATATATAAAGCCAAGTGTTCTTTGTAACTTTCTGCTTGTAGTTTGAAATAGAATTTCTTTGCCTTCTTCGCTTCCGCGACGATAAATATAAAAATTTGATGGAAACCCTGTTCATATGCGCGCCAGTGTTCGAAAATGACTCGCGGGAGCGAAAGAGAACACCACATTTTGTGTATAATCTTCGGAAGGTTTTTCTATGCCTAATTACCTTTTGTGTGATCAATCTCATGTAAGGCTATCAGTTTTAGTTCATACTTACACGATTAGCAATAAGGTCAAAAGGAACGTGGTTCAAAAGTAAACGGTACGTAAGTCTTGTGCTTTGTGTTGGATTATATTTGGGTATGTTTCGTATATAGTCCTATGTAGGATATTGGGCTAGCCAGGAGCCACGTAAGGTGCCTTATGCTTGGTGTGAGACCTAGTGATGACAATGCGTCTTTATTACTCGTATTAGAGAGATGCTCCCGCCTATCTTTTATACATGTACATCCCCGTCAGTGTTCCAATATTTATTGTGGTCGTATTGCTCATTACTGAGTAAATTTTGTTCAGACGACCATCGCATAATTTCAAAATAGCATTGAAATTGATTCACTACTTACTGAACTCTGTGCGGGAAAATATTTTACTTCTGCTACCCGATACTTTCCCCATTATACAGTGGGCGCAAATGAAATGTTGACAAAATGAAATTTCAACGAAAAGTTGTATTTTATTGACAGTAACTTATCGTTTCAGCATTGACAGTGAAAACAACGCATGATTTTAGCAATAGTAGTCTTGTTATTTAGTATTTAGTCATAAACCCCTTGGCCTGGATTACATCTTGCAATCTTCGAGGCATTGAATCAGCCAACTTTTCAAAATAATCGGTTTCCATTGTAACCCACAAGGTTTTTTGTACATGTGTTAGTTCGGAGATGTTAACTGGCTGGGCTTCTTGTACCTTTTTTTTGTCACATTTCATGCGTTTTCTATCAGGTTGAGGTCGGGAGAGTTGCTGGGCCACTCTAAAGTGGGTATATTTTCTTCAGATAACCACTTTTTCACAAGATATGTTGGGTGTGCCGGGGCACCATCATGCATAAAATGTGTGGGTTGATGAATGCCCCAAAAAGGAAGCAAGTGATTCTGCAAAACTTGGAGATAGTTAGATCCCCGCATTGTGACATTTTTGGGTAAAAAATGTAATCCAACTCGCCCGTGGGTACCACTAAATGCACCCCAGACCATCTGAATGCTTAATCGTCTTAATGGTCTACCGTGGGTCATGCCTTGGTACGTTCATGGACCTTCTGATCACTTTTGACTGCCCCCTCACCAGCCGGAATCTGCTCTCGTAAGAAAACATCACTTCTCGCCACTGTTGAGGTGTCCAGTGTTGATAATTCTTTGCAAAAGTTAGTCTCTTTTTTCTCGGTCAGAAGGGGATTTTTTGCTGCACACCTACAGGAGAGGCCCAAGTCATTTTTCAACCGATGCTGGATGGTTCTGGTGGATACTCCCTCCAACAGTTTTGGGAGCTTCTTTTTCAAACTTGCAGGTGTGATTGATGGTCTGAGAAGCACTTCTCGCCTTAAAAGATGATCTGTCCTAGCTGTTGTCTTTCACTTCTTACCAGAACCAATTTTTCGCTTCGGAACAGTACCCTCTGGTAGGCCTTTTGTAGCCTTTTACAATGTGTAAACAGTCTGTCTTGGTACGTACAAATCAGCCGCAACTTTTGTTACAGGCACGTTCATTTTGATTTTTGTTAAAGCTTGATCCTATTCAATCTCTGATAACTTCTTTCTTCCCATTTTTCTTTTTAACAAGAATATAGAGGCTGCTAGTTGCTAATTAGCATTTTCAAGCAGATCTCCTATTAAGAGGGATCCGCCTCCAGCATCACACTAAGGTAAAATAGAAAAATTTGCTCAAAAATGATCACCAACATCATACTGTACCATACAGCAATCTATTACATCATGTCAATAACCCGCGACCGGTTTCGACCTTATTGGGTCTCATCAGGCAGGTGTAAAAAACACTCAATAATAAACATGCTGAAATAAAACAAATTTGCTATTGGGTGCAAAAAAAATGCAATAAAAACAATATGATACAGCAATACCTATATCATGGGGGTCTCATTTAAGGACACACACACATGACATGGACAACAAGTCACATCGGTAAGCCCTAATAGGGGTGTAGGATCATTGTCAAGACTTATCATTTCATAGAATATAGTTGCTAAGCTAGTTGCTAATTTCTCTTAATAGGAGATCTGCTTGAAAATGCTAATTAGCAACTAGCAGCCTCTATATTCTATGGAATGATAAGTCTTGACAATGATCCTACACCCCTAAATGCCGAGCACCAAGCAGGGAAGCTGTGGATGCCAATTTTTACAGTCTTTTGGTATGTTTCGACAAGAGGATTGAACCCCAGGTCTACCACCTTCAAAGCAGACGCTCCAACCACTACACCATTGCGTCGGTTTCAAAACAAATTTGAAATCAGTGATACAAATTTAATATGATTTGTTACGGATATACATCTCCGATTTAATGTTTATTTGTAATTGGCAACACTATTTGCTTGGCTTTGTGTTGTTGTTAATTTACTGGTTTCTTTTTTAAGTTTGGTTACTGGCTAGTCAAGCCACTAAATATTTTGGTATCTTGGATAAGTCGAATTTGGTTGTTTTAAGCTTTGAAACTTTGGAGTTTGGAATTTAATTATTTGACTCGCCACATCGTCAGTTACCGCAACGCAAGGCAACGCAACGCTACGATACGTTCTCTTGTCTACATCAATACATCATTTTCTTCAAACGTTGCGCGTTCCTGATGAGCTGACGTAGGCAGTTTAATGATTTAAGGATCCAACAACAGTAACTGACGATCTTGAGTCAAAATCTCATTGGTGAGGTAATCTTGGTATATTTATTGAATGGTGTTGATAGCATTTGGACTGGCTGAACATTTAAAATAATTTGATACGCAAATTAGAACGAGCACTGCTTCAGTTGCTGATGATGATAAAGGGGAAGGTATTGGTACTTTAAATGAGTTTCCTTCTAGTGAAATTGTGGGAGACAAAGTGCCAGAGGGAGAAACCAGCAAGCGTTCTCGGCGTCCAACAGATAAGGGAAAACAATTTGAAATCGATAAATGCCTAAAAGGTCATGCTAAATACATCCGATTGCTAAAGAGATCTTTAAAAGACATTGATCTTGAAGTAACGGCCGCTACAGAAACAAAAAGTATTAAGGCCGCTGTTAAAGCTGCAAACGCGGCGTTTGGCAGCTTAGAGGATGCTTTAATTGGTCTAAGGGAATTTTTGGACCTCAGTGACCTAAAACCGTACGAAGAAGAATTTAATTGTTTTGAGAACCAACTAAATGAGCAAGTAAGCCTGGCCATAGAAGTTTTGCGCACCCTAATTGATTGTCGTAGTGACGTTTCCTCGTGTTCATCCAAATCAAACCGTATAGCACAGGTCAAGGGTCTTCTACGACTCATTCCACACCTAGTAATCTATCTGATTATGCTAGCCGATCTCTACAAGATGAGCGGTTGCAAAAAATGGAAAAGGCTGTTGCCTTGAAAACTCAACTGTCGTTTTACGCCGAACAAAGTAAGCTAAGAGAAAGGCGTGCTGCCCTGGAAGAAGAAGAGCAACGATTGAAGATGCAGTGTGAAATCGCAGCTTTGGAGGCAAGCATAGAAGCCACTAAGGCTACTGGCGGTATAGAAGGTAGCTTTCGCGACGAATTGTCTATTGTTCCTCAGGAGACTGCTAATGGTAAGCGTGATAGGATTTTAAATTCTATGAGTAATTCTGTATTGTCTGCTGCTCATGAGCCAATCTCGTTACTCGATATTTCCAACGTAGAAAGGCCTAATATTTCAAATAAATCCGTTAATGGGCCTGTAGTCCAAAAGGATGACAAACTTGTTACGATAGATAACCCTGTTATCAAAGATGAAATTAAGACTTCTACGACGGCCAGCTATAACCTTCCAGTTATTAAGATAGATGTCTTTTCTGGCAATGTGACTGAATTTCCTGCGTTGGAGATTGCCTTCAATGCCCTCATCGATCAGCAAGTGAGTTCTGTAGAACTAAAGCTAAATTTGCTTAGTCAGCATTTAAGTGGTGAAGCCAAATCATTGGTTTTAGGCCTACTGTCTAACCAAACAAAACAAGCATATGAAGTAGCCCGCGCGAGGTTAAAAGAGCGCTGCGGTAACCCTGGCATGCTCAATCAGGTCTTTTTAGATAAATTGGATGGTTGGCCACAAATCAAAACTAATCAGCCCAAGGAGTAGCAAAGATTTTCTGATGTTACTCAAATTTGTGAGATTCGCAAAGCAACGCCAGACAGTTTAAAAATTTTGGATTTCCCATCTGAAAGTACGAAAATATTGTCCAAGCTGCCAATGCATTTTGAAATCGAATGGAGAGATATTGTTTACTCTCACAGAGAGAAGGCCGTACCCTGTGCTTATCCGTCGTTTGATCGTCTTGCTTATTTCATCGAGCGTAAATCTAAAAAGGCTAATATTCCTGAACTTCAGATATTAAATAGATGTCCATCGCAAACTAAGCCTTCGGGTACCCAACCTGTTTGTAAACGAGAGAACAAAACTCCTAGAGTTTTTGCAACTAATGTAGAATATTCTGAACAGGCAGTTGGCAAAATTTGTTCTTATTGTGCAAAAAATCACTGCACTAATGTGTGCGAAGATTTCCTGGCTTTAAATAGAGACGATGCACTGAAATTTTTGAGTGAGAATAAATTGTGTTTCGGATGTGCTGACAGCACTGAACATATTGCTCGTAACTGTAATTTAAGGAGTATTTCTGCAAAATGTGACAAACGACACCTAACGGCTCTTCATATTGAAAGACCAGCGATTACGGCTAATTTTAAACGTACCGAAGTCTGCGGCGACAGCACTTCTGTGGTTGACAACTCCATGATTTTGCCCATCTGGATCCGGAGTAAACAGACTCCTAACAAGGAAGTACTTTGTTATTGTATTATAGACGAACAGTCTAATGCATGTTTTATGTCTGAAGAGTTAAGAGAACAATTGGGTCTTAGTGGTATTGATACTAATCTGACATTATCCACAGTTTTTAAAAGCAATGTCATCATTTCTAGTAAAAGAGTTGCTGACCTTGAAATTTTGAATTTTGATCGCGATGAATGTATAAGTCTGCCTCCAGTTTACACTAGAGAGTGTATCCCTGCAATCTCCTCAAATATCACAACCGGAGATTGCGCTAAAATGGCCTAATTTGAAGTCCATTGCTGATAAAATTTTTCCTTTTCAATCAAACGCTCAGGTTGCTTTGCTTATAGGCAACAACGTGCCCCGTGTAATGCGACCCAGAGAAATAGTCTCCGGTGGTGAAGATGAACCGTACGCACAGAAATCTGTACTTGGTTGGGAAATCATCGGCACCGTATGTCGTCCTAGTGAGCAGATAAGTTCTCATGCATTTGTTTCAAATAGGATATCTGCTTCGCTTGCTGCCTCCTATCCTTTGCAGGATTTGAATTCCGGTTTAAGGTCGTCGAAATTGGCTAACGGAAACGCCAAACTTGTGTTTGTCACCAAGATTAAGGAAGTGATTAACCCTACGGACGTCAAGAAAATGTTTGAACTTGACTTTGTTGACAATAAAAGTAGTGTCACTGAGCTTTGGATTGAGGACAGAAAGTTCATCACTATCTTATCTGAAAGTATCCAAAAGGGAAAAGATGGCTGCTACAGTATGCCCCTGCCGTTGAAGCATGGATATTTATCCTTACCTAATAATCGGAGTTTGGCTGTAAAAAGACTTGCGCAGCTTAAACGTTGTTTTTTGAAGAATCAGAAATTCATGAAGGATTACGTTGAATATATGAAAGAAGTATTGGCTAACTGGGCAGAAAGAGTGCCCAGTGAAAATGGAATTTCTAAGGCTGAAAGAAACATCAATTATGTTCCTCATACAGGAGTTTACCATCCCCGAAAACCTGGAAAAATAAGAGTGGTATTTGACTGTTCAGCTAAGTTTGGAGGTGTTTCACTGAATGATTATTTACTAACCGGACCTAACCTTATGAATGAAATGGTAGGAGTTTTATGTCGGTTTCGAAAGGAAAAAGTAGCACTCGCCGCCGATGTTCAGTCAATGTTCTGCCAATTTCTGGTTGAAGAAAAGGATCGGGATCTTTTGCGTTTCCTTTGGTAGGAAGGAGGAGATATGTCAAAACTCATTGTCGAGTATCGGATGATTATTCACCTCTTTGCTGCGTCTAGTTCGCCAGGTTGTGCAAATTTTGGTTTAAAAAGGGCTGCGGACGATGGCGAGGCTGAATTTGGGGAGGACGCCGCCAATTACATTAGAAACAATTTTTACATGGATGATGGGCTCACTTCTGTTGCTTCTGTAGAGCAAGCAGTCTCTTTGATCGAAAGGAGCCGAGCTTTATGTGCCACTGCAGGTTTAAGATTACATAAGTTTATTTCAAATAAACGTGACATTTTGCAAAGGATGCCAGAATCTGAAAGGGCAAAAAGTTTGAAGGAAGTAGATCTTCGAGTGGATCCCCTTCCCCTCGAAAAAGTGCTTGGGATAATTTGGTGTATTGAAATGGACGTTTTCAATTTCCACATTGAATTGCGAGATGGACCTTTAATGAGAAGAGGAATGCTTTCGACCATTAGCTCAATTTTTGATCCGGTTGGCTTTCTTGCCCCAGTTTTGCTAGAAGGCAAAAGAATTCTTCAAGATTTGTTCAAAGAAAATGCGTCTTGGGATGATCTTGTACCTGATCATCTTGGTATCAGATGGAGAAATTGGAGGCAAGACCTTTCGAATTTAGACAATTTTGAAGTTCAGAGATGCTTAAAACCTGACACCTTTGGCGTAACGGAAAAGATTGAATTGCATCATTTTTTTGATGCATCTGAAACTGGCTATGGTGAATGCTCCTATATACGAATAATAAATCAGCTTGGAAAGATTCACTGCTCCTTTGTAATGGGAAAAGCCAGAGTAGCTCCTTTAAAGCATGTTTCGGTCCCAAGACTTGAATTAACGGCCAAGATAAGTGCATTTTTGGAAAGGGAATTGAAATATGAAAGTATTACTCACTATTATTGGGTGGATAGTAAAGTTGTTATTGCTTACATTCAAAACGAGGCCAAATTCTATTTTTAGCCAGATTGCATCACTATTGTGCAATCCATTGTGATTCTATATAAAGCGGGTGAGCGAGAATTATACTATTGTGTGAGAGAAATATGTGTGATGTTCCTGACTTTATTGCGGAAAATGTGGAAGAACCGTTTGCTTGTCATGCTCCATATAATCCACATATGGTTAACAGTGATGAACGTTTACAGTCCTTTACGAAGAATTGTCCTGTGAAAGGACATGTAACACCACGTGAAATGGCAGATGCCGGTTTCTATTATTTGGATGACAGCAACCGAGTTATTTGTTTTTATTGTGGTGGAGGTCTAAAGAACTGGGAACCGAACGATAATCCTTGTTACGGGCATGCTAGATGGTTTCCTCTGTGTGAATACGTGCTGAAGAAACAGGGTGTGGATTATGTAAAAGACATCACTCTCAAATACCCGAAGTTAAACAGACCAAAATTGAAAAACCCTTGTAAAGATGCAAAAATTATCCACGAAATATTGAACGCAGCAAGGTCTACAAAACCAAAAGAAGTATGGGAGATTTTAATGATAGACCCGGAGACAACCAATGCAAATAGATGGTTGTTGATGCGAACAAAATCAGACGAGCATTGATTTAGCAAGATACCTGAAGACACAGAATACGAACTATGGCCGCCGCAAAAATCTGATGCAACAGGATATTGCGCCATACTTGTGACACAATTTCATGTAGTTGCGCAATCTTTTTTCCTCTTTTTGCGGGTATATAAACAGTGTCAGTAGCTGAAGCAGCTATTGCAAACAACATGGATTTTACGAAACAATTTCAAGATATTGCTACAACTTCACAACCCGCTGTGACTTTGCTGAGGAAAGCGGTGGTTGGTGTGAAAAAGGACAAAAAGCTGTTCTCTCCTGAACAACTAACAAAAGTGGTGGCTCTGCTGATGGGTAGTCTACCCTATATTTTGTTTCGACCTAAATCTGAAACGAAAGACTATGTGCTGCTCTTATTCTGGGCGACAAGCCAAGATGATTCCAATTGTGCGCTGCAAAAAAACGTACAGAATATAAAACAAGAAATATTGTCTGATGGATTTCAATTGCGATTTACGGTTGAAAACGTGACGGCTCCACGACGCCAAGTATCCTATCTGGCTCAAAACTGTTTGTGTCTGAAAACGCAAAACGACGATATTTGCCATCTACCGTCAGATAGTCACGAACAGTTGGTCAACTTCCTCAACCTCTTGCAAGAACCAGCGAAAAAACGCAAAATTGAAGCATGAAGAGAGTTTAAAAACTAACTGTATGACTGACTGGCCGCAAGCTTCTCGAGAAGCAAGAAGAAGTACCTGGATGCTCGGAATCGCCGCCGCTTCAAAAAACGAATTCGAAGTATTGCTCAAATGGTGTCTGAAACCTGAACATCGAGAGACTGTATCACACTAAATGTATGTGTTTATTGTTTATTGTACAATTCGCGAATAAAATCAAATACACGACGATCGTTTTCTGTTAAATTTAAGGTAAAGACAGATAGTATTTTATGCAGAGAGATATTACGACAACGAAATAAAATAAAATATACACAATAATGTCCGCACACATTTGAAAATAAGCTTTGTATCGTTTTGCGATTGTAAATCCAGTCCAGCGAAAAACGATCCATGTAAGCTTCTAAACCAAGGACCGCAGGAGGCAGTCCATAGCTGTCGAAATATTCTCCTCGTCTGTTTTTGTCAAAGTATACAGCCACCCAGTGTTCGCCTTTTTTATCGCTAGTATCAGAGTTGATCACATAAGCAGAAATGTAGGAAGGCACTTCTATCTCATCCAATGCACAGACTTTTTTGAATATTTTCTTGGCTTGAGAATCCTTCTTCAACAAACCTTCGATTTGCAGACTGTTCATGCTGTGTAATCGAACGCAATTTGTCGATCGTGATCGATTTCCAATAGGTTATCGTTTTCAGCAAAAACAACAGCAGTCAGAGTCTGTGCTACAGCGTCGGCAAAATGAATTTCAATTCGTATGTTTCCATGTTTTATCAATTCAAATCCGATTTCGGCTGAATCCAGCTGTGGTGTCAGATCAAAAGCAAATAAGGCACAACCATTCTTGAACTGCTCTCGTGAAATAGCATTGCCAGTGTCGCGATAATATTGACCAGTTTGAGTAAACAAACGCATGTAACTGCGAATGAAACGGTCGTTTGCAAAATCAGGTTGCAGTGGTTTTGAAGGGATTTGAACACCGTCACGATAAATTGTAATAAAATTGATGTTGTTGTGTTTGAAATTGAAAGGTGATTTTTGAATAACACCATTATAGGCGTCGTTGTCCACTACACCGACCACAATTCGTGTAGGCAATTGACCCAAAAACAAATTTTCTTTGGTAATACTTCGATTTCCCATTGGTACGGTAAAGCTTTTTACTTCAACACGCCTTAACGGATATTTTGCTGTAGCAAGTTGCAAGGCTTTAGTGTGGGCAAGCTGTATAGACGAGTTTGGTTTGACCTTATGCACAAACAAAACCACTTCTTTCAAGGATACTTTACATCCAGCTGCATTTCCATGCAAACAAAAAATATCTTTTGAACGAATCAATCGCAAACGAATCTCTACTCCATTCAGCAAATAACGGTTTTGGAATGAATGGTCCACGTGTAATCTTTCCATCATATCAATTTGATGGCTTTGTGCAGCCAGTGCTTTGCGTGTAGTGTAGCCTGAGTTGGCATCGCCTTTTGTATCAAATTGACCAGCTGTATTCCGATACCGCAGGACAGCAGAAAGTTGTGATGATTTTGCGTCTTGACCAAAACTAAGCACATTTTCAATATAAGCACGGTAAGGGTAGTTGTTATTGGACTGTGTGACAAGAGACCCATTAAGATAAACATCAATTTGTGACCACATCGTATGTAAAAAGTTATATTCCGGTGCAATTTCTACATCTGCCTCCAAATCTGTTCCATCTGCTGCAGTCACACTTGCACGAACGCAGAGAAAAGTGTTAGCAAGATCAATGTAGTTGGAAGTTTCAGCACTGATTGTAAACTCAATAGGTCCTGTTGATGTTAAGACGGACACAGGGTGGTATTCGGTAAAACTTCCATCATCCAAACTAGTTTGACTGGGAGGAACAGAGAACAAATCCAATTGGGATGTGGTTGATTGTGCAGAGCTGGGGTGTATCAAGGACGCCATTCTATTTGAAAATGTCGTAATGTTTCTTGCGTCTCCTCTTTTCTACTCTAGTCTTTTGTGGTCTGGCTTTACGTTTGCTTGCGGCAGCTTTCAAAAGGTTAGAACCAGCTGCTTTTGCACGATCAATTGCTGCCTGTTTTGCGTTTTTTCCGCGTAAAATATCCGAAGCAAAACCAACTCCACTGCGAAGAACTTGTTTTCCAATAGCCTTGGATCCACTTTTGACGAGAGGTAAAACTGTTTTGGCTATAGAACTAAAGATATTTCCTTGCCCGTATCGCTGCTGGTATCTCGCACCATTAAAGTAACCATGACCAACTTGGTTTAAATAGTGGTTTTGATAAGATCGAGAATCGCAACAATATTTTGCACGCATGTTTACAGTACAAGAAATGCTGTAAATAATGAGGCTTTACTGCGTACTTCCCCTTTATAGTTGACTCAGTTTCTGTTTTCGAAAATGTAAAGTGGCAATAACTTTTCCCTTGCGAAATCTGATTGCTTTTCCTTGATCATCCCGAAGCGAAATATGTATGTCTGAAATATTTTTCTTCAAGACAGGGTAGTATTGCAATTTTTCATATCTTTTGGCGATATTGGCTCCATACTTTCCTTCAACAGGTATCACTCCAAGCAAAGGTGCTAGAGTATGACCCACAGTGCGAGGTTCGATGACATCACAATAGAGGTAAAGAGCAGACACTGGATCCATGTCAAATACTCGATCTGAAGTGTAAACACCGACTTTGTGAAACAATATATTTTTAAATCCCATGATTTCTGCTAGGAAGGGCGGAAGACGCAAAGTGACTGCTGGATGTTCCTTGCCTTCCTTATCAATCTGCACAGGAGCTCCTGGTTTATGTTTAATGCGAATTTCTGTCAATTGTGAATGAACGTTATGTTGTAGATCCAATAGAAAGTCGACTGGTTGTACCAAAGTCCCATCGGCAATTAGTTCCTGATTTCTTGCCTCAAAATCACGTTTCATTTGCTGGAGCAGTTGCTCTACAAGATCTTGTGGATGTTGATAATAACCAGGTGAAATCTTTGTTTTTGTCTGTACATACCCACGACGGTAATACACCCAATGGTTGTCGTTGTCGATGTTGCACCATGAATTTGGATAGATAAGTTCAGCTAATCCAACTTCCCAGGGACCGGTTAAATTTAATTCTTTTGGTAAATGAACGATATAATCTGAAACTTTGTTTTCAGGATAAAACTGCATGGATGAATTACTTGGTAGGGTGAGAAACATGTTTTGAAAGCATAGGAGAGGGTAACAAGTAACCGACACTGCTCGAAAGCAAACTAATCCACAGCTCTTTGTTTTCGATGATTTGTGTTAGATTATAGAGACTGATTGATATGGTAATATAAACAGCTATCACTTGAGCGGCAAACAAATTGATGTCAGAAGTTGATTGTGACAGATTTATATTAGGCATTCTGGAAATCTTTTTCCTTGACCCACGAATTGAAGGAAGAGGGGTATCCAAACCACTTCACAAAATACTCCACACCTTTCTTACTCCGACGTTTTTTCAGTATGGTCTCAATTCGAAACATGTCATCATCTTTAAAGATTTTTTGCATTTCGTTTTCATAGAAGGTGCCAATTAAAATATCTCCGCCAAAATCTTTGATTTTGTAGTAAGGAAGATTTCCTTTATATAACCGAGCCACTTGAAATATCTCATCTGTCCAGCCGGGGAGATAACCTTTGCGAAAGCGTATTCGGTTTGTAGAAAGGCGGACTTTATCGTTTACTTTTAGTTTAGGCTCTTTTAATGTCGGTTGCGAATATAAAGTGTGCCAAACATCTTCTTGATTTTCGGGGTTGACAGTACTTGGAGCACGCTTTATTGAAGTGTGATAGCTGTTGTTGTAGGCGTTGACGAGAAGTGGTAAAACGTCTGCATATCGTCTTGAATTGGTGTGGGAAAAGAATCTCCAAAGCTTTTCCTTTAAAGTTCGAATCAATCTTTCAACTACGGTGGCTTTTGTGTCAAAATTATGTGTGTGAAAGTGTTTAATATTTTGCCGTTTTTACCAGGCCTGAAACGGTCGATTGAAGAATTCACTCCCCAAATCAGTCTGGAGCTTTTGAAAACGACCAATTTTTGGCAACACTTCTTCAAAGGCTCTGATCACTTCCGAACTTGTTTTTGCTTTGAAAAAAGATATAAAACCTTTTTTGGAAAAAACATCAATCACCACAAGAATATATTTGAAATTGTCGTTGTATTGTTTCAAGGAAGAAAAATCAATAAGATCGGCCTGCATTTGAAAATTTGCTCCTGGTACTATTGTTTTTGTGCGTGGGAAACGTCTTCTCACAGGTTTGTGGAGGGTATAGACATCGTGAGATTTCAACCATTTTAGGGGCGACTTTGCCACTTTTTGAAAACTATGAGCCCCGGAAAATGCACCAACTTTTTGCGGATCATAATACCTCATAAACTCTCCCATAGCAAAGCTTCAAATTCATGCAAACCAGGTAGATTGAAGTTCTGTTTGTTCAACACACTCTGAAAGATTTGATTTATATCTGAACCAGGGATTACACGCTCGTCCAAAAGGATTTGCCCTTTATCATCAAAATCTAGATTTTTTTGTTCTTTGATGTTTTTCAAGAGCTGCCTGGCTTTAGTTTTCTTCCTAACTTTCGACAATATAGCAGAATCAGATAATTTTTCAAGTCGTTTTGATTTCCCCTGCGTTTTTTGTTGAAATAATTTTGATTTCTGTAAGGCTTCGTTATATAACTGCATTTTTTCAGCGGCTGGTAGGTCTGAATTTAAAATTTCTTGCATTTTTGTGTCTAATTCAGACAAAATTTTCTTTCAGGTTTTTCGTGAGTTGTTTTTGATGTAAGACTGTGGTACACTTTAGGTTCTAAGGCAATCAGTTTCTTCACTGAGTCAATGTTCCAAGCACTCCCCCTAAAACAGGTGCTAGAGCATTCAGCAACACAGAAAGAAAACCTCCAGTCTGCACAATTTTTCGTTTTTTCTTCAGCGATACTTTTTTATTGCTCAGCTGTCGTAGTTTGGTTTTATGTTTGCTGAGTTTACGTTTATTAGAGGGTGCTATTTGAACGTTTCCTTTCAATATGTTATAGGAACAATCACACAGACAACGAATGAACTCTGTGGATGCTTTTTCAATAATGCTTCTCTTCAAAGAGGGTGGTGCCTTTTGAAGTAAATGAAGAGTAGGGGCAAATTTTCGCAAACGATCCATTTATTGATAGATATAATTTACTTCCCCTGGAAATATGTTAGTCCTGAGCCGCTCACTATCATCCACCTCACACCGAAGATCAATCAATAAATAACCATGAGGGTTTGTTGTCACGTCTATATAAGCTTGCAGAACAGATTTGTATTTCTGAGGATAGATTTGACTTAAAAAATAAGAAACCTGTTTTTTGTCTTTGCAGTTTTTAAACAAAACCATGAATTTTGCGTTTAGTGATAATTCTCTTAATCCTTTATGAAAGAGATTTTGAGTCGTAAAGAGGTCGCTAAATCGGTAGTGATGAGAGTAAATTGTAAATATTTTGGACAGGAGATTGTTTTCCGTGAACATCATGTCATCTAAGATGAGTAAGCAATTTTCAAAATTTTTTAAATCATCAAGAAGAGGGGGACCTTGACGAAATGTGATTTTCTCAGAATATTCATTGAACATACTCTGCCAGACTTCATAACAATAAAAAATCTGGTTAATTCCCGGGCAGATTTTATCAATATTATCTACCAAACGTAGAATCCATTTTGTTTTTCCTACTCCAGAAGGACCGCTGATAATGAAAGAGACTGGATTTTCAAATTTCAAAGCCATACACAACCTTTCGTGTTCTTCTGTTTTGTGTTAATGAACGAGAAAAGTACGAAGTACGTTATTTAAAATCACCTAGCCTATTTTCATAAGGGAATTTGGTTTTCAGTCCCGCGATTTAGTCAGACTTGCTTGCTTGCACTCCCTACCAGCAAACCGCGACTGATAACTAGTCGAATACACTGTCAGCAAACCGCGACTGATAGCTTACGCTGTTCAGTTCCTGTCAGCAGTTAACTGGTACAGGTTTTGGAAAGTTTATCAGTGTACAGAATTGCGTTTTAACTGTCAAATGTTCCATCAACTAAACCTAGTACAGGTTTTGGAAGGAGTTTATCAAAAAGGTTAGTTTAATTAACTGAGAAACTTGCAAAAACCACTGCTTTTGTTTATTTTTACAGAAACATAAGTTACAACAATTATAGATCAAGAGGGAGAGTGTGGATGCCATCATCCAATACAATACGCTTTGGGTAAAAAGAATTTAATCCTTTTTTGTGTTGTTTGTATGAAAAAACCTGATGATTTCGACCTCTAAAACCACAGTTTGTGATCTCCAAGGGGGTATTGTTCTTTAAAACGTTTACATATTGCTCAAAGGAGAGGGGGTTTTGAAATATGCTCACACCTTTACAAACTTGTTTCTTTGTTTCCCCCGAACAGAAATACAATTTTGATGTCAAAGAAACTTGAGCTGTACCTTTGTACTCCACTTTCATTTTTTCTGGACTGCGTTTGTCAAAAGAATGAAATCCAAGCAGCATTGCTCCATTGTCCAGGGCTTACCCTTTCTTCTACATTCAATATATTGCTCTTCATGATTGGGACAGGCCTCGGCAGGCATCCAAATTAATTTGTCTCGAAAATATGAGGTTTTTGATTCTTCTGGGACACAGTCGTCCAAGCTTTCACGACTGAGACTGAAATACATTGAATCTGTGTCGCTTTCCAACATCTCAAAGCAGCGATCAGGAATATACTTCTTCAAAAACAGATAAAAAAACTTCAGCATGTGTAATTTTGAATTCACATACACGTTTATGCCTATTTGAACAGGCAAGTCATGTCGAATTTTATGTTTCAGGCTTTTCACTTCATAAAGATCAGAACCAATTTCATCCAAATGTATGAAATGAGGATCATTGATCACACGGTTTACTGTTTTCTCTGAATGGTAAGTAATGTTCCGATGTTTTGCTTTATCTAGTAGACTTGCCGAGTACAACGAGTTGCCTGTCAGTTTATTTGTTAAAGCAATCACAGCTTTGGATGGATCGGTATCGGCTGCTCTTCTGGAATTTACAATTTCATCTGCTAGTTTGGCAAAGCATTTTTGTGGATAAAATTCGATAAACTCTTTGATCTTTGTAATTTCCAAACCCATTTCCAAATAAAATTTTTCCATTTCTGTATTAATTAAAATTTCTTTTCCAAAATGACTGCTGATCAAGTATTTTTTGGATTTTTTAAGCAGGCCATGTTCTTCAGCTACATTTCTCATATAGACACCAATGTCGTCTCTAGACACACCCGTGTCTTTTTATGATGAGAGCAAAATCTTTGTATTTCTCCTTTAAATGATTTGGTGTGTGAATATCAGAGCTAGGCACCGCAAATTTAAACTCAATTCCGCAACCGCAAATTCCGCAAAACTGCAAGAGGTGTTCCGCAATCGCAAATCCGCAGGTTTGCGGTGACTTTTCGCACTTCCGCAACCGCAAATGCACATAGCACTTCCGCAAACTTAGACCGCAATATTTACTGTTATTTTGTCATTGTGATGACCTTTTTTACTTTCGAAGATCAAATTTTGCCATCGGCCAGACGTTGACCTCCAAAAAAAAAAAGGTCATCAACTCCCGGTCATTCACCTCCAACCCAGAAGATAAGAGCGTCCACTTTTTCCGAGCAGTTTTGCCGCGGATCAGGCAGCACTGCCTGTTGGTGTGCGGATTTGCGGTAAATTCCAATTTTTCACCGCAAATCCACAAATATTTGTGGTAGGAAATTAGGTTCGCAAATCCGCAAATAGAAACTTGAGTCCGCAATTTGCGGATTTGCGGAAGTGCCCACCTCTGGTGAATATCCACCAACAAAAATCCATATAATGTGCCGTTTTTCACTCCTTCTAAAGTTTTGTGAAAGGACAATTGCCTCTTTGGTTGAACCGACTTCAAGGTTTTCAAATAAGCAGCAATATCATTTCTTTTTGCCAACTGTTTCCATTGACACTCCCGCATTTCCACTACATCAAACCCTTTTGCTTCCAATCGTCTTTTGTTTTCCAGTATTGCTTTTCGGACTTCTGAATGAGGTATCTTTTTCACTGGATGTATTTCTTGCTAAGAACCATCCGAATTCCTGTTGGTGTTACAGTCAGTACAAGAATGCCAAAAACAACCTAAAAACTGAAAGACCTGATTGCTCTCCTGACAAAATCCATCCACCGGTAAGCTGTGTGTAGATACTCGTCGTTCCTCCATGTTGTATCTGCTTTGAATAAACTTTTCCTCAGTTTGGGATACATGACTTAACCATTGATAGGCCCGAAGACCAAATTTTGAACATGGGTCAGGTCGGAAATTTTCTTCTTCTTTGTAGCGACAAAGATAACCAGTAGGGTTGTTCTGAGCAATAGCGTATAAATATAGTGAATTTGCATCCAGACCAAGAACTTGCGTCACGGGTTCCGGATCGTATATTTCATGGGAACGGATTTTAGTTTCACTGGCAATAGCCAGACGTGTGAAAACTATGCTGAGACCTCCAGTAATTTGGTTGTGCATAGTGTTGTAAAGGTCTGCGTGCCGTTTGGAAAACAAACAGAAAAACGTTTCCTTTTCAATGCGTTTCATCATCTGTAATTTTGCCACCCCGCTTACTGAAAAGGCTCTTAAAAATATCCAATCCTTGTTCTTTGTAGGGATGAAGCAGATTTTCAACAGCCGTAATAACAGGTACACAATCCAACATATTGTAGTAAATCAGCATGTCTTTTAAAGTGTGCCAGCCTTTTTCAATCCATGTTTTTTTCACAAGTTCATATTCGTCTTTTGAAATGTTTGATTTGGTCAATGAGGAGTAAAAAGCTTGGTGATCTGGCAAACCGCTTTGTAATTTTGTCAGATCTGTCATAAACTCACATGGAAAATAAAATTTGCTTGAACGCTGCCATAAGCAATCAGAAATTTTCGATAAGAAAATCTAGGTGCCAGAAAATGCTGAATATCCAAAAATCTCAACTTTTCAGTTTTGATACACAAATAATTGTTGACTTTTTTAATGACAAAATCAATCTTACCCAATAGCTGCTGTATCAGTGTTGGTTTGATTAAATTTAGGTCGTAGGAGGCAGAATTAAAGCCAATAACAATTAATTCTTGGCAGTAGGCTTCAAATTCTTTGGTCAAATTTTCTTTTCTAACATTTTCGCTGAGTTCTAATGCTTGAAATACATAATCAAATTTGCTTTTCATGATTTCATAGGCAGCATTTGATGCATCTTCTAAGTGTTTTAACATTTTTTCCACCAAATCGTTTTCATCGCCGTTGGTGACAAAGCACACCCCATTTTTCAAAATTTGGTACATTGGTGGCAATGCCAACACTCAAGGGCACATGACGCGCTTCAAAACTTAATTTTGGACCATTTCCATGTAAAATTTCTTGAGAGAAATAGGCTTCGAAATCTCAGCAGACAAAATAAGGAAAAAATCTTTCGTTTGCGGGGACACAGATACCGATTTCTTCAAGTTTTTTGAATATTGTGGCTGGGTTTTTATGAATACCCCCTGGGAAAAGATCACGAACTGTGGTTTTACAAGTTTTCGTGTGCCGGTAATAACGATTGTTTTGGTCCCAAAGTTTCCCGCAATGAATACATTGATATAGACGGCAATAATGTTTGAAATCAACAATGAGACTTAGATGATTTTCCCAAATATTTAAATCTCATTGTTTCAGAATACAATTCCCGGCTACGTTGAATCAATTTAGCAACCCCCTCCTCTAACTCGTAAACAACAAGATTAACTTTGAAAACATCCTCTAAGTCTATAAAATCGGATAAATTCACACCAATAAAGGCGTTGGGGACAATTTTAAACTGCATGCAATAATCGTTAAACAGTTTTTGGCTTCACGTCCACACCGCCACCACCACCGACCAGAACCTCGATGGACCGCCAGACGTCGAAAAAAACAAAGATTGTCATTACCTGAAATGTTTGCAAGTCCATGATTGTTTGTGATGTAGCTTGGTAAGGACGCTCCAGCTCCAAGAGGAGCATCTTTCAGACTGTTTGCATAAAAAGTGATATTTGCACCACCTTCCATTTCGTGTCGGGTCGAGTCAAGCCATCGTAAAAGGATTCTTCCGCCAATGAATTTAAAAAGTTTATCAAGTCCTTTCGGTTGTTTATCAGCAAAGCTGTTTCCAAGATTTGAGCGTTGTTGAAGCTTGCGAGGTAATAACTAGGGCAATTTTTTTATGATCTAATTTTTCCTAAAATATGACTTTAAATATGACCTAATTTTTTCTGTCTGGTTCTTAAAAACTATGCAGCCGAGTCGGAGTATCGAACCCATTATCATTTATTTCGAACAGTTGAACCGCATAATCAAGTACGAATGGACATTGTCTTTGTCAAAATTGCGTCCAGGACATAGCATTTTTTTCAGTATAGACAAAGAGCGTTCCACAGAAGCCGAAGTTGGCTGTGCTCTTTGAAGCAGCGCTACCTCAGCAGGAGAATGATCTGGTAGATGTGCACCACTACCGGCGGCAATTTTAAGGAAGTCGCTACCTCTAGCTAGACGACTTTGAACATAATTTTTTATCTCACATGGGTCGTCACCAAAGTGGAGATTTTGAATGGCTTCCAAAGCAGCAACAATTGTATTCGATGAATTGGTAATTCCCTTGATTAGGATGGCAATATCTCGGTAGTTACCATAGATTTGCCTTAATTCGACGAAAACTGCAGGCTCTGCTATGGCTTCCTTTGCCCGCTCAACCAGTTTTCCACCATCTTCAAAATTGTCAACAATGTTTTTGATAATTTGGAAGTTTTCTGCGTAGTAGAAAGATGCCTCCAGCCACGTGGCCCAACGAGTCAAAACAGGTTGTGGTGGTGCCGGCAAATCAGCTGCGGTGAACAAAGCATGTCGGTCTTTGTTTTTTATGGTTGCTGCTTTTATAGACGATATCAAATTGTCTGCAGCTTTAAAATGTGCACGTATATGCTCAGCACAATTATGCAGCAAATGTGCGATGCAAGTAACATGGAGCAGGCGTGGATACAGGATTTTTAATGTTTCAGCTGCTTTTATCATGTACCTTGCGGCATCACTGAGTAGCAGCAAAAACTTCTTACGAGCAATGTTCATGTTCTTGAGGGTGTCGTCAACAATTGTACAAATATTGGAGCTATTGGAGTTGCCATTTAATGGTTTGCAGTTGACTAAGTATGTTTTTTCAGGTTCCTCCATCAGCCCTGCTAAAATATTGACATACTTTTGGCCAGATACCTCAGCCTCATCTACGACCAAAAACAATGCTTTTGCAGCAAACAATTCCTTAAGGCGTTCAGTTTCTTTAGCAGCCAATTCCTTAACATGGCTTTGACATGCTGATTCAGAAGGGCAATGTTTCCCCAACTCTGAGTTTAATAGCTTTTTAATACTGGCATGCTGAAGCTTATAAAGTGGGATGTCAGCCTCTAAGAATGCCGTTACAACCTTTTTTGTAAAATCCCGTTGGCAAGTGGGGACAAAAGACTGTTTGTTTAAGGTCTTTTTTGCCGGTGCAATTTTCTTTTGGTGTTTTGCCGATTTTCGATGTTGTTCCACGTGAAAGCGCTTGTCACATCTGACGATGGTGGCACAAAGCTGACAATAAAGATCATTCTGGGGATTGCAAGAAAACTCTTGGGGATATTGCTTTACATACCTTTTTGTTTTTACTACTTTTGATTCTGCAGTTTTTCCCATACTGTTTGCTAAAACTTGCTGTTAAGGAACACTTGCTAATTCATACGCTTGCTAAATAAGCTAAAATGCGTTAAGGAACACGCACGTGTTAAAATAATTTTCTTTTGCTTGTGGTTATGACGACATAGTTTATTTTCTAACTTGTGACTTCTAGCCTAGCGCTTTTACGAGTTTTAAAAGCATTACGACTATTTCGACAGTTGATGGTGTTGTAGCAAAAGAGCAATATCTGTGCTTGAGACTAAAATTACAACTTGCAAACTAGTGTAGCTGATTCGTTAGAACTTATACAAGGAAATAAATTAATTAATTCGATATTTTTGAGCAAGATAACTATGGCGTCACAGAGTCATAACAATAATGGAGATAGCAAAGCTTTGCAATCGTTGTTAATCTAACGTTCTGTCTTTGCACCATGAATATCCTACTGAATATGGGAGCAATGACTAAATTTATGACTTTTATGACCGAAAATATTTTTTATGACTTATGGTGTAAAATATGACTTTAATATGACTTTTTAACTCCGTTATCAAACATCGTACGAAAGTTTTGATTGAATTTTTGGGTATTTTATAAAAAACAGACCTTCTAAAAAAATATAACTTTAATGACAAAAAATTGCCCTAGTAATAACGTAACTCCTTTGTTTCTATATTTTAAAGTATGAATGCAAGACTGTAATTGATTTTGAAACGTTTTTTTTGGTGAATCATGATCCGTTCTGCTATGGTTTCTATTAAATCTTTGAAATCTCTATCATAAAAAATGTTGTATATATTTTGTACTTTTCCTTTCTTCATAAAACTCCGGATACTTCCCCAATATTTCTGCATAAAGTCTTTCACTTCTGGATCAGATTCAGTCAATTCCTCGTTTTCCAATAATTTGTGTTGATCTGGTTTGAAACATTTTCTTTTTTTAGCTGGTGGTTCATCAAAAAACTTATCGTTGGTTGGGGTTGCATCAATTGAAGAGGGTGCAGCTTCGTTTGAGACAGTTGGGGATTCTTTCATCACAGACAAATTTGCGGTTTGTTTACATTGATGATATTTGATATTGTCTGCTCTGTTTATTATTTTGTTGCATTTGGGGCATTGCACTTCGCTTGTTCTATAATGGGTGCTTTCTTTATGACGTCGTAAATCAGACAGTCGCGAAAAATCTTTCTCACATATTTCACACTTGTGCTTCTGCTGCTTTTCGTGTGCATTTTTCATATGTCTTACTAAATTCCTTTTCTCGGTAAAGACTTTAGAGCAAGTATTGCATTTGTAATCTTCCATTTTATATCTTCTCACTAAGCTCACTTTCATAGAATGAATATACTTCTCAGAGAAGCTGCTTTATATAGCAAGCTTGATTGCGCAACGATGTTGGAAGAACTGACAAGAATAAGCAGGTGAATTTAATACACTAACAACAAAAATCGCGTCATGGCTAAAAATAGAATACGTCATGGATTGCACAATAGTGATGCAATCTGCTAAAAATAGAATATGTCATGGATTGCACAATAATGTATGCAACTACATTCTCGCGGTCTGTCATAATGGATTGCACAATGAGGCTGTAACTACATTCCCACGGTCTAGTTAAACACGTCATTGAAATACAGAATCAAAAAACCAATAACAAGTCATAAGAATGACATCAAACTTTTGAAATGATGCCGTGTTGGAACTAACCTCCTCAGATTGGTCCCTCAAACCTACATAAAATTAATGAGCCTGGGGTTTTCTATTTCTGACCTCCTTCAAATAAAATCTAGGGTTAGCTCCCTCCAATCTCCTTCAAACAAAATCTAGGGTTAGTTTCCTTAGAACTATGGTTAGCTCACAAAGACCTAGCGTTAGTACCCTCACACCTAGGGTTGGCTTCCTTAGAGTTGGCACTCTCAGACCTAAAGATAGCTCTCTTAATCCTAGAGTTAGCACCCTCAGACCTCCACCACATAAAATCTAGGGCTAGCTTCCCCCAACCTCTTTCAAATAAAAGTCCTTAGACCTATCGTTAGCTTCTTCAAAACTTTTCATCATGTAAGTACAGTACGGAGAAAAAGATTTCGAGCTTGGGCAAGTGTGGACAAGTCGGAGAAAATATACCCTAACCAACAGCTGAATAAAACGTAATCTAAAAACTTTTGATGGACAAGTCCTGTCGACACAAAAACGTAATCTTTACACATTATACTCTAAAAACTTTCGATGGACAAGTCCGAACCAGTCTACACAAAAGCAAAAATCGCATCATGGTTAAATACGTCATGGGTTGTGCAATAGGCATGCAACTACATTCCCACGGTTTTGTTGAAGCTTACGTCACAAATTGCGCAAGAGTGATACATTCCCACGGTCTTGTTTAAACACGTCATTGAAATAAGGTATCACAACCTGAAAACCGTTATGTAATAACAAATCATAAGAATCACATCAAACTTTTTGAAATAACACCATGTTGGGGTGTACTCTTTCAGCTCAGTGTTGACTCTCTTAGATCTAGAGATAGCTCCCTCCGACCTCCCTACATAAAATTAATAAACCTAGAGTTAGCTATCTCCAAACTCCTTCAAATAAAATCTAGGGTTAGCTTTCTTAGAACTATGATTAGCTCACATAAACCTAGCGTTAGCACCCTCAGACCTAGGGTTGGTTCTCTTAGACGTAGAGTTGGCACTCTCAGACCTAGGGTTAGCTCCCTTAAAACTACAGTTAGTTCTCTCACATAAAATAGACTTAGAGTTAACACCCTCATATTTAGGGTTAACATCCTCACAAAAAGTAATAGACCTAAGACTAACTTCCTTACATAAGATTAGGGTTAGGGTTAGGGTTCAAAAATTCCCCAACCTCGAAAAATTCCCCACTTCAAAAATTCCCCCACGCATGACGTCATTGCTCCGCCTAAAACGTTGCCAAATGGGCCATCCTATACTAATGGTGTTCCAAGGGGTCTCATTATTCTTTCTGCTCTCCTTTCTTTTCTACTCAATTTTTAGCGGCTGCCACAAATCTCTCTTTGCCCACTGCCGCTGGCTTAGGCTGAATCGCCTTTCTCATGCTAAATCACCTTCCTCACTCTGCCATGGATTTTCTTCACATTTTCAATTCTTCCTGGTTTTTACATTCCTTTCCTTCCATCTGGGAGACATATTATCATTCCCATCTTTACATGGGAAAGCCTATCGATTCTTCTGCTTTCTTCCGGCCTATCTTTCTCACTGCCTACGTCTCAAAGCTTTTTGAACGCATTATTGTATTCTTCTTTCTGGAGTCTAACTCCATTTTTCTCTTCCCGCCAGGCCGGTTTCCGTCATGGTTGGTCTACCCTCGTCATAGTTGGTCTACCCTCAATCAAACTCTATCTTTCTGAGTCCATTTCATATGGGTTTAACAAACCCAAGCGTGGCTCTTGGACGATTTCCGCTACGATTGAGTTCTCTTAGGTTTTCGACTCAATCTGGTATCCCGCTCCTTTCCATAAATTCATTTCGGCTGGCCCCTCTTCTTGCTTTGCTCGTTTGACTCAATCTTTCCTTTCTGTCGGGCGCGCTTGCGTGGTTTATCAAAATCACAAAAGTTATTTCTTTCGAGTCCGTCGAGGTGTTTTTCAACGATCCGTTTTTCCCTCTTTTTATCAACGACCTTCTTCCGTCCGCTGCTTTCTTTACTCTGACAATTTGGTCATTTGGTTCCCCTCTCCCTCGGTCTCTAATGCTGTGGAAACTACACAACGAGATATGATTCGACTGGATCGCTGGTCTGAGAACTGGAGTCTTCCTCTTAATCCGAGCAGATATGAAGCCTTCTTCTTCTCGGTGGATCCCCATCAAGCTAACCTCCAGCCCCATCTCTTCTTATTCAGTTCCCCCTTTGCTTCAGTTTCACTTCCACTTTTCTTGGGGTCACCTTCGACCGCATTCTTCTCAATTCTAAGCATGCATTTTCGCTGAAGGCCAAGTTATCCACTTACCCGCTCGTGGTTTGTCCTTGCGAAGTTTTCTCTACTTGTGCTTTCTTTCATACTTGGAGCCTGCCTTCCTTCACAGTGGAGCTGACTTTTTCCACCCTATGCTACCGTTCTCTTTCTCACCAACGTGCGGTTCTTATTCACCTTGACTCTTTCCCATCTTGGCTGAGGATTCTATACCAAAGTTTTTCCGCTGAAGCCTGCGCGATTCTACGAGCTCTCCGCTAGTCCTAGCACCGCCAACAAGTCTCCCTCTGTCTTTTGCCTCATACTCTCTGGCATGAGCTGTCTACCATTTTGTTATCCGATTACAATGGGTTCCTGGGTAATCATTTCTTCCGGGAAACAATGCTCTTGAGAAGACGATGCGAGCAGCGCTACTCCTGCAGTCCTTACCTTTCGTATCCACTTATTTCTGGGACTTGGTCGTACCGGTAGTTTCCTCATAAAGCATAGTGATAACTAGAGCTTTTAATGTGAAATCTCATTGCAACCCCTCAATGCTTTAATCTATAAACTCATAAAAATATTTTCTTTTGAAAGGAAAGAGGTAAGGCTTCTTTATATTGGTGCGACTGGTTTTCGGTCGCACACGTCCCCTACTATCTTTGTACGGGTGCTGTCTACTATGCCTACTTATAACCACCCCAGGTCCCTTCGCTGCAACGGACACAGTCTTCTATCAAGCTCTTATCTCTCAAGAATTGGCATAATCGAGAATCCTTCATGCAGCGTCTGGGGTCATCCAACCCAGGACACTTCTAATCTCATTCTGCACTGTCCAGCGACGGACTCTGGACCGCTTGCTCTTTGGCGACTCTGTTTCTTTACGACCTCTGGAGAGTTGACGGGTAACAACAGAAAATAAAATACAATTCCACCAGCAGCCTACCTGCTGCTGCAATACAAAATTTAAGAACAATGTATTCCCATCATTTACAAAAATTCGCGTCATTACACGACATTTGTGACGAAACAAAAAAGCAAAAATCGAGAGCACAAAACCAAACTAGTGAGGTTGCCAACGAATGGAGTTAAGATGCAGTCGCTTGAAGGCAGGCGTCATAAGCAATAAAAACATCCCCAGCATCGGGGCTAGAGTGACACGTTTAATAAGGTCCGGAACGACCACCTCCCCCTCCGCGCCTGCAAAATATGAAAAATTTGAAGTAAAATTTCCAAAAATGTTTTTGGAGACGGGATGAATTTAGTGAAACGTTGTTTTTCAAATTCGCACCCCTCCTATCTTAAACTCCTAGATCCGCCAGCCCTTAAAAGTGTAAACGGGACCAAAATTAATGTGTCAGGGATTACCCTTCTGCAGATGTGGTCACCAATCATATAAAAGTTAATTTTTTATCAAATAAAGGACAGGACTTCCAGGCAAATCATGTTAAACGAAACAGAACACAAAGACGTGCAAGCAAGACAACTTCTAAAAATTTATGACACAGAAAGTTGCTTAAATAACGCAAACATTCAAATGGACAAACACAACCAAACCAGATTACTGGTAAAGGACTTGAATTTTAAGTAATGCTCCTATGCTTGAATTCGTAATGCTTAATTAGATGTAAATGAAAAAACTCTTAGTAGTACCAGTTTATCTACGTCTATTTTAATCAAACGCATGGCGTATGCTTCTGTGCTCAGTGAATAAAAAAACGCTGTCACTGTTGTCAACTCAGGCCAAGTATACCCACCATTTGCCGCCTCCGTCTCTTCGATCGCCGCCTCCGCGGCCTCCACGTCCGCCACCATATCCTCCTCTGTCTCCTCCCCCATATCCACCCCTTCCGCCACGTCCCCGATCACCAAAACCACCACGACCGCCTGGAATGTCAATAATTATCACACCGAAACCGAGACGCAGAGCAAGAACTTGATAACTGTTTGTTCGGAGCAGTGTACCAAACCAGCTCAGAGAGTAGATGAAGGCAGAACAAAAAAACTAAGCACGCCCGTCACAAAGCACTAGCTGTGGTGTAGTGGTTGGGGCGTCCGTTTCGCAGTCGCTAGACTACAGTTCAATTCCCTGTTTAAATCACACCAACAACTCAAGAATGGCATGCTTACGTCTAGTAGTCAGCACGAACAATGCGGAGGAAGCCAGCAAGTTCACTCATAGGGTCCTTGGATAAGGCACGTACAAATGCCTTCACCTTCACACGGCTAACAAAAGGTGAAGCCAAGCAATAATTAAGTACTGCTCTGGATATTCGTTTGGCTCACCAATCATGGAAAAAAGTTCCCTATCTGAAATCTAAAACAACTCGAACATTGCAAGATCTAATTGCAAAGATACAATCAATAAAGCATGCAGTACAGTCACTTCTCAACCTACCTCTATCTCCACCTCGGCCACCACGATATCCGCCTCTGTCTCTTCCTCCATCATCGCCTCCATAACCGCCTCCAAACCCACGGCCACCACCCCGATCTCCACCAAACCCCCTGCCTCTGCCTCGGTCCCCACCACGTCCTCGACCTTCAGATGATTAATAAGCAACATAAAACATACAACCTAAACCCAGCAAGGGGTTTAAAACCTGTTGTTGTTACCCGACCCCTTCAGAGATATGGGGACATGGCAGAAGACGATGGAGCCCCAGAAGCCGGGCAACTCTCCAGGGCCTGGATAATAGGTCCTAGAGAGATAGAGTCGCCGAAGAGCGAGCGGCGCAAAAAGTCCGTAGCTGGACAGTGTAGAATGAGATAAGAGGTGTCTTGAAACGGGTGTCCGCAGGCGCTGCATGAAGGATTCTCGATTCTGCCAATCCTAGGAACAAGAGCTTAACAGTAGACTGTGTCCGTTGCTGCGTAGACGAGAGAAAACACAGCGAGCGTGACGAGGGAGTCTGTTTGTTGAAAAATTTCGATGAGACAGTACGCCTTTAGTCTAAGAGAAGAGAGATACGATATAGACTACAAGGCATTGCAGAGGGCACGAGGAGCACTCACCGTCTGACCAGCTCATCAGCCGCGTCTTTTCCGGGGAGGAACGAGTGTCTGGGGACTCATTATAGCCTGATAGAGGCGTAGCCTGGAAGAGGAAAAGGAATTAGTTCTACTATCCGTCGGTGACCGAATAGGGGGGGGGGGGGGGCATAAACATTAAGGAATGAGAGCGAGGAGTGGTTTAGTAAGATATTGACCCCTACATAATCAGAGTAGGGGTAGTAAAGAAAGAGAGGAGGTAAAGAGTTGAGAAGAACGCCAAAGCGGGAGTGGGTGCGATTAGATTGGAGAGCAAAGAATCCAGAGATCAGGAAAGACGAAGATGAATCAAATTCCTGGATACAAATGAGGCCAACAGGATAAGACGAGACAGTGTAGTGGTTTAGTGCTCCTGGCTGGGAGAACCCTGAGGGAGTCCGGGGGAAAGAGGAAGCAAAAGGTAGAGAAAAACAGCCATTAACACGAGGCGGTGGTGGGGCGAAAGTGCTGCATTAGTAGAGGGGATCCAGATAGGCCAAGTACAACAGTGGAGATAAATTAGCTGGAAGAATCCGAGAAAAACACAGTATTGGTAGATGTGGGATCTCCAGAAAAAGCAGGGACGCAGCAGGAAGGGCAGTTCCAGGAGCGGGAGCTGCCTAGATATTTGAATCTAGAAAAGTAGAGCAGTGAGCATTTTAAATGGAACCATTGGGGTAGGCGCAGCATTGCATTGATCTAACTCTCCAGGCCACATTTTCAACGCAAACTCAACAGGAAAAGACGGGGCCAGGGTTAGGGATAAACGTTTCTGCTCATCAAAAGAAGAATGAAAAGACGGCCAAGAGAAAAGAGAAAACAGGCAACCGATTACAAAGAGGCTGCAAGCAGCCCTTCTGCGGTTGTTCAGGGGTAGCACGGCAAAAAATGCTTTGTGAGGAGAGTGCCCGGGGTAACTAGGACCCTGGGAAAGGCCAACAGCCATTTCGACCCAACCCAAACGAGGTCGGGGAACGCACCACCATATTGAGGCGGCTGTTGATTGGTGCGGGCAATAATCAACAGCAGTACCAATTTGCTGTTATATCGCAACAGTAAGCTAGGTTTGTATTTGAAAAAGGTTTTAGTAATTTTATGCTACGGTTAACAGCATATACTATTAAATCTTGTTCTGACTAAACAATATTCATATTACTCACCTCCAAATCCGCGACCACCTCGTCCTCTGGGCCCGCCCATGCCCCCTGCTCTCTGCTGAGCAAAACTAACACTCAACATTGTTCCATTGAAATCTTTGTCTACAAAATAAATTTATGTCATCGCAGAAATATCAGCACGTTTGTTTATGATCTCGTGGCATTCACGTAGAGACGATTTGTTTTTTGTATAGAGAGCGGGCCAAGTTAACCCTTAAATGCATGGTGTGCCAAACATGGCACATACTGAAAAAAAAAACGAGTTGATTTGTTAATAAACGCAATTACTGAATTTGAGAGAGAAGTTTTGAAAATGGAAAGAGGCGTTTGAAAGCAAGGGGCTGAAGAGGTTCCTGAAGGTGAACCTCAAGAAAACCGAAGTAATGGTGAGTGGTTTGAAAGGTGAGGTACTCAAAAGTAAAGTTGATCCATGTGCCAAGTGCGGCAAGAGGGTGATGGCAAATGCCGTGTATGTACAAAGTATGGTAAATGGGTACACGGTAGATGCGGAAACGAAGAGGGTGACTTCAACTCTGGCACTAGGTTTTGCTTGTGAAATATGTGTTTATACAAAGGAAAGAATCATGGAACCAGGTGAAGAATTATCATTTTTTGACCAGGTTGACTTTGTGAAGAGCTTTTGCTATTTGGGAGACAGGTTGAATGCCAGTGGTGGAAGTGAAGCATCGGTAACAGCATGAACGAGAATTGGATGGATAAAATTTAGAAAACGTGGGGAGTTACTTTATTGGAGAAAGTTTTCGTTAAAAATGAAAGGATTTATCAGAGTTGCGTAAGATCAGCAATGCTGTATGGTAGCGAGACGTGGTGTCTAAGGGAGAATGAAATGGCAATTTTGAGAAGAACTGAAAAAGCCATGATGAGAGCAATGTGTGGAGTTAAGATCATTGAGAAAAGGAGCGAAGAATTTATGAGTTTGCTGGGTTTAAAGGATGCTTTAAATGGACTAGCCAGAGCGAGTGCAGTGCGATGGAATGGGCATGTTTTGAGAAGGGATAATGGTGATGATTTGAGAAGAGCGTTGGATTTTATAGTGACGGAAAGAAGAGGGCGTGGGCGGCCGAATATGACAATGAAGAGACAAGTGGAGGAGCATATCAATCAGATTGGAATGAAAAGGGAGGATGCCATTGACAGAGTGAAGTGGCGTAATGGTGTTTACAACCTGCGTTAACGCGGACAAAACCGGATTTAAAAAACTGGATCTCTCTCTTTCTCCACCGGTTGTGCCTCTTTTGGCACGCACCATACATGTTCTGAACGCGTACCAGATGCTGGCTTGTTTACACTTACTCCCCACGCCACTTCAGTGTTGTCTCCCCACGTGACATATGTGGCACATGAAAGAAAATGGTGCTTATGCTCTGTTTGTTCCTTATTTGGAACATACTCATATTTCAATGAATAATTAAAATAATTTTTCTGAAAGTTGTTTTATTAATGCATTTTGACTATATTGTAGTCTTTTTCATAAACAAAAATTTTTTTTTTATTGTTATATTAAATTCATGCATTTAAAGGTTAAAAATTATACCATAATTTCATCCCATACACTACAGTATATCAACACGCAAATAAATTTTACAAAAATTGCTGTAATACTAGTTGAGTGAAGTCTGATAAAACAAGCCAAGTATCCATATGAGTATTACTTGTATTTCAAATTATGATCACAGGAAAACTACGAAACAACTAGGGCTCAGCATTTTCGAGTTGTCACAATTCAAATCAAAAAATTCGTTACAACCAACTTACTATTGAACCACTTTATGGCAGCGTGCGCGGAAGGCGGATCATCATACGTTACAGTGCATTCGCCTTTCGGCATTCCCGTTTGTTTATCAACGTAAACAAAAATACGAGGTTCCTGAGTACGTTTATCTTTCTACAAATCAACAGGCGACATTAATTAATAAAAACTTACCAAAATAAATCCACCACCCACTTTTATGATAATCAACCTACAGGATAAACGGCAAACACTTTAAAAACAACTTGAACAAGAACATAAATATATATATACATACATTAGGAAAATAAAGTCTCACGTTGCTGGCACAGTGCTCGATAGCAATCGAGGTTAGAGCCATACGTATATAATTTAAAACACTGTACGTAAAATACTGGATGAAAATACAAAATACTGGATAAAATAATATAATCACTACAGCTGTTTCGCCAAGCGGCTCATAAATACTGTATATATATATTTAATTTTATGACTTCCTGAACAAGTGCATCACATCGCTTTATTGGGTATGTTTCAGATGAAGATGTTCCACTACGTGCTTCTATCCCAAAGAGGAGCATACATTATCCGTCAGAAGCTTAAAACTTGTTTAAGAGATCGAATGGTTGAACTTGCCTTTATCACCCCGATCTGGCCGAAGTACTCTGCTATCTTTTCCTTGGTAATGTCCTGGCCCAGACCTTGAACGAAGATTGTGTCACTTTCCGGCCCTGGTGTTTGGTCCGGAGGTGCATTATTGTTGCTGCCATAACCTACAATCAACATGAAGTCAGTGCGGAAGCACATTAAGCGTTTTACAACTAAGATTAAAACTATCTTTGGTGGAGATTTGGTTTTGAAAAAATTGAAGACCTAGCACAAACTCCACATAACCAGGCTACCAGCTAAAACGACTGAAAACATAATCGTGTGGATCAAGGTGGAACGACGCATTACTAGTTCAAAACCCCACATATAGTAACCTAATTGCTTGATTTTCGTGCTTTACCGTTTTCAGGGCGTAAACAACAGCAATAACGGTGCTTCATGATGATGTTGTTACTACCTCACTCCCTTAAGGGATTGAGGCATGGCAGAAAACCATGGAGCCCCAGAAGCTGGCCAACTACTCAAGGCCGAAACAAGTGATCGTATAGAAAAAAGGAGTCGCCACAGAGCAAGCGGTGTGGAGTCCGTAACTGGACAATGCAAAACGAGATGAGAGAAGTCCTGAATCGGATGACCGTAAGCGCTGCATGAAGGATTCCAGCATCTGCCGATTCCAGAAAGAGTGCAACAGAATACTTTGTCCATTGCAGCAAAAATGAAAGAGGACACAACGAGCGTGACGAGGACGAATAAGTTTCTCAGTGGATAATGAGGGGACCTGTGTGTACAAAAATTCCTAGTCAAGAGATGAGTAAATATTATAGGCAAAAAAAGAAAGACCACATAGAACTGTAGATCGCAGGAGCAGCGCACCTTATCTGGCCAATTGATCGGCAGGGTCATTCCCAAAAGAAAAGAGTAATCGGAGATCCATTGCAGCCTGATAGAAAGAAAAGATAGTTCCTGCAAGATGAACCAGAGAGTGTGAGATGGAAGTGCACACAAGAAAAAAGTGCATAAAGTCAAAGAAAAAAAAAGCGAAGTAAAATGGCAGTCTTGCGGGTGCCGCCGAGACCAGCAAAGAGCTTGCAGACTGGTGCGAACATGAGCACAAAAGATTGAACACATTGGGTCTGCCAAATAGGAAAGGGTGGCCTCAGCGCCACAAAGTGAGCTGTTGGCAAAAACACAGCAGCCTCTTTTACGGAAAGTAAATGGGGCAAAACCATCAGTACAAATCACGAGGTAGCGAGATGGGGAGTCAAAAACAGCACCTTGGCGTGAACGAGAAGGGACAGAGCGAGCACGTAGTAAAAAGAGCGAGTTCCTCGCCGAAGAAAGACGGTTCCAAAAAGGAGAGCAAGCACACAGGATCTCTCAGGGGGAGAGTAAAGTATGATTAGGTGAGCGGACGCCAAGGCTCTGCAAAAGGACCTGAAAAGTTTTGGTTTCACTCGACGTCGGGCTTAACCTGAAATGAGAATAGAGAGATTGGAAGACAAAGTGCCCGATCATAAGATGACAGAGCAAAATGAATCAGGGTGATTCCTAGAGGAGATGGGACACCTTGGAGAAAAAAAGGGAATAGAAGAGGACGAGAGGCAGCTAGTGATGGCGAGACTGGCCGTTTGCGGAAGGCGTTTCAATATTGGTAGCGCCAAAAGCTGGTTTCCATTACGCGTAAATAGAAAATAATATTAATGCGCGTAAATATTACGCCTATACGCGAAGCGTTTTTGCCCGCAAAATAACTTCAAATAGACAATTACGCTACGTTAGCAGGTTACGCCCAATGGAAACCAGCCTTAAAAAAGAATACAATCTGGGAGAAGCGTAAGTGAAAATGAGCAGAAGAAAAGCTTAGCAGAGCCCAGAAAAAACTCCTTGGAGGTGATCCCATGAGGAAGCAGCGATACAGTGTAAGGCCTTGAGAGGAGGGAAAAGTTCTAAAGTGCGTTCAAAGGTGATCCCAAGGAGAGTGGGATCGAAGCAGAAAGGCGAGTTGACCACGGAGAGATGGTGCTGAAATTTACCTTGGGGGATCAACCGAAAAAAATGGCCTCATATTTGCTCGGATTGAGCAAGACACCAGTGCTCAGACCAGTGATCCAATCAAATCAGAGCTCCTTGTGTGGTCTCTGCAGCAGCAGTGACCAAGGGTAAGGAAAACCAGATGGCCAGGTCGTCAGCATAAAGAGCAGCTAAGGGAAGAAGGTAGAGAGGTAGGAAGATCATTGATGAAAGAACAGAAAACAACAAGGCCAAAAACGGATCCTTGTGGAAGACCTTGTTGAACTCAAAAGGAGCGACATGCTTGATTTTGATAAACCACGCAAGCGCGCCTTGTCAGAAAGAAAAGATTGAGCCCATTGAACGATACAAGGAGGGAGGCCAGCCAAAATTTTTATAGCGAAATGCATTTATTTTATTATTAGCTTTTATTTTCTTAGTTGATTTTGTCATACCAATCGTATACAATACGAGAGGGTCGGGGACCTCACTACCAAATGCAATAATTGGTGCAAATGTTTGTTAAATGAGACAGTACCACAAATGTGGAGTTATGGACAACTCATAGCACGATGCAAATTAAAATTTTGCTGTTATCACAGTAAGCCTCGACTTCGATTTATGTTAAATTTGTTTCTAACCACCAACACTTGAAAGCAACAAGTAACTGGCCATGATGTTATAAAGCAGACCAAACGACCTTATTATAGTTGTTGGGGTCAGGGCCATTGTTTTCACAAAATCCTTCATCAATCGTAGGAAAACCTTCCACTAGTTCAATTCTGCGAGCCAAAATTGACTCTCAAGTAAGCATTTCGCCGCCTCTTTGGTAGATTTTGTCTTGCTCTGCCAATTTTATTTTTATATCGCACGAAGTATAAGCATTGTTAATTTAAAACATAAAAAAACCGCGGATATGTTTTCACTACTATTTTCATTTCCTTTCTCTTTAAAAATAAAGAATCTACAGCTATTGGTATTCTTTAATAAAATACAAGTTTCTGGCAATATGTTGACGGGGAACATGACCAAAGTATGATAGAATCGTAAGACCAACATACGATGCATTATTATTTTTCTTTAAGCGTTTAAATATAAACGCTATAAAGATTCCACTTGCCCTATTTCTTAGCTTTGTATAAAACTGATAGATGCAGCTCTGACAACAGCACATTTTTAGAGCAAACATAGATCAGTACGACCTTAATGGGGGATTACAGGAAACTTGCAAGGTTTTGATGGCTCTTGATTATGATCAAAAATTTTTGGCTGGATTTATCAAATAAAGCAAAATAATTTCAACTGTTAATTCCACAAGACTACTTTCTTTCTGCTTTTGTCAATGCATATACAATCACTACGTACATGTAAACCAAAAAATATTTCCTAAAAAAAAAATTTTTTTAGTCAACCTACTCCAGAGTTGGGCAAATTTGGTTGCTTTGAGGCCAATAAACTTAACATTAGGGATGATTGTCACGTCCATGAGAAAATATCCATGGTAAAATAAAAACAACTAAAATTGAACCCTTGAGTAAGGTTTGGATAGGGTGGTTATTTGTAATAACTAGAGATAAAAGCAAGAAGCATAATGTTGTCATAACAAAAACCTTTGAACACCTTGTTATGTGAACACTGAGGTCTTGCCGTAACTTTTGATAATTACAATTATGTTGGTAGGGCCTAAAAATAGTGTTGGTGGGATTGTAGCTAATATTGATTACAGATCAGAGGTGCGAATCAGTAAACTGGGACAGGCGTGGTAGTCAGTCTCTTTCGATGCCCACTGCACGCTCACTCGCTAAGGGGGAGTGCAATGCCGTCTCAGCAACCTCTGCCGAGACCGGATTTAAAAATTGGGTTTAGCAGGATGGAATTCTTTCGACAAAACAAACGTTTTTACTCCTACGAAAGTTTGGAGTCTGAAGTTGAAACTGGGCTAGATTGGGCACCGCTGGTTAAACTGCAAAGTGTCTCATAGTAATTAAATAATTAATAGCTTCCTTTTAGGTTTGCAAATAACTTGATACAGAATGTTTTTTCTGGTAGGCTACATGTATTTTGAAGCGCTGGTCGTAAAAGTTTAATGTAGATTGATTAACTGCGGTGATTGATCAACAGCTTTTTAATCGTAAATTCTTGTTCGATCAATAAATCTTTAAATTTGTCACATATGCGGTGAAAATTGACACATCATACCGCAACACTTTGTTAGATGAAATAATCAAAAGCAAAATTGCTCATGGAAAACAAGAACCAGTAAACATACGAAAAATCAAGCGTCTATTATCACAATGATGTCTGGGTTTCAACTTCAAATTGGCTACTGGTATTATTTTGTAGCCTACTAGCAGCTATTCAAATTTATTCACCCTAGCAATTCACGACAAGAAGGAGGTTTAATGCAAGCCAGCACTGTTTATAACAAGTTTCTTGCTGGGTAACGTTTATGAACAATTGCTGTTTTGGTTTGGTAATACTAGGTCACCTAAGTTTTCAGGCAAATCGCTTTTGCCTTAAACTGGGCTCTAAACAACCACCTAGAGCTGTTTACCAGTTTTCAAAATCTTAGGCTTCTACGTTAGTTAGGATCCAAGTTGCGCAAATAGATATCTAACGTTTTATCTAATGCGACAAGGTACGAACATAGATTCAAATTGTTAAAGTTTTAAAATATTATTTTCACAATTTATACGATTGTTTAGCATTGGCTGGAAGCCAATAACAGATTGGTGAACTGGGGAAAAAATGTATTTTTCATAGATTTGTCTGTACTTGCAGCAAAGTATAATTAATTTGCTGATTGCAATTAATTGGATTATCTTTTTAATAAGGTTTGAGAGGCAGGATGTGGTCCGCATCCAGTGGGAACACCGAGGCACTGGTTCTACCTTTTTTTTGAAGTAGACAGCAACAGCCTACGTCCGTTTTGCATGAACATCTGCGTTACCGGTATTGATTTGTTTGACTCCCTTATATTTTCCGATGGCTACACCCCTGCCCGCATCCTCATTTACCTTAAACCCAATCGTTACTTAGTAACCAAAACTTACGTCAGATAGAAGTTCACATGCTGAAACTTTCACGGCCATTGCTTTGCATGTTTTTTCTTAACTGATGCCTTGATAATTGCCTTAGCAATACTTTCAAGTACTAACAAATGTACCACACAGAGGCTCATATCAGAAGAAAAACTTTATGGCTATCAAACCTTCCAGTTACATAAGTTTATTTAAACAAAATGCCATTGCGTTCGCATTTGTTGCAACTTCCACTGCTTATTAAAATCAGCGCCACAACGTCTGCACTGAATACATATTTACAGACCTTTGATGCAAGTAGTCAGATTAAAAAAATGTAAGGTACACTATCGCAGTGTTAGTAACATAACCTAGTTAAAAAACTTCAAGCTTTTGAAACCATAGTATGCCTCAAGCAACGCGGAAGTTAGTTTGGGGATATTCAGTCAATCACAAATCACGTTGCTTGCAACTTCTGTCATAAAGAATTGCAAAAGTAATGCAGTTGTTTTATTGAGCTCTTGCAATTAATGGTCACGTTGCCCGAGCAATGGCAAAACCTTCAAATTTCATATTAATTGCCATCGTTGACTGCAACTTAAGGACTAAGAAGTGCATCTAGTCTTAAAAAACTTGTTATTTAAAGTATTCATGCAAGAGCCAAAACATTATTGTTTTTACTGCACTGCATCATCCCATGTCTATTGCAAACTTTAAATTGTTAGGCTTCGCCTTTCATATTTGACAATTGAAAACGAATAAAGTATTTACAAATAACAAAAACATTATCACATTTAATTAGCCGTTAAACTTAATAAGCAACTGTCCGTTTATTTATGGATTTACTAAACTGGGTTCCAAAGTTGTCATGTTTTTTAACAAGAAAGTCTTCAAAGGCCTTTAAAGTAAACACTTCCTAAAATTAATAACTTCGAAAAATGTTTATGAAACGCGAGCTCGTACAACATAGTTAAGTAATTAGCCTACTAGGTTCCAAATATCGTAAAGAATAGAAAATCATGGTCAGGTAGGACCTGCCAGAGGCACTCACCAGCCCCACCTTGTGACTTGAAGCCTCCGGAATCTGCACCTCTTCTGAATGACAATAATTAAATGCTAAAGCAAACTGATTGGAGGAAAAATCAATAGTTAGGTCATGTTAAGTTCACATTAGTCACAACATCATTAGCCTATTGCATAACGGTATGCAGCAATACTCTGTACCAGTACTGAAAATCATTTGTGTATTGGTAACATCTGCTAGAGAATTCAACGCATCACATTTTCAACATAGAATGGCTTATTCAAGCAGAATTTGCATGATAATTACTAATAGTTGTTAAGAATCCTGATAAAAACTACAAAAGGATTATTTTCATAGAGAAATTGCAGGCAAGCACAACCGCACTGACATTTTTAGCCCAATCCGAACTTGTTTACAACTCCACCCATAGACTAACCGCTCCATAACTAAAATAACCAGTACTGGTACAGTGCATCACGAACAAAATTAAATACCGCGAGAAAAATATACTAGAGGCTCAAAAAGTTAAATACCTGTAACAGTAAAACAATTAAATTATGAATGCCAATATTACAAAATTCATAATGAATCCAATATTTTGCTAGCATGATCGATTTCATCTCATTGAGACATCATCAGTATCAGTTGATTACGTAAGCACGTGATGAATTCTCAATGAAGAGACAAAATCTTTTTGTCAAATGGAAATAATTAACAACTAAGAGTATTGAGTCATGAACATATCAACATTATAATTGTGTCCGAGTCCAATTTCATTTATGCATCACTGTTGACTACTTGAAAGTTGAAAAAAATCGAGTGATTTAAAGAATTATAACAATGCATTGACTTAAATAAAAGCACATAAATATATATATCATGGGGTATTTAATGCGGGTAGCATATTGATTACCAAAGAGTTAGCAAGAGAGAGGCAATTTCTGCTTTTATCACTTGAATTTTTACTCTCCAAGGCATTACAGCCGTGTTGAAACATTGCTGTTTAGTTGATGATATATTGCATAGCAAAATAGCTTCGGCATTAAGTTACTTTTTTGACGGAAAGACCATATTTCATGGGCAATTCTTTGGCGCAAAGATTTATCTAGGCATTTGCAATATTTCTAATGTGTTAAAAAAACAATCTTTAAAGTGTGGCACATTTAGTGAGCAATTGCAAACATTGTTGTTTACGAGCAGATTTGCTCTTGGTAAAAACTTTTTGCAGCTTGAATAAATTTTTGTTTTTAGTTTGAATAAATCGCTTACCAAAAATTTTTTGACGCTAAATCAAAGGAAACCAAAATTACTTTGACAATGTCCTCTGCAAGATAAGATGACTTCGATGATTACTTTATTAAACCAGACGGACAAAACGCTCTGAATCTGCTACGCCAATTACTTTTCTATCAAAAGAGATCAACCACTACAATAGAATCAAGGTCAGCCGTCACTTTATAGCAACTTGTTAAGCGTTGCATATCATAAAAATAGGGGATAAATGGCATTTACTGATTCATTTTTGGCCAACGGTAAAGATAGGTCAGCGGATACCCTGAACACAACATTTCTTTGATGATTTTGATTTGATTTAACACAGCTGCCAATCCAATGAAAGACTGGTTAACCACCACACAGAAACACGACTACTGTCAGCGCAACCATGGCCACACAATCATGACAGTAAAAGCCAAACATGATTACTTGCTTGGTGTTGGCATGCTTTACCTCACATTGTCTAAATGCTCACAAAAATACATTTCCAAGGACAAATTTTATAAACTTGCGCTGTACTTTCTACAAAACTTGGTTGATAGCATTCAATTAATGCTTTTACTTGAAGATGCAACAATTGTTCACAGGCGTATTACATTCTTTGATCTTAAATAGTACATAGAGTGTTAGAGATTCTAAATAAAAAATTTCTAACTCTTTTTTTTGCAGCTAGTGTTCGTGTCTTTCAGATTATTACTAATACACTGTGATCTGATATTGTAGCGATTGCATTACCATAAAGGAAGCATGATCTATATCAAGAGCAAAAAATCAAAATCATCAAATAGTTATTTGCGTCAACATACTACACAGAACTTGGCAAGCATTTTGCTCAAGAATTTCAAGTGCACTTTGATAAGGCTGCACCTGAGCAACTAATTTTGTTAGGGACCACATCAAAACTTCGACTGGTGAGGCGTGGCAGACGATGCAAAAACACAATCAAATACTCTTTTATAAACTCTCGATCAGATAACAGCCAACTCTTTTAAACAATTTCGTGGGCACACAAAGATGGTTTTAACTGCTGCTTCCATGGACGGATAAAGCTTGGTAAATACACTTTGTAAACTTGCCAACCTATTAACAAAGTTTTCGATATCTGCTCCCTTTCTGGATCAGCTATATTATTGTACATGTACAGCACATTTAGCTATGCTTTGCAAAGTAATGACAGCTCATATTGTTTTCTTTAAGCATGAAAATCTGTTCCCTACAAAGTAATTACACTTGCTTTTTTGTTATTTCTGTAAAGATACGCTTCAGATGCCTTGTTTAAAACTCTACTGGGCATCAATTTTCCGTTTTCTTGCAAGACGTCCTTTTTCGAAGACGATACTGTACTTCAGTACCGTAAAATAGCTAGTAAACAAACTCAATAATCTGGCTTACGATCGTCTTGAGCCAAGATTTTAGAGCCAAAATCGGCATCGAGAAAAAATGCCAGAAAGTACTCAAGTCCAGAGTTTTTCACCTTTTAACGGGTTCTCAAATACAATCATCACAAAAAGTTGCATCATGATTCATGTGTTGTCACTAGCTTCTTCCTTAACTGCATTTTATTAGGTTTTGAATATTTAATATAGCTTCTGAAAGCCTTTTTCTGATTTTAAAAAATTAATCTTATTTTGAATTTTATTTCAAAAATAACGGCTTTTTGATATGTTGACCCTTATTTTAAAAATGTCATAAAAATAAGTTTGTAAAACTTTTGCTTGAATATACTGTTTGTTGATTCACTTCATAACATGCACTAAGCGGAACCTGACAGCTACAAATTTAATACAATGATAAATGTACTTGAAAACGGGTATTCCTATATGGAAGCGTTATTACGAAACTGAATAATATCGGTTGTACAAACATTGATACATTGAGTTTCATTTATTTCTCACAAGAGGTGATAAAAAATAGATATTAAAAGCATGACAGATGCCGACAGGCCTGTTTCGATCTGCAAGATCTTTTCAGGAAACCTCAGTCAACGAGGATCGAGATCAGCAACTATGGCCCTCACATTACGATATCTCGTTGGATAAGACTACAAATACGATAGTAATTGTAGTCTTGAAAACATTTTTTATTTGTGGTCGGTAGCCAGCTAGGCAGCACAAGTTTTATTAACTACTAGCCGCTTTGCCAGCGTCGCCTGGCGGGGTTTTCATCAGTAATGTCGAAGTTGACAATATTGCTTCAGCTGGCCAAGCCGGCTTCACCCAATGGATAGTTGTGAAAACAGTAATAAAAAGTTTGTGCTTGTTCCTTTCCAAAATATAACTATCGTTTTTGAAACGCAATTGATAACTATACATTTCGAGGGATTTCGAGTAGTCACAACATGTCGCCAAGTTTCTGGAATTTCTGGCAGCATCTTATTTGCACTGTTTTCACCATAAGCGTCCCTAAACCCAACAAACTTTTATTCGTTAAAATGAACTAGTGCTTCAATTGAAAGTATAACAAAGTTGAGTAAGGCTGCTAAAGTAATTGATACGTATTGTCGGAATTAAGCTACTAAATATTAGGCATACTACTTACAACTTTATCATTGCTCTTGGAGTATTTGTATGAGCTCACGCCTCTGGCTGGGCGCATGTTGCTTGGTCCTAGCATAAACGCAGCCAGGCAAAGAGCAAACTCACTCAAAATCAAACAATCGCGGTTAAGTTATGAAAATAGCAATGTCCTCATCAGCATTGTCGAGTATAAGAATATTGGTTCTGCAGGTTTCACCAAATTGATATTTGAGAACAGCAATAAAAAGTTAATGTGCAGTTGACGCAGCCATTTGTTATTTCAAAATCAAAAGTACCGTTTTTCAAAGAAAATCGATTAAGCCTTAAAAAACCATTACAGGCGTTGCCCATAGCCGCCATCATTTTACCAAAAGTTTCTGGAGTTCTGGCTACATCACACTTGGCTTGTGTTCTACTTAGGAACTGAACTTGCTCGCAATTGGAATAACCAGCGATTCTAAAAAGTTTTATTTGTTTAATTTTATGAGTGTATCCAAGCAAAATTTCAAAGGTTATGGGTCTAAAGCTGCTTGCAGGCATGTTGCTTGGTCTCAGCATATACGCAGCTGGAAAAAAACAAAGTAATCCAAAGTGATGCACCTACAGTTAAGTTATTACAATAGTAGCCATTAGTAATGATGAGGATAAGAATATCACATCAGACGGCTGCGTCGACCTCACCCAATCGTAAAGAAAATGGCTTCCAATGTTTAGATGACGTGTAGCTCGAAACCATTGTTTTGTTGCAAAAGAAAAAACAGAACCATCTTTACTTTCATGCTCTTGTGGGGGATCACCAGTTTGCTTGTCTGGAGTAGGCTACATTTTAAAATGTATGGACCTTTTATTTTTAGATAAATCTTTTAGAAAATGTAGATACCTAATGCCAAAGAAGCACGCTTTTGAGAAAGAATAGTAAAAATGTTTTAAGAATAGTCACTAAAATTTTGAGTGCTTTAAATCGGTAGGCTATACCAAAAAATCTCTTAAATCCATATATTTTGATGAATCTTTTTGAAAATTTTCATAGATAACCCAAAGAACCATGCTTGTTCGGAAAAAATAATCAAATGTATCAAAGAACTAAGTTTTTCCAAAAATTGCAGGTTTCTTAGGTCTAGTAAGAAAATTGCTTAACTAACAATGAAGCATGGCGTATGGCAATTAATTTCGATCAGCCATTATGAACCATTCCTTAGCCTTAACTAATTAGAACATATCACTGAAAAAAAATTTCTTCAGCTTTCAAACGACAATGAGTTAATACCTTATCGTAATGTTTATACATAAAACTAAACTTTTTCTACTCTGCGTACCCCATTTTTTGGAAAATATAAAGTTACTCTACAGGTCCAATTCAATTTTTTTAGTATAAAAACTAATTGTAAATGTACATACCATATACTGTCAGAATTCCCTTAAAACCTTTACTTAAAAAAGTTTAAAACTCGGTTGAGAAATAAGGTCACAAATCAGTTTTTAAATAAACTGATTTTATAAAAGTGTTGCAATTTTCGAAGAAAATCATCAAATGATGATCTCTGGTAGCAAAAAAATCGTGTCAATCGTGCCAGGCATCATTATGACATCATAAAGCGAGTTGAAGCGTGCAGAAAAAAAAAGAAGCATGCTTAAAAGGCTTAAAACGCTTGGATAAAGAATCTATTGTTGTATTGCCAATTCATCATTAATTGAAGAAGGGTTTCTTTAATCAGGAGCACTTGCAATGATCGCCGAAAAAGCTTATAATCGCGTTTCTACGATCAGTATTTCTTGAGTAAATTAAGAAAAATCTTTATAACGTCATGTGACATCGTAAAATTTGTTGCAGTTGGTAATTCGGGTACTGACTTTCGTTTGAGCCAAAAACCGCGCTCCTCGGGCCAAAAATGCGATTTAAAAAAAATATCTTCATACGTCTTCGTCACGTCACGAATCCCCTATGACACTCACCCCAAGGAGGTGATCAATCGTGCCAAGTTTGATGTTAGTACGCCAGGCAGTTTTGTACATGACAGACAGACAAAACTGCGCTTCATATATTAGATTTAGAGATAAGCGGTAAAAGATAGAAAAATGAACTTTAGTTTGTGTAAAGCAAAGCTCTCCGTTTTGCAGAATAGAAGCAGTTATAACAGCTGTAATTACCACAGAAATAACATTTTTACCTAAAGATGAACTGAATTCTCGGACTCTGAGTGAAAAGCGTAAAATTAAAAAAGCAGAAAACTTTTCTTGTTGCTGATTTGTAAAGAAGTGTGTAGATAAGTTTCGACCGACATGTTTGTATAGTACAGACACAAGTTAACATAGGCCAGAAATGTTTTGCCATGAATTTGAAAAGATATTTCAGTTTATATATATCTGATAAGATAACGGTAATTTATTTTGCGTGATAACATTGCAAAAATGGTAGAGTTAGAAATATCGCTTAGCTGATACAGTCATACCTCATTTTACGAACTCCCGCTTTACAAAACCTCGGAATTACGAAATAGATTTTTAGAAGTAACAGCTTCAACAAAGAACCAACAAATTTTGTAATTTATCAAACAACTGAAGTATTATATTAATTACAATCGTTGTGCAATATTTTCTGCGGTCTTGTCTCACTGTCAGCAAGCTCTATCTGAAGAAAGTGTGGTTGGTTCTATTCAATCTTTTTGAATGTTAACAACAGAATACGTACGCAATTGAAAACAGAAACGCATTGACTTTGTCTTGAAACGTTCTGCAACGTTTTTGAGCGCAAATAGCAGCAACCCAAACCGTAGTGTAACGATTACAAACGATTTTATTGTAACTCGGCGCTTGAAAGGGATAGTGCTCAGTGCTCATTGGCTAGCTCTGCAGTAAGTTCTTGCATTCCTTCCAAGACAGAAGCTCTTGTGCATATGTACAGTAGTTGTTAACTTATTTTTATTATTGGTTACTTTACCCTTCATCATGTCATTGAAAAGTGTTCGTTTTCATTCCTTTAGAATAAAAAAGTGTTCTTTTCATTTATTAAAAGCTTGGATTAAGTAATACATGCATTTTGCTGTTCCTTTTTTAAGTTTATAATGATTTTTTTTCATAAGAACGTAACCCCAATTTATGCATTACTTTCTGTGTATAAAAGAACCTCAGTTTACGAACTCTCGTTTTACGAGCTACATTGAAGAACGAATTAGTGCGTAAAGGTGAGGTATGACTGTATATCAAAACAACTGTTTCTAATTTAGCGAATGATTTGCTGCATTGTTACTCTATTTTACTTACTTCTAGCGAGTATAGCCGTATATCTCTGCAACATATAAACTGATGACAATGGCTAAAATTTGTGTATTTTATTATCAATTCTGCACAAGCATGGATACAGGCATGTTTTATAGCAGCAAAAGTAAACCCTTTCATCTTTCATTTATTTTATTTTTCCCAAATCAGCATAAATAAAAAATTCTTTGAAAATATGCAGCGAAGCTGCTTCAGTAACCGTTACTATTCTTCCGCCCAATCGTGGGGAACAAGACAATCTTAGTAACGAGGAAGATTTCTATTATCAACAAGATTTTTTATTTGAACCAGTTGTGGAAGTGATTGCTATTTGTAGTTTTGATGATGCAGTAAAACATTCTCAACCTAGAAGTAGGCGCAATGATTGAAGCTGGAAAAAAAGTAGCTTGAAAACTGTAACTAATGAAGAGTTGAATTGTAAATGTTGACGAAAAATTTCCTGATTTGCTTCTAAAATCACCCTATAATATATGAAACTTACCTTTTCACACATGGCATTTTTGGAGCAAATAGAATTTTATGCAAGCAGAGACAAGAATGACCTTGGGTTTGATATATTTTGATGACGATCTCGAAAATTCAATTGGCATTTTGCTATTTTCTGCATACCACTTTGTAACATTGAGAGAGATTATTGGATTAATCAATCAGAACTGAAAGTTCCATTTGTTTCTGATACAAAGAGCAGAGACAAGTTTTTGAAATTAAAAAATGTTTCTAGGTTGCTGATGACCAAAATTTAGGAAAAGGTAATGATGTGGCCAAAGATGCCGACAGACCTGTCGCGATCTACAACATTTCTTCAGGGCTACTACGTAATGAGAAGACCACATATGCAAGCTACATTTATAATCTTTAAAGATTTTTTAGAGCGAAACAGACCTGTCGGCGTCTGTCACATTTGACTAGCTTGTTGCCATCAAACAACGAGTTTGGGTAGCTGTTAAAAGCTTTTCCCGGCCTATTTAAGAGCACAGGTCAAGTTATATTTGCTGCTTAAAGTTGCCACTGTTGCATTTCTGTACGAGACAATGAACGAAAAAAGCATCGATGAATCTACAGCTCCCTAATTTGGAAAGCACAGTGCCAAGATGTACAATAACCGCAAACCAACTGGTTTTGAATACAAAATATAGTCTACATGCAGGAACGATGGATATTCATATTAAAAGTTAAGGGAAAAAACTCTTCTCTACATTCTAATGCCCCTTTAGAATAAGAAGTTGCTTTGAACTTATCAAATGTAAAGAAAAAATCAATGCCAAAACACTATGAATTGTATTTTGACAATTTTTTTTATGTGCAAAACTTCACACTCATTGAAGATTTTATTGCAATTGGTACTACCAGAAAAAATAGAACAAAGGGTGCTTCTAAATCAATAATTTCAAGCAAGGATGTAATAGTTATTCATTTTTTTTATCTGGTGTTGTCCCCTTAGCAAAGATGGCCGGATTCATGCCATTCCTTCTGCAATGCTCGCACTCTGTCTCTCCACTTGTCTCGATTCAGGGCATCCTCCTTCTTCAAACCAATCTTCTCTGTTTCCTCCTCCACTTGCTTCTTCTAGGTCTTCTTTGGTCGTCCTCGCTTTCTATTGCCACTCACTTGAAGATCCAGAGCAACCTTCAACACTATCGCCATCCCTCCTCAGCACACGTCCATACCATCTAACTGCGTTTGCTGTTGCTAACTGGTCTGTAGTTTCCTTCAACCCCAAACATGTCCAACTGTTCTTCAGTCGTATTTCTGTAAACAACTTTCTGACCGCACATAACTCTCTCCGTTCTCCTTAAAATTACTTTTTCATTTTTTTAAACACCATGCCTCGCTTCCATACAGTTGCTGATCTTATGCAACAACAATAAACTTTACCTTTCATCTTCACAGGAAACCTATTTCCAAGCAATAACTCCCAACATTCCCTGAATCTTACCCAATCGATTCTTACTCTTGCTGTGACTGCCGCTTCACAACCACCACTAGCATTTAGTCTGTCTCCCAATAACAAAATTCATTTACTGTCTTCACTTCACCACACAACTTTTCGATCGATCCACCATTCCTTTCATTATCCTCTTACATTTCGAGCAAACAAAATGCATTGCCAACCTAGCCGTAATTCGCTTTACTTTTGCATATCTGCCATGAACCCAGTTTCCACATTTTGTGCACAACACTGAATTGGCCATGACTCTCTTCCCACAAACTCCAAATGGATCTATCTTGCTTTTGAATAGTTCTCCTTCCAACCCGCTTAACATCACTTTGTTTTTCTGATGTTGACCTTCAAACCTTTACCTTCCAGGGCATCCTTCCAATTACAAAATCTTTCCTTTAAGTGTTTCATGGTTTCGCTAATGAGAACAAGGTCATCTGCGTACAGTAATTCATTAACCACACCCCTTCTTGCATTTTCTGTAATTATGTTATGTCCACAACAATTGCAAAAAATAGTGGCGACAGTCAGATCCTTGATGTACACCAACTTTTACTTCGAATTCTTCCAAATATGCAAATTCCACCCTCACTCTTGTCTTTGCAGCATCATACAAGCTCATAACTGCCCGAACCATTACTTCTGATAGACTCTTCTTTCTCATGGCCCACTCCATCACTATCTTGGCACTCTATCAAAAGCTTTTTCCATGTCAACAAAACATATATACAACTTCTTGACCTTCTTTTGATATTCCTCCTGCATTCTCCTCACAATGAATATCGCATCCACTGTTCCTTTTCCTGGCATAGATACAAACTGCATTTTATTCAAATTGACTAGTGTTCAAGCAGTTCACTCCTCTGTATGATCCACAGCTCATCACATCACCCTTTCCTTTAAAGATAGGCACAATCACACTAGTTTTTCACTCATCAGGCATTCCTCTACCATCCAATACACGCTGACACAGTTTCATCATCACTTTCACCCCAATTTCGCCACTTGCAACCATCATCTCCACACTTACTTCAGATGGTCCAGTTGCCTTTTCTGATTTCATCTTTTGCATTGCTTCCACTTCACTTGCCCTTCTGCTATATCAGTTTCCACCATGTGGTCCCATTCGTTCTCTTCATTCATGATCTTTCCATGTGTTCCTTTCAAATTTAAGCCCTATCTTCTTCAATAAAACCGAATCGTCTGTCACTGCCTCTTAAGCATCTTCATTCTTCCACATCCTTCCCACCGATGTGAAGAAACAAAAATTATGGCAGTTACGATTATCGCTGCAATGGTAAAGTCTTTGTCTGCAAGTAGCATGATAATAGCATAGTAAACATTGCAAGTAATCTCTTTACCCATGAACCAATTTTTCATGTAAAGTGACATCTCATTTTTTATGTACAGCATTGCAATACCACAGCCTAACATCACTCGGTTATGGCATAACAAAGGGCATGGGAGGTGTGGGTTTGATGGATCGCTTTTTGGGCTCTGATAGACCCATGATCCGAATCAAAACATGGTGGTGGCCGATAATGACAAACTTCTTGAACGTTTCAATTGCTGCTGCATGGAAATTTTACAGTGTTCTGTAACAGATGACAAAATATCTTATCGGGAATTTAAACGAGAGATTGGGTTGGTTTTGACAAAATCTTCCGTAAACTGAGCACAATCTCATTGCAGACGACACGCTGATTTACCTTCGGATGTCAGATATGGAGAAAATCATGAACAAATTACCTGCGCACAAGGTAGATGGGTGGTTTACAAAAGAACACACGACCCAAGTGTGGGAAAATGCAATGTGAGGTTACACCACAGCAAGGGAACTCTTGTTTCAAATCATGCCTCTCTGAATGAAGAAATTTTGCAATTTTACAAATGATTTTAAAGGATATCATTAATGTTTGTGCACTACGCGGTTTTTGATTTCTATTTTGCAAACTTGCATTGACTGAAGCATACAACAGTTAAAGACTTCGTTCAATATATGATAGCATTACCTTTAGAAAAGTAGCAAAATTTACTGCCTATGCTCCTAACGTTCCCATATACTAGTTGAAATTCTCAAAAAATATAAATACATTAAAATTTACAAGATTCTCGTTTACACAATGTGAAAAAATATCTCAACAAATTTCCAATTTAGGCAGTATAAGGTTAAAGACGCATTTTATAAAATCCGTTTTGTGCAAAAATCAAAAACCTACTAGCAGATTTAAGATGGTGCACACGCATCCCTGGTCAGATAGTGACAAAAATAATTCAGTTAAATTTCAAAACTATGTTTGTAAAAAGCAATGAAAATGGGACGCAAAAATTATCTTAGAAATGAACCATAATTGGCAAAAAAACAATTTTTTCGAACTCCACATACTTTTTGTCATGAATTTTTAGATCTATACTAGGTTGAAAGTGTCAACATGACCAACATACACATGTCAGGGATTGTTTGTCTTCACTTGATAAACATATTCGCTTACAAAAAATGGAAATTCAGAAAAGCTTGCGTTACTTCGTGATAATTAGTGTAAAACATAACAATTTAAGGAATTTATCAACAAAAATGAATCAATTCACCTTGACTACTTGAGAAAGACAGCAGGTTGGATGTGACCTGCGGTTCGTAAGTTACCCAGGTATGCAATACACTGTACAAAAATTTTTCACCACAAACACTATCCCCGACACCATTCAAGAAGTTGACCTACCAACCACTATGAGGACCCCCGAGAAAATGGACAGAGTTCGCGTCTCTGTTCAAGTCTCTCAGATGAAGGAGCCAAAGGCTTGAAATTTCAAAAACAAATTTTCACCACAATTTGAAAAAAGAAAAAAAAGTTTAGCTTCGGAATCACCACACGCCAGAACAGTGGTTTGCAACCTATTTTGCTGAAGCAGAACCACAAGAAAACATTCCAGTGGCTCAAGGAACCCCTGTGCAATAATTCAATCGCAAAAAACATTATTTAATCCAATAAATAAAATAAAACAAAAATTTGTATTACTTCTGGCGGAATCATTGGACTGAACTGGTGGAACCCAGGTTGAAAACCATTGCGCAAGAAGCTCACAGACTTTGATAAGCAGAAGCAGGTTGAAACAATATGAAAAGCGCATTGCGCAACACAGTTGCAGAAGCAATTGATCAGCATCCGAATTGATTGACAACGTTTGGGCTATTAATAAGGCCCATTTTCACTTTAATGGTGCTATAAAATCATCAAAATACTGCTTACTAGGAGATGAAAAACCTAAAAAGATCAATTGCAAGTGCTTGGAAAGCTTAGGAGTGACTGCTCTGAATACAATAAATAAAAAAAATGCAATGCTTTGGCAAAGAAAACTGCCAAACTAATTTTGAGCCTGCAGATAGATATTGAGAAGTCTCCGTCTAAGGCACATCTTGCACCTATTGACTTTTTTTGTGGAGCTGCTAAAAAACAAGCATTCAGTGAAATGCCTAGCATCCTTGGCTTGCTAAAGCAATTTGTTGAAGCAGACACATGTTGTCGCATTACTAAGAATTTTGCTGTCCGTATTAAGTTCTGCGCAAACCAAAACGGGATCTACACTGAAAATCTGAACCGCAAAAAGCTTGCACAGAATGTATTCCTTTCGATTCACTATTGAAAAATCGAAGAACTTCACATTAATATGCTCACAATTTTAAACTTTGTCAATTACTTCTTCCTTTGCTTTATACTAATTTCAACACTGCAAGTAATTGTGAAATACCGTACCAGAACAATAATTAATACATGTGCTAGTGATGAAACTTTTATCTTTGCACATTAAATTATTACATTATGATTAATTAACATATTTGTAGCAGACCTTAACACTATTTAATTTCTCAAAAGTTCCAACTTTTCCACAGCCGTTTTTTAAACGGCTTTTAAAAACATAATTATTTATTAGATTGCTTGACGATCTTGAGCGTTCGTCAGCTTTCTTTGCGGCTTACTTCCGACGTTCGCTCTTCGCCGCAAGGTCAGAGCTGTAGGAAGGGTGTAAATACTTTAATTTTGGCTGGAGTTCTTCCAGCTGTGTGGGGTCTTGCATTGTCCTGAAGAATCACAACTCTCGACTGCAACGTCAATGTCATTTTTTAAATCGAGTTAGCATCTCACAATATTTGACTTGAGTTCACAGTGTTGCCTCTCTTTAAGAAACTAATAGTGATCGGCCCATTTGTCCCAAAACATATTAAACATGACTTTCCCTAAACTTTTCTGAGTATTTAATTTTTTCTTCGCAGGGGAAGAAACATGCCTTAACTCCATTGAATGTCGTTTCGATTCACCCAGGTATTATATCAGTTGTTACTATTCTTGAAAGAAAAACATCTCCCTTCTTTGGTGTATCTGCATAGTGATGATCTGGAAGCTATAACATTTTGTGATCATCCATTAACATCTTGAAAAACCCAACGCAGCCGACTTTTGAAAAATGCAACTTCTCATGCATGGTTGTGTAAACTGCGTCAAGGGACATGCCCACGTTTGTGGCGATTTCATCTACAGTAACCCTTCCAACAGATTTATTTGTACTTTCAACAGCCTGTGTACTGCTTCTAGGGTCAAGATATCCACAGGTCTCCCACTTCGCGTGCCATCAGTCATGCTTTCGCGTCCACATTTGAATGCTTGGATCACAGAAGTTTGCCCCTAAAAATAGAGAAAGAACCATATTCTCTTGTCATTCTGAAGAGATCGGCAATTTGCTGATCTAGCGGCCATTTTAATTTACCGTCACGCCTACAAAAATCTGAAAATAAACAAGATATTCCGTAAATCAGATGACAACTCCATTCATAATCGTTATATACAACTTCAGTTCCACTGTTACAAAAACACCGCAGTAATTGACAAAGTTTTACTAATTACTAATTGGGCCTCGTAGTTTCAACTATAGCCCATTTATTCATTTTTGGTACACTGCTGGAATATGTCATTTCTTTCGGTCTTTACCTCGTTTTCCTTTCATAAAACCTCGTAGGGTCAATTTCTCCTTATCTTCATAGCATATGAGTGTTCTTTAAATAGCAATTGGCAGTTTTTGATCGACGATACTAACGCGCTTACCAATTTCAAGCCTTTCATTAATACCACATTCACATCCTCAAGTCAAAGTTGACAAAATGTACTTTAAAAGTTTTCTTTGAAATATCACACACAGTTGTTTGCAGATGCTTTCGGTTTGAGCTGGGGGTATATCGTAGCCATTCTACCATAGGTATCCTTTCATTAGCACTATGAAAAGCAGAGGTGCTCCAAGTTGCCTAAAGTCTTCCGGAATAAAAGCATAGTTACTTACTCAAAAAATACTCAAGCAAAAGTAGATATTATTCATATTTATTTTTACTGGAGTAAAAGTAAAAAAGCAGTCGAGAATGAAAGTACTTAGGTAGTGAAAGTAGAATGCACTTTCATGTTTTAGCAGTTTTGTCTTGCATCTCCCTAAACCTGTAATTTTCTATCAAAAAAGGGTGTCTAAGATACAAACTCATCTGCTAATTTGTTGCCTAATCGACACTGCCAACCAAGTTCAGAAATTTACGTGCAAGGAGCAGGCAATGGCGACCCTACGAAGAGCGTCTAAAGTTAACACTAATTTTAGAAGACTTTAAAGAGGTTGCCATAATGTGGCAAGGTGAGCTTTTTTCTTTTGAAAAACGCTTTGTAAATTTAGGCTGCAAACTTTTTTACTATGGGCTAACACTTTTGGAATCCGAACCGGGTGATACAAACTATGATAGAAAGAAAACTTACTTTTTTTCTCTTAGGAAGTGCGAGATGCCAAATAAATCGAGATCCACTGATCAAATCTAAATGGTACAAGGTAGTGCAGACTGTTCATCTAACACTAGTAATTACATTTCTATTTGATTATATTTTTGCTTGCTGACTTATGCTTTTGATAAAACGATCGTTGATGTTGAAAAGTTGCTAAAACGTGGAGCAACTCGATGAGGCCGCAATGTTCTCTTTGCTTTAAAATAAAAACAAATAGACCTTTATATTTAAATTCTATCCTACAATAACTAGAGCCTAATGGCGTAGTCAGCTATAAATATATGAAGAGGGGGAAAATTTTTATATCTTGGATCACATTTGCGGTGATAACCTATTTTTCATCACTTTTAGAAACCCTACAAAACCGGTGATATTACGCAAACACAAATTTGCAGAGGTTAAATTTACACGATAACCTTTTGAGGGCACCAAAAATATTATCCAAAAACAAAACTGTTGTAAATATTTTGGGAAGGTAATTTCCCTCTTTTCACCCTTGACAAGAATAGTTGACAAATATTTGTGAACACCATAATGTGTGCTTGAGAAGATAACACCAAAAGATAAACTCTGTGGATGATTTGAATTTAGTTTTGGCGCTAAAACTTTTTAACATCAAGGAAGCTGACGAAACGGCCCACTGACAACAACTCATCGCACCTTACCTAGTTGGCACTAAACAGCAGTTAGCCGAACAGTAGTTTTTTTTAATTTTAACCACAATTGGCCCACTTCAATAAATAGTTACTACGGTAGTTTATTCAAGTAGAACTACTTCTTTACTGACCATCTCTGATGAAGAGAAAGATAGTTCTGAATTCATCTCAGGCCCTGCCACTATCACTCACTACTACTTTCCGCGTATTACAAATTGGAAAGGTCACGGGGCATTGGGATTGCTAATACTTGCTTTAAGCACAACCCAATGCAAGGGAGTAGCGTGTGCTTGCAAAGCATCATAGAGTTATAATTGAATGTTAACAAGCAAATGTTACTAAGCCCCAGCAATTTTTCACAATTTTATATTTTTTACTGCGTAAACTTAGGATTCTTGTTCTGTAGGAAATTTTTCATAACGCAAAAACTTGCAAACATACATGGGAAAATACTACCGGGTTTTCATTGTCAGGCATATTCTTTTGGATTTCGTTTAATAAATTACATGCACAAAACCACAGTAGACGAATACAGCAACAGACTTCTGGAGCAGATGTAAACACTTACCTTTGCTACAATTCAACATTGGCAAAACCAGAACAAAACATTTTTTGAATGTCCTTGACAATTTTAATAGGGGTTGAAAACATAATATTTTATTTTATATTTTTTAGTTTTTCTAGTAAAGTTCGGTTCAAGTTACATGAAATGATTGCAATTTAATTGATTTTTGGACGTAAACTAAAAACTGTCAAACTCCCATGCTAGCATTAACAACAATAACAACAACCTTTAGGTATACCAGTTTATGCTCGTTCACCTTCTTTAAACGTCGCCACTTTCAGAAGAGTCATTGATTTGAGGTATTTTGGGGTAACAAGCGACTTTCGTTCCAAAAAGAGAAAAATCATAAACAATTGAATTAGCTTCCCTTCCAATAGCAAATGTAAACGACCAATTTTGACAAAATCGGCCAACTGCTCTTTTTAGGAAACAGTCGACATCAAAAAGAATTTATTGCAAGCACAGTTTAGGGACCACCGGCTTATAGATATCAAATGCTCCCCAGTGGCTTGCGAGTAACTAGTTTCTGTTATTTTTTCAAACAAAATCTGCTTGTTATATTATAAACCAACATAAAATTCGAATTCCTAGCTCAAAGCATCAACTCTATTAAAACAAAATATCTTTTCATGGCAGCTGTAAATTGTTCAACCTTGTTTTTGTGTAGGGAGAAAGAACAAGATGCTTGTAGCAGCACAAATCAATAGTAGTTGAGGAGTACTACAAGTTCATTACAAAATGTTTTCACATTTTGCATTCACATATTGTTATCATATTGTCGCAAATCAAATACACATTATAGTCAGGTTGGCATGACATAACACTATATAAAGATAATGCTTTGCTATCAGTTGAATAAAATGACTGAAGTATACAGGGCCATGCCGCTATAAACTTTTACAGAATAACATGTGGTTGAAGTGACCATTTCACTATCGTAATAACAATCCGCAATTAACAGTGTAGCAAGAAATACAAATCAACTTGGAACAATGACATGAGCAAAATTAACCTGTTGGTGAAATACCAACTGGTCGCAGTGGACAAAGCACATCAACTTTAAAACATTAAACTTTAGTTATGTGTCAGTTACTCTTTGAGCAGAAATAATTATAGTGTAAAGGTAAAACCATCAAAACTGCTACCATAAGATAGTGGCAGTGCAAGGGTGAACTTCTGCTATCGGTATTAAGTGCAAGTTTGCATGACTCAATTTACGGTGTCAGTAATCACCAAATTTATCAATGGCTGAGCTTCGCATTGCGTCAAAATTCCTTAATCAGGCAAGAGGCTATTACACTTTTTCAATTAGTTAATCACACTGCAACATAAGAATTGGCAGGGGCTTGATAGATACAAGAGCCTCATATAAAGTAATTCAATCAATGATCGCCATTGTGTTAATCAAATGTGCATTGTAATGTACAGGTCTATAAATAATTTCTAGTCGGACTGAAATAATTTGTCATTAAACATGGGGCTTTAATCGGTTTACAGTACTTTTTGTCATTGTCTTGTGGGTGAATACGTAAACAAAAAATTTACATACTTGTTGCACATTTTTAAATTCTTGCTTCTTATTTCTCATTTTAGGCAATCAATTAGTCTACTTATTAATATGCATTATGCAAGTTTATTTTTAAGAAACTTTTTACTCAGTGATGCAAAAATGCTTGAAATAACAAATTTAGGGATTTATTTTATATTCTTAATTATTGGCAAAACTAAGAACCATGAGTTGGCGTTTAAACCTGCATGGTATCATTATTATGCCGCATATATAAATAAAGTTGCTATATGAATCCCCAATCAGCCACCCTTTCACATACAGGGTGTCCCATACAAAAATGCACTCACCATTTGACTGAACAGTACCCATGTATTATCTTTTTCCTTCAAAAACACTTTTCTTTTTTGACACGAAATGTTCCTCAAATTAATGTTTTCTTTTTGTTTTTAACTTATTAGATTTGTTTTTACGTCAATAAACACCTACATCATAACAAAATACACGAGTACTACACAGTCAAAAAGTACATTTTTTTGGGATACCATCTATTTTTACATATTGTTATATATTTTTATTCCCCGTCACGGAAACCACAGGTTGGTTATATTGAAACCTGCGTACAGAGCTCTATCCGCAGTTGCCAGCTCGACTGACACAGTGCAACCCAAAAAAGAAAACAGCCGTGAAGTGCCTTTCCAAGAGGGCGACAACGTAGTGATCATTAGGTTCAAAAGCACCACAACTGTCGCTACAAACGGCGTCGTACACCAATCGACCTCGTTACTGACTAAAGCAGCAACAGCTGACATATTATAACAGCGACATTTGTCATTAGATAAACAATATAAAAATGTAATTTTTACCTCATACCGCCACCGCCGTCATTACCGCCGCCGTACCCTCCTCTGCCACGACTATCCGAACCACCACGACCGCGGCTGGAATTGTATCCACCGCGATCACCACCTACATTACAAATCTGATCAAACGTGGAAGACTTCTCACTGAGTGATAAATTAAAAAAGGACAACTGAACAAAATTTCGAAAAATCTACAACCTAAAAAAAAAACAAATCAAATGCGTGTCAAAAATCTAAAATCAAGCTGTTTTAATCTAGCTTTTTGAAATTTTAAATTAAAAAGCAAATAGTTTCAAAATTTCAAACGGTGAAAAATCACCTGGCATTTATATCCAAAACTAGGTTGTAAGCGATACTGCCAACTATAAGTTTACTTTTCAAAGTTTCTATGTCAACCTATGCAAAAATGCCAGATCTTTTCGGCAAATTCATAGTTAGCAAAAGACCTACTAGTAGTTCATACATAAATAAAGCGGCAAACAATATCATAGTGATAGTCCATTTCAGTAAACCATAGTCAGCTAAACCTTGCCTAAAGTCAGAATATGCTACCTAGACCAGGCTAGCTTTTATGCATTCAACTTTACTATGGAAGAATTATCTACTAAGATAAACTGAAATAATCCAGATTCTTTTAGCCCAGAGCGACTTAAAAATCTCAAAATAAAACTTCTTGAAATACCATCAGCAGCAACCAAAAAGATACTGCTTACAAACTAGTTTTCATTAAGTCATTTAACTTTTCCCTCTTTGAACTTCAAAACTTGTTGTTGTTACCCGACCCCTTCGAAAGAATAACAGGAGACCTTGGAGCACCTGATGCCGGCCAACTACCAAAGATTGTATTTAAAAGAGATGACAAAGACAAGAGCAAAGCAAAACCTTCGTATCTCGACAGTGCAGATGAGAAGAGCCTTGGGTTGGATCACCACAGTCAGTGCATGAAGGAATCTCAATTCTACCGATCCCAGAAAAAGTTTAACAGAAGAATATGTTCGTTGGAGCAAAAACGAAAGAAGACAAAGACTGTAACAAGCACAAATTTCACAAGTGATACTGATGGGACCTGTGTGCTGAAGAGACTTGATGAGACAGTACGCCTCTAGCGCGAAAAAGAAAAGGAAATATCAGAAGAGATCAAAGATGACATAGAATTGTAGATGGCAGAAGCAGTGCACCTCCTATGCCAACTGATCGCCCGTTCGGCCGGGTACTACCCAAAAGAAATGAGTACCAGTAATTGGAGATCCATTTGTGGTCCGTTGGGAAAAAGGAAAGAAAGGACAATTCCTGCCAGATGAATCAGAGAGTGTGAGATAAATAAGATGAAACTTTAGCATGGACAGAGTGAGGGTCTGAGAGAATGGAACTAAAGGGCATATTTGCTGGTGCTACCGAGACCAGCAAAGAGCTTGAAGACTTGGGCACAACAGATTGACCTGCCAAATAGGAAAGAGTTGCCTCAACATCACAAAGTGAGCAGTTGGCTAAAACACTGCAGCCTCTTTTCCCGCAAGTAAATGGAACAAAACCATCCGTACAAATCATAGGATCATGAAAAAAGGAGAAAGTGAAGGTGTGAAACAGATACAGTGTAAGGCCTTGAGACATGGAAACAAGCTTTAAAGGGCGTTCAAAAGTGACCCCGAGAAAACTGGGAATAGGATCAAAGCTGAGCAGCAAGTTGACCATGGGGAATGCCTGAGGTAACTGGGACCCTTGGGAAGTCCAACAGCCTTTTTGACCCTACCCAAACAGGGTCGGGGACTGCACCACCACGTTGAGGCAGCTGTTGATCGCTGCATTCCTTTTTGACAGGCACGCTTGCATGGTTTTTCAAAATCACAAAAGTTGTTCCTTTAGAGTTTGTCGAGGTGTTCCGCAACGATCTGTTCTTGGCCTTGTACTTTTCTCTCTTTTTATCAATGATCTTCCTGCTTCTTTGCCTTCTTCCATCAGCTGCTCTCTTTACACTGACGATCGGGCCATTTGGTCCTCCTCCCCCTTGGTTTCTACTGCGATGGAGGCCACACAAGGAGCTATGAGTCGATTGGACCACTGGTCTGAGTAGTGATGTCTTTCTCTCAATCTGAGCAAATGTGAGGCCTCCTTCTTCTCAATGTATCCCCGCCAAGCTAACCTCCATCACAGCCTCCTCTTACTCAGCTCCCGCCTCCATTTCAGCCCAACTACAACCTTTCTTGGTGTCATCTTTAACTACACTCTTTCCTTTTCTAAACATGTCTCTTTCCTAAAGGCCAAGTTTTTCCCTTGTCTCAATGCCTTATGCTTTATCTCTGCTTCCTCATGGGGCCCTTTTAAGTCCCTTTCTCTTCTGTATAAGCTTTTCTTTGGCCCCCTTCTCACCTATGCTTCACCTGGATGGATTCCTTTCCTAAGCATTACCAATATCACCAAATTGGAACGCCTCCACCGAGCGGCTAGTCATGCCATCACCAGCCACTTCTCATTCTCCCCTATCCCACTTCTTCCCTCTGAGGCTTCTTTAGCTCTCCTACAAATTACTCTGCTCATTTCACTCTTTCATCTTATGAGCAGGCTCTCCGTCTCCCAACCTCCTTTCCCATTTAAGTTTAGCCAGACTTGGAGTGAAACCAAGACTCTGCAGATCGTCCTGGAGAGCTTTTGCATCCATTCACCTGCTCATGCTTCTGCTCCCTTCTTCCCCTAGGGAGGCTCTTCTTGCTTGCTCTCCCTCTCCCCCTTCAAATCTTCCTTCCTTCACTGTGGAGTCCACCCTCTCTCATCAAGGTGTGGCTCTCACCCACCTGGACTCTCTCCCACCTCAAGATTTGGTGTTTTGGACTGACGGCTCTGTTCCTCTTCCTTTTGGCAAGGGCAGATCCAGCGTACTTGCCAATTGCTCTCTCAGTGACACCGATGCCACTCTTTCCTTCTCAGCTGGCCTAGTATGTTCAAGTTTCTCTGCTGAGGCCTGCGCCATTCTGCATGCTCTTTGCTGGTCTTGGCAGCACCAACAAGTCTGCCACTTCTCTTCTCTTCCTATCTGACTCTTGCTCTATCCTCACCACCCTATCCTCTCCTGATCTTTCCTTTTACCTCAATCTCTCTGGCAGATCAGACAGGAACTGTCTTCTCTCTCCTCCAGTTCTATCAGGCTACAATGGGTACCCGGACACTTGTTTCTTCCAGGGAATGGCACAGCTGATGAGCTGTCCAGACAGACGTCTCTGCAATGCCTTGTAGTCTTTCTCCTCTTATCTCTCGTATCCAATCTTTTCTTTTCTCAGACTGAAGGTGTACTGTCTCATCAAAATTCTTTGACACATAAGTTCCCTCGATTTCCACCAAGGAACTCCCTCAACACGCTTGCTGTGCCTTCTTTTCGTCTACACTGCAACGGACACAGCCTTCTGTTAAGCTCTTATCTCTCTAGGATTGGTAGAATCAAAAATCTTTCATGCAGCGCCTGCAAACACTCGTCCCAGAACTCCTCTCATCTCATTCTGAACTATCCAGCTATGGACTCTTAGTGCCACTCGCTCTTTACAACCTCTGCTCCAGGCCCTGGGGAGTTGCCCAGCTTCTAGGGCTCCATGGTCTTCTGCCACACCCCATTTCTTGGAAGGAGTCGGGTAACAACAACAGTTGACCACGGAGAGATGGTGCTGAAATTTACCTTGGGGGATCAACCGAAAAAAATGGCCTCATATTTGCTCGGATAGAGCAAGACACCAGTGCTCAGACCAGTGATCCAATCAAATCAGAGCTCCTTGTGTGGTCTCTGCAGCAGCAGTTACCAAGGGTAAGGAAAACCAGATGGCCAGGTCGTCAGCATAAAGAGCAGCTAAGGGAAGAAGGTAGAGAGGTAGGAAGATCATTGATGAAAGAACAGAAAACAACAAGGCCAAAAACGGATCCTTGTGGAAGACCTTGTTGAACTCAAAAGGAGCGACATGCTTGATTTTGATAAACCACGCAAGCGCGCCTTGTCAGAAAGAAAAGATTGAGCCCATTGAACGATACAAGGAGGGAGGCCAGCTGAAACAACTTTGTGAAAGAGAGGAGGATGCCAGACAGAGTTTAAAGTCTTGGATAAGACGATGGTAGCAAGGATAGTGTAAAAGCACAGCTAGGGTTTGCTAAAGCCATTCAAAATGAGCTGAGAAAGATAAAGAGTTTGATCCAAAATAGAGGGGAAAAAACGGCCATTTGGGGAGAGAGAATGAAGAGCACTCCAAAAAGACGAGCAGACGAGATAAAGATGCGCTTAAACATCTTTTGAGAAGCAGAAGTTAAGATTAACTGGAAGGAAGCTCATGAATCCAGAGGTTTTCCAATCTTATGAATGGAAATGACAGATGAAGACTTCCACATGGGAGAAAAGGAATGCAAAGACCAGAAAAAATGGAAGATGTAAAAAAGATCCATGTCAAAGCGAAGGAGAGGCTTCAGCATAGTATAGGCGATTCTGGCTGGGCCAGCAATGGTGGAAGAGCTTGGCAAAAACCCCAATAAACTTACTGGAGATGAGAATAGGGCACAAAGAGTTAGTGACAAGGCAGAGGGAAAGCAGGAGAATTTGTAAGCTTTGGTGGGATGAATCGCATTTGCAGAGGGGTAGTTGAATGGGTTGTTGGGCAAAGAGGAGGTATGTGTGCCAGAGAGTCCTGAAGATGACGACACAGTGATGTTGGATTGAGGACCCCCAAAAAGAGCCAAAATGCAGCAGGGAGAAGAGCTCCACAAGTGAGAGTTGGAGGAGTTAAAACTCAGAGAGGGGAAGGTGCACCTTAAATGTACCCATTTAGGGCAGGCACAGGAGTGCACTGACCTACCCCTTCAGGTCAAATTGCTGGCGTACAAAAAATAGGAAAAGATAAGACCAGGATTTGGAATTAAACGCTGCCCCTCATCAGAAGTAGAAAAATGAGAAGGTGGGGGAAAAGAGACAGGAGAGCAAAACAAAAGAGAAAAGTCACCATTTCTATACAGAGCACATGCTGCCCTTGTTGATCGCACAGAGGGCAGCATTGCAAAAATATTTGGTGAGGGGAGAGCTCAAAGGTATCTGGGATCCTCAGCAAGGCAAATAGCAATTTTGACCTGACCTCACAAGACCTGGGATTGCACCACCACGTTGAGGCAGTTGTTGAAAGGTGCGATTCAAAACACTTCATTCTCATTACTTGTAACCGAAAAATCAGCCAAGTAAACCAAGGCAAGCTTTGAGATTTTTTGATACTCCCTTGATTTGATCCTTTCATAATATTTGCATGAGTGTTATCTTTAAAGACAACAGGGCCACCAACACTCGGCAAAAAAAAAACATCGCACAGTTACATATACCAGGTCCGTCATTGCGCTGATTACTGTAACCACCACTTTGGTTAAAATAACCACTTTGGCTTCCTTCATTATCATAACTACCGGTGCGATGGTGTAGTGGTTAGAGCGTCCGCTTCGCAGTCGGTAGACCTGGGGTTCATTTCCCTTGTCGAGTCATACCAAAAGACTCTAAAAAATGGTATTCACAGCTTCCCTGCTTGGTGCTCAGCACATAAGGGATAGTGTGGAGAACAAGCCGGCAAGCTTGCTTGTTGTGTCCTTGGGCAAGGCACTTAATGGGACGCCTCCGTCTTTATGTGGCAGACAGATGGTGGGGCCGGGCAGTCTACCCGTCGTGGTGGCCCAGTCTGACGAAAGACATGCAAACAGAGCATGAGCTCATACGCGTAATAATAATAATTATCATAACTACCTTGACTGCTATAATTTCCACCGCTTTGCTGCCCCCAATCTTTATTAGGTCCACTCATCTGAAATAGAATAAAATTGAGTGTAACTATTAATCAGACACAGTTGATAAAATACACAATTTTTTTAAATTTAATAACAATTGTTGTTTTTATTTACATTAAGTGATATTGTTGCTACAACCTCTTCTGATGGGGCATGGAGCAAGACTATGGAGCACTAAAGCCTGCCAACTCCCCAAGGCCTAGACCAAAGATCGTAGAGAAACAAAGAGTCAACAAAAAGTAAGTGCGCAGAGTCTGTAACTGGACAGTGCAAAATGAATGAGAGGTGTCCTGGGTCGGATGAGCATGAAAAATTCTAAATTATGCCAATTCTAGAGTGGCAAAGAGTCTAACAGAAGGCTGTGCCCTTTGCAGGAAAGAGAGAGGACATAGCGACCTTGGTGAGGGAGCATCAGTTTTTTAGTGGAAACTGAGGTGACCTGCATGACAAAGAATTTGGATGAGAGAGTAAGTCTCCAGTCTGAGAAAAGACAGACAAGAGTGGATACGAGAGGTAGAGGAGAGAGACTACAAGGGGTTGCTAAGGGCAAGAGTAGTGCTCCCTGTCTGGCCAACTAATCAACCATGCCATTCCTTAGAATCAACGAGTGTCCGGGGACCCATTGTAGCCTGATAGTAAAGGAAAAAAAAGAAGACAGTTCCTGCCAGAGAGTTTGCAGTAAAAGGAAAGACAGAAGAAAATAGTGTAGCAAGGAAAGAGCGAGAGTCGAAATAAACAACAAAAATGGCAGGCCTGTTGGTGCTGCCAAGAACAGCAGATAGCTTTCAAAATAGCATAGGCTTTAGGGGAAAAACTAAAATAAATTGGGCCTGCCGAAAAAGAAAAAGTGGCCTCAGTGCCAAAATCGCCCTTGTCAAAGGAAAAATACAGAGCAGATAGTGAGGTGAGAGACAGTTAAGATGAGTGAGAGCCACACTTTGATGAAAGGTAAATCAGCGCAAGAGCATGGGAAGGAAAGAATGGACTCCACAGTGAAGAAAAACAGGTTCTGAAAAGGAGAGTGAAGGTAAGCAAAAAGAACCTTGCTAGAAAAAGTATGAGAAAACATGAGCGAGTGAGTGGATGCAAAAGCTCTCCAGGAGGATCTGCAGAATCTTGGTTTCATTCCAAGGCTGGCCAAACCTGCAACAGGAAAGGAAGTTAGGATACAAAAGGCCTGCTCCAAAGATGACAAGGCAAAATGAGTCAGGGGGAGAGACACCTCTGCGAGGAAGTGGAATCGGGCCTTCAGTGAAGATACATGGATGAGAGGCTGAGAGGCAGCTGGTGATGGTGTGATTAGCCACTTGATGAAGATGTTCCTATTTGGTAATGTTGGTAACGCTAAGAGAAGAAAACTATCCAGGTGAAGCATAAGTGAGAAGGGGTTGAAGAAAAGCTTCGTGTAACAGAGAAAGGGACTACTTAGTGGGAGCCTAGAAGAAAGCAGAGATAAAGCATAAGGCCATGAGGAAGGAAAAATCTTGGCTTTCAGTGAAGATACATGTCTAGAAAAGAAAAAAGTATGGTCAAAGATCGATTTATTTAGTTATAAAGGCAATCTACCTGCTTTATATGCATGTTCACACGAATGACGTGGTTATTTCACAAAGTAATAGTATTGCAAATATTAAAAAAACCCTCTCATAAATTTGATGAGACCATCCCTGGATGCGTTTCATCCTTTTTGACTTATCAGCAGGGTCTGTCCTGTCACCACCAAAACTCCATATTTGCAATAATATGAAAAATGCAGATCATTCTATTACAAATTCCTTTGCACACATTCCCATGCTCTCACGCTGATTATTTATAACTCAATAAATCGATGTATGATACAGTTATGGTGATCACCCGCTATGTTCATAGAGGTAAGGGTTTTAAATAGATCTCGCTTACTATAAACGTTTTGAGTGGTAAACTGCAGTATGGTCAAAGGTGATCCCAAGAAAAGTGGGAGTGGGACTGAAGCAGAAGGGGAATTGAATAAAAGGTGGGACTGGAAGTTAGCTTGGTGGGAATTCACCGAGAAGGGTGATACACACTTGCTCGGATTCATATCAGAGCTCCTTGGGTAGCCTTTATAGCCACAGGAGGACCAAATGGCCAGGTCGTCAGCATAACAAGAGCTGCTAACAAAAGAAGGCAGAGAAGCAGGAAGACTATTGATGAAAAAAGAGAAAAGTGCAGAGCCCAGAACAGATCCTTGGATACATCAATGGACTTGAAAGGAACGACTTTTGCGATTTTGACAGACCACGCAAGTGCAACTATTAAAAAGGAAAGATTGAGTCCAACGAGCAAAGCAAGGAGGGTGGCTATTCAAAATAAGTTTATGGAAAGGGGTGGGATGCCAGACAGAGTCGAAACCCTTAGAGAAATCGATCATAGCAAGAATTGTATAAGAGCCAGGCTTGGGTTTGCTAAGCCCATCCGAAATGGACTGAGAAAGATAAACAATTTGATCGAGAGTAGACCGTCCAAAGCAGAAACCTAATGTGTCCAAAAAGGTGTGAGATGGAGGTGAGAAAGATAGGCCAGAAGGAAGCAGGAGAGTAGAGAGGCTTTCCCATGGATGGGAATAACAGAAAATGTCTTCCAGATGGAAGGACAGGAATACAAAGGCCAGTAAAGATTGCAAATGTGTAAGAAAAAATTCATGCCATGGTGAGGAAGGTGCTTTAGCATGGGATAAGAAACTTTGCCTGGGCCATTGGCAGTGGGGGAGGTTTGTATAGCCGCCAGACACTCAGTGGGGGAAAAAGAAAAGCAGAAAAAGCAATGAGACTCTTCAGGGCACATGGTTCAGCAGAGCTCAAACAGGTAGCTTCTGGTTATGCTACTCTAGGCCTTTGGCTGGGAAACAAGAAAGTGGGAACTCAAGTAGTCGGTAAAGTTAGGAGAGGAAGAAAATGATGAAGAGGAACCAGCAACAGAACAGAGGAGAGAATACATAGGTTTAGGAGAGTCCTGAAGTCCTAATGCACCTCCCAGGAGCAAGAAGAGCAAAGGGGTTGTCTGGAGAGGAAGAAGGTCAGAGATGACCCAATTGAATACTTTCCCCCATAGGGATCAGAAGCACCTTTTGAGTCCCAGAGGGGGTGGTGGCAGTTAAAATTCTCAACAATGAAGAGATTTTTAGAGGAAAAAATGGAAGAGGAAAAGGAGTCTGTTCTGATCTCTGTCAAAGAGCAAATAAGGGGAGCGTAAACACTAAAGAAAACGAGGAAGGAGGAGTTGTTTAGAGAAATTTTGACCACTACATAGTCAGAGTAGGGTTCAAGCGAAGAGAGAGAGAAGATAGAAAGTTCAAAAAAGGATAGGCCCTGCCTGACAATAGTGATGACGCTACTGCTAGCATGAAGGTCATCGGAAGAATGCCAGGCCAGGAGTTAGTGCAATTCGATTGCAGACCAGAGTATCAAGGGGTCCATTAAGAGGAAAATGAGTTAAGGTTGGATTCCTAGATACAGATAACACCCACAGGATGAAGGATGATAAAATGAAGAAATTCAGCAGTTCTGGCACAAAGATCTCTAGTATTCCACTGAAAAACCCTGAGCGAGTCAGGAGAGGAAGAGGAAGCAGGAGGTATAGGGAAACATCTAGAAACATGAAGGAGTGGGGAGGGTGCAGAGGGAGGAGATACAAAGTGGGCAGAAGATGGGTAAGAAGTTTGTAGACGAGGGTGGGACAGGTGTCCAGATGGACCAGGGTGAGCAGTGGACAATGCAAGCCGGAGGAGATCAAAGAGTTGGTAGGTTAAGGACCTTCAGAAAAACTAGGCACGCAGCAAGAAAGACAGCTGTCTCGAGTTTTAAATCTGAAAGCAGCAAGCACCTCTAATGGACCCATTTGGAGCAGGTGCAGCATTTCACCGACCTAACCCTCCAGGTCACATTTCCAGTGCACACTGAACAGGAAAAGATGGGGCCATGGTTAGGATCAATGTTGCTGCTTATTAGAAGGAAAACGAGATTATGGGTAAGAGAGGGGTAGGAGAAAAAAAACAGTCCACCGATTTTAGAGAGACTGAGTGCTGCCCTTCTGTGATTGGTCAGAGGGCTGCACAGCAAAAAATGGTTTGTATGAGTGGAGTGCCCGGGGTAACTGGACTCTCAGGAAGGCCAACAGCCTTTCAACCCAACTCAAACGGGGTTGGGGACTGCAACACCACCTTGAGGCAGCTGTTGATTGGTGCAGTACTAAGTAATTATGAATGTAAATTTATGTATATATGAGGGCTACCATATGACATGAGATGCAAAGTTATCAGAGCTCAGAAAATAAACCCTTGAATTACTTTACATACATCAAGGCTTTGCCTATAGCATTATACTATGAACAATAGGTTTCCTATGCCCTCACATTATGGGCTATATGGGCAAATTATGAAATACCCTATCTTTCTGTGTCAAGGAAAAAAGCATTTGCCACATTTGCCACAAATAATAATTTGTAGCAGCTGTTAAGCCTCTATGCGATTAGGCGTGAATTGCCGGCGTAACGTAAAATTTGCACCTCATGGAAACCAACCTTTAATAACTGCTAGTTGAGTGTTGTGTAATTTGGATCTATATTTAGCCAAACTTATTAACAATATTTTGAATGCACGGTTGTAATTGTAACGTACTTTTGACCCAGCAAGAAATCCGCAACTTAATACTCATGACGTCGTATTAACTTTTATGGTTGGTTTTACTGAAATCCAGTACAAATGGGGTGTCAAACTGGCGGCTTGAGGGTTAAATTCGGCTCGCTAAGTATTCTAGTGTAGCAAGCCATTATATCCAACGCATATGCCTTGAGCATAGAGCCCATATAATTATCATCGCAACACACAGTGCTAATCTTGCAGACTCGAATGCATATACTGAATGTCCTTGTCAAATGCGTTGTTTGAGTTTTTTTCTTTCACCTACCCATTTCGTGGCACAGCGTGAATGCTTCATATACAGAGAAAAATTTAACTGTAACGTATAATTCTACTCGCCAACTGCGTGTAAAAGATAGTTAAGGGGAAACTTTGGCGAACAAGCTGCCAGTACAAAAAGATAGAAATCGTTTGGGTAGAACAAACTTTACTGCGCAAGAATAATAATCTGCGGTTTAAATTAAAATCCTGCCTCAAAAATCATGGAAATCTGCATCACGCGTTTGATACTTTGTTTTCATAGCATCTATTTCGGTTCTTAACTATTAAAAAATAGCGATTTAAAATGCAAATCGAGTTAAAAATCAGATTCGGAAAATTCAAAATTCGGAAATGTCCATCCCTAGCCGAAGTAATACAGATGGTGCCATCATTCAAATTTTACAATATAGTCTGGCCAGTGTAAAGTCTAGGAATGTAAAAGTAAAGTCTAGGCCAAAAGCACTGAATAAGTTTGACGACCCTGCTCCTCAATACCTGGAATGCTTTTCGTTTATATTGACTATAAAACCTGAACTCTTCAGAGAGAAGATAAATAGCGTTGATGTGCATCTACGATAGTTTATTTAATGAATAATTCTGTGTTGCTGGAAGCCGTAAACACCAAATGGAATTAATAGTTCTTCTGGTTGATGGTGCTGTTGAGGGGTTAAGTTTAATTTTAAACGTATTTCTTGTTGTACAAGAAGTGCTATAAATCTACAGCTGGAAGATATTTGGTACTGAATGGGTAAGATGTAAGTTGCATTCAGTCAAATTGTTACGCGAAAAAAACTACGACGCCTCACAATTGCCATCAATCTAGACCCCAAAATAAGAACAACAAAAAAATTACGATTTCAAAGAAACAAAAGTTTTTAACCATTGTACTCATGGCTATCAGGTTCTACATTTTCCACAGGAAACTATCTGCGCCAACAAGGCTTTTTTCTTAAAGAGTGCATTGTGCATCTCACAGCTACTCCTGTCAAAACTTGGTTTACCTTGTATAACAAATTTTGCTGTCGTTTTACAGAGTTTGTTTCTGTCCTTTGTCCACTGCGCTTAAACAAGTGAAAATACGTGCTGTACACAAGCTTTACTTGCAGGAATGGAAAACTGAACACTTATCAGTTGTTAAAGAAGACAAAAAGAATTGATTTTGTTTAAGATTTTCACTCAGCGGTTCTCAGCTATCTTTTTAAAAAAATTGTCTGGGCTTCTATAAGGAAAGCATTGATGGACCTCTCATCCCAAAGCTCATTCAACCAGGCAATTTGCGGAACAAGTGCCAACTTTTTATACTCGGCTGTTTTACCTTTTAGCACTGCCCAGTTCAAGTGCGTTGAGTGCTTCTCAAGGCATAGCCACTTCCCAATATATTGTAAAGTGATGCTGTAGAACTCTTGGAAGCTCGGCATGAGAATTTGAGCACGCTTTATTAGCAATGCTTCTGAGTAGTTCTGCTGTTTATGATGCAAAAAAACATGAAATCTGCCTCTGAACGACTTTGCACTTAAACGATGAAACTATTTTCGTGAGTTGTGAAAAAAGTGCGTTGGTCTTTTGTACAAGTAAAATTGGTTCTTTAGATAGTAAAAGAAGCATAAGACTACCAGTGATTCGTCTGATTTGAAAAATTCAATCAAAATTTGAGAAGGGTGCTTCAGCTAAGAAAAATGAGTTTGGAGTGACTTCCAAAGATTAATCATTCTCTCGCACACAACATTTAATGTGATCCAACTGGTCGAAGTGCAAAGCAAAGTCGAATAGTCTTCATCAAATTGTTCACAAAACTGCTTGAGACTCAATGCCCGGCTTGGTTGACTTCTAAAGTGGCTACAAATTTCCAGAACGATTATTTCTATGTCAACGGTAAAACGCTAGCAATTCCTTTTCTGCTGAGTTATGCTAAGCATCAGCCAGGCAACCAACTAGAATTAGACGAGTTGTTCCCTTATGAAACGACAGAAAACGTCTTTTGCTTACCCAGTAGGGATTCACCAAATCTTACTGATACATTATCTGCGCAAAAAATCACTTGGTCATTTTCAGTCTAAGCTGTTCTTCTAAATTATCTAGATATTTATCTAAATTACCTTTGCTGCCCTCAAAAGACAACACTGACGCGTCCTCATAGTCGTCTCAACAAATCTTCGATCAAGTTGCTCACCACTTTGAGACTGAACAAACTTCTTTGCTTCTATCTCCAGCCTTAGTTTTTTCCCTTTAAGCTAAGCGTTTCTTTTCTCCGCTGCAAGGTCAGCCTTCCTTTTTTTCAGCAGCCAATCTCAGTTTTTTTGCCAGTTCAGGCAAACATGATCTCAGAGACAGACATTGTCTCCCTTCTTCAACTGTTGTCTCGGCTGCTAACCTCTGTTCTTCAGCCGCAAGTTTTCTTTCTTCAAACCTGGTTCATCTTCAGCTTCACTCGTTTGGTGTCCTTTACCTGCTAGAAGCTTATTCTTTTATTCTCTCCTAAACCTTGTTCTCGTCAGGTTCTAAAACTTGTCAGTAATAAGTTCTTCGCCGAACATGTTAATTGTCAACCGATAAGTGTATCTCAGAAGAGCTTCTGGAGGTCGCACAAAGAATTTTGGTTCCATCTCAATAATAGTATTTCAAAATTAAGAAGACGTATAGCATCAATCAAACAATCTGTCTGACTGCAACTTTACGAGAATCCTCATTAGTAGCCAATTCATATATAGATTGAAGAATTATTTTACCACGTGGGTGGGGTAAGCTAAAGTGGTGCGAAGTTGTGATGGCATGGTTGACGTGATTGTATGAGAGCAATTTACATATTCCTGTTTAAATGGCAAAATGATTCAAAAAGATTAAGACCAGTGCTTCCCATAGTGGGTTCTGCAGAACCCTGTAGTTCCATATATTTTGCCGCATTACAGTTTGATTCCAGGTTTGACGTTGCCGCAAAACCCGAAATAATGCTGGCAAGTACAGGCAAGGAAACAGTGGGACATTGTTGTTGTAGGCCTATTATTGTCATCTCATGGAATTATCATCTACGGTGGTTGTATCACACTAGCATTTCAACGTTAGGAAGAATAAATACTAATGCGCTGTGCTTTTTAAGTGGTATTTAGACCAACTGTAAGTTAAAGATTTGGCTTCAGTAAAACATTGTGATTTAAAGGTCGTCTTACCTGTTCCCAATCAATGCGGATCAACTATAAAACAAAGATTGTCACTAACTTTGGTTAGTGACTTTTCGTTGCTTAATGTAGGCTAAACTAAAACAATTCCATAAGCTTGTCCTACTCTGCCCCAATGATTGTCCCACAGTAGCCCCACCTGGGGTACAGTGGGACAAAAATTTGTACACTTTTTTAGTTATCATGCTGCATGTATACACTACGTGTTCTACCAAGTTATATTCTTACAGAGTGTGGTTTTGTACATCAAGTGTTCATTGTTCGCTGACTTTAAATAAAAATGCCCTCACCAAAAATAACTTTTCTGTTCCAACGTGCCCACCTTCTTTTATGTTATCATCGGATTCAGAACTCAAAATAAAAACAAAAAAGTTGGAGGTCTTTCGCAAATGAATAAAGAAGCTAAATTTGAATTGTCCAAATAGCAAAGAAAAAATGCCGTGCATTGCCATTCTTTAATTTCTTTTGGACTTTCAAAGCGTGTTCAAAGTGTGTTCAAAGCGTGTTCAAAGTGTGTTCAAAGTGTGTTCAAGAATCTAAAATATAAATGGAAAAAATGCTATGCCACTAAACAATGAAAAATTAATATTTGCAAAAGATCCGCATAAATATTGGCAGCGATCAATCGTGCAAAGTTTCATGTTTGAATGTCCAATAGCTAGGGAAGAGTTGAATCGAACGCATTTACGCACAGAAAGAACTTTGCTTTATAGAATAAACTGGCTGGCTCCGCGGGTGTTACCCGGCAGGGCTACTGGTCAGTTATTTCAGGTTAGTAACATCAATTCAGCCGGCTACAACCAAATTGTTTTCAAGATCATAGGCAATAGATTGGTATCAATGAGGACTTTGTCCCAATGCCCCGTAATCTCGATTGTAGTACGACTGCTTTTAATTAGGAGAGGTTCTAGAAACTCTCTATCATTTTACAATATCTGCCTGTTGTTTCAAATAAGTGTAGAACACAAAGTTGGGAATGGGCGCCGCAATAGCTTTCTTTTACGATAGCACAAAATCAGTTATTTGGTGGTATACATAACTTACGATTTGGCAAAGCTTTCCTCACGAAAATAATAAAACAGTACAAAAACAAAGAAATCATTAACACAAATAATGTCCCTAGTCCTGATCTTCCTGTTGCCTCTTATGCGGCACGCTTCCGGGGAAACTGCTACTGTTAGATATTAGGACCACTATTAACTACTTTTTTGCAATTGTATGCCTAGTTGTACGACCCAAAGCCTTTGACTGGGCGCTTGCTACTTGGTCCTGGCATAAACGCAGCCAGGGTAAAAACAAACTAACCTAAGGGGATGCAATTACAGTTGCAGCGCTCCCATCAGTAACGTCGACGATAAGAACGTAAGTAATTGTGAGAACAGTAATGAAAAGTTAATGTTTATTTGACATGCCTAATTCTTGTTCCACAATCAAAAACATTATTTTTTAAGGATGTCGATTAAACCTAAAAAAGCATTATAAGGGGTTGCTTATAGCTGCAATATTTCACCCAGAAATTCTGGAGTTCCTGGCTAAGACTTGCTTGCCCAGTTTGGTACTTAAGAAGTGGACTTGCTCACTTGAAACAGTCAACGATTTAATAAAATTTTGTTGGTTCATTTTATAAAGCGCAGAAGCATAATTTAAATGTTGTGGAGTGGAGGGGGGAGAGCGATTAGATAAATCTTTTCAAAAACTTTGATAGATAATGTCAACAAACCATGCTTTTGAGGAAGAATTGTGAAAATATAGCAAAGGACTTAAGTTTTTGTAAAAATTACAATTTTGTGAAGTCTAGACACCAAAATTTTGAGTGTTTTTGACCGATAGGCTACGTTTTAAAGTTTTTAGACACCTTATTTTGTGAAACTTATGCATGGCAACCAATTTTTGATCAGCGATTTTAAACTAATTAGTTACATATTACTGGAAAGCAAATTTCCTAAGCTTTCAAATGACACTAATTGTTGGTATTTTACTACAACCTTTACGTATTACATTCACCTGTTTTTACTCAGGCTACTACTTTTTGAAAAGGGGTAAAAATTTGCACTATAGATGTTAAAGTTCAGTTCTTTCTGCATAAAAGAGAATCGTAAAAATATTTTGAGAATAGCCTTGAAATAACCCTCAATTAGCTTAAAAATTTCCAAATTTGGTTGAGAAATGAGGTCACAAATCAGTTTTTTAATAAACTGACTTTGCAAAAATGTTGCATCTACTGAAAAAATCATCATAGTAAAATTGGTGTTGATCGTACCAGACGTATTATGACATCACAGGAGGAGTTTGAAGCGAGCATATATAACAAAAGAAGCATGCTTAGAAGGCTTGAAATGGTTAAATAAAGAATCTGTTGCTGCACTGTGAATCCCTTTTCCCTTCAAACGCAAAAAAGTTCGAAATTGCAAAAATATATCCTACAGATTGCAGATAACAATCGGAAAAAGTCTGGCGGTTTTTGTTGATTTTTTTCAGTTACTATTTTGCCAGCGGAATTTTTAACCAACTATTTAGTGCGTGAAAAGAGAGTAACGAGAAATCAAAGAAGTTTGGCCAACAATTGTTTCGACGTCTCACGTGAACAATGCGCAGACAAAACGCAACGGCGAGTGACAAGAACTTACATATCGCGTTTGCCGTTAACATGCTTTTTTTGCATTTCAAATGCAAGCGAACAACAGTTTTGCAGTCGCAAATGTTGATTCGTGTATGTATTTATGCTCCTTTCGGGAGTCCATTTAGGATTCATTTTATTTAGATGCATTGCTAACCCGATATTGTGAAACACAAATTGCTGTTGCCGTATAAATTTTGAGTGATCACGGCTAACATATGAAACAAAAATAGCCGAATCTGTTCTCATCGCAGTTTAGCAACCGGTGAAATACTTGTTAGTGAACTGCTTTAGGTCTGAGAGAGTTTAAAACATCATCGAAAATTTAATCAAGGGAATTAAAACATCGAGGGGCAACATAAGTCTTGCCTTCCTAACCCCGAATGTTTTTAAAACTTGGCTCCTACGCCCATACATTGTTTTGACTAGTTTTTTGGTCATCTTCGTCTTTGACGTGTAGTAAAACTAGAGTCCTTGTTGCGAAAGACGTAGCCCAGTACAGGAGAAATAACTAGCAAGCAGGCGTCTTAATTGGTTTACAAAATAATGATCATTTGTGACGGAAACATTGGCCTAACCCGAAATTAAAAAATATATAACTGGGCCACATGCTTCTGTGTAGTTTTAAAATGGAGCACATGGCAAAAGCGACTGACAAGCACTGAACTAAATACAAAGTGCCGTAAATAAAACAATAAAATAAGTTTGAGGGAAAGCTAAAGGCTGACTTGACGTTTTACGTGAATAAACGTTGCTGATAAGCTTTAAAAATTGAAATTTTGCAGGGTCTGAGAGAAACCGTAAGTTGTTGATATCATTAAGTCGCGCACTCTCGCCGCGCTACCAAAACGTTTACGCGCGCAAACGGGATGTGCAACGACGTAGTAGCAGCAAGTTTATATTTTGAAGTACACTATTAGAAAATAATAGCGGTAAAAATGATATTTTATATGCGTGCGCTAGCAAAAATATCCACGTGCTACTAAATTCAAAAAAAATTTTTGCACCCCTGCTTTAATGCAACTTCTAAATAATTTATTTGGAATGCTAAACCAAAAAATACGGAAATTTATCAGTGTCGTAAAAATAAATATTTTAAAAGTTTGTTTTCACCACTAATTTGATTCACAAAAATCGAGATATTTTACAGAATTGTTGTTTATACACTCTTGAACGAGATATATTCAAAACCTCTTGAATTTATTTTCAAAACATGTAACGACTAGAATTTTAAAATCGATCCCCAATTGGGGATCGTTGGCACTGCAATGTAGTTTTTGCAACAACAAAAGTAGATGATTTTGCTAAATGCGTCAACTACAGAGAATCGATGACACTCTTTCTTCCATTGTTATGACTGATCCAGACATTTAAACGCATTCACTGCTTTCGCAGTACAAAATTCAACCCTAGAAAGCTCGAATTTTTTTTCAAGAAAGATCAAAGGGGTCAATTGACCCCTTAGTTTTTAAAAGCACAGATGAAGACTTATTTGTGTTTTATTAGTGTTATTGGTACAAAAATTAGGAAATAGTTATTTAGAACGAGTCTTTGTCAACTAGTTATGAAATATATTTGAACTTTTGACTCCATTTTGTTTACTTAAACTTTCTGCACGTGTTTGGTTAGCGAGTATCAAATTTAGTCAGTTAAATTCTTATTTCAATGCTTAGTACTGTAGGCTAGATAATGCCAGCAATGCGTAAGTTATTAAGCAGTAACACCAAACTGTATATGTGCGGATATATCGATATCAATCTGAACGAGAAGTGATTTTCTCCTCAAACTTGGTGACAGTTTTTGCAATGCACAGAGAAGTAGCCCAGGCGGAAGAAAATGACGCATTTGTTACAGTTGAAGCGAATAAACCAAGGACTTAAGAAGGATTTATTCCCTCGCAAGCGAACCAAATGTCGGGTATGCAACTGGAAATAAACAAATGTACAGAGTGCCAACTGTTCACTTTCAGTTTGTGGGAAATGCTCAGTGCCAATACACTGCAGTTACTTGCACACTAAAGTCGATTTTGACAAAGGGGTCAATTGACCCCTATGGTCGTTTATAGTAAACTGGACACTAACTTCACGTTAATTAAAATTTTTTTGACAAAGCAATTTTATGTTCTTTTGCATGAAAAAATAAAAGTCAACATACATCAACTTGTAATCTGCAGAAAAATGATAGTAAATGAAAAAATAAAAATCACGACAGGTCAATCGATCCCTTTGGTCGTTTTAGGGTTAAGTAACTTTAGCCATTGTTGTACTGTATAAGAATTTTCGCAGTTTTAGAAAACAATGTAACCAGAGAAAGGGTTATTGCTTGCGAGTTACACCATATTATAGATTGGTGGTTTTCAACCAGGGTTGCGCCAGTACAATCCAGGGGGTCTGCCAGGTGTTACACAAATTTTCATTTTATTTTATTAATTAAATTAAATGCTGTTTTCTGTATAAGACAATTGAATTATTGCACAGTAGTTCCTCGAGCCACTGGAATGTTTTCTTGAGGTTCTGCTCTAACAAAAAGGTTGAAACCACTGTTATAGATGAACTGGCAACCAGTTAACAATTGAGAATATAGAATTCACTTTCGCACATACGTTACGCAGCTCAGCTTACTTGTAGAATCATAGATAAGCTTCTTAATTACTAGCATGAGTGACAATTAAAGACTAAAGTGCATTATTGATAAACTTCGCCTAACACAATTAAACGAAACTGATTGTTGGATCACAAAAATGTAAATTATTACGCGTGTTTTTTATTGCAGTTATGCAAATATATCATTTTTCATGCAATTCTACTCAACAATGCCCGTGATCCCCATTTGGGACTCTCTTTTTTATAGAAACGTATAACTTAAAAAATGTAAATATTTTTAGAAAACTTGCTTAAATCATGTGTTTTCTTATTAAACCCAACGCACCAAGCAAAAAAAATTTGGGCGTTAACGGGTTAAGAACAGCTTTCCGGAATTTCTTGCACGGCCAGTGTAACATCACAACTACAATTTCATAATCAAAATGCTAAATAATAAAATCAATTTATTTTACTTAAAACTAGAACAACAATTGTTAAAGTGCTACAAGTTGTTATTGGCTACCGTTTGTAAAGTCTTCGGTATTACTCAACATGGAAACTGAACATAATTATGTCTAACGATATATACTTCAACCACTACACTACCACGCCGGTTATCATTTAAATCATTGAAACAAACCTGTGACACAAAAATTTACTTTCATAGCAAAATAGTAATTACAGTTTTGTTGATAAGTTTGCATCTGTCGTTAATAAGTTCAAACCACCAACCTGACCATACTGGTTTTGTCCACTCTGTCCTTGATTGTATCCAGACCCTGGTTGTGAATAACCTCCACTATTGCCTTGATTTCCTCCATAACCACTACCTTGTTTTTGCTGGGAATATCCGCTGCTAGCAGAAGACGACTGGCCCTGGTTGTAGCTCCCAGGTGCACCCTGATTCTGACCATAACCACTACTTTGATTCTGTCCTTGAGAATAGCCACCGGTTTGATTGTAACCACTTTGTTGACCTTGGCCATAACCACCAGCACCTTGGTTATAAGCCGCTCCTGACGCTTGCCCATAACCACCTGCCTGTTGTTGCCCAGCACCAGGTTGCTGAGTTTGCCCATAACCACTTCCTTGCTGTCCTGCTCCTTGACTATAACCAGATTGTTGTCCTCTTTGACCATAACCACTTTGTTGCGAATAGGAAGAATTAGATTGCTGTTGTGCTTGACCATAAGCTGATGTTTGATTGCCGTAAGAGCCAGCTTGTTGTGTAGAAACAGCACTATAGCCACTACCAGCGGATTGCTGCCCTTGATTGTAGCCTGTTTGCTGGCCATACTGTTGCCCGTAACCACCTGCAGCTTGTTGGCCGTAGCCACCATACTGCTGCTGCGGTTGCCCTAAAACAAAAAACTTTTAAATTTGCAAGTTCATCCTTAACTTCGATGCTATATGGCTTCCAAATGCTAACGTAGTTGAGCATATTGAAATTTTACATTGTGCAAGCTTAAAAATTTAATTAAACTTAAAAAACTAACCATTTGCTATCCACCGAGACACTTCAGGTATTATTACTTCCAGGAATTATTACTTCTACTACTTACCTGCCTGTGGGTATTGCGCATAACCTCCTGCATATCCTCCAGAAGCTGCCATAGACTATAAAATACATATAAACTATTTAATTTGAAAACTAGATAGTTTATGCTAACTACTGCTGTTGCTTAAAAAACAAGCTATGCTAACAGCTGGTATAAACTCCTTTTCTGAATCACTTGGCGTTGTAGTTAGTAGGCTATCTAAATGTTAAGAAGCTTGTTAAACCACAAAATAATATAGAATCAAGTACCGGATTAAAAAAAAATTCGAACTAATCTCGGTTGGGATCTACCTTCCACCACTACTACTATGAGCACACCCATGCTAAAGCAAAACTAAGTGGGGGTCTAATCGAGTAGCCAATAAATCACTTCTGTAAAACGTTTGATTTATTTGTTACTCGATTAGACCCCCCAATCAGTTTTGTTTAAGCGATGGTGTGTTCATAGCAGGGGTATTAAAATTGTAAAATCTGTAAAACATTTGAAGTGGCACTTTTAATAAGTCTACTACACTAGCACTATAGTGTTTTTAGCAAACAACGTACAGCCTGTTGTCCTCCAGTTTTTGCAGCTTGATCATATCCATATTGCTGAGGGTTGCCACTTTGTGAGTAACTTTGCTCTACACAAAACAATATGCAGAATAAAGTAGAAATTGTGCAGAATTACGTTGTAATGACTAAACAGTAACGACTCTACAAATGTGATACTTTTCTGCTACATGAAGCAATTACTACACGAACACAAAAATGGAAACAAAGTTATTAACCCATTAATGCCCAGCGTATGATATATCATATGCTAGAGTGTACTATATAATTGTGTGAAAAAAATTTTTTGGAAACTCTTTTCTTTTTTTTTACATTTCTTATTGCTGGTTATCATGTTTACATGTGTCAAAATAAGAAATATTTGCATCATCAGCAAAGGTGTGAAAAGAAAATTTCTTTTTGGGGCAAAATTATGATAATTAGATTTATAAAGGTGTAAGTAAACTCTTGCTATTTTTCACAAGATAGACATAAACATTTAGGGTTTTTTTTGGCGTCATTTGTAAAGCATGTTTCAACTAAGCTGCAGCCATTCTAATTTCATAAAAATTTTGTCTATGGTCTCAGCAAAAATACTTACAATTCTCCGTATGATATATCATACGCTGGGAAGTAGCATGTACTGATGCGATATATATCTTACACTCCTAAATTAAAAGTATATGTTATATAATGCATATAAGTTGTTTTATCAGACAGTGGTATTAGAAATTAACTAGGAAAATACTAAAATTTGATACAGCTTTAGGCAATTAACTGTTAACTTACATGAGTATATATGTTATGTTATGTATGTTACATGCAACAATTAGTATATAACTTTACCTAAATCATTGAAATGGCATTGTATTATACAGTATTTTCAAAAGTCATTGCGTTATGTTTTATTTCTATAGTTACATTGCATTATCTACAGTTTTATATGTTCAAATATATGTTATTGTACATGTAGATCATCACTAAAAATATCTAAAGTTTAAGTCCATTTTGCCTTAAAAGTGTAATGTCTAAAAGGAAGTTATTGTCCGTACAAAAAGATGCTGAAGAACTTTTTAACATTTTATTTTCGGAACAAAATACAACTGCAATTGCTGAAGAAATAGAAGATGCCGAAGAGTTACAAATTGTGTTCCAACCACCAAATGATGGTGCAGATTCCAACAAAGATGATGCACCAAGTGATAATGAGGAAGCATGTGCAAATTTTAAAGATATTGGGAGAGGAATTTTGTCGCAAAGTGCTGAAATTAGAATTATTAATAAAGATGGAAAAAGAGATTTGGATATTGAATCTGAAACACCTGAAGATCTACCTTGTAGTTCCAAAAAACGAAGCAAAAAACAAAAGACAGTTCGAAAATGGTTACCTAAGCAACTGAAAAACACAGTCTCATCCTATAAATTTGAAGATAACAATGAAGCCCCAGCTGTTGTTGATACCATAAAAAAGGCATGAACCCAGTAGACTTGTTCAAGCTGTGTTTTGATGATGAAATCATGAATTACATATGCCATGAGGCTGTAAAATATGCTTCTCAAAAAGGTGAATCTCAGTTTGTAGTCACTGTGGAAGAACTGTTATAGATATTTTGGCATTCATCTCTTGTCTGGCTACAACAAAATGCCATTCAGAAGAATGTACTGGGAAACCAGACCTGATGCAAACAACTTTTTAGTTAGCCAATCCATGAGCCGAAACAGATTTGAAAAAATGCACCAATATTTGCATTTCAATGATAATATGAGCATTGACTACAATGATAGAGTTTACAAAATTAGGCCCATAATCAATCATTTGAATGCCTGCTTTGGTCAATTTTTCCAACCTTTTGGACAAAAGTATTCTCTTGATGAAGCTATGGAACCATATTATGGCCATCACTCTAAGAAACAGTTCATAAGAGGAAAGCCTATTAGATATGGATTTAAATTATGGTGCCTGACAAGTCCCCAAGGATATTTGGTGAAGTTTCAATCCTTCACTGGTAGTGATAAAACTCCAGGAAAACCTGTGGGTGCCAGTGTCACAGAGAATTTGTGCATTGGGACTATTCCACAAGGTTCCTGCATATACATGGACAATTATTTTACATCATTGCCTTTGATGGAAACTTTATCACAAGAAAACCTGTATGCAATTGGTACTATCAGGAATGATAGGATCGAGAAGGCTCCTCTGCAAGATCTCAAAAAATCAGAGCGAGGCTCATTTTGCTCAGTCACAGAAAGCAAAAGTAAAATAACATTAGTTTGATGGAATGACAATAGCCAAGTTACCCTTATCAGCAACATGACAAAGGATAAAGTTTTTGATGTTGGCTCTTACAAACGATGGAAGCGATCAGAGAAAAAACAGATTAGTGTTCCTCAACCAAATATTGTGAAGCTCTATAATAAAAACATGGGTGGAGTTGACTTGTTTGATAAACTTAGAGGTCATTATCGAATCAGAATCCGTTCACGAAAATGGTATTGGCCGCTCTTTAGATTTTGCCTAAATGGAAGCATGATCGACCTGTGGCTGTTGTATAGGCACGTAGACAGCAAAATGTCACTGCTAGAATTCACCAGGCATGTGGTCATTGCATTGCTTGCTTCATCGAATGTGAAAAAGAAGAGAGGTATTGCACCCAAAACTAAAAAGCAAATCCTGGATGCCACGAGACTGGATGGTAAAGAACATCTTGTTGACAAAATCAAGACCCAGCGTCGATGTGCTGCCTGCGGCTTATGTGCCAAGTTCATTTGTTTGAAATGTAATGTTGACCTCCATCCAGATAGATGTTTTGTTAAATTTCACCAGTAACACTTTTTTTGTCATTTAACTGTTTTTGGACTGCTTTTAGTGTTTTTTATATGCTAATAGTTATTTCCATAAACCTGCTAAAATGTATCGGTTCTGATCTTGTTTCACACTACAATTGACGAAATTGACTACGAATAAGTTCAGGTTAAACATGGCAGCGCTTAGCTATACACGACAAACTAAACAATTCTCGTAGAGGAAAAAATGCAACTCACTACACGTAACTGCCCAGCGTATGATTTATCATACGCTTAAAAAATACAACTTAATAACAATTTATTGAAAAAAAAATGTTAGTAATGTGATAAGAAGATTGACTTCAGCAAATCTACCAAATGCGAAAAAAAAATTTTGAATTTTTGAATTTCGGGCATTAATGGGTTAAAGCTTGATTGCTTGAATTGTTGTTCACACGAAAGATTTTAGAATAGAGCAAGTGATAGGCCAGCATTACACAAAGTCCTTCACAAGGATCTTAGCAAACAAAAAACAGTGTTTGCGAAACTTAGCCAAACGGCAGCAGTTGGCATTCCACAAAAACTTAAAGACGCCAAACGAACAAAACAAAACAGCTACTGATCACGCAAAGTGATGTGCGACTAGCAACTCTTCAACGTTTAATTTGGCCATGAAGACACAGACTTTTTCACTGAACTTAGACAAACTTGCGAGTTTTGAGGTTCTGAAGTATGCCAGGAGGCGATATGAAAAAAGTTACTATTGCACGAGGGTCAGTCAAAAATTATCTGCACATTTGTTTTTTCAATCTATTTGCACAAACACTAGAGTACTAGAAATACGTAATTTTTCTACATAGTCCCCATCCTTTTTGATGCACTTGTTCCAGCAGTCCACGAGTTTGTAAATTCCATCTGAGAAGAAAATTTTTGGCTGGTCTTGTAGCCATTTATGCACCGCTTCTTGGACTGGTTTATCCAATGAAAATTGAGGACCTCGTAGAGCACCTTTGAGTGGACAAAAGACGTAGTAGTTGAAAGGCGCAAGATCTCGGCTGTATGCAGGGTGTTTGAGCACTTCAAAGCCCAATTGATTAATGGCTTCAACAGTTTTTCTAGTTGTACGTGGGCGCGCATTGTCATGCAGTAGCAAAACTTTCTTTGACAGTAGAACCAGGCGCTTGGTGCAAATGGCTGACTTCAGGCACCCACCTTTCGGAACCCAAGCTTATCATGGATGATTTCATAGGCAGAACCATGACTAATTTGCAAAGAATATGCTAGCTCATCGACGGTAATGCATCGGTCCACCATCATTTGCTGAGCTTGTTCACTGTTTTCATTAGTGGTCAAGGTTAATGGACGTCCTGCTCCTTTTGCGTGGTCCACGCTTGTGCAGCCACTTTTAAACTTTTCACTTCACTCATACACACTTCTTTTCGATAGTACACTGTTTTTATATTGTTAAAAACCTCTGACAAATTTCAGCCCCAGACACACCTTCCGACCATAAAAATCAGATTACTGCACGCTGTTCCTTACTAGTGCATTTTGCTAGTGGCCCAACCATTTTTTTTATTATCTAAAACAAACACATATATCAATCGATCTAATAAATACCACTGTTCCACCTGCCCCTCCCTGCTAAAGCAGCACTCCCACCCCACCCTTGCCTTCAGACCACTTATTCTCCTTCTGCTCATTCTGTCTCTTCTCCCTCTGCTCCCTCACCACCGCTTCTTGCTCCTGGCTGTCCTTCAATGCCTCCTGCTTCCTCTCCCCCCTGACTCCTTCGGGGTTCTTCAATGGAATGCTGGCGGTCTTTGAGCCAGGAGCACTGAACTGCTACATTTTCTTTTGTCCCATCCTGTTGACCTTATCTGTAACCAGGAATTCACATCTCAACCCATCTTCCTCTTTCTGGATATCTGGATTCTCTACTTTGCGATCTGATCGCACCCACTCCTGGTCTGGCATTCTCTCTTGTGATGCCACACACGCTAGCAGCAGCAGCGTCATCATTTTCATCAGACAGGGCTTATTCTTCTCCGAAATTTCTACCTTCAGTCTTTCTTCCCTTGATCTCTACTCTGATTAAGTAGGGGTCAACATCTCTTTAAACAACTCCCCTCTCTTTTCCAAATGTATACACTCCCCCTATTTGCTCTTCTCTGACGGATGGCAGAACCGACTCCTTTTTTCCTCCATAAATCTCTTCATTCTGAAGGACTTCAATTGCCATCACCCCATTGGGGACCCAAAAAGGTACTTCTGACCCTTATAGAAAGGAAGTATATGATTGGGTCATCTCTTCTGACCTCCTCCCCTTCAATGACCCTGACATACCTACTCTTCTCCATTGCTCCTTCCCTGTCATTTCCTTTGCTCCCTCCTCTCTCGCCCTTTCTTGCTCATGGGAGGTTCTTCAGAACCTGGGTTCTGATCACCTACCAATTCTTCTATCTGTCCCTCTCTCTTTGACCTTTTGTCCCAATGAGCATCCCCAATCCTTCAATTTTCTGAAAGCTTGCTGGAATAACTTTGCTTCTTACTTTGACTCTCATTATTCCTTCTGCAGAAGAATACTCATCTCTTTCTCTTCCTTATCACCAAATCTTCCATTCCTTTTAGCTGCATCAAACACCATCCTAAAGCCTGGTGGTCCACTGAAGTGGAAGAAGCGGTTAGTGAAAGATAATAAGGCTTTTGCTGCTGCTCACAGAAGTGATGAAGATCGCCAGGCTTACATCTCTGCTTCCCGACATGCTTCATCTGACATCGCCAAGGCCAATGCTGAGGCATGGCAAGCGATTTGATCTTCTCTCGCACAAATCTAACCCTAAATCTGTACAGTCTCTCCCAAAAAATCAGCTTCAGTTTTCACCGATTACCATGATCCCACTTTTCTGTCTCTCAGCCAAAAGCCCTGCGTAGCAGAGCCAGAGGCTACCTCTCCAAGCTCTACCAAGCCACGTGCCCTGAAGGGTCTCACTCGTCCTTCTGCTCACCCTTCTCCCTTGCTGAATTTTTTGCAGCTGCCTCCAACCTATTCTAAGCCATTGCCACTGGCCCAGACAAAGTTGCCTATCCCATGCTAAAGCATCTTCCCCGTTTTGGGATGGATTTTCTTCTTCACATCATCAATCTTTCCTGGTCTTTGCATTCCTTTCCTTCCATCTGGAAGACATCTTCTATTATTCCCATCCATAAGATGAGAAAGCCTCCCGACTCTCCTGCTTCTTTCTGGCCTATCTCTCTCACCTCCTGCATGTCAAAGCTTTTTAAACGCATCATATTTTCTTGTTTACTCTTCTTTCTGGAGTCTAACTCCATTCTCTCTTCCCTGCCAGGCCAGTTTCCACCCTGGACGATCTACTCTTGATCAAATTCTGTTCCTTTCTCAGTCCATTTCGGATGGGTTTAACAAATCCAGGCCTGGCTCTCAAGACAATTCTTGCTACTACTGATTTCTCCAAAACTTTTGATTCTGTCTGACATACAGCCTTTTCCATAAACTTATTTTGAATGGCCACCCTCCTTGCTTTGCTCGTTGGATTCAATCTTTCCTTTCTGAGATGTGCGCTTGCATGGTTTTTCAAAATCACAAAAGTTGTTCCTTTTGAGTCTATCAAGGTGTTCCACAATGATCCGTTCTTGGCCCTGTACTTTTCTCTTTTTTCATCAATGATCTTTTGGCTTCTCTACCTTCTTCTGTTAGCTGCTCTCGTTATGCTGATGATCTGGCCACTTGGTCCTCCTCTCCTTGGTCTCTGCTGCAGTGGAGGCCACAAAAGGAGCTACGTTTTGATTGAGCGCTAGTCAAAGTAGTGGTGTCTTCCTCTCAATCTGAGCAAATGTAAGGCCTCCTTCTCGGTGGATCCCCACCAAGCTAACCTACAGCTCAACCTCCTCTTACTCGGCTCCCACCTTCATTGCAATTCCACTCCAACTTTTCTTGGGGTCACCTTTGACCATACTCTTTCCTTTTCTAAACATGTGTCTTTGCTGAATGCCAAATTCTTCCCTCATCTCAAGGCCTTATGCCATATATCCGCTTCCTCATTGGGCTCCTCTAAAGAGTCGTCTTCTCTTCTGTATAAAGCTTTTCTATGGGCCCCTTCTCACTTATGCTTCACCCAGATGGTTTTCCTTCATAAGAATTACCAATATCACCAAATTGGAATGCCTTCACCAAGCGACTGGTCTCGCACAGTTTTTTGCACTGTCACCTTACCGAAAATTCTTTTTGCTGTTCATGTGGTAGCGAAAGAGTTAAGCATTACTAATATCACCAAATTGGAATGCCTCCCCTGAGCCGCTAGTCGCACCATCACCAGTTGCCTCTCGTCCTCCCCAATCCCACTTCTCTCTGAGGCTTCTCTACCTCCCCTACAAGTAACCCTGACTCATTTCACTCTTTCATCTTATAAGCAGGCTCTTTGTCTCCCAACCTCTGTTCCCATTTCAGGTTTGGCCAGATTTGGGTTGAAACCAAGACTATGCAGATCGTCCTGAAGAGCTTTTGCATTGACTTACCAGCTGATGCTTCTGCTCCCTTCTTCTTCCCCAAGGGAGGCTCTTCTTGCTTACTCTCCCTGTCCTCCTTGAAATCCCCCTTCTTTCACCATGGAGTCCACCCTCTCCTTTCCATTGTCTCGCTCTGATCTCCTCCTCTCTCATCAAGGTGTGGCTGTTACTCACCTTCACTCTCTCCCACCTCAAGATCTGGTGCTTTGGACTGACGGCTCTGTTCCTTTTTATTATGGCAAGGGCGGTTCTGGCATACTTGCCAACTGCTCTCTCAGTAACATTGAGGCAACTCTTTCCTTTTCAGCAGGTGCAGTATGCTCAAGTTTCTCTGCTAAAGCCTGTGCCACTCTACAAGCTTTTTGCTGGTCTTGGCAGCACCAACAAGTCTGCCATTTCTCTTCTTTTCTCCTACTATCTGACTCTCGTTCTGTTCTCGCCACCCTGTCCTCTCCTCCATCTTTCCTTTTATCTCAAACTCTGTGGCAGATCTGGCAGGAACTGTCTTCTCTTTCCTACTGTTCTATCAAGCTACAATGGGTTCCCGGACACTCGTTTCTTCCAGAAAATGACACGGCTGATGAGCTGGCCAGATAGGGAGAGCTAATTGTGCCCTCTGCAATCACTTGTAGTCTCTCTCCTCTTATCTCTCGTAACCAGTCTTCTCTTTTCTCAGACTGGAGCCGTACTGTCTAATCAAAATTCTTCAACACATGGGTTTCCTTCATTTCCACTGAGGAACTTGTGCTCCCTCGTCACACTCACTGTGTTCTCTCTCATCTTGGCTGCAACAGACATGGCCTTCTGTTAAGCTCCTATCTCTTCAAAATTGGCAGAATCAAAAACCCTTCCTGCAGCACCTGCAGACACTTGTCCCAGGACTCCTCTCATCTCATTCTGAACTGTCCAGCTATGGAATCTTTGCACCACTCACTCTTTGGTGACTCTCTGTCTCTTTGCGACCTCTGGTCTAGGCCTTGGGAAGTTGCCCAGCTTCTAGGGCTCCATGGTCTTCCGCCACACCCCATCTCTCAAAAGGAGTCGGGTAACAACAACATCAAACAAATAGATCAGCTGATCGTGATCACGTGACACACAAGTTCCCGCCTGCAGGAAAAATGGCATCGAATTTAAACACAAGCGCACACTGTAGCATAAAGTGCAACTAATTTTTGACTGACCCTTGTATTTTTGTGGAACAAGAGTTATGGAATTCCTATTTTTCATGAATGCCACATAAATTACCAGCAATTTGACATTTTGCAGTATATTGAAATATTGAAGTACAGTGGATGCCGCTTAATGTGATCACTTTTGTTAACACCAAAAATGATAATAAATTTCGGATAGGGGGAACTTTTCTTCCAGGTTTTAAGGAACCAAACAAAAATCCAAAATAATGCTTTATTAAACATAATCAAATTAACATAACAATAATTAACATAAACAATTATTGTTATCAAAAATGATAACAATAACCGATTGATAACATTAACCGAAAAAATGAAAATTGCCATTTTATCGTTCAGTAGGTGTCACAAAAATAAAATTAGATAAACGAAATATTTAATAAACAATAAAACTTACAATAGACAATACATTATTTATTTAGGAAATCGTCTAGCTTTGTCTGCTTCATGTCTTTTTGCAGCTAATCATTTATAAAGGGCTCATAATCATAATGCAGTTCAAATTCAGAAGATTTATTTTGCACTCCAAGCCGTAACACGTAACACCATATTGCTGCAAAATGATGACCCAGTTCATTTGCTCTTTCATGTTGTTTACCCGACTCCTTCCAAGGGATAGGGGCATCGTTCCGACAGTTTCTGTTTCGATATTTATAGCTTTCTCAGGCCGCTAATCATCAGAGCTGGGCATTTACGCTGGAAGTTAACAATATTAGTCACTATGTTTGGGAAAATATTGATAACAATAACCGATGTACTGATTACAATAAGCGGCATATTTGTAATATATATTGTATGTTCGGGTGGTGATCAGGAATTCCGATAATATTAGCCGATTGATAACATTATCCGTGATTACATTAAGCGGCGTCCACTGTATCTGCAATTTGACAACAGGGCAAATGAAATAAGAAGTGGTGCTGGAGGTGGCAGGTTTCCACAAATACAAGATGTTTCAAATACTTTTACTTTTGAGTGTAAATTCAAGTATACATGGGATTTCTCTTTTACAGTTGCTGAAAAACTCATGCCTCTAAAATCAGGTTGCTCTTTCATCATCATCATCATGCCGACCAAGCCAGACAAATACGATATAAAAGTTTGGGCTTTAATCAATGTCAAATCAATTTGGGTTTTAATCAATGTCAAATCAAATTATCATGTAAATGTTACTCTGTACTTAAATGCACAAAAAAAATGAAAGAGGTGGTGATCAAAATTGTACAACATATCCAGGGTAAAAGATACTTCAACGCCTGTGATAAATTTTTTACCGGCTGCAAAACTGTAACAAGCAAAAATCTCTTTTTGGTTGACACCAAAAAAGAATCAAGGTGATTTGTCAAATATAATAACTGAACCATAATACGGATGTGTAAACTCCAGCATGTGATTTGGCACAAAAAAGTGGTGTAGTGTTTAAACAACATATATGAAAAGCTTAAAAAATAGTCGGTCTTTTGTCGACCAAGCATTCTAGACCTGTTGTTGACGCTGCCATAGCAGCCAAAAAACTAACTTGACTTTCTACAGCACAAATTGGATTCCAATGCGTTATTCGAAAAACTGTCTCCACTTAAAATGCATAACAACAATTTAAGGACAAGCAATCACAAAGAAAAAAAGTTGCATTACTGGAAGTGTCCTACAGGACACCGTCATAATTCCATAATAGGAATAAAAAATTTTGATAATCATAGTGTTAAAACAAAAGATATTTTCACATCGTAAACAATATAAATTACAAAAAATTTAGAAGCTCATTAAACTTGCCACTAATAAAACTGAAAAAATTCTAGAAGAAAATGGTAGGAAACAATGATCACACTAAACCAACATATTGAAGATTTACTTTATCACACGCATTGATGATTTGTAGAAAATGATTGTTGTGGTATAACTTAGTTCATATTTTCATTTCCAAAAGACTTTGAAAATCTCAAACACAAATATAATTTAAGCAATTTTTCAAGCAATGTCAAAACTAAAAATGTGCCTTTTTTGTATACACTCTGAATTTACAAAACTTTGGTTATAATGTTCTAAGTTAGACATTCAAAGCATTTAATTAGTCGACTGATGAAATGATCCACTGGCAACCTATTTTTTATAAAATTATTTCGGCTACTACATCAGACTATAACAGTAATAAGCATTAAAACAATGCAAATCACTTGTCAATAAGCAAAATGAAGAAGTATGTTAACAGAATATTTTCCTCATAAACTAGATCTAGTCTATTCCATTACATTAGCCAGTTAAAGTTTATTCTGTTACATACGAGCACTTCCACTGGTGTTTGCAGCCATCATTCATCCAATGTTAAGCTTGAGAGGCACTTTTTATGCTAGGTTAGAAATATGGCAGTTGACTTGTACACTAAAATCTAAATTGTAATTCATAATCAAATTAGTTGTGAGGGCCAAAGTTTGTAGCTTTGAACAAAACTGTTGAGCAGTAGGTTAACTCATAAGTTTTTGACAGCTTGGCAGGGTATAGTGCTAAGCACATTCAGGGCTGGAAAGTGTGCCACCTTTAAAATCTAAAACAGTTTTTTTGGGCAACACATAACTAATGACAGCCAACACGAACATCTGAGGTCTTTCATAAATAAGTGCAATCTAGATCAATAATAAATCACTGATAAATAAGTGCAATGCAGAAGTGATAAATTTTGATCATAAAAAAAGCTTTACAATGAACAAAGTTAATCGTTTTTTTATGTCCCTCCAACGCATTGCGTTTATCTTCCACAGAGTAAAAGAAAAATATATAATAAAACAAAAATTTTCCAAACAACAAACAATAAAACGAAAACCTTTCAGGTTCATAGCATTTTAAACAATTCGGAAATTGTTTGGTATTAATTGCATTATAATAAGTTTTAAAAAGTGATTACTACATAATAATAGTGACACAACACTTAATAATCATGGTATTTAAATGTAACACAGAACCTCAAAGGGTTAAAATACAAAAAGCACCAGTCTCTTGGTTCTACTTTTGCACAAAAACACCATTTTTTGAGGAAGTGGTTCAGTGTTAGCATATTACAAATAATCTTCTCGCACTTGCCAGCTAACAAAACAAAGAATATGACTTCAAACTGATTCTAGTTATGATTTCCCTCAAAAAACAGAATATTTTTAAAAATAGCTAACAGCTAGGAATGCATATTTTAGAATTTTAAATCCTTGGCATTCAAATATCTTTGGATTTATATACACACACACTTAAACTGACATTCTGAAACGGTTATGAATTACTTTTTACAAAGGTCATATAGCTTAAGTGACCACATTTAAGTTAAATTAAACTTAATAAACGAATTCCCAGGTATTTCACTGCCACACAATACGTATTAGTAACTGGTAGGTGTGTTTATGAACGTTTTAGGGTTGACATAATCCTGAAAATTATTACATCACTAAAGAGCAATATTAGTTTCCCCTCTTTCCCTTGCAAATTTTAAAAGCTTGGTGCTCAAGCCCATACAATCGTTGTTTGGACCCGTTTTTAGATCATCTTTCAAATCTTTGATATGCATTTAACACAAGTCCCTGCTGCAAAAAACGTAGCAAAGTAAACTACATGAAGCTTGCAAGCTGGTATCTTAATTGAATTAAAAAACAACGATCATTAATGACAGATGAGTGTCTAGGTCAATGACATTTAATCAGTGGATCAGGGTCTTCGTTGGAACAGTAGTTGATGCAGCCCTCCCATCAAGCAAAATTGGAAAATTTTTTCTTGACAATACGTTTTTTCTTTTACTTGGAAATCCCTAAAAACTACTTTGACATCACTTACAAAATATTGAGGAAAATGTTACAACTGGGCACATGATTTTGTGCATTTCAAAAGTGGGCCACTACCTAAAACAGTTTAAAAGCACTAAAATAGATGAAGAGTGCCATAATAAACAAACAATGGATGTCTGAGGGAAAAACAAAGGGTGCCATCGCATGCAATAATAGTAATAGGCAAAACTTAGTGTGCTAAAAAATTGAAATTCTGCAAGGACTGAGAAAAAAGCTGTTGAGCCGCTGCCACTTGATGTTTACATCAGACATTTAGCTGACTTTGAAAAAATTTGGATGAAATACCAGATCTAAATTGGGGTAAATGACATCGTTTGTTATCTTAGCATATACACTGAATAATCGTTTGTTATCTTAGCATATACACTGAATAAATGGCAGTCGGTTACCAAAATATCTTTCTACACCACCAAAATTTGTCTGGCAATTGTCATACATTTGCTTGCAATTTTGCACTTGTGCCGGCATTTACTAAAATTTTAGAGGGAACACTGCAAAGAACAACAAATTCCATTCTTGCAAGCTTGTCGGCAAGAGTTAGTCTATACTTTTATGTAATGTAGATAAAGGTGATTTGGATTGGCAATTTTCTTTGACCACTCACAAAAAGGAAGCACTGAAGTGGGAACACATAATATTTACTATTTTCTAACAATTTGCTGAGGGAGTAGTGGTCTACAAACAACACAACTAGTGCTGGATCTCATTGTTTAACTTTAAATTAAATTATGCTTAAAAATAATTTAAACTTCAAATTATGCTTTCCTATCTTACACCCCAGCTGATCTTGCAGAGAGGAGTTATGATGCTTGTAAATATCATGAATAGTGGTGGATTGCAATGGTTCTTGAAGCAGATTGGGCAAGCAATGACACTCAGACAATTTTTAAGCATCCACATGGCCTATCAAACCCATTTTTTTGGCCAGGACAAGATGATGTATGCTGGATGCCACCTTTACTAGTAACATTGAAGCTGAATCCTGCAACCACATCCAATGGTTGGAGAGCACAAAGAGTAGCAAGACAAAAGAAAGACTTCTTCTTTGAGGCATAATTTGACAAAATTTTTAAGTATCTTGAGAAAAAAGCCAAACCTAGTGACTGTATTTTTTGATGGGTCAAGGACTGCCCTGACTTTATCAAACCACCGTAAGGAAGAGTGCATATTGTATGTCTTTCACCACACACATCAAAAGCTCTGCAACCACTGGATGTTTTATGCTATGGCCCAGAAAAAAAGAACGATACAAGATTCTTAGTAACTTTTACAGAAAATCTCACCAAAAAATGGTCTAAAAACCAGCTTTTCCAAAGCTTTGAAGTATACTCTAAGAGAGTATTTACCAAGAGACCAGAAAACATCATAAGTGTATTTGAAGACCTGAGTTAAAGAACTACTTAAGTTAAATTTTGTGGAAATTGAGTTATCGCCAAAAATGTGTTCTACAATGGTCAATACACGTCCCCATGCAAAAATTAAAAAAGCTTCCTAATTTTGCTATGCCACACCACAGTACTTGTACACAAATCGAGTATTCAAAACAAAGAAGTACCCAAGTCCACTTTGCAGATCACGTGATGTGTTTCATCCAATCACAGCACAGGAACTATCACTGGACAAAACCAACTGATCAGCTGGTGCAAGAAGTGCTTGAAGGGCTGGGAAAGATTGGTTGTTGCAAAAAGTGATTAGTTTGGTAGCAGCATGTGCAAATCAAAGCTCTTTTTTTAGAATTAAACATATAAGAACGGAATGTTATTGGAAGAAAAAGAAAAAAAAAAGCCTGAGAACTGGTGTGGGAAAAGATAAGAGATTCAGGTATGTCTTGAGGCAAAAGATGTACTATGTTTGGAGATGTATAATAGTTTTATTTTACTTGTATCAACGTTGGCAATAAAACAACGCATACGTAACATTAGACTCTCATTTTACGAATATTTTTCTTTCATTTTACTTACTGGTTTGGGGGGAGGGGTGTATGGTGCCAGTATGGTATGTCATAGCTGTATAACCTCGTGCAAGGTTTTGCCTATGCCATTGTGTTGTGCTGATCAACACCAAATATTTTGCAAAAATTACTTTTCACCTAATCAAACATACATTGAAAAGCCTGGACTAAGTTTTCCAACAGGCTTGGTTGTAATTAGCAGCATAGAACTACTGGTGAAGAATCTCTTTTCTTTCAAGTGAGGTCAACTGCACCCCATCTGGTAAGCAAATTCCTGCAAGAAAGCAGTACAAAGTCACTTGCCATTGTCAATGCTTTGACAACTTTTCTGACTCAGAAGTGAAGAAAATTCGTGACTCATTCAACGATATTGGTGACCATGACAAGCAGAACATCCAACTCGTATTTGCGTGGATGTGTAAAAGTAGTATTAGATGAAAACATCAGGAGATCACGTACAGAGCCAGGAAAAAAAGAGATCCTCCAATAGTTACCACATTACTCTTTCATCAGCCATTTGAAGCAGTTTGTCCCACTGTTTCTCAAAACATTAAAGAAGCTTTATAAATGCTGGTATTAGGTGATAGCTTTGCTCAATGTGCTTACTCAAGTTGTCAATATTCGCCAGGAACAAATTTGCTGGTTACCAGGGTACACCACGTACATGTTATTGACATGTACCCCAACTACCATCATAGCAGGCAGACTTCAGACAGGGTTGCTTGACAGCACAAGTACTCAAAGTTACGACTGAGATCAAGAAAAGTTTCAAAAATGGATATAGAGCTGGGGCAGTAATGGTGGATCTGACAGCTGCCTAAATTACTGTTCGGCACCAGGGCCTGGTCTTAAAGCTGCTGCATACCAACCCAGACCACCATCTTGTGTGCTTCATCATGAATATCTTATCAAACTGTAGTTTCAAACTAAAGACCCATGTGGGACAAATAAATTGACTACACATACTCAAGAAAGGTTTACTGCAAAGCTTAACACTGTCACCTGCCTTGTTTGACATCTATATCAGTGACATTCCAACCACTGTCTCCCACCAGTACTGCTATGCAGATGATATGGCACTTCTTCACTCCCACAAATGCTGGCCAAACGTTGAAGAAACGCTATCTAGAGATATGGAGGACCTTGCTGACTTTTTACAAATCTGGAGACTTAAATTGAATACAACAAAGACAACCTCAACCGCTTTTCATTTGAACAACCATGAAACGCAATGGCAACTAAACATCTGCGTCCATGAAACCGCACACCCTCACAACCCACTCCCTAAATACTTTGGAGTAAAACTGGACAGACAGCTAACATATAGACAACACATAAAAGGTCTACCTGGAAAAGTGACGGCAAGAAACAACTTCATCGAATGCCTGTCTGGGTCAACTGAAGATGCAAATGCTAAAACCCTCTAAACAGTAGCCATTGCAAGACAATTATCTTCAGCAGTGTAGAGCATGCCACTCCAGTATGGAGCTGAAGCTCCCATACCAAAAAGCTGGACATATACCCGAATGATATCATGAGGATCATAACCAGGTGCATGAAACCCACCCCACACATCTCCTTCCTGCACTCTCAGAAATTGCCCCCAGCCAAGCCGAGAAAAAACTATGTCACCTATAAAATATCTTACCATGCATGGGCCAACGAAGAACACCCACTGCACTGTCTGGTACTTGACCCACAGAGCCTATGCCCACAACATCTGAAGTCACACCACCCCTTCTACCATCAAGCAGCAAAACAATACAACTGTAACCACAACATCACTGAGGCCTGGAATAAAGAGTGTACTAAACGCCAATGCCCAAAACAGCTGACGCTAACATCCGACTTACCTCAAAAACTGTGGGTTACCCAAAATTGTCTTAAGAGCTTCAGTGATGCAGTTTGGTGCAGAAATGCACAAATTGAGTCTGACTTAAAACCTCAGCCTCATGCGCATGTGGAGCTGCTACCTAAAATGCAGAGCACATCTAGTTTGATTGCAACACCATTAAGAATCTCACTAACGTGACCGGTGATACAAAGAACCGACTTCAACATCCAGCCAAAAACAGGAGATGAGCCCTATAACATAAGAAGCATGATGGGGTGTGAATGATTCTTCGGAAAGACTGAAAGCAGAGAATATAAAATAGTTTACCTCCTTGACCCACTAGTCCTTGGGTGTTGTTAGCAAGGTTATTTATAATGTGTGTATGAGAAAAAATCTCTGCTTATAGATGATGACGATCTATCTCCAATTAAATGTGTTTGTTGTGACTGGAGATTACTGTGGTATCACATTAGGCTACTTGTGTAAATGACGTTATCAATCCTTGCATGCGTTGTGTTGACAAATAAAGCTACTTTTACAAATATTGTTGGGGATTTTAATTTTAAACTTTGTCTTGTTTTGCTGTACATTTTAGAGGGTAAAGCAGGGTAATTACGGCCATGAAAAATTACAGTTACTTTTTTTTTCAAATATTACTGGATGTTAAGGCATATAGGCTAACTGCAATAATATCTTAAACAGGCTAACACCAGCTCCTATAATTCGTATTTTTTTTTCAAGTAATTAATCTGCTTTATGAAAAATCAGATGTAGCCATGCTAACCCCCTGTGGATAATTCAAACAAATTCTTTAACTTTCAACATGCAGCAAAGATAGCCATACAAAAATGTTTAATTTTGGAAGATAAGAAAGAATCTAAATCATGGATAACTGAAGAAATCATAAATTTGTTTGAAAAAAGAAGACAACAACACTGAGGATCAGACAAACATAAAAGAATGGATAAAGAAATAAAAAAGAAGTGCATAAAAGCTCATGAGGATTCCCTGACAGAAAAGTGTAAGATCATAGAGAAGTCATATAACTCAAATCCAAAAGTAGCGAATCAAAGAATCCAAGAAATCAGCAGTAAGAAGTATTATAAAACAACTGGATGTATCAAGGACAAAAATGGAAACATCCTGTATGAAGAGCAAACAATAAATAAAACAGTGTTGGACAGAATACATTAAGAAACTTTATGACGATCCGGAGAGAGGCGGGAAGCCGATCAAATTCAATAACGATTTGTCTGGACCAGAAATCACAAAGAGTGAAGAGAAGCTATATCAAGCATGAAAAATGGTAAGGCCGTAGGCCCTGATGAAATACTGACAGAAGTCATCAAAGCTCTGGGTGACTCAGCGGTGCATGTGCTGCATGATCTTGCAAATACCATATACGAAACAGGCGAGATTCCAGAAATCAATTTTTATAACAATTATTAAGAAAATAGGCGTGACGGAATGTCAGAATTTCAGAACAATAACAATCATGAGTCATGTTATCAAAATCCTCCTTACAATTTGTGTTCTTCGAATGAAAAATAAGATTCACCCAGAAATAGCCAAAGAACAATATGGTTTTCAACCAGACAGAAACGCTTTATTTTTTCTAAGAATATTGTCTGAGAGAGCAATTGAAATTGAACAAGACGTGCATATTTGCTTTATAGGCTATATCAAATGCTAATAAAGCATTTGATCGCCTAAAGCATGAGATAGTACCAAAAAAGCTATGAGAGGTGGGCATAGACGATTAAGACCTCAGGATGAACAAGAAGCTTCAGTACGAGTTGGGAACGCAGAAACAGAGGCAAACCCAATCAAAACGAGTGTACGACAAGGATGCGTAGCTTCACCAGATTTATTTAATCTCTATCAAGAAATGATTACACTCTACAACAAATATGGCCGGAATCAAAGTTGGAGGTATAAACATAAACAACATCTGATACGCTGACAATACAGCACTCATTGCAACTTCACGAAGACTGGTGGAGAGTAGTTGTTGAAAGTACTGCTTATGGTATGGAAGTAAACAAAAAGAAAACTGAATGCATGGTGATGACCAAAAAGGAAAGCGTCCCAGAATGTAGAATTACAATCAAAGGAGAAATGGTAAAACAGGTGAACAATTTTAAATATCTTGGATCTAACATAACATCTGATAGAAGATGTGTGACTGAAGTGAAATGTCGTACCACGCAAGCCAAGCAAGCCTTTGTTGAACTTGACAATATCCTAAAGAACAAAAAGATGTCACAACAGACAAGAATGCGGGTTCTAAAATGCTATGTACATCCCATTTTACGATATGGCTGTGAAGCTTGGACCTTGAATGTGGAAATAAGAAGAGTGATTAGCACATTTGAAATGCGGTGCTTGCGCAGAATGCAAAGAATATCATACCTCACCTGAAAGACAAACGAAGAAATATTACAACAAACAGGACAGAAAAGAGAACTTTAACTGCAGTTTTTTGGGCACGTCATGAGGAAACAGAAACTTGAACATGTTGTAATATGTGGAAAGATTCAAGGAAAACACGCACGAGGACAACAACACCTGAAATTTATGGATCAATTGAAGGATGTGTTGGATGGATCAACTGAAGAGATACTGCGGGCCGTGAACGATCAAGACGGCTGGAGGAACAAATGCAGGGAAGCTGTTGAAGGCTGGCCTCAGCCGTGACACTTGAAGAAGATGAAAAATCAAGCTTCTATCTCTCTAACAAACCTAAATTTTACAAAAAAAATATAAACGTTAAAACTTTTGTTCACTTTAGATGCTATTTTTTTCAGTTTTTAGCTTAGAGAAAAAAAGTAAAGCAAAACAACATGGAAGAACAACTCCATCTATGAACAATATTTTCATAATTTCTGTTCTTGAACATATAGTACGAAGTAGATAATAGCCGAAATCCTCAAATTACTTTTAAGGATTGCTAGATTAAAAATTACTTTTAAGGATTGCTAGATTAATAGAATCTTAAGTTAAAGACCGTAAGATCCTAAACAATTGCATGTATTGCTAGTGGAGTAAGAATACAAGTGATTACCATAAAACTATACATTCTGCCCACAAGAACCATTTCAATTCGAAAAGGTATTCAACTGAAAGACAGAAAAAGGTCAAGAGTTCAAAAAAATATGGAGAAATTTTAACAAAAGAAAGTGCTATTAAATAGTTACAACTGGAGTTTGATAAAAAGGACAATCAAAGAAAAAAAAATTTGCAATAAAAATTTAAGTTGGCCAAAACAACAAATTTATCAACAAAGAGATCTGTGATATTTGCAAAGAAGTCGATCCACTTAACACTAGAAGGACGGCAATTTTCAACTACCTAGAAGGGCGGAATGCGTCAATTGACGCAAAATTTTCAAAGCTGCCAAACTATCATGTCGCATGTAAAAAGGCACTTCAACTCTTAAAAATTTTTTTAATCAAAGATTGTTTTGATGTTTTATTGAATTAATGCAATCACATTCAAATAATAATGGCTCGTTTTTAATAACCAGTGGATGCTTGCTTCAACCCATGACTGTACTTATGCACACAGTTTACACTTTTTGGTTGCACATCTCCCACACACTGGTTTGTTACATGCTTGGCACATGTCAGTGGTGCGGTTTCTGCACTTTGAAGTGGAGCAGGTAAGGCGACGTTTTACAATAGGCCCAGCGTTTGCGTCATTGGGACTGCAATCTTTGTTTGCACTCCGTTTACAAGACACCTTCGTCACACTTCCAGTTAGTTCTTCTGCTACCCTTTGGATGAATTCTCTACGACTGATACTGCTTTGGCAAACCTGCTTATAAATAATCCAGCTGTTAATAAGAGCCATGTCCACTACGTTGTAAAAAACATGCACAGGCCACCGCCTACTTGCTGCTTTCACCGAATATAGTCTTGTCATTTGGTCGTAAACGTCCACTCCCACTTTTGTTTTGTTGTAGTACAACACTGAATCTGGCTTCTTTTTTGGGTTTTCGTTCCTTGAAAGTAGAATATCCGGGTGCAAGCTGCTCAAAACTGCCACGTTTTTTGCTGCTTTGCACTGGTAGGATGTCAGTGTGATCGCGGTTTGGCCTTCATACCTAAACACTTCGGTTTCATGCAGTTCCTTTTTTTTCTTGCACTCCTCAGGGACATCTCTTCTATTCTGGCGCAATGTGCCCACAAGACTGCATTTTTTCTCTGCCAGTTTCAAAGCAAGACCAAGAGAGGTAAAATAATTATCGCACGTGACATTGTAACCCTGCTGGGAAAGCGGGGCCATGAGCTTCAGTACAACATCTGTAGGTACACTCAAGTCACTGCTCCTCGTATCGTCTTTTCCCACGTAAGGAAAGCCGTTGAATAAGTATTTATTTTCAACATCAACTGCAAGCCAAAATTTTAGGCCAAATTTGTCAGGTTTATTAGCCATGTACTGGATGAATTTGCATCTTGCCTTACATGGCAGCAGCTGTTCATCGACAGTGATGTTCCATTGTGGGATGAATGCTTTTTGGCAGTTTGATATGAAGCTATTCCAGAGTTGGGAAGCGAGAGCAAATTTATTATGCAGAAGGTTTCTACGTCTTTCCGTCTTTAGGTCAAAGTGAAGAAATCTCATAATTTCAACAAACCTATCTCGTGACATGGTTTGTGAAAACATTTGACAACCCCACGACTTTCCCCAAAGGCTTTTAAGAGGGAAGTTACGCCCTCCAATCACGCCACGAGCAACCACCAACCCAATAAATTGATCTAATTCGTGCAATGTCACATCCCAAGTCTGATCTCCAGTTTGCCTTCGTCCTTCTTCAACTGTGCATTTTTTTATGTTTCTCAACATTGGTTCATCAAATAGTATCCGGAACGAAGAAACCGGACTGTCACTATCAACACGTCTTGTTGAATATGATGTAGGCCCAGGCTGAAACCGCAGGATATTCTGAGATTGTAAACGGCCCTGAGCAGCAGATGACACACCAATCTTTTGCCACCTTGACCCATCCCTACCTTGAATCATGCCTGGTACACCTTGGCCTTGCACGACGGAATGTGTAACTTGGTCATCATCTTCTTCGTCGCTATCTGATTCGTCAGATTCAATCGACGGTACACTGGCCAATGCTGTATTTACAGCTGGGTCGATAATTTCACTGTCAGAGCCATCGTCATCAGAGCAGTCTGAGGGAAGATTTTGCATGATTTCTAAAGCACGCCTTGCTGCAATTCTTCGTCTAGACATTTTTAGCAGTTTATGGTTAGCAGAAGAATTGAAAATTAATTAATTTGATACTAATTCCGAAATTAATTCCTAAAAATTGATACAATATAAAAAAAACACTAAAACATTTTAGATAAACTACTGAACCTTTCTTGCAATATGCCTATACGAAACTTCTCCCTTGTTCTGCAGTAAGTGTAAGCTGCATTGAAGTTACAGTAAGTACAGTATTTTACACTCCTTTTTTAGACCGAAAATGATTTTCCCACGCTTAGAAGTGCAGACAGCAGCTGTTCATCTTTTGTTCTCCACTGTTGGATATAATCTGTAACAGGCGGCGATGCCCTTTAATGTAAGGCTACCATTGTAAACCAGTATTGCGTCAATTGACGCACGTCGACCTTCTAGGTAGTTGCCATTCCATTTCACTTCACAGATAAGATAGAAACAAGAAATTTTGAGAGCATGTGGGCTTGGCCAAATTAGAAAAAGTCTGGGAATATGAGCGTGGTAATCCGCACATTTCGAAAATTATAAATGCGCAAAGGTGAAAAATGCGTCAATTGACGCATTCCGTCCTTCTAGTGTTAAAGAAGATGATGATAAAGCTGTTAATTGGGTTGCTTGCGATTTCTGTTGTTGTTAATTCCATTTCAGATGTGTACTGTAGAAAATATTAAATGTCCTTGTCAATAGTGCTGCAATTGTTAGTTATTCTTTTATACGCCATGTCATTTTTGTGTTTTCCTCTTACTAATACACTTACATAACTGTGCTGTAAGTTTTTTGCTCAAGCTACTGTGTGAGTTATCTTTTATTTGTTTTATTTACTTTACAGTGCCATAAATTACATTTTCAGTTGAGCTACTACGTGTGTTGTCTTGATTAGTTTCAAAAAAGTAAACAGAGATAAACATAAAAACAAAATGATACACTTTTAACATAATATGTCATTTTTAGAAGTGATGGGACAATACCAAATTTTGTAATGATTCCGATAAGAGTGCCGATACCTCATTAAAATTCTGATTCCCATACATGCTATAAATTTATGATAACTTTTAGATCCTAAGGCTGGTTTAAGAAGCAAATACTTTTTTGACAAAGTATTTTATCAATTATGCATTCAAAAGGAACATAAATGGTTTTGTTATCGCAACAAAGAAAAAAAGTTTCTTATATAATAAAATAACAAGGGTAATTGTTTAGAAAAAAAAATATTCATGTACATTCCTTGAAGGTATTCATTCATTCATATGACAATCTCATCAGAAGTTGCAGTTCATCAGATATCATTTAAGCATAGGGTTGTCAACATCTGTTAGGTTGCAAGAAGGTCCTGCTGCTATGCAGTCATTGACAATGTGGTATGGAGTTTGGGGTTCTCCACATTGGCATGGATTGTCACCAAATCCGCATTTTACCATTGAGTCACCAGATTTTCCTATTCCTGTCTGCAATTTAGTTGTACCCAGGCTTTCCAAAGCAGGCCATGTCCTAGGGGTTTGTTTGACCAGTCTTGGATGTGTGGTAGCAGTTTATGTGGTATTGGTTCTTGTTGGGGGTCATAGCCTTATAGTGATTCCAGAAACGGGCAGAGGTTTGCAAGATTTAAGCCTTTTTGGGGGTTTTGCTGTACAAGATGTTGTGTAGATGGTCAGTGTTATGTGCTTTGTAGTATAAGCGTTTACAGAGTTTTTTTCCAGTGACACCTTGGTGACTGTCCCAATATTCTTAGATTAAAATTCAAGTAGCAAACATGCGAATTCCAAAGAATAGTTTTCAGAATCAGAAATGAGATTAAATTTTTCCAATTCTGATACCAGAAAAAGCTCCGATATTTTCGATTCTCTATTTCAAGTACTCATCCCATCACAAATTTTCAGTGATAGAAATATAATTAAGAATGCAAGACTCATATGTACCAATCAAAGTGGTATCATAGGAATAAAATAGAGTGCACCACAGGAGCAGTTTGATCTTAAAAATTATAAATTAGCAGTGTATTCAGTTTAGAACTTCAAAAATGGCCGTAATTACCTCACTTTACCCTATTGTTCTTAGGTTTCATTTTCATGCTGCAGGATACTTCACTGTATAAAAACATCAAATGACTTTCAAAACTTAGCAGTCATTTTGAGATCACAGATCAAGCCACAATACTAACATCTTTAACAACCACAGCATTTTATGCTTTCTAACCTTTTCCAAATCTGCTCAATTTAGGAATTAGTTATTTCTGGATCCAAAAAGTACTGAAGCAAATGATGTTGCCTGGTAGTAATTATTTATTGTGCATGATAAAAAAAAGTGATTAGATCAGATTTGCGATTGTAAAATTAGAAGAGTTGAAAAGTAGTAATCTTGCCCAGGATTACCACATCTTACCTACGCAATAAAAATTGATTAAACACAAACCAAAAGCTATATTTTAAAACATCATCAAAACTGACGAATCACAAACGTTTAACAGCAAAATAAATCTTAAGAAATATGCTGTTAATGGCAAAATACCAGTAGCTATTACCTTTATCTACGGGTAACTTTATTTATTGGACATGCCTGCAATGTCTACAATGCACAGAATGTCCATGACCATGTTTTGCAATGTCAACTAATTTCAAACTTAACCATAACCTTTACCCAAACCTTGCAAACAGCAGATATTGCAGAAAACAATGGACAAGTTTAAATTAGAACACCATTCTTTGGCATTGCAAGACAAATTGTCACCCAAAACTATTTGCATGTTTACAGCACAATTATTTTTTATTAAATCCTGCTTAGTCTCTTTACACTCATTATGCTGCTTTTTACTTTAGTTTGCCTCTTAGGCTAGTAAGCACTTGAAGCTAACTAATGTTCATAAACAAAACTTTCCATATTTGATGGGCTAATGCCAGAGCAAAAAACGACCATAAAACGGGTGGTTCACCAACAAAAATTTTCCAAACAATTATTTCATGATAATTGGCAAAATCACAGGTTTTCTCCTCTGGCTTGCAAATTAGGTGCGTTTTACCCCTAACCTTACCTTGTTGTCACCACTTTCCAACTATTTTCTACTTTTGGCAACTGGCTGAAAGCATGTAAATTACCCACAATGCCTTGCTACATTTTGATTTATGTTGCCAACAATTTTCAATTACCAAACCAATCAAAGAAGGTTGTACGCAAGTGATCAAACGTCATCAAAATGCGCTTGAAAAAAAAGTGGCTGACTACTTTTAATGTTTTTGCATTAAATTGAATAGGAGTGATATCGTTTTTAGCAGATCAAATCGATAAGCGTGACTGTAATATTTTGACACACAGTCTAACAAGGCGAAGTCTATTTACAGCTCGACATAACTAGAATAACGAACTGACGAATTCATAGCGCAAACTCAGTCTTGGTTATGACGTCATAGTAGCACAATACAAAATGTTACAGTTACAGTAGTTAAATGAACGTTAAATATGTTGTTTTACTGATGTTAAGGCATGAATCTGAGGTCAAAGTAAGATAAGAGGTGCTAAGGTTTGCTTGTTTTTCATAATAGTTGGGCTAATTTTATGAGCTATGCTTGCAAGCTTATTTGTAGCCAGCTGCTGTGAGGGCTTCATATTCGATTTATCAGCATGTTTGGAAATGCTGAGTTTAAGTGAATTGTGATGTGCAACTTATACAGTATATTTAGTTGCATAAGCATACTGAGAAGTTGTAAACTTAAATTACACTGTAGCCTAAATTCATTCATTCACGCGTATGAGCTCATGCTCGGTTTGCATGTCTTTCGTCAGACTGGGCCACCACGACGGGTAGACTGCTTGGCCCCACCATCTGTCTGCCACATAAAGACGGAGGCATCCCGTTAAGTGCCTTGCCCAAGGACACAACAAGCAAGCTTGCCGGCTTGTTCTCCACACTATCCCTTATGTGCTGAGCGCCAAGCAGGGAAGCTGTGAATACCATTTTTTAAAGTCTTTTGGTATGACTCGACAAGGGAAATGAACCCCAAGTCTACCGACTGCGAAGCGGACGCTCTTACCACTACTGTAGCCTAAATGACAGGGCAGAATTCTGTACCGTTTGTCATATGTTCGATTAGATATTGGTGGACAAAATCAGTAATTCTTTGAAATTTTTTGTCATTAGTGCTTGCAGACCAGTCGTATTAATATATTAGATGCTATTTTGTGACCTTAACCACTCCTTAAACAATTTTTTGGGCTATTGCCTAGGTTCCTGAAATAAGGGTAATTAAAAACTTACGGCACCGATTCATTTATTTATGCATATGAGCTCATGCTCTGTTTGCATGTCTTTCGTCAGACTGGGCCACCATGACGGATAGACTTCTTGGCCCCACCACCTGTTTGCCACATAAAGATAAAGGCATACCATTAAATGTCTTGCCCATGGGCATAACAAGCAAGCTTGCAGGCAAGCTTACGGTACCGGTTGTAATGATGAGATAATGGTTGTTTTTGCTAATTTACCGACGAGTATCTAATTGGTATAGATTTATTTTAACTAAAGACCAAATGGTATTTAGATGGCACTTCTTTTAGAGGCAATTTTTTTAAATTGGCACACAGTACTAAGCTTAGACCAGCCTACTAAAAGACCTCATCCCAACCAAATTGCTTTTGATTAAATTTATTTGTTTCCAAACATCCCACTAGCAGTAATTCATTCCAATTTTTAATAAGTTTCTCATTAGTTTTCAAAAGAAATCCAAAAGTTGGTGTTTGCCCTATACCGTTTCAGCATAGATTATAGGTTTTGGTCAGCCAGTTTTTTTGGCTCGAAATGTGCGACGTCATATGCAACCTTCCTAAATTCAGTTGTGGTTATAAAAAATCAACACAACGTTCACCAACAAATAAAGTTACTATTGCTAATATTATTACAATTGCTATATTGTTGTTTTTTTTATCCTTCGGCACAAAAAGATATTTCAATTATTCATAAAACAACAAGTTTTCAGACATACTTTGGAGTCCAAGTAGTCAATATTGCTTTTACATTGCATTTCTGTCACCACAGGCATGTGTCACAAGCCTGCAATCAGGCAAAAAAATTACAGCAAAGTACTTTTTCCAAAAGCGCTGTTACGTCGTATTAATTCTTCTGAGCCTCGAACCCGGGTCATTCAAGCTACTGTTCCACACAAGCCAAGACTTACTATCATGTAATCACGCTCGCCTTGAACGCCACATTTAGTGTAGGCTAATCATTGGAACGTTTTTTCTATTGCCTAATTAACTTTGTGCGAGACCAATTTCATGTAACGGTTTCAATTTTCAGTTTAGTTAGTACTTGTACGGCTAGCAGTAACATCAAGGAATCCTGGTTCAAAAGTAAACGGTATGTAAGTCTTGTGCTTTGTGTGGAATTGTTTTGGTGTTGAATTTTGTTTTATGTTTTCAGAAACCGCTTTCGTTCATCCGCCTTGTATGTTTATTTACATGAAAGAGACCATAAACTCATCGTGCTGTTAAGGGTGAACCGGCGCGTTTTGTTTACGATCCTATGTAGGATATCGGGTTAATCAGGAGCCACGTAAAGTATCTTACAGCGCAACAACTCAGCGTCCATCAGGGCATTGAACTCGCAATCTTATGATTATAAATCAGTGCCTTAATGCACTTAGTTAAACCGTGAACCAATGAGGCAATATGAGATTTAAGATGAGGCAAGTATTTGCGCCAAAGAACAAAACAAACCGAATGTTTTGAAGTCATGAAAGACATGAGGCAGTTGATTGTGTTCGCTGCTGAGATTTTACTTTGGATCATATAGCAATCTAAAAACTTGGTCGCCAACGATGACCACTAAGGCACCTGCAGGTAATATGGCCATGCTGGCAATATGGCCCACTGCTCCGATCTCCGTATCTAAGAGAAGAAATATTTTTCCATTTTTATGAACTTGAAGTGGATCCATACTTGTATTGATTCGCACAGTTAGGGTTAGATCTGTGCAGTAATGAGTTCGCTACAGCGAAACAAAAGTTTGAAATCTTGAAATTGAGCGTTTTTATAAAATCTAGGATTTTTCACCCTTCCAAAAATGGGGTGTATGGTTGGGGAAACTTTAATTTCTTTTTAGCAGGGCAGGAAGGGATTAGTTCAGTTAAACTAAGTAGTTTTGTGTACTTAAAAAGATTTAAGCATTAGTTTAATTGATATGAAATTGTTCGAGAGCCGTTGCTGGTAATAAGGCCCCCCTCCATTTGATTGAATGTGCACCTGTGATTGTGTTAGTGTGCATACAGTACTGTAAGTGTGAACACACCTGTCTTTGCATGTACGCTATAGTGATTTTGAGTACACCATTTGATTGTGAGAATTTAGGGAGTACACCTTTCTTTTAACAAAAATGTGATTGCTTAATTTTAAATTTAGTTGCGTACAGCATAGTAATGATCTAAATTTAGGGTACGTTTGCCCCCATGTTTTTCGATCCCTACGATTTAACCACTAGCTACAAAAGATATTCAGGACCTCTTGTTAATGTTCCTGAGCATCTTCATGCTTCATTTGATGCAAAAACATCACAAAATATCCATTAGTTTGTCTACAAAATTTCTTAAATAGCTTGACAATCTTGGGCCTTATTACCTGCATGTGCATCTAATATGGCCCAAAAAAAACTTTTTTTAAAAATAGCCTCATGGAAACCCTGAACTTCATCCGACCTTCAACGTTTAATATATGTTGTGTAACAACTTACTCTACTTCCATGCACAGTTTGACCAGAAACTTTCAAGTAGTTTTTAAGAAATTTGAGAAAGTTTGTTAGGGTGGCCATATTACCTGCAGGTACCTTATTTCAGTTATTAATGTACTCGTAATGATGATAGGCTAAATAATAATGAATGTTGAGTGACTGCTACGGGTACTGGTCTTTACTTTACAGTCGTGTCGGCAACAATGGCACTATAAAACAGCACTTAACAAATAACAAGTTAATACCAAAATTTGATTTAAAAAGTTAAGGAACGGGTATGCACTGAGAAACATATATTTTTACATCTTAAGGTGGCTGGCAATTAGTTCCAAAGCTGTAATGTACAAATAAATAACTCACAATCACTTAATTTTTAACTGTTACGTCTAGTTTTAAGCCGAATGAAACTAGAGTAGTTCAAAGCAATGAAAAACATAAGGTAAGCCTGCCAGTAATTTATCGGTGGATGCGTAGTTACAAAATTTAAAACAAGATTGTAAATTTAGTACAAAACTCTGTAACTGATGGGTAACAAACGCAACTCAATAGATCACTGGGTAATATGCTCATACACTTTTTTTCATATAGCTGCACAGTTTTGATCATTTTATAGTTTACATGCGAACGAATTATTTATTCTGTAATACAATAAATTTCAGTAACACACGTTGACACAAGTATAGACAATTCATTTTTGGCTAATTACCTCTATTATATAGCACAATTCGGTCTGTCTGCTTCACTTTCACGAAACTACTGGGCAAACAAATATCTAATTTGGCGCAATTGATTTACATTCTAAGAGGAATGTCAAAAAGAAGTTCGTGAAGTCACAAAAATATTACAAGGAAAATTTTTTTTATTTTGCATTTCTTGACAGAAGAAAATGGCTTTTTGCTCAAACGAAAGCCAACTCCAACTTACCAACTTGGAAAATTTCAACTTTTCTGGGGTGTAACCTGACGTCACAGTTGAAGCTTCATTGCAGAATTTCTTTTCTCTATTTTTTCAAAAAGTACTGATCGAACAAATGCGATTAAAAGCTTTTCCGGGAAATATTAATGAGATGCTTGCGATAAAAAATTTCTACAATAATTTTGTTATGAGTTTGTTATTTATTAAGCAGCAATGTTCCTCACTTGATAGGACAATCAATAAATACAATAACTGAATTGATTGGGCAAAGCAAAGCAAGCAAAGCAGCAGCAACTTAAATTAATGCATGAGCGAAGCGTATGAATGACCAGCAATGATCATCATAAGCAATGCAAACATATATACTGGGTGATCCAAAAGTAGGTGGACAGTAGTCAAAATTGGCTTATACCTTAATTATGTGAATATTAGTAAAAAAAAGATTATTTGTTGGTTATATTTATATTCCTTATATATTTTTTCTTTATTCTTTCTTATATAACCAACAAATAATCTTTTTTTTAGTAATATTTACCTAATTTAGGTATAAGCCAATTTTGACTACTGTCCACCTACTTTTGGACCACCCTGTATATATACAGGGTCCGCCAGCAGTAACCATATATTTTTATTTCAACGTGATAAATGGTATATAGAAGAAATAAGGTATATCAATACAGAAACAAACAAAGTGTACACACAAATTTGTTGCAACATAAAACATGATTTTTATTAAAGCTCCGTGTACTCTCCATGGAGCTCAATTCACTTTGCTAATCTTTCAGGGACTGAGTGGCATACTTTAGCGCACAGCTCCAATGGCACTTGGGGAATAGCAGTTTGAATTTGTTCCTTAAGTTCAGCAAGATTACGGGGCTTTGCCGAGTAGATTTTATCTTTGAAAACACCTCACAGACAAAAGTCAAGTGGGGTCAAATCTGGCGAACGAGATGGCCACTCAAGCGGTCCTCGCCTGCTAATCCATCGACCAGGCAGGTTGGCATCCAGCCAGTCTCGCACAAGCGTAGCATAATGGGCTGGTGCCCCATCCTGCTGAAAGTACACACCCTCTGCTTCATTCTGCCGTTGTAATAATGGCAAAAGCTGATGCTGTAGCATAGCCAGATAACTTTGTGCAGTCACTTTTCCGTGGAAAAAAAGGGGTCAAGGATCCCTTCACTTGAAATGGCGCACCAAACACAAACGCCCGTGAGGTTTACGTGGGCATCAATTGTGACCTTCGGGTTCTTGGGTGTCTAGTAGACACAGTTATAACAATTGATGCATCCGTTGAGTTAAAAAATTGCCTTCGAAATTCTCGTTGGGCTAATGTCACACTCTCTGATTTCCAAAACCACTTCAAAACCGCAATCTTTTGCCCTTTCGTTAATCGGGTAGACATAAGGGATCAAACAGTTTATACAACATATGAAATACGAATATAAGATACATATCTGAAAAATAAAACTATAAGATTTAAGCTTTTAAAAGACATATGAATTAAATAAGATTGAATAAGCATAAACAAATTTACAAACATGAGAAAATATATAGTTATTTATGGCGGACCCTATATATACAGAGTGGCACACGAGTGTATTAACAGTAAAGTAAAATACACTACTCCTAATTGGAAAGACATACAAATTTATGTTGAGAATTTTAATATGTACAAATGGGTAAACTTTTTTACATGTACAAATGGGTAAACTTAAAAAATTTTAATATGTACATTTATTCAGCGCATGTGTTCAAAAGTCAAAATTCAGTTTACGCTGCGGTATGACCTAAAAAAATGGCGAAGTGAATGCGTAATTCATCAGACAATCAAATGTTGACAGGTAGTTTGCAGCGACCTCTACTAGCTAAACTGGCATGTAAGTCACCAAGCTGATTCGTATGCAAAGCCGAGCTAGTAGAAATGATTCTTGAAACCGATCGATGAAGACCCGCAGCTGCCTTTGCAAAGCACAAGCAGTTATCTTAGGAAAAAGAATAACCAATACATCAGATTTAGTAGGTACTTTAGTGTTATAATACACTCGTGCGCCACCTTATATATATATATATATATACACACACACACATACACATACATGCGAACACGAATCACGTCACACGACAAAGCAAGGCAATCTCAGACAATGCCAGGCAATATTAATAAGGCAAGGCAATGTTAATATTAAAGCAAGGTAATTTCCTATGTCAAATGTCAACATTGAAATTTGACACCCGGTATAGGATATATTGATACTGATATCAACCCAAAGCCAAATACAAATTTAATCAAAAGCTATCACGAAATATACAAGCTATCACCACAATTTAAAGTGAAATGGCAATGCAACAGCAGATTCTTTTTTAAGCATTCAAAGCATGCTTTTTTCTTTTTTTTAACGCTTCAAACAAGTTCTATGATGTCATAGTGTTGTCTAGTATGTTTAAAGTGCAGCAGGCAGCAGCTGCGCTTAAACTGGTAGGACTATTACCTGCATAATTATTATTTGTCATTTTTATATTCGCTAGATGTCGCCATATGACTGAGCAGCAACAGACTTGCTAAAGGCTTTTCTAATTTGTGCACTGTGCTTGCTTGTAAGTTGAATTTGGATGATTAAATGTTTTGGTTTTTTTTTCAATCAATCAATCATTTTATTTTTGCCCAAATCAGCCTACACAGAAAATTAATTTGATAGCAGTGGACAAAAAAAAAAGGAAACAATAGCAAAATGATATACGTTAATATATGCACATGAAAAGAATTTAGTTTAAATTTGAAGATAGTGGCATGGCCATCGCACCCGTAAGGTAGCAGATAAATAAAAACACACATAAAGAAAAGCATATACAGTATGTACAAAGTACCGCAAGTACATTAAAAATATTAAACTGTCATGTTGTAACCCCAACATGGGAGGCTATCAGGTGCTACACCTGGCCCAAGGGTGACCTGGGAGCAACGACAGCTAAGAGACAGCTCCTTTACGTCTCAATGTATATAAATCCTGTCGCCGGTTGTAGTTTTAAGTCATACACCTTGGGTTATCGCCTATCTACAGGGTGTTTCACAATTCTTTCAGATTTAAAAAATTTTATTAAACAAAAAGTAAACGAGATAAAATCAAAATTTCAAAGCAGCTCGGTAGGAAACATCATGTTGTTTTTGCATATGCATCAGCATGCCGCTAACCTATGCAAATTTTTTGTAGTTTACGTTTTCAATATGGGCCCCATTTTGGTTTGCACAGGAATTGATGCGAACAGCAAAATTCTCAATCACGCGACGACATGTATCTGTTGTAACGCTCTGGGTGAATGATTCAACAGCTTGTTTTTGCTGTCTAAGAGAGCAAGGCTTCTCTTTGTACACTTCTGCTTTAGCAGCACCCCACAAGAAGAAGTCAAGAGGTGCAAGATCAGGACTATGCGGAGACCATTCGAGCTCTGCCTGCAAACTCCAAACTATGTTTCCAAACAATGTGCGCAAATGGGCCATAGTCGCGTGTGCTGTATGGGGAGTTGCACCATCCTGCTGCAACCACAGTAATCTCTTTTTGGTTGGTGTGTATAGTTGGTTGAGGTCCTCATTAATTCGATTCAATACCTTTCTGTAGCGCTCTCCATTCACTGTGACTGTTCTTCCTCTGCTGTCTTCAAACCAGTATGGCCCAAGCATCCCTTTCTTTGCATTTAATGCACATAGAGCAGTCACCTTTGGGCCTTTCAAGTACCTTTCATTGATCTCTTCAGGTCTCTCATCTCCCCAGTACACATTGTTATGGTGATTTACAGCACCATTCAGGTGAAAATGGGCCTCATCAGTAAACCAAACTCTGTCTATCCAATTCTGAAAACGGTCCATTGGTTCTGCTACTCTGTTGCACATTTCAGTACGTCTCTGCTTGTCTGTGTCCGTGAGCTTTTGGCATGTGGATATTGTGTATGGAAACTTGTTCAGGTCCTTCCCTAGCATTCGCTGAAGACTTGTAACTGATATCCCAAGCTCTTGGCTCCTGTACCTGTGGGACTTTTTGGGACTCTGCTGTACAGAAGCACGGACTCTATCCACATTTGCCCGAGATCTTGCTGTAATTGGCGCACCAGCTTTCTCCTTTCTGCAGTCAAGTACTGTTCCTTTAGTCATGAGCTTTTGGACCGTGTATTGGATAAATTTTTGCTGTGGAGCTCTAACATAACGCACATTAAATTCTCGAGCATAACGACGGCGAACTGTTGTATAGCATTTTGTCTCAAACCACCATTCAACGATTTTGATTTTTTTTCTTTGGAATACACCATAGTTAATTTAAGATAATGTTATTGGTAAAATATCAAATGACAAAGTATTTGTTACAAAATCTGAAACAGGCGAGAACAAAAAAATTAGAACAAAAAAATCGGAGCCTTTTCAAAACCTGAAAGAATTGTGGAACACCCTGTACATATGTAAAACAATATACTAAAACTTAGTCGTCTAGTTAGCAAGGAAGTTTACCGTGTGTTGCTTGTGTATCGGATTCTAATTGAATAGTCTAGCTACCTACACATGGCTATGTAAAACATTAACTTGACCTGTTGACTTGTGTGGCTTGTTAGCTTGTTCCTTGTTACTTTTTGCCGAATTGCTTTGCTTGTTTCCTTGGTGCTTTTCTGAGTTCTTTGCTGCGAAGTTGATTGAATGATTGTCTTCTGACTACTTGCTGATTGGCTATCAATTTGTCAGCGGCTTACTGGTACAGTTTTGTACAAGAACAAGTTAACCGTTAGAGTAGCACTAGATCTAACGTCTGGACTACGTGTTGAGCCTTGAGTTGGTATAGCGCGTAGACCATGCAGGAACTAATACATCGTCATTTCAACAGCAAACGATTAACAGCCTGCCTGTCAAAGAACAAATATATAACAGCATTAACAAACCCATAAGCCTAAAAACGTGTTTTTAGCAATGCAATGGCAAGTAAGAATATTTTTAATCTGTACAGCCGCGTCGCACGCCTGTCAAATCCTAACCTCTAGGACAATGCTTTCCAAACTGTGTGCCGTGGTGTGCCGCGAGTTCTTTCAAAATGCTTTTTGTTGTTACAAATTTTCTGCCAAAATCGAGAAAATACTTCCATTACAGGTCACGGCGAGAAAAGTAATGACCTTTTTTTTGGAAATCAACACCATTTGGGTCTGCATCACGCGATTTCCGGAGGTCGTGGCCCAGAAAAGTGATGATCTCCAAAAAAATTAAAAAAAGGTTATTACTATTCTCCCTGTCGCCTGTGATGCTGCTCGACATCAATTGGAACAAATTTCAAGGCTGGTGTGCCGCGAAATTTGTTCAACTAATTTCCTGTGCCGGCAGACAAAAAAGTTGGGAAACACTGCTCTAGGATAACGGTGTGCAACCTGCGACCGTCAATAAAAGTTCGTGCGGCCGTGCACGTACAATTAAAAATACAAGATATAGCAGCAGATACTGGCATATATCAACGCAAAACAGAAGAAATGCAAAAACACATTTGTCGACAGGATGTATAAAAGTATGGCAGAAACGCAATTTAATTCTTAAAATGATGCATTGGTCAATGTCATGCTCCATTTATTCCAGCAGGTGATCGAACTTCAATAAATTGTCGCTTTTATTTAAAATGAGTTTGTGCTCCCCGGGTCGGCAGTGTGGTCAATAAATAATTGTTTTTTTATCTGTGCTTTTTCTAAATTACAGGCAATGTATAGTTTTTAGTACTGGCTGAGTGGGCGTATATGCAAATTGTCCAGTTATGGTAAAACGACAAATCAGGGTTGAAGCTTAATTTAAGCTTGCTATTAACAACAAGATTTTCAAAACTGTTAGATATTTTTTTAGTAGGCATTTGTAATCATTTTGTTTTTGATAATTGAACATTGAGTTTTGCATTTATCTACTTTCAACACTGCGTTGTGTGGTGTTTATTACAGCGACAGTGTATTGTCAACCGTAGAAATATTTTAAATATTGTATATTGCATCATGTCGTTGAAACGAAAAAAAACTTTAGGAGAGGAGAAAAGAATATTCGATGCCCAGTGGGAGTTGGATTATTTTATGATCAAGACACTGGCACACACCATCATGTGTTTAATATGCACTCAAGTTGTTAAAACTGTTGAAGATAATGCAAAGCAACATTTTCGTCGTCATACGTCACACGCTTACGCGAAATTGAAAGGCGAGCTCAGAAAGATCCGTGTAGAAAATTTAAAGAAAATTGTACCACAGCAGACATCTTGCATGTCTACTTTCACTAAGTCTGATAATTAATAATCGCTGCGAAGCTTCTTACAGACTGGCATATCATACTGGCGTAGCGGGGAAGCCTTATTCCGATGGGGAACTTGTTAAGCGATGTCTCATCGACGTGGTTAAGTGCATTCATCCTGGTAAGGAAACGGACTATTGATCAATTGCTCTCTCGCGTTATACGATTCAATGCCGTCAAAATGATATTGCCAAACAGCTGACACTTTCTCTGCAGACAAAGGTTAACAAAGAAGCAAGTTTACTTTCACTCGCTGTCGATGAATCAACTGACATCATGGACTCAGCGAACTGTACTCGCATTCATACATTCTCTGTCTCCACGTCTTGATCTGTATGAGGACCTTCTTTCCATGAAAGCATTCTCTTCTCGCACCCGTGGAAAGACATCTTGGTTGTAGTCAAAAATATCTGTCTTCGCAATGAATTGGACTTGAAAAATCTTCGTGGCATTTGAACAGACGGCGCGCCTGCAATTACTGATATTTTACAAGGTTTTGTGGCAAGATTTTCAGAATATGTATCAAAAGAATATGATAACAAACAGCTCACTAACCTTCATTGTTTTATCCATCAAGAAGCACTATGCGTCAAATCTGTTGCTTTAAATGCCACTTTAAAAGAAGTGAATTGGACTATAGTAATAGACCTTCCATCAAAGTGGATCTAGTATAGAACCAACAAGTGTTGCAGTCTAAGCCATGCTTCATTAAAAGCCTCTAGCTTCTTGTCGGTGACCAACTGCACTGAAGAGACCTGATAGGTCGAAACAGTGTCACTGTCTGCAGTTTTGCTATGTGCATCGCTAGCCTCTTGAATCACATTACTTTATACATTCGCTCAAATGCTCTTTATCACCAGCAGGGCTGGAAAAATTCCGCAATTGAAGGACTTAATTCCAGTTACAGTTACTTATTTCAAAAAGTAACTTAATTCCAATTCCAATTCCTTCTTTTAAAAAGGAACTAACTCCAATCACAAAATTACATCTTAGGAAAAAGGAACGTCAGATTACAAATTTCTTTGCAAATATTATCGCTAGTTGTAATCGACAAAATGTTGAAAACCTATATAGACACAATAATATTAACTAGTTTACATTCTATTTTATTAATTGGCTCTTTCCCAAGCTTAAACATGGTTTTGAAACAGTTTCTGTTTAGTTGTTAAACGATAAATCGACAACGTGATTATGTCATTGGAACTGACATTTCTACCTGCATACTTTTAAATTACAGTTATAAGTAGGGCCTGCACAACTGAAAGCAGGAAAACTAACTGCACAACTGAAAGCACTAACCAACATTGGGCCAACAAAATCGGGTCGTACTGAAGAGAAGTTGATTTTAATTTGCTCTGTCGCACACCTCGAATTAGAAGGTAAACATCAATAAACAAACTATAGTTTCACACTTGATCAAATAAACGATTTATTACACTTGGTCAGTAAGCACGCTTCAAAATGCTTATCTGACATGCATTTTCTTTGGAGTCTCAAAATTAATCCTCCAAATCTGAACATACGCTCACATGCCGCACTCGAAGGAAGAGAAGTATTCAGTTCTATTGCCAAATTTCTTAATGGAACACATCGTCCTTTGTTAATAGTAAAGTCTTCCAATTCAGATGACAAATAAACATCAAATACATGCTTCGTACTCCTCGATTTTTTTTTTTTTAAATCGATTTGGTGATTCTTCTTCAGGAGTGTAAGATACTTTACGCGGTTCCTGGTTAGGCCCAATATCCTACATAGAACTGTCACGAAACGCGCCGGTTCACCCTCAACAGCACGGACGATTTTATTGTCTCTTTCACGAATACAATTACATGAAGCGGATGAACAAAGGCGTTTTCGTTTACTTTTGAACCAGGATTCCTTGTTGTTACTGCTAGCCGTACCAAGTATTGATTAAATTGAAAAACTGATATCTTACATAAATCGGTTACACAGAAACGTTCCACTAAATGTTGCGTTTAAAGACGTGCGTGATTACATGATAGTAAGTCTTGGCATGTGTGGAACAATAGCTTGAGTGGCCCGGGTTCGAGGCTCAGTAGAACAAGATACGACGTAACATACCCCCGGGAAAAAATTAAATAGAATTTACATTTTTTCGATTCTACAGTCGTATCATTAAATTATACACACAACAATACACAATCACACTTCATCGGAATTTAGTATTAAGCACAACTTTGAGATGGGTCGTTTTAAAACGGTGGTACTCGTCTTCACATTTACAGTTCGTACTAGTCCGTGTTTGTCCGCGAAGGTCTCTACTACGCGGCCTATCGTCCTCTTGGAACGGAGCAGGGAATCATCGACGATGAGCACAATGTCTTCCAATTTAAGATTTCGACGCCCTTGCTGCCATTTTTGGCGGTAGGTAATATTTGGCAAAAATTCCCTCACCCAGCGTCGCCAAAATTCGTTAGCTAGATACTGAGCTTGGGCCCATCGTCGCCGCGCGTAAGAGTCTCTTTTGTCAAACAGTCCTGGAGGCAAGTTAACGCTGCCTCTTGACAATAGCAAATGGTTGGGTGTTAAGGATTCATCGTCCGGATCAAAGGTGACGGGAACGAGTGGTTCGTTAACTTGAAGACGGCCTAAAAGGAGATCAGCCATTAACTGCTGACCGACAGGAGCATTTCGTTTTTTGCAAAAGACACAGTTGCCAATCACCCGTCGTACTGTCACACTACCTTTCACAATCCAGTACGACTGCCGCAAGGATGCCCACGTGTGGCCCATCCCTGAATGGCCTACTAATTGGTGATGGTGTAAGATCAAAAGCGCTGTGAAATGCGAGTCGCTTGGGAGTATTACGGGATGCCGAACAGAGAAGTCGACCGGTGCTTTGTCTAATCTTCCTCCAACGCGAAGGACTCCATCAACGAGAATTGGTTTGAGCTTCAGTAGGTAGCGAGGAGAGGAACCGTGATCATCCACGACACGAAGATAACTGCAGGCACCATACGCGTTCGCAGAAGCATCAGAAAAATGATGGAGTTCGTATGAGATAATTTTACCAAAGTCGGCTGATTTGTAGCATCTGCTAACAGTAAATTTTTGCAATTGAGTTAATGTTTGAAGCCATGCTTGCCACTGCACTGCTTCTGTATCTGATATATCATCATCCCAGTTCAGTCCCTGCTTGCAGAGATTTTGAAGCAAAATCTTGGGGTTCAAAATAATAGGGGACACAAATCCTGAGGGATCAAACAAAGAGCTAAGAGTCGACAAAATGCCTCGGCGGGTTAAGGAGTGTGGCGGTATGTTTACCCTGAATTCAAAAACATCCTTTTTAATGTTCCATCTTATGCCCAGAACCCGTTCAATAGAGTTGTTGTCAAGATCAAGGTTTAGCAATAGAGTAGAACGTTCTGGACTCGGAACAGCCTGCAAAACAGATGAATTATTAAATGACCATTTGGTTAAATGAAATCCGCCCTTCTGTAGCAGTTGCAGAAGTTGAGTCACAATTTTTAAGCCATCTTTTACAGACGAAACAGAACACAAACAATCATCCACATAAAAGTTGTGGTGCACTACATTGGATATGTCAGGATCAAATTCACTTCCGTAGTCGTGAGCTGTTTGTCGTAGACTAAAGGCGGCACAGCTAGGTGAAGATGTGGCACCAAACAAGTGTACCATCATCTGGTGGACCTCAGGTGGTGCTGAAAGATCGCCTTGAGGCCACCACAAGAATCGCAGAGCGTGGCAATGCAAAGGATCGACACGAACTTGATGAAACATGGATTCTATGTCGGCGGTGATTGCCACTTGTTCTTTCCGAAAGCGAATGAGAACACCGATGAGACTGTTCACTAGATCGGGACCTTGCATAAGAGCAACGTTTAGGGAGACACCCTTGGACTTAGCTGCGCAGTCAAACACCACTCGAAGTTTGGATGGTTTCTGGGGGTTTAGCACTGGGTGGTGCGGCAGGTACCATTTTGTGGCATTAGTGTTGACTTCATGAAGCGGGATTTTTTGAGCATGTTCTTTTTTCAAATACAGCTCCATAACGTCGGTATATTTTTGGTGCAATGCTTTATCGTTTAAGAAACGTTTTTTCAAACTTGCTAAACGTCTCTCGGCAACGCCTCGGTTGTCGCAAGGCAGAATAACGTTTGGTCTCCATGGCAATGAAAGAATGTAATGTTTGTCTTCTTGTTTGACAGATTGCTTCATGAGTTTGAAAGCGATTCTATCTTCTCTAGAAGAAGGCACGTCTAATACCGACGTTGCATTACCAAAATCAGTCTCCCAAAGACTTTCAATTTGGCGATGCACAGTGTCCTTTGTTACTTTAACAAAGCTTGTTGAGAAGTTGTTGGTAGTAGACAAGGATAGTGAAGCCCAAGAAGTGACCATCCTAAAGGAGTCTCTACTGCAATGGGTTGACCCTTACAACCCACACGAACGTCTCGAGTGCAGAAAATTTCAGGGTTATCTGCACCAATAAGAAGAGTGACCGTCGCACCAGGAATATGTGGGAAACTAAGATCCTTTAAGTGACTAAACCTGTCGAGATCAATTTTTGAAGCAACAGGGTTAGGAAGAATAGGCACTTTACTCACTGAGTACACGGCAGGAAGAACAAAGTTTTCATCACCATTTAGCGAAGAAACTGAAAGAGAGACATTGATACCACTATGAGCTTTGGTACCAGTAAGAGTTTGAAGCGTGAATTCATTAGCATCTCCACGCAAGTCAAGAGCATTCACGAGGGCTTTGCCGCAAAAGGAATGAGTAGACCCTTGGTCTAGAAAAGCATAAGTAATCACACTCTTGGTTTTAAAGGTAACGTTTACTGGAACCACACACAAATATACATTCTGAAATGATTTGCCATTGCATTTATACACTCCACTCAGAGAACAGACAGTGCTAGAAGAGCTTTCTGCTTGAGAAGATGCAGAATTAGAAACGCTAGGGCAAAGAGAGTCGGAAGTGTTAATGCTTGAAGGTGTAGATCTTTGCTTCCATGGATGAAGCAGAGTATGGTGAAAAGTTCCAGTACAACCGACAACTGAGCACGTATTTTGCTTAGAACAAGATGGTGCGCGATGATTCGGACTTAAACACTTGTAGCATAACTTAAGTCCCTTAACAAAGCTGGAACGTTAAGCTAGGGGAGTGGCTTTAAACTCGGGGCATTCAAGAAGTCTGTGAGAAGGGCTCTTGCAGAAGAAACAAGCAAAGTGGTCAGATTGTTGAGGATTTTGAGTACGCGAAACGTTTACATTGTATGACGAGAGTGCAGACTTCCGACGATCACCCGATCGCGAAGTACTAGAAGAATGAGCCTCAGGACGCGCTCTAAAAAGTGTACCAAACACTCTCCGTCCATACAGTGAATTCGCTTCCTCTGACAATTTTACAACGAAAGAAACAAAATGAGAAAAATCTGCTATCTGACCTGATTGAGCTTCTACAGCAACAGATTCCTTTACCCAAATTCGCCGGAATTCAAAGGGAAGTTTGTTGATGAGCTGAGTCATGACATCCAGAGTGTTCGGGCTTCCAAAGTAACCTATGCCTTCCAAAGTAATTTTAGTTTTTTCTAGAAGATCAGAAAAACATTTAAGGCTTTCTGGATCATCAGGTTTTACTGCCTTTGCAGTTCTAAGCCGTTGCTCACAGGCATCGACTATTATACATGGACGACCGTACTCTCGTTCAAGTCGACCCATTGCTAATGCATAGCTTTCGCTTCCTTTATTGGAGAAATGGTTCAATTTCTCTTTTACATTGGATTCGCAATGTTGAAGAAGATAACAAAAGAGCATCTCACTATCCCTTACTTTAGGTTTGACGTGCTTTTCAAAGTTAGTTTTGAAGGTCATAAAATTAAGCGGGTTGCCATCAAACTTTACAAACTCTGGTCGTGGCAAAAACAAATCGTCTTTATGAAAAACACAAGGTGTGACATGAGGGTGTGGGGCGCACACTTGTGGATTAGAAACGGGAACAAAAGACTCAGGAAGATTAGCAGGGTAATAATCTCCTGGCATCTCATGCGGTTGAAGTGAAGCGGGAGGCCTGTACCCACCTTGGCTTAAAGCGTTATTTATTACTGAGGATGATACATAAGTAGAAGACAAAGAGGCGTTGTTGACATCGTACAATGGAGTAGGACGATTACTTGAAGGGATGTTGTAATAAACGTTTTCATCAAATCTAACCAGAGGAGCAGCAATTGGTGCTGGAGTAGAAGTAAAGGTGTTGGGCAAATTTTTAGCGTGCTCGCTACCTTGAACCAACGTTGAAGCGGACTGCTGATTAGTATGATGAAATTTTAAAGGTTTTGTAACATCGTACCTTATGTTTTCACTACTAGTTCGATTCACCTCCTCGTCCCAGAGCTTCAGTTCCAAGGTAGCTCGTTCTACTTTGCGTTCTACTTCACGCTGAGCACGGAGAGAATCTTCTTGTACTTTACGCTGAGCACCGAGAGAATCTTCTTTCGTCCTTTCCGCAGTCTGCTGGGCTTCAAGCTCTGCCAACTTAAGTTTGATTATAGCCTCTCGACGCTTCGAAGAAGATCGAGACGAGGTGCTTGAACCAGCTTCAGAAGCACCGACAAAACTGGAAGTATAACGGTTATGTGCAGAAGTCTGAAAGTTGCCTGGTTCAGACAGGGGCTGTCTCGCTTTAAACCATTCACTTAAACGAGTATAGAACTCCGTTTTTTCTTTAGTAAGAGAATCAATTGCCTCGTGGTCAACTGGATCGCTCGATTTAAGATCGTCGGCAATCGTTTGGAAATCTGAGTCGATCTGTAGTGCTACGGACTCAAGGGCGTCAACGCAGTTTGTTGACCTCAATGACATTAGTCGTTCAGCCTTTAGATAGAGCTGATTTAGGGAAGTCCTCATCTCCATTTCATTTTGAAGACTCATTTTTTGGATAGCACCAGAACAGTTATTAAATAGCAGTAACAACAAATTAAACGAAACTTTATGTAAGATACTTTACGCGGCTCCTGGTTAGCCCCAATATCCTACATAGAACTGTCACGAAACGCGCCGGTTCACCCTCAACAGCACGGACGATTTTATTGTCTCTTTCACGAATACAATTACATGAAGCGGATGAACAAAGGCGTTTTCGTTTACTTTTGAACCAGGATTCCTTGTTGTTACTGCTAGCCGTACCAAGTATTGATTAAATTGAAAAACTGATATCTTACATAAATCGGTCACACAAAAGGTAATTAGGCATAGAAACGTTCCACTAAATGTTGCGTTTAAAGACGTGCGTGATTACATGATAGTAAGTCTTGGCATGTGTGGAACAATAGCTTGAGTGGCCCGGGTTCGAGACTCAGTAGAACAAGATACGACGTAACAAGGAGTTTCTGAGTTTTTGTCGTACGAGAGAATGTTATCTTCTTTTAATCGATCTTTGATGTAGTTGATACCTAAATACAAATTTTATAATGCTGTACTCCTGTTGCGACGTTCATCTTTCAAAGTCGTTTTGTAAAGTGAAGATGAGAAATTCTTCTGTTATTGAATCGCTTTTACCACAAAATGTTAAAAGGATAATCACAACAAAATTTATTGGAGATTACTATTTGCTAAATAGACTAAGCAATAAGAGCTAAGGTAAATTATAACGGGAGTAGTATATAATATGATTTTTGAGCCGGATTTTGTGGTGGCGCTGTGGTGGCGTTGTGGCGCGCTACGTCATTTCCGAACGTGATTTCTGAACGTGTTGATACATGAACTTGAAGTACATTGTAACAGCTTGTAAATACAACGTGTAACAACTTGTAAATAACAACTTGAAAACAAATGGTAACCTTACCAAGACAACTTGAAAACAAATGTCAACACAACTTGAAAACAAATGCTAATCTTGTCAACACAACTTGAAAAGAAATGATTATAACAGCTTGCAAATACATGACAACTTGAAATTGAAAGTTTGATTTGTTATAGGCACCCTCGCTTCAGAATACCCCCACTTCAAAAGTTCTCCAATTAATTTCACTTTGGTTTTCAACTCGTTAACAATCTTTTGCCTTATTGTAAACACAGCTATTGTAAAGCGGAAATACTAACTTTTAGGTCGTAACTGAAGCCTTTGATAGTAAATTATCAACAACTTCCTTTCGAGCGTAAGCGTCAATTGCGTGTAATCGGTTACTTCGTGAAATTGTTTATAAAAACTCTAATCGATTTCTCCTTTTAATTCCCTAGAATGTTGTTTCTTTACTCTTCTAGATGTGTTTATTGGAGGCCTTTTCCTGTACTCGTGATATTTCTGCAGTTGGTTGGAATTAATTTACATCTATTTCAGTATGTAGGCAATGGATTCAGTCTTATTACAATATAATCTTGGAGGAATATAGATGTAGTTGCTGGTGTCATGAAAGACAGATGTTTGAGGGGGGGAATTTCGTGTGTCTATCACTGGCTGAAAACGTACATAAGAAAATATTATGCAATCTCGGAAGAATATTGATGTAATTACCACTGTCATGAAAGACAGATGTTTGATGGAAAATTTTACGTGTCTATCACTAGCTGAAAACGTACATAAGAAAATAATTTTCAACCAACAGTTTAGAACTAGCCGCAGATACGATGTTGGGGAGCATAGATTTCAAAACTAGGGTCAGACACAATCTTGGACGAGTATTGATTTCATTACTAGCCGCAGATAAATCTTGGAAGAGTATAGATTTCATTACTAACTGCAGATACAATGTTGGGGAGCATAGATGTAGCTACCAGTATAACGAAAGACAGATGTTGAAGGAGAAAAATCTGCTCGTTCATCACTTATTGTAGGCTTACAGAAGAAGATAATATACAGTTTTTCTAGATCATACAGGTATTTCAATCAAAACATTTACCTTTATTGCAGCTAGTCGTTAGTTTTAGGGGAAAATAGCCAACAGTTTTCTAGATTATCAGGTTTGCTGGGGAAAATCACAGGCAGCGACGCTGCTTCCAGAAGAGTGCGGTGGAAGAAACAATTTCAAATAAATCTTTATCGTTACTTTTACACTTTTAGATTAAAATTTCAGTAGCTTGACCAGACCTTTGAGTGAAATGTAGATTTGCTTCACATATGACAGTGAGGTAGTTACATTTTTATGTTAGCTTTGCGCTTTCTTGGAAGAAAACTTCAGTACATTGACCAGACCTTTGAGTGAAATGTAGAGTTGCTTCACATATGACAGTGAGGTAGTTGAAGTACAGTGGTGGAAACATTTTGAAAAGATCACAACAAAGAAGCTTGTTCAAATTCAGCAGTTTTAATCACTACTAAATATTATTAAACCAAGAAGATTGAACCTTTGCTGTGTTTGGAGACTACTTCAATAATTGTTGAACTTTTACTTGTAAACATTCACCAAGTATCTAATTTACAATATCTTTTCATATAACTAGAAAACAACATTGTATCCTATTATAACACTGTTTTAAGTAAAAACTATCAAATTCTTATGCCACCAACATAAAATTCATATATTTCAAAATCAGCTAAGCTTACTATCAACAAAAATCTGATGCAAGCGGAAACATCAACATCACGTCAACAAACCTTCAACCAATCACTTGTAAACATTCACCAAGCATCCAATTTACAATATCTTTTCACATAACTAGAAAACCAAAATTGTATCCTATTATAACACTGTTTTAAGTAAAAACTATCAAATTCTTAAGCCACCAACATAAAATTCATATTTTTCAAAATCAGCTAAGCTTACTATCAACAAAAAATCTGACGCAAACGGAAGCATAAACATCACGTCAGCAAACCTTTAACCAATTACAATCGACACAAAACTTTAAAAATGGTTTACTATCAACCCAGCATATCCATCTGTTCTTCAGTTTTTCTGTCAACAACTTTCTGACCGCACATGGTTTTCACCCTAACTCTCTCTGTTCTCCTTAAAATTGCGTCTTCGTTTTCTTTTAAACACCATACCTCACTTAAATCACTACTGTTTACATCGTAAAACCGAAAAGATTTATCTTTAATTGCGCAAATCATAAAACATTCACCTCAAATTTACATTCATTTTCATACAACTAGAAGCCAAAATTGTATCCTATCATCACACTGTTTTAAGATTTTTTCCGAAATTTAGCAACTTTTAAACTTATTAACACGAAATTTTACTACCTTTCAAAGTCTACTCAACTCACCTACATAGAAATAAGTCAAACTTTTCACATTATTTGTAGGACATTAGCATAAAATTCATGATTTTCACAGTCTACTTAGCTCATCTACATAGAAATAAGTCAAACTTTTGACATTATTTGTAGGACATTAGCATAAAATTCATGATTTTCACAGTCTACTTAGCTCATCTACATAGCAATAAGCACAACTTTGACATTATTCGTAGGATATTACCATAAAATTCATGGTTTTCACAGTTTACCTAGCTCATCTACATAGCAATAAGCACAACTTTGACATTATTCGTGGTACATTACCATAAAATTCAGGGTTTTCACAGTGTTCTTAGCTCATATACATAGCAATAAGCACAACTTTTGACATTATTCGTGGGACATTACCATAAAATTCATGGTTTTCACAGTTTACCTAGCTCACCTACATAGCAATAAGCACAACTTTGACATTATTCGTGGGACATTACCATAAAATTCAGGGTTTTCACAGTGTTCTTAGCTCATATACATAGCAATAAGTCAAACTTTTCACATTATTTCAAGGACATTAGCATAAAATTCATGTTTTTCACAGTTTACCTAGCTCACAACTTTCGACATTATTCGTAGGACATTAACACAAAATTCATAGTTTTCACAGTTTACCTAACTCACCTACAGAGCAATAAGCACAACTTTTGACATTATTCGTGGGACATTACCATAAACAGTAGAGAGCACTAGAGCAACTGGTAGAAAATACTCACATCAGGGAAATGGCCCCGATCGGGGAAAATCTGCTCCCCGATCGGGGTCATTTACCCTACTTAGAACCCAAGAATTTAACAAAATTAAAATGCGCAAAAAACGGAGCAAAATCGGGATGTTTTAACACTTCCATCGTGTTGCTCACCCAAAAAAACATTAAGTTACCGAAGAGGAAAAAAAATTTACCGTTGTGATTTTTCAAAAACACTAAAAGTTTCAAGTTTAAATGTGTAGCAACCTAGGATATTGATTAATTAGCTTATTATTTGTCTTTTATTTTTTTCACATGCAAGCTAATCTATATTTTATTACCTACGCTTTTAGCTGATTAATTGGTTAAATTTTCAGTTTGGTAAATAATTTCACTGGCCTACACCAGCTAAGGATGAAAGGAAGTTCAAGTACCCCTAAGTTTTTTCTTCACTTATTTTTGGCGAAGGTTATCATCTGCCCTTTGTAATACGGTTTTCATGGTAGAGAAACATTTTCAAAAACCTTTCCAGGCATTTTGTTTAAAAATGTCTTATTTTATTTATGATTTAGATAATTATGAAGAATTTGCAAGAACTGGAGCTGTAATGTCAGGAGATCTATTGTTTAATTTAAATAAAAACTTGGAGTATGTTCAGGCAGAATTTCAGATTGATAACAATCCATATTACGCAAGGCAAAGGGCAAATGGGGCGTTTGTTAATCCTGTTTTTGTTTGATGGTGTTGATACCTGATCCCTTCCGAGGGATGGGGGCATGGCGGAAGATCATGAAGCACTAGAAACCACGAAACTCTCCAGAGGTCGTAAAGAGACAGAGAGTCGCCAAAAAGCGAGCGGCGCTAAGAGTCCGTAGCTGGACAGTGCAGAACGACATGAGTGGTATCCTGGGACAAGTGTCCGCAGGTGCTGCAGGAAGGATTCTCGATTCTGCCAATCCTAGAGAGATAGGAGCTTAACAGTTGGCTGTTGAAGCGAAGGCGAAAAAGCACACAGCAAGCGTGATGAGGGAGCACAAGTTCCTTGGTGGAAATCGAGGGAACCTGTGTGTCAAAGAATTTCGATGAGACAATACGCCTCCAGTCTGAGAAAAATGATGGGTGGATCCAAGAGGTAAGAGGAAAAAGACTACAAGGAATTTCAGAGGACACGAGTGGCGCTCCCCGTCTGGCCAGCTCATCAGCTGCGCCGTTTCCCGGAAGAAACAAGTGTCCAGGGACCCATTATATCCTGATAGAACAGGAGGAAAGAGAAGACAGTTCCTGCCAGAAAGATTGAGGTAACAGGAAAGACGGAGAAGAGAACATGATGATGATAACAGAACGAGAGTCAGATAGGAGGAGAAGAGAAGAAAAATGGCAGACTTGTTGATGCTGCCGAGACCAGCAAAGAGCGTGCGGAATGGCGCAAGCTTCAGCGGAAAAACTTGAGCATACTGGACCTGCTGAAAAAAAAGAGTGGCCGCAGTGCCAGAGAGAGAGAGCAGTTGGCAAGTACGCCAGAGCCGCCATTGTCAAAAGGAAAAGGAACATAGCTGTCTGTCCAGAGTACCAGGTTGTAAAGTGGGATAGAGTCAAGGTGGGCGAGAGCCGCACCTTGGCGAGAAAGAGTGGATCGGAGCTGGAGCATGGGAAAGAAAGAGTGGCCTTCACAGTGAAGGAAAGCAGGTTCCAAGGAAGAAAGGAAGGGCAAGCAAGAAGAGCCTCCCTAGGAGAAGTAGAAGGAAGCATGAGAGGATGAGTGGACGTAAATGCTCTCCAGGACGATCTGCAGAGCCTTGGTTTCACTCCATGTCTGGCCAAACCTGAAATAGGAAAGGAGATTGGGAGACGAAGAGCCCGCTCATACAATGACCAAGCGAAATGAGTCAGTGTGACTCATAGGAGAGGAAAAGAATCCTCAAAGAGGAGAAATGGGATAGGGGAAGATGAGAGGCAGCCGGTGATGGCGCGACTAGCCATCCGGTGAAGGCGTTCCAATTTGGTGATATTGGTAACGCTTACGAAAGGGAACCATCTGGGTGAAACATAAGTGAGAAGGGGCCAAATAAAAGCTTTATACAGAAGAGAGAGAGAGAGAGAGGGCCTTCTTAGAGGAGCCCCATGAGGAAGTAGAGATACAGCATAAAGCTGTGAGACCGGCAAAGAACTTGGCCTTCAGCGAAGATACATGTTTAGAAAAGAAAAGAGTGCAGTCGGAGGTGACCCCAAGAAAAGTTGGAGTGGGATTGAAATGAAGGAGGGAGCTGAATAAGAGGAGGTTGGGCTGAAGGTTAGCTTGGTGGGGATTTATTGAGAAGGAGGCCTCACATTTGCTCGGACGGAGAGGAAGACGCCAGTACTCAAACCAGCGCTCCAATCGAATCAGAGCTCCTTGCGTGGCCTCCAACGCAGTAGGGACCGAAAGGAAGAACCAAATGGACAGATCGTCAGCAATAAAGAGAGCAGCTGACGGAAGAAGATATAGAAGCAGGGAGATCATTGATGTTCCTAATAGCCATATAGATCAGGTGAAGTAGACCATCGAATACCGAAGTTTGCTCAGTGGGGCTACATACACAATTTGGTGATGGAGTGAGACCCCATTTTGAAAACGTCCTACACCATTCCGCCGGCAAATTGAGCGTTGCCCAAGTTTTTCTGGGCAGACTCATTCGAAGGGCCTATAACTGACCCTGGGAATGAAAACATGGACTACCTGAAGTACTCTCCAAGTAGTCCGCGTTCCATTTATGTTCCGTCAACTGCTTCACGCGGATGTTCAGTTTAGACAGACTACCTCATAGTTCACTCAGCAGGTACAAATGAGCGTCTTGATCTAAGTCTCCCCAGGTCCGCATCCTGGTGCCCAACCAACAGTCCATGCAGTACATGGTCGGGATCATGCGTGGCACGATTCGCCAAAGAGAATGTCACTCCTAATCAGCGGAGTTCAGCTGGCTGGATGCCTGCGAGGACAGGCAAGTCCTCTGTTGGTGTGGGACGCAAGCATCTAGTGACAATGCGCACAGCATCATTGAGAATGCTGTCAATGAGGTGAGTATGCATACTACGACACCAAACTGGTGCGAAGTACTCAGCTGTAAGGTAGACCAAGGAAAGATCAGAGATGAGCAACGTCTTGCCACCTGCACCACACCCGGATCCCGCAAGTCGCCCCAACAGCGCAACTCGGGTGGAGACTCTTTTGCGAAAAGCCTCGAGGAGGTGACGGAAAGTGAGCGACCTATTCAGCTTTACCCCAAGTTACGTTGGGACTGGACAGGTTAATGATGAAGTACAGACTGGTTAAATGATGAAGTACAATTAAGCTCTGAGCAACGCTTCTCTTTACTAGTTCTTCAATATTCCTATCAATTATTGAATTTAGCCTTTCAATGTCGAAAACTGGAATTTCTTTGTCTAACTTACTGAGCGTATTATCTTTAAAACTAGTGGGCTTGCATTAAAATGTTTGTCTGCCTTCGATGAAAGTGAAATTCCTATCAGAAGTCAAATGCAACTTTTCAGCATAGTTTACACAATCCAAACAAATACTTTTATTAAGTACTTTTTCCTGTTGTCTGAGCATGGTAGCAGATTTTGTGCTTGCAAGTCGTTGACAAGCTGTAATTTTAAGTTTTTTTACTTTTTTTAATAATCAGCAAGCGAGATTTGTTATTCGGCTGTGTGACGCAAACACATGCTTGTGCGAACTTTCCGGAGCTCTTCTTTCTTCGAAACTTATTTCATCCAGTCTTCATGTTAGATTGACTTACCAGCCAGCGGTAACCAGGATTTGTTAAAAAAATTAAACTCTAGCTATAAATTTTTTTAAATAATTTAGGCTAGTTATAAAATCAAATAAAGTTGATTTTACTCTTACAGAATGTCCAACACTCTAGTTTCAAAGTATAAAAGATAGCGGTTTCTATCGGCTTTAATCTTTGTTGTCATGACTACTAATCTACCTCCCCAAGTCCGCTCATAGAGAAAGGCCCAAATGCATAACGCAACTTATCCCAATAATAAATAGTAGTGAAGATATGATGTGAAATGCCCCGATCGGGGAACAATACTGAGTTGACGTCATGAACACGTGACCAATGTCCCCGATTGGGGTCATTACCTCCGATAAGGATAATTTCCACTAATTGATCTAGTGCTCTCTACTGATAAAATTCATAGTTTTCACAGTTTACCTAGCTCACCTACATAGCAATAAACAAAACTTTTAACAATATTTTAAGGATATTAACACAAAATTCATGGTTTTCACAGTCTACCTAACTCACCTACATAACAATAAACACAACGTTTAACATTATTTGTAGGACATTACCATAAAATTCATAGTTTTCACAGTTTACCTAACTCACAACATTATTTGTAGGACATTAACATAAAACTCATATTTTCCGCAGTTTACTTAACTCATCTACATAGAAATAAGCATAATTTTTAACATTATTTCAAGGACATTAACATAAAATTCATGGTTTTCACAGTCTAATTAGCCCATCTACATAGAAATAACCACAACGTTTAACATTATTTGTAGGTCATTAACGTAAAATTCATAGTTTTCACAGTTTACCTAGCTCACCTACGTAGAAATAAGCTAAACATTTAACATTATTCGTGGGACATTAGAAAAACAAAACACAAAAATTATTCTTTATTCTTATTAAAGTGAGTGTTCACCCTCTACTGCAAATAGAAATTATTAATCCAATTCTTTGATTTTTCGTTGTTTGCTAAAAACCACAAACAGAAAGCTTCAAAACAAAAACCTGACTGTGTGCTATCACCAATCTAAAACTCATTGCTTTAACAAAAATTTCCAACTAAACCGTTAATTCGTAAGCATTTGAGCAAACGTACTAAGCATTGTGACCAGTCGTCTTAACTGATCAAAGACTTTTGTTTCGTACAATGAAACTCTTGCACTAAGTTTTGATCTATTTGAAATCATTATTTGTAATTCACAACTTTCAACACACAGCATATTATCTCCCGCATAGATAAATCAAGAATTTTACCTAAATCCTCTCAAAACTACATTAACTGATATCTATTATACACTTGTTATACGTAATCACTGCTACACACGTTTACAATTGCAGATTAGACCAAGGTGATTCATTACAAAATCTCTTACTATCCATTATCAAGCAACTTCAATGTTGTTGTATTAAGTTTAACCCATTAGTTACAAAATGTAAAATCTGAACTTGTTGCTAAACGTTTTTCTACTAGCTTTCTCAAATCTAACGCTTTGTTAGAACCGAACAAACTCTGATAGTAGCATCCAACATAAACTTACAGTTGTCTTTCTAAGTGACCTCATTAGTAATTGCTGTGACCAACACACAAAAGTTTTGAATGTAATCTCGTGAAAGTCTTGACTAACTTTCTGACAAGCCACTTTCCTTCCTTAAAACAAATTTTCCTCACAATCAATTGTTTCAATGCTTTTAACACCTCAAAATCTCAACATGTGAAATATTCATCTTCATGCCTTCACCGAGTATTGACTCGCATAAAAAATCATGACCCACTATTTTCATTCAAGTTTTAATCAACAAACACCAAACTCACAATTTGATAACTTCTAAACTCATTCATTTGCACAGCAAATCTTTCAAACTTATTGTTTATTTTCAAGAAGCACAATTTCTGATATTGCTATACAAGACTCTGACTAATCTTTTACCCTATCAAAATTATATAACCTCGTTCTGATCGATTCGTTTTCAGTTTATTGTTTTGCTCTTACTTATTTCATCATCTTGATATTGATTTATTCAACAAAATATTTGCCTTTAATTGCTGTAAAATCTCTTCGCCTCCACCCAAGATTAAACTCGCACCATTTCAAAGTAAAGCTTTTCATGATTTACCGACAAGAAAAACTCAGACTAATCACTGTCAACAGACATACACTAACAAATTTGCATCGAATTATTTTAAAAATTACCCATTTAGGTAGAAATCTATAAAGTACGGTTTATTCTTTCCAATTAAAATTACTATTTGGAGCACTATTTCGTTGTGATTATGATGAAAAGCGTCGTTTTATATAAATTTCTTTACCAACATGCAACTTTAAAGCTATTTTCATTACATCCACCAAACCTCAAGTTTAAATTTCTAACATTGTTATACATAACTGATATGCAAAATTTCTAAGTTATATTCAACCATCATTTAACTTTCTCGTCGAATTTACTTTTACCCTACACCTCATTGTGCAACAAAGATCAACAACAATTTAACTTCCCCTAATTTACACCAATGTCAATACACTTGAATTCATATCAAAATTTTATAAATCTAATATTCTTCGGTTGAAAATGTTTATGTAGTTGGACACTTTAAAATTTCTAATAACTTTTTTAGATACAGACTTACTCACTTGTTAAAATTGTCACCAAAAATTAAACACGTTGAGACAACAAAAGATTTTATCTGGAGCTCCCCATAAAATATTTGAGATGAAGACCACTAAATTACATTGGGTGCGATCAATGTATTGTTTTCTGATTTAACACAACTCAGTTCAACGGTAAGCGAGTGGACTAATATTTTTCAATCATCACGGATTTTTGCATTATTTTCTGCATCACACAATACTTTTGTTGCTGTACGTTAAATCAAAAAATCCTATCTTATAGTGTTTTCAAACTTAAATTTTCTTACCGTGCACTCACTTTATCATCTCTGTACATAACTGTAAATTGAATTTAACTCAAAAAGTTTAAAAGTATATGTATCAAGTCTAATATTTGACACTACATATTACCGAAACTACATCAATTTTTGTCAGATTTAAGTTATTTTATGCAACTAAAAATCAAACTAACTTTTTCCCAATTATCAAATGCACAAATATGGTAGTGGTTAGAGCGCATTAGACCTGGGTTTGGTTTCTTTGTCAAAGACTTTTAAGTGATTACAGCTTAGTGTTCAGCATGTAAGACTTGTTTAGAGAAAGACTAGTTTGTTTCATTGTGTTTTACACTACAGATAGTGATGGGTTCGATGTGTCAACTTCCAAATTATAGGCATAAATGAAAATTACATTGCCACTACACGTAATTTCAAAGACCACCTGTCTCCATTCTACACCTAAAAATTCTATTGCTACTCTTCATCTCCTATTTTGTTTCATTTGTTTGCAGTAGAGATTGGTATCTTTCTAGTCATTTTCTCTAGCATATTGTGTTTCATACAGCCTGGCTACATCAATTTTGTGTGTTTAATAACTTTCTGGTTTACAATTCGCGACCATCAATCTAAGAGTAATAACTTACCTTGGCAGATATTGTTCTTACAGCTGACAAAGCAACTTTTCAAGGTCATACTACAAATTTGATTGGGGTTATTACATGATGTTCACATCGAGAAAGATTTGTGGGCATGACAATGTACAGTATACAGATGGGTTTGAACAATGAAATCAACCTTATTTCTAAATTAATCTTGTAAGTTGCTAATAACATCTTAATAAATGAAGGGTTTTATTTGTAAAACATTTAAAATTTCAAACGTTTTGAGTTTTGCAAAGACCTTTTTTAGAATTAAAATCTGTAATAATCAACAATGATTTCAAATAATACACACGAAGATATAGCATGTGTCCAAAAAAATAGGTACCGTTCAAAAAATTCACATATCTTCCATCATTTTTCACAATAAGTCCATACCCTTCAAAATATCAAGGTATTTTCCATCATTTTTTCACAATAAGTCCGTACCGTTCAAAATATCTACATATCTTCCATCATTTTTTCTTCACAAAGAATGTGATTACCATTTCCCATATACATAACTGACATTTCACACTTTGTAGTTTATTCAATAAAAATGATTGATTCAAGTGACTACACGGTTGAATATAGAGTTCACGCCGCTTCATTTTTTATTGCAAGTGAGCAAACTCGACACGCCATGAAGCTTGTTCGAGACAGACTGCGTGTGTTATATGTAATTGAACCACCAGAACATCGCATAATCAAGGCTTGGAGTACCAAGTTATTGGAGACTGGTAGCTTGTTCGACAGATCAAGAAGTGGAAGACCAACCGAACAGAAGATGCAATCTAAGATGTGGAGAAAGATGCCAAAGATGAATGAAGAGGTTGTCCAACGAACTTGATATTCCAAAGTAATACGTTGATTTTTTGAAGTATGAAATGTCAGTTATGTATATGGGAAATGGTAATCACATTCTTTGTGAAGAAAAAATGATGGAAGATATGTAGATATTTTGAACGGTACGGACTTATTGTGAAAAAATGATGGAAAATACCTTGATATTTTGAAGGGTATGGACTTATTGTGAAAAATGATGGAAGATATGTGAATTTTTTGAACGGTACCTATTTTTTTGGACACATGCTATATCTTCGTGTGTATTATTTGAAATTATTGTTGATTATTACAGATTTTAATTCTAAAAAAGGTCTTTGCAAAACTCAAAACGTTTGAAATTTTAAATGTTTTACAAATAAAACCCTTCATTTATTAAGATGTTATTAGCAACTTACAAGATTAATTTAGAAATAAGGTTGATTTCATTGTTCAAACCCATCTGTATACTGTACATTGTCATGCCCACAAATCTTTCTCGATGTGAACATCATGTAATAACCCCAATCAAATTTGTAGTATGACCTTGAAAAGTTGCTTTGTCAGCTGTAAGAACAATATCTGCCAAGGTAAGTTATTACTCTTAGATTGATGGTCGCGAATTGTAAACCAGAAAGTTATTAAACACACAAAATTGATGTAGCCAGGCTGTATGAAACACAATATGCTAGAGAAAATGACTAGAAAGATACCAATCTCTACTGCAAACAAATGAAACAAAATAGGAGATGAAGAGTAGCAATAGAATTTTTAGGTGTAGAATGGAGACAGGTGGTCTTTGAAATTACGTGTAGTGGCAATGTAATTTTCATTTATGCCTATAATTTGGAAGTTGACACATCGAACCCATCACTATCTGTAGTGTAAAACACAATGAAACAAACTAGTCTTTCTCTAAACAAGTCTTACAATGTACTTCAAGTTCATGTATCAACACGTTCGGAAATCACGTTCGGAAATGACGTGGTCCACCACAATTCCACCACAAAATCCGGGTCAAAAATCATATTATATACTACTAACGGGTTCGTGGGATAGAAACCCTTGGGGTAGTCTTTGAACCCGAGACAGATTGTTGTGAAGCTGTTTAACAAAATAGACGAAACGCGCTCCTTCCTGCACTTCCTTTCTTCTGTCATCTAAACTTTCGTGCACTAATCCTTTGATAAACGTATATTGACGATAAAGAACTGAAACTTGAAATTAAGATATTACAATAGACAGAAAAACAATGGTGGTGGCGTAGTTGGCGTTGTTACCAGTGTTAGCGGTGCAGCGGTTTCAAGCTAGTTTGACCCCCAAGTACCTTCTTTACAACAGCTCCATAAAGACAATCAACAAAAGAACAACTTATCCAACTTTATCTACTTGGGTTTCTTACAAGCTTCCTTTGACAGTTTCCTCTTCTGCTCAAACGTGCAGGTTTACAAAACAACGTAATCCTTCCTGCTACGTGTCCACTTGAGAATGATGTAAGATGTGATAAGAAGGCAGTTTTTTGCAGCGTCGCTTGAGGGTCAACTTTGCCAAATTCAACTACCAATCAATAAAAGCGATACCTCAAGTGAAACAAACATAACAGCGATCCAGCGCGGGTTCAAATCACAGATTGGCTACGCAAAACTATGGATTTAAAGCATCATATGTTGCCAGATATTGTAACAATACTTACATAAATCAATCAGCTGTTGGACACACCTATCCCAAAAATGATTAAAATACAGTAGTTACAAATTTTTACGATCAACCAACAGATACTCAGGTAAAAAAAAAATTATTTTACGCTAATAGTTGTACCAGACACTATAGTGAGCTAAAAACATTGTAATTTAGAAAAAATGTTTACGATTTACTTTTGTGCAATTGGAAATTGTCTTCTATCCAAGTGTCTTTAGATTTTGGAAGAAGAATAGATGAAGCGATCACTTTCTCGTCACCCATAATATTGCCAAACCTCTTGTGTATTCCGTCAGTTATAGCATCAATTAACGGAATGAAAGCCAGCCTTTCACATTGTTTCAATTATTCTTTTTTCTTTTCCATGCACTCGGTCAAATACACTATGGTAGGTAGCAAACTGCCTATGAATGTGTCGACTTCACCTTGTAATATGTCCAGGGGGTTGGCAAGAGGTGTCATTATACTTTCGTATAAAGCAAGAAATTTAAGCTCAAGGTCTCAAAACCTGCAATCACGAGAAAATAATGATGTACAATGTTACAATCTTTTTCTAAATCTTGCGCAAAATTTCTAATAAGTTATTGCAAGAAAATTCCTAGCGATACATTTGAATTGATAATGCATTGATAAACGCTACTCCGGAATCAACACTGCTTGGTAACAGCCAGTTAAGAATAACAAAATAATTGAGATATTAGGACTTGTCGAGCAGTTTAATGAAAAGATATTGATTGCAACAATAATGATAAGGCCTTACGCATCAACTTGAATGCAAAATCACCGTGGCTCTAGGACCCTCTAATTAACTGATACCTGAACACACACTGCAGTGGTAGACATGTGAGTAATAAAGTCGGTATGAACAACATACCTTGGTAAGTCTAGCCATCGACTGATATTGCACAATGCTTGAGATCCTTTTAGTTCAATTATCTTGTTTAAGCGTCACACTGCATCATACACAGAATTCCATCGCGTGAACAAGGACGTTCAAGTTGCATCGAGCTTTCGTTTTTCACGACTTCAGCTGCAAGAACACTTCTGGTTGTTTTATTCCATAAAGCTTACATTTGGGAAAGGTCCCTGGGCTAACTTTTTTGTATTGATGGTTTTGCTCTGCTACAGCGGCGTCGTGCAAATTTGAGCAAAGTTATGCAAATAAGGTTTAATAAGTGTGCAGCACATTTGTGATGGGGTGGCAGTTGCGAGTTGAGATCTGTTGATAAAATGTCACTAGCATCAATTGCGCACACATCCAGATCGCAAATACGCTAAACGCTTTTACAAAATTGGAGCCACTGTCAGTGGTAGTTTAAATTACTTTGCTTTTAATGCCATATTTGCAGTTCACATCTTGAAGTTGGTCAGCTAGTAGTTCGTAAGTATGGCTTCCCGTTAACCGTCGATATGCTAAGGCAGCACTTTTTCTTTCAAAATTATCGTAGCACAACCAGTGGACAGTAACACTCAAATAAGAGTGCTGATGAGCAATCCAGCAATCAGCTGTTGTTGCTACGAATTCAACGGAAGTCATTGCACTTTTAACAGCTACTTTTGAAGACTCATGCTTCTCCAAGGTTTTAACAATATAATAGCAAGAAGGAATAGCTACTCCGGGTTGGCAAGCAGTGATAAATTCTTCGAAAGATGGTTGCTCAACAAATGAAAATGATAGCATTGATTCCCTCACCATGTTTAACACCAGCCCAGTAAGTTTACTCTCCGTAATTGAAGTGCGATTGCCCCTTGGTTTTGACCACGATAGTTTCGCCTGCTTCATCGTTTGTTGTGATGATGGAGCGGGTCGTTTCAGTGCTCGAGTGGCAGCTAAACCATTAAATTTCTCCATATTTCCCGGGTGAATGCGCTGCAAATCAAAGAAAAGATTATGTAGTCGTAGTAGACCACAAACCTTTATCACATAAATTACATTGTGCTAGTTAAGTATGTTACCATAATTGCGTTTCATCAAACTTTGGCTATTGTAAATCTAAAATATTTAAATAGCATTATAATTTAAGGCTTAAGCAGCCCCCAAAAAATGCACCTTGCATAAATAGAATGTGGGCTATATATAAAATAATGTACACCTACAAATAATAAACAAAATACAACTCACGCTTACCTTCACATGCTTTCGAAGATTCGAATGCGATGTTGCGCATGTTGATATGCTAACCTTTTTTGGTCAGCACAAAATACATTCAAACCGCAAGTTCTGATTTCGGATGGATTTTAAAAAATAAAATTTTTTTAGCTTTGGCCAAGGAATGCTTAATTTGTCCTTGCTAATGGAACTATTGATTTGGTTTTGCTGGAACATTTCTTTCATCTTTATTTGTGTCCAACTCCAAACTCACACTACATTCTTCCATGGTAATGATTTCTAATCCAATGATTAACACTTTACCGTGAAAGGTTGTCTTGTTATGAAATCAAAATTGTTGCTTTTTTCTTTTGTTTTTGACAAATTTATTGAGCTAGCTTTCAAGTTGATCTTGGTAAACCTACTTGTTAAAATCAAAGCGAGCGAAACTCGGACAATTCTCCAACGCTTTGGTCACTAGTTGCATTTATTGTTTTACGAAGCGCTAGCCATCTGACTTCAAACACATTATTATTTGCGTTTGTTACTTTCGTTCGGTGCAAGCCGCTGCATCGACAACACTTGCTAAATTAAGAATTGCTTTTATGGTGATTGTTTTCCTCTCGCATTCAAAATTCTTCGACGAAAATCTTGATGCTTTCTTCAGCGAGTTGCACTCGGTTTGCTTTGGGTAAAATAAACGTTTTGTATGTCAAAAAGAATTTGTAATTTTAACTCTACAAAAAGTAACACGTTCCTCAAAAAAGTAATTAATTTCAAATTACGTTACTTTTGAAAATTACAATTTTTTAACACTGAAAATTACAACCATGTAACGCGTTACTCACTACTCTGATCACCGGCAGTTTCGGGAAACGTCTGTCGAGGATATTCTCTACCACACCGCGGTTCGTTCGCTATCTCACGGAGAAAGATCTCACCTTGTTTTGCAGTTGCGCAAAGAAATAGTGGAATACTATTCCACAAAAAACAAAGACTGTCGTTTACCGAACAACAACTTTCCTATACCTTTTGCGTTTCTGGTTGATTTTCTAACGCGCGTTAGTAATCTGAATAAAAGTCTGCAAGGAAAAGGAACAACAGTTTGTTTCATGCACAAGAAAGTACTGGATTTCAAAAACGAATGTCGTCTCCTTAAAAATCATCTTCAGCAGCATAACTGCTTCTATTTCCCACAATTGATGGCTCTGATTGTCAGCAATGAAATACAAGTTGACAAAGTTCCCATCGCTCTCTTTTGTAATGTTTTTGATACCGTATTGCAAGATTTTTGTGACCGTTTTCAAGATTTTGAGAAAATTTCAAAAACTTTATGACTTGCTGCTTTTTCACATCTGGTGAAAACTGAAAGTGCCACAATAAATCTCTAAATGGAATTGGTAGAGATAAAGAATGATCAGCATCTTATACACAAGTTTAAGGACGAAGAAAATTTGCTGGAAACCTGGAAAAGTGCAATTAAATATCCAATGCCAGGAGAATTGGCAAGAGAAACACTTGCTCTTTTTAGAAGCACTTACATGTGCGAATCAGCATTTTCAAAGATAAAGTACCTGAAGAACGAGTACCGAACCCGATTATTAGACAGCAATTTGGAGTCTGAACTAAGGCTGGTGGTATCCAACGAGACACCCGACTTTGCAAGCTTATCCGCTCGCACGCAAAACCAAGGGAGTCATTAATGTATGATGAATCGCAAACTTTATAATGAATAAATTCTTTGTATTAAATAAATTTATTGAAAATGGTTTTAGATTATGCTTTTAACTAACGCAACACAAAAGTTTTTAACTTATTTACTTCCTAGCAGTAAAAGTAATGCGACCAGCAATAGCAAAAAGGTTACACACCCCTGCTCTAGGACATAAGCTTATTAGTTAAATGCATCAAAGTTTAAATAAATTGGGAATTTTTCATGTGAAATCTTGCAAGCATCACAAAAGTCATCCGCATTTTTAGCGCAAAGAATAATCGATAGATAATACTCTTAAACCATTACTTAACTTATTGCAATAACTCAACTTTAAGTGCTTGACTTCAGATTAGTTTTCCCTTTCTGTAGCTGCGATTGTGCCAGGACCCACCAACGTACGCGCAACCAGAGGTTTTAGGTCATACAAGTAGGCATACAGTTACGAAAAAGTCGTAAGCACTATGTCAAAAATTCAACAGCTTATTCCTAAAAACACAAACACTTTAACGCTCTCCCATGACCAACGTTATGCTTCCATCGAGGTGGTAAAATAAATGGATAAAAGTTTGTGCAATTATTGGCTGTTTCTAATGTCAGCCACTCCATTAGAAACAGCCAAGCCAAGGAACTGCAGTTCCAAAGTGCTCTCTTGTTGCAAACAGAGTAAACAAGTCATTTTTAAGGATTTCAAAAATTTAGGGGGATATAAAACGGCTGTTTTCTACTTCATCTTTTTTGGGCCTTGAGATCCATTTGAATTCATCGAATCTAACATCAAATTGCTCAAACACAGCCACTTTTGCAAAAAATGTTGTTGCTTTCAAAAGATATTTGATGTTTTAATGTTTAGACAAAGCAAATATTTGTTAAATTGGCGGTTGCCGTATCATACAGCAGGAAATTAAAATTAGGTGAATTTTCTCCTAAAATTTAGCTAATATTCGGGAGCTTGTAAAGAACTGCTAAAGGACAGTAATCTACTTTTTTGGCAAAAATCTTGACAAAGCTATATAGTATGAGGCTGCATTCGAACATTGCGGTATTCACAACCAGGAACAAAACTTCTTGCCAGTGCGAACGCATTATCACGTCTCGAAGCAACGAACAACCACTTTTTAACGGCAGGTTTTGCTACTTGATACTGAATGCAAACAGTGCGAGTTACAGAACTCACGTCTGACAGTAAAAACGCTGCTTGGCTTCCAAATTCAACTTTAATGCTCCATCCGACGCGATGGTGGAGAGATTAGAGCGTCTGCTTCGCAGTCGGTAAACCTGGGGTTCATTTCCCTTGTTGAGTCATACCAAAAGACTATAAAAAAATGATATCCACAGCTTCCCTGCTTGACGCTCGGCATTAGGAGAGGTTGAGAAGAAGGCACTTACCGGGATGCTCCCACTTTTATGTGGAAGACAGGTGGCCAAGACCAAGGGTCCGCAAATACTTTTGGAGGCGACCAAAAAATGGCAAAAGGCAAAGAACATTCACTGAAGCGGCTGATAGCTGTGGTCATTCTTTTGCAACTGAAAGCCAAAATTCAGTCAAAGTTCTTTTAGTATCAAATGTAGTATTTAAGCCGAGGTCACTTGACAGGTCATCCAGTACTTCAATCAAATCTGACGATACATGGTGAGTATTTGATATTGTGAAGGGTGATAATATCTAATTGTGTTGTTGTGGTGTAGTGTCTTCGGGAAAATATTTATCAAACCATTGAGAAAGATTGCGAAGATGACTAATTACGGATTGCTTCACATTTTTCTCATTAAACTTGTTTTCTTCGAGATAGTCGTTAAGCTCAGAAAACATATCCCTTCTTCCAATTTCAATTCGGCCAACCCAATGTTGAATTTTCTTTTTGGAAGCTTTGATCTTGTTACAAGCTGTTAAAATATCAACTGATTTGCCTTGCAATGACAAATTTAAACTATTTATCTTCTAAAAAAACACAAGATAAGTACAGGAGTTTTGTCAACCAGTCAGGGCCGGTGAGATTTGCAGCAAGTTTGTGTCTTCTTTCCATAAGAAACAAATGAGCTTCATTTCGCAACTCATACAAACGGGTGAAAACTTTTCCTCGCGATAACCATCTCACTTCTGAACGAAGAAGAAGAGTTTTTTGCTCCGAGCCCATTTCGTCACAGAGAATGGTAAATAATCTTGTTTGAAGCGGTCTCGATTCAATATAATTAATAATTTTTACTGCTGAATCGAGAACACGTTTTAATTGTTGGTCCAGTGTTTTGCGAGCAAAATTTTCTCTATAAATAATCCAATGCGTAAAATTGATATGGGGTGTAATTTGTGACGCTCTTGCTAAAAAGCCTTTATGTTTTCCTACCATAGCCCCATCAGTACAAATGCTACTACAACACTACCATGATAATCCATAGTTGTGTAGTCTTGAATCCACTGCTAAGAATATGTCTTCACCTGTGCATGTTCCAGATAGAGCTAAGCACATGAGTAATTCTTTTTCAAGCTTCCCTTTGTCTAGATACCTACCTAACAAACACAATCAGCTGCGGTAATTCAGACTTATCCATATACTCATCCAATTGCAAAGCGTATTTTCTTCGTTTATCTCTATCAATCAGTTGGCACTCAATATCTTGCCTCATTTCTTTGATATGTCGGCAAACGGTATCAGCAGACAATGGTATTCCTTTTATTTCCTCGGTTACCTTGTCTCCGTTCATAACACTGGCCAACAAAAAAAAATTTTGTCATGGTGCCTGAGATGTTTTAACTGTTTTTACCTAATTTGAGGGCGCTGATTCCAGAAATGCTGTCACTTTTTCTCTATCAGGTCTAGTTTTTCTGCTATGGTATACCCCTCACTGTAGGAATGCGATAGCTTCAATAAAGACAGGCAAATCGAAGAAACAATATTTTTATGTAACTTTATGGCACATATTTATGGAATCAAACCAAAATATTCACAATTAAAGCTTGAAGTTGTAAAAAATGCTAAGCATAGACATCATCAACCGAAAATTGACGTTTTACTGATTTTCTAGAATGAGAGTCTCCAGCATTATCGCGCTTGATAGACCAACAGTAGTCTGCAAGCATGTGTAGTGACCTAGTCACTACCGTTGTACTACAAACCCCAACACTCATAATTAATTGTATTGTATTTAAGTGGCAGCTCTGTTACGGTTACTCATCCGGAACCAACCAGCAGGGCTGCCCAGAAAGTGTGGAATTAGCTGAGTGAAGTCTGCTTATTTTGTTTCAGAATTAGGATAATATATAATCTTATTCATCGTAGAAGAAAGGCGATCAATAAAAGATTCAATTTGAAAACGAATTGCGTCAGTGCACGCAGAAGATACGATTCTGGATTCAAGCATCACACGAATCAAGATTATAACAAAGATTGTTTATTCACATCGGTAAGAGACAATTGCAAATGTAGGAGATCCCTACACATGGTGGCATCACAACGACTTTGATAGCGAACTTCCATGTCGCTGATGTCTTGATGGAAACGTTCCCCTGGCTCGTCGTTCACATCACCTAAATTTTCTGGAAAACACGCAAGATGGCGGTGCAAAAAATGTAACTTGATGCTCATATTTGCACCCAATTGATGGAGGCTTGAGAGTAATGTTTCAACAAGTCCTTTGTTGTTGGGCGCCTTTGTTTTTCCCAAGAAGAATTTTACTACATTTGTAAACGCCGTCCACGCACTCAATTCTGCAAGATTCATAAAATTACAGAAATTTGCGTCATTCATTAACTTTCGAATCTGGGGTCCATCAAAAATTCCAGTTTTTAATTTCTCTATGATAAAGCCTTAAAATTTCAAGCAAATATATTTGAAACAGTCGTCATCTTTCTCAAAAGCCTTCACAAACTGTTTCATGATGCCAAGCTTTATGTGAAAAAGAGGAGCACAATTTTGGAACGCTCCACCAATGGAGGAGCCAGAACATTGAGAGAGCCAGGAATCAGCTCACTGCGCACAGACCAATCTTTTTTATCCAGTGCTCTGTTCTTGACCTGCTGTCCCACAAACACAAGAAGCAAGGAAATTTTGTGTAGCCACCTTGTAGCCCGAGGAGAAACCCAACCATTTTCAAATCGACACATAAGATCCATTGGTGCAGTCGGTTTGAAATTTTTTCCAGAACAAATTTGATTTCATCAATTTTCTTTGAGGGTCGTTGAATAGCCCAGAGGAACTGATCCATATAAGTTGCCATTGTGAAGAACACATTTCAAACTTCTTTTGGAACTGTTTATAAAAAGGCGCCAATCGTGAGGATCATACTGTTGGACACCAAGCTGCCGCAGCCGGCCGGCAACGTCGTTACGATATACTACTGTATGTCGTTTTCCTGAGTGAAACATGGCAAGAATTCAATATGGCATTTTTTATAGGCTACAAGAGTTCCAGGGTGAAATAGATCTTTTTTCTTTGAGTCTTGAAGCTAAAAGTTCAGAAGATTCTTTGAAAAGGTTGAGATCTCTAATCAGATCATTAAGTTCTCCTTGAGAAAAGAGCTGTGGTAGTAAAGAAGGAGGAAAACTTACATCTGAAACAGTGTCTTCACTACTATCAGTGGACAAAATGAAAGCTTGGTCTCCTTCAGAACTATGCAATTCCAATTCGGGCAAGCCTTTAAACACTGGAACAGGAATTTCATTCCTTTTATTTCCTCGGTTACCTTGTCTCCGTTCATAACACTAATTGCAAATTCGAGGTTTGGATAAACCAACGGATTCTTCTTCTTCCTATTGGTTCTTTTCGTGTTGACTGCACAGTAGGTAGCAGTCATCGAAATGGTTTTTCGTTTTTTTTGCCATATTTATCCTCCATTTACGAGAAAGCGCTGTTTTTAGACGGTATGTCCGCACTCGCTTGGGAGTTGCTTTTTCCGAGGTGTCTGGGTCATCTGTCTTCCACATAAAGTTGGGGCGTCCCGTTAAGTGCCTTGCCCAAGGACACAATAAGCGAACTTGCCACCACCAACAACAACTTGCCGGCTTGTTCTCCACAACCTCCCATAAATGCCGAGCGCCAAGCAGGGAAGCTATAGATACCATTTTTTAAAGTCTGTTGGTATGACTCAACAAGGGGAATGAACTCCAAGTCTACCGACTGCGAAACGGTCGCTCTAACCACCACGCCATCGCGTCGGTTCACGCCAGACCATTGGAATACCAAAGCAGAGTGACTTTTTATCCTTTTTTGTTCACTGTCGAAGATGCTCAACACATTGCTTGCATACAATATGGGGTACCCATGCCTTATTTTGATCACCAAGCATTACTTTGAAGTAAGCAAGATAAGCACCTTTTCACTCTATTTCTGACGGATTCTCTTGAAAAGTGTCAGACGAAAAGCTTCGAGAATGAATACTCTACTTTCTGCAATTTTCAAATTCTGTACCACAAATCTACACTTTGGAAATAATAAATTTTTAACACATGACCAAAGTTGACATTTGCAGTACACTCTTATAACTTACGGTTACTGGTACTACTTTTTTCCCAAATTTATTACTTTATCTTACACAAGTGCTAACTCTTTTTATGTCAGCTTAGTCAAGTGTAATTTTCTGGTTGTTCTAAACATCCTTTCACTTGAGGTTACTGGTGCTACTTTATTACTTTGCTTATTGCCTGCAATGATTTTACTCACGGTTTGCCATGTTTTCGTATTAGCAAAGCGCAGCTTGTTGCTAGTTGACAAGATTTATAGCTACATGAAAAAGAAATAATAGCTTTTTCTTTAATTTGATTTTGTTTTCTTAATTTATTCTTGAGTAGGCTGTTTTGTTCATATACATTTTTAAATGCCATTTTCAGGTGTTTTCTCATCAAGCACCCAGTTTTCCTTAGTTTTTGTTTTCAGTTTTGGTAGCTTAACTATTTTCAGCTACTAATTATGCGTTTTTTGGGTTGCGGTATACTGACGTATTGATGTTACTATTTCGTGAATGCATACATTTGTAAAGAAGTCTGTAAACATACTGGGTGTGTGCATAGTTGCATGCATTAGTTAATTATTGAAACAATTAAAAATATCTTGCTATGTATAAAGGAAAAATATTGTATTACGATGCAAGCGGCCAGTGAGTGAAACCGGTGCAGCCGGCGATATTGTTTACCTCGACATTACTGATTGGGGGCCCTGCAGGCGGCGCTGGCTAGTGTTAAACTAAAAAATGCTGATTGCAAATGAAGCGTAGACACACAAAGCTCATGATCATCAGTAGCCAATCAGATAAGCAACGATCACAACCAAAAGGGCAACAACTCGGTTTGCAACCAAATAAGGAAATCTTGTAACTCGCAGTCTACAGCATACCAACATCTTTCTTTTCATGTTTTTTTGACACATATAATCGCTGCATGTAATCAGATAACCATCTTGGAAGTGTGCGGTTGCGACTTTGCCGATTAATACGAGGAACGAGTTAGGGTCGAGAGGCATCCGGTAATAGTCGCGAGGCTGGGGATGGTTCGACACCACCGATGGATTAGACTGTTGAAAGTCAAATGGATAGTGTTGTGGCTCGAAAAGTATTCTAATGTGTATTCTATTTAGTCAAAATGTTGCTCAATTTGCTGCTTTTACTAAATACGAAGGCGGCGTAAGGCAATTTGCAATAATTCCTCTTTGCCATACTCTTTTTGTTCTGGGTATTAAAAAGTCATTTGCTGATCTTCGGAAAGACGAGGCAGATCTCGTGCGTTTTTGTTGTAGATTTTTCTTGTAGTACGACGGCGTTTTTCTCAGAGTTCTCTGTTAAAATTCGGGCTTGGTTTGATCAAGCTCGAGATTAGTGATCGTGTTTGTCTTCCGAAAATCAATTGCGCTGAGCTCGTGTTGATATCTTGTCAAAGAGTATTACGAATTTCTAATGAAGCTAAATATTGATCATTATAATTGTCAAAGGTCTTTTTAGCATTGTCTTCATTGCTTTGACAGCAGACTCGGCTTTTCCATTAGCTTCATAATGATTGACCACATTTTGATAAAGTTGCAAAATTCTTCAGACATAAATTGAGGGCCACAATCTGAAATCAAGCAGTTTCGAATTCCATATCTCACAAAATGACGTTTTTGACAAATTACAACTCGCTTAGAAGTTATTGATTAATCAATCTCAAAAAAGTTAGAAAAATAAGCAACGATTATCAGGTAAGTTTTTCCTTTGCGCTTGAAGAGATCAATTCCGAATTTTTCCACGGAAAACTTCTTCTTCGTGCTGTTTAAATGTTTCTTTTTGGTTGTTTGGTTTGTGGTATTGGCATGCAACACAATTGTCAACAAGTTGTTTAATTTTGACATTCATTCCCACCCAAAAAAATAGTTGCTCTTGCTCGACAACATATACTGTCATAACCTAAACGTGACATGTGAAGACGAGCTTTCATTTTGTTTTTCAACATTTTGGGAATCCAGATTCTTTTTCCTTATATAGTAAATCTTTTGTCGTAAGCAAGATTGTCACAAATACAAAAATAGAGCTGAATGAGGGTGTTGAGATTTATTGTTGGGCCACTCTTTTTTATAGCAGCATCAAAGCAATGGCTTGTTCATCATTATTTATTGCATCTTTCATCTTCGTAAACTCACGATTAGGTATTTCGTCTAGGAGACAGTCGATGTTCAGAACGCAACTACATTCAGTTCTTAAACTTAAAAAAAGCGCGATTGAGAGTATCAAGCAATTTTTATATCATTTTCAGGCGAATATTTGATTTCGACATCATAATTGTCTATGCTCTTCATGAAAAATTGACGTCGTTTTGGTGCCTCACTAAGTACTTTTTTAAAAATTGCCTCGATAAGTTTATAGTGATTTTGAATAATTACTTTGCGTGAGTAAATTACTTTACTCAAGACCAAAAACAACAGCTAATGTTTCTTTTTTTTTATCTGAGCCCGATTTTGCTCAGTTTTGTGAGACATCTTAAAACACATTCAACAGGTTTCCCCTCTTGCAGCCAGGGATGTGGAAGCGGTTATTTTCCAACCGCTTCCGCTTCCACACCTATCGCTTTCGCTTTTTTATTTTTTGTAACAAAAAATAAAAAAACGACCGTTGACAATTTTTTTTAACTTTTGTGGGTCTGTAGCTTGCCTTCTCCTACACTTTATCATTTTGAGAAAACAAAAACCTTCATTTATTGCTATTACTTTACCTACTTCGCTTGAGCTTATTCTTCCAAACTAGCCTACTCTATGTTTGTTTTTCTTAGATATCAGAGCTCGTGTTGAATGTATTAATAGAACAGTGCTTTTCAATCTTTTTGTCATCGCAGAACCCCTAATGTCACGGAACCCCCACTAACAAAAATTTAGAAATCACGAACTGCTTGCAAGAAAATTAAATATTTCGTAACTACAATTCAAAAAATAATTGAACACTTCAACAAATACACAGTTATTACAAGTTCCTTCACTACTTACAACTACGTTTACAACAGTTAACTTAATGCTTCTCAGATCTAAACCGTATGACCACATATTACAGCTCTCGACAACAACCTGTCGTCACAACAACAAATTACACCGTATAGCGTTGATTTTCCCTCTCTGTCCTCAACTAACTCTGACTTTGAGTTAACTTTAACTCCAATTATCATTACGGACTTTCTGTCCGTCCCCAAAACACGTATTGACTCCGATCTTTTTGGATAGTGAAGTGCGAAATTTCTGTCGTATATACAGGGTGCGCCAAAAAGACCTGACACATTTGAAAGTTTAATAAAAATCAAGCCTGTTGACGAAAACAGGAAATGTTCACATTTTTGGAAAGCGTACAGCATGCCATTTTGTGTGGAATACGCGAAACATGAACACTACATTTTCTGACGTTATAATAGTTGATGTTGAAAATTATGGCATTTTGTAAGCAAAGTACTTTTTAAATGCAAAATAACAATTATATTAATGCAATATAAAAACCAAAATAACACTAAAAACCAAACACTACAACATTTTTAAATAAAAACGTAAAATAACAAAATAACAACGATGCATTTTATTAGGTTTTAAAAATTAAATCAGTTAGGTGCTTGCCGTGATTGTTTACGCAGAGGTTAACACGCTTATGAAAGTTGTCGATTACTCGGTTGATTATCATGGGTGTTATGGCAGCAATTTCATGTCGTATTGCATCTTTTAACTCTTCTACTGATCGTGGGCGTTGAGTGTACACTTTCGATTTCAGGTAACCCCAGAGAAAATAATCGCATGGATTCAAGTCAGGTGATCTTGGTGGCCAGCCAATGTCACCACGCATGGAAATCAAATGATTAGGAAACATTTCTTTCAAAGTCTTTATTGCATTTCGGGAAGTGTGGGCTGTTGCTCCATCCTGTTGAAACCAAAGTTGGTGTTGATCTTCACGCTCGTTCAATCTTGGTTTCAAAAAATTCTCTAGCATTTTGCAATATCGATCAGAATTTACAGTTGCCACAACGTTTTCTTCTTCAAAGAAATACGGACCCCATATGCCAAACCTTGCTATTGCACACCACACCGTCACTCTGGGACAATGCAACGGACGTTCATGCAGCGAACGAGGGTTAGATTCAGCCCAGTAGCGAAAGTTTTGCTTGTTAACGGTACCACACAAGTGAAAATGAGCCATCATCGCTGTATAGCACCACTGCCATTGCATTTTCTGGAGTTGTGGAAGACCGAGGTCGGCCAGTCGATCGTCGTTTTAGTGCAGATCCATTTTTTCTAAAGTTCTTTATCCACAACAAAATTGTGTTTCGACTTGGCATTGGATCGTGTCTTCCAAGCTTGAAGTGCGTACGAAATAATCTTTGAGTTGCAGTTATTGATCCACTGTTCGTAAAAAAAGTTTCCACAACGAAAGAACGGTGTGAGCCCAACCACTTCATTTTAGCAAATAAAGCACAATTTTAAAAATTACATTAATTTAAAAATCAACCATTATGACGTCACAAATGCATTGTAGATTGTTTTTTGAACACCGCACAAAATGGCATGCTATACGCTTTCCAAAAATGTAAACATCAATTATTTTCGTCAACGCGTTTGATTTCTATTAAATTTTCAAATGTGTCAGGTCTTTTTGGCGCACCCTGTATATATATACTCGTAATATATACATGTAAAGCGAGCAAAATTGAACTGCACCAATCAACAGCCGCCTCAACGTGGTGTTGCGATCCCCGACCCGTTTGGGTTGGGTCAAAATGGCTGTTGGCCTTCCCGAGGGTCCCAGTTACCCTGGGCACTCCCCTCACACAAACCATTTTTTCGCCGTGCAGTCCCCTGAACGACCGCAGAAGGGTAGCACGCAGCCTCTTTAAAATCGGCTTGCCTTCTCTGTTTTCCTGCCTTTCTCTTGCCTGTCATCTCATTCTTCTCCTTCTCCTGATGAACGGCAACGTTCATCCTAACCCTTGTCCCGTCTTTCTTTGTTCAGTGTGCGCTGGAAATGTGACCTGGCGGGGTAGGTCAGTGCAATGCTGCACATCCTATAATTGGGTTCATTTAAAGTGCTCACTACTCTCCTTTTCTAGATTCAGAGCTCTTGGCAGCTCTCACTCCTGGAGCTGCCCTCTCTGATGCGTCCTTGCTTCTTCTAGAAATCCCACACCTACTAGCACTGTGACTACCTTCTCGGAGTTCTCCAGCTGGTATACCTCCACTGCTCAATCTGGCCCTCTTCTGCTAATGCAGCACTCGCACCCACCCTTGCCTTCAAACCTCTTACCCTTTTTCGGTCCACTTTGTATCTTTTCCCTCTGCACTCTCATCACCGCCTCATGCTTCTGGCTGTTTCTCTTTACCTCCTGCTTCCCCTTTTCCTCTACCTAACTCCCTCAGGGTTCTTCAATAGAATGCTGGGGGTCTCCGAGCCAGGAGCACTGAGCTGCTACACTTTATTTTGTTTCATCTCGTTGACCTTATTTGTATCCAGGAATCCAACCTCAATTTATCTTCCTCTTTCCGGATCCCTGGATTCTCTGCTCTGCAATCCGATGGCACCCACTCCCGATCTGGTATTTTTTCTACTGATGTCACAGACGCTAGCGGCAACGTCATCATTTTTGTCAAGCAGTGCTTATTCTTCTCTGAGCTTTCTACCTTCTCTCTTTCTTCGTTTGACCCCTACTCTGATTATGTAGAGGTCAACATCTCTCTAAACGACTCTTCCTCGCTCTCATTTCTTAATGTTTATCCCCCCTCTATTCGCTCTTCTCCGAAGGATAGCAGAACCAATTTCTTTTCTCCCTCCATTCTTCCCTCCTATGTGGAAGCAGAAGCGGTGGGTTTTTCGCGCTTCCGCTTCCACAGAAAAAGTACCGCTTCCAGCTTCCGCTTTCACATCCCTGCTTGCAGCAGAACTGCTCCAAGGCCGTTTTTTTCTACTGTCAACTTGAACAGTTAATGATTTCTTTGCCTTATAATTAGGGCAGTTTTTTTATGACCTAATTTTTCCTAAAATATGACTTTAAATATGACCTAATTTTTTCTGTCTGGTTCTTAAAAACTATGCAGCCGAGTCGGAGTATTGAACTCATTATCATTTATTTCGAACAGTTGAACCGCATAATCAAGTACGAATGGACATTGTCTTTGTCAAAATTGCGTCCAGGACATAGCATTTTTTTCAGTATAGACAAAGAGCGTTCCACAGAAGCCGAAGTTGGCTGTGCTCTTTGAAGCAGCGCTACCTCAGCAGGAGAATGATCTGGTAGATGTGCACCACTACCGGCGGCAATTTTAAGGAAGTCGCTACCTCTAGCTAGACGACTTTGAACATAATTTTTTATCTCACATGGGTCGTCACCAAAGTGGAGATTTTGAATGGCTTCCAAAGCAGCAACAATTGTATTCGATGAATTGGTAATTCCCTTGATTAGGATGGCAATATCTCGGTAGTTACCATAGATTTGCCTTAATTCGACGAAAACTGCAGGTTCTGCTATGGCTTCCTTTGCCCGCTCAACCAGTTTTCCACCATCTTCAAAATTGTCAACAATGTTTTTGATAATTTGGAAGTTTTCTGCGTAGTAGAAAGATGCCTCCAGCCACGTGGCCCAACGAGTCAAAACAGGTTGTGGTGGTGCCGGCAAACCAGCTGCGGTGAACAAAGCATGTCGGTCTTTGTTTTTTATGGTTGCTGCTTTTATAGACGATATCAAATTGTCTGCAGCTTTAAAATGTGCACGTATATGCTCAGCACAATTATGCAGCAAATGTGCGATGCAAGTAACATGGAGCAGGCGTGGATACAGAATTTTTAATGTTTCAGCTGCTTTTATCATGTACCTTGCGGCATCACTGAGTAGCAGCAAAAACTTCTCACGAGCAATATTCATGTTCTTGAGGGTGTCGTCAACAATTGTACAAATATTGGAGCTATTGGAGTTGCCATTTAATGGTTTGCAGTTGACTAAGTATGTTTTTTCAGGTTCCTCCATCAGCCCTGCTAAAATATTGACATACTTTTGACCAGATACCTCAGCCTCATCTACGACCAAAAACAATGCTTTTGCAGCAAACAATTCCTTAATACTGGCATACCGAAGCTTATAAAGTGGGATGTCAGCCTCTAAGAATGCCGTTACAACCTTTTTTGTAAAATCCCGTTGGCAAATGGGGACAAAAGACTGTTTGTTTAAGGTCTTTTTTGCCGGTGCAATTTTCTTTTGGTGTTTTGCCGATTTTTGATGTTGTTCCACGTGAAAGCGCTTGTCACATCTGACGATGGTGGCACAAAGCTGACAATAAAGATCATTCTGGGGATTGCAAGAAAACTCTTGGGGATATTGCTTTACATACCTTTTTGTTTTTACTACTTTTGATTCTGCAGTCTTTCCCATACTGTTTGCTAAAACTTGCTGTTAAGGAACACTTGCTAATTCATACGCTTGCTAAATAAGCTAAAATGCGTTAAGGAACACGCACGTGTTAAAATAATTTTCTTTTGCTTGTGGTTATGACGACATAATTTATTTTCTAACTTGTGACTTCTAGCCTAGCGCTTTTACGAGTTTTAAAAGCATTACGACTATTTCGACAGTTGATGGTGTTGTATCAAAAGAGCAATATCTATGCTTGAGACTAAAATTACAACTTGCAAACTAGTGTAGCTGATTCGTTAGAACTTATACAAGGAAATAAATTAATTAATTTGATATTTTGGAGCAAGATAACTATGGCGTCACAGAGTCATAACAATAATGGAGATAGCAAAGCTTTGCAATCGTTGTTAATCTAACGTTCTGTCTTTGCACCATGAATATCCTACTGAATATGGGAGCAATGACTAAATTTATGACTTTTATGACCGAAAATATTTTTTATGACTTATGGTGTAAAATATGACTTTAATATGACTTTTTAACTCCGTTATCAAACATCGTACGAAAGTTTTGATTGAATTTTTGGGTATTTTATAAAAAACAGACCTTCTAAAAAAAATATAACTTTAATGACAAAAAATTGCCCTACTTATAATAAACAAGTACAGGGTGCTGGGTGATTTTTTTGTTTAATAACACTTAAAATATTGTCACATCTCGAATTCCAGTGTCATTGAGTATGTTTTTGGTCAGTTTACGTAAGGGTGCAAGATCGTTGGATAGGCTTGGCATAAGTCGCGACAAATACAAAATCATTCCACAAAAACGTTTTACACCAGAAAAATCATTGGGTTTTGGCATTTTTGAGATCGCTTCAACTTTTTCTTGGTCAAGCATGATGCTTTCATTTGTCACAAGATGTTCCATGAATTTGATTCAATGCTGCTTCAAAACAGATTCGTTTACATTCAACTTTACGTGTTTGTCGTTACAACGATCAGACGATGTGTCATGGTTAGCACAGGCATCGTTGCACGTTTCACCACCACCAGCAATAGTAATATCATCAGCCACATCAAAAATGCATGGCAAGTCACATGGGGCGTCCATTAAAAGTTTTTGAAACAACTCGCCGCTACTTTCAAGCTAAAAGGTAAACGTTTCCAACGGTAACACATATAAATGATGTAATCATAGTAGTTAATTTACTGGAAGGATCATTGAGTCAAACGCGCCAGTAAGCGTGTTTGACATCTATTTTTGTGAAAACTTTAGCTTTGCATAATTGTGGTAATACGTCATCAATAACAGGTAACCGATGATACTCTCGTTTCAAAGCACAATTTATTGGTTAAGGATCGATGCAAATACGAATATAAGCATTTTGCTTTTTAACAACAACCATTTGATTGATCCAATGCGTAGGTTCATTTACACACTGAGCACTTGAATTTTCACAAGATGGTCGATTTCACACGATCACGCATCGATACCGGGATGTTTCTACAAGGGGAAATACGAGGCTTAACGTCATGATCAACGCATAATGTCACAGTGCCTTAGTCACCTAACTCGGAGTTGGCACTGCAATTCACGTGGTACAAAAACAGGTTATGGTTTATCATCACAAGATCCATATTCAACACAGTATTTAAACCAAGCAAACAATTAAAACGATTTTAACTCCCACTGGATGCAGCATCCTATAGTTCCACATTGTCAGCTGCTTTGATGTGGGAGTTAATTGTTCTCGTTTGACATATTGTTGGCAGATTGTGTTCACATCAGCTCCTATATCAATCTGGAAATGGATATCACAGTCGTTCACTGTCAGTCGGGAGATGATTCTACGTGCACTCTCCTTACAAATGTTGTTGATAAAAAGGTCATCTTCAGATGAAGCAGTGTCTTCTTCGGCAGTATTGTGAAGAAAATAAGCTTTTCTGCATTTGCTCTTTAAATGGTTCTTTTTATTACATTTGGCACATCTTTTACCGAACGCAGGTAGTACGATCGATCTTTCTAATGCCTTTTGCCACAAAAATTACAGTCATTGACGTAATTGCATTCGAAGTTTTGGTTTTCCTTGACAGCGTCACGATCACTTTTTCCATCAGAACCAAGTTTGGCGCGATTTCGATCAAATGTTTTTGATCAGCTCTTGATGCTCGACAGACTGGAACACGTTTATATAGAGCAGGAATGACCAAACTTTTTAGCGGGAGGGCCGCTTTGAGCATTGAAGAGTTGGCCGAGGGCCAGTGCTTAAATTTTGCAACAGCTATATACAATGCAATTGCTTCTCGAAATGTGATATTACAGGGCTTTGAAAATGAGGATCTCTGAAAAAAGAAAGGTCACTGTAAGCGCCAAATTAAACTAAACCAAATCTCCGTATTCAGAATTCGAACCCTTTTCTACGAATCTTGTATCAACAAATCGAAAACTATCTATGCAGTAAAATTAACCACTTGCCCGAAGATAAGCTCGCCTTTGTTTTCTTTCGCTTTAGTTTGCATACCTTTTAAACTGTTTCAACGGCCTTTGTGAAAATTAGCCTTTGGTTTATTGAATTGAGCAGCGTTGTTGTTTTGGGCTCTTTAGTAAAACAAGTGTGGCCACCCCTGTCATATTAAATTAGATATAAGAAAGTTTCTACTGGTGTTGGCGGGCCGCACAAAATGCTTTGGTGGGCTGCATGAGGCCCGCGGGCCGTAGTTTGCCCAACCCTGATCTAGAGTCAAGTTTTTTTCGCGCAGCAGTAGTTTTTGCAGCGAGCTGTTTACACTGAACACTATATTTATCTCGAATTAAGCGATTAGCATCTGGGAAGTTGCATACGGCAGCTTTACTTTGTAGTTCAGACAAAAAAGTGTCAAAAGTTTGACTGTGTTGAAATTTTACTTGATTAAAATGGAAGGTTTGTATTACCTCATTACCATTTTTTAATTTTTTGCAGTAAAGTTTCAGGGAGGTTTTCAGATTCATTTTCCCCATAGGTAAAATGACGAGTAAACTTTGATAACTGCTGACCCCGCTGCGTATAAGACAACAGCACTACGAATCTTATTATCTTGCTTTGCCAATCCAATTGCTCTCATGTAGAGATTTAACTCTCTCTTCCACTCTTGAAAATACAAGGATAAATTATCATGACTAATATCCAATGCTGCAGGTGGCTTTATATTCATGTTTATTTGAGCTGGCTGATCGGTTTGCTGAAGCGGCTTTTCTTTTTTGTCTGTGTCAATGACATTCAGAAAATCACTGCACCGCTGACACCATGATGCCTTGCTCGTCACGCAACGCTGCTTGTGACTCATTTATAATGTTAAACTTAAAAAACACTGATTGCGAATGAAGCGTAGACACAAAAAACGTGTGATCAGTACCAAAATGGATGAGCAACAGTAATAGCCAATAAGGCCACAAATCGGCTGGCAACTAAATAAGGAAATCTTGTCGCTCACCAGTCTACAACATATCAACAGTCAGGGTTAAGGATATTGGTTCAGGTGGCTTCGCCAACTTAACCCATTGGTTTGCTCTTACAACAGTATGGATAATTTATGCTGACATGACATAGACAAATAGGCCTATTCTTACAAAATGAAAAGATCGGTTTAAAGCAATTTCGTCACTTGGAATGAGCGTATTGGGTTTGGGCGCCACAATTGTTTTTACGATTCCAGCAATAAGTTATTTGGTGGTACGCTTCTTTGACAACTGGTTACAACACCCCCAAAATGAATTTGCGACAACGAGTTTCTTGTCTAAACTTATGCTTCTAGGTCCCGAAATGAAGCAAAAGGAGGTATACCGGCACCTCAGTCGCGGTTACACGGGGGGTGTGGGGTATGCATTCTTCCATTAGCTTTTGTTAGCGTTGGCTCTGTGAACTTATTTGCTTGGACAAAAAAAGTTGATTTCTGAAAAATTCTTGACGTCTTCTTCCTAAAAGTTGCTGGATCCGCTACTGCTTACAGCTTGCATCCAATCACCCGGTCCGTGCAGCAAGCCATTTTCAAGAACTATATATTTACCTGCACTGGTAGGAAGGTATAAGCCTATTTGGTATGATTTCACAAAGTGATATACAGTATATGTAATAACGCGTTTTCTTATTGATTTCCTTTAAAAATTAGGATCTCATAGAATATGCCCGCAATACCGACCTCCCAGATAAGTAATTAAGACTGTGCTTACTTACAAACATTCGACCAAGTACATATGGCCACAAATACAAAGTTAAGGAAGAACGCTGAAGTGATTGATGTAATTTACCGGAATCAAGCAATAACAACTACTTAAAACTTTTTCGTTACTGTAGGCCTAAGTATAAAACTTGAAGAGTTTGGGAACGCACATGCTTCTTGCTTCGGGCATGAACTCTGACAGGCGAAGTCGAATTGGCCCGACGCTCATAGTACAGCACATACATTTAAGTCATTACACCAAGTTTGGTTTTTGGCTCAAATGAATAACCTACCAACCGGCACTTAGAAGCAAACCAGAGAACAATTCTTTTCGAAATCCTTTAAGATTTTTCAATAAAGTACGCCATGTTGTTCCACTTTGCTACTGATGATAGAAAGTAACCGCAGGGTTAAAATCAATCAGGCGCTCAATATTCCTGTACTGTACTAAGGTATTTAAAGACCGGCGCGATGGCGTAGTGGTTAGAGCGTCCGCTTCGCAGTCGGTAAACCTGGGGTTCATTCCCTAAGTTGAGTTATACCAAAAGACTTTAAAATATGGTATTCACAGCTTCCCTGCTTGGCACTCAGCATAAAAAAGGGATAGTGTGGAGAACAAGCCAGCAAGCTTGCTTGTTATGTCCTTGGGCAAGACACTTGACTGGACGCCTCCACCTTCATGTGGCACACAGGTGGAGTACCCCTACTTCACCGCGTTACAATTGTGAAGTTGCTAACCCAGAATGTCATAAAAGACAACTCTTGGGTACCCACCAGTGGCAGTCTGCCTTGTTGGTGGTGGGACTACAAATTATTCATGGCTGGTTGGAAATGGGCTGCCATCTTTCCCCTAGCCTGATTTCAATTCAGAAATGAAACTGAATCGCCGTTCGTGCCGTACCTCCATCCCAGGGAAGAGGAGGGGTAATCACAACAACAAGAAGGTGTTTAAACGTGGAAACAGAATCGTCTTTGAAAAGAAAAAAAAATTTTTTGATTTCCGTCGCTGAACTGAACTGGCGCCCTTTTGTTCTCGAACGGCTTGTATTTTCTGTTTGGCGTTTGGCAGCTTGAGATTGGAATGCGACTCTCCGGCGTTTTTTGCCTGAAAAGTGGGCGAGATTTGCATTCTAATTAGCTGGCCTCTCGTTTCCAGCAGTAAAATCAAAACGTTTTTGGATTTGAAGTTAGTTGCTAAATTTTTGTTGCTGCACGAAGTTCAATTTGTTTTTCTGCATTCATTTATATTCGAGGAAGCCCTCAGTGAATTTTTGTTCTTTCTTTTCATTGATTTGGAATTTAATTTAACTGAGTTTTTGGATTTGAATTTTCTTTTACTGATTCCCGCAATACAGAAGTTTTTATTTAGTGGTTGTGTTTTGAAGAAGGAGCGAGGGCCCTGTAGTTCCCCCCCCCCCCCGCACTGGTGCGCAAATCTTCGTTGTTTGAGGATTTGTAACATAGTCCACTTACAGTTTAGTTATCATAAATTTCGTACTCGCCATTACATTGTCAAAAAAAGATTGAAGCTTGTATGAAAGTACCATACTGTAACATATCCTTATAAAACAGGTAGGATATTAGCACTGGGCTTTAATATTTGCGTTTGCTATCAAAATAATAGTGGATGATTTTGCTGCCTGCTGCAGCTACCACAACATACTGGTGAGCATTACGATAGCATTTAAGATTATGACATAACACTACTTTTTAAATGGATTCAAGACAGAAAAAAAGCATGAACTTAAATGAACAATGAAGAACACTTTAATGAAAAATGTTGTTGTTGTTTACCCGACCTCTTCCGAGGGATGGGGCATGGCGGGAGGCCATGGAGCCCCAGAAGCCGGCCAACTCTCCAGGGTCTGGACCAGAGGTCGTAGAGAGACAGAGAGTCGTCAATGAGTGAGCGGCGCTAAGAGTCCGCAGCTGGACAGTGCAGAACGAGATGAGAGGTGTCCTGGGACGAGTGTCCACAGGCGCTGGAGGAAGGATTCTCGATTCTGCCAATCTTAGAGAGATAAGAGCTTAAAAGAAGGCTGTGTCCATTGCAGCGAAGACGAGAGAGAACACAGCGAGCCTGACGAGGGAGCACAAGTTTCTCGGTGGAAATCGAGGGAACCTGTGTGTCAAAGAATTTCGATGAGACAGTACGCCTCCAGTCCGGGAAAAGACAAGACTGGATACGAGAGATAAAAGGAGAGAGACTACAAGGGATTGCGGAGGGCGCAAGTAGCGCACCCCGTCTGGCCAGCTCATCAGCCGTGTCGTTCCCCGGGAGAAACGAGTGTCCGGGGACCCATTGTAGTCTGATAGAACAGGAGGAGAGAAAAGACAGTTCCTGCCAGATCTGCCACAGAGTTTGAGATGAAAAGAAAAGATGGGGGGAAAGGACATTGTGGTGAGGACAGAACGAGAGTCAGATAGTAAGAGAAGAGAAATGGCAGACTTGTTGGTGCTGCCAAGACCATCACAGAGCGTGCAGAATGGTGCAGGCTTCAGCGGAAAAACTTGAGCATACTAGGCCCGCCGAAAAAGAAAGTGTGGCCTCAGTGCCACAGAGAAAGCAATTCGCAAGCATGCTGGAGCCGCCCTTGCCAAAAAGAAAAGGAACAGAGCCGTCAGTCCAGAGTACCAGATCATAAGGGGGAGAGAGTCAAGGTAAGCAAGAGCCATACCTTGCCGAAAAAGAGGGAGATCTGAGCGAGAGCATGAAGAGGAAAGGGTGAATTCCACGGTGAAGGAAGGCAGGTTCTAAGGAAGAAAGGAAGGGCAAGCAAGAAGAGCCTCCATAGGAGAAGTACAAGGAAGCATGAGCCGGTAAGTGGACGCAAAAGCTCTCCAGGACGATCTGCAGAGTCTTGGTTTCACTCCTAGTCTGGCTAAACCTAAAACAGGAAAGGAGGTTGGGAGACGAAAAGCCCGCTCATATGACGAAAGAGTGAAATGAGTCTGGGTGACTCGTAGGGAGTGTAAAGAAGCCTCGAAGAGAAGAAGAGTGATAGGGGACGACGAGAGGCAGCCGGTGATGGTGCGACTAGCCGCTCGGTGGAGGCGTTCCAATTTGATGGAATTGGTAGCGCTTAGAAAGGGAAACCATCCGGATGAAGCGTAAGTGAGAAGGGACCGAAGAAAAGGTTTATATAGAAGATAGAGGGACTTCTTAGAGGGGCCCCATGAGGAAGCATAGATACAGCGTAAGGCCTTGAGACGTGAGAAAAACTTGGCCCCAGCGAAGATACACGTTTAGAAAAGGAAAGAATGCGGTCGAAGATGACCCCAAGAAAAGTTGGAGTGGAATTGAAACGGAGGCGGGAGTCGAGTAAAAGGAGGTTGGGCTGGAGGTTAGCTTGGTGGGGATCCACTGAGAAGAAAGAGATCTCACATTTGCTTCGATTGAGAGGAAGACACCACTACTTCCACCAGCGCTCCAATCGAAACAGAGCTCCTTGGGTGGCCTCCACCGCTATGGGGACTGAGGGGGAAGAGGTCCAAATGGCCAGTTCGTTAGCGTAAGTAGAGCAGCTGACGGAAGAAGGCAGAGAGGCCGGAAGATCATTAATGAAGAGAGAGAAAAGTACAGGGCCAAGAACGGATCATTGTGGAACACCTCGTTGGACTCGAAAGGAACAACTTTTGTGATTTTGATAAACCCCGCAAGCACGGCTATCAGAAAGCAAAGATTGAGTCCAACGAGCAAAGCAAGGAGGGAGACCAGCCGAAATGAGTTTATGGAAAAAGGCGGGATGCCAGACAGAATCAAAAGCTTTGGAGAAGTCGATGTTAGAGAGAATCGTCCGAGAGCCCGGCCTGGGTTTGTTAAACCCATCCGAAATGGACTGAGAAAGATACAGAATTTGATCAAGTGTAGACCGCCCAGGGCGGAAACCGGCCTGGCCCGGAGAAAGAATGGAATTGGGTTCCAGAAAGAAGAATAGACGGGATAGAATAATGCGTTCAAACATCTTTGATACGCAGGAGGTGAGAGAGATAGGCCGGAACGAAGCAGGAGAGTCGAGAGGCTTTCCCATCTTGTGGATGAGAATAATAGAAGATGTCTTCCAGAAGGAAAGGAATGCTAAGACCAGGAGAGATTGACGATGTAAAGAAGAAAATCCATGCCAGTGCGAGGAAGGTGCTTTAGCATGGGATAGGAAACTTTGTGTGGGCCAATGGCAGTGGAGGGGAAAACGTTGGAGGCAGCCGCAAGAAATTCAGCAGGGGAAATGGGGAACATAAAGACGAATGAGACTCCAGAGGGCACATGGCTTGGTGGAGCTCAGAAAGGTAGCCTCTGGCTCTGCTACGCAGGGCCTTTGGCCGAGAAACGGAAAAGTGGGATCTCAGGTAAGTAGCATAGACCGATGCCGATTCCCTGGGAGAAGAGCAGTTAGGGAAATTAGGAGAGGAGGAGGACGTGGAAGGAGAGCCAGCGATAGAGCAAACAAGAGAGTATACAGTTTTTGGATTAGATTTGGGTGAAAGAAAAGAGCAAGTCGTCTGCCATTCCTCAGCCTTGGCCTTGGCGATGACTGACGAGGCGCGTCGGAAAGCGGAGATGTAAGCCTGGCGATCTTCATCACTTCTGTGAGCGGCAGTGAAAGCCTGTCAGAGAGGTAAAGAGAGCAGCAGCAGAGGAAAGAGAAAGAGACGAGTATTCCTCTGCAGCTGGACAGTGAAAGTCAAAGTAGGAGACAAAGTCATCCCAGCGAGTTTTCGGAAAGTTGAAGGAAGGAGGACGCTCGCTGGGACGAAAGACCGGAAAGAGAGGGATAGATAGAAGAATTCGTAGGTGGTCAGAACTCAGGTCCTGAAGCACCTCCCAGGAGCAAGAGAAGAAGGAGCAAAGGAGATGTCAGGGAAGGAGCAACTCATCAACCCTTATATGTATCGTTTTTCACTTTGGGCTGCTAACCTTCATTCTTCAGCATCAGCCTTTCTTGTTCGGCTTCAATCTTCCGTTATAAGCTTGATCCTCTGTTTCTCATCCAAGCTTAATGATTCTACTTGTCTCTTCAAATCCTCCAACTTCTCCATATTAAGTTTTTCTGCAGCCATTATAAATTACCAACCGATAAAGAATCCCGGACGAGCTCCCAGATTTCGAGTGGCAATAGAATTTTTGTTCTATCTCAATCTTAATTTACTTCTTAAAATTGAGGCGACTTGTGGTATCGCTCGAATAATTAACTCTGGCTGCAATTTAATAGCTGGGAAAAGATTGGCTTCTACTAGAATACTTTGAACCACGTCAAGAACAGAACAATATATTCACAGAAATAATACCGCAAGACTTCAAGCTCCTTTGCTCAACGATCACAGAAAATAAAGCACTTTAATGTAACAATCAGGGAACAGACAAAATTAACACCACCAATTAACCACTAATAGAATCCATAGTAAATCACCACAGACGCCACACTACTTTCTCTCTTACTACCACTCTACTCTCTTTACTACTCTTTCACTCTGCCACTCTAAATTGTAAAATTCTTGCTGCCTTATATATAAATGAAAGGAGATTTCAGAAAATGCCAGAACATCACGTGATACAGAAAAAAAGCACCGCTAATAAATTAGGTAAATGGCAATCAAAAAAAATTTTTGAGAAGAAACAAGATGCACTAGAATACTCTAGAAGGTAGTCACGTCGTCAGCCATGGTGGCGTAAGAAGAGGCGTGTGAGTTACAAATTTAAATGCGAAAGAAAAAAGGTCTTTTTTCGAAAACAGTTTAGTAAGTTTAGGGCTTTAGACAATTCAGATTTACAAATAAAATAAACACGGCAGAACAAAACAACAGATAACAACAACTAGACATACGAGGTATATAAAAACTATTCTTTCAATGCAAATTAACTTATTCGTGACATTGAGATTAACATTTATTGTTATGTAAAAACATATCTATATTGAAATCACACAAATCCAAACCACAATTTACAAAAAATCATCTTGCAAGTTTATTTAGTAAGGTCTAGCTGTTTGAGGGTAGTCACCAAGCTAAATTAAAATAGCTTGATAACAAGATGCTGCATGGCAATAATAATCGCGCACTTATTTAAATGACATTGGTTTTATGAAACGCACGACTTCATTTCGCAGACTACCTACAGATTTCAGTACCCAGACCGCATTTCGGCCAATGCATTACTAATGCAGTGTAGACAACACAGCTTGCTTCACCTAAATCAAACAGCGAACATTTAAGCAGTTTTCTCGCCAAATGCAAAAATCTGGCAAGCACCATTTTGAAAAAATCGAGACTTACCCTATCTTAGCGTTTTTGATGTGCGCTGCAATGCAATACTACAATTTTCCTAATGAAAACTGTTTTTGAATATAAAACAAAGATACGAGGTCAAAATATCGGATGCTAATTGCTAAATCTAAAGACTGTTTACTGCATTCAATTATTCAGGCTCAGCTGATTTACCAAATCATGAAGGCGTGCAAGCTTGCATGCTTTTATCTAATAATATGGCGACCGAATCTGACCTCTACTAAACTTGTGCTCGGTTGCTGCTTAAAACCGTTGAACCCAATTAATATAGGTTGTGAAAAATATCGCAATTCAGTGACAGCTGTTAAGCTTTGATCAAAGTGGTGCAATTTGCAGCATGTAAGGAAGAATGAGTATTGCTGGCGCGTTTGATCAAAGGTCATAGCCGGCATGAAGTAACAACAATCGAAAAGGTGTGAATGCACAGGAGTAAATTGCGTAACTGTTTTTCGTGGTGTTCGTCATCTTGGAACCTAATTTAATCAATATTAAATAAATTAAAAATATACACGAAAACAGATCAAATAGATATGGATACTCACAACATTGAAGCTACGATAAATCAGTAACAATGCAAAAATAACGAGTAATACTATCGCTGATACACGAATGTAGATATAGCCCATCTGTGGGTACTAATCATCTTTACTGACAGCTGAAATCACAGGTGCCAGTTTTCGACTGTTTCTGATTCAATCAATTCCGGTAGTGGCGATGAATAATTGTTTCTGTAGTCTTGTTAGCTTTGGTATCTTGGAATTAAAATCAATCTTTCGTGCAAGTGGAGGTAAGTTCTTTCTGTTGTCTTATTATCCTAGGTATCTTGGCTTTGCAATCAGTCTTTCATGTTAGTCAACCGGTATGAAAGTTAGGCATAGAGTATTTGATGCATGCCTAGGCTTTTTTCTTTTTGTGCATGCCTAGGCTTTATGAAAGTAAATTCGATTATTGAACAAAGTTGTGATGCAATTGATATTAGTATTTTTTTTTGTGCACCAACGTTTTTTGTTTTTTTTTTGGTAATACTAGACTAAATTTTTAACAGTAAAACTGTAATTGGTTGATACAACCCTTTAAAAATGCAATTTTAAATTAAACGCCTGGTGGCAGCATAATTATAATTTGGAGCAAAAACTACACTTTCTTTCTTTTTTAGCAAAGCCAGAGTAAAGAGGTGAGATGGAGACGAGTTTGACATTATTTTGTTGTAAAATAAAATGTCGTTAAATTCTAGAAATTTTATATTAAAAAAATTGGAAAGTGTACAGTAATTGGTGGAAGTTTTACTTCAGATGTTTTCTCATTAGGCATAGATAAAAATTCATCAGCTTACTTTATAAAAGTTGTAACCAAACAATTAGTTTTTTTGAACTGTTTTTCGTCAACTATTTTTTAAACTCAGTGTTTACTAAATTTGTTCAAAAAAGCAGTGTTAAAAATTTTAGCGTGTCATCTACTGTTAGTTCTGCCATGTATTGCCGTAAAGTACAATCCTTCCCGGTTACCATATGTGCTAGTTTTGTTTATGATGTTGCCTAATAAAAGAAATCAAATCAAAGTGATTAGGAGTTTATGTTGTACTTTAACTTTCAGGTCTTGCAGTGCAATGGCAAAGCGAACCAAAAAGGTTGGAATTGTTGGTAAATATGGAACCAGATATGGGGCTTCCTTGAGAAAACTTGTGAAGAGAATGGAAATCTCGCAACGAAAAAGATACACTGGTTTGTTGATTGTTCTCATCAAGTGTATGGTAATGTAAATGCTGTGTTAATTCGAAATGGTTGCAAGTCACAGGTCATGTTCTAATTGCTCATGGATGGATGATACTAAGTAGTACATGTTTGTGATGTACATGATGTCTTGCAATGTCAACAAACTTAAACTCAAACCTTTCATAATGCGGATATTGCTGAACTTCCCTGACAGAACTACTGCTCATCAAATACTTTGTACTCCTTTTGAATAATACATATTTCTTTAATACTGGTATGTTGCATCATATTTACTAAAGTGAAGTAAACATGAATAGCAGAGGGTTTAAGTTATAATTTAAAAAAGCAGTTATCACAGTCTTGCAACAAATCAGTGAAATAGAAAGTCAACTTAAAAAGCAGAAAAAGTAATTTTGGTAGTCTTTTTTGTAATTGTTGTAATCAGTATTCTAATGTTTTTTTGCTTTACATTGCAGGACCGAGTGGCAAAGACGACTTGCGACGTGTAGCTACTGGAATATGGCATTGTAAATCCCTTAACATAAAAATGGCTGGAGGAGCATGGGTACCAGAAACCACAAGTGCAGCCACCATTAAGTATGGGATTAAGCGATTACGTGAACAACAAGATCTTTAAATTTTCAATAAATTCTTCTGAATAGTGTTTGTGTAATACATTTTTATTACCTGATCAGAAAGAACTTATGCAGAACCTTAAATTAAATTATGTGAAGCTGGTGTTAGCCTCATTTTAGCACTTATTTTAATGAATGATCATAGGCATGGTAGAGGCTAATGCTATCAGTTTAGAAATGCCATTTTCATGATCAGTTGTGTATCTGTTGGAAGTCAAGAACGAAACTCTACATTTTACACTTCTATGATAATTCATTAAGTTTTACTTTGCTTCAAGGAATATATCTCAGTTTTGTCCAGGCAGGTATATTTATTACTTTAAATGGGAACATGACAGGAATCGAGGTGTTGTTGCCGTCCATTTTTTAGACCAGTAGCAGTATGGGTAATACCACTGGAAGTGTTGAGTCCTATTTTTCCCACCTTGCATTCAAACATTTGTTCAGGCAAACTTAATTTCTAGCATAGTGAGCACAAAATAATGGGATAGCTGTGTAGCACCAGTGCTCATTGAATGTCAAATGTAAGTGGAAGCTCGTTCAATTGTTTTTGTTATGCTCAAGCGGGTGGTTATAAATAGGCATAGTAAGCATAGCACAGGCATGGTACAAGCATAGTAGACATAGTACCGGTACAAAGATAGCAGGGGAGGTGTGCGTCCGAAAACCAGTCGCACCAATATAAAGCCTTACCTCTTCCTTTCCAAAAAAAAAAAATTTCATGAGTAGATTTAAGCATTGAGGGAGTGCAATGAGATTTCACATTAAAAGCTCAAGTTATCATCACTATGCAGTGTCATGATTTGGTAGGAATCCTCAACACTTGGTGTTGCGTCGTTTAACCTCTGGTAATGGAAAGACATCAGTTATGCATATAATGTTTTCGATGCAGGCCTGCTGGCGCAGTGCATTTCCACCATAGCAACGCGACCATCGTAAGGTTCGAACTCGTGGTCACAATAGAGCGCCAACTTGTTGCTGGTTACCCGACCTCTTCCGAGGGATGGGGCATGGCGGGAGGCCATGGAGCCCCAGAAGCCGGGCAACTCTCCAGGGTCTGGACCAGAGGTCGTAGAGAGACAGAGAGTCGCCAATGAGTGAGCGGCGTAAAGAGTCCGTAGCTGGACAGTGCAGAACGAGATGAGAGGTGTCCTGGGACGAGTGTCCACAGGCGCTGGAGGAAGGATTCTCGATTCTGCCAATCTTAGAGAGATAAGAGCTTAAAAGAAGGCTGTGTCCATTGCAGCGAAGACGAGAGAGAACACAGCGAGCATGACGAGGGAGCACAAGTTTCTCGGTGGAAATCGAGGGAACCTGTGTGTCAAAGAATTTCGATGAGACAGTACGCCTCCAGTCCGGGAAAAGACAAGACTGGATACGAGAGATAAAAGGAGAGAGACTACAAGGGATTGCGGAGGGCGCAAGTAGCGCACCCCGTCTGGCCAGCTCATCAGCCGTGTCGTTCCCCGGGAGAAACAAGTGTCCGGGGATCCATTGTAGTCTGATAGAACAGGAGGAGAGAGAAGACAGTTCCTACCAGATCTACCACAGAGTTTGAGATAAAAAGGAAAGAACAGGGCGGTGAGGACAAAACGAGAGTCAGATAGTAAGAGAAAAGAGGAAAAATGGCAGACTTGTTGGTGCTGCCGAGACCAGCACAATGGTGCAGGCTTCAGCGGAAAAACTTGAACATACTGGGCCCGCCGAAAAAAAAGTGTGGCCTCAGTGCCACAGAGAGAGCAGATGGCAAGGACGCCGAAGCTGCTCTTGCCAAAAGGAAAAGGAACAGAGCTGTCGGTCCAGAGTACCAGAGCATGGGGAGGGGGGGAGAGAGTCAAGGTGGGCAAGAGCCGCACCTTGGCGAAAGAGAGGGGATTAGAGCGAGAGCATGGAGAGGAAAGAGTGGACTCCACCGTGAAGGAAAGGGAATTCCAAGGAGAAAGGGAGGGGCAAGCTAAAAGTGCCTCTCTAGAAGAGGTACAAAGAAGCATGAGCGGGTGAGTGGACGCGAAAGCTCTCCAGGACGAACTGGATCGGACGATCGCCAACTTCTTCGAGCCGGATGTCGTTTTTATGTCTCTGAGGTTAATCAGGACTGTTACTCGATCATTGAAATGAGCACTGAGTAAATGTAAATGCTAATCAACCTTTCCATCCATGTACTGGGGTAGCAGAAAGTACCTAAGTCTGCACCAATGAGGTAGTTGTGCACTACCGGACGACGCTTGGTTGAGTTGATCTGACTTCATTTTTTGAGATGATGCCCTCTGAACAATTGCAAAAGAACAACTCTCTAAATCGATTGCTTTTCCTCATGTCTTCTGATAGGGCAGAACAATTATTCTAAATTTGGCCCTAGGTATTTTGCTTTGTTAGCGCCTTCGATGCGACCATAAAAGGCAGGCCAGCGCAGTAATTTTGGCCACAATTGTAGATGCATTAGCAGTGTACTTTTACTCCTTGTAGTTAAGCTCCTGCACTTCTCATTTATGGAGTTGCACTTTTTGATCGGTCTCTGGTTACTTTTTCTGCTACATCAAACATTGTAATTTCCGTTTTCGATCTCTCCAACTTCTTCCCACAACATGTATGCCTCCATTACGGGCTGCGGCGTAAAAATACTATTCTACAAGCAACTCCAGAGGAGAGTTCTCTTCCACATTAAGTGCACCTCCTGTTTCCCTGACACTCTCAGGGTTGACAAAAAAAACGCGGAGATCAGATGTGTGGAACTACTTCCTTTATTTTTTTCTGTCCTTAATTTAAGTTTAACAGTCCAACATAAGTTCCTCTCTTAGGATCCCTGGTTACACGCTCTTGTGATCTGGTTGCACCCACTCAACTAGTTCCAACTCTCGCTGCCACTGATAATGGCGTGCTAAACTTCATCTGTCCGGGTCTTTCTCTCATTGACCTCTCCTCCTGGCTTCTGCCCTGATTATGCATTGCGTTGTTTGTTTTTGCATGTGGTTTGACTAAACCTACATGCAAGGTTGTAGTGACTCGAGTCCGGTTTTCAAAGGACTCTAGTCCACTCCTATATGTGTTGGAGGGACTAGACTACAAAGGACTCGCGCCAATAAAAATTTCTTTTTTGTTGAACCTAGTCTGAGTTAAAATAGATTTACATGTCAAGCATTATACTATTTAATTTTAATAAAAAACCTTTAGTGTACTGATTGAGACATGAGCAATTTTATATTAATTTGGTTTTAGGCTTGTAAAATCCGAAAAGGCCGCTTCTTACTTCGTGCACTTTATGATTTTGTGTTAAGGCGTTTGGTCGGCAATGGCAAATATTGGTCATGACTAGCCATCGATGAGACGTGTACCTTGGGTATTAAAATACTCATCCATCTGTTCATTACATTTTGTAAACAGCTTTTCATTTTCTTGAGAGTTAATGTTTTGCGGACATGTACAGAGTGGTTTACAATTACTACCTTTCAATTAATCATTTTATTTTTGCCCAAATCAAGATACAAAGAAAATAAAATTTGACAGCACTGGACAAAAAAAAGAGACCATGGTAAGAAGATATACGTTTATACATGCGCATGAAAAGAACTTCGTTTAAATTTGAAGATAGTGGCATGACCCACGCACTTCTAAGTTAACAGTCAAATATAAACACAAAAAATGCATCTGTAGTATGTACAAGGTACCGCGAAATACATTAGAAATAAAAACTGTAATGCTGTTACCTTAATAGGTGCGACATAAAGGAGCTGTCTTTGTGCAAGGGTGACCTGGGAGCAACAACAGCAAAGAGACAGCTCCTTTATGTATCAAGGCCAATAAGCCCCTGTCGCCGGTTGTAGTTTTACGTCGTACACCTAGGACTAGACACCCTTGTAAATTATTTTTGCGGGATATAGCGCGACAGGTCTACGTGCAATGCAGAAATGGAGATTTAGGAAAATTTCTGTAAATTCGAGATTTCGTGGATAAGGACGCGAGATTTGATGGACTTGATCTTTGGTGGACTCGATTAGTGTATTTTAGAAAGGGACTCAGACTCGGAGGTTGTTGGACTCTGTCTTTTAATTGCTGGACTCTGTACAACTCCGTCGACCTGGATGAACTAGAGTAGGTATAAATGATGTTCAATTCAACTCGCGTTGGGAAAACTAAGTTATTTGTGAAAGTGAGATAATGGCAAAATAAATAACCGCTGCTGTAGAACCTCAGATAGGGTGAGTAAATTTACAAGAAGGCTTGTGGGCTATCACATTCATAATAATAAGATAGCCCCGTGTCCTATTAAAGTACGCAAAGGGGTACCGCTAGTAGCCTACATTGAGCTATACAACAGAGCAAAAAATTGTAGCGTAGCGTAAAATTTGGCAGTTTGGTAATCTATTGTTTAGCAACTTGTGTTTCCTCGTCGTGTCCGGTTTCGTTTTCGCTGCAACGGACACAGCCTTCTGTTGAACTCCTACCTCTTTGGAATTGGCAGTATCAAAAATTCTTTATGCAGCGCCTGTGGTCATCCGACTAAGAACACTTTATCTCATTTGTCGTGTCGTATCATTGGCTCTGCACCGCTCACTTTTTTGGCGTCCCATTTTGTACATACGATCTCTGGTCCAGGCCTCGCCCGATTTCCGTAGCCCCATGGTCTCCCTGCCTCAACCCTCGGAAGGAGTCAGATAACAACTGCTGCGCTGCCACAACTTCAACAGATCCTTGTAGGTTTCCTTCTTTTTATGCTCTGGAGATATATGGCTTTATATCAAAATTTTTCTACACACATTTCCACCAAAACCTTTCACTTAGCTGCCACTATTCGCGCTGCAACCGAAGCAACTTACAATTGAATGTTCGCGTGCAGTTTGTGGCCGCCAGACTCGCGACAATGCTCATTTCATTTTGCATCAACTCGCTGAAAGCTCTATGCCATACTTCCTTTTGACGACTCTTTGCACAACCTTTGATCTGGGTCAAAGGGGAGATGCCCGGAGTTTTGGGACTCCATTCCTTCGCCATGCCACCACGAGGAAGGGGTCGGGTAACAGAACAGCAGAGGCCATTGCGGGAAAATGCACAAGAATTGTATGCTATCGTTATTGGCCAGTCTAGGAATAACACTTTACAGTGGAATTCAGAAATGAATTGAAGATTGTTAGAAGACATGCAGCTTGGTTACGGGAAAGCTATATTTAAGCGTCAGCCAGGTGTGCATGCGCAAGTGACAAAAAAGCAGAGCACGTTGCTTGTGGAAGTAGAACAGTGCTCATAAATGCAAGCCTATTTATTCCATTATAGCAAACATGCGACTACATTACAGTAGGCCTATATACATTGAAAAGTAAAGCGATTGGAGGCTGGAACATTGCAAGTCTTTGAACAAAACAAATAAAAGTCTTCGCAAAAGCAAATTAAAGAACGATCGATTAACACCAGATTCTTTGAAAGGAATACAGTGCACATAATGATTAAATATGTAGGCTGCTCCTCAAGTTTAGTTTCCGACGAGAGCCAGCAGCAAGCGCCTGTAATCGCCACTCGTGTCATCTTTGATGTAACCGGGTAAATCCTTCTTGAACATCGCTTTAAACTGTTGCTTAACTTCAACCATATCCACCTAATACACAACAGTAAAATTACACAACAATATCTACAATGAATTGGCATCAGTTATAGAATACATCAGCGAAGCACAATTTTCATTACACATAACGAAATGGTTTGACCACAGCGAGCGAAGGAAAACTCAAAAGTTTGCATATTTGAGATTTTGGTTTTGCAGTAGGGGAAACAATGAGGACTTTGTCTACGATTAACCACATTTAACTCATGACAAGCACCTCCCCACTCACCTCACATCTGGTCACCACGGCACGAATCAGATCTTTGTCGCATGTTCCGGCGCCCTTCATTGATTGATATAATCTACGAGCAAAGTAGCCGGGGGCGTTCTGCACAACTTCCACCAACGACACGAGGCCGTCCTCAATGTCGCCGGAAAACTCGCCTTTGATGGAACGGATGATGTCGCGATTGGCGATGCGGTGGTACGCCTCAAAGGTGGCTCGGAGTTGGGGGAAGCTGCGAGAGGCCATCACCATGTTAAAGGTCGCCTCATCCGTTCCCCATTTCTTCTCTCCGGCGGAGTAGAGCCGCTGAGCATCCTCATTTGCCTTGGTCGTGTTTACTTGTGTGCTGGTATCACGTGATGCCTGCAAGATGAAAAATTGTACGAATTTGCGACAACACCGAGCATGCCACGCAGCCGGCATTGCACGTGTAATCACAGGCTGAGAGAAAAAATTCTTCATAACAATTATGTTCAGGTTTTTAGAAAGAGCAATGCTTTACAGGAATTGAAGCTCTGCGGCCAGGCATGAAAATTGGATCTCCTGCTCTTTCCGACATAACCTTAATTGAATGACATGGTTGCTGTTAACGGATTACTCGGTTGTAGAAGCGAAATTTGCTTCAGCAAATTTACGCTAATTGAACATAAAATCTTCTCTCCCTGACAAAAAGATCAGAAGAATCTCTGATCTGATGAAAAAGGCCGCGTGGAATGCAATGCGCGTGCACGGCCAAGCTCCATAAAATTTACCTTCCAGGCGCCAACTTGGACTTACATTGTTCAGCGACACCAACAGCTTCCTGAAATGCCCGCTCGTCTCCGACATCAGCTCCTTCTCCAAATTCTTTCCGTAAAATTTCTTGTAAATTTCGTTTATTTCTTTTATTTCTTCGTTGGTTCGCGAAACAAGAATTTCAATTAGTGTCTGAAAAGATCGAATTGCCAACATGGTGATTCTGATTTGCGGCAAGTTTTTAATCAATAAACAGGGGTACAAATATTCAAACGAAGTTTGACAAAAATTACTACAAACTTTCAATCATGCGATAAAAACATGGATAAATATTCAAATCAACTTTGACAAAAATCATCAAAAAGGCGGTGGTGATTGCCGGGTAGAGAAGAAATTATTGCCATGAACAAGCTTTGCTGCTTTTAGATCCCGAACTGTACATATTATAAAATATAAACCATTTTAAAACCAGCTCTGTTTGGAAAGATCGGGGAGGTTGCAGACTTTGGCATTCCAGAGGCATTTACCAGCAGTTAACTCAATGCGAAAACTCGCTTAGCACGACAGTCTCACCGATTCAGTCGTTCCCGCTCCAACCATTGCGTCATGGAGACAATACGCATCGTATTCCCGCGGCTTCATGAACAAAGCCACCGCTAAGTCTTCAAAATTTCCGCTCAACTCAGACTTGAGATCCTTGATCAGGTCCTGTTCGACACAGCGTACATATTATTGGACTACACTACAGCAAAACAAATAGCATTATTCACCAACCCTTCCGTAAGCTTGCTTATAAGTTGTTTTGATTTTCTGACGTTGATCGCTGCTTCGTGCTCCGATCACACCAATAATAGCTTTTTCATCAGTGCCTGTAACGAAACAAGTTTCAATAATAGCACACAGTACCAGCCAACACATGACATCAAAAATTTTGGTGCCGTATATCAGTGACGATATTTTTTTCTGCAGATACCTTAAACTTAAAAAAACAAGTTTCGCTGGAAAAAAAGTGGCAGCATGCTTCAGCTGCTTGAGAATTACAAGAAGGAATTTATAAACTAAAAACTTATCGGACTCTATTCCTTTGCTACTTCCTCCGTGCTAGGCAAAATATAAACAATCACCTAATCCTTTCATAGCTTTTCGAAGAACTTGGGCGTCGGTTTCCGCATTAAATCCGGAATATGGACGAAGTGTCCCATGGGTTGCGATTTTCATGCCTGCCATACCCTTGACCAGTTGGCCAGCTCCTTGCCCATGGGCAGCGGGCGCCGGTGCACCGTAAGCTAAAAAACAATCATGAAAATAAGTCGCATCTTGTTAGAACAAAAAGCTTGAAGGTGCTCCCTGCGCGCCCCTCACAGCGTTTGGCTTGCTGAGCCACAAAACATAAAGCTAATTTATGCTGACAGAACGCAAACCTTTTGTTACGTAAGCGCTCTGTATTGTGAAGTGTTTAGACAAAGAGAACGAGAACTGAACGTAGACGCCGACTAAAAGCATTGACTAAACAGACGTCACTTCTAAAGAAGTACAAACAATCATAAATGTAAATACTTTATTAGGCACCTACATCATGTAAACACCAAGAGGACGCACAACCAAACACTACGCAACAAAATAAACGCCGAGTTTGTTTGCTAAGCTGATGCAGTGATTCATTATTCCATGAGCTGCTTATGCGTTGAAAGCGGAAGAGATATGGTCGCTAACAAGTTACATTACGTCATCTCGGCACTGGAAGGAAATTCGCAAGCACTGGCCCACTATCTAGAATAGGATATTGTTATCGGTCTCACGGAGTGCGTCATTGGCAAGGGTGTTTATTATCAGGGTTCCACCACCTTTTTCGCCAGGTGAGCTACTTTCAAGACAGAGGCTTGCAGCACGCTTAAATGAGCACATGTTTACCAATTCCAGAGGTGATCTAAAAAGACAAGCAATGACCAACTGGATATACGCAGCCCGCCAGCAGAGAATCCACTGCGCCAGAAGCACTGGCTACTCGGAAGCAGGTTTCAACACAATGTTTTCCCATGAATGACTGCAATGGTCTTCTCGTGATCGAAAAATCGAGATACTACTCCGATAACGACGGGATGAAACTTGACGAAAGCCAATTGTCAACCACGTCACCGGCACGTAGCGCGGCTGCACAATAACAGCGCGAATAATATGAAATCACAGCAACGTAATCGGTGAAAAGCAAGTAATACGTAACGCTGCATCACAAGTTGAAAGCGAACACGTCATGCAAAAACGCGCAAAACAAACAATTCACCGACCTTTATTCTTACAGAACCATGATACTTAGCTACGAGATGTTGGCTTACACTGCACACAGAGAACATTCATAATAATCGAACTTTTAAATAGACTCCACTAGTTAGCACGTACATCAAGTCAGCTATTTTGAACATTTTAGTCAAATAAATAATACCTTCTTGACGCTAAGCCATAACCTACCGATAAAGTAATGCAAAAAAATATTTCGTAATTTTGATACTTGACAAATGCAACTAAGTAAAAAGAATTGTTTCCAAACGCAAAACCAGAAAACCAAATTACAGGATCATTTACAAGGCTCAGTAATAAAGTAAAACAGCAATAGGAAGTAACATTTATCCCACTGCACGTACAAGAAAATGAAAACATCTTTTGTGTGAATATCATGACTCGCCTACAGTTACTCTGCCACATAAACTCGTTAATGATCGACAGCCTTAATTGCGATACGCCACACCGCTTCGCTTTCAAAAAGCTGAAATGAAAACAACAAACACTACAAAACTGATTCAAAATTGGTCTCCCATTCATATAGTACTACCGTTAAGCAGTCGATAAGTTTACCAATCCAGAGTTGCATCAGTGACAACGTAATATAATAATCACTATAAACAATGGTTTTGTTTCACCAGTTACAGTTATCATCACGATGAAAAAGTTGACCGAACAACTATGTTGGCACCAAATTAAGGATAAAAAGCCGACAATGACGGGATGATGAAGCAAAAAAAAGAATTTCACGTCTAAATGTAAATTGCATCTAACTGTTCAAAAACGATTCTCAAGTGGAAAAGTTTAGATTTGTTTCAATATGACGTGGGGAGGTGACGTAGTTCCGAACTATGGGTGGAGATTACAAGTGAGACCGCCTAATATTCATGAAGGGTTACTTGATGTTCTACAAATACGAGAAATTTTAGATGCTTGCTGTTTTCTTGAAAACGTATGACTTTACAGCCGATGCTCATGTCAATCTTAATTGCTTTGGAAATTGGAATTATTAAAAAAAGTTCTCTGGCACTCAACCTTTTCATCTTGCTGATTTACCAATAAAAATAACATCAAATGCGGGTCGAATCGAAGTCATAAAAATTACAGCTACTTAACAATGTACACTCTATAGTTGCTTGAAAAGTCAAAACATCAAAATGAAATAAATTAGGTAGCCGATTACTTGTGAATTTTAAGGAAGAAAATTATTAAGGCTACCTGGTTGAGCATGAGTTGCTGTCTGCTGTTGATAAGGCTGTCCCGGGGCAGAATATCCTTGCTGGGGAGGTGCTCCAGCATAAGGCTGCTGTGCTGGGTAGCCCCCTGCTACAGGGGTAGTTGCTCCATATCCATACTGGGGAGTTGGAGCTCCATAACTTTGAGCAGGCGGTTGCTGAGGAGGAGGGCCTCCTGGTTGGGACGACAGACCTTCGAATCCTAAAACGTTTCAAAAGATTTTTGCTGCTGACCTAATTCATTGGTCAAAGGATTACTACACGAACTGTGTAAAATCCGCTTTTGATTCAAAGGCAATTTGCTTGAAGTATCCATGTACATTACACAAGTGCTACTAAAGTTAAAAACGAATAACGAAGTACACAGCAAAGTCCACACTAACTTAAGCTCCTGCTTTAATAATATTCTGGCAGAATAAATTGTTTATGCTTTTTGTAAAACAATGAACAGAGTTATTAGAAGCAAGAAAGCGATCATATCTTGCCGCGAAAAACTGCCCAGACTCTACGCCACCATCAATATTTATTGGTTTACAAAACTCATAATCAATAAAATTACCAATTCCGCCGGCTTGAGGAACTCCATAACCACCTCCTGGAGCTTGAGGATAACCACCGGGAGCAGAAGGGTAACCACCACCGGGGGCAGGAGGGTAACCACCACCACCGGGGGCAGGAGGGTAACCACCACCACCGGGGGCAGGAGGGTAACCTCCAGCGCCAGGAGCAGGAGGATATCCTCCAGCACCTGGGGCAGGAGGATAACCACCAGCAGGGGGATAGCCTTGCTGAGGGGGGTAACCTCCCTAAAAATAAGTAGTTTATTTTTAGTTGCACTGACTAAGATAAAGCAACACTTATTATGTCCAGTACATAAGCCTTGCTTTGGATGCCAAAAATGTGGTATTTCTTAATACCCATCTTTGCACTGGATAAAAATTTGCAGTTGAGTGGATATTGAAACGCTGAAAACACATTTCTTCAATTCCACAAGTTGGCGCATTGGATCATTTCAATGTCATAAAAACAAAAACTCGCAAAAAAATTATAAGTATCAAAAGCTTGACTGCTGCTTCTAGTTTCAGTTGCAATTCGCACAAACCTTCAAAATTTAAATTTCTAGGCAAAATATTTGACGTCATACTACAAGTGAAGATTTTAGGAAACAAGAAAATTTTTGCAATTATAATGTGTATCGAAAAGTCCTAGGTGTATGACTTAAAACTATAACCGGCGACCAGGTTATGTGCCTTGAGACGTAAAGGAGCTGTCTCTTAGCTGTCGTTGCTCCCAGGTTACCCTTGGTCCAGGTGTAGCAACTGAAAGCCTCCACTGTTAGGGATACAACATGACAGTTTTATATTTTTATCGTATCTAGCGACACTTTGTACACACTGTATATGCTTTTCTTCGTGTGTGTTTTTTATATATCTGGTATCTTACAGGTGCGATGGCCATGCCACTATCTTCACATTTAATCTAAATTCTTTTCATGTGCATATATTAACGTATATCGTTTTGCCATCGTCTCATTTTTTTGTCTACTGCTATCAAATTTATTTCCTACGTAGGCTGATTTGGGCAAAAATAAAATAAAATTGATTGATTGAAAAAAACTGTACTTGTAGTTGATACAAATAGCTCAAATCTTGTTGTTTAAGGAAACTTTGATTATGAATCAGCATATGTGCAAAGTTCCACAGCATTCGGGCAAATAGTTTTGTAGGGACTGGACAACAATGTTCAAACAGTTATCTGATACAGATAAATTTATGCATAATTTTAGCACAATTCAGGGATGTGGAAGTGGTTACTTTTCAACCGCTTCCGCTTCCACCAACAAAAAACGAAAAAACGACCATTGACAATTTTTTTTAACTTTTGTGGGTCTTTAGCCAGCTTTCTCCTACACTTTATCATTTTGAGAAGACAAAAACCTTCATTTATTACTATTACTTTACCTACTTCGCTTGAGCTTATTGTTTCGAACTACCCTCTGTTTGTTTTTCTTAGATATCAGAGCTCGTGTTGAATGTAGAACAGGGCTTTTCAATCTTTTTGTCGTCGTGGAGCCCCTAATGTACTTTCGCGTTTGTCATGGAACTCCCACTAACAAAAATTTAGAAATCATGAACTGCTTGCAAGAAAATTAAATATTTCGTGACTACAATTCAAAAAATAATTGAACACTTCAACAAATACACAGTTATTACAAGTTCCTTCACTACTTACAACTACGTTTACAACAGTTAACTTAATGCTTCTCAGATCTAAATCGTATGACCACATATCACAGCTCTCAACAATAACCTGTCGTCACAACTACAAATTACACCGGATAGCGTTGATTTTCCCTCTATATCCTCAACTAACTCTGACTTTAAATTAACTTTAACTCCAATTATCATTACGGACTTTCTGTCCGTCCCCAAAACACGTATTGACTCCGATCTTTTTGGATAGTGAAGTGCAAAATTTCTGTCGTATATATAGTATGTACATGTAAAGCGAGCAAAATTAAATTGCACCAATCAATAGCCGCCTCAACGTGGTGGTGCGGTCCCCGTTTGAGTTGGGTTAAAATGGCTGTTGGCATTCCCGAGGGTCCCAGTTACCCTGGGCACTCCCCTCACACAAACCATTTTTTCGCCGTGCAGCCCCCTGAACCACGCAAAAGGGTAGCACGCAGCCTCTTTAAAATTGGCCTGTCTTCTCCTGCCTTTCTCTTGACTCTCTTCTCATTCTTCTCCTTCTCCTGATAAACGGCAACGTTCATCCTAACCCTTGTCCCGTCTTTCCTTGTTTAGTGTGTGCTGGAAATATGACCTGGTGGGGTAGGTCAGTGCAATGCTGCACATGCTCTAATTAAGTTCATTTAAAGTGCTCACTACTCTCCTTTTCTAGATTCAGAGCTCTTGGCAGCTCTCATTTCTGGAGCTGCCCTCCCTGTTTTTTTGGAGATTCTACACCTACCAGCACTGTGACTTCCTCCTCAGACTCCTCCAGCTAGTATACCTTCAATGCTCAATCTGGCCCTCTTCTGCTAATGCAGCACTCGCACCCCACCCTCGCTTTCAAACTTCTTATCCTTTTTCAGTCCACTTTGCATCTTCTCCCTCTGCACCCTCACCACCGCCTCATGCTCCTGGCTGTTTCTCTTTACCTCCTGCTTTCTCTTCCCCTCCCTAACTCTCTTAGGGTTCTTTAATGGAATGCTGGGGGTCTCCGAGCCAAGAGCACTAAACTATTACACTTTATTTCGTCTCATCCCATTGACCTCATTTATATCCAGGAATCTAACCTCAATTTATCTTCCTCTTTCCGGATCCCTGGATTCTCTGCTCTGCAATCCCATGGCACCCACTCCCGATCTGGTATTTTTTCTACTGGTGTCGCAGATGCTAGCGACGGCGTCATCATTTTTGTCAAGCAGTGCTTATTCTTCTCTGAGCTGTCTACCTCCTCTCTTTCTTTGCTTGGCCCCTACTCTGATTATGTAGAGGTCAACATCTCTCTAACGACTCTTCCTCGCTCTCATTTCTTAATGTTTATGCTCCCCCCATTCGTTCTTCTACAAAGGATAGCAGAACCAATTTCTTTTCTCTCTCCATTCTTCCCTCCTATGTGGAAGCGGTGGGTTTTTTGCATTTCTGCTTCCACAGAAAAAGTACCACTTCCACTGCTTCCGCTTCCACATCCCTGGCACAATTACTACCACTTTATAAATAGGCTACACGAAATAGATTCTGTTTCCATGGCAGGCTACTTTCATCAGTTAAGCAAAAGAAAAGAAGACGTCACTGAATTAAAACTTTGATGAATGAGTATTGATAAGGGTAAACCTCAATCTTTTTGAAGTAATCTATTTCTCTCTAAGGACACTATGCTGTAATAAAAATCATTTCAAAATATACAAAATGAACAGATGATGAATTCTTTCATACTGACGGCAAGAGACGTAATAGCCAAATTTTTATTGCAAAAGTTATGCTTCAAGAAACTAATAACATTGAAATAAACGTTATTACGCTTCTTCAATTAACTAGATCTGAAGGGAATGCAGCTCATTCAAAACAATGATATACATCATATTAACACATTTATTGAGCTGGTGGACAACTAGGCAATTTTTGCTAGCCAGCAAAAGAAAGTATAATAATGCAAACGTGATGAGCTTCTTCTTCCACTGATTGGTTGATTCAAATCTAAATATTGCCCTTCTTGTCCTTTTCAATACGTTAATCCTTGTGCAGACAAAGGTGTGACCCCTGGAAATGAAACCTTGTAGGAGTGATGAAAACACGAGATAGTGATGTAGTACAGTGCTTTTCAAATGGTTGTATAATAAAACTATGGTAAGAAAACAATGGATATTGCAATCAGTCCATACTGCGAGGTCATCATCGGAAGATAGCAACGATGGAAAAACTGTGAACCAGAACGAGCTTGGGGTAAAGAGAAAATGATTCATTAGATAAGAAGAAAAAGTCCTGGAAAAGAGAAGAATAGGCAGTCAACTAGAGCGATATGTCAAAAAGCAAAAAATACTTATGAGCAAATGAATAGATACAGTATCACCACAAACTCTTTGAAACTGGCACGATGGTGTAGTGGTTAGAGCGTCCACATTGTAGCCGGTAGACCTGGGGTTCATTCCTAAGTCGAGTCATACCAAAAGACTTTAAAATATGGTATTCACAGCTTCCCTGCTTGGCGCTCAGCATAAAAAAGGGATAGTGTGAACAAGCCAGCAAGCTTGCTTGTTGTGTCCTTGGGCAAGGCACTTAACAGGATGCCTCCACCTTTATGTGGCACACAGGTGGCCCTCCCGTACTTCACCGTATTATAATTGTGAAGTTGCTCACCCAGCATGTCACACGACTCTTGGGTACCCACCAGTGGCAGTCCGCCTTGTTGGTGGTGGGGCTACCAGTCACTCAAGACTGGTTTGAAATGGGCTGCCATCTTTCCTCCAGCCTAATATCAATTAGGTTGATGGCATGAGCCGGAATTACCGTTCATGCCATGCCTCCATCCCAAGGAAGAGGAGGGGTAAACACAAACAAACAACAAACTCTTTGAGAAAATTATTTTTTATGCCTACTTTTTCCTAAAGCTTGTTATGCACCTTAAGAAAACAAAATAAAACACTTGAAAAAGGCTTAAAACGTGAAACAAAATAAAAGGCTTAGAAAACTCAAAGCAACTAGAATAGTACAAACACTTGGTCAGTGAAATCAAATAAGAAAAAAAGTTTTAATTAAATTAAATGGAACAGAATGGCAACTGACCAAATGGGAAAATAATAGTGCACTTCGAATTTAATAAAAAAGGATATGAAAAGAAAATGTGCTTTTAAATGGTTTTGTAAACCCGATACAAAATTCAAGTGGGTTACAAGTTTTCTTGATTGTAAACAAAATAACAAAAAAGATTTCCAAAAAGGAGTGAGAGCAGCATTATAAAAGCAGGAAGAAAATTTTGGCACTTTTCAGAAAAGAGTGCAGTGATACGGGTAGGAAAATCTGTATGGTTTGCAAGGTAAATGTACTGTAACAAAGCCTCTATACAAGATGAAAGTCTCCTCCAACTTTGCATTTCAATGCAAAATAAACAATAACACATTTACAAACAACTAGCCAGGTCTGCCGGATCCCTCATCAGTAATGCCCAGGTTAACAATATTGGTTCAGCTGGCCAAGCATGCTTTATTGTGAAAGCAGTAATAAAAAGTTAATATGTAGCTGACATAGCCAAATCTCATTTTGAAACATGGGTATCGTTTTTTGAAACAAAATGTATTTAAAAAAATATTAAGGGGGAGGGGGTTCCACACAGCCACTACATGTCTCCAAGTTAATCAATTACCATGCAATGTCTTATTTGCGCTGTTTTCGCCATAGGCATCCCTAAACTTAACAAACTTTTATCTATTAAATTGAGCAAACGCTTGAAAGCATATCAAAGTTGTGGATGGGTGCCAAAGTGATTGATTGCTCATAGCCTCTATATTTCTCCAACAGCATCTCGAGTTCCTGGTTGTGTCTTGCTTGCCCTGTTTGGAACTTAGAAACAAGACATGCTCAAAATTGAAACAGCTAATCATTTCAAAAAAAATTATTTGTTTGTTTCATGAAGGGCAAGGAAGCATAAATTCAAAGGGAGGCACCAAAGTAGTTGATATGTATTTTTAGGAACATCCTGTTAAGTACTAGGACCACTACTTGTGACTTTTTCGTAATTGTATGTCTATTTGTAAGACCTAAAGCCTCCGGCTGCATGCATGCTGTTGGTCCTTCCATAAATGCAGCCATGCAAAGACTAAACTAACCGTTTCAAGGCCCCCATCAGTAATGCCAAGGATAAGAATATCAAACTATTTGGCTGCACCAGTTTCACCAAATTGGATAGGAAACTGCTTCAATATTTAGTTGATATGTAGCTAGAAAATAATATATTGTAGCAAAAGATAAAACAGGACCCTGTTTTCCCCCATCCTATTTTTGTCGGAAGATCACTAATTTTTTTTGCCTAGTGTAGGCGACATTTCAAAATGTTTTGAGACTTCACTTACAGATAAATGTACTTCAAAATTTAGATACATAATGCCAAATAACCATGCTTTTAAAGAAAAAGAGTAAAAGTGACGTATGGACTTAGTTTTTATAGAAATTGCAATTTTGTGAAGCCCAGCCACCAAAATTTTGAGTGTTTGATCAGTAGGCTACTTTAACAATATTTTTAGACTTCATTTTGCGATGAATATCTTTGCAAATGTAGGCAGGTAATGCCAAACATCATGCTTGTAAGGAAAAATAGCTAAAATGTACCAAATAACGAAGTGTTTCTAAAAATTGTAAGTTTCTGAGGTGTAGTAGGAAAATTTTTCAACTAAGAATGGAAAATAATGCGTGGCAAACAACGTTTAATCCGTTATTTATAAACTAATTCTTAGCTCTAACTAATTGGAGTAACAAACTAGTGGAAAAAAATTTCCTAAGCTTTTAAATGACATTAATTGTTAGTACTTTATCATCGCCTTGATATATTTAACTTACCTGTTTTTCTTTAGCTTACCATGATTTGGAGGAGGTAAAAAGTTAGACTGCAGGAGTTTAAGTTAATTTTTTCATTATAAAAACAAATGGTAACAATACCAGTCAATAGTATTAGCTCGAAATAACCTTTTAATTTTTTTAAAAATTGCAAAAATCGCATGAGAAATGAGGTCAAAAATTAGTTTTCAGTAAACTAATTTTGTAAATGTTTTGCAATTTTTGAAAAAGTCATCGTATGATGATCTCTGGTAGTGAAAGACTGTGTTGATTGTGCCAGACAGCATTATCATATTTTAGAGAAAGTTTCAAGAGTGCAGGAAAAAGAAGCATCCTTAGAAGGCTTAAATAAAGAAATCTGTTGTTGTAAATTTTATCAAAAGCACCTGGCCAATAAACCCTTGTAAGAACTTTTAATTGTTTTTACAGTGAGTAGTTTTTGAGAAAATACAGGAAACAAATTGTGCAATCAAGTTTTAGCTGTGGCGTCATTCTAAACTGCAAAGGCATGAAATATTTTGTACGTTAGCAAGTTGAGGTCTGGCTTCTGTGTAAGAAAAACATCGTTTTCCTTAGTCGAATAATGCAAATGTAAAAAATGTATCTTTGATTATGACATTATGATGACATCATGAACCCTCTCATGGCACTTACTCCAGAGTGGTGATCAATCGTTCCAAGTTTCATGCTTGTACATTTAGTAATTTTGAAGTGAAAGCATATCTACATATGTACAATAAACAAAGAAATCAGAAAGGAAAAAATCTTTGCTTTATAGTATAGATGCAAAACAAAGTTAATTTGTAATGCAAGAGGCTAGCGATGCACTTAGCGAACTGCAGACAGTGACAGACAAGAAGCTAGAGGCTTTATATAAAATCTTCAAGAGTAGGAAATCTGTTACCATTCAAACAAAAAAAGAGTGACAGGATATTGGTAGACAGGTTAGCTAATAAAAACCTAAAACAAATTTTTTTTGAAAGTTTTGTTGAAAGATTTTGTTTTAATGAACTCCTGGAGCGCTATCAAAATTCTTATTTTCTCAAAATAGCCAATTATACACCGGAAAGAATCGACATCACTTGATAAATAAGGATTGTAAATTAAATTTTGTGTTTTCATAGCTGTTTGCCGATTGTTCAAATGGTGCAAAGAATGCTTAGATATTTGGAGAAAGTTACTTTAAGCAGCTTCTCAGATAAAAAAGCAAGAAACAAGTAAAAGAACAATTTTATGCTCTTATTACAAAAGATTTGTGTAGATTATTTTTAATCTCAATATGTCATCAATATAACTAATGTGAGTAACCTACATTGCAGACCGATTTCTTCAGATGTAGCCTATTGGCAAAGAGTAATAACAGTGCATGAAATCACCTGCATTGAGTGAACTTTCAAAACCGAATTTCAATAGAGATTTGTGTAAATTGAATAAAACTTTGCACATATGCAGATGTATAAGCCAAGCTTTTCCAAACAAACGTTAAGCTATCTACGTCAACTGCAAGTACATTTACAAAAATAAAACATATCTCAAACGAAAATTTTCTTGCTTTTAACAAATTTTATACTTGTGGAGTCAAAGATGGCATATTGATTGAAAGGTGCTTTGAACCTAGTTTGAAAATTTTACACAAATTAAGACTACAAGTTATTAAGAATTTATTGCTTTACCAATTTTTGTATTTGAGTGCATATCACAATGTTCCATAAAAAATTTGAAATTCTCTTTCAATAACAAGATATTTGAGAAACAATTTTAATGTTTAATATGCTGTTGGCTACCTGTGATCTCAGGTACTGGACAAATTGCTGCTATAGCACTGTACAGCCACAGGAAAGCTAAAAAAAATGGAGATCTGCTGAGCTCATTTTTAAAAACTAGTAAAGGAGTTTTAGTGTGCTTAAAACAAAAACGTTTTTAGATTGTTTTTGACCAAGTTTGATGGAGGTTGTAAATTAGATAAGTTTGAAGACTTTTGTGTGGGCTAACTTTACACCATTCATTCAAACAGCTATTGGTATGCTTCCAAAAAGTATGCACAGGTTATTTTCCAGTTTTACACTTGCTGTAAAATTAATTTTGCACATAGGCCAAAGCCATCTGCGAAATGTCTTGCAGAAAGCCTGTGCACAATCTCATAAATAAAGTCTCTAAGTGAAGGGTGTGTTGGTGCGAGGTGCATGTTGTGTTTTCAAAATGTTCACTACAAACAGCAGAGTATTTAGTCAAAGGTGAATGCTTCAGCTTTAAATTTGCAAGCCATTTCTTCAGTAAAGCAGGATTGTTGAATGGGAGTTAATAAAAGTGAATTTCTATAGTGTTTTGGGAATTTTTGCACCCACTAGCAATGTAATACTTAAACTATGATAGTACTTTACAATGACTAAGCTAAAAAATCAAGAAAAGTAATTTAGTGTAACAAAAAATGCCATAAAATGAGTATGCTAAAAACTCAAAATACTATTAACAGCATTTTGTGATTGTTACTGCATCACTAACAAAATTAAAATACATAAAACTATGAAATGCTACAAATTTTTTAGCAATCTGTAACCGTTGTAGGAAAAACTGACTTCATGATCACATCAGTAGCATAGGATTCTGCTGATCTATAACATCAAAAAGGCCAGTTTTGCAATATTAAACCTAATCCAGCTACCAGGAAGTAAAACTGAGCTCAGATGCAAAGGTAACAGAAAGCTCAAAACTTAACAAGAAATTAATTTCTGTCGGCCAACAACTGTGCACACAACATGCACCTAACATCAACACATTTAACCTTGACATAAAGACAGGCTTTCTGCAAGACACTCAGCAAATGACTTGGGCCTATTTACAAAATCAATTTTACTGCAAGTGTAAAACAGGAAAATAACTTGTGCAAGTTAGCCTACACAAAAGTCTTCAAACTATCTAATTAATCTAAAACCTCCATCAAACTTGGTTAAAAACAATCTAAAAACGTTTTTGTCTCAAACAAACTAAAACTCCTTTACTAGTTTTTAAAAATGAGCTCAGCAGATCTCCATTTTTTTTGGCTTTCCTATGGCCGTACAGTGCTATAGCAACAATTTGTCCAGTACCTGAGATCACAGGTAGCCAACAGCATATTAAACATTAAAATTGTTTCTCAAATATCTTGTCAATGAAAGAGAATTTCAAATTCTTTAATTGCAAATTTGAAATTTGAGTAATTTTATTGACTACATATCAAAAAATTTTTTGAGTTTAGTGGGGCTTTAAACTTACCTGCCAATTTTCATCCAGTCACCAGAAAATTACCACAAAAATCATTAAGTTGACGATTATAGCATACTGTAAGACGAGGCGACTTCAATCAGGCGTAATATAAGGCTTAGCTACTTAGAAATTATTAATTTTACTCAGCAAGTTGCAGTCAAAAAAAATCAGTAAATGTGAAATAAATAAGTAGGATACAAAATGGAGTTAAAAACGGAGTTATAATTATAGTTTTGGTGCTAAAATTGGCACCAAAAACGCACTTTTCTTCAAAATTGTTGACAGCAACCGTTTTAGCGATAGCATAGAAGACCTAGAGGTTAGGCTAAGCTCGTAGGCTATTTTATTTACAGTGGAAATGTGGTAAAACATTTGTATTTTTTTTCAGATTTAACCAATCTAGTACGTGTGCAGTAATATAGTCATTGAGTTTAAAAAAAGATGGTTAGAAATTATAAGAAAAAAATTGGTGGGAGAAGTATAAAACAAGCTATTCTGAAGAAGCGTTTTCTAACGCTCTCAGAGCAATTCGGTCTGGGGGTGTGTCAATTTGAAGAGCATCACAGCAATTTAGCATACCATATGCGAGTCTTCAAAACAAAATTAAGGGGTCCCATCTTAAACAAATTGGCGGTCAAAAACGTTGGAGTGATAATTTTGAAAAAAAATTGTTTCTGCTGCTAATACCTTGGCAAATTGGAAAGTGCCTTTAGATGGGCTTGATATTTGTCATTTGGTTAAAAATTATCTTCATGCTTGTGGTGTCAAAGATTCGGTTTTCACAGAAAATCTTGCAGGAACCGACTGGTTAAATAGATTTATGAAGAGGCACCAGCTTACTCAAAGAGTAAGCGACAATGTAAAAAGTAGCTGAGCCAAGATTACAAAGGAAACAATGATAGATTTTTTTGACCACCTTGACACCACATTTACTGATGTTGAGCCATCTAATATCTTCAATTACGATGAAACTAATTTAACAGATGACCTGGGAGTAAAAAAAGTCATTGTTCATCGGGGAATGCGTCATGTTGAAAGAAAAGTGGAGCATCCAAAGCAGTCCATAAGTATTATGTTTTGTAGAAGTGCAACTGGAGAGTATCTTCCTCCAATGATTGGGTATAAAGCACAAAATGTTTATGCTGGATGGTGTGTGGGTGGACCACCAGATGCCACATATAATTCCACAAGCTCAGGCTGGTTTGATTCCAGAACTTTTGTATGCTGGTTTACATCCAATTTTTTGGATAATGTTGCCAGCATACCTGGAATCAAAGTAATTATAGGGGAAATCTGGTTTCACATTTCTTGCACAATGTTATTCAGCTTGCTGAATCTAATAACATTTGATTTGTGACATTGCCCCCTAATACTACTCACCTTTGCCAGCCTCTTGATGTGGCTGTCTTTCGTCTGGTCAAACGTCTTTGGAGGCAGATGCTCAATGAATGGAGAAAGGAAAGTAGGATGAAAGGATAGATTCCAAAAACGCAATTTCCTGGATTATTTAGGCAGTTATATGAAAACCTACAACCCGAAAATTTAGTGGCTGGATTTTGCGGCTGCGGTCTATACCCTCTAGATTGCACCCAAGTGCTCACAAAGATTCCTGGCACAAGCAGTGATCTGGGTGGCCCAGAGAGCAATGCTGTGCTAAATGATTCTGTAATGGAATTACTGCATACTCATTGTGGTGTTGGCATAGAACCTCAAAGACGAAAATCATCTTGAAGAGGAAAAAAGGTAGTTTCTGGAAAACCAGTCACTCTTGAAACTTTAGCATCTGTCCCGATGATCACTCCTTCTCAACATCCAGCACTTCACCCATCAACGTTGACTTCCAATACCCCTGATACATCAACATCGGATCTTGAAATGTCACGGCCTTGCTCTAGCTCCTCCAACCAACTGCTGCAATTTCCTATTGGCAGCACAGCATCTGCTGGAACTGCTTCTGATGAGCAGTGGATTTGTTCAGAATGCCATAAGCCCTGGGAAGAAGGAGATGACCAGTGGATCGTTTGTGACAATTGTGACAAACAATACCATCAGCAGTGTTCTGGCATTCAATATGCCACAAATCTATACTACTCTCTGAATATAAAAGAAATGAACTTTTTCTGTGATGATTGCATGGAGCTGGAAGAGTAGCTGTAGTTTTAATTATTGTTGCAATGCTTATACATTGCTGTGTATTTTTTGGTGATTGTTGTTGGTTCATTGCTGTTGGTTCATTTGTTTCTTTAATTGCCTCATCTTGACTGCTTGTGTTTTCAATTTAAACGTTTTTTAAAACCCTTGTAACTTTATATAAAATATAAAACTCATTGATTTTGATCGAAGTCGCCTCATATTCCAGTGTCTTCGATCAAATCAATGTTTTCATGCAGTTAAATCTGAGTTTTGTTAGTGATCGAAGTTGCCCTTTCACCCTTTGACTGTGGGTTTGGTCAAAATTGTGATGTCACAGAAAAAAAAGCGACAGTCAGTAAAACAGATGAGACCTGGAATGTTCTAACCAGAAATCTAGAAAAGGTGCAGGGGTAAATAGGAGATTAAAAACTTAGAAAAAAGTTGAAATTTGATCAAAGTCGCCCCCTTTTATGGTACATAACAAGGCACAATAGGGACAAAGAATAATGATTGGAGTTCAAATGTAAAACTGACCTGAACTTGCTCTAAGATAATTGGTATCACACATTGAGTCCAGCTTGACACAGCAAACTGTGTATAAAACTTGCAATCGCCAGTCAATGTCTTAAGTGCTTACAGTATTTAGTTGCAGGCAGCACAACTGAGTGAAATAAGAACTTGCTTCTAACATTCTGACTGCAATGACATATATGGGTGATTACTGATCAAAAAAAGCAAGAGCCCTTAACAGTGCCTTAATCCTTCTTGTGTTGCTAGGTTGAATAAGTTCTAACAAATTGCAATCACTGAAATTTTTCTAATGTCTCTTTCCTCTGGTCATAGGAAAATCTTTTGTCAGTAATGTTAACATAGCTTTGTTCAGAAACACTTTGGAGTTATCAGTAATGCATTCCTACACCAAGCTAGGGGAATTGCTCTAAAGTGTCTTTTTTAAATGCACAATAATGCTTTGAATTTTGAGTTAAAAGTGAATGCTTAAATCAAACATGGCAGTTTGTACACACATGATGAGTGTATTCTAGGAATAGAATTATTTGTCACAGGTTTAATACACCATAAAAACTAACCAATCACATTTACTCAATTGAAAATAGATTCCAAGGGTAAAATGCTGTTAATGGCAAATTAGCCACTGCCTAATTAAATATCTGAAAACACAAAATCTCACTTGTTGGGGTGGGTAGCCTTGTCCAGTTCCTGGGGGATAGTTGTAAGCCATTTAATTGTTAAAAATCTTTTAATTAAACTTCTAACATCCAAACGAGTGATTATGGTCGTCTATAAAATATTGCAGTCAGCCTTGTTGCTGTTCTACATCGGTTTTATGGCACAAGAATAAACCTTAAGGGTGCACCACAATAACAAACACTCAAGTCTATACACCTTCAAACCCAAAACCACTCATTTTGTGCCAACACCATATTGTTTGAACAAAAGCCACAGCTAAATAGGATTACTTTATCAGTTTATAGCCAATTATTTTGCATAGCTATTAACCACGAGCATCTTTTATTCTTTTCTGCTTATAATTTGATTGAATAATAATGTATATGCCATATGAGTCGCACACTAGCAGTGTTCCCCGTAAGATTTTTTAGGTGGGAAATTGCAGGTGCAAGTGCAAATTTCCTAGCAAATGTAGACTAACAAAACCGGTAGTTCTAAGCAGGCATAGCAGGAATAGTACAGACATAGTAGGTATAGTACAGGCATAGTGCAAGCACAGTACAGGCATAGCAGGCACTGTACAGGCATAGTTCAATAGGCCAAAGGAAATAGTAAGCTAGCTCAAATACCAACTGCAGTTGATTACTACAACTTTTGGCTTTTATAATAATCTTCATACAAAATTATATTCAAATTTACGTACTAGTAGCAAAACAACAAATTCAATTTCATTAAAAAATGCACTGCAGCTTTTAATGTGAAATCTCATTGTACCCACTCATTGCTTAATCTAAACTCATAAAATAATTATTTTTTGAAAGAAAAGAAGTAACGCTTCAGCATAGGAACTAACGAAATCGCGGACTGAAATAGTCCGCGGACTATTTCGAGTCGATCGGATCGTCTAATTATTGAGTTTTTTAAGTGAGTTTCATAGTAGTCGTAAAATGTTCTGGTCCATGTATCTTTAAATTGTCTTTCTAAATCATTGAATTTTTCGTATGAAGCGCAGTTAAGAAGTGACCAGATGTAATTTTGATAAACTAAAAGATCGTCACTTTGAGCATTGTGACAATGCAGCCAAAATTTTACCTCGTTTAAAAGATGATTTCAACAGTTGACATGTTTCCAAGTGGGACAAATTTTGGCAATAGCATTTTCAATTGATGCTTCACGGTCCGTAATCAATGTGGCAGTAGAAAACTGAAAATACTGCCGTCACAGGGATCGAAATCAGGAGGAGTGTACATCCAAGTAGGAATTTCATTGACAAACAAATTAATAATTTAGGGTGTTTTGTTGCCATAGCAGCGGCTTGTGCACAATCCTGCACACTGTTTTCCGGTACTCCATTGACTGTGCTGTAACATGTGACATTGACTATGTGCGCACATACCGTCACATTGATCGAAATTAGGAGGGTTGTGCATCGAAATAAGGCTTTTAATACAAACAAACTTCAATTTATGGTGTTTTGTTAACATAGCAACGGCTTGTGAACAATCTTGAACGCTGTATTCCGGTACTCCATTAACTGTGCTATGACATTTGGCATTGATTGTGCGTGCACAAGCCGTCACATGGATCGAAATCAGGAGGAGTTTGCATCTGGACAGGTGTGTTTTAAACATTAAACGGTCAATTGAGTATGTTTTGTTGCCATAGTAACGGCTTGTACACAATCTTGAACGCTGTTTTCCAGTACTCCATTGACTGCACTATGACATGTGATGTTGATTATGCATGCACAAGCTGTCACATAATTTAGTTCAGATTTTTTTCATCTAAACGAGCAATATTTGATGCAGTAATGATTTGGCATTCCTTGTTGTCATAGCAACAGTTTGTGTAAGTTGTCATACATATAGGTCGCTTCATTTAAACAATTGTTTGGTTTTTTAATAAATTTTGACTTTGTTTAACTTTGTTTGATTGGATTAACTTTATTTAGTTTAGGCAGTGGCTATTTTGCCGTCAACGACATTTTACGCTCAGAGACTATTTTGCCATGAGTTATATGTGATTGGTCAATCTCAATGACGTACTAAACATGTGACTTTTGGTCGTTTCTGATTAGTCAATTTTAATAACCAATCAAAAAATTTTGCACCCCCAGTGTCTACTCCAGTAGAGAGCACTAGAGCAACTGGTGGAAAATACTCACATCAAGGAAAATGACCCGATCGGGAAAATCTGCTTCCTGATCAGAATCATTTACCCTATTTAGGACCAAAGATTTTAACAAAATTAAAATGCACAAAAAACGGAGCAAAATCGGGGTGTTTTGCCATTTCCATCGTGTTGCCCATCCCAAAAAACATTAAGTTACCGAAGAGGAAAAAAATTTACAGTTGTGATTTTCCAAAAAAGTTAGAAGTTTTAAGGTTAATAGTGTAGCAAAGTAGGATATTGATTAATTAGCTTATTATTTGTCTTTTGTTTTTTTTCACGTTTAAGCTAATCTATATTTTGTTAGTTAAGCTTTTAGCGGATTAATTGGTTGAATTTTCAGTTTGGTAAATAATTTCACTGGCCTACGCCAACGAAGGATTCAAGTACCCCTAGGTTTTTTCTGCGCTTATTTTTGGCGAAGGCTATCATCTGCTCTGTGTAATACGGTTTTCAAGGTAGAGAAACATTTTCAAAAACCTTTCCAGGCATTTTGTTTTAAAATAACTTATTTTTTTTATAATTTAGATAATTATAAAGATTTTGCAAGAACTGGGGCTGTAATGTCATATGATTTATCGTTTAATTTAAATGAAAACTTAGGGTATGTTGAGGCAAAATTTCAGATTAATAACAATCCACATTACGCAAGGCAAAGGGCAAATGGGGCGTTTGCTAATTCTGTTTTCGTTCGATGTTGTTGATACCCGACTTTTTTCAAGGGATGGGGGCATGGCGGAAGACCATGGAGCCCTAGAAACCAGGAAACTTTCCAGGGCCGGGACCAGAGGTCGTAGAGACACAAATGAGCGGCGCTAAGAGTCCGTAGCTAGATAGTGCAGAATGAGATGAGTGGTGTCCTGGGACGAGTGTCCGCAGGGGTTGCAGAAAGCATTCTCGATTCTGCCAATCCTGGAAGATAAGAGCTTAACAGTAGGCGGTGTCTGTTGAAGCGAAGGCGAAAATGCCTCTTTTTCTTTACTCCTGCCCCTCTCTTGCCCTTCTTCGTCTCCTCATTCTGTTGATAAATGGTAACGTTCCTCCCAACGCTGGCCCCATCTTTCCTTGCTCTGTGTGCACTGGAAATGTGACCTGGCGGGGCAAGTCAGTGCAATGCTGCGCTTGCTCCAAATGGTCCATCTAAGGTGCTCGCGACCTTCCTTATCCCAATTCAGAGCTCTAGGCAGCTCTCACTCTTGGAGCTGTCCCCCCTGCCGAATCACTGTGACTCCCTCTTCTGACATGTATACCTCCACTGTGCAATCTAGCCCCGCCTCTGTTAACGCTGCTCTCTCGCCCCAGCCTCGTCTCCAAACTTCTTATTTCCCATCTGCCCTTGCTATGTCTTCTCCGTCTGCCCCTCCACCACCGTCCCTTGCTCCTGGCTGTTCTTATACGCCTCCACTCCCCCACTGACTCTCTTAGGGTTCTTCAATGGAATGCTGGAGGTCTTCGGGCAAGGAGCACTGAACTAATCCACTTTTTTTTGTCCCATCCTGTCGACCTTGTCTGCATTCAGGAATCCAATCTTAGCTCCTCTTCCTCTTTCCGGATTCTCTGCTCTGCTTTCTGATCGCACCCACTGCCGGTCTGGCATTCTCTCTTCTGATGCCACGCACACTGGCGGCGGCGTTGTCATTTTCGTCATGCAGGGTCTATCCTTCTCTGAACTTTCCACCTCCTCTCTTTCTTCGCTTGACCCTACTCTGATCATGTAGGGGTCAACATCTCTCTTAACAACTCCTCCTCGGTGTCATTTCTTAATGTGTACACCCCACTTATTCGCTCCTTCCCAACAGATGGCAGATTCGATTCCTTTTCCCCCTCCATCCTTCCCTCCTCCAAAAATCTCTTCATTCTGGGAGACTTCAATTGCCATCACTCTCTTTAGGACTCAAGAGTCACTACCGACCCCCGCGGGGAGGAAATATTCGACCGGGTCATCTCCTCTGACCTCCTCCCCTTCAATGATCCTGACACACCCACCCTTCTACATTGCTCCTCTGGCAGCCACTCCTCTCCTGACATCCCCTTTGCTCCCTCCTCTCTTTCCCTTTCTTGCTCCTGGGAGGTGCTTCAGGACCTTGGTTCTGACCATCTACCAATTCTTCTATCTATCCCCCTTTTTCTCTGGTCTTTTGCCCCAACGAACGTCCCCCTTCTTTCAATTTTCAAAAAGCTCGCTGGGATGGCTTTGCCTCATACATTGACTCTCACCATCCCTCAGCAGAGGAATACTCGTCTCCTTCCCTTTCCTCTGCTGCTGCTCTCTTTACCTCTCTGGCACTGAATGCGGCCAAATCTTCCATTCCTATCGGCCGCATCAAACGCTCTCCTAAAGCCTGGTGGTCTGCTGAGGTGGAGGAAGCGGTTAGTGAAAGACGCAAGGCTTTCGCTGCCGCTCACAGAAGTGATGAAGATCGACAGGCTTACATCTCTGCTTCTCGACGCGCCTCGTCAGTCATCGCCAAGGCCAAGGCTGAGGCATGGCAGACGACTTGGTCTTCTCTTTCACCCAAATCAAACCCAAAAACTGTATACTCTCTTGTTCGCTCTATCGCTATCTGGTCTTCCTCCTCTCCTAATTTCCCTAACTGTTCTTCTCCCAGGGAATCGGCTTTGATCAACGCCGCTTACCTGAGATCTCACTTTTCCGTTTCTCAGCCAAAGGTCCTGCGTAGCAGAGCCAGAGCAACCTATCTAAGCTCCGCAGAGCCACGTGCCCTGAGCAGTCTCACTCGTCCTTCTGCTCTCCTTTCTCTCCAGCTGAGTTTTTTGCGGCTGCCTCCAGCCTTTCCTAGTCCACTGCCACTGGCCCAGACAAAGTTGCCTATCCCATGCTAAAGCATCTTCCTCGCTCTGGCATGGATTTTCTTCTTCACATAGTCAACCTTTCCTGGTCTTCGCATTTCTTTCCTTCCATCTGGAAGACATCTTCCATTATTCCCATTCACAAGATGGGAAAGCCTCTCGACTCTCCTGCTTCGTTCCGGCCTATCTCTCTCACCTCCTGCGTATCAAAGATGTTTGAACGCATCATTCTATCCCGTCTACTCTTTCTTTCTGGAATCTAATTCCATTCTCTCTCCCCGTCAGACCGGTTTCTGCCCTGGACGGGCTACACTTGATCAAATTCTGTATCTTTCTCAGTCCATTTCGGATGGGTTTAACAAACCCAGGCCGGGCTCTCGGACGATCCTGTCTACTATCGATTTCTCCAAAGCTTCTAACACTGTCTGGCATCCCGCCTTTTTCCACAAACCCATTTCGGCTGGCCTCCGTCCTTGCTTTGCTCGTTGGACTCAATCTTTGCTTTTTGATAGGCGCGCTTCTGTGGTTTATCAAAATCACAAAAGTCGTTCCTTTCGAGTCCAACGAGGTGTTCCGCAAGGATCCGTTCTCGGCCCTGTACTTTTCTCTTTTTTCATCAATGATCTTCCTGCCTCTCTGCCTTCTTCCGTCAGCTGCTCGCTTTACGCTGACGATCTGGCCATTTGGTCCTCTTCCCCCACGGTTCTAACTGCGGCGGAGGCCACACAAGGAGCTCTGTTTCGATTGGAGCGCTGGTTTGAGTACTGGTGTCTTCCTCTCAATCCGAGCAAATGTGAGGCCTCTTTTTTTTTAGTGGATTCCCACCAAGCTAACCTCCAGCCCAACCTCCTTTTACTCGGCTCCCGCCTCCGTTTCAATTCCACTCCAACTTTTCTTGGGGTCACCTTCGACTGCACTCTTTCCTTTTCTAAACATGTATCTTTGCTGAAGGCCAAGTTCTTCTTACGTCTCAAGGCCTTATGCTGTATCTCTGCTTCCTCATGGGGCCCGTCTAAGGAGTCCCTCTCTCTTCTGTATAAAGCTTTTCTTCGGTCCTTTCTCACTTACGCTTCACCCGGATGGTTTTCTTTCGTAAGCGTTACCAATCTCACCAAATTGGAACGCCTCCACCGAGCGGCCAGTCGCGCCATCACCGGCTGCCTCTCATCCTCCCCTATCCCACTTCTTCTCTTCGAGGCTTCTTTACCTCCCTTACGAGTCACCCTGACCCATTTCATTCTTTTATCTTATGAGCAGGCTCTTCGTCTCCCAACCTCTTTTCCTATTTCAGGTTTGGCCAGACTAGGAGTGAAACCAAGACTCTTCAGATCGTCCTGGAGAGCTTTTGCGTCCACTTACCCGCTCATGCTTCCTTCTACTTCTCCTATGGAGGCTCTTGTTGCTTGCCCTCCTTGGAATCTGTTTTCGTTCACGGTGGAGTCCACCATTTCCACTCCATGCTCTCGCTTTGATCCCCCTCTCACTCGCCAAGGTGCGACTCTCGCCCATCTTGACTTTCTCCCCCTCATGATCTTGTGCTTTGGACAGACGGCTCTGTTCCTTTTCCTTTTGGCAAGGGCGGCTCCGGCGTCCTTGCCAACTGTTCTCTCTGTGGCACTGAGGCCACACTTTCTTTTTTGGCAGGCCCAGTATGCTCAAGTTTTTCCGCTGAAGCCTGCGTCCTTCTGCACGCTCTTTGCTGGTCTCGGCAGCACCAATAAGTCTGCCATTTCTCTTCTCTTACTATCTGACTCTCGTTCTGTCCTCACCACAATGTCCTTTACCCCATCTTTCCTCTTATCTCAAACTCTGTGGTAGATCTGGCAGGAACTGTCTTTTCTCTCTTTCTGTTCTATCAGGCTACAATCTGTCCCCGGACACTCGTTTCTTCCGGGGAACGACACGGCCGATGAGCTGGCCAGACGGGGTACGCTACTTGCGCCCTCCGCAATCCCTTGTAGTCTCTCTCCTCTTATCTCTCGTATCCACTCTCGTCTTATCTCGAACTGGAGGCGTACTGTCTCATCGAAATTCTTTGACACACAGGTTCCCTCGATTTCCACCGAGAAACTTGTGCTCCCTCGTCATGCTCGCTGTGTTCTCTCTCGTCTTTGCTGCAATGGACACAGCCTTCTTTTAGGTTCTTATCTCTGTAGGATTGGCAGAATCGAGAATCCTTCCTGCAGCGCCTGTGGACACTCGTCCCAGGACGCCTCTCATCTCGTTCTGCACTGTCCAGCTACGAACTCTTAGCGCCGCTCACTCATTGGCGACTCTCTGTCTCTCTACGACCTCTGGTCCAGACCCTGGGGAGTTGCCCGGCTTCTGGGGCTCCATGGTCTTCCGCCATGCCCCATCCCTCGGAAGGAGTCGGGTAAAAAACAACAACAAGGCGAAAAAGCACACAGCTAGTGTGGCGAGGGAGCACAAATTCCTCGGTGGAAATCGAGGGAACCTGTGTGTCAAAGAGTTTAGATGAGACAGTACGCCTCCAGTCCGGGAAAAGTAATGAATGGATACAAGAGATGAGAGGAAAAAGAATACAGAGGACACGAGTAGCCCTCCCCGTCTGGCCAGCTCATCAGCTGCGTCGTTTCCCAGGAGAAACAAGTGTTTGGGGACCCATTGTTGCCTGATAGAACAGGAAGAGAGAGAAGACAGTTCCTGCCAGAAAGATTGAGGTAACAGGAAAGACGGAGGAGAGAACAGAGTAATGAGGACAGAACGAGAGCCATGTAGGAGGAGAAGAGAAGAAAAGGGGCAGACTTGTTGATGATGCTGAGACCAGCAAAGAGCGTGCAGAATGGTGCAGCCTTCAGCGGAAAAACTTGAGCATACTGGGCCTGCCGAAAAGGAAAGAGTGGCCTCAGTGCCACAGAGAGAGCAGTTGGCAAGTACGCCAAAGCCGCTTTTGCCAAGAGGAAAAGGAACAGAGCTGTCTGTTTAGAGTACGAGGTTGTAAGGTGGGAGAGAGTCAAGATGGGCGAGAGCCGCACCTTGGCGAGAAAGAGAAGATTGGAGCGAGAGCATGGGAAAGAAAGAGTGGACTCCACAGTGAACAAAAGCAGGTTGCATGGAGGAAAGGGAGGGCAAGCAAGAAGAGTCTTCTTAGAAGAAGTAGAAGGAGCTATGAGAGGATGAGTGGATATAAAAGCTCTCCAGGAAGATCTGCAGAGTCTTGGTTTCATTCCATGTCTGGCCAAACCTGAAATAGGAAAGAAGGTTGGGAGACGAAGAGCCCGCTCATAAAATGACAAAGCAAAATGGGTCAGTGTGACTCATAGGAGAGGAAGAGAATCCTCAAAGAGAAGAAATGGGATAGAGGAGGACGAGAGGCAGCCGATGATGGCGCGACTAGCCGTCCGGTGAAGGCGTTCCAATTTGGTAATTTGGTAACGCTTACGAAAGGAAACCATCCAGGTGAAACATAAGTGATAAGGGGCCGAAGAAAAGCTTTATACAGAAGAGAGAGGGACTACTCCTTAGACGGGCCCCATGAGGAAGTAGAGAGACAGTGTAAAGCTTTGAGACCAGCGAAGAGCTTGGCCTTCAGCGAAGATAAATGTTTAGAAAAAAAAGAGTGTGGTCGAATGTGACTGCAAGAAAAGTTGAAGTGGGATTGAAACGAAAGAGGGGCTTAAATAAGAGGATGTCGGGCTGGAGATTAGCTTGGTGGGGATTTACTGAGAAGGAGGCCTCACATTTGCTCGGACGGAGAGGAAGACACCAGTACTCAGACCAGAGCTTCAATCGAATCAAAGCTCCTTGTGTGGCCTCCAACGCAGTAAGGACTGAAAGGAAAAAGGACCAAATGGACAGATAGTCAGCAATAAAGAAAGCAGCTGAAGGAAGAAGGCAAAGAAGCAGGGAGATCATTGATGTTCCTAATAGCCATATAGATCAGGTGAAGTAGACCATCGAATACCGAAGTTTGCTCAGTGGCGCCACATACGCAATTCGGTAATGGAGCGAGACCCCATTTTGATAACGTTCTACACCAGTCCGCAGGCTAATTGAGCATTACCCAAGATGTTCTGGGCAGACTCATTCGAAGTGGCCTATAACTGATCCTGGGAATAAAAGCCCGGACCCTTGAAATACTCTCCAAGTAGTCCCCGTTCCATTTATGTTTCGTCAACTGCTTCTCGCAGATGTCCAGTTTAGACAGACTACCTGATAGTTTTCCCGCAGCAGGTACAAATAGGCGTCTTGATCTAAGTCTCCCCAGGTGCACATTCTGCTGCCCAACCAACTGTCCATGCAGTACATGGTCGGGATCATGCATAGCACAATTCGCCAAAGAGAATGTTGCTCCTAATCAGCGGAGCTCAGCTCGCTGGATGCCTGCGAGGACAGGCAAGTCCTCCGTTGGTGTGGGACGCAAGCATCTAGTGACAATGCGCACAGCATCATTGAGAATGCTGTCAATGAGGCGAGTATGCGTACTACGACACCCAACTGGTGTGCAGTACTCAGCTATGGAGTAGACCAAGGAAAGAGCAGAGATGCGCAATGTCTTAGCACCTGCACCCCACCCGGATCCCGCAAGTCGCCTCAACAGCGCAACTCGGATGGAGAGTTTCTTGCGCAAAGCCTCGAGGAGGTGACGGAAAGTGATTAACTTATTCAGCTTTACCGCAAGATACGTTGGGACTGGACAGGTTAATGATGAAGTACAGACTGGTTAAATGATGAAGTACAATTAAGCTTTGTCCTCCGCTTCTCTTTATTAGTTCTTCAATGTCCCTATCAATTATTGAATTTAGGCTTTCAATGTCGAAAACTGGAATTTCTTTGTCTAACTTACTGAACGTATTATCTTCAGAGCTAGTGAGCTTGACATAAAACGTTTGTCTGCCTTCGATGAAAGTAAAACTCCCATCAGAAGTCAAATGCAACTTTTCAGCATAGTTTAGACAATCCAAACAAATACTTTCATTTGGTATTTTTTTCTGTTGTTTGAGCATGGTAGCAGATTTTGTGCTTGCATGTCGTTGACAAGCTGCAATTTAAGTTTTTTTTACTTTTTTTAATAATCAGCAAGCAAGGTTTGTTATTCGCGTCTGTGACGCAAATACATGCTTGTGCGAACTTTCTGGAGCTCTTTCTTCTTCGTATCTTATGTCATCGAGTTTTCATGTTAGATTGACTTACCAGCCAGCGGTAAGCAGAATTTATTAAAAAAATTATATTCTAACTATAGATTTTAGAAATAATTTAGGCTAGTTATAAAATCAAATAAAGTTCATTTTATTGCTACAGGATGTCCAACGCTCGAGTTTCAAAGTAAAAAAGATAGCGGTTTTCATCGGCTTTGGTCTTTGTTGTCATGACTACTAATCCATCTCCCCAAGTTTGCTCACAGAGAAGGGTCCAAATTCATAACGCAACCTATCCCAATAATAAATAGTAGTGAAGATATGATGTAAATTGCCCCGATCGGGGAACATTACTAAGTTAATGTCATGAACACGTGACTAATGTCCCCGATTGGGGTCATTACCTCCGATAAAGCCGGCAAGTTCGCTTGTTGTGTCCTTGGGCAAGGCACTTAACGGGACGCCCCCGCCTTTATGTGGAAGACAGGTGGCCCATAAACCTCGAAAAAGGCAACTCCCAAACGAGTGCGGACTTCCCGTCCAAAGTATAGCGATGCAATTCGCTTTCTCGTGAATGGAGGATAAAAATGGCAAATAAAACAAAACATAAAACATAAGGGTAATTTCTACTAGTTGATCTAGTGTTCTCTACTGTGCCCCCCACCCTGTACACTCCCTTCCAGTGTACACTGCCCCATACATTTATGTGCATTAAAAGAAAGGTGTACACCGCCTTTCATTTAATGCACTGCTAGGTGAGATTTGAACCTGCAACCATGGTATCTGAAGACCAGCGCACTATCCACTACACCACAGTGTCACTGGCTGAAGTGGAGCAAATATGGCAATATAAACACACGTGAATGATTACGGCAAAATAGTCTCCAAGGCTAAAATGCCGTTGACGGCAAAATAGCCACTGCTTTTAGTTTATGCTATTGATTTAGGCCTTTTTTCCGCAGACTCGAAATAGTTCACGGTTTTGTTAGTTCCTTCATTATATTGGTACGACTGGTTTTCAGTCGCACACCTCCCCCACTGCAGTACTATGCTTATTTGTAATCACCCTACCAAAACTACCTAACAAATATTTGCTGATATTGCTTACACACCAAACCTGCTGTCTAATTAAATCATTTTGAAATTGTAAAAAAGGATATTTTTAATTCTATTTTTTATTCAAATATTTAACTAATCAAATCTAATGCATGAAACGCACTGTCTGTCTTAACTACTCTAAAACTGCCCTTGCACAAACGTTAAACTTGGCACTATTGATCATGACGCAGAGGTGAGTGTCAAAAGAGGGTTTGTGTCATCATCATGACACCACAATTAAAGAAAAAATATTTTTAATTTGCATTTTTGAACCAAGGAATGCAGTTTTTGATTTAACCCTTTAAGTGCCAGCGTGTTTTTGTAGAAATTTCCAAACATAAGTGGGTTTCGAAAAATTGGAGAGGCCTTGGTAACGTTCCGTTACATATAGGGTCCCGTGCAGTGATGGGATTAAAAATTTTAAGAACAGGTTCTCTTTTGTATCAAACTCACTAACAACAGGTTCCCTCATTTTAGAAAGCCCATTTGCTGCGGTCGTCTAAGGTCTATAACAAAAACAAGAACGGGTTCCCTGATTATCACGACACTCCAAGAACGGGTTTGCACGAACCCGTGCGAACCCCCTGAATCCCATCACTGGTCCCGTGTAACATATAGGGTCCCGACCATTGGTAACTTCATGTTACATATAGGGTCCCGACCATTGGTAACTTCATGTTGCATATAGGGTCCCGACCATTGGTAACTTCATGTTGCATACAGGGCCCGACTCTTGGTATCTTCATGTTGCATATAGGGTCCCGACCATTGGTAACTTCATGTTGCATATAGGGTCCCGACCATTGGTAACTTCATGTTGCATATAGGGTCCCGACCATAGGTAACTTCATGTTACATATAGGGTCCCGACCATTGGTAACTTCATGTTACATATAGGGTCCCGACCATTGGTAACTTCATGTTGCATATAGGGTCCCGACCATTGGTAGCTTCATGTTGCATATAGGGCCCGACTCTTGGTAACTTCATGTTACATATAGGGTCCCGACCATTGGTAACATCATGTTACATATAGGGTCCCGACCATTGGTAACTTCATGTTGCATATAGAGTCCCGACCATTGGTATCTTCATGTTGCATATAGGGTCCCGACCATTGGTAACTTCATGTTGCATATGGGGTCCCGACCATTGGTAACTTCATGTTGCATATAGGGTCCCGACCATTGGTAACATCATGTTGCATATAGGGTCCCGACCATTGGTAACTTCATGTTACATATAGGGTCCCGACCATTGGTAACTTCATGTTGCATATAGGGTCCCGACCATTGGTAACATCATGTTGTATATAGAGTCCCGACCATTGGTAACTTCATGTTGCATATAGGGTCCCGACCATTGGTAACTTCATGTTGCATATAGGGTCCCGACCATTGGTAACTTCATGTTGCATATAGGGTCCCGACCATTGGTAACTTCATGTTGCATATAGGGTCCCGACCATTGGTAACTTCATGTTGCATATAGGGTCCCGACCATTGGTAACTTCATGTTACATATAGGGTCCCGACCATTGGTAACTTCATGTTGCATATAGGGTCCCGACCATTGGTAGCTTCATGTTACATATAGGGTCCCGACCATTGGTAACTTCATGTTGCATATAGGGTCCCGACCATAGGTAACTTCATGTTATATATAGGGTCCCGACCATTGGTAACTTCATGTTGCATATAGGGTCCCGACCATTGGTAACTTCATGTTGCATATAGGGCCCGACCATTGGTAACTTCATGTTGCATATGGGGTCCCGACCATTGGTAACTTTATGTTGCAAATAGGGTCCCGACTCTTGGTAACTTCATGTTGCATATAGGGTCCCGACCATTGGTAACTTCATGTTGCATATAGGGTCCCGACCATTGGTAACTTCATGTTGCATATAGGGTCCCAAGCATTGGTAACTTCATGTTGCATATAGGGTCCCGACCATTGGTAACTTCATGTTGCAAATAGGGTCCCGACCATTGGTAACTTCATGTTGCATATAGGGTCCTGACCATTGGTAACTTCATGTTGCATATAGGGTCCCAACTGTTGGTAATTTCATGTTGCATATAGGGTCCCGACCATTGGTAACTTCATGTTGCAAATAGGATCCCGACCATAGGTAACCCTATGTTGCATATAGGGTCCCGACCTGGGGCAGCTCGTCCAAGGCGGCTGCAGGACTGCAGCCCCCGGTTATTGGTTCTCTGTGGTAGATTTGGTTTTGTATTTAGATGTTTTTATCTGGGGATGTAGATTTTAGAAATTTTTTATTTAAATCTATTTTTTTGATTTCGGCAACACGATTGAAGACTGCGAAGTTGCAGTCTGAACGGTCTTAAGGTGTTACAATAAAAATAACCGCAACCTGACCTCATGTACAGATAAAGTTCCGCTTCACATACTTTTGTTTGTTTTTGAGAGAAATAGCAGCAGTAGCGGCCGAAATTTTTGCAGTCCCTGTTTATAACATTGCTCCTTGCTAATGTTTTGGGTAAATGTGTGGACAAGTTGGACAAACTGCCCAAAGCGCATAGAACAGAATTTTAGTTGTAGGCGTGCTATAGCAAAATGAGTCACTGGCTAGTTTTATGGTTTGTTGTAAAGCTTAGATAATTGCTAGTATGAAATGAAAAAGTAGCAAGTAAAATAGACTTAGCCTTTGAGACTATAAACGATGATGCAAAATTGGAGTTTTAGTGTTAGAAGTGAGGTTAAGTCTCGTGCAGTTTAAGCCCCTATGCATTATATCAGTTATTATCAGGTTGTTGGTTAGGATATTGAAAATAGTACTGACACTGACTAATTCAAACCCAAACCTAACCCTATTTAACGCCAAACCTTAACATCTACTTTAAGCCCCAATATAAAGTTTACAAATCCAAGAGGGCTATTATTGCATGAGACCCAAATGAACTATTTTTTAATGGTAGAAAAAGCCCCAAATTTCAGTTTCGGCCTATATATAAACTAAAAAATGACTGTTGCTTATATGAAATGATGGTAAGAAAAAAACTCTAAGAAATTCAAAGGATAAAATACATGCTTAAGCCTGTGTTTACAACTTCACACAAATGTTCATGATAGCATCAGGAAAAAGATCTTCACATAACTGTATTACCAAATCTATCAGACTGCAGGGGGAATGTGAACAGGCAGAATAATACATGTGCTTATTCAGCCAGGTCAGTGTAAATTGAAAAGGCTGCCAGTGAACTTGAAATAGCAATCTCAAACTTCAACCAATTCCATTATTACATAGGTATGGCATGCTGAGCTGGTTTGTCAATCAAACCGAATATCAAGGTCAGCTTAATGACTATTGAAATAACTTTTATGCTGAGCACTAGCTACCAGAAACTCTTTTCTATAATCTCAAAATCATTAAATCTAATTTTCTCAGTTATTTTAAGGTATGCAAATATACTTCATCCATTTCCTGATATTTCATTCTGGTCTAGCTTTGAATATGAAAACTAGAAAGTGGATCCTTTTTATTCTAACTATCATTTCCTCCAACCTGAAATCCAATCCTAACTCTAATGCTAACTAACTCCAAATCTAAGTTAATGTTTAAGACTGGGAATGTCATCAGCAATATTGCAGAAAGAACAAACATTCACTATTTTGTTGTTTGGCACTAAAGACAGTTAAAATTAGGTTGTGTCAGACTATAATTTACACTTAGGGTAGCCTACAGCTAAGATAGGTGCTACCTGGCATTCTGTTGAATGTAGTTTCCATTTTGCAGTTTTATAGTCTAAAAACAGCTCACTAACTGTAACATGACTGATTGCAGTCGAGACTACATTTATCCTATATTTATTGTTTCTTACTTAATCAGATATGGTTGATATGTTTGCAAATTATTGTACTTTTTCAGGTATAGTAGATATTAAGCAATCAAGTTCCTATTTGTTAATGATGTCTATAATTAATTCTGGAAAATATCTTCAAAATGTAAAATTCAATCAATTAACTTTGCAAGAAAAACTAGCTGTCAAACAAGTTGGAAGGCCTACACCAAATTTTCAAATTTCACAAAGTGCAAACCGCGGAGACAAACAATACACCAGACAATTCAATGTAAATGTTTATCAGCACTGTGGTTGTGAACACTCAAAATGCATTATTTTGTTTTCCAAATCTTTTGTTTGGATATGACAATGGTGACACTGCATGGACTAACACAGAACAAACTGATTTCAAGAAATTACCAGTAGAAATCAGAAAATAGCAGCATCTGAAAAGCATATTAACTGTACGATTGCTCAATCACATCTTGGACCAGCCAATATTGTTGTAGCTTTGAACACAGAACACGAATTATCCATAGCCTGTCATAATGAGACAGTTGGAAAAAAACGTAAAGTTTTATCAAAAATTATTGACTGCATTAAATTCTGTGGTGAATTTGAGCTGCCGCTGAGGGGTCACGATGAACATGTGGATTCGACTAATCCTAAAGTTTTTCGGGATTTGCTTGACTTAACATCAAACTTAGACTCAAGCTTTAAATCACATTTTGAGACAGTTTTTAAAGGTACATCAACAACAATACAAAATGAAATCTTTGAATCAATTTTGGAAAATTGTAAACAAATTAAAGCTGAAATAAGTAAATCTAACTATCTGGCAGTTATGTGTGACGAAACAACTGACATATTTTACTAAAGTCAAATGGTAATTGTATTTAGGTATGAAAAAAATGGTGAACCAGTTGAAAGGTTTGGGGTTTTTTTTTGCCAAGATTGCCTGACAGCCCAGGCAATGGCTAGCATCTTGCTCAAGAAACTTCAAATTATGATTGGACATGCTCTGCATAAGCTTATTGCCCAAGCCTATGATGGAGCTGCTGTGTTGAGTGGAGTGTGAAATTGAGTTCAAGCATTAATTAAAGATTTTACCCTAGTGCCTACTTCATTCATTGTTATGCGCATCAGTTAAATTCAATTTTACAAAAATCAACCTCTGTTAGTACCAAAGTAACAATATGTTCTCACAGTTTATCTGGTATTCCAGCATTTACTTGTAATGTGCACTTTTACAGCATATTTAGTTGTATAAGTATACTGAATAGTAATAAACCTAAATTATTCTGTAGCCTAGATGACAAGGTAGACTTCTATACCGTTTGTCATGTGTTGGATTAGACATTGATGGATGTAATCACCTGTCGTTTGAAATATTTTGTCAATAATGTTTGTCGTTCTGTTAGATTGATCTATTACATGCAATTTTGTGAACTTCACTTTTCTTTATACAATTTTTTGGGCTATTGTTCTTGGCTGCTGTATCAAGTAGGCCAAGTATAATTAAAAACTTACGGTACTGGTAGAAATAATCTAATAATGGCTGATGAGCCTACGGGTATGTAATTGGTATGGAGTTATTTTTAGCAGAGGAATAGATGATATTTAGATGATACTTCCCTTAAGGCTGATTTTTCGGCCAAGTGGCACACCATACTAAGTTTAGATTAGCCAACTTAAAGGCCTGATCTCAACCAAATCGCTTTTGATGAAATTTATTTGTTTCTGAGTAACTAACTGGCACTAATTCATTCGAATCTTTAATTGATTTCTTGTTAGTTTTCAAAATAACCTCTAAAGTTGGTGTTTGCCTGATACCTTTCCAGCATAAATTACAGCTCTTGGTCAGTCACTTTTTTCGCGCCAAATGTGTGATATCATATGCAGTCTTCGTATTAGCCTACCCCTGCATCAAATCTGCAGTGTAAGTAAAAAAAATTATTTTTGCAATCAGCCAAACAGTATATTTTGAAGACAATGTTGTGTATATTAGCCTATGTAAGGAACTGTTGAATAAATTTTATGCATGGAATGATGGATGGTTTAAAGAAGTGTGATATTCAGTCGCTGTTTCAGCAGTGCCCCCAGACGAAATGCAAATGCTGCCAAAAAAAACACTTTCATTGTAAATATTGTAATTTCATACATGTTAAATGTTCTCGTCTGAAACGTCATATCTTGCAGTCTCATATTAGTCGCACTGTCACTTTTGATGATCAAACGTGTTTTCCTTGCAAACTATCTCATTCTGCATTACATATTAATACTAAGCGAATTCATTATCACTGTCCAAAATGCGAAGAGACCATTGCTACCAGAGAGCGTTTTCTTTTTCATCTTCATAAACATCGAATTTTTAAAAACGATCAAGCACAAAATAAAACTCCTGATGATAAAAATATGACCGAAGTGAAATTAAACTTACCTGGTGACGAAGATGAAGACAGTTTTAGTGGTAGAGCACAAACAAAAAAACCTGCTGCTCATTCGGTTAATTGTTCAGTCTGTAATCTCACCATGCATCCAAAGAGTTTGAATCGCCATTTGAAGAAAATGCATAACACAGAATTCACACCAAGTTGTATTTGTGTTGATGAATCAGAAGGGATATATTTTGTCAGAAAGTCAATGAAAGGCGGTATTGTCTATAGAACACATGTCCAAAAAAAAGTTTCTGCTGATTGTGCAACTATGTTATGTGAGGAAGAAAGTTGTGCTGATTATATGAATTTAGCAAAGAGATCTGGCATGCCTACAGTAGAATGCATTCATTTAGAGCTTTGCAGTAAATGCCCACAGTACACTCAGGAAGCAGATTTGTCTTTTGGTTCTTTAAAACATTTATCTGGCAAAGGTAAAGTCAAACTTCTTTCCGATAAAACCATTTGGATGTGCAAACAACTTTACGAAAGTGCGAAAAGTCATGGAGCTAGGCTTATAGTACCCGTGCAAGATGGTGATCGCTACATTCATATGTCCATTTTTGATGGTAATACCCATTATTACGCTAAATTGGGCAGAGCCAAGGTTACTGCAGACATTCGCGAAGGCACATTAGATTGTTGCTGTTGTTCTAGGAAGAGGGGATGCCTTCATAAAGCAATATGCAAATGGTATTTGTATGAAAGCAATAACTTGGACATATTCCTCAAAAATAATGGTGATGCATTTTTGCCGACACAAGCCTGGGAAACTTCAGAGAAAGACCAAAAGATAGGTCTGTGTACTACCACAATCTATCCTCCACAAGACGTAAACTTAATTGAAAAAATGTGGGAATATTTAATGCAGCAGAAAAAGATACCCCTGAATTACACATGTGATGCAAAAAACATGCCATCAGATTTTGTGCCCACAGAAACTTCATGCTACTTTTGCGATGTTTCTTTGAACACTGCCGTAAGAATCAGCAAAATAGGTCGTTTATTGACCATGGATGCAATGGTAACAGGTGTGCAAATTTATTACAAATCATGTCCAAATTGCCAAATCTGTTACCGATATCAAGAATATTCAGATGGCGTTCATAACTTCAATGACACATTTCTAATTTCTATTGAAGTAAGTCATTTTTTACGTGGCTGCTTACTGCAACACATTCCCATTGGCAGTATGGTGAAAGTTCTTGAATCAAAAATCGGAGTTTGCTTAAACGCACAAACAATTTTAAATGCGTATTTGCATTTTGATGCCCTAAGTGAACACTCATATGAGTACTCATGTATTTTATGTGGATATCACCCAAAAGTTCTTATAATGGATTTAAATAAAAAAATTGCTTTTCGATGTTCAGCTTCTAATCTTCAATTGCCTCAAAATTATGATGAAGATAATCACGATACTGTAAATGCTGATGCGTTTTGGAGAATCGTAGAAATCCACATGATAAAACGAGGCTATGGGATAGAAGCTGTTAATGTTGAACCGTCTTTGCTTAATTGGGCTCCATACATCGGGAAAAAAACACGAAGAAACAAATTTCTAATTAACACCGAACATAGAAAAGTCAGTCGTCACACACAAGAACTTGAAAAAGATTGCAGAGAAGTAACCGAAGAAAGAATTTTAGAGTTGCTAAACCAATCCAAAGCTAGTGATGTAGCTAAATTGGCAAAAACACTTGGGTTAAAAAATTGTGGATCCAACTTGGATGCGATCATGAAAATAAAGTCTTTAATAAGTGATAATGATGAGAAGTTCAAAAAGACTTTTTCAAAATTATGGGGATGTTCTGGTGGTTGGCTGTCTGGAACATGCCCTCATGGTGTCGTTTATGTACTAAAGTTTGTTCTTCGTGCAGAAAGTCCCAGAGATTATGTGGATGTGTTGCTTTCCATGAAATTTCAACCCAATATTTGCATAATCGACATGGCTCACATGGTTGTGGCACATGGAAACAAAAGAAAACCAAATATGTTTTCGCCAAATGACGGTATGGTTAGTGAAATAAGTGAGGAAAACATTGAAAAAGCCTTGTTGGGAACTTTATCTGTATCACTGCCATGGTTGGAAAAAGAAAATGCATCTACTGCATCAGTGATTGATGATGTTCATCCGGTCACAGGATCAAGTACACATCTTTGCCTATTTGATCGGTTTCACGAACGCAACACAGTAAAAAGAAAAGAAATCTTAAGACGGGTTACTCATGTCAAAGAATTGAAAGGGATGGTGAACACACAGCGAGATGAATAACTTTATGCAGCCCATCGTTACGACAGTCGTTTCTTGAATGGTATGAAACCTGTAAACCACATATTTCTCCTTCGTTCAATTATTGATTTAAAAAATGCTACTAAAAATATTTGAAAAATTCAAGCAACAAAATTATTATCAAAACATGAGGTGTATCGGGATTCGCTTGGAAGGCTAATGCTTTCCAAAAAGACTTTAAGAAGCCCTGTTGCTTCATCAAACATTAATTCTCTAGTAGATAGTGCACCTTCAAAATTACAAGTAAACATATCGGTAGACTCTATTATAACAATCACTGAAGATGAACCAACTAATAAAATGGAAGTCTTCATTGGTGAAAATACTTCTGCCCATTCAATCGATTGTGCAAGTTACCCCAACAACACCACTGAAGAAAATTTTATCAACAAAAATGAGCATTGGATCAAAAGCTTGCTTCTAAAAAATAGCGATGCATTAATCCTTCAAGACGACAGCGCATGGCTTAATGATTCGATTATCAACGCTGCAATGATGCTAATGAAAAAGAAAAACTTGCGCGGATTACAAGATGTTTTAAAACCACAATGTGGAGGATTTCACCATGATATAAACATAGAACAGTACGTTCAAATTGTACATATCAATAACAGTCATTGGATTACGCTTTCAAATGTGTTTTGTGAGTCAACTGAATATCAAGCAGCAGCAGGCTGTCCCGTCCGACCAGTTGGTTATGGGAAAGTTTACGACAGTTTTCTCAGTGTCGCTAAAAAGGAAAAAAAAATTAGTTATCCCCTTGTTGTGGAAAAGTCGGTGTGTGAGCTAACAGGGCCAAGGGGTGCGGTGAGCATTTCAGTAGAAGATGTTCAGCAACAAATTGGGGGAAACGACTGTGGGTTATTCGCAATTGCATATTGTGCTGCATTATGCCAAAATCTTAATCCTTGCTGCTTGGAGTTTAATCAGTCCGTGATGAGACAGGCATTAATGAAGGGCTTGAAATCAAATGATATTTCAACTTTTTTAGAAGACATTGTAATTTCTCGAAATAGAAATTTTCAAGTTGATATTTTTCCCAAAATGTTCACCGCTTTGCACTGTCATTGCCGAATGCCAGATGATGGACAGCTCATGATCCAGTGTTCGCGTTGTAAAAGCTGGTTCCACCAGAGATGTGAAAAGGGCGACTTTACATCAAAAAAATGGAATTGCATGTCATGCAGTGAAGTGATACAACACGTGGAAAATCGAAAACTTTCCTACCGTAAACAGATGGAGGACTTAATTCAGGCGTCAAAACATAATGCTGATAATACAGCTACCGCTCAACTTTCATATCAATCTACACGAGAGTTAATATTGCCACATACCAACTTGCCATCAGCAAATTGCGCAATTGGTTGTGTTTCTCCAAAAGATATAATTCGGATTTTACCAACCTCTACGAAGAAGCATAAATTGTTTGGACTTACAGTTCCTTTAAACACTTTTTATATTTGTATTTTGCCTGAAACTTTTCAAAATAAACAAATCTTGCTTGAAATCGTCATCCATGAAATTGCCCATGCTCTTCATGCTTTAAACGGAAAAGCTGGTTACCCACATGGAGATCATTTTAAAAAATGGGGTCGCTTTGTTTTAAAAAGAGTGAATAGCAGCATTAAAAAGCTACCCACTCCATTTTGCAATTGCGCTAAACCATCAGTTAAAATTTTAAATGAAAAATACAAGGAAACATAAACAACTTTGTACAGCAAAGCCTGTTACTGCTGCTGGACAGTTTTTATTTTATTTATAAACAGCATACACATACAACAATCAAGCCTTTCGCCAGAGACATTTATTGAACAGCCTCATTCTCTCTTGTATTATAGCTGTCAACATTTGAAGATGTGCAAAAAACTCACTTTTCGTTGTTAACCATTTTTGATTTTGATGATTTGACTTGTAATTATACAATTTTGAAGTTTTTGATAAAACTCTTCTTGGTTCAATAAAAATAAAAAACAAAAAAGTTTTCCAATTCAATCAAAATCTATTCGATTTCTAAATCACGAACAGCCAGACCCTATATGTAACCTGAAGTTACCAATGGTCGGGACCCTATATGTAACATGAAGTTACCAATGGTCGGGACCCTATATGCAACATGAAGTTACCAATGGTCGGGACCCTATATGTAACATGAAGTTACCAATGGTCGGGACCCTATATGCAACATGAAGATACCAATGGTCGGGACCCTATATGCAACATGAAGTTACCAATGGTCGGGACCCTCTATGTAACATGAAGTTACCAATGGTCGGGAACCTATATGCAACATGAAGTTACCAATGGTCGGGACCCTATATGCAACATGAAGTTACCAATGGTCGGGACCCCATATGCAACATGAAGTTACCAATGGTAGGGACCCCATATGCAACATGAAGTTACCAATGGTCGGGACCCTATATGCAACATGATGTTACCAATGGTCGGGAACCTATATGTAACATGAAGTTACCAATGGTCGGGATCCTATATGCAACATGAAGTTACCAATGGTCGGGACCCTATATGCAACATGAAGTTACCAATGGTCGGGACCCCATATGCAACATGAAGTTACCAATGGTCGGGACCCTATATGCAACATGAAGTTACCAACGGTCGGGACCCCATATGCAACATGAAGTTACCAATGGTAGGGACCCCATATGCAACATGAAGTTACCAATGGTCGGGACCCTATATGCAGCATGAAGTTACCAATGGTCGGGACCCTATATGCAACATGAAGTTACTAATGGTCGGGACCCTATATGTAACATGAAGTTACCAATGATTGGGACCCTATATGCAACATGAAGTTACCAATGGTCGGGACCCCATATGCAACATGAAGATACCAATGGTCGGGACCCTATATGTAACGGAACGTTACCAACCCTACTGAAAAATTGCAATATCTCAAAATCTACACAAGCTAGAGGAAAAGTATGAACATGAAAGTAGAAAGAAAATAAACCTAGTTTTAATGTATCCGGTGCTTTTTGTAAAATTTTGTGATTGAGTGAGCTTTATTTGCTAAAATACAAAAAAAATAGCAAAATTTTTGAACATTTTACAATTATAACACTCCTTTTCGGTAAAAAAAATGAAGCAAGATATATTTAGGGACTTTCCAAAAGAAGTTGAAATCTAGTATTCCAGTTGTTCATTGACAAATACTTGTTGTAGCTTCTTGAACTGTCAAGAGATAAACAGTTCAGTTTCCAGCAGTTTGCTGCATTCAGATTACTATTTGCATTTGTTTTTTTTAGGAATATTTCTTGATAAAGATTGATAGCTCCTAGGCCCATGTCTAGAAAAACGTACAGTATCGAAGACATTAAAAATAAAGAAGATCTGTTTTTCAAAACTGATGAATTATATGGAAGCGATTGCTATTGGACAGACAGTGACTCAAATGAGTGTGAAAGTGAAAAAGAAGTACAAGGAAATGTTGAGCAATTTTGCTCTTCCCAAAGTGTTGAAACAACGCCTATGCTTACACCACAAATAAAGCAATCTCTGTTTGCTTCTAGGCCTGCAGCTGTAAATATTACCAGTAGATTCTGTAGATCAGACTGTGACAAAGAAGATGAAATCAATGAGCAACCTTGCTCCTCCCGGAGTATTCGAAAATTGCATAAAGCTCCACCAAAAAGAAAGAATTCCCGATCTGCCAATGCAAGACCTACCGGTACATCCCACAACAAAAGAAAAAGAAGGTTTAACACCAGTGACAGTAGGCCTACCAGTAATACAAACACTCCACAACAATCTACCGGTAATGCTTCAGATCTTTCAAGCATGTGGGAAGACTTTCCTGCACCTGTCGACAATGCTTCAATTCCTATGGATACTTGGTCACCTACATTTGCTAGTAATATAGGCTTTTTTTCCCCTACGAAAGATTGTCTGCTGCTTCACCAATTGAATTTTTTTATCTTTTTCTTGATGATGAGTTTTGGAATCTTGTAGTAACTCAGACAAATTTGTATGCAGAACAATTTCCTGGTACCTCTATATCAAGGAATTCCAGATTTGTCAGTTGGAAGCCAGTTGATACCAAGACCATAAAAAAGTACCTTGGCTTATGTCTTCTAATGGGTTTAGTGTATAAACCTAAAATTGCAGATAATTGGAAAACCATTGGTCCTACTAAAACACCGGAATTTGGAAAAATCATGGCCAGAAATAAATTCCAATCAATACGAGCATTTATTCACTTTGCTGATAACATAACAATAAAAAAAAGAAATGAAGATGGATATGACAGACAATTCAAAATTAGACCAATTATTGACCTGCTGACCACCAAATTTTGCAAGTATTACATGCCTTCAAAAGAGCTGTCTGTTGATGAAATCACTATTGCTTACAAAGGAAGATCTTTTCTCAAGCAGTACAATGCAAAAAAGCCCAGTAAATGGGGATATAAAGCTTTTGTTTTGGCAGATGCCAAAAGTGGATACTGTCTGAAATGGAGACTTTACAGTGGCAAAGAGCCGGAGTTGAATAGGCAAGAAGACGTCTCAAAAAGTCAACAAATTGTGACTGACCTTGTATCAGATTTCAAAGAAAAGGGACACATTATTTATATGGACAGTTACTACACATCACCTCATCTCGCAGTTGAACTTTCAGAGGGAAATATTGGCATGTGTGGAACTGTGAATTGCAATAGAAAAGGCATGTCTGCCTCTCGCAAACCAGCCCAATGTCCTTTGGCAAAAGGTGATGATCCACAATATGTCAGAAATGGGAAAATGATTGCATGCGCATGGCATGACGTTAAAAGAGTGACAATGCTCACAACACAACAGCTCATCACAATGGTTGGGTCCCCAAGAAGATCAGAGACAAAAAGTCAGCTGATGGATTTTGGACAGTCAAAAAGCCTTTTTGTGTTTATAGATACAACAGCTTTATGGGAGGAGTAGACACTTTAGATCAACAGTCCAAATCATACTTGTTTCCTTATAGGTCAAGGAAGTGGTATACTCACATCTATGACATGCTGATTTCAGTCGTTGCAGTCAACAGCCATATTCTATATCTATCAAGCCACTCAAAAACAAGATGACTAGGAAAGATTTTATAGAACAAATTGTCATTGATTTGACTGAATATGACGAAGTTCTATCACCAAGAGCCACTAACTTTCATTTTCCTGAAAGATCTGGGAGCACACAAGATTGCCATTTTTGTTCAGATCGAAGTTCTGGTCGTAAGTGCACGAAGTATCGATGCAAAGCATGCATGGGACAACTGTGCATTGATCCTTGCTTTGCAGAATTTCATATGATATGACTGGACTTATTGGCAAGAACTTTGGCTACTGCATATTTTATGATATTGACTAACAAATTTTATTGTCGATAGGTTAGAGGGGTTGCCCCCCACTCCTCGTGGTCCCCTATCCCTACAAAACTCTCTCTTTTACTTTTTTGTATTCTGGTACCATACAATTGCAATGCATCATGCCAATTTCATTACTTGGGAAAAAACAATTGGTTTCAGTGATATAGTAAAAGGATGTATCCTTTTTCAAAAAATTTTTTTCAAAGTAAATTTTCGGAAAAAAATTAAATGCAAACACTCATATTTTTTGTATTTTATGTGAAGTTTATATTATAAGCTATCCAGAAATACCAAGATAATAAAGTTAGAGCGACAGTTTCACTAATTTTTCAATGATTCAAAAACATAAACTTTTGGGCCACTATAGTGGCCTTTGGCACTTAAAGGGTTAAACGAAAGTCAGTACCTGACTTACCTACTTCAGCAAATTTCACTATCTTAGCACCTCACATGACGTCATGATCAACAATTAATGTAAGGTAGGTTTCGTTGATTTACTCAAAAAGTAATTAACAGTTCAATATAGAAACATGACTAAACAGTTTTTCGGGAGACATAAACAAGGCGGTTTCGATAAAAGAAACACTTTAAGCTCAGTTGGCAGTACTACAGATTCTTTATTTAAGCATTTCAAACCTTCTAATTGTCTAAGCATGCTTCTTAGCTTTTTCTACTCGCTTCAAACCTGCACTATGATGTCAGAATACTCTGGTAATATCAATATAATCTCTTGCTAACACAAATCATGATATACTGATTTTTTTTCAAAAATTAAACTTTTCTAAACTGATTTTTAATCTCATTTCTCAATTGATTTTCAAAATTTTTCTTGATAAATTAAAAGATCTTTCAAAACAATACCAATAATGTATGATTTGTGCATTTACTATTAGTTTTAGGCAGTGGCTCTTTTACCCTAAACAGCATTTCACCCTTGGAGGCTATTTTGCAGAGAGTTATTTGTGATTGGTCAATCTTAATGACATATTGAACATGTGACTTTTGGTCGTTTTGGATTGCTTAATTTAAATAATCAATAAAAAAAGTTTGCACCCTCAGTGTGCACTCCCCCACACTCTACATTCACATACTGGTCCTCCCCCTCCAGTGTACACTGCCTTTTTGCAAGTGCCCTACCAGCCAAGATTCAAACCCATAACGATAGCATTTTAAGACAGGTGCACTATCCATGCGCCACAGGATCACTTGCAGAATTATAGCACTTATGTCAATACAAACACACATGAATGATTATGACAAAATAGTCTCCAAGAGTAAAATGCCGTTGACATTAAAATAGCCACTTCCTAGTTTTTATACTAGAAAACTGAACTTCAGCATCTGTAGTGTAACTTTTTGCCCCTGCCCAAACTGTGGTAAGCTTAATAAAAACAGATAAGTTTAATAAAAATAGATGTAGAACTAAGGATTAGATTGTAATTGCTGATCAAAAATTGGTTAACATAGTTGATGTTTTACTTTTTTAGTTAAAAAATGTTTCTATGACACCTAGATAACAAGCAATCTTTTAAAAAAAGTTATCTCTTAGGTAAATTTTGACTGTTTTCCATTGAAAGCATGCTACTTTGCCATTATTTATCTAAATTTTCAAAGAGATTCATCACAAAATGAAATGTGCAAAAATTTTTAAATACAGCCTACCGGTCAAAAATACTCAAAATTTTGATGCCTGGGCCTCACAGAATTGTAATTTCTTCAAAAACTTAAGTCCTTTGGTGCATTTTCATTATTCTTGCTCAAAAGCATAGCTTGTTAGCAATAGCTATCAAAATTTTCAAAAAGATTTATGTAAACCGCCCCCTTACTCCACAACATTTGAATTATGCTTCCTTGCACTTTACACAATGAACCACAAAACTTTTTTGAATTCTTGGCTGTTTCAAGATAGCAAGTCCACTCCTTAAGTACCATACAACGCAAACAAGACTTAGCCAGTGTAGCAACTTCAACTATAAAACACAAACAGAAAGTCGCCGACATCACTTGGCTTTATGTATGGATCGCCATCTACATTCAGCAACAACTATCATGATAGAAGTGACTAGTTGCCACATGTAGGGCACTCATTTTAACGGGGACTACAGTCAGATGCCTGCCGTTGCGCAACAATGGTGACCTCAAAAAAGAAGCTACATCTCCCCCGATGTAGTTGGACAGCAGCGTCCTCAGTCAAGCAGCACAAGCCATCGTCGAGTCGCCGAGCCCTAACGTCAAGACCGCTTCCAAATGAAGTCTTGGCGGGAATCTCACTTACTTCGGCCGGCATTCCTAGCTCTATCAACGTTGGCGGGAAAAGCATGTTGCGACCTCAGCAACTTCCTTGCTCCTCACGCACGTCTCCGCTAGCTTCGAGTGCTTGAGAAGGGGAATTGTGTAGCAACTTCAACTACGAACTACAAACAGAAAGTCAGAAGAAATAGAGCGGCTTTGCTTCAACCCCTTATAATGTGTTTTAGGTTTGATGAATTTTCCTTTAAAAAAACTGTATTTTTCATTTTGGAACGAGAATGGGCTATGTCACATAAACATTAACGTTTTGTTGCGCAATGGCAAGCATCTGAGTGCAGTTCAAGTTAAAATACGTGCATGCCATGTGGGGACTAGTCACTTCTATCATGATAGCTACTGAACGTAGTTGGCAATCCATATATAAAGCCAAGTGTTGTTGGCGACTTTTTACTTGTAATTTATAGTTGAAGTTGCTGAGGTGGTTGCAGTTTCATTACTGTTCTCACAATTACTCATGTTCTTAACATCGACATTACTGATGGGGGCGCTGCAATAGTAATTGCATCTCCTTAGGTTGGTTTGTTTTTTCCCTAACTGCGTTTATGCCAAGACCAAGGAACATGCACCTGTCCAGAGGCTTTAGTCTGTACAAATAGTTAGAAAATTACGAATAAGTTGTAAGTAGTGGTCCGAATATCTAAAAGTAGACATTCTCTCCGAAGCGTGCCACATAAGCGGTTGTTATAAATAGGCATATTACAAGTATAGTAGGCGTACTATGCCTACTATGTCTGTACTACCACTACTATGCCGATTTGTAACCACCCCTGGATAAGAGGCAACAGGAAGATCAGGACTAGGGATATCATTTATGTTGGTGGGGTTTTACTAAGTTGTAAATTATGCATACCACCAAGTAACTGATTTGTCTTATGGTAAAACGAAAGTCATTACGTCGGCCATTTCCAACTTTGTGTTTCGTCTCTCATACACATTTGAAGGAACGGACAGACTTTGTAAAATGATGGAGCATTTCTAAGACCTCTCTTAATTGAAAGCAATTGTACTACAATCAGGAATAGAGGGATAGGAGCGATACCCCATTACTACCAATTTATCCCTTATGCTCTCAAAAGCAATTTGTTTGAAGCCGGCGAAGTCGGCAGAACCGATGTTACTAACCAAAAATAACTGACTGGTAGCCCTGCCGGGGGACGACGGTTAGTGCATTATGAAGCAAGGATTTTTTTCTTTTGCTGATGTGCTACCACTTATATTATTTGTATCAATATTACGGTATAAGGCAAGATAGTACCATCCCAAGTTTAAGAAAAACTCAAAATCTAATATATAAAGCGCAATTCTCTGTGTGTGTCTTTCTGTCTGTTTCAACTTCTCTAAAACTGCTAGAGGTACAAGCATCAAACTTGGCATTATTGATCACCTTGGATTCCCTGGTGAGTGTCATAAGGGTATTCGTGACGTCATGATGATGGACGTAATAATCAAAAATAATTTTTTTGGAATTAGCATTACTTGACAAAAGACAACCGTTTTTTGTTCAAACAAAAACTAGCTTTCGACTTATCACATCACAAAAACTTTATTTGTTTGGGGTCTAAAATGACGTCACAATCAACACTTTATTGCACAATCCGTTTTTTGTTCTTTCTCAAAAAGTACTCATCGCACAAACGTGATTAAACGTTCTTTTAGGAGATATTGATAAGCAATTTTGACAAAAATAACTTTACATCAATTAATGTATATTTGGTTATGCTACGAGCACTTCTTCATTTAAGCACTTCAAGACCTTATGCATTTTCTCTTCTCTATTTCGCTTGCACGCTTAAACTGGGTCTATGACGTCATAATGTGTCTGGTACGATTAACAGAAATCTTCGCTACCGCAAATCATAATATCAAGACGTTTTCGAAAAGTGCAATTTTTTTGCAAAATCAGTTATTAAAAAACTGGTTTGTGACTTTATTTCTCAACTAATTTTCAAACTTTTTTGAACAAATCAACGGTTATGTCAGAGCGATTCCAATAGTGTATAATATGTACCGGTACCATTAATATCAATTTTTATAATGAAAAAACTAAACATACTGTTATTCTGGCTACCAGGTATTTTTAATAAATTCATTTTATTTAGCTCTTCTGGTAATGTAACGTTTATTTAAGTTGATACAAGTTCTTATCGAGCATGCAAAAAACTTTAATATCCGTCAACGTTTCGAACAGCTATACAGCTGTTCTTCATCAGGACTAATAATAAGCGAAAGCACGAGTGAGGCAATATAAAATTTTCTTTCGATTGCGTAGCAAACTATTTATATTGCCTCACTCGTGCTTTCGCTTATTATTAGTCCTGATGAAGAACAGCTGTATAGCTGTTCGAAACGTTGACGGATATTAAAGTTTTTTGCATGCTCGATAAGAACTTGTATCAACTTAAATAAACGTTACATTACCAGAAGAGCTAAATAAAATGAAAAAACTAAACTTTAAGACCTGTTGTGTAACTTTTGCCCCTCCCAAAAAGTGGTAAGCTCAGTAAAAACAGGTAATTTTAATTCAATAGCGTTATTGTAAGGTACTAACAATTACTGTCCTTTGAAAGCTCAGGAAACATCCTTTCCAGCAATATGTGACTCCAATTACTTAAGGCTAATGATTAGTTTATAATGGCTGATCAAAACTTGGTTGACATACATCATGTTTCATTTTTAGTTGAACAATTATCTTATTTGACCTTAGAAACTTGCAATTGTTAAACAAAGTTTGTTCCTAGGTGGATTTTGTTTACTTTTCCTCACAAGCATGTTTTGTAGGCATAATCTGTCCGCACTTTTAAAAACATTCATCAAAAACCTAAAGTCTATAAATATTTATGAAATGTAGTCTACTGGTTAAAAACACACAAAATTTTGGTGCCTGCAGTTTACAAAATTGCAATTTCTAGAAAAACTAAGTCCTTTGGTACATTTTGTCTATTCTTTCTCGATAGCATGGATGTTTAGCATTATCCATCTATTCATTCAAAAGACTCATCGAAAAATGAAGTCTACAACTTTTAATATGTAGCCAACTCCAAGTAAAGCACTTGATGATCACACAAGAAAAAGAGAATGGGGGTAAAGAGAGTCCTTTTTTGTCGTTTGCAACAAAATGCAAGTGTCGAGCTACATATGATCTAAATTTTGAAGCAATTTCCTTTGCAATTGGGGAAGGCTGGCGCAGCCAGCTGATTTGATTTCCTCTCATTTTGACATTATTAATGGGGCCCCCTCTATTGCTATAACTTAACTGTAAGTGCTTCATTTTGGGTTAGTTTGCTCTTTGCATGGCGGCGTTTATGCCATGGCCAAGGAACATGCATGCAGTCAGAGACGTTAGTTCGTATTAATTCGCCTACAATAGCGAAAAAGTGGTAAGTAGCAATTCTAATAATAATGGCTCAAAACGCATTGTGAGGTCATAATGTTAAATGGCATTTCAATGGTTGCCACTATTTAGTGAAAATAGAAGCCTGCAGCAAAATTATCCACTATCATTTTGATAGCAAACATAAATGGTAAAGCCCATTACTGACATTTGTAATTGCAAGGATATCGCTACAAAACACCAATCTTCATTTAACACTAGGAAAGTCTAGATTAGGGCAAAGTTAAATGTAACAAAATCCCGAAGTTAAGAAAAAATCAAAATAAAACAATAATAGCATCAATTTGTATCACTGGATTAAGAGGCAATGCTTTTTTTGAAAAGAGCTAAATAGTCGCTTATTGCAATAGATTGTATGACTTAGGGGAAAAGCATTGTCCCTTTTCATGCTGTAGCCGAATTAAAGCAAACAGCGCAGGCGAAAATCTTAATGATACAAATATTAATACGAAAGCGGGCCCCCCAAATTCTCAAACATGCCTACCACCAAATAGCTCATTTTTTTAATTGTCAAAACGACCACCATTCGGACGACGCGATTAATTTTCAGTATGTTTCACCAACCCCCCCCCCCCCCCCCCTTACTCTTTTAAAGATTACGAATGGTAGTTTAATGTGTCATCGTTTTTTCTTTTTGAATACTTCCAGTCTTCATTAATAGGCCAACATGATTATCAGTACATGCACAGGAACTATGGCTTATAGTTACTAAAATATTTCGTTGTTGCTCTCATAAATATTTGTACGGCGAAGCTGGCGCAGCCGCATTAATTGAGACGTTTGGAATTGGCACAGGTGACAGTATGCCTGCCGGGGTTTAATCGTACCATACTTGAGAGAAACATTTTTTCTATTTTGCTTGTAAATAGCTTTATAGAGCTACAGGGATCAAATCTGAAAATTTGGGGAAAGCGATGACTTATTTATCTTCTATGAGCATGCTTAAGCAAGGAAAAACGAATATGAATCATAATGCGTAACCAGCAGGGACTCGAGAAAGTTTGAGGCGAATTCAAAATTAACAACGTCACTGTGTCAAATTGCGCCACATGGAAGATATTATCGGTATTTTGCTTTTTGATAGATATATAGAGCTACCGGAATCAAACCAAACGTTTGAGGAAAAGCAAGGACACTATAAACTCCCCAAGGCACGTCATCAGAGAGAAAAGAACATGCAACATAATGCGTAGCCAGCGAGGACTTGAGAAAGTTTAAAAAGGAAATCAAAAGAAAACAGCATCACCGTGTGAAATCGCACCACACGAAAGACCATTTTGCTTCAGAAAAGCTTAATATCAGAAATGTGATTCCTATTTCCAAACTACGGGAAACGCAATGCTCCCTTGGGTTCGTGTCAGTAATGAACAGGGCGCCTAGACCTAAGGCATAACCCAGATCTTGAAATGAGATATTCTATTAGGAAAAGGAGCACAAAAAGTCGTTAACATCTTGTGTGCAGAAAACACATAAACGTTTGGTAACACTTCATACAAAAACCTGATAGGTAAAGCCGGCTTGGTCGGCTGAACCGACACTCTCAATCCCGAAGTTACTGGTAGTGGCTCTTCGGGTGACGCCGTCATATCTAATATATAAAGCGCAATTCTGTCTGTCTGTGTGTCTTTTTCAACTCCTCTGAAACTGTTAGAGGTACAAACATCAAACTTGGCACGATTGATCACCATCCCGTGGTGAGTGTCATAAGGGTATTCATGACGTCATGATGATTTTTAAAAAAATAGCATTACTTGACAGAGGACAACCGCTTTTGCTCAAACAAAAATCAACTTTTGACTTACCACGCTACAAAAACTTTCATTTGTTTAGGGTCTAAAATGACGTCACCATCAACGATTTGTTTAACAATCTATTTTTTGTTCTTTCTCAAAAAGTACTGATCGCAGAAACGCGATTAAACGTTCTTTCAGAAGATATTTATAAGGTTCTTTGGACAAAAACAATTCTACAACAGTTGTTGGTTATTTGACAATGCTACAAGCAATTCTTTATTTACGAACTTTAAGCCATGTAAGCATTTTTATTCTCTATATCGCTTGTGCGCTTAAAACTGGCTCTATGACGTCATAATATGTCCCGTACGATTAACATAAATTTTTGGCTACCGCTGATCATAATATGAAGATGTTTTTAAAAATTGCAATCTTTTTGCAAAATCAGTTTACTAAAAAACTAATTTGTGACCTCATTTCTCAACCGATTTTCAAACTTTTTTAAACAAATTGAAGGTTATTTCAAGGCAATTCTGGTAGTGTATAATATGTACAATAAATATTAATTTTATTGAACGTGGTTTGTGTTTCAGCTGCTTGGGAGCAAACCATAGAACCCGGAATAGCAAAGAAAGTCACACCTGTGATAGGTGTGGATGGAATCATCATGACTTGCTGCACGATGACGATTTACAGCAAAAGAGCAATGTGAAGCCCCCAGCAACTACCAAACGTGCTATCAGAGACGTGACACGTGATGAAGATACGGGGATCACACAGTCACCGTCGGGCTGGTTCGACACCAGGAAGAAGTGCCCGAGAAAATTGGACTAATATTGTTGACGGCCATAAAGCGAGATCACACAGGATATGTTTGTGGAAGAATTCCTTTCTATGCTGCCATCAATACCGGTGCTACACAAACTCTGTGCTCCCGTGAATTGGGAGAACAGATCCACGAAGGACGGTTGCCTGACAGCTCTCAACACTACAAAATGTTTAACGGTGCTTTGATCAGCTGTGAGGTAATGCGCAAAGACCGGGAGATTGAGGAAACAAACCAAAGCGCATTTATGCTGAATGATACGCATTTCATCGACCAAAAGCTCCCATTTTCTCAGTACTTAGAAGAAGGAAAGGATTCTACCCTACCTAGGAGAATCGATATGATACTTGGGAGTGATTTGGCGTGGAAGAATCTATTCTTTCCGTTGTCTAAATGTTCGCCTCTGTCTGTGATGCCTATCGGCCTACACAATGCGCCCGATGTTACTCTTGGACGATTCTGGTGAAGTGCAAGGACTTACCCCTACAATGGAATTAACCAAATGGCTGCAGCTATCCACCCTGCAATGCTAGCAGGACGAGGTCAAGAACAATGGAAAGTAATTGCTGATGGCGCTTGCACTATATGGACTTGGTGCCCTGGAACCTCAAAGTTGAGGCTCTCACGTTGTGATAGACTGCATGACATTAAGGATCTGTAAAGAAACCCTCTACATTTTTCTGCAAACGACGAATGAACATAGAAGACGAGACAATTTCGGCGCACTACGACACGACTGTAGAAAAGGTTTAAGTGGAGGATGGCGGAACACATTTTCAATTCAAGCTACTATGGTCATTCGACTCTAGAACGTTGTCAAACAACTATACTCAAGCCAAGACATCGCTTCTGAGATTGCGTAAGAAGTTGCAATCACAACCGGAAATTATGGTCAAATACTGTGAGAAGATGCAAACAGCCATTGACGAAGGGCATCTGCTACGGCTACCGAATAAAGATGTTCAAGGGAAATCTACTAAACAATCTCACCCAGTGAACTACATTCTTCATTTCAATACTTCTCAAACCAAGTTCGGGGTGGTGTTTGATGCAGCACGTGATTTTGAAGGTGTTTCACTGAATCAGCTACTGGCAAGAGGATTAATATTCATGCGATCCCCGCCATCCTTTCTACAGCGATTCGGGGAAAAAAGTACGGCCTAGCAAGCGTTATTGCAAACATGTTTTTTCAGATTAGAATTCATCCTGAGGATCGGGACGGGCTTCGTGTTTTGTTGTTTGACCAACCAAACATGCAAGGAGACGTTGCTACGTTTCAATTTCAAGTGGCACCATATGGCTTGAAATGCATACTAAGTATGGCAGTGCATACTAAGTATGGCAGCCTATGCTCTTCACTATACTGCCGAAAAAACATACCCAATGTAAGTGAAGAGGCTGTCAAAAGGGTAAAACGGGATATGTTTGTGGACGACCTAATTACTGGGGTCAATGACGTAAATGAGGGTCGTAAAGTTGTGCAGGAAATGACGGACTTACTACAATCTACTGGCTTTACATTAAAGAATTGAAACTCGAACCACAAAGACATCCTACAAGACCTAGATGATGACAAAGTTGCATCTCCTCGAGAGATTGTAGCTCTGGAGCTTGCAGTGATGGAATACAAAAAACACTTGGATTGGTGTGGAATACCACTATTGATCAACTGTTCCTAAAGAAACCAAACTGGGAAATCAACGGCTCCAATCCACCAACGATGTGACTTGTTTTGAGTCACAACCACCGGATCTTCGACTTGCTGTCCATGTGGGCCCCACTTTATTTTCGCATGAATGTACGCTGCTCCAAGATTATGCGACGTTCAACTGATTTGGATGAGGTTTTAGCAGATGATCTAGCAGACGAATGGCGAAGGTGCATTGCTGCTCTTGAAAATCTAGCCTCGGTACTTATACTGCGAAGACGGGTTCCGGCGGATCTTCCAAATGATTGGAAGTATGAATTCCATATGTTTTCTGACAGCAGCAAGGATGTAGCAGCTGTTGCGGTATCTTCGATCACATACAGACAACCATTGCCATGTTAGCCTCATCGCTGCAAACACATCTGTTCTGTCGAGTTACGAAGTAGCTCGCGATTCTACTCCCCGAAAGAAGCTTATTGCCCATGAAATTGGTACAAGGCTACTCAAAGAATCCCTTGAATCGACGTCCCTTCCTATTGAGCGCTATGAGATGTGGACGGATTCGCAGACTGTCATAAAATGGTGTTCGTCAAAGACTTTGGAGTTACGAGCCTTCGAGAGGAATCGAGTAGATCTAATTCTCAAGCGGAACAATGGGAAAGTGCCTCGTTATGTTCCTACGGACCAGAACCCCACTGATGTGGCTACAAGAGGATATTGCCTCAATAATAAAGAAAGATGGGATCTCTGGACTGGGGGACCTTGTTTTCTTTGCTGTCCTGCGGCAATGGACGAAGTCGATTTATCTACAATCGAGAAGAGATGTACTACAGAAGTCATGAGTGCGACACAGTCCAAACAGCCAAATTGTGCCTAGACTGGATTTATGGAGCACACACTGAGCAAGACAAATAAATTGCAAAGAGCTTTTCGAATCCTCAATAGGGTAAATAAATGATACTATAAATGGAAAGGACGTCTATAGGGAATCGACCCTCAAGAAAATAATGCGAAGCAAAAGGAACTTGTAGATAATCCGAAGAACATTCTGCACATTCTTGTACGAGCTGCACAGCACGATGGACTGGGTGAACTCATTGCCCTGATGCAACACGAGAACATATCATTTGAAGATGCTCTTGATCGATTACCTGAAAAACGAACCGCGACAATGACCTCTCTGAGAGGTCTTGTGCCGTATGTAGATTGTGATGGAATTTTGCGGGTTGGTGGAAGGTTAGATTATTTCACGGTCTTATCAGATGAAGCAAAAGCATCCAGCTTTATTGCCTACCAAACAAAATGTTACTAGACTGCTCATTTCAGAGCGACATTCAAAACTTGCTCACCGATCTGCTGAATGGGTCCCCAGCAAACATTCACAGGTGATTTCACGTGGTTTTGTGGTGGAAAACTGGTGAACTCGTTACTTGATATTTTGGAACAAGTTTGCCACAAGTTTTTATATGTATCTTTTTGGTGTAATTTTGTTGTTGGTTGTTTCAAATTATGTATGATGTCCAAGCTAACAACGAAATCGTGTTATTTTCAGTGCTTAGATATCTTGAGATATAGACTTGTGTTAAACTTGTGGTATTCCTGTGTCAAAATCATTTAGATATTGATCACGTGTTGTCACATGATTTTCACATGACGACGTGTTCCACATAAAATCGCAGGAAAATGCCGAGGGATATGTAAATTATTTCACTTTAGATTGTGCTTTTCAGAGCCTTTCAACGGTTTTTATAATAACATATTTAATTACTTCCATTCGGCCATGACTCAAAACCGACTTTCAAAAGCATATATAGGCTACAAATCACGCCAAAATTTTATCAACAAGAAATTAATCTGCATTTTATAAGTTCTAAATTTTCTTTCTGTGCGTTCCACAAAACAAGTTGTGAGGTTTTTCAATTAATGTTTTTCTTTAAAAATTTGTTTTTCTGTTTGTTCAATTTTGGTTCTCAAACTTCTATTTTTTTCAAAAAGGTTCTGCATGAGTGACTGCATGAGTGAGCTTTGTTGAAGTTCGCGCGCTTTTGCCCTGCTTGATTCTTTAGTGGTTAATAATTACACAGTTAGATTGTGCAAGTATCTTTTTTGCTGAATTGAACTGTTGTGGAGGTATGAATAGGCCCATATATTGATAACTAGTTTATGTGAAGATCATATTGATTGCTCAATTACTAATTCCATTTCATTGAGCAGGAGGACTGCATTTAGCTACTTTGTGACTAAAGCTGTAGAGTACTAAAATTGTATGGTGTTATTTACTTGATTGCTGGCAGTTGTGTTAGATTGTGATCATTTTTGTCAGGTAAATTTAATGTCATAAATTTTTCACATCAGTTTATCCCAATGTAGTTCTAAATTTAAACTTGGCTTATTCATATAGGCTATGCGGGAGTAAGTTAACATATCCTGCAGTCCTTACAGGCCAAAAAGTTTGATTTTGATAAATATCCTTGTTGTTATTACTAAATTATAAAATTGTTTAATATTATTGAATTAAATATGATAAAAAATGTATTTCTAGTAAGGTATGGCAATATTACCAACATGGATTTTAAATCACCTCCCTACTGGAATTATATACTGTTGTAATTCTGGACAAACTACATCTACTGTTTTGTTGTTGTTGTTGTTGTAATTTCCCCTCCTCTTCCTTGGGATGGAGGTACAGCACAAACGGCAGTTCAGGTTCACGTCGTCAACCTAATTGAAATTAGGCTAGAGGAAAGATGCCTGCCCATTTCAAACAACTCATGAATGACTGGTAGCCCCACCACCAATAAGCGAACTGCCATTGGAGGGTACCCAAGAGTCGCCTCTTATGGCATGTTGGGTTAGCAACTTCACAATTGTAACCTGGTGAAGTACTGATATGCCATCTGTTTGCCATATAAAGACGGAGGCGTCCTGTTAAGTGCTCTGCCCAAGGACACAACAAACCAGCTTGCCAGCTTGTTCTCCACACTATCCCTTTTTTATGCTAAGCGCCAAGCAGGAAAGCTGTAAATACCATTTTTAAAGTCATTTAGTATGATTCGACTTAGGGAATAAACCCCACGCCTACCAACTGCGAAGCGTACACTCTAACCACTACACCATCACGTTGGTGTCTACAATTTTTGCAAACGTAATTTTAATCTAATCACTGTTTTTGGATGTTCTCATATTTATTTAACTTGTTGCAACCCTGCATGATTTAGCAAATTTTTGATACAAAAAAATAGATCCTTAAATTAAACATTTCTGCTGACCTTGACTGCTGAATTTCCCCGTAAATGGGGTGGTTTGTTGTGCTCAATAACAGTGGAAGATACTGGTTTTAAGTATTAAAGGCTTGATGTGCAAATTGATCCGATTTAATCCGATTTTCTGTTAATACTCATAACTCATGATAAAAGTGATGTTTATACAGTACTTAAAAAAATTGTTGCAATTTTGCCCAGGCCTTGAAAATAAGCTGAGTTTCAGAGTTGAAGTTTTTATCATAGTGACCGTAAAGGTTGATCTCATATCTGCTTTTGAAACGTTGTAAATGGCCTACTGCAACAGAAGACAAAAACATTTAGAGGAAATTGTTCTGGGCCAGTTTTGCATGAAGAATGACAAAACTGCACAATTTCAGTGACACAATATTTTAAAAATTCGTTTTAATTGCATAGCTATTGTGCTGTGCTATTTTTCCCAACAGTTGACGGTATTTCACTGCCAGTAAAGACTGCTAATTGAAATTTTGCTACTTCCACAGTAAAGTAGCCAAGTTTTGCTCAATGTCAAAAAGCATTCTAACCATCCCAGGCCCTCTCATTTTTTCAGCTCTGCCATCACAGTTGCTTTTTTATGGCGACATTCCTGAATTGTCACCATGCCAGATCAAAGCAACTGAGGCTACAGGGCTAACAAACATGGAAGGGTTCAAGGTGGTTGAAATAGTGTGTTTTGATTATTTTAATGAGTTTTACCACTTTATTGGGGGAGGAATTTTACTTACGGGAGTCCTAGCATATTCTGTCTCTCAATGGCAATGCATGTAGCGTACCATGAATGCTAAGCAATTAAAATGAAACGTCAAAACTAGTAAAAATACCCGTTATTGTTTTGCAGTTTATTTTAATTAAAAGTGAAACTGACCCAAAACCAATTTTCTTCTGAATAGGTCACAGCAAAGTAATTTACAATATATTTGGAAAAGAGAAAGATTAAATAATTTTAATACTCTAGCTTATCTCATTTTCAAAATATGGCACAAATTACAACGAATCTGCTAAGTCTTGCTTAAGGATGACGTCCTAACAGCAAATAATGTCATTTTCTTGCAGCGGTAAAACATAAATCCACTATTATATCATGTTTGTTTTGTTTTTTGCTGCTAAAATGTACATAGTTTGTGTTGCTTACAAAAGTGATTGTAGTTATTAAAGACATCAGTCTGACAAAACGCTTCAAACGGATTGCCTTCATTGTTAGCAGCATACTGGAATTTCTGAAAAAGATACATGGGTGTCCCAGTTTTTGAAGTGACTACCCCATTTTTGGAAATAAGCGACCACTTTATTAAATAACCAACAACTTCAAAATAAGCGACAAACATGGTACGTAAATAATTTATTGTTTAAATTTTATTTTTGTTGATTTCTCTACAAATGATTGGGGTGTAAACATTTTTGGTTGGTGGAATAGGGTATACCTCTACCCTAGATGCTCTCAATGCTATTAAGACGTTTGACGGCAAAATAATACTGCTAACTTGCATTTGTTCTTACTACCTGTCTGAAACCTTTAGGTGTTGTTAAGAAAAACAAGTGTACCAGTGATGCAACAATCAGACAAATTACTGTGGCGATGCAGGATTATTTGCGATATGCTGATAAGCGTATAAAACGTCGTGTACAAAAGGAGAAACAACTGGATGGAAATAATTAAATTTTTTTTGTGTGGATTGGATGCTTTTCTTTTTGTGTTTAATAAAATTTTGGTAGCTTATTATTTTTGTTAGTTTGGCGCGAAGGTTAAAGCAGCTCCATTGTAAGATAACGTGGTGAATTTGTTAGGTGAAAATCACGTGATTTATGCTAGGGACACATAGCAAACTTGTGTTTGTCTTATGAAAACACGTGATTGTTAACAACTGAAGCCACAAATTTGTGGCAAAACTGATAAACTTAATTGGTGGCAATCACGTGGCTAAATAGTGGCAAAGACTTGTGGTCCAGATGTGCAAGATCACAGGTTTTTCATGTGTTTTTCTCGTGAAAATGTTTGCGGGGTCCTAGCTTCACTTAACTCGGACGTGGCCGTAAGACCTATTGGTGGAATACGGACAGTGCAAACCTATCTGAATTCCTGCTTTACCTGCAAGCTGTTACGTAAAAGCAGAGCTGAACAGCTGATGTCCCCTCTACCAAATTATCAAGTGACGTCACAACAACCAGTCTTCAGCTCAGTGTCTATCGATTACACCGGACCCTTTGAAGTCAAACGAGGGCGTAACAAAGAGAAAAAATATGGATTGGTGTGTTCGTATGCTACGCGACATCAGCGGTCCGGATCGAATTGGTGGAATCTCTGAGCACTACATCGTTTCTGAACTGCTTACAACGATTTCTTTCCTTTACAGCAAACAAGACGCGACATATTCGCGCGACTGTGCAACAACATTTATTGGAGCTAACAATGTTCTCAATCCCGAGTCAGCCAAAACGACTTGCGAATCGATGAAACTGCGTGACTCACTGTCAAGCACAGCAATTACCTGGCAGTTCTCAACACCTGCCAGCTCCCATCATCAGGGAACGGTGGAGCGGCAAATCCGAACCTTTAAAGAAGTTTGTGAAGGAATTTTGGGCGCTGATAATCAAGAGCTTATACCATCCGATTTTGAATTGATGACCATTTGGCGCCAAGCTGAATATATAATGAATTGTTCACCGATGGGAAAATTCGTCGGCGACCAAGATGATGTCAAGGCACTAAGACTGATTGACTTAATTACTGGATACCTGGATCCCTCCAACAGTGATCTGCTTCCAAACGAGGCCACTAATATTCGAGACAAGCGTCGCCGTCTCTCTCACGAATGGAGGCAAAGACGGACCAACCGCTATCTCTACTCTCTCCAAGAACGCCAAAAATGGAGAAATGTTAGCCTAAACACAACTTTTAGAAAGGCGATCTTGTTCTTCTGATTGATCCTGCTACCCCAGTAGTTGGCCGCCATCCATATGCTTTAGTGGTGGACCTGAAGCAATGTCCTGATGGGAAAGTACGCTATGCAACCATTCGCATGTCTGATGCTCGGATTCGAGAACGAGATGTCCGCAAACTAGTCCTCATCGAACCTGTTACTGAACCAGAACGGACAATAACTGCTATGCCGATGATGATGTCAACAACAATAATGACTTCAAAACCTCCAGATGAACAATCAATCAATGAGCTGAGCTTATAGCGAAGAATATTTCTTTAATTTCTTCGCGGCTATCTATTTTTTTGTGTTAAATTATGTCTCACTTAGACTCGTTCTATTTATAATTTGGGGGGACAGTAAGCGATAGCCTCATTCTCTTCTCTTGCCTTTCCCGCAGCGCTCTGCGCGGTATCCTTTCTCTCCATTCTCTTTTTTGTTACCTAGATGCTATTTCGTCATATCCTTTGTCTTCACCTCGTTTATTTAGGTGGATTAGATGATCAAGCACGATTTCTGGTTTTCTTTAGATTTAGACCTCGTGTATCTTTTTTAGTAGCTTAGATAGTTACAGTAGTTTTTGATATAATTGCACGTAACGTTAGCATTCTTTCGCGCTGTGATTTAGACTTGGTCAGTAATTAGCTCTCTCTAGTAGATTACGTTTTGTGGCAAAAATTTATAAACGACATTTGAGCATAGAGGCAATACATAACAAAAAACTGATTAATCTTTGGAAGAAAGAACGAATAAGATGCCCAGAATCGGTCACATCACTCTTTATCGCACAAATAAAGTAGGACAGTATTTTCAATTGAAATCAGAGACACCTTTGCCTCTATTCTCAAATGTCGTTTATAAATTTACTTGTTCGTGTGATACGAACTTGACATACATTGGTATGTCTTCCCGACATTTGATCACCAGAGTGAAGGAGCATTTGAATTTAGCAGATTCAAGAAAAAGCGCAATTAAGGACCACATTTTGTCATGCCCCACCTGCTCTAATCTGCAATATAATATTAATTCTTTCACCATATTATAAAAATGTAATTCAGATTATGAAGCAAAAATTCATGAAGCTTTGCTTATAAAACGTCATAGCCCTAGCCTTAATAAACAATGCTATGCAAGTGGAGCTTCTTTTTTGCTACACATATATTAGCACAATTTTACAACAACTTTACTTACTGCACGTAATTGTAACATGACATTCCATATTGGATTTTCGCATAATTTTGGGAATCTTGCCATTTCTGGAAGACTTTAATCCTGGTTTTGATGAGCTTAAAAGTTTTTGCATCCGATCTCTCCCAGCTGTTATTTATTTTAAAGTTGGCTACGTTTTTACAGCCGTTAGAAGTACTAAGTTATATCTTCATAATGTGTATTATTTGAAATTATCGTTGATTATTATAATTATTACGTCACATTTACAGATTTAATTCTTAAAAAGGGCTTTATGAAAGTCGAAAACGTTCGAATTTAAGATGTTATACGAATTAAAATGATTTTTAATTTATTAAAGTTACTTGCTATATCAACAGTGTGGATTTTAAAATGCTTTACCTCTCTGCCAAAGTTTTCAAAAATATTCATCAAAAGCTGAAGTCTCCAAATGTTTATGAAATGTAGTCTACCTACCGGTTAAAAAAAACGCAAAATTTTGTTTCCTACATTTCACAAAATTCCAATTCCTAGAAAAACTGTCCTTTAGTACATCTTGGCTCTTCTTTCTTGATAGCATGGATCTTTGGCATCATCAATCAAAACATTCAAAAAGATTCATCGAAAAATGAAGTCTACAAATATTAATTTGTAAAGCAAAAGACTTGGTGATCATTCAAGGAAAAGAGAAAGAGGTAAAAATGGTCCCTTATTATGGTTTGCAACAAAATGCAAGTGTCGAGCTGCATATGATCTGAATGTTATAGCAATTTCCTTTGCAATTGGGCAAGGCTGTCGCAGCAGCCAGCTGATTTGATATTCTTAACCTCGACATTATTGATGGGGGGGCGCGGCTATTGCTATAACTTAACTGTACGTGCTTCATTTCGAGTTAGATTGCTCTTTGCATGGCGGCATTTATGCCAGGGCCAAGCAACATGGCCTTTAGTTCAGAGACGTTAGTTCTTGTTTTTTTTTTTTGTTTTATTTTATTTTTTGTTTTATTTGCCATTTTTATCCTCCATTCACGAGAAAGCGAATTGTATCGCTATACTTTGGACGGGAAGTCCGCACTCGCTTGGGAGTTGCCTTTTTCGAGGTTTATGGGCCACCTGTCTTCCACATAATAGTTCATATTAATTCGCCTTCATAACGAAAAAGTGGTAAGTAGCGATCCTAATATTTAATTGCTTAAAATGCTCTGTGAGGTCACAATCCTAAATGACATCACATCACAAAGCTTGCCACTATACAGTGAGACCAGCAGCTGGCAGCAGAACTATCCACTATCATTTTGATAGCAAACATAAATGGTAAAGCTCATTACTGATATTTGTAATTGCAAGGATGTCGCTACAAAACACTAATCTTTGTTCAACAGTAGAGAGGTCTGGATTTGGGGCAAAGTTAAATGTAATAAAATCCCAAGTTTAAGAAAAGATCAAAATAAAACAATAATAGCATCCATTTGTAACACTGGATTAAGAGGGATGCTTTTGTTCGAAAAGAGATTTATAGGTGTATATTGCAATAGGTTATATGACTTAGGGTAAAGGCATGGCTCCTTTTCATGCTATGGCCGAATTAAAGGAAAACAGCGTAGGCAAAGATGTCAATGTCACAAATAAAAGTACAAAAGCGGGGTCACCAAATCGTCAAATAGGCCTACCACTAAATAGCTCATTTCTTTAATTGTCAAAACGACCACTATTTGGAAAACACCAACAATTTTGACGATGTTTTATCCCCCCCTTACACTTTTAATGTTAGTTTGTGTCATCGTTCTTTCGTTTTGAATACTTCCAGTCTTGATTAATATAACAACATGACAACCAGTACAGGTACGGGAACTATGGTTTATATTTACTAAAATATTTCGTTGTTGCTCTCACAAATGTTTGTACGGTGAAACTGCCGCAGCTGCATTAATTGATACGATTTAAATCGGCGCGGGTGATGGCAGGCCCTGCTGGGGTAAAATCGCACCACACTTGGGAGAAACATTTTTCTATTTTGTTTGATAATAACTTTATAGAGCTACATGGATCAAACCTGAAAATTTGGGAAAAGCAAGGACTCTTTTAACTTCTCGAAGCATACCTAAGCAAGAAAAAACCAATATGGATCATAATACGTTCCCAGCGAGGGCTTCAGAATGTTTGAGGGGAAGTCAAAATTAACAACGCCACTGTGTCAAATCGCACCACATGAAATATATCATTTGTATTTTGCTTTATAATAGGTTTACAGAGCTACTGGGATCAAACCCGACTTTTGGGAAAAAACAAAGATTCTTTTAACTCTCCAGGGCACGTCAAAAAGAACATGCAACATAATGCCTAGCTAGCGAGAATTTGAGAAAGTCTAAAGAGAAATCAAAGAAAACAATGCCATTAAATAGCCTAATATGAGAAATGAGTTCCGTACTTCAAACTACGGGAAACTCAAGGCTCTTTTGGGTTCGTGTCAGCAATGAATGCAGCACATAGACATAAGGCATTGCCAGGACCTTAAAAAGAGAAGTTCCATGAGGATCGAAAAGAAGCACAAAATATTGTAAAAATCTTATGAGCAAAAAACACATAAGCTTTTTGTGACTCTTCACACAAGAGCCCGATGGGTGAAGCCGGCTTGTCAGCCGGTTGAAACGAAATGCTAAACCCGGACATTACTGATGTAGGGCCTTTGCCGGGCGACGCCGGCAGAGCTGACTAGTATACTATAAAGCAAGGATTTTTTTTATGTTGATATGCTGCGTGTTGAGGTATTTAAGTCTATACTCTACATCATTGTAATCAAATCCCAAGTTTAAGAAAAAATCAACATAACACAACAACCATAACAATTTGTAAAACTGAATATAGAGAGAACAATAGCCGCTTTTGTCGCTATACCGGAAACAAGGCCAATAGTGCAGCCAAATTAGGAACTTAATGCCAGTAATATAAATAGGTAAAGGGCAACACCACGGCGAAAAATAGGCTTACCAGTAAATAGATTTTTTCTATGATTATGAAAGCAACCACCATTTCGCCGCTACAGTCAGTTTCGATTATGTACAATCACCGCTGCCACACAAGTATTGGTATGATCCCTCATAAGTATTGGTATGCCACAATAATGGGTGGCAAGATTCTTTGTGAGCATTGCCAGTCATGATCAAGAGAACATAATGATTACAATTTTGTGTACAAGAATTGTGAAAGTGCATAAAATTCATTAACTTTTCGCTATTGCTCACACAAGAGCCCGATGAGTGAAGCCAGCGCAGCCCGTTGAATCGAAATACTGAACCCCGACATTACTGATGTAGGGCCTCTGCCGGGCGACGCCGGCTAGTAAAACCATAAATCTAACAATTTGTAAAACTGAATTTAGAAGGAATATATTGTTTGAAAATAACTTGGCTTGATGAGCATCTACTAAAATATAGTGAATGACTTTGTGGAAGCCATAGCCGACTTTGTCGCTACATCCGAAACGAGGCAATTAGCGCAGCCAAAGAACTAAACACCATAAATATAAATACAAAAGGGACCGCACCTAATTGCAAAATAAACTTATCACTAAATAGTTTAATTCTGTAATTGCAAATCCAACCGTCATTTGGCCGACACCATCATTTTTGACTGCGTTAAATCCTTCTTCGACTTTTTTAAAGTATTAATGATAGTTTACAGCAGAATTCTTTGTGAGCATTACCAGTCTTGATTAAGAGAACAGGATGATCACCATTATGTGTACAAAAAATTATGTATGTGCACAAAAACACAATTTTATTGTTTCTGTTCCCACAAGCGCACGATTGGTGAAGCCGGCGCAGTGTGCTGAGCTGATATTTTAAACCTCGACGTTACTGAAGTGGGGCTCTGCCGGGCGACGCTGATGACCCGGCTAATTTAAAATATACCTCATAGGTGCCGCTTGGATTTTGTTTATGAATAAGGTGCTGCAATTCATATTGAATTTTACCAACTTTCGGATGCATTAATGGGGTAGATGCATGCGATTTTCATTTGGATAATATGCATGAAAATTCTATTTAGGAAATACTGAAATGTAGCTAGTAAAGTATTCATTCTCGAAGCTTTTCGTCTGACACTTTTCAAGAGAATCCGTCAGAAATGAGTGAAAAGGTGAAGTGAGTCACTTATATAGAGACACAGTTGACGAAAAAGAAAAAAAGGGAAAAAAGGCTCTATCGTGATTGGTAAAAAGAAGCGACCAATAGAAGGAGCGGAAACTAATGTGCAATTTTTAGACCATAAACGAATTCCTTTTGTTTGCATAAATTTGGTTTGGATGTTTTAATGTACGTGGCTTCAAGGGTGGAAAGGTGAAAAGAAGTACGGCCACGGGAAAGAATAGAAAATTTGTTGTCATTGTATTCGTGTGCGCATGTAGGGTTTTGTAAAAGATGTTGACCTATGGCAGAAAAGGAAGTTTCAGTTTTAAAGCTTCTGATTGGCTTGCAAGAACGGGCCAATGTGCTTCGGTCCTGAGAAATATGCTTCTGGAGTATGGTTTTCGGCACGTGCTGCTTAATCCTCTGTTGTAGCCTTTGAGACGTACGACCCACGTACCGACTATCGCAGTGGCACAGAAATTGATAAACAATGTTGCTTTGATGAAAAGCGGGTAGTACATCCTTTTTGGCTACAGGCAGAAGTTGTCTGGTGGTGTAGACAATGCATGGTTCAACTGCAAAGTAACAGCGTTTGACGGCTGTTTTAATTTGCATTTCGTACCTCATCGAAACATTGCCCAGCCATGGCAAGTGAAGATAAACTGGGCATTTCTTCGGACCGAATTGCGTTGGTCTGCGAAATTGATTCATTTTCTTGGTTATAACAGTGTTGATGATAGCTTCAGGGTAACCGTTGTTGATAAGGATTGATCGAATATTGGAAAGTTCATTTTCAAGAGTTGATTTCGAACAGATAACTAGAGCTCTGTGGACTAGAGTTGAAATCAAATTAGTCTTCCGCTTCATGGGGCAAAAAGAGTTCCAGCGAATGTATTGGCCAGTGAAAGTCGGCTTCCTGTAGATCGATGTAACAAATTCGTGATCATTCTTTTCTACCAGGACGTCAAGAAAGGGCAAAGTCCGATTGCATTCCTTTTCAAAAGTGAAACGAAGCGATGGATGGAGAGAATTCAGATGAGAGAAAAACTCATTGCATTCGTCTTCATCGTTAAAAACTGTAAAAGTATCATCGACGTATCGATAATACATAAGTGGTTTGTTGACTCTTTTGAAAAGCAAAGCTTCGTAATATCCGACAAAGATGTTGGCAAGAGATGGGCCAAGAGGTGAACCCATGGCAACGCCATCAATCTGTCGGTGCATTATATTGTTGAAACTGAATTCTACGGAGGAAGTAGCCGTTTGCATCAGCTCCACAAAAACCGCACGAGGAAAAGGAGGCGGAGTAAGATCGCCATCATACAGAGCATTAGCGCAGATTTCAATAGTTTCTGCGAGTGGAACATTAGTAAAAAGGCTACAGACGTCATAGGAGCAGAGAAAGACAGATGGAGGAAAGTTAAAAGTTTTGACTTTGTCAGCAAAAGTAAAAGAATCGGAAATACAGTAGCTAGAATAAAGTGAAAGAACAGGATCAATAACTGACGTAAGCCATTGCGCTAATTGATGCTGTGCTGAGCCAGTCATTGACAATATAGGACGTAAGGGTACATCTTGCTTGTGAATTTTTGGCAAACCATACATTCGGGGTCGTTGTGAACCAGTTGGTCGAATCCTGCTGTAAATCTTGGATGGAAGAAGGCCTTCTTTCTTGAGTTGAAGCAACCGTCTTTGAATATGAGATTCAATCTTCGCAGTGTTGTCAAATTCGGAAGAAGGGCCAAGATTTTCAAATTTAGAGTTGTCTTGCAAAATGAAATCCATTTTTGAAATGTAATCAATCTTGTTCATTATGACAACCCCAGAACCCTTGTCAGGTTTAGTGATATGGATATTTTCATTGCATCTGAGGGATCGGGTTGCCTGGATGCACTCTTTTAAAATCAGAAAGTCGCCCATGTCAATTGGATTACCGCAATAAGCATGGGCGAGGTCGCTTAATCTGGCTTTCAGGGCTGAAAATTGCTCGGAGGAATGAGGGACATGATGTAGCAATTGACCAATGAGCACTTAGAATTCGGCAAAGATCTCTTCCCGTTGAACACTGTGAGGTGGTAGACAAAAATTTAGTCCATGGGAGAGAACAAATTCTTCCGTTGGGGAGAGTTTGTAATTCGAGAGATTAATAATAGTGTCCTTGTTTGGTTTTGCCATGTTGCCAAATCGTTGTTGGAAAAGAAATTTGAGTTTCCGTTCATTCTTGATAGAAAGTTCTCGTTCTTTCCGTTCGTCAATGGTGGCTATATATCTGCAGAATCGAATGAAATCGAAGAAAGACAGGAATTGTCTAACTTCTTGCCACAGTGCGCGCAGTTTGCCTTTCAAGAATGTTATCAACGATTTACTCTTTTCAATTTCATCGCACATAAACGCACGTTCCATATTTGGTGTCTGACGCACTGATGACTTTTCTATTCGAAACTTCACGAACTTAGGGAGCGTTCGTTGACCAACAGAAGCCTTAAAAAAGGCTGTTTGTGAGATAGCACTTCTAATCTTTCCACGAGTTCTGACCAGCTTGTTGAGGATCTTCAGTTGCTGGTCGCTGTACCGTCTTCGGAAATATTTGAAGAGTTGATTTGTGGTACAGAATTTGAAAATTGCAGAAAACTCTTTTTGCCCCATGAAGCGGAAGACTAATTTGATTTCAACTCTAGTCCACAGAGCTCTAGTTATCTGTTCGAAATCAACTCTTGAAAATGAACTTTCCAATATTCGATCAATCCTTATCAACAACGGTTACCCTGAAGCTATCATCAACACTGTTATAACCAAGAAAATGAATCAATTTCGCAGACCAACGCAATTCGGTCCGAAGAAATGCCCAGTTTATCTTCACTTGCCATGGCTGGGCAATGTTTCGATGAGGTACAAAATGCAAATTAAAACAGCCGTCAAACGCTGTTACTTTGCAGTTGAACCATGCATTGTCTACACCACCAGACAACTTCTGCCTGTAGCCAAAAAGGATGTACTACCCGCTTTTCATCAAAGCAACATTGTTTATCAATTTCTGTGCCACTGCGATAGTCGGTACGTGGGTCGTACGTCTCAAAGGCTACAACAGAGGATTAAGCAGCACGTGCCGAAAACCATACTCCAGAAGCATATTTCTCAGGACCGAAGCACATTGGCCCGTTCTTGCAAGCCAATCAGAAGCTTTAAAACTGAAACTTCCTTTTCTGCCATAGGTCAACATCTTTTACAAAACCCTACATGCGCACACGAATACAATGACAACAAATTTTCTATTCTTTCCCGTGGCCGTACTTCTTTTCACCTTTCCACCCTTGAAGCCACGTACATTAAAACATCCAAACCAAATTTATGCAAACAAAAGGAATTCGTTTATGGTCTAAAAATTGCACATTAGTTTCCGCTCCTTCTATTGGTCGCTTCTTTTTACCAATCACGATAGAGCCTTTTTTCCCTTTTTTCTTTTTCGTCAACTGTGTCTCTATATAAGTGACTCACTTCACCTTTTCACTCATTTCTGACGGATTCTCTTGAAAAGTGTCAGACGAAAAGCTTCGAGAATGAATACTCTACTTTCTGAAATGTAGCTGTTGATTCTTACTTGGATAGTCGCAGAATGTATGCAACAAGTTGAATTTTATATGGCTTGGAACTTTGGGCTTGGAACAATGGTCATAGGGCAAGTGCCACGAAATAATGGTCATGGGGTAGTGCTTATGAGGCAATTGTCTTAAGACATGGGGCAATCATCATTATGCAAAAGCCATTTGGCAATGGTCGTTGGGAAGTGATGATTACCCAATCGGTATGGGGTATAATTGCCAAAATGGGCATGGGGCATGCTGTGACATAATGAGAATTGGACATGGGGAAAAATGGCAATGGGTCATAATGAAGATAGAGCATATTGGGCATGGGGTGTGATGGACATGAGACATAACAAACAAAACAAATAATGGGCATTGGTTGCAATGGGTGAAAAGCATTATGTGCATGGGTCATACTGGGCATGAGGCATAATTGACCAGAGGCATAATGCGCATGGTTATACTGGACATGGGGCATTATAATTTCGGGACATAATGAGCATGGGGAACAATAAACATGAGGCATAATGGGCATGGGGTGAAATGGGTGTAGAGCATATAATATGCGCAAGGGCGTGTTGGACATGGAGCATAACCGACATTGTACATAAAGAGCATGGTGCATTGTAATGGGCAGGTGGCGAAATGTGTAAATGGACATTATAGGCTTGTGCAAAGTTAACACAGGCCTTGGACAACATGGCCAAGCAAACTTGGACGTGGTGTAATGTGGCCATGGAGAATTAATTGGAATTTGGTAAAAGGCATGGGTAATACGGGGTCATAGCAACATGATCATAATGCAATGCGGGCATCTATGGCATTAGATGAAGTAACATCATCATGGGGCATAGCCGGCATGAAGTAATAGGTGCAGGGTAGCTTTTAGGCAACGGATATGGGACCGGGTTAATAAGCATGAAGTAATAATCATGGGTCTAAAGGCATTAGCCCTTTGGGTAAAAGTTTGTATGGGGCAGAAAATGTGCTGTATAGATCTAATTTAGGAAATGCTTGCAGACGTGTAACCTTTATGTAGGAAATACGGAGATGAATGTACAAGTACATTTCAGTGTACCTAGTAGGCTACATTTCAGCCATACCTAGTACATTTCAGTTAGAAAAGATGGAGCTACGAAAAATTTTCATTAGAAAATGCGGAAATCCGTTATGCATATTGTTCTTTTGGTAATCAGAAAAGTAATCCTCAGTTTTTGATAAATTGCTTTAACAAGGCAATCCTCAGTCCAAACCCTAATTTTTTCCTAAGCATTTGATTTTGCTCCTAACTATTTTTCGATCAACAGTAGATAAACCAATATACCAGGATGTGTGCTCTGTTACCTTTTCAATCTATTTTGTAACCCATCTTCCGTTCATCTGCCTGACTCCTTCCAGTTTGATACCCAGAGACGTAGCAGCCGCCCCCCCAAACCCCCCAATTGGGGGGGGGCCAGGCCAACTTTGGGGGCCCAAGTTAGTCTGAAATTGCTTTTTGGCTACGTGACTATTTTCAGTTCAGCAGACTTGTTTACAACCGATTTAAACTGTAGGAAGAAATTGGCTTGTGACATCATAAGTGAATGCAACGTCATTTTATCTCGCAGAATCTAGAATATTTCGATTGATTTTCTGGTAGAATCTTGAATATTCGATTGACGTAACAATGCCGTTGTTACGCAACAATCATAGAATGGTCTGGAATTCTGTTTGGCTATAAATACCGGGACAATATATATACACTGCAGAGTGCAGATAAAGTATTTTATTGACATTGTATAGAATGAAACGTTCAAAAAGCGGCGCTCAAAAGAGAAAAGAAGCAGCCACTGCTCGAGATGCTGTAGCGAAATTGCCCAAGATGACAGATTTTTTCAAGATTACTGAGCAGAGTAGACCTGGCACTAGTACCGAGAGGGATGAAGAAAACTATAGTGTACAAGAAAAAGAAGACTATGACGATCAGCATCAAAGTGATTGTGAATTTCCAGAAAATGTAAGTTGTGATTTACCTGCCAATACGCAACCTTCAATATCAAAAATAACTAAATCTCAATTTACCCCTATCCCTGATGACCCATGTAAATGGCCTGAAAGTATTTCTGATGCTCAACGATGTGATATAGTAAAGCGTGGACCACATCAACTAATAATGAATTTTCCATATAATAACACAGCTCCAAGGCGACGTTTTTCCTCCAACCATTATAAACGTGTGTTACCTAATGGTGAAAGTGTTTCACGGTCGTGGCTAGTTTATTCTGGGGAATCAGATCAAGTTTTTTGCTTTTGTTGTAAGCTATTTGGAAAAACACTAAGCCCCTTTTGTAGTGGTATAAATACATGGGAGGGTTTTTCTAAAAAACTGAAAGACCATGAAAACGGCATTTCCCACCAAGAATGCTGTAGTCAATGGATGTTGCTAGCTGAAGGGATAAGAAATTCATCCACTATCGACAAACGCGAGATGAATATTTTTTTCAATGAAAGACGTTTTTGGAGAAATGTTTTAGAGAGACTTATCGACATTGCCTTGTTTCTATCGGAAAGGAACCTTGCTTTTAGAGGATCTGAAGAAGTCTTAGGATCTCCTCACAATGGAAATTTTCTGGGTATATTTGAGCTTTTGGCAAGAAGAGATCCGATCCTAAAAGAGCTTCAAGACAGAATCAAGAATAAAAACACTAAAGATCACTATTTGAGTCCTACCATACAAAATGAACTAATTGAATTGCTAGCGACAGAAGTTGAAAAAGAAAATTTACAGCAATTGAAATTGGCAAAATATTTTTCTTAATTGTGGACTGCAATCCAGATATGTCACATCATGAACAAATGTCTGTCATTCTCCGTTATGTACTATGTAATGAAGAAGCTGCTGTTGTTAAAGAAACATTTTTTGGCTACTTGAGAATAAGTGACAGTACTGGGAAAGGCTTGTTGGACGCTTTCTTAGAAAAAGCGACCGAACTGCAACTCGAATTGTCTGATTGTCGAGGTCAGTCATATGATAATGGTGCTAACATGAAAGGAAAACATTCTGGGGTCCAAGCAAGAATGCTAGACATCAATCCCAAAGCTGTTTACGTGCCCTGTGCAAACCATACCCTTAACTTAGTTGTTGTTGACAGTGCTAATTCATCGACGGAAGCATTGACATTTTTTGGAGTACTTACAAGGTTGTATGTGCTGTTTTCTTCCTCTGCTCAGCGTTGGGAAATTTTGAAGAAACATGTGGAGCTGTCCATAAAGTCACAATCTGATACTCGTTGGGAAAGCAGAATTAAATGCATCAAACCTCTTCGATACAATTTAAAAGAGGTGTTGCTGGCGCTGAAAGACTTGGAAGCCATTTCCATAGAAAGAAAAGATGGAAGAGCTGCCTCAGAAACAAAATCGTTGATAGCTCATTTATCAAAATAGAGTTTTCTTTTGTCGGTGTTTATTTGGTATGATATTCTATTCCAAGTCAATAAAGCAAGCAAGATTCTTCAATCGTATGGAGTCTCCCTTCATACAATGGAAACGGAAATCCAGGCAACTGAAAAGTTTTTGCAAAACTATCGCACAACGGGTTGTGACAGTGCCGCAACATCTGCTGTTGAAATAGCACAGGAATTGGATATTGATCCTTCTTTTCCTCCGTCAAGAAGTGGAAAGAAAAGAAGATTCTTTGATTACCAAGGTGAAGAGGAACAACGAACTACTCCTGAACTGAAATTTAAAAGCAACTTTTTCTATCCATTAGTAGACCAGGCTATTATGTCAATAAAGGAGCGCTTTAATTTGTTACGTAAGGTTTCTTCCGCCTTTTCGTTTTTGTACACACGAGAGAAACTTTTGCTTGTGCAACAAGAAAATGCTCTTCTTACTTGCTGTAAAGAGTTCCAAAAAAAGTTCGGTGACATTGATTCTGATGAAATGAGCGCTGAGCTACAGCGGTTTGTTTTAATTTTACAAAAAAAACGCAATCTCAATACGGCTCAAGACTTTCTGAACTATCTTCTAAAGACTCATTTATTTGAATTGTATCCGAATGTGTACATCGCACTTCGAATCTTACTAACTTGCCCCGTGACTGTTGCCAGCGCTGAAAGAAGCTTCAGCAAATTGAAACTAATCAAAACTTTTAATAGAACGTCTATGACAGACAGTAGACTATCTTCATTAGCCATGTTGTCAATCGAAAATGACTGCGCCCGATCTCTTGATTATGACAATGTCATAACAGCATTTGCGAACAAAACGGTTCGCTCCCGACTATTTAAATGATACTGTGTTTTTATAACTTTTTCATGTTTTTCAGTGTCATTGCTTTCGTTTCGCAGTGTCTGCATAAATGTCCTACTGAACTCTGGCATCGGTGCCGAATTTTTTATGACTTGCACCTTCGGTATCGGCATGCTTTATTCTGACATTAACCTGTTTACTTATGTACAAATTGTGGTGTATTTTCTTAATGCAGCTTTTCAATTTTACACCTCTAAAGTGATATGACCAGTGCGCAGGGGCTCTTGCGCTTACTTTGGGGGGGGGGGCCCGAAGTTGGAGTGCTACGGGACTGTTGATACCAAACGATCTTCGGTTCCTGAATGGACTCCCCAAATTATTCATTAGCCCTGATAATCGATAGGCTATATTCGACAATTTTTTACATCTTTATCTCAACATCTAATCTTCGCACCAACTCATAAACAAAAATGCGTCGTTAACTTAACCTTTTATTTTGATTCATTTGGATCTTTATCTTTTATTTTCATCATCTTTCGAAAATTTTCCTATCTCTTCCAAAATGGCGTGTTTAAGGCTTTAAGCTAATCGTAATGAATCATTGTTCTCTCATTTGCAAAATAGAGATTTTTCGTATTTGTGAGTGTTCCCTAGTTTAGTAGTTAGTTTTTTTCCGATTTCCGTAATTCAGTAATTCTGTGTTGTAGCGTAGCCCATTAGAAAAACACCACTGTCATTCTGGCAGAAAAAAGATCCGCTTTTTCTTGCAGGCAAAAATTGAGCGACAAAAAGCTCAAGAAAAAAGCTCTGTCGTTTGCAAGCAAATTAGCGATCAACTATGGAAAACATGTGCCCGGTCCCATCCGATTTGAACATCCTTCCCCATTAAGGGATTTCGATAACATTTTTCCGACCCGAATTTGCGGCGTAAAACTTTTCCGAAATTAGATTTGAATTAAATGTAGAGTTTTTTTCGAAATGGATTTGAGTTAGCCGTTTTTTGCTTTTATTCACCGAATTAGGGAGCTAGAATTATTTAGTTCTTTACGTGTGGGTGTGTGGCAAGTTGTATGGAAGAAGTACCCAAGCAAATTATGTTATGAATTTGCTTCAAAAAAATGTTACATTAAACTATTGTAAGCTTTAAATTTTTTTGTTGCAAGTTTGTCTTGCAAAGATAGGTGTTTGTAGTTTACCTTATCCCTTCCCCCGTTGACCACAACAATACCAATACGGCATTTTTGTTTCCCTCTGGAAGCGTCATATAACGTTTAAACGGTTCTTACGGTTTTTGTATTCAACCTGAATTAATTGTAATATGACTAATTTAAGCTTTGTTATCGTAAGTTGCACTTTGTGGCGTTAGTGAAACTAGAGCAATTAAAAAAAAAATCAGTTGTAATTGATAGAATACATTACAAATACCAAACAAAACAGGATATTTCTGAACTAGCTGGTATATTGCAGTCATACGCCATGCTGTTTCTGCTTTTAGTTTTCCGTCTAATATGAAAATGCGGGAACACTATATTAAATTTACGTGTGATTTCAACAAAACATATTATCGACAAAATCAGCAATACGTTGGTATGTTTCGAAAACAACTAAAGCAATGCAATTCTATCCGTAAGTGTAAGCCTAACAGCAGTTTGGTCTCGCAAGCAAAAATCACAAATGCGAATAAGATGCTTGTTACGCAAAGTCTTTGCGCACTTTTGACACCGGCACAATTACTTAGAAATTTTGTTTTTCGTTACGTTTGCTCATTTTCCTTTAATCTTGATCTTTTCAATCCAAAAAGAATAGCAAGTGCACTTGCTGCTTTCCCACCTACCAATCCCCAATTTCAACCGGTAACACCACTACCACAACACTATGAAAAGCGAAAACTGTATTATCATATGTATAGTAATGCAAGAGGCTAGCGATGCACTTAGCAAACTGCAGACAGTGACACTGTTTCGACCTATCAGGTCTCTTCAGTGCAGTTGGTGACCAATAAGAAGCTAGAGGCTCCTAATAAAGCATAGCTTAGACGGTCACACTTGTGGGACCTAATACTGGGTCCACTGTAGTGGACGGTCTGTCAACCAATACCGCCAAAGTTATTTTCAGGCTTTACGCCTGGTAACAATCCTTTTAAGTAGTTGCATGTGTGAAGTATGAAACTTACAAAATAATATCTAACCTTGCTTTATTCGTGGGTTATGGCTTAGCGCAGGGATGTCCAACTTTTTAATTTAGTGGGCCGCATTGCAAACTTAAATATTTAACTGGGCCGCAAAGCCACCAGAATATCTTAATATAAATTAATGAAAAAATTACAATTAAAACAAAACCATGTGAATATAGTTTATTTACATTATTATAACACTGTAAATATTGTAATGTTTATATATAGCTATACATAAAAAAGACATTAAATTTAATTAACCAATACTAATTCAATGAGATTTTGACTTTATCTTCCAGCCATAATGTTTTCAATATTTGCATCGAAGGATGCATTCTTAATTCTAAGAATGTTTGCTAAATGTCTGTCAGTAAAGCTATTTCTTTCTGCAGTTTTAATGTTTTTCATGCTTGAAAAAAACTGCTCGCAAGAGTATGTACTTCCCCACTGTTGTGTTTTCTCACAACAAAACAACTAGATAATCACGGAGATTAAACTAGCTTAAAAACTCATCACAAGTATATCCTTTAGTTAACTTCTATTTTCAATCTCAATCATTTCCAAAACGTGACTACACACAATAGATTATAAATGTAGCTGTTATGCACAAACGATACTATATCATCACAACACCCACATGCATAATAATTTTCTGGATAAATTTAAAATTTGATTGAATTCATTTTTGAGAGAATGCAATTTCTTATAAATTAAAGAAAGTGTGTTCTCCCTATGGAAAGTTTTTAAACCTTTCCGACTTTGCAGCTCAATCAGTTCAAGTTGGTACTCTACTGGTGCTTTATCACATTCAAATGAAAATGGATCATTAAACAATTTCAACTCAATTTCAATCTTTCAAAAGTCAGAAAATCTAATTGTAAACTCTCCACGCAAATCTTCACATAGGCCTAATTTAGAATATTTTTCATAGTTTACAGAAAACGTTTTCTCTCTTTCAGATAGGCTACGAAAGTGTACAGTTTTACCAGCTTTTAGCTGTGCTATAAAAAGTTCCAATTTCTTTGTGAAACTAGTTTTCCGCTCAAACATTGAGGAACATAACTGGTCCTTTCCTTGTAAATGCAAATTAAGTTCAGCTAATACTTCGATGATGTCTACAAAGAAAGATAAATCATTCAAGTATTCTTCATTTTCCAAAAAATCCACATTTTGCTTCTTTTCTTCCAAGAACACTTTTATTTCAGGAAACAATAACTGAAATCTTTTTAAGGTTGCTGCTTTACTGAGCCATCTAACTTTTGAGAAATATACTACGTCTTTATATCCACTGCCAACTTCCTCCAAGAATGCTTTAAATTCGCGATGATTTAAACCCCGTGATGTGATGAAATTAACAGCCTTGACAAGATCAGCCATCAAATGTTTCATATTTAGCTTTTGAGTACATAATTTTTGTTGATGTATCAAGCAATGGTATCTGAGAATCTCATGATCAACAGATTCTTTGAATAAAGTAATAAAACCATTGTGTTTACCAGTCAGGGCTGGAGCACCATCAGTTGTAATTGAATAAATGCTTTTTCTATCAATATTGAATTTATCTAATGACAAATTAACAAACTCGTATGTGTCCTTGCCTGTTGTTGTGCCCTTTATTTGACACAAGTCCAACATTTCTTCAATAATATTGAAATTTTCATCAATTCATCTAATGAAAATAACTAATTGTGCAGTATCACTTTGATCAGTACTTTCATCCAACGTTAAACTGTAAAGAACGCATGCAGATAATTTGTCCTTCAGTGTGCCTTCAATATTATCACCCAAGTCATCAATTCTTCTACCAATTGTCTGATGTGATAGCCATGTTTCCTTTACTATATTCACCTTGTCTGGACAGTACTCATTAAAAGCAATAACAATGCATTCTTTTATAAATTCCCCATCAACAAGTGGTTTTCCTTTCTTAGCTAACTTCTCAGCTATAAAGTAACTAACTGTTGTACATGTTCCAGTTTTAACAACATATTTTTGAAGACTAGCTTGTTGTGACCTAATTGCCATTGTCAATTCCTCAATTTTTGTTTTTCTTCTTTCTTCATTAAACGTCTGATATTCTAACCCAGTCAAATTCTAGAGTCATGCTATTTGTGAGATTTTCTAAACACTCATGTTTTATGAGGCGAGTTTGCATTTATTTTGATGGGTTGTTTATGGCGGTCCCACCATCAAATTTTGCAATATGTTAGCAAATTGATATTGTTGTCGTGTAATATTTATATCGAAATCCCATAACGGGAAAGATGTTCAAATCGGGTTAGACCGAGCACATGTTTTTGATAGTTGATCGCTAATTTGTTTAGTAAGCAATAAGCACTCGATGATTATGACGCAAGTTCATAGTTGTTCTGATGGGCCGTTCATGGCGGTCCCACCATAAAACTTTGCAATATGTTAACAAATTGATATCGTCGTCGAGTGTCAAAATGATATCGAAATCCCTTAACGGGAAAGATGTTCAAATCGGGTTAGACCGAGCACATGTTTTTGATAGTTGATCGCTAATTTGTTTAGTAAGCAATGAGCACTCGATGATTATGACGCAAGTTCATAGTTGTTCTGATGGGCCGTTCATGGCGGTCCCACCATAAAACTTTGCAATATGTTAACAAATTGATATCGTCGTCGAGTGTCAAAATGATATCGAAATCCCTTAATGGGAAAGATGTTCAAATCGGCTTAGACCAGGGTTGTAAAACTCGTGGGCTTCTGGGGGCCACATTGCATATATGAGCAATTGTGCCATGGGAGGCATGAGGTTTTGAATTTGGAGATCACCACTTCTCTGGGCAACGATCTGTGTAATGTGGCCCGAAGTAAGATCGATCTCCAAAAAAAGAGGTCATTACCTTTCCAGCATCAGCAAAGCTCTCTCCGAATGACAAAAATTTGTACCTCTCAAGTGTGGCCTGTGATCAGAGCTTCAAACGTTTGTTCGACAATGATCCGTTGCAATACTGCCGCAATTCATTAGCGATTTCAGAATCGTCTCGCGAGCTGCGAGTTTGATACCCCTGGCTTAGACCGAGAACATGTTTTTATAGTTGATCGCTATTTTGTGTAAAGAGAAATAAACGCACGGCGATTATGACGCGAGTTCAAATAATTGTTCTGATGGGCCGTTTATGGCGGTTTCACCATCAAACTTTGCAATATGTTAGCAAATTGATATCGTTGTCGAGTGTCGAAATTATATCAAAATCCCTTAATGGGAAAGATGTTCAATCGGCTGGGGCTGAGCACATGTTTTCCATTGTTGATTGCTAATTTGTTTAGTAACCAATAAACACTCAGCGATTATGACGCAAGTTCATAATTATTCTGATTGGCCGTTTATGGCGGTCCCACCATAAAACTTTGCAATATGTTAGCAAATAGGAAGGTTGCACTCACGTGATCAAACGTCATCAAAATGCACTTTCGAAAAAACTAGCTGACCATTTTGAGTGATTTTGCATTGAATTGAATAGGGAGTGATATCGTTTTATGCAAAGCAAATCGATAAACAAGACAGTTATTGAATGAACGTTAAATATGTTATTTTACTGATGTTAAGGAATGAATCTAAGGTCAAAGTAAGATAAGAGGTGCTAAGGTTTGCTTTGTAGCGATTGTGTAACCTTTGCCCTTATGCCTACCCGCGCGCGTTTGTTTTTGTATATTGCTACCTGGTGTTTTCTTTTCATTTTCGTAGAAGCGTGAGTCATGCATTCCTTCGTGTTTCGGAACATTAATCCTCGTGCTTCGTGTTATTTTTTGTAGAAACGTGACTCATGCATTGCCTCGTCTTCACCCCATGAAAAATTATTCCTTGTGCCTTTTTTACATTTTTTTTGAGATACAGTAGATTCCGCTTAATCGGGTCACATCGGGATAAGCACCATTTAGCCTGATTAAGCGGCTGACCCGATTATCCGAAGTCTTGCAGTATCTGTGCCAGTATTGTCCTTGGTACACCAGTTATCTCAGCTAGCTGGCGATGACTAATGTTTGGAGGTTGCTCTCTAATTTTTCTTAGGACAACAACCCTCTCAGCAATTGTTAATTCTTTTTGTGGCATCTCTGCTTGGAACTTCACAAAATTTGCAACAAAACACAACAATTACCATGTCCAAGGGCATGAAATGACAAAATAATTTGCGCCTGTGTTTTTCAATTGTTACACAATATAGTTGGCTTTGTGATATTGAGTTCTATTGCATTACAAAGGCGGTTTTGCAATTAAACCAGTGTATGTCTGACTACAGTTGAGGCCTGATTAAGCGCGATAGTGGCCCGATTACGCGAATTTAGCGTAATGCATTATCTTTGATTGGATTTTGTTCTTAACAATTTGACCCAATTAAACGGCTGACCCGATTAACCGGCGGCCCAACGAAGCGGAATCTACTGTATAAATATCTCTTGGTCATTGGATAAGACATCAGAAATCATAAAACAGAAAACAGAATTAACTTTTGGACTGAAGATGCTGCCAAATTTTGAAATTGTACGATAATTTTTGTTAAAAGATTTAATAAACAAAACAGAGAAAATTCGTGTAAACTGAAAACTTAAGGATATAATTTGATGTCAAAGAACTCCAGTGAATTTAAGTAATTATGTGCAGGTCAGTAGGCTCACGGTACAGCACGCCACGCCTCTGGCGCCACAGCTTGTTATTGCTAATAGTTGGGCTAATTTTATGAGCTAAACATGCAGGCTTATTTGTAGCCTGCTTCTGTGAGGGTTTCATATTCGATTGATTAGCGTGTTTGGGAATGCTGAGTTTAAGTTAGTTGTAATGTGTAACTTATACAGAATATTTAGTGGCATAAGCATTCTGAAAAGTTGAAAACTTTAAGTTATACTGTAGCCTAAATGACAGGGCACGAGATGGGGTGCGTTCAGATGGGGGCAGACCCGAATGGCACATGCTTTCACGTAGCGCGAGTCGTGAGTACACCTAGCCATTGGAAAGTTTCTCTAATGCTCTGTGGAAACCGAATGTGCCCACCCGGAAGGATATTTACTTATTCCGATGTTCAAGGGCCTGCTAATCGGCAAACGTCCTTTCGAAGACGGGATGATGAGTGTGTTGCTCATAAACTGCCCTTTTCAGGGTACATCATCAAAAAGTTCCGTGGGCCCTCAATATTACAACTGAACATCGAAGGCCTCACAGCTACAAGATGAACGTTCTTCATCACCTTGTTATTCAGCTTGAGGCGTTCGTCATCCTTCTACAGGAGACCCACTGCATATCTGCAGAAAAGCTAGTGCTATCAAACTATCAACTAGCTGGGTTTTCCTTAAGCAGGAAGCATGGCCTTGTCACGTTTGTCCATGAGCGGCTAAAATGGACCTTATACGATCAATCTCCCACGACATTGGAGACTGAGTGGTTGTGTGTGGATGTTGATGGTTATAAAATTGTTAACATCTACAAACCTCCACCAACGCGGTTGCAAGTTTCCGACCTTCCAGTGTTCACTCACCCTTGTCTGTATGCGGGTGATTTCAACTGCCCCCATGTCGATTGGGGTTGTAACATTAACAGCACGGATGGAGACTGCCTACTGGCCTGGGCAAGCTGCAATAATCTTGCCCTTCTCCACGATCCCAAGGATGAACCTAGCTTTCATTCTGGGCGCTGGAACACTAGCACTAACCCGGATCTTGCCTTTACCACCATCAATCCTGATAGTCGCTTGCCTTATAGACGCGTCTTGGAGAAGTTTCCTAAGTCACAACATCGACCTTCGCTTATAACACCACCAAGGCTTTCCCTCCCAGTACCGGGAAGGCCTGTAAAGCGATGGAACTTCCGCAAGGCCAACTGGAGCCACTATAACTCCTTGACAAACAAGCTTGCAAGGAATTTGCCATCACCTGATTTAACAAATGTGGATCAGGCCTACCGGGATCTTTGCAATACCATCAGCAAACCAGCCAAGAAAGCTATCCCACGCGGTCGTCGTAACACCTACATACCGTGTTGGGACGCTAAGTGTGAGGCTCTCTACCAAACGTTTCTGCAGTCTCCTGCTGGAGACCAGTCAAGCAGGGCTGTTACAGCCCTAATAACTTGGCTTGACAAGAAACGCAGAGACCGATGGTCGGAGGCAGTCCGAAACATCGACTTCTCACACTCAAGCAGAAAAGCATGGAGCACAATTAACAACCTTACTGGCAGGTCGCGACACAGCCCCCGTAACTGTCCTGTTTCAGCTAACGCCATTGCTGCTCAGCTGGTAAGAAACGGGAAATACGAGGTTGTTGATCGTGAGTCGTCTCGACTCATTTCTCAAGAAGTGTCTGACCGCTGGAGGGCTCTGATACCATCTCCAGTGAATCTCTCTGGTAACTTCTCGTCCAGAGAATTCGCTGCCGCTCTCCAACACGTTAAGCCAGGGAAAGCTCCGGGCCCTGACTCTATTTGTCCGGAGCTTATAATCCATGCTGGAACTGCTTTGAAGTCCTGGTTACGTGGCTTCCTTTCTTCCTGCTTGCGCCAACTCAAAATTCCCAAAGTCAGGGGAAGAGCACTTGTAGTTGCGATCCCAAAGCCAAAGAAACCTGTAGAGGACCCAAAGAGCTATCGTCCCATCTCCTTGCTCTGTGTCCCCTACAAGATCCTCGAACGACTGATCTACGCTCGTATTGAACCTATTGTTGACCCCCTGCTCCCAGGCGAGCAAGCTGGGTTTCGACATGGTAAATCGACAGTGAATCAAGTTGTCTTACTAACACAAAACATCGAGGATTCTTTCGAGGCAAAAAAAAAGGCCGGTGCTGTGTTTGTAGATCTGACAGCTGCATATGACACTTTCTGGCATCGTGGCCTCACTTGCAAGCTGCTGAGACTTCTCCCGGATAAGCACATGGTTCGTATGATCATGGAACTTATCCAGAATAGAAGTTTTACCCTTACTACCGGTGACAGCAAGCGAAGCAGGTTGCGACGTTTGAAAAACGGCGTCCCACAGGGATCGGTCTTGGCACCCCTTCTTTTCAATATCTATGTGTACGATCTTCCTTCAAAGGTTTCCAGAAGGTATGCTTATGCCGATGATCTGGCACTGTTATACTCTTCTGATGACTGGAAGGACCTGGAGGGGGTCTTAAGCCAAGACATGACTACAATCTCAACATATCTTCAGACTTGGAGGCTACAGCTCAGCCACACTAAAACGGTGACGACGGCCTTTCACCTGAACAACAGAGAGGCCAAACGTGAGCTTAATGTCTACAACAATGGCAAACGCCTGCCATTCTGTCCAGTCCCTACCTATCTTGGGGTAAAACTGGACAGATCACTCACGTTTCGTCACCATGTTGAGGCATTGCGCAAAAAACTAACAACGCGCGTTGCACTGATGAGACGACTTGCAGGCTCAGATTGGGCGCTGGAGCTAAAACAATGCGTACAGCCGCCCTATCTCTGGTCTACTCTACTGCGGAGTACTGTGCACCAGTTTGGTGTCGCAGTGCACACACTCGCCTCATCGATAGTGTTCTCAACGACACATTGCGCATTGTCACTGGATGCCTGCGTCCAACTCCAACAGACTATCTACCCGTCCTCGCAGGTATCCAGCCGGCCGAGCTTCGCCGATTAGGAGCAACGCTCTCCCTGGCATATCGTGGCAGCTTAGACCCTGGCCATGTTTTTCATGAATTATTGGCTGGGTCCACACACGGCTACAGAGAGAGACTAAAATCTAAATGCCCCTTTATGCCCGCTGCACGGAAGTTACTGCAAGATCTAACTGAATTGGATATTCGTGCAGCTCAATGGACTGGCTTTAAATAGAGCACGGAATACTCGAAGTGCTCATCTGATCTCCGTGCTTTCATTCCTAGGACATGCACTAGGCCAACGGGGATGGGCCTGCCCAGATCATCATGGCTCAGGTTCAACCGCTTGCGGGCTGGTGTTAGGTGTTTTCAGTCGTTCATGTAGGCCTACAAATGGGGCCTTGCTCCTACATCGAATTGCGAGTGTGGCGCTGCAGAACAAACTGCAGAACACATCATTCTGACATTCTCTATACATCGGGCACCTACAGGAATACGTGGACTGATGGTTTTGGATGTCGACACACGATGCTGGCTGAGCATCATCACTGCCAGCATCTGAAAATGTGGAACCCTTCCAAAAGAAGAAGAATGACAGGGCAGACTTCTGTATCGTTTGTCATATGCTGGATTAGTTATTGTTGGATAAAATCAGTAATTTTTTGAAATTTTTTGTCAATAGTGATTGCAGGCCAGTCATATTGATATGTCAGATGTAATTGTGTGACCTTAACTACTCCTTAAACAATTGTTTGGGCTATTACCTAGGCTGCTGGACCAAGGGTAATGTAAAAATTACGGTACCGATTAATTCATTCCTGCGTATGAGCTCACGCTCTGTTTGCATGTCTTTCGTAACACTGGGTCATCACGACGGGTAGACTGCTTGGCCCCTCCATCTGTTTGCCACATTAAGATGGAGGTATACCGTTAAATGCCTTGCTCATGGACACAACAAGTAAGCTTGCCGGCAAGCTTATCGTACCGGTAATAATGATCAAATAATGGTTGTTTTTGCTAATGTCCGACTGGTATCTGATTGGCATAGTTATTTTTAAGTGAGGAGCAAATGGTAGTTAGATGGCATTTCTCTTAGGGGCACTTTTTAAAAATTAGCTCACTATGCTAAGCTTACACTAGCCAACTGAAAAACGTAATCTCAACCAAATTGCTTTTGGTCAAATTGATTTGTTTCCGAGAATCTAACTAGCAATAATTCATTTTAAATTTTAAATAATTTTTTGTTAGTTTTTAAAATAACCCCAAAAGTTGGTGTTCGCCCTATACCTCTTTAGCATAAATTAGAGCTTTTGGTCAGCCAGTTTTTTTGGCGCGAAATGTGTGACGTCATATGCAACCTTCCTATTGATATCGTCTTCGAGTGTCAAAATTATATCGAAATCTCATAATGGGAAAGATGTTCAAATCGGGTTAGACCGAGCACATGTTTTTGATAGTTGATCGCTAATTTGTTTAGTAAGCAATAAGCACTCGATGATTATGACGCAAGTTCATAGTTGTTCTGATGGGCCGTTCATGGCGGTCCCACCATAAAACTTTGCAATATGTTAACAAATTGATATCGTCGTCGAGTGTCAAAATGATATCGAAATCCCTTAATGGGAAAGATGTTCAAATCGGCTGGGACCGAGCACATGTTTTCCATTGTTGATCGCTAATTTGCTTGCAAACGAGAGAGTTCTTTTTCATTTGGTTGTCTTGTCGCTCAATTTTGAGCGCGAGTGTGCCTGGGAGTACAAGCGGAACTTTTTTTCTGCTAGAATGACAGTGGTCAAAAAATGCTGTAATTTTGCATGGGTAGTGCTCCAGCTGAAAACAGGTGGAGTTACATCAAGTTACTATGTTCTTAACTTACTTAGGCCTGCCAGTTTGACGAAAAAAGTATGAGGTGAGAAAATTTTGATTTAGAATATTTTGCAGACCTAGTCTTCATATTCCTGCCAGTTAGCAGGTTACATGATAATAATTCTGTGATTAGGCCTAAACGAACGTATTGGTCTAAGTTTGTATTTCAAGGCTGTTAAAACAGTGAACGTATGGATTCAACCAGTGAAACACCAGAAAAGTAAGTTGTGGCTTTTGATAATTGATTTTACTTTGCCTACAGTTATGTGATCAGGTAACTGGCAGAAAAATCTTGCCATCATTATTCATTTACACCAGCGATTCTCAACCAATGGGTTGTGGCCCACTAATGGGCCACAAAGGTCCTTCAGGTGGGCTGCGAAACGTTCTGCCATAAATTAAAGATTTTTTTGAAAAAAATATGAATTGCGAAAGCTAAAAATGTAGTATAAACTTAAGGCAGTGGCTACTTTACCGTCGACAGCAATTTGCCATTGGAATCCATTTTGCTGTAATCATTCATGTGTGTTTATATAGCCAAATTTGCTATCATTACACCAGTGACACTGTGGTGTAGTGGATAGAGTGCTGGTCTTCAGATACTATGGTTGTGGGTGCGAATCTCAGCTGGCAGAGCTTTAAAAGAAAGGCAGTGTACACTGAAGGGGCAGGCCTGGTATGTAAATGTACGGGGCAGTGTACACTGGAAGGGAGTGTACACAGTGGGGGATGGAGACCTGGGGGTGCAAAATTTTTTAATTGGTTTTTAAATTTGACCAATCAGAAATGACCAAAAGACCTGGGGGTGCAAAATTTTTTAATTGGTTTTTAAATTTGACCAATCAGAAATGACCAAAAGTCACATGTTTAGTACGTCATTGAGATTGACCAATCACCAATAACTCACGGCAAAATAGTCTCTGAGGGTAAATTGCCGTCGACGGCAAAATAGCCACTGCCTAAACTTAACACTCTTTCGTTTTGTAGCAACTTCCTTCCTGGAATAAATGATTGTTCTGAAACAAATTTTTCATGAAGTGGGCCCCAAAGCAACATCTCGGCAAAAAGTGGTCCATGACATCAAAAAGGTTGAGAAGCACTAATTTACACAACAGAGTTAGTGTTGTAAAGTCAAATGCACAATCGACCATCATTGAGTTGTTATAATTAGTCTTAGGTCCTAGCTTGGAATTTGAGCATACATAAAATTGTCAAAGCCATGTAGGGACTATTAACCTTCAGAATTCCATGTGGTGATTACTCTGGACTTCTGCACCTAACTTTTGATTTAAAATGATTGTGAAGAGCAGACCAGGAAATGACGCATCATACATGACACATCCCCCAGATAAGAGATACCGGATTTCTTCAGAAATATGTGACAGCTTTGGTTGCATCCAGAGCTGTAAACTTGTAGCACTTTAGTTGTACATTTGACTTGATCATGCTCCAAGAGAGTGCACTCTACAGTGGCAAGTAGTTCCATATATCATGACAGTACTTCTGAATGTAGCTGTAAGCTTTATAAGTTGGATATTCCTTATAGAATGTTGAGTTTGTGGCTTTCTAAGTATCATTTTTCCACATTTGCTACTTTGTCACGTGATAGCTGTGCACTTTTGCATCAAGGCAACAAATGTTGTAACATGCCGTTTTTGCCATCTTATTTTGAAGCAGTGAAGTATGCTGGGCTAAGGAGAGATGAGAAGTAGCAAAGCATTGGACATCTGACATATGTTGATTGTCAAAGGAAATGTCAGACGTGACAATAATTAATTGTCACTCATATGATTATTATTCATGGTTCAACCAAGCCATTACTGCAAGACAGTGTCTTGATGCAGGAGTCTGTGAGAATCCTTCAGATAGATAATTCTGTATTGACCTGAAGAAGCAGTTTTATGATGTTGAAGAGGATAAAGCATTGTTGTGGTCACCATTCTAGCACTCTGGTCATGTATCTGCCTCAATTCTGCTTTCAATAGAGTGTTCTCTATAGGTGGATGTACACAGTATACATTTTTGTCCAATTTTGTACATTTTTTTGTAGCAAAATTTTTATCTGCTTGCGTATTGTTCATGGTATTACACAGTATAATATGTGCTGTAAACGTTTGGTTTTGTCAACAAAAATCTCAAAGTAGTTTTGCAAAAAGCTTTCGGAGATGGATTCATAGCACTCCTTTAAGTAATAAGTGAAAACTTAAAACGTTTTTGTCTGGTTCTCTTATGAAGTTATCATATGGATGAAGGCGAGGATTTTGCACTACTAAACAACAGTCCAACAAATATTTGATTGTACATTTTTGTCAGCAAATACGCATTTGCTGTTGGTCACACTTTATGGACACAACTGGATGTTCAAACAACAATATATACTTTGAAGCGTTATATCAATATCCAAGCAGATGACAATTTCTGTACAAAAATAAATGTGAGCAAAAAATGCACAAAATTGGACAAAAAATGTAGAAAATCTTACAAAAACGTATACTGAGAATAGCTACCTTATGTTGGCAACTGGTCGTCTCTAGTCATAGATAGATGTATCTATGGGCTTTATAACTCGGATATTTCCTGGTGTTGATGAAGTTGTGGTTTCTAAGTAACATTTCTCCACTTAAGCTATGAAGTTATTTGGTAGCTGGATCACATCTGTAATAGGTGCAGAGATTTGTATCTAAGGACCAATATTGCAAAGTTTGGTGAATTAGTATTTGAGTCCAAGCTAAAAAAATATTTTTCAAAGTTGGGTTTTGCATAATAAACATACCAAATTTATGTTGACCTTTTTTGTCTGCACTTGAATTTTGCCATAAACAGTTTTTGTTTTTCTATCAGTGACTCAACTCCCTAGTCTTTAATCATTAACTTTTTTAAGTTCAATGACATTGTTCAAGTTCCATCAAGTTTGTTAGCTCTGGTTGTGCGCAAAAATTTAGTTCTGTGTTAACCCATTAATGCCGAGAATTATTTAAAAGAAAAATTGAGCCATTTTAAAAAGCAACGTCACTGCACTAACTATCTCGGACTACTATGAGGGACTGACTGCAAAAATCGTTCTGAAACGTTTGCTGTATATGTATTAAACATGAATCTCATCACCAATGTCGTCAAAAAGATGAAAATGCTGTAAACAAATATTTTATAGGCAATTTTTTTTATGGGCACATATGTTCCCAATCGGCATTAATGGGTTAAGGTGACAAAGGGGGCAGTTTTTCTAAAGAAAAGTAGCTTTTCTCTGCTTCATACCAAAATTGAGTGTGTTTGGTTCCAGATACATTAGAAAATATCAAAAGAAAGTACACCTATAGTTGAACATGCCCTAATATGGTGGTGTAGTTTGAATATCACTAATTTGTCAAAAAAATTTCACTAAGAGTGGGAAATATGTCAGAATAGTAATTTTATTCTTAGGTTTAATTTTTCAATTTGTTGTTTTGGGTCTGCTGACCTTAGTGCCTTGCTATAACCAAAACAAATCTTTGGCCAATTAACGTCTTTTGTACAGCTGACTATTTTTAACTAATATATGGTACTACTTTTTTAGATGTACAATATGCTTAGCTGAAATGGAAAATCGTTCTGTAGTTGATGGCTGTTTACATGCATTCTGCTACAGTTGTCTTAAAGAATGGTCCAAAGTAAAGGTAAACATTCACGTTTTGAAACTTGTTTTGTTATGTTTTAATAGAAAATTTTGATCATGTAATAGTTTTGTTATGTGTAATTTTGCATTACAAAATTTTATTCACTATAAAGAACCTCTAATGTTGTACAATTGATTCCAACCATTTCAAAGCCATGGCCAATAGAGTTTGTTGAAATACTAAATTCATCCTGAGATTTAATGTGGGTAAATTCATTGTTTGCATACCTTCTGAAAAAAATTAAAAGGCTTCTTGCCAGTGGACAAGTTAAGTAGATATAAGTCCATTGGCAAACCAGATCCCATCATTGCCAACTAGAAGAATTTTTTTGCAATTTTGAGTGTTTTTTGATATATAGTATTTATAGTTCATACCTTACTCTCTATTTATTGCTCTGCTTTCTATAATATTCCTCTTAATTGTTATTGGAATCAGGAGATATTTCACTTTCTACAATTGCAAAGCTCATAAGCAGTGTGCCTCCATCAACTTACTGTGAGCCCCTCTTGGGTTTTCTTGATTTCTTTTTCTATTTTTAATTTTTTTCCTTGGTTGTAAATTCATTGATTACTTGCCAGCTTTGAGCTTTGGAATGAAAGATCTTGAGTTCTAAATTCTTTAAAAACACCATTGTTATTCATTAGAAAGGGCATCCAGCATTTAAAGTGCTTCGTTGCTCCAGCAAAAAGTCTGGTTTAGAAGTGAGTGTGTAGTGGTAGACATACACTGAATCAGCATGTCTGGGCCTGTAAATTACAAGAAAAAAGATGCAAAATCATCGTTCTTTCTTGGAGGCAGTGTTGCCTGGCAATGCCCTTATTAGTAACATCAGGGTTCAGTATTTCGGTTCAACCGACAGTAACGGCTTCACTCATTGGGCTCTTGTGTGAACTGTAACAAAAAATTAACAAACTTTATGCACTGCCATAATTTCTGTACACGTAATGGTGATCATCTTATTCTTTTAATCAAGACTGGTAATGCTCACAAACAAAGAATATTGCTGCAAACAACCATTAATACTTTTAAAAACTGTGAGGGAGGAAGGTTTGAAACGCTGTCAAAGATGATGGTGGCAACCAAATGGTGGTTGTTTTTGCAGTTGCATAATTAAACTATTTAATGGTAAGCCTATTTTGCGATTTGGTGCTGCCCCTTTCATATTTTTATTTGTGGTGTTAAGTTCTTTGGCTGCACTGTTTGCCTTAGTTTGGGCATTATGACAAAGTCGGCTATGGCTTCCCCAAAGTCATTTACAATATTTTAGTAGGTACACATTAGGCCAAGTTATTTTCAAACAATATATTTCTTCTAAATTTAGTTTTACAAATTGTTAGCTTTATAGTTTTATTTTGATTTTTTTCTTAAACTTGGGATTTTATTACATTGCTTTATAGTATAGATATAGATACCTCAACAGGCAGTGTATTAGCAAAACAACAAATTCTTGCTTTATAGCATATGTCAGTGTTGCCCACCGGCCCCCATCAGTGAGATCAGGATTGAGAATGTCACAAGCTATCATTCATACTTTTTTAGAGTGTAAGGGGAAGGGGGTGAAATGTAGTCAGAATTGATGGTGGTCGTTTTGACAATTAAACCAATAAGCTATCTAGTGGTAGGCCTCTTTGACAATTGGGTGGGCCCCTTTCGTGTCTGTATTTGTGACATAAAGTTCTTTGGCTGTGCTGTATGCTTTAATTCGGTCATAGCTTGAAAAGGGGCCATGCCTTTGCCCAAAGTCATATAGCCTATTCTAATAGGCGCCTGTTAAGCTCTTTTCAAACAAAAACGTTCCCTCTTAATCTAGTTTTTAAATTTTACAGTTTTACCAATGCTATTGTTTCATTTTGATATTTTCTTATACTTGGATTTTTATTGCATTTTGCTGTGTTTCTAATCAAGACCTCCCTACATTTAAATGACGATTGGTGTTTTCCATTGGTACAAAGAGCCTATCAATTAGGAATATCAGTGGTGGGCTTTCCTATTTATATTCGCTATCAAAATAATGGATCGTTATGCCGCCTGCTGTTGTTCTCACTACATAGCGACAAGCATTATGATGTCATTTACGATTATGATGGATCATTGCTTTGTAGAAGGAGTCCAGACCAAAGAAAAAAGTATGCTTAAAAAGCACCTAAATAAATAATTGCTTGTTGCACCTTGATACAGCGTAAGATGTTATAGAATTACTTGAAGCAAAAATTAACGTTTTTTTTTTATATGCAATCGATAAAAAACAACATAGGTGGGTGTGCAAACCATTACATGTCTATCAAGTTTATCGCATGCGGGCAACATCTTATATTGCTTTGTTTTTTAAACTAAGCAGATTTTTATCCGTTAAATTCAGCAAGTGCTTGAAAGCATATCAAAGTTGTGTGAAGGCGCCAAGGTAATTCATTTATATTTTCAAGATTAAGCTATTAAATATTAGGACCGCTACATATGACTTTTTTGTTAATCTGCAAATATGTAAGAGCTAATGCCTCTGACTTCACACATGTTGCTTGGTCCTGGCATTAACTCATCGATGTTAAAAACAAACTAACCTGAAATGAAGCACTCAAAGTTAAGTTATTGCAATAGTAGGGCCCCTATCAATAATGTTGAGGTTAGGAATATCAAATTGGCTGGCTACATCAGCCTCACTCAATTGCAAAAGGAAATTTTTTGAACCTTTAGATGATATGTAGCTCAACACTAATATGTTGTTGCAAAAAAATTAGCCGGACCATCTGTACTCTCCTTCTCTTTTTCTTGTGATATCACCAAGTGTTTTGCTTGGTGTTGGCTACATTTTAAAATGCTTAGAGGCGTGATTTTTAGGTGATTGGATATTTTGCCAAAGATCCATGCAATCAAGAAAGAGTTGACAAAATTTACCAAAGGATTTACTTTTTATAGAAAATGCAATTCTGTGACATGCAGGCACCAAAATTTTTGGTAGGCTACATTTTATAAATGTTTATAGAGATTTCATGTATAGATGAATCTTTTTGAAAACGTAGACAGATAATGCCAAAGAACCATGCTTGTGAGGATAAGTAGTCAAAATGAATTAGAGAACAACGTCCAACGATTGCATGTTTATTAGGTCTACTGAACAGTTGTTCCACTAGAAATAGAACATGTTTATGGCAACCCGTTTTGATCAGCCATTATAAACTAATCCCGAGCCCTAGCTAATTAGAGTGACATATTGCTGAAAATCAAATTTACTAAGCTTTCAAAGTACAGAAATTCCTAATACCTTATCAGGAGAGAAAGAGAGGAGAGGCATGGCTAGAAGGCTTAAAATGCCTAAAAAAAGGATTGCTTTTTGCATTTTCAAATGAGCTTAAATTGTTGAGTTGGTTTTATCGAAATCATCATATTAATATCTCCTGAAAAAGCGTTTGATCGTGTTTCTGCGACCAGTAGTTTTTGATAAAATAAGCTAACAAATTGTGCAATCAAGCATTGATTGTGACGTTATTTTAGGTCTCAGAAACATGAAGGTTTTGGTAAGCTTGTAAATTAGAGGCTGGCTTTTGTTTGAGCGAAAAACGGTTTTGCTGTGTCAAGAAATGTAATGTAAAAAAAAACAACTCTGATTATAACGTCACAAACACTCTTATGACACTCAACCCAGGGTGGTAATCAATCGTGCCTAGTTTGATGTTTGTACATCCCGTAGTTTTGGAGGAGTTGAAGCGTACAGTTGGAATTGTGCTTTATACAGGATGTTTCAGAAGTTGCTCATGAATTATATATTTTTTTCTCTCTACAAGTTTAAAACGTGTAGTGTTAGTCTTGTGCTACTGCCTTCTTCAGTGACTGAGAATTTTTTTAAGGGGAAATTTAAAGTTTTTTGTTTTTGGGCGCTCTATGGACCTCATTATGCACCTGACTAAACCATCGTCCTCAATACCCACAGGAAGTTAATATAGATTGGATCCATGATGGATAGACCCCAAAGTGGACAGAGTGAGGAGAATGTTGCGGCTGTCAGGAAAGCTTTTAATTTCAATCAATGGAAGTTCATTTGGAGAGAATCTTCAAAATTGAATATCAGCGCTACTTCTATCCAGAGGATTTTGGGGCTTGAGCTCAGGCTCTTTCCTTTCAAGGTCCAGATTGTCCAAAATCTTAAGGCTCAAGACTACGATAGCCGGTGGGAAATGTGTAAAACTCTGTTAAATTATTCCGAGAGAGAAACCCTTCCATCCTGGAACAGATGTGGTTCAATGATGAAGCTCTCTTCCACCTTTCTGGTTGTTGCAATTGGCATAGTACCTGCATATGGAGGCTTGCCAATTCCATGTAAATCCACAAGCATGAAGGAGCATGCCTAAGTTAATTGTCTGGTGTGCTATCTCCTCAGCTGGCCTAATAGGCCCGTTTTTTTTTTGGTAATTGAGAAAACACTCTGTGAATGTCAATGGTGACAATTATCTCCGTATGCTCCAGAGATTCTGTGTTCCCAAACTGTCAGCTGCAGTTAATGTGCAGCAAGTCATCTTTCAGCAAGATGCCCCAGCGTATTATTTGCGTGAGGTTTATGCATTCCTGCATAAGCAGTTTCCGGATCGTTGGATTGGTCATCGTGGTCCAATTACGTTCTACTGATTTAGCACCATGTGATTTTCTTGTGGGGATACATCAAGTCGAAAGTGTATGGAACAAGGCTTTGGAATGGAGAACAATGTTTGAAGAATGCATTAGAAGCATATGTTCATCAGTGGCTCCTGAAATGTTGTTAGATGTTGGCCAGGCATGCCTAAAACGGTGGCTTGGTTGCTACAAAGAAGGTGGTGCATGCGTCTGGATGTACCATTGACTTATGGATAAACGTTCCAAATCTAAGATGGTACCACAAATACTCTCAATTAATTCAGATTTTATCCTATGAATTTCATCCACTTTTATGGTTCAATGAAATTTTAAATAAACAAAACAAAACCAAGAGTGACTTTTAAACATCCTGTATATTACAAACAAGTAAAAGCTAGGGCTTGGTTTGATTTTCTTGTACATCATTCAATGCCACCATCAGTTTTTACAAAAAAAAAGTGGTTATTTGCTTGATCAGTCAGTAGGAATACCAAGCAGTAGCAATGGAAAGTCAGTTCTTTAATCATGTAGAATGTAAAGAGAGCAGTATCGTATAGAATCGACTCTATCCCAGAAAAAAGATGTTACTTTTGATTAAGACCAGTAACGTATTACCACCTTACGATAATATTTGTAAGAACTTCTGGTGGACAAGGCTTACATTTCATTGTAGCCAATGAGAATCATGGGCTCAAAATCTGTTTTTTATCAATTTGGCTTATGGTGAATGGTAGTTACTTATTGGCCAGACTTCAAACTAAGACAAACTCTTTGTTCAGGGATAAATTTATGCTCCAATGTTGTTGTTGTTACCCGACCCCTTCTGAGGGTTTTGAGAGCATGGCAGAAGACAATGGAGCCCAGAAGCCAGGCAACTCCCTAAGGCCTGGACCAGAGGTCCTAGAGAAATGAGAATCGCCAAAGAACGAGCAGTGCAAAGAGTTCGTAGCTGGTCAGTGCAGAATGAGAGGAGAGGTATCCTGGGACGGGTGTCTGCAGGTGCTGCAAGAAGGACTCTTGATTCTGCCAATTGTAGAGTGATAGGAGCTTATCAGTAGGCTGTGTCCATTACAGCGAATATGAGAGAGAACATAGCAAGCGTGACGAGGGACCACAAGCTCCTCAGTGGAAATCAAGGGAATCTGTGTGTCAAAGAATTTTGATGAGACAGTACGCCTCCAGTCTGAGAAAAGATAAGACTGGATACGAGAGATTAAAGAAGAAGGACTACAAGGGATTGTAGAGGGCATGAGCAGTGCTTCCCATCTGGCCAGCTCATCAGCTGTGTTGCTTCGTGGGAGAAACGAATGTCTGGGGACCCATTGTAGCCTGATAGTACAGGAGGAGAAAGAAGACAGGTCTGCCAGAGAGATTGAGATAAAAGGAAAGATGGAGGAAAGGCCAGGGTGGCGAGAGTCAGATAGAAGGAGAAAAGAAAAGAGGTGGCAGAGTTGTTGGTGCTGCCAAGACCAGCAAAGAGCTTGCAAAATGGCGCAGGCCTCAGCGGAAAAACTTGAACATACCGGGCCTGCTGAAAAGGAAAGAGTGGCTTCAGTGCCGCAGAGAGAGCAGTTGGCAAGTATGCGAGAGCTGCCTTTGCCAAAAGGAACAGAGCCGTCAGTCCAAAGAACCAGATCGTAAGGTGGGATGGAGTCAAGGTTAGTGAGAGCTGCCTTTTGCCAAGAGAGAAGGGCATCAGAGCAGGAGCATGGAGAGGAAAGGTTGGACTCCACAATGATGGAAGGTAGGTTCAAGGAGGAAAGGGAGGGCAAGCAGGAAGAGCCTCCCTAGGGAAAGTAGAAAAAAGCATGAGCGGGTGAGTTGATGCAAAAGCTCTCCAGGACGATCTGCAGAGTTGGTTTCACTCCTAGTCTGGCCAGTCCTGAAATGAAAGAGGAGGTTGAGAAATGAAGAGCCCGCTCATAAGATGACAGAGCAAAATGAGTCAGGGTGACTCGTAGGGGAAGTGGAGAAGCCTCAGAGAGGAGAATGATATAGGGGAGGATGAGAGGCAGCTGGAGATGGTGTGACTAGCTGCTCAGTGGAGGCGTTCCAATTTGGTGATATTGGCAACATTTAAGAATGGAAAACATCCAAGTGAAACATGGGTGAGAAGGGGCTGAAGAAAAGATTTATACAGAAGAAAGAGGGTTTTCTTAGAGGGGCCCCATGAGGAAGCAGAGATACAGCATAAGGCCTTGAGAGAAGGGAGGCCTTCAGCAAAGATACATGTTTGGAAAAGGAAAGAGTGCAGTCGAAGGTGACCCCAAGAAAAGTTGAGTTGGATTGCAATGGAGGCAGGAATTGAATAAAAGGAGGTTGGGCTGGAGGTTAGCTTGGTGGGGATCTACTGAGAAGAAGGAGACCTCACATTTGCTCGGATTGAAAGGAAGACACCAGTACTCAAACCAGTGCTCCAATCAAATCAGATCCTCTTTTGTAGACTCCACTGCAGTTGGGACCGAGGGGGAAGAGAACCAAATGGACAGATTGCCAGCATAAAGAGAGCAGCTGACGGAAGAAGGCATAGAAGCAGGAAGATCATTAATAAAGAGAGAGAAAAGAACAGGGCCAAGAACGGATCCTTGCAGTACACCTCAATCGACTTGAAAAATAATGACTTGTGATTTTGAAAAACCACCCAAGCGAGCCTATCAGAAAGGAAAGATTGGGTCCAACAAGCAAAGCAAGGACGGAGGCCAGCCGAAATGGGTTTGTGGAAAAGGGAGAGGTGCCAAACCTAGTCAAAAGCTTTCAAGAAATCAGTAGTAGTGAGGATTGTCCAAGAGTCGGACCTGAGTTTGTTAAAACCATTCAAAATGGACTGAGAAAGATAAAGAACTTGGTCAGGAGTAGACCCACCTGGGTGGAAACCATCCTGACAGGGAGAAAAAATGGAATTAGACTCCAGAAGGAAGAGTACATGAAATAGAATGATGCATTCAAAAAGCTTGGATATGCAGGAGGTGAGAGAGATAGGCTGGAAGGAAGCAGGAGAGTCAATAGACTTTCCCATCTTGTGGATTGGAATAATGGCAGATGTCTTCCAGATGGAAGGAAAGGAGTGCAAAGACCAGGAAAGATTGAAAATGTGTTGGAGAAGATCCATGTCAAAGCGAGGAAGATGCTTTAACATGGGATAGGCAAATTTGTCTGGGCCAGTGGCAGTACACCAGGAGAGGTTAGAGGCAGCTGCAAGAAATTATGCATGGAAGAACAGGCAGCAAAAGGACGAGAAATACTCTTCAGGACATGTGGCTCGGTGGAGCTTGGAAAGGTAGCTTCTGGCCCATGTAATTGTTGAAGACTGAAGCCGACTTTCTGGGAGGAGAGAAGCAGTTGTGGAAGTTAGGAGAGGAGGAAGAAGAGCCAGCGACAGAAAGAAGGTGAGAGTACACAGATTTATATGTAGGGTTAGATTTAGGCAAAAGAAAAGAGCAAGTTGTCTGCCATGCCTCAGCCTTGGCCTTGGTAATGACAGACGAAGCACTCGGGAAGTGTAGATGTAAGCCTGATGATGTTCATCACTTCTGTGAGCTGCAGCAAAAGCCTTATGTCTTTCACTTACTGCTTCTTCCATTTCAGCGGACCACCAGGCTTTAGGATGGCATTTGATGCGGTCAAAAGGAATGGAAGATTTGGCTGCATTTAGTGTCAGAGAACTAAAGAGAGCAGCAGCAGAGGAAAGAGACGAATATTCCTCTACAGAAGGACAGTGAGAGTCAAAGTAGGAGGCAAAGTCATCCCAGCAAACTTTCTGAAAGTTGAAGGAAGGGGTGTTGGGGCAAAAGACTGGAGAAAGAGGGACAGATAGAAGAATTGGTAGGTGGTCAGAACCGTTGTCCTGAAGCGACTCCCAGGAGTAAGATAGGGCGAGAGAAGAATAAGCAAAGGAGATGTCAGGGGAAGAGCAACTGCCAGAGGAGCAATGTAGAAGAGGAGGTATGTCAGGGTCATTGAGGGGGAGGAGGTCAGAAGAGATGACCCAGCCAAGTAGTTCCTCCCACAATGATCAAAAGTATCTTTTGAGTCCCAGAGGGGTGATGGCAATTGAAGTCCCCCAGAATGAAGAGATTTCTGGTGGAGAGAAGGTACTTCCGCCACTTCATATCTTTGCCTCATGCTCAGGGCTGTTTCTTTACACCTCCTGCTTCCTCTTCCCCCTCCCTAACTCCCTCAAGGTTCTTCAATGGAATGCAGGGGTCTCTGAACCAGGAACACTGAACTTCTACACTTTCTTTGGATCATCTTGCTGACCTTATTTGTATCCAGGAATCTAACCGTAATTCATCTTCATCTTTTCGGATCCCTGGATTCTCTGCAGCAGTGGCATCAAAAGAAAGATTGCCAGACCGGGGGTGGGTGCAGTCAGATCTCAGAGCAGAGAATCCATGGATCCAGAAAGATGAAAATGAATTACGATTAGATTCCTGGATACAAATAAGGTCAGCAAGATAATCTAAAGAAAGTGTAGAAGTTCAGTGTTCCTGGTTCGGAGACCCCAGCATTCCATTGAAGAACGTTAAGGGAGTTAGGGAGGGGGAAGAGGAAGCAGGAGGTGTAAAGAAACAGCCCTGAGTATGAGGCAAAGATATGAAGTGGCGGAATGAGGGTAAGAGGTTTGAAGGCGAGTGCGGGGTGGAAGTGGTGCATTAGCAGATGGGGGCCAGATTGAACAGTGGATGCATACAAGCTGGAGGAGTCCAAGGAAGAAGTCACAGTGTTGATTGGTGTGGGATCTCCAGAAGCAGGGACGCAGCAGGGGGGAAGCTCTAGTAGTGAAAGCTGCCAAGAGCTCTGAAACTAGAAAAGGAAGAGTAGTAAGCACTTTAAATAAACCCATTTGGAGCAGGTGCAGCATTGCCCTGACTTACCCTGCCAGGTCACATTTCCAGCACACACTGAACAGGGAAAGAACGGGGACAGGGTCAGCATGAACGTTGCCGCTCATTAGGCGAAGGAGAAGAGTGAGAAGACGAAAACAGGCAAGAGAGAGGCAGGAGAAGAAAGAATATAGGTGACCAATTTCAAAGAGGCTGCGTGCTGCCCTTCTGCGGTCGTTCAGGGGGCAGCACAGCAAAAAAAGGTTTGTATGAGGGGTAACTGGAACCCTCGGGAAGGCCAACAGCCATTTCGATCCAACCCAAACGAGGTCGGGGACTGCACCACCACGTTGAGGTGGCTGTTAGTGAGTGTAGTCTGCTCCGATCGCCCCGGTATATTATTTTTTGTTTTGATCATTTGCCAGTAAATTTTTGTTCCCTGAACGATATTTTTTTCAGGCTGTGTGTCCGCTTTGCAAACACTCCTTTAAATTTTTCATGTATAACATCCGAGCTAACGATGATTTTGATAAGTACGAAGTTCCTCAACCAGCGCCAACTGCTCCCGACTTTGATCATCTTCACAGGCAAGTTCTTTCACTTTTCGAGATGAATGATATTTGTTCAAGTGCAGAAATAATCATTGCTATGAAAAGCATATGTCTTTCGGTCTAAGCGGTGAGTCCATCGCCAGCTTAGATATGCGTCAGTAAATCATTTTTAAGGTCATTCATCCAGCTTGGTTGCAATGCTTGTGATAGAAATGTTCTGTGCCAGCAGTGTCGGTAACCGGTATGAACATAGACTGGTCTAAAAATAATTGAATAGATTTTTCTATGTAATACAAGGATGTATATGTGGACCGTCTAGCAGGTTCATTCACTGGGAGAGTGAAACAAATCGTGTTGTGGATCACTGGATGTCGTCGCGAATCCACGAATGGCGAGAACGAATTCAACAAGATCAAGAAAATGCCCGAGCTGCTATTGTAGCTGCGACCAGTATTGAGCTAATTCGAAGAAGACGGAAATATTACCGAGATGGAGTTCAGGTCAGCAGTGTAATATGCATATATGGGTTGTCTTCCTTTTTGGAAATAGTCGCTTACGCTATACAAGACATTATCAAATACTGTAATGCTAGTACGAATACTGCACAAAATATTGATGGTGTTTGTTGCTTGAATTTGATGAGCGAAAGTTATTTATTTGGAAGCCGAATCGCATTATCACGTGGTCATTATTTCAAGGTATGCTTTTACGTAGATGACGCCATAACATTATATTCAGGTGTCGCATGTGAAAAACAACAAACGTATTCGTGATATTTCCTCGCAGTTTTATCGTGACAATCCGCCACAAGTGCATCGCTTGGTTCCGTGGCTCAAACGTGAACTTATTGTGTTGTTTGGAGCCAACAATATGTAAGCATTTTGTGTGCAGAGTGTTTTGAAACCCCGTGCTAATGTGCTGAGGGTGATCTTGGGTTTAATTGTAGCGTAAAATAAGATCTGATGATTGATGCTACAGAACTAACCAAGATCACTTTAGGAAGTTATTTTTTGTTTCGAACCCGTCACGAATGCAGACTGGTAGCCCCACCACCAACTACAAGGCTGTCTGGCATTGTTGAATCCAAGGATGCCTGGTGTTGGTAAATGGCCAGCTGTAGTAAGGTAGGTGACCAGCTTCCCTGTTCTAACGCCGTGAAGCAATTGACAGGTTCTCATCACCAAGTCATATTGCGGAATGTTGAACACTTAAGTTTGTCAAATAAATATGCTTTCATTTATGCGTATAAAATCATGCTCTGCTGGTATGTTTCTAGTCAGACTGGGCCACCACGGCAAGACTGCTTGGCCCCACCACTTGTTTGCCACGTAAAGATAGAAGAATACCATTAAGTGCCTTACCCGAGGACACGAAAGCAGCTGCCGGCTTCCAGCCACATTTACTTTAAAACCGATATTACCGGCGCGATGGCGTAGTGGTTAGAGGCGCTTCGCATCGGTAGACTCAGTGTTCGTTATCTAAGTCGAGTCATACCAAAAGACTTTAAAAATGGTATTCACAACTTTCCCGCTCGGCGCTCAGCATAAAAAAAGGATAGTGTGGCGAACAAGCCGTAAAACTTGCTTGTCGTGTCCTTGGGCAAGACACTTAACGGGTCGCCTCCACCTTTATGTGGCACACAGGTGGCCCACCCGTACTTCACCGGGTTACAATCGTGAAGTTGCTAACCCAGCATGTCGTAAAAGGCGACTCTTGGGTACCCACCAGTGGCAGTCTGCCTTGTTGGTGGTGGGGCTGCCAGTCACTCATGACTGGTTCGAAATGGGCTGCCATCTTTTCCCTAGCCTAATATCAATTAGGTTAACGGCATGAACCTGAATTGCCGTTCATGCCGTACCTCCATCCCGAGGAAGAGGAGGGGTAATCACAACAACAACACATTAATGCGTTGATAGAAAGTTGCTGTTCAGTGACTTGTAAAAACGTTTCTTTTTATGTTTTCAACCTGGAGGCGGTGTATAGCAGCTTCCTTTGTAAAAAAAAAAACTATTGCGAAATGGAAGAGAAATGTTTCAGAGCTGACTATTTTTGTTATCTGATTGAAACATGTACGTAGTCATTCGGTTTTATCGCAATGTTCGAGTCAAAGCGATGAAATGGTTGAAACGTTTATGTAGGATGCTGGTTAACCGTGTTTGCGATCTCATCCTCTCGGCTGTTCCCACTCTCGGTATCCAATCGACAGACTTCTACAAAGAAATCGAGCCTTACTTGATGGAACGAACTGACCATTTTTTAAAAGAATTTATTTCCTTTGCTACCTCTCCGCATGATCTCGCCACCTATGACAGGTTACTGTTGTTGCATTCTGAATATATAGTGTGATTAACAAGTCAAGTGGAGGGCTAGTTGTTTTAACAGATGGATGCATCTTTTGCGAAATAAAGTAATGAGTTATCCCGAGATGAAAATAATTTTGTTTAAATTATGATGGCGTTTTACTTCCATGTTGATTCTTTTACCTGTGTTTAGTTTTGTTTTATAAAGTTGGAATGTTCTGCGACGGATTCGATTGATTTTGTGGGGATCTGATTTATGCATAAAAAACGCAGTAAAAAATATCTTGCTCGCTGGTTTGTGTTCGGCTTTTATCAATCTACGTTATAGTCATTTGTAAGTGACCCATTTCATACAAAAGATTGTATCTTCAAAGACATAACGTTATTACAGTCGGTGTTTTGCTAAACTGTGCAGTTTTCTGTCTAGCAGCGGATGTGTTCCTCTTCTGCTCCATGGTTGACAACTTTTTCGTGGATCAAAAATTTGTCAAAAGTTTGATGACATTGTAGTCGTGTTTTGTGAAAGTGTGCTCTGATAAATTGTGTTGTAATTATGACGGTAAGATCTTTAAGGTGAAACAGCTCAGTCCACTGATTTTTATTTTTTAGCAACGCACGCTACCCAATTTCCGTAGAAACCGCAACCCTGTAGCTGCAGGTGAGTTTGTTAGCTTGATGATTACATCAGCAATTTAATGACGCCATTCGATATAGCTTCATGGAGTAGCGATGATGACGATGTTGCCTCTACAAGAAGATACCTGCCACATCTCTACAACACGTGAGTGTTGGTGTTAAAGGCATCAGATAGAAGTGATTGTGATTCCTTCAATCGCATTAAATGTGGAAATCGTTGACTTCAACGACCGCAACTTCTCTGCACCAATCAACAGCCGCCTCAACGTGGTGGTGCGGTCCCCAACCCCGTTTGGGTTGGGTCGAAATGGCTGTTGGCCCTCCCGAGGGTCCCAGTTACCCCGGGCATTTCCCTTCATTTTTTCGCTATGCTGCCCCCTGAACGACCGCAGAAGGGCAGCACACAGCATCTACAAAATCGGTCGCCTGTTTTCACTTTTTCTTTTCTCCTGCCCTGCTCTTGCCCTTCTTCTTCTCCTGATGAGCGGTAACGTTCATCCTAACCATCTTTCCTTGCTCTGTGTGCGCTGGAAATGTGACCTGGCGGGGCAAGTCAGTGCAATGCTGCACCTGCTCCAAATGGGTCCATCTAAGGTGCTCACAACTTTCCCTCTCCAAATTCAGAGCTCTAGGCAGCTCTCACTCTTGGAGCTGCCTCCCCTGCCGCAACACTGTGACTCCTTCTTTGGACTCCTCGGACATGTATACCTCCATTGTACAATCTGGCCCCCCCTCTACTGATGCTGCACTCACGTGTCACCCTCGTCTTCAAACCTCCTATCCTCCTTCTGCCCATTCTATATCCCTTTCCTCTGCCCCTTCACCACCGTCCCTTGCTCCTGGCCGTCCTTCTATGCCTCCTGCTTCCTCTCCTCCCCCTGACTCTCTCAGGGTTCTTCAATGGAATGCTGGAGGTCTTCGTGCCAGGAGCACTGAACTACTTCACTTTCTCTCATCCCATCCAGTCGACCTTATCTGCATCCAGGAATCCAATCTTAACTCCTCTTCCTCTTTCCGGATTCCTGGATTCTCTGCTCTGCGTTCTGATCGCACCCACTCCCGGTCTGGCATTCTCTCTCCTGATGCCACGCACACCAGCGGCGGCATTGTCATTTTCGTCAGGCAGGGCCTATCTTTCTCTGAACTTTCCACCTCCTCTCTTTCTTTGCTTGATCCCTACTCTGATTATGTAGGGGTCAACATCTCTCTTAACAACTCCTCCTCGGTGTCATTTCTTAATGTGTACGACCCCCCTATTCGCTCCTCCCCAACGGATGGCAGAACCGATTCCTTTTCTCCCTCCCTCCATCCTTCCCTCCTCCAGAAATCTCTTCATTCTGGGGGACTTCAATTGCCATCACCCCCTCTGGAACTCAAGAGGTACTTCTGACCCCCGCGGGGAGGAAGTATTCGACTGTCATCTCCTCTGACCTCCTCCCCCTTCAATGACCCTGACACACCCACCCTTCTCCATCGCTCCTCTGGCAGTCGCTCCTCTCCTGACATTTTCTTTGCTCCTTCTTCTCTTGCCCTTTCTTGCTCCTGGGAGGTGCCTCAGGACCTTGGTTCTGACCATTTACCAATTCTTTTATCCGTCCCTCTCTCCGGGCTATCGCCCCAACGAGCGTCCCCCTTCCTCCAATTTTCAAAAAGCTTGCTGGGATGGCTTCGGCTCCTACTTTGACTCTTACTGTCCTTCAGCAGAGGAATACTCGTCTCTTTCTCTTTCCTCTGCTGCTGCTCTCTTTACCTCTCTGGCACTGAATGCGGTCAAATCTTCCATTCCTATCGGCCGCATCAAACGCTCTCCCAAAGCCTGGTGGTCTGCTGAGGTGGAGGGTGCGGTTAGTGAAAGACGCAAGGCTTTCGCTGCCGCTCACAGAAGTGACGAAAATCGCCAGGCCTACATCTCCGCTTCTCGACGCGCCTCGTCAGTCATCGCCAGGGCCAAAGCTGAGGCATGGCAAACGACTTGGTCTTCTCTTTCACTTAGGTCTAACTCTAAATCTGTGCTCTCTCTTCTTCGCTACATTGCTGGCTCTCCTTCCTCGTCTTCTTCCTCTCCTGACTTTCCTAACTGTTCTTCTCCTAGGGAATCGGCTTCGGTCTATGCCGCTTACCTGAGATCTCACTTTTCCGTTTCTCAGCCAAAGGCCCTGCGTAGCAGATCCAGAGGCTGCCTCTCTGAGCTCCGCAGAGCCACGTGCCCTGAGCAGTCTCACTCGTCCTTTTGCTCTCCTTTCTCACTCGCGGAATTTCTTGCGGCTGCCTTCAGCCTTTTCTCGTCCACTGCCACTGGCCCAGACAAAGTTGCCTATCCCATGCTAAAACGTCTTCCTCGCTCTGGCATGGATTTCCTTCTTCATATCGTCAACCTTTCCTGGTCTTCGCATTTCTTTCCTTCCATCTGGAAGACATCTTCTATTATTCCCATACACAAGATGGGAAAGCCTCTCGACTCTCCTGCTTCGTTCCGGCCTATCTCTCTCACCTCCTGCGTATCAAAGATGTTTAAACGCATCATTCTATCCCGTCTACTCTTCTTTCTGGAATCTAATTCCATTCTCTCTCTCCCCGCCAGGCCGGTTTCGGCCCTGGTCGGTCTACACTCGATCAAATTCTGTTCCTTTCTCAGTCCATTTCGGATGGGTTTAACAAACCCAGGCCTGGCCCTCGGACGATCCTGTCTACTATCGATTTCTCCAAAGCTTCTGACTCTGTCTGGCATCCCGCCCTTTTCCATAAACCAATTTCGGCTGGCCTCCGTCCTTGCTTTGCTCGTTGGACTCAATCTTTCCTTTCTGATAGGCACGTTTGTGTGGTTTATCAAAATCACAAAAGTTGTTCGTTTCGAGTCCGTTGAGGTGTTCCACAAGGATCCGTTCTTGGCCCTGTACTTTTCTCTTTTTTCATCAATGATCTTCCTGCCTCTCTGCCTTCTTCCGTCAGCTGCCCTCTTTACGCTGACGATCTGGCCATTTGGTCCTCTTCCCCCACGGTTCTAACTGCGGTGGAGGCCACACAAGGAGCTCTGTTTTGATTGGAGCGCTGGTCGGAGTACTGGTGTCTTCCTCTCAATTTGAGCAAATGTGAGGCCTCTTTTTTTTTAGTGGATCCCCACCAAGCTAACCTCCAGCCCAACCTCCACTTGCTCAACTCCCGCCTCCGTTTCAATTCCACTCCAACTTTTCTTAGATTCGACTTCGACTGCATTCTTTCCTTTTCTAAACATGTATCTTCGCTGAAGGCCAAGTTCTTCCCACGTCTCAAGGCCTTACGCTGTATCTCTGCTTCCTCATGGGACCCTTCTAAGGAGTCCCTCTCTCTTCTGTACAAATCTTTTATTCGGTCCCTTCTCACTTACGCTTCACCCGGATGGTTTCCTTTCCTAAGCGCTACCAATTTTACCAAATTGGTACGCCTTCACCGAGCGGGTAGTCGCGCCATCACCGGCTGCATCTCGTCGTCCCCTATCCCTCTACTACTCACCGAGGCTTCTCCACTTCTCCTACGAGTCACCCTGACTCACTTCACTCTTTCATTTTATGAGCGGGCTCTTTGTATCCCAACCTCTTTTCCTATTTCATGTTTGGCCAGACTAGGAGTGAAATCAAGACTCTGCAGATCGTCCTGGAGAGCTTTTGCGTCCACTCACCCGCTCATGCTTCCTTCTACTTGTTCTAGGGAGGCTCTTGTTGCTTGCCCTCCCTTTCCTCCTTGGAATCTGTTTTCGTTCACGGTGGAGTCCACCCATCCCACTCCATGCTCACGCTCTGATCCCCCTCTCACTCGCCAAGGCGCGGCTCTCGCCCATCTTGACTCTCTCCCCCCTCTTGATGTGATACTCTGGACAGACGGCTCTGTTCCTTTTCCTTTTGGCAAGGGCGGCTCCGGCGTTCTTACCAACTGCTCTCTTTGTGGCACTGAGGCCAGTCTTTCCTTTTCGGCAGGCCCAGTATGCTCAAGTTTTTCGGCTGAAGCCTGCGCCATTCTGCACGCTCTTTGCTGGTCTCGGCAACACCATAAAGTCTGCCATTTCTCTTCTCTTCTCCTCCTGTCTGACTCTCGTTCTGTCCTCGCCACCCTGCCCTCTCCTCGATCTTTCCTCTTATCTCAAACTCCGTGGCAGATCTGGCAGGAACTGTCCTTTTTCTCCTCCTGTTCTATCAGGCTACAATGGGTCCCCGGACATTCGTTTCTTCCGGGGAACGACGCAGCTGATAAGCTGGTCAGACGGGGAGCGCTGCTCTCGCTTTCCGCAATCCCTTGCAGTCTCTCTCCTCTTATCTCTCGTATCCAGTCTTGTCTTTTCTCGGACTGGAGGCGTACTGTCTCCTCGAAGTGTTTTGACCCACAGGTTCCTTCGATTTCCACCGAGGAACTTGTGCTCCCTCGTCACGGTCGCTGTGTCCTCTCTCGTCTTCGCTGCAACGGACGCAGCCTTCTTTTAGCTTCTTATCTCTCTAGCATTGGCAGAATCGAAAATTCTTCCTGCAGCGCCTGTGGACACTCGTCCCAGGACACCTCTCATTTCATTCTGCACTGTCCAGCTGCGGACTCTTAGCGCCGCTCACTCTTTGTCTTTCTAGGACTCTCTGTCTCTATACGACCTCTGGTCCCGACCCTGGAGAGTTGTTCGGCTTCTGGGGCTCCATGGTCTTCCGTCATGGCCCCATTTTTCGGAAGGGGTCAGGTAACCAACAACAACAACAACACCACAACTTCTGCCCTGCACGCCGCTTTCAAGCATGAGCGCGCTCATGACCTGGCTGGGTGTGGGATCGTTGTAAAACTTTGATATATTCCAGGAACCGTCCTGAACCTCCTCCGCTGGCTAACATCCGCAATCGCGTTTCACTCGAGCGGAAAGGAACCAACACTCGTCGGAGAGCGTGAGTAGTGCTGCGCCGATGCGCGCTAAGCTCGTCGTGACGTAATCTGTTGAAATCGGTTCGCGTATGTGCACTCCACAAGCGTACTCTGAAGCTATTCTATAAAGCGTTAAGCGCACTTTTGTCATAGTGAAACCAGAAAAGTTTGCCATAGGCCCGCGTGTGGAAGTTTGGAGGTGTTTTGTGATTACCCCTCTTCCTCAGGATGGAGGTACGGCATGAACGGCAATTCAGGTTCATGCCGTTAACCTAATTGAAATTAGGCTAGGGAAAAGATGGCAGCCCATTTCGAACGAGTCTTGAGTGACTGGCAGCCCCACCACCAACAAGGCGGACTGCCACTGGTGGGTACTCAAGGATCGTCTGCCATGCTGGGTTAGCAACTTCACAATTGTAACCCGGTGAAGTACGGGTAGGCCACCTGTGTGCCACATAAAGGTGGAGGCGACCCGTTAAGTGCCTTGCCCAAGGACACAACAAGCAAGCTTGCCGGCTTGTTCGCCACACTATCCGTTTTTAATGCTGAGCGCCAAGCAGGGAAGCTGTGAATACCATTTTTTAAAGTCTTTTGGTATGACTCGACTTAGAGAATGAACCCAGGTCTACCGACTGCGATGCGGACGCTCTAACCACTACGCCATCGCGTCGGTCTAAGTTTGGAGGTCGCAGTCAGCTTCGAGCTAACTTGTTCCACTTACAGACGCTTACGTAAAGCTGCAGCGTTGCGCACACAGGCCGCCGACCCCCCGCCTTGTATCGTCATATCGTCGTCATCTTCCCGATCATCCTCAGGTAATTGTTATAAGTCAGTCAACGCCGGCTTCGTGAGTTCTCGCAGCGAAAGGACAGACGCTTGCAAAAAGTTTTATTAAAGTGCTGAGAATAGCAAGATCTAGGCACTGCTAAAATTGATCCTTCTGCGAAAGTAGCTCTCGCTTGCGGACCAGCCAAGCTCTGCTCTCGTCTGCAACCGCTTGACGGCTGAAAGCAATACATCATTATTTCTATTTTTAGATGAATCTGCCGTGGAGTTTGTGAAGTAAGTGTCATGTTCGTGGTCATGTGATCGGTTCTGCAGTAAGTTACCTCGTCAGTAAAATTTGCCCATATCGACACCTCTAGGGGATCAAAAAAGTGTTGATATCGTAGGATCGTTTTGTAGTTGGTAGTAAATGTTGGATTGCCGATATGCTATTTCGGACGCTCTGAAAGCAACATGTACAAGATTCACTCGCGCTTCGCTGTGGGGCAGAACAGTGAAGCTGCTTACACAGCATGCCGTAAGGCGACTATTTGTCCCCTAGCAATGCAGTCCGCCTTGTTGATGGGGCTACCAGTCTGTTTTTTGCCTTCGTGACTGGTTCGAAATGGCCTGCCGCTTTCGGCTGGACTAATTTTGGTTGAGTTGACGGTATGAACCTGGATTGCCGTTCACGCTGTACCTCCACTCGAAGGAAAACTTAACAAAATTCCCGAGATCATTTGCAGTTGTATTTGAGTGCAACATAGATGCAAATAAAACAAAGCAATGTCGTGTCCAGACATGGCATTCCATGGTAGACCGTGATCCAACTGTGCTGAAGCAGCTCCCAACTCATTTTTGTGACGTCAAAACTAAGACTGCTTTCGCTGTTTAGCGTTAGGACAGGTCGCATCAGACTAATAAAAAAACCTTCAAATGTGGATGTCAACAAAACTTCTGTGGATATATGCCAGCCGGGGTAAATGAGGTGAACTCGAAGGTGCGTTGAAGGATGGTAATTACGCCAAGACCGACAAGAAGTGCTGATGTAAACTCAGCCTGCAGTAGTGATTTTGCAAAAGCAAGTTTCGTTGACGTTAACTGCTTTTGAAGCAAATAGCAGCACCTATTCATGAATTCACGCTGTGTAAAGTCGCTGATACAATCACGTGACTTGCAGGTTTATCAGACCTCCTCATCTTCGCACTCCGGACGCAGTTATCGACCTGAGCTCTGAAGAAGAGGTCGCTGGACCTAGCCACCCCAGGACCCCCCAACCGCCGCCTCCACCAGGATGCTCGACGTAATTATTGTGTTGTTTTGAACTTGAAACCGATTGTTCGTGGTTCAGGACCCGCCGCGAGCTAGATTGCTGTTTACCGACGCAGGCACGCGCAGCTGGAAAGCTGACCTAACTATCCCGGCCCATCATGAAATTAGGCCGCGAGCCGCGAAATATAATAGCTCAGGGTGTTGTTATGGTGGGGCTGCACACCCAGCCTGTTGTAAGAGGTCTGTGGGCATCAGCCTTGGTGGCAGTGGAACGTCAGTGTGCATTCGCGACTGATTTGAAAAGGACTATTACTTGTAAACTTGATTTTGATCAGGTTTGCCTGAAGTCGAATCCTTGAGGAGCAGTAAACAAAAAATGTTCTTTTGATGCATATTTTCAAATCGTTAATGTCTGGTAGCTTTGTTGTTTATAATTTACCATCAGACATTTATTAGGAAAAACTCTAAATTTGGTGGCGTTATCTAGGTCTAGCGACGAGAGTGACGTCAAAGTGAAGTTGAAAAGCGTGGTTGTGCCTGTGGTGAGGAAGCGGCGAGGTAAGTCACGAGTAAACTCGTTTTTGTTGTTACCCGACTATTTCCATGGGAAGGGTGCTTGGTGGAAGCCATCGAAGCCGGACAACTCCACGAGGCCTGAACCAGAGGTCATAAAAAGGAGTTACCAAGGGCTAGCGGAGTAAAGAGTTCGTTGCAGCACAGTGCATGACAAGTTCAGGGGCGTCCTTGATAGGATGACCGCAGGCGCTTCATGAAGGATTCTTTTGCCGATGCTTGTGAGAGAGAGAGTTTAACAAAAAGATGTGTCCATTGCAGCGAAAACGATAGAGTGTACAACGTGCGTAACGAGAGAGCACAAGTTCTCAGTGAATACTGACGGGACCTGTGTATCGAAGAATTTTGATGAAACAATACGCCTCCAGTCCTAAAGAAGATAAGAGTGCATAGGAGATTGTAGATGAATAGGAGCAGCGCTTCTCTTTCGCCAATTCATCAGCCGTGTCATTGCCCGGAAGGAATGAGTGACGGAGAACTCATTGTAGATGATAGAAAAACAGAAGAGAAAGGATAGTTTCTGCCAGTTGTGTCAGAGAGAGTGTGGTGGAAAAGCGGAGAGATGGAAGGTTGGAGAGGACAGTGAGGCAAAAACAAGAGTCTGAGGAGAGCGAGAAGCTGAGAGGGAAGAGAGTTGGCAGACATTTTGGAGCTGCGTAGACCAGCGTAGAGCTTGCAAAATGGTGCAGGCATCCATAGAAAGTTTGAGCACCCTGGTTCTGCCGAATAGGAGCCTCAGCGCGACAAAGTGAGCAGTTGGAAAAGAAGCCGGCGCTTTTACCAAAAGGAAAAGGAACATCTGGGACAGCCATCGGTGTAAATCAAGAGATCGTAAGATGGTGGGGAGTCGAGGTGGCCAAGAGACGCAGGATGGTGAGAAAGAGTTGGATCGCTGCGAGAGGATGGAGTAGGTGTGGGGTCGACACTGAAGGACGGCGGTTTCAAGGTGAGGGAAAACAAATAAAAAGAACCTCGCTGGGAAAAGAGGGAAAGCAGGATCGGGTGAGTGTAGGCGAAGTATCTCCAGGAGGACCTTGAGAGTCTGGTTTCACTCTAGGTCTGGCCAAACCTAAAGTGGAAAATGAGTTTGAAAGACGAAGGGCCCAGTTCATAAGGTGAGCGGGCGAAATGAGTCACGGTGGCTCGTGGGAGAAATAGGGACGCCTCAGAGAGAAGAGGGATAGGCAAAGACGAGAGGTAGCTGGTGAAGGTGCGACAGGCTGGTTGATGAAGGTGTTGCAACTTAGTAACGTTGGCGACACTGAGAAAGAGAAACCGTTTGCTCATCCTTCGTGATGATCATGGACCCGAAGCGAGCAGTGGTCTGTTGGTCGTAGTGGCGATAGATTTGCGGATTGTGAATCCGTAAATCGTTTCAACTTTATTCGGGTCATAATGCGATTCGTGCTCCGTGTAAAAACAAATTGCTACGAGGCTGTGAGAGGTGGTTCAGCTTTGCCCGGAAAACCTCTCATTTTCCATACGGAGACTTTTGCAAGGATTTTCCCGCCTTATCTCTGTCGTCGCGTGCGACCTCCCTCTTCGCTTGGTGAGCTCCCAGCCACTGTATGGAACCAACACCACCACTCCACTCCGTGGGAAACCGCCCCTTGGCTTTTTCCTATGTGAACCCCTATAGGGTGAAACCACTCCTTTTGACATACATCACTTCAGTGTTTCCTCATTCGTTTCAGCTCTCCACGCTTTACCTTCTGATCAATCAAGCAACAGTGACGCATCACCTGATTCAAACCGAAGTTTTCGTCAGCCCTCTAGTACTGACGGTGACGTCAGGTTGAGGCGTGATCCCTCGGAGCCAAGGAAGTCTTCACCCAATCCAGCACCCAAAGTTTTAAAGAAAGTCTTCGAGCGCGTCCGACCAACTTCAAACAGTGTGATGTCGCGCAGATTGTCGCGCCGTTGGAGCAGCAGCAGCTGCAGTAGTAGCAGCAGCGGGGATGATTATGCATCTCCGTATTTGCGGTCGCCGCGAGATCGGAAGAAACGTCGGAAGTTTTTGAAGAAGCGATTCAAGAATTAATCATTGTTTGAAACCGGTGCCATCATGACGCTCATGTTGGTGATATTGTGTGGAGGTGCCATTGCGGTTGTCCTCGAAGCTCGATTACTGGGCGCCTCAAGAAGCCTTTCTATATTTTTCCTTTTTTGAGTTACTGCAAGCTTGGCAAGTGCCACGTCACATGTTACGAACATAACGATCTTTTGACAAAATGAATTCCCCTGCTTGTATTTTAATGATGGGAAAAGGTTTCCTGAGTGTGTGGAACATCTTCGACTAGGCTGACCTTCATCTCATCGTGCCATCGGCTGATCTAGATGATTATGTGTTGTTAGATTTTTCTGTAGAATCGCATGTGTTGCGCCCAAGAAAAGTAACTGGTGAACACAATGCAAAAGTTAAACTGTGTTTAAAGAGCAATTTAGAAGACGTCGATTCAAAGTAGTTATTGCTTTAATGCTTTAAAGATGTCTTAGAATAAGACAAAATCACAAGCAGTTCGATTAGCGGCAGAGTGTATTACAAATTGATTACTACATTTACAAATTGTGCCATCGATTAATCAACTAGTTGAAGCAGCGCTTGTCGATAGTCTCCGCTGGTATCGTCTTTGATGAATTTTGCCAACTGCTTTTTGTACATCGCGTTGAACGACAGCTTTATCTCCGCCATATCCACCTACAAATTACAAAAATGAAGTTGGTGGAGATGAATTCTAGTTACATTTGGAGGCGTTAGTCAAGGAGCATGACGGTAGCGCGATGAAACGAATCGATAGACGGCTGATTGAGCGCTCAGAGTGTTACCTGGCATGCGGCATCGCCGAAGGAAACCGGCGGTTGGTAGTACGATTCTTGCTTCGTTTTGACGTGTTCTGATCGTAGCGACGTGTAGGCTATGGGTAACTAGAGATTCGGAAGACCGTAATGTCACTACGCAAACTCTGTTTAACGAATTATTTGTAGAGTTTCTTGTGCATGTGAACAAAACGACAGATTACTTATTAATTTATGTTAGTTGTGAGGCAATGGCTCTGGGCAAAGGTAGATTTTATGAAGTTTAGCGAATTTAATACAAAAAGCTTCTCGCGAAAGTAACAAAAACTACAAGAGACTAATCAACAGCCGCCTCAACGTGGTGGTGCGGCCCCCGACCCCGTTTGGTTGGGTTGATATGGCTGTTGGCCTTCCCGAAAGTCTCAGTTACCTCGGGCACTCTCCTTCATTTTTTTGCTATGCTGCCCCCTGAACGACCGCAGAAGGGCAGCACACAGCATCTTAAAAATCGGTCTCCTATTTTCTCTTTTCTCCTCCCTTCTCTTGCCCATCTTCGTCTCCTTATTCTTCTCTTGATGAGCGGTAACGTTCATCCCAACCCTGTCCCCATTTTTCCCTGCTCTGTGTGCGCTGGAAATGTGACCTGGCGGGGCAAGTCAGTGCAATGCTGCACCTGCTCCAAATGTGTCCATCTAAGGTGCTCACAACTTTCCCTCTCCAAAGTCAGAGCTCTTGACAGCTCTCACTCTTGGAGCTGCCCCCCTGCCGTGTTCCCACTCGTAACAGTATGACTTTTTCCTCGGACTCCTCCGACATGTATACCTCCACTGTACAATCTAGCCCTTCGTCTGCATGTGCTGCACTCCCGCCCCACTCTCGTCTTCAAACTTCTTATCCCCGTCAACCCATTTTGTATTTTCTCCCTCTGCCCCCCTCACCACCGTCCCTTGCTCCTGGCTGTCCTTCTACGCCTCTTCATTTTTGGGGACTTCTACTGTCATCACCCCCTCTGGGACTCAAAGAGGTACTTCCGGCCCCCGCGGGGAGGAAATATTCGACTGGGTCATCTCTTCTGACCTCCTCCCCCTTCTATGATCCTGACTCACCCACCCTTCTACATCGCTCCTCTGGCAGTCGCCCCTACCCTGACATTTTCTTTGCTCCCCCCTCTCTTTCCCTTTCTTGCTCCTGGGAGGTGCTTCAGGACCAGGGTTCTGACCATCTAACAATTCTTCTATCTGTCCCTCTTTCCCCGGTCTTTCGCGCCAACGAGCTTCCCCCTTCAATTTTCAGAAAGCTCGCTGAGATGACTTTGTCTCCTTTGATTCGCACTATCCTTCAGCAAAGGAATAATCGTCCCTTTCCTCTGCTGCTGCTCTCTTTACCTCTCTGGCACTGAATGCGGCCAAATCTTTCATTCCTATCGGCCGCATCAAACGCTCTCCTAAAGCCTGGTGGTCTGCTGAGGTGGAGGGTGCGGTTAGTGAAAGACGCAAGGCTTTCGCTGCCGCTCACAGAAGTGACGAAAATCGCCAGGCCTACATCTCCGCTTCTCGACGCGCCTCGTCAGTCATCGCCAGGGCCAAGGCTGAGGCATGGCAAACGACTTGGTCTTCTCTTTCACCCAAATCAAACCCAAAAACTGTATACTCTCTTGTTCGCTCTATCGCTATCTGGTCTTCCTCCTCTCCTAATTTCCCTAAATGTTCTTCTCCCAGGGAATCGGCTTCGATCAACGCCGCTTACCTGAGATCTCACTTTTCCGTTTCTCAGCCAAAGGTCCTGCGTAGCAGAGCCAGAGCAACCTATCTGAGCTCCGCAGAGCCACGTGCCCTGAGCAGTCTCACTCGTCCTTTTGCTCTTCTTTCTCTCCAGCTGAGTTTCTTGCGGCTGCCTCCAGCCTTTCCTAGTCCACTGCCACTGGCCCAGACAAAGTTGTCTATCCCATGCTAAAGCATCTTCCTCGCTCTGGCATGGATTTTCTTCTTCATATCGTCAACCTTTCCTGGTCTTCGCATTTCTTTCCTTCCATCTGGAAGACATCTTCTATTATTCCCATACACAAGATGGGAAAGCCTCTCGACTCTCCTGCTTCGTTCCGGCCTATCTCTCTCACCTCCTGCGTATCAAAGATGTTTAAACGCATCATTCTATCCCGTCTACTCTTCTTTCTGGAATCTAATTCCATTCTCTCTCTCCCCGCCAGGCCGGTTTCCGCCCTGGACGGGCTACACTCGATCAAATTCTGTTCCTTTCTCAGTCCATTTCGGATGGGTTTAACAAACCCAGGCCTGGCCCTCGGACGATCCTGTCTACTATCGATTTCTCCAAAGCTTCTGACTCTGTCTGGCATCCCGCCCTTTTCCATAAACCAATTTCGGCTGGCCTCCGTCCTTGCTTTGCTCGTTGGACTCAATCTTTCCTTTCTGATAGGCACGTTTGTGTGGTTTATCAAAATCACAAAAGTTGTTCGTTTCGAGTCCGTTGAGGTGTTCCACAAGGATCCGTTCTTGGCCCTGTACTTTTCTCTTTTTTCATCAATGATCTTCCTGCCTCTCTGCCTTCTTCCGTCAGCTGCCCTCTTTACGCTGACGATCTGGCCATTTGGTCCTCTTCCCCCACGGTTCTAACTGCGGTGGAGGCCACACAAGGAGCGCTGGTTTGAGTACTGGTGTCTTCCTCTCAATTTGAGCAAATGTGAGGCCTCTTTTTTTTTAGTGGATCCCCACCAAGCTAACCTCCAGCCCAACCTCCTCTTACTCAACTCCCGCCTCCGTTTCAATCCCACTCCAACTTTTCTTGGGGTCACCTTCGACTGCATTCTTTCCTTTTCTAAACATGTATCTTCGCTGAAGGCCAAGTTCTTCCCACGTCTGAAGGCCTTACGCTGTATCTCTGCTTCCTCATGGGGCCCCACTAATTTCTGCCACATCTCAGTTACGCTTCACCCGGATGGTTTCCCTTCCTAAACGTTACCAGTATCACCAAATTGGAACACCTTCACCGAGCAGCCAGTCGCGCTATCACCGGCTGCATCTCATCCTCCCCTATCCCACTTCTTCTCTCGGAGGCTTCTCCACTTCCCCTACGAGTCACCTGACTCATTTCACTCTTTCATTTTATGAGCGGGCTCTTTGTATCCCAACCTCTTTTCCTATTTCATGTTTGGCCAGACTTTGAGTAAAACCAAAGCTCTGCAGATCGTCCTGCAGAGCTTTCGCGTCCACTCACACGCCCATGCTTCCTTCTACTTCCCTTAGTGAGGCTCTTCTTGCTTGCCCTCCCTTTCCTCCTTGGAACCTGTTCTCGTTCACTGTGGAGTCCACCTTCACCTCTCCATGCTTCCGCTCTGATCCTCTTCTTTCTCGTCAAGGCGCGGCTCTCACCCACCTTGACTCTCTCCAACTTCACGATCTGGTACTCAGCACAGACGGCTCTGTTCCTTTTCCTCTTGGCAAAAACGGCTCTGGAATACTTGCCAACTGCTCTCTCTATGGCACTGAGGCCACTCTTTCCTTCTCAGCAGGCCCGGTATGTTCAAGTTTTTTCGCTGAGGCATGCGCCATTCTGCACGCTCTTTGCTGGTCTCGGCAGCACCAACAAGTCTGCCATTCCACTTCTCTTCTCTCCTATCTGTCCTCGCCACACTGCCCTCTCCTCTATCTTTCCTTTTACCTGAAACTCTGTGGCAGATCTGGCAGGAACTGCCTTCTCTCTCCTGTTCTATCAGACTACAATGGGTCCCCGGACATTCGTTTCTCCCGGGGGACGACGCGGCTGATGAGCTGGTCAGACGGGGAGCGCTGCTTGCGCCCTCTGCAATCCCTTGTAGTCTCTCTGCTCTTATCTCTCGTATCCAGTCTTGTCTTTTCTTGGACGGGAGGCGTACTGTCTAATCTAAATTCTTTGACCTACAGGTTCCTTCGATTTCCACCGAGGAGCTTTTGCTCCCTCGTCATGGTCGCTGTGTCCTCTCTCGTCTTCGCTGCAACGGACACAGCCTTCTTTTAGCTTCTTATCTCTCTAGCATTGGCAGAATCGAAAATTCTTCCTGCAGCGCCTGTGGACACTCGTCCCAGGACACCTCTCATTTCATTCTGCACTGTCCAGCTGCGGACTCAGCGCCGCTCACTCTTTGGCGACTCCGTGTTTTTCCACGATCTCTGGTCCCGACCCTGGGGAGTTGGCCGGGTTCTGGGGCTCCATGTCCCCATCCCTCGGAAGGGGTCAGGTAAACAACAACAAAAGACTAAAAAGCCAAATCAGCTTGTAAGTCTGATTAGTAATTAAGTTACTAATTTCGTGTTCTTTCTGTAAGTAGCTTAATTAACTTTTATTAAAATTTGACTTCAACTTTTCGCGCTTAACAAAAACGACGAAGTAAAGAAATAGTCTCCATGGTGCGCAACTCTACACGCAATTCATGAACTACTTTCCTTAGTGACAACACCACCTGCAAACTCGTTTTTCACAAGCATTTTGGTGTCCGTCTCCTCTTCACCGAAACTTAATCTTTCGACCTAACTTTCTGCGCATGTGTGCGAGCAAGCGGTCAATTGCCTATTTCTAGAAAAGTAAACCCCTACTAATTTGTAGCATGATGGGTTTTGTTCTCTAGAAATAGTCAACTGCAAAAATTTTTACAGTGCCCGTAGTAGGCTCCGTTGCCCACGAACTGTCATAAGTTCAAGCTCGCAAATTTCTGTAACATGAATAGGCTCTCGGTGGATAAAAAAAGAACTTGTCTTCACATTATCGTAATTTAGAGGTAATTATCCTCTACACGTTTTGTAATTTAGTATTTCAATAAGCCTAGCAAAGAATGGATTAATATTTTTTGTGGGGATTAGGCTTAGCGATTTCTTCGGAGTTGTTACATCGTTTTTATTTCGAATCTCTGTGGTCGCCTTACCTCTGACCGGGACACAACAATGCGAATCAACTGGTGATCGTTTGTTCCTAGACCTTTCATCGATTTGTAAAGCCTCTTCGCGAAGAAGCCCGCCATTGTTTCAGCTGCTTCGACCACGGCCAGTAAACCATCTTCAATGTCGCCAGAAAATTCCCCCTTAATGGAATCTTTGATGTCTTTGCCGGCCAGCTACAAAGCAATATTCCGTGATTGTATTGATTGTAAAGAAATATGTGATTTTTAATATTTGTTGAAAAAGAAATTTTATGACGGAGAGAGGCCAAAAGTAGCTAAAAACCGGGTAGGAAGATGATCACATTAAAGTATGCTTATTCTTAAGTCTCTTAAAAAAACAATTGATCACAAAAACCTCCATTCAAAAAAACTTTATAAATTTGAAGCTGTTGCGCAGCTCGCAGTAACTTGTTCGTTTGCCTGCGATACACAATAGTAGTGAGCAACACTTCCCATGCATTGTGATTACTTGACGACGTAACTTCCTTCTTCGTGGTGAAGAAACGTGAAAACGTTAGCGTATAACTTCGTGCTCCACTATAGCGAACGTCGAAGCTATTTGTTGCTTATTTAAAAATAATTCGACAAATCTCACATTTTTTGGCGAATGAAATGAGCTCAAATAAATAAACCAAAAACACCAGCACGCAAACATATACTTTTGCTTCATCGGAATCGCACCGATATAAATTTGCATGAAGATTTTACAATCACAAAAATAAATTGTTCAAAGCTACCAGTAGTTGCGAACCGGGCCTAATATTCGAGCAAAAGTTTTACGCAAAAACGTCCACTGTCGAGTTAGATATCAATATATCAAGAGAATAATTAAATATACCTTTAGATCTTATAATTCTTAGCACGTCGAAGTCAATGTGCTGCAAGATCTTTTCTGGAGATCGACTTTGCAAGAGCAATCACATCGATCTATCTTTGCAATAGCAATTTTTCTCATTATGTCAAAACAAAGTTGAAGACAACTTTTTGTGAATCAACGTTTCCGAAAAGTCTTCTATGGATTACTAGGGTTCCATGAAACCCCAGTTGGCAATTGATGTACTAAACAGGATGATTTAGTGACAGCTTAGAGCCGAGGTTACAGTAAACTGTTGTACATCTTGTCGTACGGACTTTTAGACTCGTGGAAAAGAGCAGAGATGATATTCAATTTGCTCAGTGCCTGGCAAATGCTTGGCTATTCCAACTGCTGTTCGTGCCATTTCCTGTACCGATTAAGTTGACAAAATTTTACAACTTGAATTCGATAGCAACTCTGATCAATCTGCGCTTGCATGCTGTGAGTACTTTTTGCTTTTAGTGTCTTGAAATGAGCGTATGATCTTGCGTTACGGCGACCTTACGAGATATAAACTTTGGATCATCCATGCTTTGCTGAAATTAAACGTTGTGGGTGACTCATAAATATTCTCGCTCTGTTCGCGCGCACGTTATCGTATATCGTTATTGTCAATCATTTGTTGACCTCAATACCAAAATCATTCGTTGGCCTAAACCTGTCATAAAAGAATAGACATAGCTACATATCATGAAATAATACTGGATAACTTAGCCATATGACCAGGCGTAGTTCTGTCTGAGTACGGCAAAATGACCTAGTAAACAAGCATATAAAAAGAAGCATTAACCTTAAAAAGTATTCAAAAAAATTCATAGCAAGTCATCAATCATGTATTCGACGTTGTGTTTATGACTGAAAATATATTCGTTCTTGAAGTCAGAGATGTTGTGGGCACAACTCAACAAAGACAACAACAACACCAATAGAAAGAAACCCAAAGCCATAACCCAAAGCGTAAGCATGCGCAAAATTCCAACTCTGCAATCGGTAAACCTGGGTTCATATACGCTTTGTCGATTCGCATTTAAGACTCAAAAAAATAGTCCCACAAATCTCCTTGGCACTCAGCAACAAGAGTAATGTAAAGAGTGAAACTGAGTTTACCTGGTCATCATTAAAATAAGTATGTTTGGAGCATCTAAAAGCTGTTGCAGTTAAAAAGCTCAAAAACTCTAAGCTTTATTTCATGTTACTTTTCTGTAAGCTTCAAAAGTCGAACGAAGTTGGGGGAAACTTCGAGTGGCCAAAATCATGTTGAAAGTCGATTCGTCCGTTCCCCATTTCTTCTCTCCTGCCTCGTAGAGACTCTTCGCGTCCGCAGCAGCCTTTGCTTCATCGACCTCAATTCCGGAATCACGAGCGCCCTACAACGAGAAACAATAACTGCTCCAATCAACAGCCGCTTCAACGTGGTGGTGCGGCCCCCGACCCCGTTTGGTTGGGTTGATATGGCTGTTGGCCTTCCCGAAAGTCTCAGTTACCTCGGGCACTCTCCTTCATTTTTTTGCTATGCTGCCCCCTGAACAACCGCAGAAGGGCAGCACACAGCTTCTTAAAAATCGGTCTCCTATTTTCTCTTTTCTCCTCTCCTTCTCTTGCCCGTTTTCGTCTCCTCATTCTTCTTCTTCTCCTGATGAGCGGTAACGTTCACCCCAACCCTGTCTCCATTTTTCCCTGCTCTGTGTGCGCTGGAAATGTGACCTGGCGGGGCAAGTCAGTGCAATGCTGCACCTGCTCCAAATGTGTCCATCTAAGGTGCTCACAACTTTCCCTCTCCAAAGTCAGAGCTCTTGACAGCTCTCACTCTTGGAGCTGCCCCCTGCCGTGTTCCCACTCGTAACAGTATGACTTTTTCCTCGGACTCCTCCGACATGTATACCTCCACTGTACAATCTAGCCCTTCGTCTGCATGTGCTGCACTCCCGCCCCACTCTCGTCTTCAAACTTCTTATCCCCGTCAACCCATTTTGTATTTTCTCCCTCTGCCCCCTCACCACCGTCCCTTGCTCCTGGCTGTCCTTCTACGCCTCCTCCTCCCCCTGACTCTCTCAGGGTTCTTCAATGGAATGCTGGAGGTCTTCGTGCCAGGAGCACTGAACTACTTCACTTTCTCTCATCCCATCCAGTCGACCTTATCTGCATCCAGGAATCCAATCTTAACTCCTCTTCCTCTTTCCGGATTCCTGGATTCTCTGCTCTGCGTTCTGATCGCACCCACTCCCCGTCTGGCATTTTCTTCTCGTGATGCCACGCACGCTAGCGGCGGTGTCATCATTTTCGTCATGCAGGGCCTATCTTTCTCTGAACTTTCTACCTCCTCTCTTTCTTTGCTCGATCCCTACTCTGATTATGTAGAGGTCAACATCTCTCTTAACAACTCCTCCACGGTGTCATTTCTTAATATGTATACCCCCCTATTTGCTCTTCTCCGACGGGTCGAAGAACCAATTCCTTTTCTCCCTCCTCCAAAAATCTCTTCATTCTGGGGGACTTCTACTGTCATCACCCCCTCTGGGACTCAAAGAGGTACTTCCGGCCCCCGCGGGGAGGAAATATTCGACTGGGTCATCTCTTCTGACCTCCTCCCCCTTCAATGATCCTGACTCACCCACCCTTCTACATCGCTCCTCTGGCAGTCGCCCCTACCCTGACATTTTCTTTGCTCCCCCCTCTCTTTCCCTTTCTTGCTCCTGGGAGGTGCTTCAGGACCAGGGTTCTGACCATCTAACAATTCTTCTATCTGTCCCTCTTTCCCCGGTCTTTCGCGCCAACGAGCTTCCCCCTTCAATTTTCAGAAAGCTCGCTGAGATGACTTTGTCTCCTTTGATTCGCACTATCCTTCAGCAAAGGAATAATCGTCCCTTTCCTCTGCTGCTGCTCTCTTTACCTCTCTGGCACTGAATGCGGCCAAATCTTTCATTCCTATCGGCCGCATCAAACGCTCTCCTAAAGCCTGGTGGTCTGCTGAGGTGGAGGGTGCGGTTAGTGAAAGACGCAAGGCTTTCGCTGCCGCTCACAGAAGTGACGAAAATCGCCAGGCCTACATCTCCGCTTCTCGACGCGCCTCGTCAGTCATCGCCAGGGCCAAGGCTGAGGCATGGCAAACGACTTGGTCTTCTCTTTCACCCAAATCAAACCCAAAAACTGTATACTCTCTTGTTCGCTCTATCGCTATCTGGTCTCCCTCCTCTCCTAATTTCCCTAAATGTTCTTCTCCCAGGGAATCGGCTTCGATCAACGCCGCTTACCTGAGATCTCACTTTTCCGTTTCTCAGCCAAAGGTCCTGCGTAGCAGAGCCAGAGCAACCTATCTGAGCTCCGCAGAGCCACGTGCCCTGAGCAGTCTCGCTCGTCCTTTTGCTCTTCTTTCTCTCCAGCTGAGTTTCTTGCGGCTGCCTCCAGCCTTTCCTAGTCCACTGCCACTGGCCCAGACAAAGTTGTCTATCCCATGCTAAAGCATCTTCCTCGCTCTGGCATGGATTTTCTTCTTCATATCGTCAACCTTTCCTGGTCTTCGCATTTCTTTCCTTCCATCTGGAAGACATCTTCTATTATTCCCATACACAAGATGGGAAAGCCTCTCGACTCTCCTGCTTCGTTCCGGCCTATCTCTCTCACCTCCTGCGTATCAAAGATGTTTAAACGCATCATTCTATCCCGTCTACTCTTCTTTCTGGAATCTAATTCCATTCTCTCTCTCCCCGCCAGGCCGGTTTCCGCCCTGGACGGGCTACACTCGATCAAATTCTGTTCCTTTCTCAGTCCATTTCGGATGGGTTTAACAAACCCAGGCCTGGCCCTCGGACGATCCTGTCTACTATCGATTTCTCCAAAGCTTCTGACTCTGTCTGGCATCCCGCCCTTTTCCATAAACCCATTTCGGCTGGCCTCCGTCCTTGCTTTGCTCGTTGGACTCAATCTTTCCTTTCTGATAGGCACGTTTGTGTGGTTTATCAAAATCACAAAAGTTGTTCGTTTCGAGTCCGTTGAGGTGTTCCACAAGGATCCGTTCTTGGCCCTGTACTTTTCTCTTTTTTCATCAATGATCTTCCTGCCTCTCTGCCTTCTTCCGTCAGCTGCCCTCTTTACGCTGACGATCTGGCCATTTGGTCCTCTTCCCCCACGGTTCTAACTGCGGTGGAGGCCACACAAGGAGCTCTGTTTCGATTGGAGCACTGGTTTGAGTACTGGTGTCTTCCTCTCAATTTGAGCAAATGTGAGGCCTCTTTTTTTTTAGTGGATCCCCACCAAGCTAACCTCCAGCCCAACCTCCTCTTACTCAACTCCCGCCTCCGTTTCAATCCCACTCCAACTTTTCTTGGGGTCACCTTCGACTGCATTCTTTCCTTTTCTAAACATGTATCTTCGCTGAAGGCCAAGTTCTTCCCACGTCTGAAGGCCTTACGCTGTATCTCTGCTTCCTCATGGGGCCTCTCTAAGGAGTCCCTCTCTCTTCTGTACTAAGCTTTTCTTTAGCCTCTTTTCACCTATGCTTCACCCGGATGGTTTCCCTTCCTAAACGTTACCAGTATCACCAAATTGGAACACCTTCACCGAGCGGCCAGTCGCGCCATCACCGGCTGCCTCTCATCCTCCCCTATCCCACTTCTTCTCTCGGAGGCTTCTCCACTTCCCCTACGAGTCACCTGACTCATTTCACTCTTTCATTTTATGAGCGGGCTCTTTGTATCCCAACCTCTTTTCCTATTTCATGTTTGGCCAGACTTTGAGTAAAACCAAAGCTCTGCAGATCGTCCTGCAGAGCTTTCGCGTCCACTCACACGCCCATGCTTCCTTCTACTTCCCTTAGTGAGGCTCTTCTTGCTTGCCCTCCCTTTCCTCCTTGGAACCTGTTCTCGTTCACTGTGGAGTCCACCTTCACCTCTCCATGCTTCCGCTCTGATCCTCTTCTTTCTCGTCAAGGCGCGGCTCTCACCCACCTTGACTCTCTCCAACTTCACGATCTGGTACTCAGCACAGACGGCTCTGTTCCTTTTCCTCTTGGCAAAAACGGCTCTGGCATACTTGCCAACTGCTCTCTCTATGGCACTGAGGCCACTCTTTCCTTCTCAGCAGGCCCGGTATGTTCAAGTTTTTTCGCTGAGGCATGCGCCATTCTGCACGCTCTTTGCTGGTCTCGGCAGCACCAACAAGTCTGCCATTCCACTTCTCTTCTCTCCTATCTGTCCTCGCCACACTGCCCTCTCCTCTATCTTTCCTTTTACCTGAAACTCTGTGGCAGATCTGGCAGGAACTGCCTTCTCTCTCCTGTTCTATCAGACTACAATGGGTCCCCGGACATTCGTTTCTCCCGGGGGACGACGCGGCTGATGAGCTGGTCAGACGGGGAGCGCTGCTTGCGCCCTCTGCAATCCCTTGTAGTCTCTCTGCTCTTATCTCTCGTATCCAGTCTTGTCTTTTCTTGGACGGGAGGCGTACTGTCTAATCTAAATTTTTTGACACACAGGTTCCCTCGATTTCCACCGAGGAACTTGTGCTCCCTCGTCATGGTCGCTGTGTTCTCTGTCGTTTATGCTGCAATGGACACAGCCTGCTGTTAAGTTCTTATCTCTCTAGGATCGGCAGAATCGAAAATTCTTCCTGCAGGGCCTGTGGACACTCGTCCCAGGACACCTCTCATTTCATTCTGCACTGTCCAGCTGCGGACTCAGCGCCGCTCACTCTTTGGCGACTCCGTGTTTTTCCACGATCTCTGGTCCCGACCCTGGGGAGTTGGCCGGGTTCTGGGGCTCCATGGTCTTCCTCCATGTCCCCATCCCTCGGAAGGGGTCAGGTAAACAACAACAACAACAGAAACAATAAAAAAATAGGGACACTGGTAGTCTCCCTGTAGCATGGCTAAGTTGCTCTTGTGATCAAGAAGATTATTGCTCTCCGGGTTGCATGCAAAGACTGGAACCCAGGCACTTAGAACCTCATGTATCATACTTTCATGCTTACTCTTTCGTCTACTTGAGCTAAAAATTGAATTTGGATGCAACTCACATTGCTAAGGGACACCAGCAAGCGCTTGAAGTGGCCGCTCGAGTCCCCTTTGAGTGCGTCTTCCAGCGTTTTCCCGTGCTTTTTCTTATAATTTTCTTTGATTTCTTTTATCTCGTCGTTACTCCGTGAAACCAAGATTTCAATCAAAGCCTAAAGCAAAAAGTTCAATTGCAAAATAGGTAGTTGTTCATCAAAGATGAGTGGGAGCAACAACCCAATTACGCCGCATAATGACAGTTTACTTTCGCACACGTCACAAATGATGCTTATGTATTTTCGCTCTATTTTGTTGGAGCTCACTGCAAAATGAAGACTTAAATGACGTCATAACCAACTCACCGCTTCATCGGTTCCTGCGCCTTTCATCGCTTTGTGTAAACAAAAAACGTCAAAATCACGAGGTTTCATGAACAAATAGCAGATTACATCTTCAAAATGCCCGCTCAGCTCCGATTTAAGATCTGCAACCAGATCCTAAAACAAGATCCTGCATTTTATCGAGCAATCAAATTGGGCTTTGCTTGTGAACCTCAAGGAAAATCTAGGCTCGAACCGCCAGCCCGGAATGCCTGTACTCGTTACTTTGAACAACCGAAAAATTTCTTGTACAAACCATTTCTTGAACTTTCCTTCTTCTTTCTTTGATATCATTTCCGAGAGTGATCTCAGCTGGCTACTGCGACACAACCGGCTGCGTGGGCGAGTGGATTGAAGCAGAGATACAAAACGATAACGATCAAGCGAACGTTCGAACTTGTGATAATTGCTTTGTTGTGCACTTAGGAAGGCACTTCACCATGATTTCCTTTGTTTAGCTAATTTTACAAAGCAGCAAATTTTTAAAAGACATCGAGCAGAATGTTTAACCTTGTAACTCCGAAACAGGTCTGGACAGTTGCGCCGTGGTCGCTGCTTGCAAACTTCAACGATAAAACACTCCTCAATGAATCAAATGATTTCGAAACAGAGTTGGCCTCTTTCCATCTCATTAACTCATTGCATCTATTTTCTTGTAACCGTATTGCTTCTCCCCCAGCACATTTCATGACCATACCTTTCCAAAGCTTTGCTTGTATTTCGAGATCAGTTCCTGGCGCTGTTCGTTTGACCTTCTCGTGATAATATCAATAATCGCTTGCTCGTCAGTTCCTGATTATAGCAATACAAAATATTTTTCATATACTGGAAGAGCCTTTACAACAAGTAATATATCCCAAAATATCCCGAAATTGTCAAAGCACCAGACAAGGGTTTCGTTCCATCGTCTGCGTCGTCATGCAAAGACATGCATTACCGGATAGTGCATGTCTTTGCATGACGGATTGAACTATTTGCTGCAACTCGACACGGGAGTCAATTCTGCGATGACGGACAATCCAAAGTTAATCGGTTTAGATTGCGACTAATTCACCAATCAGGTTTAGTTTGGAGCAGAACACTTTCATCACGTCTATAGATTTTCTACAAAATTTTAGGTTGGCTTATTCCAGAGGCGCAAACGAATTATTTATTGCCTTCACTAGGAGCTAGCAGTAAACTAATTAATATTCAATCACGTTTACAACTGGTATTTTTTTACTCTACGAAGCTTAGTTGCAAATGTTCAGTTGAAACTTCGAATAATGTGGGGCAAATTTCGATTTAACTCAGGCCCATGCACTTTCACGATTAAAAATTCTTAATAACGTTTGTTCTGAGCCTTTTTTCCTGCAACTAACCTTTTTCCTCCAATAATCTGGGATTGGGGTATTTTTCTCGGGTTGCAGAAAGCATTTTTGTCGGTTCTTCGCACCTGATGCGGAGCAGCCAGGTCTTCTGGTGCAACGTTTTTCTACAGCAACCATAGCAGCAGAGCAGGAAAATTGTTATAAAGTGTCTTTTTAACTGCATGACGCAGGCATGGTGAGATCCGAACTCACCGTCATTGTCACCATACACAGCGCTCCAACAGACTCCACCTTGTCACTGATTATTACATCATGTCTCTAACCTGCTCCTTTCATCGCCTTCCTGAGCGCTTGCACATCATTCTCAGCGTCAAAGGTCTGGCACGGAAGCACGGTAGCCATTATTATGAAACAATATAAGTTTACCTAAAATCATGAAGTTATGGTTATTTATGAAATTTTTATCTTTCTCACTCACAACAGAGGGACAGTGGTGCCAAACATGGCACGATTGCCAAGACTTGCTTCGGAGCAATTAATTTTCTACATTTTGCTTGAATCATCTGCAAATATTTTTATTAAATTTACCGCGTGTTAGAATTTACCACGAAACAAAACCATCGCAAACTGCTTCTTCCAAGGGCTAAAAGCTCAGTCAACGTGAGGTTTAAAGGCCCAAATATTTGATTATAATCGCTGTAAGCGCGATGTTTCAACCCAGGGGTTTTTAATCTTTTTCTTTGCCTGCATCGTCAAAGGTGCAACCACAAAGAAGGGGCTGAATTAAGCGTCCGCTTTTCGGTCAGTACATCCGAGTTCAATTCCCGTACACACCAAAACTGGCCAATTTTTTTGTCATGAGATGTTTTAATCCTTCTATGACTTATACTTGCTATAAACATCCATAAATGAGTTTATTTTATTCACATAGACAGGTCCTATTTGAGGATGTCCAGCAGGTATTTTACTCTGAGGCTTTAGAGCTAGAAAGGGGCTCACATTTGTTGAATTGCATTGCATATTAATTTTAGACGTTTTAGCGACTCCAAAAGAGTTTTGTATCGACTTGAAAGCATTTTTCTGGAAGGCCCTGCTCTTAAATCTAGAATAATGAAGGCATAGAGTGGGCTTAGCACAAAAATATACTTCGCCTAAAATGCAGGGTGCTGCACTTTAAAATTCTGATACACAACGATTCAAGTTTAGTCCTGCAGCAAAAGTAAAAAATGACCAAAAACGATATTTTCTGGTGTGTTTGCAAAATAGTTTTTGACTTTAAATAACATAATTGTTTGTACATCATTAAGTAAATTTTTCCTCACCAAAAAAAGATTGGTTAATTATTTGGGGCCTAATTATCACTGGCAAATTTTTGGGGGGAGAGGAGTAGTGCCATGCCCCTATCATTTTGGTCACGACAAAAAAGTAAAAAATCAACCGTTAAACTCCTTGCAACAACTGCGGTGCGCTGGTGCTAACTACAAGTTTACAATAAATTTTGAGAAAGTTATTTGTTTTTGAGCAAGCATGTACAGCGAAAGTATTGTAATCACATCGTATAATCAAAGTGCAACCAGAAGAAAGAAGCCCACGCCTTTAATCATATTCCTAAAGCAATATACTCAACAATTCGACCAAAAAAACCGAGTAAGCATCTGTTTTTAGAAACTCTCATTAAAATATACTTGTAACAATTGGGTACCGAAATTTTTCAAAACATTAAAAAAGTTTCTCTGAGCTAGCTCCCCTTTCACCCTGTATACTAAAGTCTTCGTCGGGTGACTGCACAGCCCATGTTATTCAGTAATTTGATTCAAAATAGAGGCTGTTTCAACTTAAGCGATATTTGCAATAACAGACGAGAAAAATTTGTTTGACACTTAATTTCACTTGTGGTCCGGAAGCTGCCAACGTCCCACCTGGAAAGAACTGGAGTATCGCAGTTTAAGAACCACTGCCTAACCTACACGACTTCATTGCCGGTCGCTGAACCACATCAGTACATAAACTAGCGATTTGAATCACTGCACTAATGTATCTCCGCCTGTATTAATTCCTTAGCAGTTTTCGTGCCAACTGTGTTCTTGACTGCAATAGAAAGCTAACCACTAGCAGTTTATAAGCTATATTTCCCACAGAATATAATGAATAAGTCGCCAGGCACGAGCTATTTCAGGAAAACTGAAAAAAACAGCTAAGCTGCTAGACAACGTTTTAATATGCCGACGTTTCAATTAATCGTTTTCGTTCAGGGCTTGAAATGAACTCAAATGAGAAGCAATACCAGAATTGAACAGTACAAAGTCAAAGGTAAACAAAGCTGTAAGACAAAGCAACTGCTGTAATTAGCCAAAACACAGTTACTGGTTTGATTCGTTGCTAATATTTAAATTATTGTTAATTCCTTGCTAATAGCTTAATTGTAAACAGTAATCTTGCCATTGCTGTTTTATTTATTTATTTTTTTTAAATATATTTTCTATCACTGAATCGTGCTGTGATTAGACATTACGTTAAGCATCAGCTATTCGGCGACCACTATGTAATTTACTCAAAACCCGAAAGTTCTTCCTCTTTGAAGTAATGCTGGTCATGAACAACGCTGCAGGCGGGGGAAGGAGATTGCAAGCCTCTTTGAAAATTTATCAAAAAGTTTGAACTGTTTTCCGAACTTTGTTGTCATCGTTTTTCAAAAAAGATAATAATGGGAAATAAGGGCAGGCACCATGAAGACATTAAAATCAATTTGAAAGCTTGTTGAGCGGTTTGCTCAATCCGAAGTCGGTTGTAACTTGACCTACAGTTGACTACGTGATTTTACTGAATTCAGTTGACGATTTCATTCATCTACCACATTTAATATAGAAAGCGTGACCCTGTCTGTGCGTACGTACGTTTTAACTCCTCTGAAAGTACTGGGGTACAAACATCAAACTTGACACAATTGATCACCACCTTTGGGGTGAGTGTCAAAAGGATAATGGTAACATCACAATCAAAGATATATTTGAAAAAATTGACATTTCTTGACAGAACTTAATTGCTTTGTTCTCCAACGAAAGCTCCACCCAACCTATCATCTTACAAAAAATTTTATACCTTTGGGGTCTAAGATGACGTCGCAATCTACGCTTGATTGTGCAATTTGGTAGATGTATTTTATCAAAAACTACTCATCGCAGAAACGCGATAAAAGCATTTTTAGGAGATATTGACAACGTGCTTTCGATAAAAACAACGTTAAAACAATTTGTGCTCATTTGACAATGCAACGAGCAATTCTTTATTTTAGTTATTAATATTTTAAACCTTCTAAGCATGCCTTTACTCGTTTTCGCTTGCACTCTTTAACTCGCTTGATGATGTCATAATACCCTCAGGTACAATTAACAGTCTTTCGCTAGCAGAAATCATGACACGATAGTTTTTGCTAAAATTGTAACATTTTTACAAAATCAGTTCACTTAAAAATTTTTTGTGACCTTATTTCTACACTGATTTTCAAAAATTTTTTATCAAATTAAAGAGTATTTTAAGACAATTCCGGTGGTAAATGATATGTATCTTCAGTGCTTGTTTTTGTTCTAAAAAAGTTAAACTTTATTACCGGTTGTGCAACTTTTTACCCCTCCCAAAAAGTGGTAAGCTGAGTAAATACGGTTAAATTTAATGAACAAAAGCTGTTATAAGGTACTAACTATTACTGTCTTTTGAAAGCTAAGGAAATTTGCCTTCCAGCAATATGTGACTAATTACTTAGGGCTAAGGATTAGTCTACAATAGCTGATCAAAAATTGGTTGCCATATATCTTCTCTATTTATAGTTGAACAGTTATGATCCTACTTGATCTAGCAAACATGCAACTGTTAGACAAAGTTAGTTCTTTGATACATTTTGACTACTTTATTCTTTGGCATTATCTGCATACGTTTTCAAAAACATTTATTGACAAATGAAGTCTCAAAACCTTTAACAAATGTAGCCTACCGGTTAAAAACATTCATAATTTTAAACGACTTTGGCACATTTTGTCTATTCTCTCTCGAGTGCATGGATCTTTTGCATTATTATCCATCAAAATGGGTGGAATATTCATCGAACGGGGAGGGAGCTGCTCTACGTTCTCGTCGTCCACCCTGAGCAGTTAGTAAACTGGCGAAATTTGCAGCAACTTGACAATCTCATCTCTTCTCTCTCTACATCAAAAAATGAAGTCTCGAAACATTTTAAACAGTAGCCAATCCCAAGCAAAACATTTGGTGATCCCCCCAAAAAAGAGGTGTGGGAATAAAGATGGTCCTGTTTTGTCTTTTGCACCAACATATTAGTGTCGAGCTACATATCATCTAAATGCTGAAACAACTTTCTTTGCAATTGGATGAGGCTGGTGCAGCCAGTTGATTTGAGATTCTTAACCTCGACATCAATGATAGACGCCCTGCTATTGCAATATCTTAACTATGAGTGCTTCATTTCGGGTTAGTTTGGTTTTTGCCAGCTGCGTTTATGCGAGGACCAAGCAACATGGGCGCAGTCAGAAGCGTTGGCTCTCAAAAATATGCAAACACTTAAGAAAAAGTCATAAGCAGCGGTTCCAATATTTAACGGCTTTATTCTGAAAATAAACATCAATCATCTTGCCGCCCTTCCACAACTTTGCTATGCTTTCAAGCTATCGCTGAATTTAACGGAAAAAGTTTGTTAAGTTTAAGGACGCCTATGGTGATAACAAGACAAATAGGGTGTTGCTAAGGACTCGATACACTAGGGGCAATACTTTACTATGCGCTTCTCCTTTTTCTGTACACCAATCAATCACTTTGAGGCAAAGACCAATTCAAATACCACATATTCAAATAAACAAAAACATTGATGAAATTGTTGCCTGTTTGAATTCCGAGCAAGCCCGCTTTTAAAGTGCGACTATGCTGCAAACAAAGCAAATGGCACATGGTCGCAACCTGCGGAAGGTTTGTAGAAAATATGTACCGGCTGTGCGCAATCGACTAATGTTTTTGCACTTCATTATCTTTCTAAAACGGTACTTGTCACCGTGTAACGATTAATGCCTATGCCAAAAAATATTATCCATTAGGTGAACCCGGCGCAGCCGGCTAAACCAATTTTCTTAACCTCAACACTTTATATGGGGCCCTGCGGGCGACGCCGACAGAGCCGGCTGGTAGTTTATAAATGCGGGGAATCATTTTGTTCACCGACTAAACTTTTTAGTGTCCATCCCGGACTTCCTGGGTTTTGTTTCAATTAAATCACCGCCAATCCGAACTTCATCGGCGATATCTCGCTTTTAACCGGGCAGGCGTCTGCCGAACAGCTTCACAAGAATTTTGGGTAAAAGTTGCTGGTTTAAAACTGTTTGATTGGTCTTTCGTCGTGTTGGGCCGATGGGCAATTAAAAGAAATGACAGCGCATTTAAAATTGCTGTTTTGGAGAAAAACGACTCAAACATTTAAAATTTCCTTTAAAGCTGATCTGCTCTATTCTCAAAAATATGTTTGGCTTTAGTAATTTCTTTTTCTGTGTACGCTATTACATTTAGCATCTGTACCGCATTTAGGGTGGGCTTGCAGCACCCTCTCCTCTCTTTACATCACCGATGCTGTCTAAGCTCCGAACATGGGCGTCAGTTTTTGTTTTGATCTTCTTTCCTTGCTCTACTGACATCAATTGCGGGCCTTATTTTGAGCGTGGCTGACGCAATTGTCTAAAGAAATCACAGCTCACGTCGCTCGTGACTGATTCTGCCTAGATCAGCTTAGTGTGACGCACGTCAAGCCTACACGTTTAGATCGAGCAGTTTCCTGCACGAAGCGAAGCTTTAATGACGCGAACAATATCAATTGTTTTCTGCTGCTTTTGTCTGTCTTGCATTATTACAAACGAAATGCGCCCGAACTAATTTCGATTCCCGAGCATCTAAGTCCATTTCTGCTGAATTTTCAATACTTTAGAGAGGGAGGGAGTGCGAAACGACGGTGAGACGCTTTGGTGACAAAAATACTTTGCGTAATTATCTCAGCAACTGTAACCTTTTGGTTTACCAACAGGGAAGCGTTTCGAAACAAACCGGCAGCGGCGAAAGATTTCGCTATTTTGTTTTACGAGAAACGGTGAATTCCTCGTAAAATGAGCGTCTCGCATGGTCCTAGGAACACCACAAGAAAGTGCAACCGGCGGCAAGAAAGTGCAACCGGCGGCAAGAAAGTGCAACCGGCGGCAAGGTTCTGGCTTGGATGTGAAGAAGCGATCTCTTACATGTTGTTGCACCTAGGTCGCCCTTGGGCAAGATGAAGAATCTGACAGCCTTTCTGGTTAAGGTCACAACACCAATTAGGTTAGTGACAACCCATCATTGTTTTAATGCTTACGTGACTTTTTGTAATATGAACTTAGGTTAATAAATTTATTTGGTATCAACTTTGTTCCAGTTTATTTGGGTCAGACGCGATGGCCACGATATTCTCAACTTTCTTTTGTTTTATGCTAAACATACATGCGAAATCTTTTTGCCTTTTGTTCCTGTTTTCGTTGGCTGCTGCTTTTTCGTTTGGTGCTATTAGGGACAAAAATAAAACAGAAACATGTAAATGATGACTGCCAAACGAGAATTAAATAACTTGTTCACTCTGCCACTACACTACTCTATTTGCTAGAGCAGTGATTCCCAACCTTTTTAATGGCCTGCACCCCTATATTGTTATAATATGTTCTCGCACCCCTAAAATATCTTAATATGTTCTCGCACCCCTATAGTATTTTAACATGTGAAGAATAAGGCCATGCACTAAGCATGCTTAGAGCAGGGGTGGCCAAACTTTTCAGACCATGCGCCAAAATTTAGATTGCAAAGTGAGCAATGCGCCACCTCTAAACATGAAATGCGCCAACGATTTCAGTCCATGCGCCAAAATTTTTCGCCACACAAACATTCATTTGAAGATGCGCCACGCAAACATTCATAACTTGTCATTGCCCTCAAGCGTGTAGTAATGTCTTGATGCTTTGAAGTCAAAATAAGGCCACATTCAGCGGTGTTCTCCAAAAAAAAAAAAAGGTCATCACTTGTCTGGCGTGAAGTTTCGTGGCATTTTCAGCTATCGCCTTTTTTTTTTTTGGAGATCAAATTTGGCGCAATGCGCCACATTTGGCCACCCCTGGCTTAGAGTCTAATTCCGTAGTTTTCAAGCAGGCAAATTCCGCAGTTTTCTCACCATTATTGCAGAGGTGATCTCCCAAAAAAAATACCCTCTCATCGTTTCGGGCTGAAGTGAAGGCCGCGCATTAGGCATGCTGTAATTAGACACTGATTGTGCAGAACTATTAACACATGATGAACTGAGCATGACAGGACAAAAATGCAACAGAAAAATCTGAATGACCATCTCGCACCCCCTAGGATGCTGCTTCGCACCCCTGGATGGGAACCCCTGTGCTAGAGCTAGAGTCACGTGTAGTTTCAGTTGCCAGCAAACAGCGTAACATGACGCAAATAATACATTTTGCCATGTATTGCGGCAAAGCAATGATAGTGGACTTGAGACTGTAGTAAAACATCGTTTAGCAAAACCACCTAGATTCGCTCGCTGAACACATGCTTTTCTCTCTCTTGCAAAGTTTTAATTAACCCTTTTCTAAACCTGTGAAAACAAGTCGCAAATATTTGACTCGCGAATTTTTGTCTTTGTACAAATGAAAGCATACGAAAATTAATAAAAGAAATATTTGTCAGCTAGGTAAAAGCATCTTTTAAGTCTAGTTAGCACTAGTAGAAAAAGTGAAGAATTACTGTTTGTGACTACAAATAAAAACTATGTAGGAGGGGTGCTCTAAGTCTTTGCGGTTCGAGCCCCAAAAAGGCTATACACCATGACCTTTTAAGTTGGTGGGTCAGCGTTCTGAAGTCGAATTTTGTTGCTGACAATTTTCACGAGAGTACTTGCAGACCGCAAGAACTTCTTGCGCGGGCCATGTTTTGAGCACCCTTACTCTGAGGTCTTAATTAAGGGCACTTACCACAAAAAGCAAAAGGTGCATTCTCCATTTATAACCAAACAGGTTTAGCTAATTTCCGGGGAGGGAAGGGGTTGCCCGCCCGGACAAATGTTTAAGAAGTTCCCCCTCTACTCGGGGTCATTGTTGGAATCTATGCCTCCCATCATCGCAACTTCCATTTGAAACTGTTGGTCTTGTGACAGTGCGCGAATATTTGCCAGAGTCGCGGCTGAGAGGGTGTTGCTTCAACGCCTGTCCATGCACGAGGTGATATGCATTTGTGAAAAGCATCATTGTGACTGAATCTGCTTGACTGCAATGTGGCAGAACATTCACCGCTCCAGCCACAGTGGTGACTCCGAAGCAGGTCTAATCATTTTTTTTTTCAAGCAGATTGTGAAGACCCCTGACTGAAGCATTTAGACAAAACTAACATTTTAAATAAACTTCTTGGTCTTCCTTTTGAAACAGATATCCTCAACGAGGCCAGCTTCAATAGAATCTGCTTTTTCATCATTGCTGTTCGCTCGGCCCAGATACAAAGCCAATGAAGGATCCTGAATTATTGATTTGAAACCGAAAATATTTACATTTGCAATATTCAAGATCCTATATCAACGCCGCAACACTTTAAGCTGATCTTAGTTTTCACCTATAGCTTGAGCTGGATACTTCTGTTGATTTAATTGTTGAAAGCGTGCTTACTACAAATGACATTTTGTCAAATGAAGTTGCAAGTACGCAAGTAAAACCTATCGTAGGAATTTGATCTTGGGTGTTCGATTCTTCATCCAACCTGCGATACTACTTCTTCAAAATTGGTTTTTTCACGTGGTGGAGGCAGTTGGTAGTTTGAACTGGATTTTTAAATCTTGAATGCTTTTTCCTCCACTGGCATCGTGAGGTTGCTGGTTCAATGTCTGCATGGAGTCAGGAACATTGTGTCTTTGACACAGGTGCTTTCAGATTTGTACCTGCGTGGTTGCAGTTCTGGGGGCAGAAATACATTTTGCCAGCAGTGCTGGCAACTGCAAAGCAGGTTTGAACATAAGTTCTATGATCTTAAAAATTGTAAAACTAAATATCGTAATTTTTAAGAAAATTACAAAAAATTAATTTCATCTTTTTTGGGTGTAGAATGACGTCACAATTAATGCTTGATTGCACAGCTTGTTCTCTGTATTTTCTCAAAAACTACTCACCGCACTAACGCGATTAAAAGTTTTTTCAGGAGGTGTTGACAAAGTGCTTTCGATAAAAAAAACTCTATAGCGATTTAAATTCAATTGATGATGCAACAGCAGATTCTTGTTTTTACTGTTACAGTGAAAAAAAGCAGCTGGCGACAGCTATGCGTACCGTTTTTACTATATTTTGTAGGGGGTACAGAATTTTAATATAGCTTTGAAAAAAGCTGTTTGAGCCATAAGCTTTTCGTTTTAAGTGTTTTATGTAATGAATTTGGACGTTAGACAATCAAGACAAGCCAATGATAGCGCTAGTATTGTAAAGCGCACCAAGGAAAGGGATTTCGCAATAGCGAAATGCTAGAGAAAGCGCAGCAAAAGGCCAAATAGGAAGCGGCAATTATCGAAAGAGTTTGAGAGTGTAAACAAAGTCTTTCTGTCTTCATAACACCGAGCGTTAAAATTAACCACAACCGTCCAAATTAATCACATAAAACACTTACTCACTCTAGCTCTTCCCTTTTTGACGCGATACCGCCACTGATCAAAGAGGGTCACCAAAAGCTTATGGCTAAAACAGCTTTTTCAAAGCTATATCATTATATTTTTAAAAGCTAACAACTTACATGCTGCATGTTAAAGAATGATATATTATAATACAGGGTAATTTAAAAAGAATGCCTCAATTTTACCTTACTGTATCTTTATAACTACAAATTGCCCACGAATCATACGTATATCCAATCAAAAGCAACAAAACAAAATTTTAGGAAATTGATATTATTATGACGTCATAGACAAGGAAACCTGGGTGATGTCATAATTACACAAACTCCCATTTTCTAGCACGGTTGTTTCACGTACTCTTTTATTACGCACATGATGATGAGTGTGAAGCAAAAATTATTCTGTGTTCTGCAATTCACCAGTACTGAATCGTTTATATCAGTGCAGCGGGCGTTCCAATGGCGTTTCGGTTGCGCCAAGTGCCAACATCTGTCCCTGGTACAAACAATTTGAGGAAGCAGTCTGCTTGCATAAAAGTAAGAGCCCAGAGCGACCAAGAACTTTAGAAGAAAGTAATATTGTGTGCTACTTTCTATAGGGTTTTTGCGGTGCGCTTTGCGGTGCGCTTTGAGGGGCGGGATCAAAGGTCACGAATAACTTCCGTTTACATTTGCATAATTTTCGTTTACATTTGTATGGCTTCCGTTTACATTTGTATGATTTCTGTTAACATTTGTGCGATTTCGGTTTACGTTTGATTTCTGTTTGTTTGTTTGTTTTTGAAAATGGCTTTATTTATTTGAGTGTTTTGTTTTATTTGTTTATGTTTTTGTTTTATTTGTTTGTATTTTTGGAAATGATTTTGTTTGTGTTTTTGATCTATTTGTTTGTATTTTGGGAAATGATTTTATTTGGTGTTGCACCCCTGCTTCGGAATATCTCCGCTTCAGAACGTTCTCCAGCTAATATTAATTCCACTTTGGTGTCCAGCTCGTTAAGCGATCTCGATCTTTTGTTCTATCGTAATCACAGTCGTTATGAAGCGGAAACATTAACTTCTACATCGCGGTTTAAAAATATGAGCCTTTGGTAATATATTGTACACAACAAATCCATTCAAGCTCCTTTCTGAGCAGAAGCACTGTTCGCACAGAGGCGTTCACATCGTATCTTAAAAATTGAAACATTAGATTTTATAAAATCAAATAGCCTCATTCTGATTGATTCTTTTTGTTTTACTGTTTTGACCTTGTAACCCCCTACAATGTTGCATCTTTTATTGTCCTTCTAGATGTATTTATTGGAGATATTTTTTAAAACTTGACATTGATTCTTGTGCTCGACAGTGTTATTTTGATATTAGTTCTGCTGTTGGTTAGAATAGATTAAAAGGGTTTTTATATCGTTGCCAGTAGAAATATGTAGTCAATGGATTCAGTCTTGTTACAATGTGATCTTGAAGAAAGAAAATCTTGAGAATACAGTAGAGTATAGATTTCAAAAAAGTTACCAGTGTGATAAAAGAAAGACATATGTTTAACTATTTTGCTCCCGCGTGAAAAGTGAGAAAAAAATGTCCGTAAGGTGGCAGCGCGAAAAACTGTCATAATCAATCATAATTAATCATAATTATGTACCTCAAGTTTGTTTGTAAATCAGTACTCAGCTGTCTACTTCTACATTAAGTGTGATATATCGTTGAAATCTACATTTCTTGAGGATTTCAAATAGAAAAAAAACATTTTTTTTGAATATGCAAATTTTATGCAAATTAACCCCCCCAACTGGGGGGTAGTTGTCTTCAAAATTAAAGTAGTACCCTCATCTCAAAGATCACTACAGATTTAATTTTCTACCAATTTTTTTAGAAATGGTCGCAAAATGATGCTAAGGAAATAAGCTTTCAAGGTACATCACTCAAAACTTAACTAAAAGCCTAGGTTTTCTACAATTTGTAATTTTCTGAGGCACATGACCTTTTTTTGACCGGTACCAAATTTTGGTAGTTAAATTCAATACCTAAAATATGATCAGTTATTATCTGCTAGAGGTTAGCCTAAACCAGTGGCTCTTAAACTTTTTCAGTCGCGCCCCCCTTGACATTTGTCATTCATGTTCACACCTCACCTAGCCTCAAAAATCAAATTCACGAAAAATAGAACAATAATTTATTTGCCTCTATCCTGCTTAGTGTGAAGGATGCAACTGTTTTTGGGAAACTAGTCGTTTAATTCGAGGCTTTGTTGAAGACAACGCGCATCGAAGATCTGCTTCGCATTCCAGTTTGTTACGAAATTTTGTCTTCATACTCACAAGTGCTGAAAATCCACTTTCACATAAATATGTCGATGAAAATGAAAGAAGGGTACGTATCGCCACACTACCCACATTCTTATATAGGCTATATGCAAATATTTAGCCCAGAAATTGTTAAGAGACATTGCTTCAAAATCATCTTTAGCAGTGGAGTTGCACTTCATCTCCAAAAACTCTTCCTGCAGTTCTTCCGAAAGAATATCTTCTTTGATTCAAAAGGGATTTCTCGTCATGTTCCACTCTGTTAGTTCAACATTACCCAAGTCGGGAAAATAGCAGTCATATTCTTCTTTCAAATTTGGAGGTGGGATTCCACTTCTACCTTAAGTTCACCTTCCAGTTTGGCTTTGCTGTTCTCAAGTGCTATGTCCAAGGTAGGAAATGAGGCTGCATTTCCCCGTTGAACTCGGCGATGCCACAACCCCAGCTTTGCTATGAATGTCCGTATCTCATCGTAATCTTTCATACAGTTCGTGTTCTTTCCTTGCAACAGCAGATTGAGGCAATTGAGAGCTTCGAAAATGTCAACAAGGTATGCCATTGCCAGTTGAAACTCTTGCGATTGAAATGGTAACAGGAGATCTTGTTTTCCCTGAGAATCAAAAAATATACTTACTTCATCTTTCAAACCGTAAACGCGAGCTAACATATTACCTTTTGATAGCCATCGAACATTTGTATGAAACAACAGATTTTCATGATTGGAATCCATGTGTTTACATAGCTGGGAAAATAACCGGAAATTGACAGCACTTGATTTGATAAAGTTAACAATTCGTATAATTATGGCAAGCTTTTCCTTCATTGCAGCAGGTAAAGTCTTGGAGGCCAAAGCCTCTCGATAGATTACGCAGTGAGTTCCAACTGCGTCCGGATTTTTTTGCTCTACCCTGGTAAAAAATCCACTCCGACACCCAAGCATCGCTGGTGCACCATCAGTGCAGACGCCAACAAGTTTCTCCCATTTCATGCCGTTTTTGTAAAAGTATGCATCAACAACTCTGAACACATCTTCTGCTTTAGTGGTCGTTTCAAGCGATTTGCAGAATAGCATTTCTTCCTCAATTGTAGCAGATCCAACAAAACAAACATAGACCATCAACTGTGACAATTGAGCTACGTCAGTCGTTTCGTCGCACTGAATGGCAAAATAAGGTGATGCGTGTATCTTTTGAAGAACTTGGCATTTAATATCAATTGCAAGCTCATCGATTCGTGTCTTAATAGTGGAATCTGAAAGAGAAATCTTTGCTAACTTCTTGCTGTTGCTTTCCCACAAAACAAGGCTACTTGCTTTCAACATGCATGGTTTTATCAAAGTTTCGCCAATATTCTAAGGTTTTTTCGCTTGAGCTATCATTTGAGCAATTTTAAAAGATGCTTCTACCAGCTCCGCAGATGATAATTGGCTAAAATTCTCCGCACAGGCGATTTTTATTTTTTTAAAAGAATCCTTCTTGCTTTGAAAGAAAGCCAAGGGTTTCGTTTGATGAAGAGGATGTTTTGTTTGAAGATGACGCTTCAAGCGATTTGGCCTCAAAGCATCATTGCTCAACTTTTCGAAACATATAACGCACTGTGGTACAACTTGACCATTCACTGCTGCATCAGTAAAACCATTTTGCAGATATTCTTCATTGTACTTCCTCCTTTTTGCACTCATTTTTATCACCGCAGCTAAATTAAATATCACTTATTTTTCAAAGATCTAAAATTTGTAAATTATGGGGGATTAACAAGTTTGAAAAAGTTAAAATTAATCAACTTCAAAATAAAAAAACAAATAGAAAATATATTTCGCTTTAAGAAAGCATCGTCAGTTCTTAAAAAAAGCAAACAAAAGTCACAACACCAAGAAAACTACTAATAAATCCTAGCAAAGAATTTTAACTGAAAACAACCAGGTACTGTCCACTCCACAACAACGTTAACAATGAATCTCGCTCGTGAACCTTCAAAAAGTTTGGAAAATACGGTTTAACGACGTGGGAGAGAAAAGAATGAATAAATAAAAAAGTGCAAAATCGACGTGCTAAGTGACATCTCCCGCGGAGAAAGGAAGGCGAAGCATATGACGATGTGTGGATGTAAATAAGACAGCGGAAATTAAAACAGTAACGAATCAAAGTCCAGACAAAATTGTTTTTTAAAACTAGGTCACAGATTCTAATGTAATAGATTAGTAACGAGGTGGTAACGAGATTTTACTGTAGTTCGGAGCTGCTTTTCATCAATATGTCACTGTCATGCTCGCGCCCCCCTTGTGAAGCTTTCACGCCCCCCAGTTTAAGAATCCCTGGCCTAAACCATGTAACATTATGTATTTTTGAACAGGGAATTTCTTCAAGATTCAGAAAATATTAAGTTTAAATAGAATATGCTGTCACTGACAATGAAACAGCCGCTTGTTTACACCCTTTCCATTTCTTGAGAAACAAGGGGGATACAGCAAACTTTGATTTAGAGAAGACAAACTTCTGCTAGCTTTTAAACTTGTATTTCGCTTCTTGTCTCCTTGGAAACTTGATACAAAATGACGACTTTAGTAGTGAAATATTTGCAATTTATTTTATCTTTTTAAAGGGTGTAGTTTTTCTAAAAATTATAATTTAGTGAAGGTAAGATAAAAATTTTTTGGCGGTTTTGAACTGACATGATGTACAGTACTCATTTTTGATCAGTAAATATCATATACCACTTAGTCTAAACTATTTAAAGTTATATATTGATGGAAAGCAAATTTCCTAAGCTTTCAAATGTAACCGGTATTTAGCAACATATGATATTTTTTACGCACTAAATTTACTTTTATCTATTTATCATTTAAATTTGTTTAGGGGTTTTGAGACCCCTAAAAAATTTGGAAATTTATAAAAGTAAAATTTATCATTATCGCTTGAAATTTTGTGAAATGATGCCCCAAAAGAGTAGTTTTCAGACTGTGTTAATGATAAAGGGTTTGGTATTGTGGTAAAGATGTAATCTCAATTTGATTTTAGTGTAGTTGGCACGTGCTGAGAATTTGGCCGATTTTGTCGTCTGCAATTGGGTTCATGGTCTTTTTAACTCTTTTTGGGTATAAAAATCCAAGATTTAGGGCACAAATTGTACATCTTCCGATGCGTGAGGAAATAAGCGTAATCTTTTGAAATTTTTATGAAAATCAGATGAAAAATAAAGTCACAAATCGATTTTTTATTAAACTAATTTTGTAACTCAATTTAAAAAAATTTGAGGTAAACACTGAAAACACGAGATCATCAATCGATGATCGCGGGAGCGAAAGAGTTAAATAATCTGGCAATGGGAAAAATTTCCTTGTTCATCACCAGTTGGCAGCGTTAAAAACTGACAGAAGAAAATAATATACAGGGAGTCCTCGACTTACGACGTTGATCCGATCTTCAGGCGCGGTGTAACCGGAATTTCAATGTAAGTCGGAACATCATAAATAAATTACTCTATACGTACTGTACTGTAAAGTATTGTACTATAATAAAATGTAACAATTAATGTAAAAAACTATTTTATTTGAAAAAGAGAAAACAATTCCATACCACATGAATTAAATGAAATATTAATAAGATGGTAAAAAAGCTGGAGTAGTAGAGGCAGCTGAGATAGACGTTAGAGGCTCTGTAGTAGTAGAAGCAGCTGATGTAAAGGGTGCAGGTCTCTCCACTTTCTTAAAATACTGCTCTAGCTTAGACTGGACAGACAGCATCCTCTTCCCATCCAAGATCTCTTTTTAACACTGCAGTAAATCTATGGTGCCTCTGGAAACCTTAGTGAACCTTTCCATGTTAAGATCCTGAGCCTCAAAGGTTGCCAACGCTTGCTGTATCTCAGAAAAACCTTTTGTCAAGCCCTGCTTTGTGAAAGCCTTAGGCTCTGGAGTGGGGGGTTTCTTCTTCCTCCACTATAATCTGCTTCTCCAGCTGTATCAAGTCCCCAGCAGATAACTCCTCTCCATGAGATTCCAGCAGCTCTATTCCACATCATTTTTTACATTTTTATGGGGCGCGTTCGTAACCTCGAAACAGCGTAAGTCGAGACCGTCGTAACCCGAGGACTCCCTGTACTACCAACAGTTTTTCTAGATTTTTTGAAATCATTCAGATTTGTCTGAGAATAATCATATGGAGTGGAGTGACGTTGTGAAACTAGGAGATCTTGAGTTTACTTCCAGAAGAGGTGAAGCTTGGTGGAAAGTATCATCGTGAAAAAAATGGTATATCAAATTTGGTACAATTTTAATCAAAACTTTGGCGCTTGTTGCCGCTATTTGTTAGTTTTAGACTCAATGTTTTTTATTATTTGTTAAATCAAAATATCAAGCAATAAGGAAATGCCAAAGAATAAATACCCAAAACAGAGAGTTTGAACATTGCGAACATCACAGTGAATCTACCTGAACACTTTAAATTCTATGAACAGCCCAAGAAGTTGATCAAACCAACGTGTCTACAATGGGCTCAGTCACGCAAGTTAAAACGTCAAAATGCTTGAATCAAACAAAGTTTGACATTTCTTGCATTTTATTATAAATTTTTCTGTTTTTCTTTTCTTATTAATGGTTTCACAGCGGGGACGGTTATTATCGTTAGTTGCTAGTTTTAGACATTTTAGAAAAAAAATTTGAAGACGTAGAAGTATTTTCAGTAACTCGAGCATACTTTTATAGCGTTGGGTAAAATTTAGACAAGATTATTTAGACAATTTTGGACAAGACTGCAGTTAGACAAGATTGTTTTACGTTTATTGACAAAGCGGTCTTTAAGTGTAAAACCGTCAGTGCAACTGCACAGTAGAAAGATTCTGTGATGTAAATAGAACAAAAAGGAAAGATCAGAACAATAAAGCTTGTTTAAATTCAGCAATTTTAAATCACTACTCATACTTTACATGGGTGTCGTAAAACTGAGAAGATTTAACTTTAATGTGACAATGATTGTGTGCTGATCGTTTTAGAGGCTACTTCGATAATTGTTAAACTTTTGCTTGTAATTGTAGGGGGTCACAAGGTCAAAACAGTAAAACAAAAAGAATCAATCAGAATGAGGCTATTTGATTTTATAAAATCTAATGTTTCAATTTTTAAGATACGATGTGAACGCCTCTGTGCGAACAGTGCTTCTGCTCAGAAAGGAGCTTAAATGGATTTGTTGTGTATAATATATTACCAAAGGCTCATATTTTTAAACCGCGATGTAGAAGTTAATGTTTCCGCTTCATAACGACTGTGATTACGATAGAACAAAAGATCGAGATCGCTTAACGAGCTGGAAACCAGAGTGAAATTAATATTAGCTGGAGAACGTTCTGAAGCGGAGATATTCCGAAGCAGGGGTGCAACACCAAATAAAATCATTTCCAAAAACTCGAAAAAATGAAACAAAAAACTCAAACAAATATAACTATTTTCAAAAACAAATAAATCATTTTCAAATCACACAAAAAAATAAAATCGCAGTACAATTTTGTTGAGTAGCAACATAAATAAAACCATTTTCAGAAACAAATAAAACAAAAACTCCGACAAACAAAAACACAAATCAAACAAAACCATTTTCAAAAACAAACAAACAGAAATCAAATGAAAACGGAAGTTATAGAATGTAAACAGTCGCTATACAATGTAAACAGTCGCTATATAATGTAAACAGATGTTACTTGTGACCTTTGACCCCGCCCCGCAAAGCACGTCGCAAAAACCCTATCGAAAGTAACACACAATACCTCGGAGGAGGCAGTTTTAAGGTTCAAGAGATTTTTTCGCGAAGCCGACGAATATCCACCCGTCATACCAGCCAAGAACTTGGCATCCCTCAACCAACTGTATGGTCTGTGTTAAGAGGACATTTAATCATGCGACCATACAAGTTGCACATGGTACAAGTCCTTCGGGCTGGCGACTGAGCAAAGCGTGTGGAATATAGGAACGCTATTTCGCGGAATATGGAAGATGACAATTTCTTACCACGTTTGATTTTTAGTAATGTAGAAACATTTTATATTAGCGGTAAAGTTTCCCGTCACAGTGTTCAAAAATGGGTATTTGATATCCACAAGAGATTTTAGAACATCATCGCGATTGCCCGAAGGTTAACGTGTTTTGTGCCGTTTCTTTGAGAAAAGTTTATGGGCCTTTTTTTCGACGTAAACACGATTTCAAGACAAAGTTTTCTTGAAATGCTAAAGCGATGGCTTTTTCCGCAATCAATGAAGATTTTGAAAATTTCATCTTTCAACAAGGTGTTCGAAAATTTTTGAACGAAACTCTACCTCAACTTTAGACGGGGCTCACAGGACCCCAAGACTTAGTATTACACTTGTCATCGCCAAGATCACCAGACTTTACACTTTGCGACTGTTTCTTATGTGTTTGTATCAAAGATATGATTTTTTTGTGCCACAATTAGCGACTAGCCAGGATGACCTCAAAAAAAAAATCAAGACAGCAATAAATTCATCGAACGAAGACTCTCTAAGGGGGTTGTTGCGAATTCTTTCCTTTAAAACGCTTTGGCGACGCCTTATTCGCACCAAACTATGGCTGGTACGACTTGATTGTTGATATAGTATTATTTATTTCTGCAACGCGTCTCGTACTGGCTTCCTCTCTATATCTCCAGACGTTGACTCGAGCAAATGTTATTTAGATATAAACGAAGTTAAAGGATAAATGATTCAAAATAATAACGATACTTGAAATCCAAGAGCGAAAGTTGGGTGGGGAGGACCGTTCAAACACGCGGTGTTTCGAGACAGTACAAGACGGTTTCTATAAAAGAAACATACCAAAATCAGTTGCTACCAATATGATTACGTCATACTTAAGGAAAATTAATACGTACCAGAAACAATATTGCGCCAAACTTCTATCAAACAATTATAGCAACACACTTTATTATTACCGACTTCATCTAAATTCAAGTAGAATAGTTAAGTTTCCGACTTCAACTTACTAAACACCTAATCTAATCTACATACAACTGCCAGCTATTTTGGCTTGCTACTGAAATTACAAAACAACAGTACAGTGAAAAAACGAATTTTGCGCTGTGCTTGAACGGTCACGTGATCGTGTGATCAACAAGAGGCAGCAATTTTAACGTAAAGACGGCTTACAGAAAATGTGGCGGTAACGACAGAATAAATATCTAACACACTCCCCCCTAAAATACACGTTTTAACGTAGTATTTTACCTCAATAAAGATATTTATACGATTAACACAAGCCAGCAAAAACACAAAATCTACACACAAATCTAGGTCTAAACATCACAATATTATGATTTCAGTGATTGATCTTTTTCCTTTTCTACCACAGTCTTAAGCCACTGCGGAATGGATTCTGTGGCGCTTTCTTCAGCAGGAATCAACAGTCTCATTTTTGTTATTGGTCTTAACAGTTCACGATTCTTTAATGGTAATCGGGCTTTGCGGACGTAACCCCTTTTATCGGGGTAAACTTCAATTACACGTCCGAGTTTCATGTCATTTGTCATAGAATCAGTGGACAGCATAACAACATCATTAACGCACAGATTTCGTTTTTCTCCAAACCACTTGGTTCGATCGGCGATATTGTGTAGATATTCATTAATCCATCGCTCTCGCGCTTTACTAATGAGAAACTTGGTACGCTTGTATGTGTTCAGCAGATATTGGTCCCTTTTATCAGGTTGTGGCGATAACAAAGATACGTTGGCATCAGGTAAGAGCAAATCGTTCGGTGTCAATGGCCGCTCTTCTACATCAAGAAATGTGACTGGGAACAGGGGTCGTGAATTAATGATCGCTTCTATTTCAGTCAACACCGTGTGAAGGACGTCCTCGTTGTAGATAGGACCAGGGTTCAAAATACTCAGGACTCTACGAATAGATCTTACCATCCGTTCCCATACGCCGCCATGATGGCTTGCGGCTGGTACATTGAACGACCATTCAATTCCTTTATTGCTCATGTGCTCGTGTACACGATCCTGATCAAACTTCAAGAATTCATCTTGTAAAATTTTCTCTGCCCCAACGAAGTTGGTACCGTTATCAGAGTAAAGATGCTTGACACTTCTTCGTCTGGAAATAAACCGACGTAAAGCATTTAAAAAACCATCCGTAGTCAAATCTAAAGCAAGCTCTATGTGGACAGCCCTTGTGGTTAGACAAGTAAACACACAACAATAACGTTTGACCTTACTTCTACCTTGCTTTACCATAAAAGGCCCACAATAATCTACTCCCGTGTGAGTAAATGGTGGTTCGTAAATTTGCAATCTGGCGGCTGGTAATTCTGCCATGATTTGATTCAAAGGTTTAGCGTTCAACTTGCGGCACACCAAACATTCTCCGATGGCGCTTCGGATTGAGGAGCACCCCCTTTGGATCCAGAATCTCTGCCTTAAAGTAGAAAAAGTATGATTAATACCACCGTGACCACAATCACGATGAGCTTGTAAAATTATTAACTTAGTCAAATGAGTTTTTGCTGGTAAAAGCAACGGATGTCTTGCACAAAATGCCACAGGAGCATTTGCCAGACGGCCTACCATTACTACGGCGTGATTCAGCATCTTAGGAGTTCCTTTCAACAAAGCATTACGGCAATTAGAGTTGGTCAGTGTCCTTTCTTTTTCCAACGCTTTGTACAGCACAGGCAAATTTTTCTTTTGATCAAACCTGATAAGTGATCTTTCGGCTAACTCCAACTCCCTGATAGTAGGGTGATTCAACAACTTGAACTGTTCTCCCTTGCTTTTGGCCGATAGAAACTGTCCGAAACTAAGGAGCCACACCGTTGCCTTCTTTAGTCGATAAAGTGAGGAAAAGTGATTGATTAATTGTATCACGGGGGAGTCCTCACTGGCACATGCCATCACCAAGGAAACACTCAATGGCTTCAGCTCAATCAAATCAATATCTCTGTGTTCTTCACCATCAGTTTCGCTCACTAAAATGACATTCTGCGATGGCCACTTTTCTTCTGGCAGTTTCAGAAAATCAGGACCTTTTAACCACTTGCCCGATTTCACAAACTTGGTGGCCCTCATCTCTTTTGTCACTTCATCAGCTGGATTGTCACCGGAAGGAACATATTTCCAGTCATTATTGGGATCACTTCCACGTTCAATTTCAGCAAGGCGGTTGGACACAAACACATAAAATCGCCGCTTGCGGTTTCTTATTGAAAGCAAAACCGACGTTGAATCTGACCAGAAATATGATTGTGTAATAGCAAGATTAAGTTCACCTTTGATCAAAGCATTCAATTTCACGGCAACCACAGCAGCCAGTAATTCTAGCTGAGGAACTGTTCTTCTATCTTTAGCCAAATACCCTTTTCCCATGAGAAAAGAGCAACAAATGCTTCCATTTCCGTGAACAGTTCGCAAATAAGATACAGCGCCATAAGCCATCTGAGAAGCGTCTGCAAAATGATGCAGTTCACAAATTACTGGTTCACTATCTGCAGACATTACGCATCTACTAATTGAAAGATCCTTTAGCGCGAGAAACGAATTCATCCATTTTTGCCATTGCTCCTTTATTTGTTGGGAAACTTCTTCATCCCACTCTTGGTCTTTAAGATCTCTTAACCACTGTTTTGGCTGAGTTAACAGTGGTGCTACAAATCCAAGGGGGTCGAAAATGGATGATAACAACGATAATAATCTTCGTCTAGTAAACGGTTTCTGGCTCAATTGAACTTCATCGACAAATTGGTCTGACTTAACATTCCAGTGAATCCCTAACACTTGTTCTCGGCGCTCACTAGAAACAGAAACTGACTTGTCAAATTTTGCGCGTGCATCTGTCGGAAAATCTTCCAGTGCTTTTGGTGTGTTTGTAATCCACTTGGTCAGGACAAACCCAACTTTAGACAGCATTTGGGCGACTTCTCGTGCGGTCGATCTGCCTTCTTCGAGAGTTGCGGCTGAGAAAAGAAAATCGTCAACGTAAAAATTCCTTTGAACTGCTTTCACAGCCCTTGCTGAATATTGGTCCTTGAATAACTCTGCAGTGTGTCTCAAGGCAAACGACGCACAACTTGGCGATGATTTAGATCCAAAGAGGTGAACTGTCATCCGGCAGACGTCAGGCTGCTTAGTAAAGTCACATTCTTTCCACCACAAAAACTTCAAAGCGTTCTTATCTTCGTTGTTCACTTTAACTTGATGAAACATGAACCGTATATCAGCTACAAGTGCAACTGGACCTTCTCGGAATCTTGTCAAAACCCCGACTAGCAAATTTGTTAAGTCAGGTCCTTGAATCAATGAATTATTTAATGACACTCCTTTTACTTCCGCAGCACGATCAAAAACTATTCTTAGTTTTTCAGGCTTCTTGGGATTGATCACGTGGTGATAAGGAAGGAACCATGAACGTTCTGAATCCTGCAACTCTTTCGCTGGAACCACTTCGGCATATCCTTCTAGAAAATACGATTGCATAACTTCCGCATATTTTTTGCGGAGACTTTCATCCTTAACCAATCGTCTTTTCAAATGCATTAGTCGCATATCCGCCATTTTTCGACTTTCTGGTAAAACAACTTTTTCTGCCTTCCATAGCAAGGGTAGTTGAAGATGACCATCAACTAATTTCACTGATCTTTTCATCTTATCATAAGCTTCGCGGTCTTCTCGAGAATTCTTTGTGGTTAGGCCACAGTCAATCTCACTTACATTTGGGTCTTTTAATGGAGGTCCATCATAAACCTGTTCAATTTTGATGTTCAAAACTTTTGAAATCGCTCTGTCATCCTTTTCACACAGGAAATGAGAATTGGGTCCGTAGATAATCCATCCAAGCGGCGTCTTCACCGCATCTGGGCCGTCCTCTGGTCCTGGAAGACAATTCAAAGGTGTCATTGCTGTTTTATGATCTGTACCAATTAACAAGCCCACAGACTTATCGTCTAACTGCGGCAGATCTAAATTTCTAAGATGACTCCACGAGTTTAGCATGCTTGGCTCCATAACCGAGCATTTTTCTACTGGCAAAGTTTTTACCACAAATACTTTACTTAAACTAATTTGCGTTTCTGAATCATAAGCTTGCAAAAGGATATCAACAATTTTTCCTTTAACCACTGTAGACTTATTTTCTTGACTCATCGTCTTAATTTCCATTGAGCATTCTGGACCACTAGTACCCAACGAGTCAGCCAATTTTGACGAGCAGAAAGTTTGTTGCGATCCTGTGTCGAGTAGAGCATAAGTGGTTAAGGTCTTGTTGCCACTCTTCACTTTCACCGGTAGAACAGGAAGATAAGGTAGTCTTCCTTTCTCTTCTTTACTACTGCAGATAGAGTGCAAAACAGCTGGCCTTGTTTCCCCTTCAGAGTCCTTTAAAGGCATGTGCAACAACGAGTGATGGTTGGGCTTTTTGCATCCATCTACGGAACAACCTTCTTTAGCAGAGCACAATCCAATCATGTGACCCGTATTTAAAAACCCAAAATCTTTGTCGGTAATTGATAACTAATTGTGATAAGACGTTGGCAATGACAAATAAGAGACAAGTTAAAATCTCGCGCTTTCCACGTAGTTGTTTTAAAAAAAGCATGTGAAGGCAATATCTCGCCTATTGTTAGTTTGATTGTCTTTTTACTGATAAACCGGGATTGCTACTTGACTCACTGTCAAATGGTTGACTGCGCCACATTTATTTTATGCTGAAGGTAGGATAACCCAATACACTTACCTCTCGCAATTCCCCCGGAAGCGTGCCGCATGAGAAGCAACAGAAAGATCAGGACTTGGGACATCATTTAAACAAATGATTTCTTTGTTCCTTTACTGCTTGTCATTTTTACGAGGGGGTTGCACCATATGCGTACCACCATATCATTTATTTCTGTAATCCCAACACAACAGCCATTACTGCGGTCATTTCCAAATTTGCGTTTGTTTTCCTATACTTGTTTCAAGGAACGGATAGGACTTGTAAAATGATAGAGAGTCACTAAGATTTTTCTTAATTTAAAGTACTTGTACTATGACAGTGCTCTTCACCAAGGGTTCCGCTGAAACCGAAGGTTCTTCGTTTATTACTAGAAAAAGAAACTTAGATGTACTGAAGAACAGAGAAGCTGAGCGGCATCTGAATGTTTCTCTGTTGGGCGCACAAAAGGTCCGACTATAAAGTCCCGACGCAATTGCGGCTCGAGTAAAGGCGTTGACCTTTTATTTCTATTTTTATTTTTTTGGAAACCACCTCCAAAAAGTCCCGATCACTTGCATTTAAGGCCTGGTTGCAATGAGGGAAAGACAACAAAGTGTTTGTTATTGAAAATGCTCTTCTGTTCCACTAATAATGGCAGCAAAACTATGCTAATAGCGCATTGAAGGGCTCCGTCAAAATCGCGGGAGTACATCAGGGGTTCCGCGATGACAAAAAGGTTGAAGAGCACTGAACTACGATCAGGATTCGGGGAAGATGAGCCATGTGTCCCATTAATTCCAACTTATCACTTGTGGTCTTAAAAATACAATTTGATTGAAATCGGCGAAGCCAGTTGAAGCGATGTTATTAACGAGACATAACTGACGCTTAGCTATGCCGGACGACGCCGGCTGGCGATTATATGAATCAACTGGACAATATTTCCTTGATCGGCATGTAGCTTTTATGACATATTACGCTGTTATGACAGGGAGCGTACTATTTCATTGCAATTAACTTAGACTACAGCAGACTGTGTACCGTCAGCAAGGAACAGCGTATGCTGTTGTCAACTCAGGCTTAATGGGATCCACTTCAATTAAAACTTAAAAGCAGGTTTCGAGTTCTAGGGGCAGCTATTCAGAGCCGTAGTTGGAATTGGCCTGAGTGAAACAGCTAGTGGTTTCATTCGAGTTTTATTTGTGTAAAATGTAAATATGCAGGAGAAGATGTTGTTAACAAGTCACCAGTGGACGCTAACCTTGGACAAAAATAAAATCAGCCGGAGAACAACCAAGCTCTACTGTTGTTGTGATTACCCCTCCTCTTCCTTGGAATGGAGGTACGGCACGAACGGCAGTTCAGGTTCATGCCGTCAATCTAATTGAAATTAGGCTAGGGGAAAGATGGCAGCCCATTTCGAACGAGTCTTGAGTGACTGGTAGCCCCACCACCAACAAGGCGGACTGCCACTGGTGGGTACCCAAGGATCGTCTGCCATGCTGGGTTAGCAACTTCACGATTGTAACCCGGTGAAGTACGGGTAGGCCACCTGTGTGCCACATAAAGGTGGAGGCGACCCGTTAAGTGTCTTGCCCAAGGGCACAACAAGCAAGCTTTCCGGCTTGTTCGCCACACTATCCTTTTTTTATGCTGAGCGCCAATCAGGCACCAAGCTTTACTCGGACATAGTGTTTCAAGACAGAATAAAAATTCCAAATTAAAAAAACAATAAGTGCAATCAAGTTTGACAGCAAGAGTGACTTGCTATTTTTTATGACTCTTTCAGCTATGTCATCGGCCATTGCTTTTCATGTAGACTTACCTCATATAGCTAATACTTGAAAGGTCACTAAGTCTTTGAAAAGACTGGATGTACAAACGTGAAAAAATGTCAATAAATAATAACTAATCTGAAAAAATCGGACATTTGGGTAAGGTCCACACAAATTTGGACGTACTGCATCAAGTCATAACGCTGGCTATTTAGAGATTGGTAAAACAACACGGCGGTACATCTTGATTCTTTGGCAACCTGCGCATATCCAAACTGATCTCTGATCTTTCTTCGCATCATATGAAAGACGAATTGAACGGTAATGAAGTGTTGAATGGCTTTAATTTCGGGTTAGTTTGCTCTTCGCCTGGCTGTGTTTATGCCAGGACCAAGCAACATGCGTCCAGCCACAGGCGTTCGCTAATACCAACACGTTTACAGTTACGAAAAAGTGTTACGTAGTGGGTGTAATATTTGATAGCTTTATCCTGAAAATACATACCCATACCCATACCTTCCACAACTTTGATGTGCTGTCGATTCAAAAACTTGCTCAATTTAATGGATAAAAATATTTGTTTAGTTATAGGACACCTATGGTGAGAACATGGCAATTAAGACTTTGCCAGGGTCTCCAGGAACTCCGATATATGTAATGGCTATGTGTAACCCCCTCAAAATATTTGTTTTTATCAATTACGTTTCACAAAACGATAGTTCTGTTTCGGAACGAGATTTGGCTGCGTAAAAAAGCAAACTTTTTATTACTGTTTTCACAACTAATCATTGAATAAAGCCGGCTTGGCCTATTAAACTGATACTGTTAACCTCAATATTAGTGATGGTGGGCCCTGCCGGGCGACACCGGCGAAGCCGGCTAGGGTGTGTATGGTAATGCTAACCAGGGCTTAATTGCCGGTGAATAATGAAATAACAATAAGTAAAAGAAAAGGAACACCCCAATTTCAAGACATAGCTAGTTATTTTCAACGCCAGACCCAGTCATCGAGACAATTTAGAAGAAAAAGTATTGGGCAAAATGAGCTTTTTGAGTGTTATTTGCAATCTAGGCTTGCGCACGAAGGTGACTCAAATGTGCCCAACGCTGAACGGTAGCCAGCAGAAACCACTTCAGCTCACTCCTCATTCAGAAAAACCTAGTATGCGACATTTTCAAAAAGAATTGACTTGTGGTCATTTTTGGAATATATAGGTTTTACTGAAACCTTTGTGCAAATGGCAGATCCGAATACTTTTTCATATTGAAGATAGCAGTTAGTATCGGCCATTTCAATTCTTCGCTTAAGGCTTGTTTACACTAAAACATAGCGAGTCTTGTCGGGCCAATCAGGTGAGTCGTGAATGCTAGATCAAAGTATAAAGATGTGGCCAAAATGTTGACTGTGCTGCAGAAAGTAGTAGTAATTCAGTTTTTGTCCGGTATTTTCCCCTTAGCGGAGATGGTCGGATTTACTCAATTCCTTCCACAATTGTTCGCACTCCATCTCTCCACTTTGCTCGAGTTAGGGCATCCTCCTTTAACCAGTCTTCTCAGTCTCCTCTTCTACTTGCTTCTTCCAGGTCTTCTTTGGTCGTCGTCGCTTTCTCTTGCAACTCACTTCAAAATCTAGAACAACTCTCAAAACACTATCGTCATTCCTCTTCAGCACATGCCTATACCATCTAACTCCGTTCACTGTTGCTAACCGGTCTATAGTTTCCTTCAAACCCAACATGTCCATCTGTTTTTCAATCTCTTTAACTTTCTAACCGCATGTGGTTCTCACCATAGCTATCTTCGTTCTCTTTAAAATTGCTTTTTCATTTTGTTTTAAACACCATGGGTTTACCTTTTTCATTTTCTATAAAAAACCATGAAAAACAGAAAGAACATAAAAAAAGCAAAACATAGATGTGAAGTTTAATATTCTCTGAGTCGTGTTTAAATTTAGATTTAAGATGAGACCATGAATGTTTGAAGCCCATTGGTAGCCGGTAACTCAGGGAAAAATTTTGTGATATGAAAAAATGGTTTAAATTTATTGGCAGCAGTATTTTGTTGTTTTCCTATAGAGTCTATGCTATTTACCGGTAGCAATACTGAGAGCATCGTTTCTTTCTACTAGGCCAAAGCTTTCCAAACTGCTTGCCTCGGGTTTTTTTAAATACTTAATATTTATACAAGTTTTCAGCCAAAATTGGGTAAATGCTGTCATTAAGTAATGGCCGATAACGTCGGAGAACGTGTTATGTTGCCTGAAAAAGTGGATATCTCTAAAAATAAAAGATCGTCATCTTTATCGCTGTCACATGTAATGCTATTCGTTAACCCTTTCGAAGTCTGCAACATGCCGGTGGTTGAATAACTTGCCGTTCGTTTATTCTCAGATTGAAGGAGACCGCAACGAAGACAGCAATAATGGCAGCAGTTATTTCAATTCATTGATTGGTGATTCTTTAGAAACAAATCCAAACGACGAGTGGTTAAATCCAATAAAATGCAACACAAAGACACTTCGATGTAATTAAAACGAAATCCAAAACAGTGGTGTACTATCAGTAAATTTTTTGTATAGTAAACTAGGTTGCGCTCAAAGCAGTGGTGTTGCCAACTTGAATTCTAACTTACAATACAAAGAACACGCAAGGTTCGATAATGCAACTAAGTGACTTATAGCGGGTTTGCGGCACCAAAGGCGAAGGTAAAAAAACACAATTTAGAAACAACATAGGATGTTTCAACAACTGAGGTAAGGTAATTAACAAACCTGTTAACGTTGCTATGGAAATGAGGCACTTTGGTAAAGCTGCCGCTATTTTTACGTAAAAAATAAAGAGGAAAGATACCGTCGCTATAACTGAGCATTTAACCGAGGCAAAGCAATTTTTAGAGTCAAAACAGCTTTGGGAAGGTTCTAATGTAAAATTTCCGTACATGGTGCCAGTAAGCTGAAAGCAAGTTGCTTTATGTAGTTGTTTGTTGGCAAGCTGTTGGCTTTCAGGCTTTCAGACTGTGGCTATGCGCAAAATGAGACGTTATGGATACCAGATGGTTATTGCTACGCAAAATGTAAATAAAACCAGGATTCAAAATCATATCTTCATCGATACCAGTAAAGTGGCAACCATCAATCTTGATAGTTTTTGTTTTGGATTCTTGATTTGCCTGACTTGAAATGATTGTTGTTTTGTTTGAGCAATTATCAATTTTGGTTACAAATTAAGTTCTACACATTCTTCAATATAAAAAACGTTACGCGTTTTGGTAAATGATAAAGCGAAGTTGATTGTGCTAAAGTTCGTCAGAAAGATGTTAGTTCTGCAAAGTTTGTGTTTAAGTTAGCCATAAATTAGTTCACAATTTTATTCTAAAAGGTTACAAATTCTTTGTGCAGTTCAGCTGCCACAGCAAAAACACAACCCTGTGTGCTTATGGCATTGCAAAGTTGATGTTATAAGTAGGGGGAGGAGCGGAACTGACGGGACGGATTTTTTGCTCTGCAACAACTCCTTAATCTAAAATACTACTGTGCTTAAATTTTGGCAGTCTGTAGCACTAGAGCCAAACTTACCAATAGTCGAGATTTATTTTCCTGACTTGAAGAAAGTCAATGCTTAACAGCATGTTTATAAATTTATGTCATTGTCCCGAGAGTCCCCACCCCTGGGACCAATAGAACATTGCCATGGGACCAATGGGACATCCACCAACATTGCTTAAAACTTATGCAATGTTGATAAATATTAATTAAATTAATTTTATTTCCAACGAATGCAAAAAATTTTACCCAAATCAAAGCCTCTTTAATCAAATTTCTCAACCAGCAGTGACCTCTACACGTAATTTTTTGCAAGCGCAAACGCCCTTGAGTCTTGTTGTTTGAGCAACTGGCTGTGTGACTGACAACTTTTTTAAAATCTCTTTTCTGCAAATAGATGTCATATCTTCAGCGTATGGAAAAATGAATCCATTTTTAAACTTTCTAGACCGTTCCAAAAAAGTTATCACAAAACCAGCATCTTTATCTGGACTACTGCAGATCTTTCCAAAGAAATGTTTAGTTTTGTCTTTACTATCCGTAATGTGAACTTTGGTTACTACAAAATCATCAGTATGAAGTTTTAGGAGAGATCCCTTGCCGGATGGTTGAGATAACTCACTGAAAGTTTCGATAATGTCAGTGTCAGAATTCATATACACCATTTCCTCATTGTCAGAACTAGAAAATCTATCACAGATAAGTTTCCGTCTTGGAAAAAATCTTTGCTATTCCGGCTTGTCTGTTGTCGCTGCCGAATAACTTTTTTCATATAATTTAGGAAGGGATGTAGCTGTCAGAATCCACAAAACGATACACATAGCAACACTAAAGCAATGATTTTGATTCATAGATTGGGAGAAAATCAACCAACGCTGATGTTTTTCTCAGCTTCAAGGTAATTTGTCCTATAAAATGAAAACCATTGGTTTTCTGCTTGTTTAATCGAGCGAAAACCATTTGTTCCAATGAAAAGCTTTTTTTATACTGATATAAAAAACGTTGAAATCTTTGTTTTATTACAATTGTTATCCAAACTGGTTTTTTGATAAATTTTGAATAAGTTTCGCCACCGCCATACTACTCAAAATGACGATGTACCAGGAAGCGAAAAATTCATCTTGTTTGACGTACCTTACTTGGGAAAACCGTTTATCATTTGCAAGAGTGTAAATCTTGTTCTAAATCCGAAATAAATTTGCACTTGTCTTTTATGGTTTTAAAGAATTGTTCATCTGAATTTAATGCAAAAATTCATGAAGCTCTGCAAATTAAACAAAACAAACCGCTGCTTCATAACCAGCTATAAGCGAATGGATGTTCTTTTTTGCTAACAATATTTTAATTTAATTGTTTTATTCGGTCACAGTCTATCAATCTATTGTATTTGCCGCTATTTTGTGAAGTCATTTGCAATTGACCAAGATGTACTGTGTGCCATTCATCACAAATTTTGCTGAAAAACTTTTTAAAAAGACCAAAAAACCCCTACATCCAGCGGTTGCTGCTTGTGGCTGCAGTGAGGGTATAGTGAAAGGACCAAAATGCCATGATCTCTTGCAATATCTATCACTTCAAGTCTAGAATGGTTGTTCATAACAAGAACCTCAGATTGTTTTTTGATGAAGTCATGCATGATATAATGTGACGTAACACAGCACGGAAACAATCAGACTTCACCCAACCACTCGGATTAGTTAATCCAAGACTTCCTGGTGATGATTTGCAGAGCATTTTAGCTTTAAAATTGACTCTAGGAAAAATAAAGACAGAAGATTCGCAGTTACCTTTAGCATTTATGCAACAGCATACTGTAACATTGACTCGCCATTTACTAGATCAAATTTGCCCAAATTGTCTTGAGCCAGTTTGACACAAAATTTGTCGAGAGTTTGGTAAGGTATTCGCAGTTAGATAATGTTATGCAAGGTTAGTTGATGGTTGGAAGGTTCACACCGACATAAACCACAAACATTATATTGAAAACAATTTAGTGTGTATTGCAAACAATGTACCCAACCCAATTTGACGAGACCATCCCTGGACGCGTTTCGTCCTGAGGAGTCCAAGAGGACGAAACGCGTCCAGGGGTGGTCTCGTCACATTGGGTTGGGTACATTGTTTGCAATACACACTAAGTTATTTGCAGTTGTTTTGTCCAAATTCCGAATATTAATTGGAGAAACTTTGCAACGACCATACAGCTTTTTTACATTGGATGGGCTGAAAGACATGGCTTTCGCTAAGCTAGATGATTCTGTTTTTCTTATGCTCAGCCCACCAACACGTCTACGAAATACACGGAAACCATCTTCACCAGCCATTTGTTTTTTTCCTCCACGAATCGGAAAGATTATTGCGTTTAGTCACTGCATAGTCATGTGTTAAACGTTGCACTTGTAATTTGTCAAGTCGGTAAGAAATTTTGGCCAAATCGATCCCACATTTTTTTAAAGCTATTTCTTCTTCATTGATAAAAATCTGTTTAACGAAAGTAAAATTTGCGTTACAGCCTAATAGATCAAATAATTTAACATATGATTTTAAAAATCAAGCTTCACAAAGGACAGTTGTTTAGTTTAACGTAACTGCAAAAACTTATGATACATTCGCAACAAAATTGTTTTTGACAAAATGAATGCAGTAAACCTATTTTTTTTCTTACACGAGTCGAGACAACAGACAGTATTGAAACTCTTTCTTCATTTTTAGCTAGTGAATTCCAATATTAATAAAGGGCTGATTTGATCGATTGTTTGATTTGATTAGGAAATACCATGACGATCTGCAGCATCTCTTAAGCTCAAATTTTCCTTTTTTGAGCTAGATAAGGCATCATTTAATGTTTTCTCAATAAACTGATCCCTACCGGTGTTTTTTGAAAGTAGGCGTAATTTTAGAAACAAAACATTCAGTAAAAGGGACCGATGGGGCAAATTGACCCAAGGGTCCCGCAACCAGTCATTTCAACAAAATTTTTTGGCGTCAAAACTGTGAAAACTTATAAACTTTAGCCTTTTGGAAACTTTGCTTACAACACGTTAAACCTGATACAACTTTTCTTTAACTTAAATTTTTTGTGACATTTTGTGCAGAAAATTCTTTATATAGTGATTAAAATTAACTTTTGGGTCTAAAAAGCATCCATTTAACACATGTTTGTAAACAGTTAAGCTAGATGCTATTCCTTGCACGCATATGACTTGACGAATGCATCAAGCTTCCACAACAAAAACGAGAAGAATTATTTCACTAGACTTCGAAATATCTCACTGTCCTTTCGGTTCTTGTGTGCCATCGGTCCAGCACTCTCCATACTTGTAATTTTAGTCGAATCTTATTTTTATTGATGAACGCAGAAGTTCACAAATTTTCTTTCTCTAAGCGCACTCTGAAAATGCATCAACACTTGTCTTTCCAAAGTTTGAAATTATCCAAAGTTTGAAATTAAAGACCATTTTATGGAGATCAACTTTTTGAAACTGTTGTTTTTATTCCAAATTTTAGGTCAGGTCATTTTTTGGGGTGCTGAATATGCTTCTCTTGAAGCTGAAGACCTTTTTTGAGATCAACTTTTTTAAAATCATTTGTTATGCCGAAAACTGTGGTTCACGGCATTTTTGATGCTGAGTTTACCTATTTAAAAAACTTTATAAAGCGCCATGAGTTCACTTTACCTTAATTGATATCCATGACCTTGCGCAAAAAATATATTTCCGTATATGCACAAACTTCTACAGATTCTGCTTACTTTTCCACAAATTTCAGCTACAGTTGAGCGGATGTTTTTATCAGTAAAGCAAATTAAAACTCGGACAAGCTCTCGTATGGACATGGTTCGACTATCAGCAGGACCTTGTGTTTACTTGAACAAGAACTTGTCAAAACCTTGAATAGGTAAGCTATTTGGTAACTTTTTAAAAAATCTAAAAGACGACGTTTATTGTAGTTAATGGAGTAGCAATTTGTTGAAGCAAAACCGTGTGTTGCTAACACTCTAAACGGTGTTACTTGGCTTTATACGTTTTTTTAAAATTTTCTATACATGTAAGCTATAGTTATGATAAGCAAAAAACGTGCAAGCGTGTTCTTTCGAAGTTTATTCACTTGTGTCGGCACTAACATGTTGTATGCGGAGTGTATGTATGACTTGAAGGTTTTCACAGTGACAAGTAGCAAACAGACACGAGTCTTCTTCTCACTGCAGTAGCAAAAAAAGCAAAACAATAGTATTGTTGTTACAAACCATACGATCACCAAAGTAAACAAAAATTATCTTCTCCCCACCAAGGTTTGCTTTTGCCCCCCCCAAGAATATCTGGTTGGCTCCATCGCTAATTGTGTTGTATGTACAAAATAAACATGTTTGATCAGCAAGTTGAAAAAATGAATTAACTTACTGTAATAAATTTTATGGGAAGATTTTTTGTTTCTAGCAGGACCTGCTTGTATCCCTCCAACTAGTTTGCAAGTACTCATAAACAATTATTTTATCGTAAAATTACTGACAATCCTTCCCACCAGTTTTATGACTATTAATAAATACACTGTATGGAAATCACTCTGAAAAAATTGCGGTGTATGATGAGGATATTCTGACACATAGATGGTCATCAATATCCAATACCAGCAGGCACCTCAGGAGATAGTGATACACACCAGGGTCCAGAGTGTAAAGTATCCAGAGTGTAGAGCAAAACAATTGCAATTCTCTGTCGAGCAACCATGCAGCTCTAAAAACGTTTATAGTTTAAACACCATTTCGTGATATTTAACCCCAAATGGTGCTTTAGCGGTTTTGAACCCAGTTTTTATGCTGCAGTGTTTTTTGAAGTTGATTTCATTTGAATCCTTTTATGGAAGTGCGCGTGTTTTTTGTGCAACTTAATTTGATTTCTTTAGTTCGCGATTTTCTGTCAATCAAGCACACATTGAAAGTTTCTGATTTTGCTTTTAAGCATTTTAGGCATTAATTAAATTTGTTGACTTTTGAGCGAACTGCAGATAGGGACACTGTTTCAACCTATCAAGTCTCTTTAGTGCAGTTAATGACTGACAAATAGCCTGGGTTTTAAATAAGCATTGCCTAGAACAGTGATTCTCAACCTTTTTTGTTGTGGCACACTTTTAACGATTTCAAAATTTGGCGGCACACATAGAAAAAGATAAGTTTAAAAATTATTTACTTACCAACAACACACTGAGTAAAATAGTTTATGATAATAATTTTAAATTATATATCTCAAATTTGGCGGCACACTTTTATAATTCCGCTGCACACAAAAGTACCGCGGTACAGTGGTTGAGAATCACTGGCCTAGAATGTCACACTTGTGAGACAGGTCCATTGTAGTGGAAGTTCTGTCAGTACTCTGCGAGGCCGTATTACACGTGAATGAGCGGCGGTTTTCGCAAATGCACTTGTCAACTACTATTTCAATTGCAATTCGTTCAATTCTTATTGTTCGGTTTGGGTCAGTTGGTTGAGTTCGAATTTGTTTCTCTTGATTTCGTCACTGTATGGATCTGTTCTTTGTTTAAGTTTATGCTAAGTTGTCCGCGTGGAGCAGTATCAGCATCAATCATCATAAATTTCGATCGCCTATCAACCAAACTGGTAATCGACACAACTATTAACGAAACTAACTGACGAAACTAAGCATGCAACGAAACTGAACAAAATTATAATGACCTGAACCGAGCTGATGGCAGTCGAAACAACGTCAATAAATGCAACTAATGAGTACAATGCTGAATCTTAAAATGTGGGCTTGATTAACTGAACAGCGCAAAACTAAAGAAACTAGCCAGTTACACAAAAAGCGTGCGCGGTTGCATAAAGCGATTAAGAAAATTAAACTTCAAAAAATCCTGTGACATAGAAATTGACTTCGCAACCGCTACAACGCAGTTTTTTCGAATTTGGTTTCTGACATGTGCTTAATTTGATTACTAGCATATGCCTAGATTGAGAGCCCAATCGCCCGGATTTTCATTTTTCGACAACTTCCTTTGTTCTATCAAGTTTATTTACAAAGGTTTTGTCTGTTACAATACGAAGCACAAGAGCGGTTTCTGCGAGTGGATGGTTAAGAATAGTGTTGCGGTGTGCACCTTCTAAAAAATACATAAATCACTGCTGCATCAGAGATGTTTGAATGAATTAGTTTCATGATATTTTCCATGAAGTAACTCCGAACACAGTGATGTTAGGTACTGCCAAATGAAAAAACTACCCTTCTAGTTAACATAACGGACTACCATTGCTTTGGCTTTATAGACATCAAGCAGTCAATCTGGTAAGTACACCTTGGCTTGCTGCTAATTTATGCAACTACGTGAGTTCAGCAATATGTTAAAACGGTAACATGCAGTAGCTACTATGTGACATTTACCTTGCAACAAACATTGAAGCCGTTTGAAAGCCACTATAACTTCATCATTCTTGATTCTTACATGCAAATGATGTCTGTGCTAATAATTGTAAAAATCGAACATGCCAATTGTTTCAACCTAAAAATATCAAAAAACTAGAAAATTAAATTTCTTCCGCTAGTGGCGGTAGAGCACAATTATTTCAATTTTATTGCTTTGGCCTGAAATTATTTTTAAAAATGCTGAAAATGTCTTTGGCTTCTGGAAAAACAATGGTTTTGAAGATGATTTTTGAAAAAAGGGGAGATTGGTTATATTTCAGTTCATAAGGAGGTATTCTTTGACAGTTTTTCGATGATTTTACAGACTTAGTAGGAAACTTTGACCCAAAAATCGTTTGATAAAGAATTTGTAACAGTTTGATACGAAATTTGTATAATTCACTGGCGCTAAAGAAGTGGAGAGGAGCTCTCGGTTACCTGTCTCAGATTGAGCCTGCATCTTTGCCGCACCAACGATCACTTTGCATGGATCCTAAAGACAGGAAGATTAAATTTTAGCTCTTTCCGGGTAGCAGTGAAAACGTTATCGCCACCACTCCGTACTTGCGAGCACAAAACAGGGTTAAGTATGATGTAAATGCAGTTGTAGACAAGACTACTATCTTTTTCCATGATGAGATGAACCGTGAGTCAATGCCACGTAAAGAAATTACCGCATTAGACCTACGATTCCGTTTATTTTAACCATGAGTTGGAAATGAAAGATTATCAACTCGGGACAATTTTAAAAGAAAAATGCAGTAATGTGAGGAGAAATCGCTTGAACTCCGGGGTTTCAAAGAAATCGTTTTCACCAGATTTCAACAGATTTCAACAATGGCTAGGTAAAGTTTTCAAGATAGTAGTCATAATCCTGCCATGTTGCTACGAGAAATTTTTGCATTGACTTTTCAGAAGATGGAACGTGTGAACAAGGAGTGCTGCGGTCCTTCGACACCCAGATTCAAACTGAGAATTCGTTGCAGATGCGGGAACTCTGCGCTGCTCAAGTACTGTTAGTACTCCTGGAAATAGTGGAAGTGGCGATTTTCTTCACTACAAATTGAATCCGCACCAACAAACTAGCCAAGGCAATTCAAGTTGTTCGCAACTTTGCTAAATCTTTTCACACATAAAAAGAAAGGCTGAAAGACTCAAACCTTATCCACGAACAAGATAGTTTGTGTGTTGCAAATATGAAATTAATCTAGGTTTCACAAAACCAAATAGTTGATGACATAAATGAGGAAGTGAAGCGGGGACATACATTCAATGACGCAATAACATTTGTTGATAAAAAGCCAAACCCTGCTTTCCACCTTCTCATGAGGTTGCTGCCTTAATTTCTTGACTGGAAATCACTTTTTTGTGTTAGTAGTAAAAAGAGTATCTTTGTTAAAATGAAAGAAGAATAAAAATATTAAGCATCAAGATTAAGCGATGGCATGACTTTTTGTCCCGGGTAGACGCGTAAAACAGGGACATCAAGGGCCAGAAATTATGTAAGCTGCGCAGCTTTAATAGATGTTAGTAGACCCTGTTCGTGGATTAAAAAAGTCCATCAGTATAGGAGCACTACACAAGACAAGGAGTTAACAACAATAGCATCTCTACCAAACTTCTGGATGAGACCAAGAGAATTACTGTTTAACTCTATGTTTATAGATTACTAGCCGGATTTCCCGGCGTTGTCCAGTAGGGTGCCCATCAATAATGTCGAAGCTAACAACATCGGTTCAGTCGGCCGGCTTCACCCAATAGATAGTTGTGAGAACAGTAATAAAAAGTTGGTTTATTTTCACATAGCCAAATCTCGTTCCGAAATAAAACTATTGTATTTGAAACGCAATTGATAACAAAACATTTGCTTGGAATTGGGTATAGCCACTACATGCCTCCAAGTTTCTGAAAGCCCTGGCAACGTCTTATTTGCGCTGTTTTTACCATAAGCGTCCTTAAACCTAACAAACTTTATTCGTTAAATTGAGCTAGTACTTCAATTGAAAGTATATCAAAATTGTGGAAGGGCGCTAAAGTAATTGTTATGCATTTTCGGGATTAAGCTAAAAAAAATTAGACCCACTACTTACAACTTTTTCATAGCTGTTTGGATATTTGTATGAGCTTACGCCTCTGGCTGGCGCATGTTGCTTGGTCCTAGCATAAACGCAGCCAGGCAAAGAGGAAACCAACCAGAAATCAAACAATCGCGGTTAAGTTGTGAAAATAGCAGCGCCCTTTTCAGTATTGTCGAGTGCAAGAAAATCGGTTGAGTTGGCTTCACCGAATTGATATTTATGAGAACAGCAATAAAAAGTTAATGTGCAGTTGACGCAGCCAATTGTCGTTCCAAAATCAAAAATACTGTCTTTTAGAGAAAATCGATTAAGCCTCAAAAAACCATCACGGGGGTTGCGCATAGCTGCCATTGTTTTCCATAAGTTTCTGGAGTTCTGGCTACATCTTGCTTGGCTTGTGTTTTATGTAGGAGCTGAACTTGCTCGCAATTGGAACAACCAGCAATTCAAAAGTTTTATTTGTTTTTATGAAGTGCATGGAAGCAAAATTTCAAAGTTATGCATAGGAGAGACGCCAAAGTAGTTTACCTAAGTGTTTACAGGAATACTCTATTAAATATTAGGACTTGTCTTAACAACTTTTCATAGCTGAATGCTTATTTGTGCGATCTAAAGCCTCTGGTTGCGCGTATGTTGCTTGGCCTCAGCATATACGCAGCTGGAAAAAAACAAAATAACCCAAAGTGATACACCTACAGTTAAGTTATTACAATAGTAGCCTTTAGTAATGATGAGGATAAGAATATCAACTTAGACGGCTGCGTCGGCCTCACCCAATCGTAAAGAAAATGGCTTCAACATTTAGATGATGTGTAGCTCGAAACTAATATTTTGTTGCAAAAAATAACACAGAACCATCTTTACCTCCATGTTTTTGTAGGGGAATCACCAGTTTGTTTGTTTGGAGTAGGCGGCTACATTTTAAAATGTTCAGAGTCTTCATTTTTAGATAAATCTTTTAAAAAATGTAGATAGTTAATGCCAAAGAAGCACGCTTTTGAGAAATAATTGTGAAAATGTGCGAAACAACTAACTTTTTCTAGAAATTGCAATTTTGTAAAGTGCACGCACCAAAATTTTGAGTGCTTTTTAACCGGTAGGCTATACCAGAAAATGTTTAAAATTTTCATTTTTTGATGAATCTTTTTGCGATTTCAGACAAGTAATGCAAAAGAACTATGCTTGCTCGGAAAAGTAGTCAAAATGTACCAAAGAACTAACTTTTTCTAAAAATTGCGGGTTTCTTGGGTCTAGTAGCAAAATCTTTCGACTAACAATGAAACATGATGTATGGCAATCAATTTTGATCAACCATTATGAACTAATTCTCAGCCTTAACTAATTAGATTAACATAACATTGGAAAGCAAATTTCTTCAGCTGTCAAACATGGTTGATGTTAGTACAGTAGACGCTGCTTATTAAGCCCACTGTTTATGAGCCCACCAGCGTATTAAACCCAAATTCGTCCGGCCCGGAATTCTTCCATCTGACTGTGTATTAACAAAACTCGCTTTATATGCCCCAAAATCCGTTTAATAAGCCCAAATTTTCCAGGCAATTTTTAAAAATTTGTTTAAAAAGCTTCACAATTAACAAATTTCATTACGTAATTCTTGATTGTTTTCTCTGCATGAATAAACATCAAGCATTTTGGTTACTGTCTAAAATTCTTGTGTTTTGTCACAAACCCTTCACTTCTAAAAACTGATTATGCTTTACATGGAGCAGGCTGCACCTGCACGATAACGCGAGAAAGTGAATCTGTTTTGATGGTAATAAATACTGTTTTGTATTAAACACCGTTCTTGTGATAAATTAATGCTGTTCTTTATCCAAAAAAATAAAAACTTTGCTATTGTATTTGTGCTTTTGAAGTGCGTCAAGTTTTAAAGGAACCGTTATTAACAGCACATGAAGCGCAGTGCAGTGCGTTAGTTGCGTGCGAGAGTTCATACGCGGTTCTTTGATTTTAAACATCAAAATTTTTATAATCCGAATATGTATTTTCTTTACAGATTTCTGTGTACAATGTAATTAGCTTTAAACATTTTATCTTTATTTCAGTTAGCCACAAATATTTTAGCTCAAAATATTTAGAAAAAGTCGTTCGTCGGTTAACAAGCCCACCTGTCTACTGTACCTTATTGTAAGGTTTATACACTAAACTAAACTCTTTTTACTCAGCTCACCACATTGTTGGGAAAATAGAGTTACACTACAGGTCTTAAAGTTCAGCTTCTTCAGTATAAAAACTAACAGTAAATGTACACGTCATGTATTATTAGGCTCACCTTACGCCCCGTTTTAGCCGGGACAGCCCCATTTTTTCAGGCCTTGTCCGGTCAATCGATCAAAAGTCCCGGTTTTTTATTCAGTCAGCCAGCATAGCTAGAACTACGGTATTTAAACATTTGCCCGATAAGCAAAGACATTATGACAACGATTGGCCAGGAAGTGACCTGATGACCTTTCTTTTTGGAGATACCCTCATTTCGGGTGGAATCTATTGATATGTAGTAGAACTAAGGCAAATTGCACCTAAAATGGAGGTGTACTCCAAAAAAAAGGCCAACACCTGTATTGCCGCCGTGAAGTGTGTCCGGACTTTGCCTGGTCACCCATAGTCAGGCGTGTTGTCCTCAAGCGTCCCGTTTAACCACAAAAATATAGTAAACCTATGTGTTATCGGAATCGCCTTGAAAAAACCTTTGATTTTTAAAACGTTTGAAAATAAGTTGAGAAATAAGGTCACAAATCAGTGTTCAACCAAACTGATTTCGTAAAAGTGTAGCAATTTTTGAAAAAATCATGAAATGATGATTTCTAGTAACAAAGACTGTATTAGTCGTGCCAGGTATCATTATGACATCATAGAGCGAGTTGAAGCTACGGAGAAAAACAAGTAAAGCATGCTTGGAAAGCTTGAAATGCTTAAATAAAAAGAATCTGTAGTTGCATTGCCAATTCATCATCAATTGTTGTAGAGTTTCTTTTATCGAAAGTACCTTGCCAAGATTTCCCGAAAAAGCTTTTAATCGCGTTTCTCCGATCAGCATTTTTTGAGCAAATTAAGAAAACAAATTTTACACTTAATTGTAAATCATGACCTCATGTGACATCGTAAAGAAGTAAAAGTTGTTGAAGTTGGTAGATCTGGTACTGGCTTTCGTTTAAGCCAAAAACCGCGTTTTTTGATCCAAAAAAAGCGATTTTTAAAAAACATTGTCTTTCATTATGACGTCATCGTGACGTTGCAAACCCTCTTATGGCACTCACCCCGAGGAGGTGATCGATCGTGCCGAGTTTGATGTTAGTACGCCAGGCAGTTTCGGAGGAGTTCAAACAGACACATACACAGACAGAATTGCGCTTTATACCGGGTGGTCCAAAAGTAGGTGGACAGTAGTCAAAATTGGCTTATACCTAAATTAGGTGAATATTAGTAAAAAAAAGATTATTTGTTGGTTATATTTATATTTCTTATATATTTTTTCTTTATTCTTTTTTATATAACCAACAAATAATCTTTTTTTACTAATATTCACCTAATTTAGGTATAAGCCAATTTTGACTACTATCCACCTACTTTTGGACCACCCGGTATATTAGATGCCGGACCAAACGAGGTCAAACGGGGTTGCTGTTAATAAAAAAAAAGTGGTTTTGCTGTATTTTTTAAGCAGCGTAACTGCTGCTGTACATATGGAGGAGGTCGATTAGATACAGACATCGGTGTTTCTTGATGCTCTTGACTCAACTCAAATCACTATCCACCAATTGTCTGATATTCTACTTCTACGAACCGTGATAACACGCGTGCCGATTTCGAAGGGTAATTTTTTACCAACCCAACCGGCGGCGTATTGTATAATGTGAGCAACGTTTTTCGTTATTTATTTTGTTTTTTGTTGGTATGCGAATTTGATGTACATGCTTCTTCTTTGCTAGCTTCTCTGTAAGCCAATTTTATAAGCTCAGTTTCCTTTAATTAATTGTTAATGGCTAGTGGTTTTAATGTTATTGACAAGCGTTTATCTCGCCATCTGGAAAGATCTGTTGTTATGATTTGGATTTTTAGAGAAAACTGTTGTGGTCGTCGAATGTTATTACTCTATTGCAGTGATTCCCAAACTGTGTGCCGTGGAAGATTTGCATGTGTGCTGCGAGTCCTTTCAAAATGCTTTTTGTTGTTACAAATTTTCTGCCAAAATCGAGAAAATGATGCCATTACAGGTCACGGCGAGAGAATTAATGACCTTTTTTTTGGAAATCTGCACCATATAGGGCTGTATCACGTGATTATCGGAGGTCGTGGCCCAGAAAAGTGGTGATCTCCAAAAACATTAAAGAAAGGTCATTACCATTCTCCCTGTCGCCTGTGATGCTGCTCGACGTCAATTGAAATAGATTAATCTTGTTGGTGGTACAGAATTTTAATATAGCTTTGAAAAAAAGCTGTTTGAGCCATAAGCTTTTCGTGACGCTCTCATCAGTGGCGGTATCGTGTCAAAAGGGAAGATCTAGAGTGAATAAGTCTTTTATGTGAATAATTTGGACGTTACGCAATCAAGACAAGCCAATGATAGCGCTAGTATTGCAAAGCGCGCCAAAGAAAGATTTCGCAATTGCGAAAGTTAGAGAAGGCGCAGCAGGAGGCCAAATGCCACGATTATCGAAAGAGTTGGAGAGTGTAAACAAACTCTTTCTGTCTGCATAACACCGGGCGTTGGGTCTTGATATAAGTAGCCTCTAAGAGATTAAGATGGAAAGAGCTGCGCGCTGCGGCGAGGATTGAAAACCGCTTGTTATCATAGTTTAATGCGCATCGGTTTTCAATCCTCGCCGCAGCGCGCAGCTCTTTCCATCTTAATCTCTTAGAGGCTACTTATATCAAGACCCGACGCCCGGTGTTATGCAGACAGAAAGAGTTTGTTTACACTCTCAAACTCTTTCGATAATCGTGGCATTTGGCCTCCTGCTGCGCCTTCTCTAACTTTCGCAATTGCGAAATCTTTCTTTGGCGCGCTTTGCAATACTAGCGCTATCATTGGCTTGTCTTGATTGCGTAACGTCCAAATTATTCACATAAAAGACTTATTCACTCTAGATCTTCCCTTTTGACACGATACCGCCACTGATAAGAGCGTCACGAAAAGCTTATGGCTCAAACAGCTTTTTTCAAAGCTATGTTGAAATAGATTCCAAGGCTGGTGTGCCGCGATGTTTGTTTAACTGGTTTCTTGTGCCGGCAGACAAAAAAGTTTGGGAACCGATGCTTTATTAGTTTGTGATGGCTTTATTTATTTGGCTATTATTGGCAACCCTATTTTGACATTTGAATTTGGCAACACTGATCAGATTGAAGTTTGGCTTTGTTCGGTCTGCTCGTAGTGTTCGAGTTTAAACATAGTTACTTGTAGATGTTAAACTGGTGTTGCTTACCTGGTTGTGTGAACATGGGTTGAAGACCGTAATGGGCTAGGTTTTCACTTTTTCAAAGTGCAACCTAGATTGCAACACCAGTGGTGACTTGATGTGGTGCTGATTAAAGATTATCGAGTGTCTGTTATTGTTGTTGTGGTTACCCCTTCTCTTCCTCGGGATAGAGGTACGGTACGAACGGCAATTCAGGTTCATGCGGTCAGCCTAATTGAATTAGGCTAGGGGAAAGGTGGCAGCCCATTTCGAACCAGTGACGAATGACTGGTAGCCCCACCACCAACAAGGCGGACTGCCATTTGTGGTACCCAAGAGTCGCCTCTTACGACATACTGAGTGAGCAGCTTCACAATAGTAACCCGGTGAAGTGCAGGTACGCCACCTGTCTGCCACATAAAGATGGAGGCATCCCGTTAAGTGCCTTGTCCAAGAACACAACAAACAAGGTAGCCGGTTTGTTTTCCACACTATCCCTATTTCCTGAGCGCCAAGCAGGGAAGCTGTAAATACAACTTTTTTGAAGTCTTTGGATACGACTCTACTTAGGAAATGAATCCCAGGTCTACCAACTGCGAAGCAGACGCTCTTACCGCTACACCGTCACACCGGTTATCGAGCGTCTCGTATATCTAGTCGTTTGTTTGTGACTAAAAGGAATGGAAAAGTTGCGACCACAAAACAGCGGCAAATCAGTAATTTAAATGGGATCGGCTTAGCTTTTTTGAAACTACAAGAGTGTTGGTACGAGAATTATGGCAACTACAGTAGATCAAGTCCAATAGAGTCCTTGATACATCTTTATACATTGAAAAACTCTAATCGTAAGTTCGCTCCACAATGCCTCCGATTCGTGAGATGTTTTCTTAACAAAAATCCTTTTGTTTCAATGTTAAAAGTCTCTTTTTTATTCAGTCCTGGTGTACATAGACCCTGTAAACTTCTTAATCTAGCACAGGAATTGTTGATGAGCTTTATTATGATAATCAAATTTGAAGCCAGAAAGCACGACGGCAATAAAACTGGAGAATTTTTGATAAAAATATAAAAAAGTAGAACAAAAGGAAGTGTCAGATTATTCATGAAAAGAAAAAATTGATTTTGATTACGGCATCTCCAGAGTTACGATTAACGGATAAATCGCTTATTTCTTGTTTTATAGTCATTAATCGTAACTAGAAATGTCAAAAATTCTATTTACGAAGGCGCTTTTATGTAGAATGTATTTTGGCTTTTATTTTTTGTATTTTTCAATTTTTATTTCAAAAAATTAAGTAATTTCGACTTATATATTTATATTTTTAAGTATTTTTTATTTGCTTTGTAAAACAACTTCGGCTAAAACATAATTGAAACTCGCTGGTATTACAACATAGGCTGTTACGCTTGCAACAGGTTCGTTTAATGTGTAACGTCACGAGTCAACAGAAAATGATTAATCGGTTGATTCATCAACAACTATATATATAAAACGCAGTAGAGCAAATTAACAAAATATCAAGAAAAAGTGGAAATGAAAGAGCAGCAGCATATAAGCTAGAAAGCAAAAAAGAATCCGAAAGTTTTCTACTGGAGTTACGTCATGATAACAAATCCTCAGTAATTCCGTGCGGAAGAGCAATATGATTAATGGAAGCAAACAGAATAATTTAAACTAAATAAATTTCAGGTAATGGGCAAAAATAGGAGCTACGTCGCGACACGCGTGCCTACCGCTCGCTGCTGCGACTAACAAGAGGCGGACGAACCGCGGTCGTTAATCCAAATCAATTCGACAAACCAGAGAAAAAAAATATTGACACAATTTCAGCAAACTGATATCAACTTATTTTCATGACAACCTCAAACATATCAATCATAAATTCTTAAAACTTTAGCTGCTTGCTGTTACCGCGTACAAATTCAAAATTTGAATGCTAGATTTTTAGGAGAAACGCCAAACTGAAGTGGATTACCACAAAAACACAATAAATAACAATTACTGCGTTTGAGGCAATCTGGCAACGCAAAACGTCGTAAGCTCAAAACTCATGTACAACAAAAAAATAATTTTTAACGAGAAACGATTTATGACGTAACAATAGGTCCACATAGCATGATGCGCAAATCAAGTGCGAGTATTAATATGGATTTATAAACATTTTTTGACTTGGTTTTTGAAAGAAACCCAGTGAATACTTTCAAATTCTTCGTTTAGTGCCAGCCATACTTTAGTGCAGTGAATAATTGATTTCGCGAAATTGTTTTAAAAAAAACTGTTGGCCATAAAAAAAGAATTACTTGATTATCTGGTGTTGTAGTGAAGAATTTTACGAATAGCCGGTTTGTGAACTTGAGTTGGAAGTTTGTTATTTACCAATATATGCATGAATTTTTCCATTTCTAATATACTTATTTCTGAATTAGGCCTAGCATAGCTCCTGCGCGAGCTTCTGAGTTAGCGAGTTTACTCTCCCTCTTTGAGATGGAAGTATGACGTGAAAAGCGATTTAGGTTCACAAAATTAACCTAATTTAGATTAGGCTAGAGGAAATCCTCAGTTTATTTCGAACCAGTCATAAAAGCAAACTCGCTTGTTTGCGCGAGTTTCTGGTGATATTGATCGACGTTTCATTGAATGGCGAGTCAATCACGATCCTTTATTTATTTGTGAAAATCATTTCATTCATTTCAAGTTGCCTTTAAGCCAAAGGCGCACAACATGCGGCCCATGGGCAAAAGCCCGGTCAGGAGCACCGGTTTATGTGGCCTGCCAAGAGCCTTCGACCGCTGACGCAAAAACATTGTTTTGAAAAAAATTTGCAAAAAGAAAAAATTTTATTTTAAAAGAGTTTCACACCGTGAACTCTGACCTACAGTTCAATCCGCTTAGGTTACCATGTGTTCTCCATTTGCATGAAAAAATAATTGTCCTCCAAGGACACTAAAAAATACCAAAATGTCTTCCATTTTGCAAATAACTTGCATATTCTAGAGGGTAAAATGGTTGCAAAAGACAGGCGCAAATGTTCTGCCCAGTTGCATTAAGAAAATTGAAAAGAGGGCCAAAGAAATGACAAAAAACTTCTGAAAAACTTGATCTTCAAAAGAAAAGATCATCACTTTATTTTGTAGCTGAAAACGGCAAAATAGCACTCTGAAAAACTTAATTGTTCAAAAGAAGAAACTTTTCAACTTGGTAATTGTTGAAGAAAAAACAAAAAGAGGACTGCAAGTCACATTTTGGCTCAAACCAAAATCTTGTTCTCCTTTTACAAGTGAACAATGCGGTATCCCTAACATTAGCAAAGTTTAGTAAAGTTGGTCCGTCTCCGAAAGGATTTGTACGCCTTTATTTTACGTTGGTGTGCTATGAGACTATGCTTGGTGTGACCTAGTGTAGTTGCAGCCCCAACAAACCTTTTTAAACAAAATTTTTTCTTTTTTTTGTAATTTTAAACGTAACAGTAACTGTAGAAAACTTGTTCAAACTTGAGACTATGCTCTGAGCGTTTATTACGTATTGCAATTTCAAAATAAATCATGTTTTCATTTTAGAAAGGCACTTTGCTGTCGACCAGCGTTGACACTTTTTTGGGAAATTTCCCAAAATCTTGGAAAATCACAGAATTAGTTTGTTTCAAGGCTAAATTTACAAAATTTGAATTGATTTCATGTAGTTAGCTCAAGAATTTTTTCGATTAGGAGTGAGTAGCTCCTAGTAGCTCCTAGTAGCTCCTAGTAGCTCTAACACTTTTTTCATGTTTTTGTTCATTTGACCCATAATTTTTTTGTACTGTATATACTAAAAATGTTTTTTTATATTTTCAAAATTGTCAATCGTTGGGCTGTGTTTAAAATCCTTGATCTTTCGGGAATTTCCAGCAAAGTAGTTCAAGTAATAAAGCTCTATACACATACCAAGCAGCAATCGTCTTAGTTAACGGGGAGTGATCCGAAAATTTACGGTGGCAGGTGGTGCCTTGAAGAGTGACAGCTCAGCGCTTTATCTTTTTATCATTGTGTTTGATTATTATATTCTGAAAAGGAATTACGTAATGCATCAAATAAATTTTGTTTCAGCACGAATCACAGTGTTAACAACATAGGCTAGCATTTGTAGATGGTATTGGGTTATTAAACAAAAGCACTGAGGAAGCGCAAGTTCATCTAAATCAGTTGAAAGAATGAGCTGCAGGAACTGGACTCTACATAAATGTAAGGAAAACAGAATAAAGGACGGTAGTTTTTTTGAACCACAACAATTTTGAAATAGATGGCCATATCCTACCACACTCGAACAACGTTCCTCAAGAGTAACAAGTGATTTCGCTTGGCTTTGCTTCAGCTGAATCGCGTTCCGGTTTCCTTTCTCAGCAAACTCCGATCATTTCTTGTGGACTTGGTCTCCTATTTAACGACGATCAAAGCAGATCAGTGTATCGCAAGTTTACGATCAAATACGACAACAAATATGAAGAACGAACGCAGGACTCCGGATGTTGGAACGGTTTGTATAAAAAATAACTAATCCAGTCTTGGGAGGTGCAAAGAGGGCAATGTCACGTTACATTGGCTTTAACATATTTAGTTCATTAACTCAGAGATAAGTTAAACAACACTATAAAATATTGACAACGTTATTTGTCACAAGCTTTCAGATAAAGCCAACAGATCAACACAGAGTACTGCAGTTGTGGATACTTCAAACGCTTGTCAAAACTACAATTTAAATAAACTCAGCTAAATTACAGCGTCAATAATAAATACCAGACTGCAAAACAGTACACGCAAATTAGGCTGATGAACATAACGAGAATGTAACAATAATTAGCAACTAACGTATCTTCACTTGGTATAGTTCTGTGCTTAGCAAAAAGAATGCGTCTTGTAGAACAAAAACAAACTAAGCCCGTAGCCCGACGCCAACATTAGGAGGCGGGGTGTCATAAATCCGCAAGGATGGCAAGCGAATTCGCAAAAAATTGGCCTGTTTGCATTCTTCAGATTAAAACATAAACCATTTTCCGTTGGAGATCAATTTTTTGAAGTCTTGCGTTTTTGTATTTTCAGTCTTAATTAGGGATTAGACCTTTTTTGTATTCCTCCTGTTGGAAATCACAAGCCAAACCAATTAAAAAGTATGGGTACAAATGATGTTTGAGGGGTCCCTGGTACGATCTTACATGCACTACTACTCATTCTCAACGCCAGTTGGTAACAACACATACATTTCCCTAAGTGGTGGCATTGTCTACGCTGCCTCAAGAAAGTTTTGCTTCATGTGCAACTCTACAAACTAGAGTTGCAATGGCTTGGCAATAAGATACGACACTCTGCTGGCCGGGTCTATGATGACACACTGTGATTACAAAAAGTTTCTGGTAGAAAACAAAAGCGAGGGCGGTCACGGCTAACATATTCAGTAACTCACCTGACCGATTTCGAAATCACTTCAAACCAGGGAGTCGAGCCGAACCCGAACCGGAGTTTTATAGACCGGTTTTATGCAATTTTTGCCGAACCTTAACCAAACCCGAACCGTATTTTAAAAAATCACAAAGAGCGAACTGGAACTGAACCAAATAATTTGAGTAATTATGAACCTCACCGAACTCGAACTGTTTGAAAAAAGCGGTTCGCTCCGTGACGTCACACGTATCACTTGGCAACCGGTCTGAAATCAAAATAGTATAGGACAGGTAATCCATATGTGGTGAAGAAATCTTATAGTTTTAACATTTTTGAAAAATTTGCTTTGTATGAAGTTCGGACTTTCATGTTGTTGTTGTTGGTTACCCGACCCCTTTCGAGGGATGGGGGCATGGCGGAAGACCATGGATCCCCAGAAGCCGGGCAACTCCCCAGGGCCTGGATCAGAGGTCGTAGAGAGACAGAGGGTCGCCAAAGAGCGAGCGGCGCAAAGAGTCCGTAGCTGGACAGTGCAGAATTAGATGAGAGGTGTCCTGGGACGAGTGTCCACAGGCCCTGCAGGAAGGATTCTTAGTTCTGCCAATCCTGAAGAGATAAGAACTTAACAGAAGACTGTGTCCGTTGCAGCGAAAACGAGAGAGGACACAGCAAGCATGACGAGGGAGCACAAGTTCCTCGGTGGAAATCGAGAGAACCTGTGTGTCAAAGAATTTCGATGAGACATTACGCCTCCAGTCCGAGAAAAGACAAGACTGGATACAAGAGATAAGAGGAGAGAGACTACAAGGGATTGCAGAGAGCGCAAGTAGCGCTCCCGGTCTGGCCAGTTCATTTGCCGCGTCGTTCCCCGGGAGAAATGAGTGTCCGGGGACCCATTGTAGTCTGATAAAACAGGAGGAGAAAGAAGACAGTTCCTGCCAGATCTGCCACAGAGTTTGAGATAAGAGAAAAGATGGGGGAGAGGACAGGGAGGCGAGGCCAGAAGGGAGTCAGATATTAGGAGAAGAGAGAAGAGAAATGGCATACTTGTTGGTGCTGCCGAGACCAGCAAAGAGCATGCAGAATGGCGCAGACCTCAGCGGAAAAACTTGAACATACTGGGCCTAGTGAGAAGGAAAGAGTGGTCTCAGTGCCACAGTAAGAGCAGTTGGCAAGTACGCTGAATCTGCCCTTGCCAAAAGGAAAAAGGAACAAAGCCGTCATTCCAGAGTACCAGATCATGAGGGGGGAGAGAGTCAAGGTAGGCGAGAGCCGCACCTTGGCGAGAGAGAGGAAGATCAGAGCGAGAGCATGGAGAGGAAAGGGTGGAATCCACGGTGAAGAAAGGGAGATTCCAAGCAGGGATGGGAGGCCACGCAAGATGAGCCTCCCTAGAAGAGGTGGAAGGAAGCATGAGGGGGTGAGTGGAGGCAAAAGCTCTCCAGGAAGATCAGCAGAGTCCAGAGTCTTGGTTTCACTCCTAGTCTGGCCAAACATGAAATGGGAAAGGAGGTTGGGAGACGAAGAGCCCGCTCATAAGATGAAAGAGTGAAATGAGTCAGAATAACTCGTAGGGGAGGTAGAGAAGCCTCCGAGAGAAGAAGTGGGATAGGGAGGACGAGAGGCAGCCGAAGATGGCCCGACTTGCCGCTCGGTGGAGGCGTTCCAAATTGGTGATATTGGTAGCGCTAAGAAAAGGAAACCATCCGGGTGAAGCATATGCGAGAAGGAGCTGAAGAAAAGCTTTATACAGAAGGGAGAGGGACTCCTTAGAGGGGCCCCATGAGGAAGCAGAGATGCAGCATAAGGCCTTGAGACGTGGGAAAAACTTGGCTTTCAGCGAAGATATTTGCTTAGAAAAAGAAAGAGTGCGATCGAAGGTGATCTCGAGAAAAGTGGGAGTGGGGTTAAAACGGAGGCGGGAGCCGAGTAGGAGGAGGTTGGGATGAAGGTTAGCTTGGTGGGTACTGAGAAGGAAGCCTCACATTTGCTCGGATTGAGAGGAATCGATATCAGACCAGCGCTCCAATCGAAACAGAGCTCCTTGTGTGGCCTCCACCGCAGTAGGAACCGAGGGGGAGGAGGACCAAATGGCCAGATTGTCAGCCTAAAGATAGCAGCTGACGGAAAAAGGAAAAGAAACAGGAAGATCATTGATGAATAGAGAGAAAAGTACATGGCCAAGAACGGATCATTGCGGAACACCTCGATGGACTCGAAAGGAACCACTTTTTCGATTTTGATAAACCAAACAAGCGCGCTTATCAAAAAGGAAAGATTGAGTCCAACAAGCAGAGCAAGGAGGGAAGGCCAGCCGAAATGAGTTCATGGAAAAGAGCGGGATGCCAAACAGAGTCAAAAACTTTTGAGAAATCGATAGTAAAGAGAATGGTCCGAGAGCCCGGCCTGGGTTTGCTAAACCCATCCGAAATGGAATAAGAAAGGTACAGAATTTGATCTAGAATAGACCATTCAGGGCGGAAACCAGCCTGGCGGGGAGAGAGAATGGAGTTAGATTTTAGAAAGAAGACTAGACGGGATAGAATGATGCGTTCAAAAAGCTTTGATACGCAGGAGGTGAGAGAGATAGGCCGAAAGGAAGCAGGAGAGTCGAGAGGCTTCGTCCGTTAGCGCATAAAACTGGAAGTGAAAGGTAAGCTTGTATCTTTAAGCTGACGTAGCGACATGTCGTGATCGATCCATACGCGGCGTAAACTTGCTATTCATAAGTGATGAAAAAATACAATTACGCACTTTAGCAAAGAAAGAACTAAAAGAGAATCACAGTGTTTTTACTTAGGAACTGTTCTTGATGAAGTCATTGAACAATGTGAAGTTAAGAGCAATCAAATTTCTAACCTCACAGCCGACACGGTGCCAAGATGTTAAATTGTGTACGCCTTTTTTCTGAAAAGGATGTAACCGAAAGAACTGCTAATGTTGGGCAGCCCAGCTGTAGCAGCTGGCAGAGCGACGCAGAGGAACTCATTAGTGATAAAGACGATGTTAATCGCATAAACGTTGAAGTTTTCTTCGGCGACCTCAGTTCTTTGGATATCAGCACAGCTCAAGCAGGAAATACCTGGAAAGGTGTTAGACGTGCTGCTCACCACTAGTGTACCAATGGGGGAGGGCACTGTGCCATGACCCCCTTCAGACCCTAAAAATAAAAAATGTAAAGCAAAACCAAGCAGTTTTAGCAAAAGCAAAGCTGGTTTATGACGTCACACGATTATGATGAAACTTTGGCCCCCCTGGAAACTTTCTGCGTACGCCACTGCTGCTCATACCTCACAGTTGGCAGTAGAAGACGTTCTAAAAGAATCTTCTTTACACGATGTTATAAGTTCAGCTCGATGCATCTGCAAAAAACTTAGAAACCAGTCCCTTTGCGTGCTTTTGAAAAAGCTAAAACTGATAAAACCAATCTTGGACAGTCCCACTAGGAGGCATTAGACATACGGCATGCTTTATCGTCTTTTGTTCGTGAAGGATTTTTGCCTTGATATGGCAACTACCAACCCAAATGCATTTACCAGCAACTACTTGGAATGCGTTTTCCATGCTTGTTGCAACACTGGAGTCTGCTAAAATAGCAACGAAGTCGCTACAGACGAGCAACTTTTGGTGATTTCTTTGGCATTTGGTTGAACTGCAAACTTAAAATTGCCAAATTAACGTGTACGTCCTCCCTACTTGTGCAGTTGCTGTTATCAGCAATGGAAAAAAGAGAGACAGATTTGTTAAAAAATGACCTCTTTTTGGCGGTATTGTATCTTGACCCTTGGTATAAAGTGTTTATTTCTGAAATTGATTAAATTGTTGCAACCCAACATTTGCAACAAATTTGGGATCGCTTAAAGTTATTGCAACAGGAGGTAGCAACCGATTTATCTGGTACAGAGCCTGATTCATCCGAAACTGCAAGCGCCGATGATGATTAGACATACTGGTTAAAGCAAGAGAAAAGGCAGCTAAGCAACATCGACAATCTTTCACTTCAATGATTTCTACTTCTAACAACGCAATGCAAAGGAATTTGATTATGGTGCTGCTTAGCAAACGAATCCAGACTGGGGAAAAAGCGAAATGTTTTGTAATACTGGGAACAATTTAAAGAAAGTAAACGTAAGTTATATGAACTTTCGTAGTATTGGCGGTTCCAGCGACTCAAGTAAGCGTAGAAAGAGCTTTTTCAGGCTTGAAATACGTTTTGTCGCCACTACAAACGAACATGTCGGAACAACTTTTGGAGGATATACTCCTGATACGTAGCAATCATTTATTTCAGCAATACATCCGTACATTTCTGGAACTTTTTACTGTAGGCTGTAACTCTTCATGTTCTTTGTCATATTGTTAACACACTGATTGCCGTGACTGACTTACTTGAAAGCCGAGCTTTTTTCCGAGCCATGGCTGACATACGTGGAAGCCACCAACACGTTTAGGCTGTTGCATGTTGTAGCTTCCAAAAATGGAAATCACCAGAGTGAGTTTCTGCGAAGGACCGAAGCCTGGCTTGGTGCGCACAATTGCAAGGGTATGCTTGGTTTAAGTAGAATGTTTAAACATTTCATGGAAATTTAATAGAATCCCTGCTTGATAGGCCTGTGCAAAGCTACGTTCAATAGAAATTATGCAAAGATTTATACTAGTAGAAATAAAGCAGTTCGTCTGAAAAAATTGAAACTAAACGGCATTCAGCGTAAAACGATGACAAAATATAGACCACGGCTTCTAATCGTGGAAGCAATCCAATTATCCTGAAATTGGCTTTGGCAGAAGTATTTTTTGCAGTATTGGCCTGTCAATGTGTGAAGAAAAGCTATTTCTGTATTTTTCCTAATGACGTTGCGAGCCCAAACCGCAACTTCATAAACCAGTTTTGAGGTAATTTTTACTGGAGCGAACCTAAACCGGAGCGTTTCAATTGATCTGAACCCTAATCGAAATTGAACCGAAATTTGAAACAGCTGTTGAACCCGAACAAAACCTTAGCCGGAAAAATCAAAGGGTTCGACTCCCTGCTTCAAGCTCTAGCTGTAGACTTCAAAAATCAAATTGTTTTAGTAGATGAGATCTCACAAACTGTAATGCAAAAATTATTTCTGTTATCATTACTAACCATTTCTAAACTAGCACTCTCGAAATTTTGATTCAATTTTTTAAACATCAGGAAATAATGTTAAACAGACTGCTGAGCGCTCGCCTATGATGCACTTTGCTATATTGTACATTGTTGGAAAAAAATTCAAATTACTTTAAAAGTAGCAATAGAAATGAAGCAGAGGACAAGGGGCCGAGAAGGTAAAGCAATAGATGTTGGACAACGACTGTGCAACAAGAGACATAAGGCAGTAAGTAAGCTTAAAGTTATAGGGATGAGGCATAGGACATCGTAAATAAAGGCATAAATGTAAATCATTTGGAGTGGGCAAAAACAGTAATTAAAAGTGCACCGAAACAGCAACTGCGGCGGCGGAACTTATATACTAATTAAGACAACTTATTTACTCTAGTGACAGTGGAAATATCTATGCAAAACGGTGCATACACATTTTCTACTGTCACTGCAGCAATGAAATTTTCCAATCAGTGAGGTTTGCCCGCTTCTCGTGAGTGAATCAGAGCGTTGCCTTAGGACCAATCAACAAGTGACATTCGATTGATAAATATACGTACCGCAAAATGCTTCAATAGTTTTGAAGCATTATGCTCCCCCTCACCCATCGAACAGTTTAACTCATGAAAACACATGTGTGTAAACAAATCATCAACAACATATTATGTAAAGTTCTGCTGATTTCATTTGCTTGTTTTATAATTAAACATATTGAGTTTTCCTCCAGGCTTGTCACGCAGCGGTAGATGTGCTCAGCATTGAGCAAGTTGTCTTGACGGTTTGCAGTTTTCCAGTTTCAACATTGAGCTTGAATTGCTGGTAATACTTTCATAAATTTTACTACTTGTCTTCTTTCCATCTAGAAAGTAGTAGACATACGTGCTAATTATTGGTAAATTGCTAGATCGACTACGGAACAGAGTTGTTGTTGTTATCCGACCCCTTTCGAGGGGTTTTGAGAGCATAGCGCAAGACCATGGATCCCCAGAAGCCGGGCAACTCCCCAGGGCCTGGATCAGAGGTCGTAGAGAGACAGAGGGTCGCCAAAGAGCGAGCGGCGCAAAGAGTCCGTAGCTGGACAGTGCAGAATTAGATGAGAGGTGTCCTGGGACGAGTGACCGCAGACGCTGCAGGAAAGCTCGATTCTGCCAATCCTGAAGAGATAAGAGCTTGACAGAAGACTGTGTCCATTGCAACGTAGTCGAGAGAGTACACAGCAAGCGTGACGAGGGAGCACAAGTTCCTCGGTGGAAATCGAGAGAACCTGTGTGTCAAAGAATTTCGATGAGACATTACGCCTCCAGTCCGAGAAAAAAGAAGAGTGGATAAGAGCAGAGGGACTACAAGGGATTGCAGAGGGCGCAAGTAGCGCTCCCCATCTGGCCAGTTCATCAGCCGCGTCGTTCCCCGGGAGAAATGAATGTCCGGGGACCCATTGTAGCCTGATAGAACAAAATAAGAGATAAGACAGTTCCTGCCAGAGAGTTTGAGATAAAAGGAAAGATGGAGGGAAAGACAGGGAGGCGTGGACAGAATGAGAATCAAATAGGAGTAGAAGAGAAGTGGCATACTTGTTGGTGCTGCCGAGACCAGCAAAGAGCATGCAGAATAGCCCAGAGTTCAGCACAGAAACTTGAGCATACTGGGCCTCTTGAAAAAAAAAGAGTGATCTCGGTGCCTCAGAGAGAGCAGTTGGCAAGTACGCCAGAGCCACCTTTGTCAAAAAAAAAGGAATAAAGCCGTCACTCCAGAGCACCAAATCGTGAGGGGGGAGAGAGTTAAGATAAGTGCGAGCCGCACCTTGGCGAGAGAGAGGGGGATCAGAGCGAGTGCATGGAGAGGAAAGGGTGGAATTCACGGTTAAGGAAGGCAGGCTTCAAAAAGGTGAGGAAGGCAAGCAAGCATGAGCGGTTGAGTGGACACCTCTCCAGGAAGATCAGCAGAGTCTTGGCCTCACTTCAAGTCTGGCCAAACATGAAATGGGAAAGGAGGTTGGGAGACGAAGAGCCCGCTCATAAGATGAAAGAGTGAAATGAGTCAGAATAACTCGTAGGGGAGGTAGAGAAGCCTCCGAGAGAAGAAGTGGGATAGGGAGGACGAGAGGCAGCCGAAGATGGCCCGACTTGCCGCTCGGTGGAGGCGTTCCAAATTGGTGATATTGGTAGCGCTAAGAAAAGGAAACCATCCGGGTGAAGCATATGCGAGAAGGAGCTGAAGAAAAGCTTTATACAGAAGGGAGAGGGACTCCTTAGAGGGGCCCCATGAGGAAGCAGAGATGCAGCATAAGGCCTTGAGACGTGGGAAAAACTTGGCTTTCAGCGAAGATATTTGCTTAGAAAAAGAAAGAGTGCGATCGAAGGTGATCTCGAGAAAAGTGGGAGTGGGATTGAAACGGAGGCGGGAGCCGAGTAGGAGGAGGTTGGGATGAAGGTTAGCTTGGTGGGTACTGAGAAGGAAGCCTCACATTTGCTCGGATTGAGAGGAATCGATATCAGACCAGCGCTCCAATCGAAACAGAGCTCCTTGTGTGGCCTCCACCGCAGTAGGAACCGAGGGGGAGGAGGACCAAATGGCCAGATCGTCAGCGTAAAGATAGCAGCTGACGGAAAAAGGCAAAAAAGCAGGTAGATCATTGATGAATAAAAAGAAACGTACATGGCCAAGAACGGATCATTGCGGAACACCTCGACAGGCTCGAAAGAAACGACTTTTTCGATTTTGATAAACCAAACAAGCGCGCTTATCAAAAAGGAAAGATTGAGTCCAACAAGCAAAGCAAGGAGGGAAGGCCAGCCGAAATGAGTTCATGGAAAAGGACGGGATGCCAAACAGAGTCAAAAACTTTTGAGAAATCAATAGTAGACAGGATCGTCCGAGAGCCCGGCCTGGGTTTGCTAAACCCATCCGAGATGGAATAAGAAAGATACAGAATTTGATCTAGAATAGACCATTCAGGGCGGAAACCAGCCTGGCGGGGAGAGAGAATGGAGTTAGACTCCAGAAGAAAGGGTACACGAAATAGAATGATGCGTTCAAAAAGCTTTGATACGCAGGAGGTGAGAGAGATAGGCCGAAAGGAAGCAGGAGAGTCGAGAGGCTTTCCCATCTTATGTATGGGAATAATAGAAGATGTCTTCCAGATGGAAAGAAAGGAATGCAAAGTCCAAGAAAGATTAAAGATGTGAAGAAAAAAATCCATGCCAGAACCAGGAAGATGCTTTAACATAGGATAGGCAGCTTTGTCTAGGCAGTAGCAGTGGACGAGAAAAGGTTAGAGGCAACCGCAAGAAGTTCAGGAGGGTAGAAGGGGGAGCAAAAGGACGAGTGAAACTGCTCAGGGCATGTGGCTCGGCGGAGCTCAGAAAGGTAGCTTCTGGTTCTGCAACGCAGGGCCTTTGGCTGAGAGAGAAAAGTGGGATCTCAGGTCTCAGGATCTCTCTCGGCGAAGATCGAAGTCGATTCCATGGGAGAAGAACAGTTGGGGAAGTTAGGAGAAGAGGAAGATGAGTAAGAAGAGCCAGCGATAGAGCGAAGAAGTGAGTATGCAGATTTAGCGTTAGATTTAGGAGAGAGAGAAGAGCACGTCGTCTGCCATGTCTCAGCCTTGGTCTTGGCGATGGCAGATGAAGCACGTCGGGAAGCGGGGAAATGTACGCCTGGCAACCTTCATCGCTTCTGTGAGCAGCAGCAAAAGCCTTGCGTCTTTCACTAACCGCATCTTCCACTTCAGCAAACAATCAAGCTTTAGGATGGTGTTTGATGCCAAAAGGAATGGAAGATTTGGCCGCATTCAGTGCCAGAGAGGTAAAGAGAGCAGCAGCAGAGGAAAGGGAAGGAGACAAGAATTCCTCTGCAGAAGAACAGTGAGAGTCAAAGTAGGAGGCAAAGCCATCCCAGCGAGCTTTCTGAAAATTGAAGGATGGGAAACTCTTGTAGGGGCGAAAGATCGGGGAAAGAGACAGATAGAAGAACTGATATGTGATCAGAATCCAGGTCCTAAAGCACCTCCCAGGAGCAAGAGAGGGTGAGAGAGGAGGAAGAAAAGGAAATGTCAGGGGAGGAGCGATGTAGAAGAGTAGGTATGTCAGGCTCATTGAGGGAAAGGAGGTCAGAAGAAATGACCCTATCGAATACTTCCTCCACACAAGAGTCGGAAGTACCCTTAGAGTCCCAGAGAGGTGATGGCAATTGAAGTCCCCAGAATGAAGAGATTTCTGGGGGACTTCATTTCTGTTGAAATGAAGAGATTTCTAACGGCGCGATGGTGTAGTGGTTAGAGCGTCCGTTTCGCAGTCGGTAGACCTGGGGTTCATTCCCCAAGTTGAGTCATACCAAAAGACTTTAAAAAATGGTATTTACAGCTTCCCTGCTTGGCGCTCAGCAAACTAGGGATGGTGTGGAGAACAAGATGGCAAGCTTGTTTGTTGTGTCCTTGAGCAAGGAACTTAACGGAACGCCCCATCTTTATGTGGAAAAAAGATGATGGGGCCAAGTAGTCTACCTGTGGTGGTGGCCCTAGTCTAACTGAAGACTTGCAAACCGAGCGTGAGCGCTAACGCAGTGCAGCGTGTATATGCAACTTCCTGCATAAAGCTCACAACAAATAACTTAAACGACAAAGAAGAAGAGATTTCTGGATGAGGGAAGAATGGAGGGAGAAAAGGAGTCGGTTAGGCCATCCGTCGGAGAAGAGCGAATAGGGGGAGCGTACACATAAGAAAAGAGAGCGAGGAGGAGTTGTTTAGACTGATGTTGACCTCTACATAATTAGAGTTGGAGTCAAGCGAAGAAAGAGAGGAGGTAGAAAGTTTAGAAAAGGATAAGCCCTGTCTGACAAAAACGATGACGTCACCGCTAGCGTGCGAGACATCAGGAGAAAGAATGCCAGACCAAAATGGGTGTGATCAGATCGCAGGGCAGAGATTTCAGGATCCAAAAAGAGGAAGATGAGTTAAGATTAGATTTCTGGATACAGATAAGGTCAACGGAATGGGACGAAAAAAAGTGTAGTAGTTCAGTGCTCCTGGCTCGGAGACCGCCAGCATTCCATTGAAAAAACCTTGAGGGTGTCAGAGGAGGAAAGGCAGCAGGAGGCGTAGAAGGACAACCAGGTACAAGAGGCGGTGGTGAGGGAGCAGATACAAGATGGGCAGAAGAGGGATAAGAAGTTTGAAGACGAAGGTGGGGCGGGGATGCTTCATTATCAGAGGGGGGCAGGTTGAACCGTGGAGGTATACAGACCGGAGAAGTCAGAGGAGGAAGTCACAGTGTTGCAAGCCTGGACGCAGCAGGGGGGCAGCTCCAGGAGTGAGAGCTGCCAAGAGTTCTGAATTTGGGAAGGGAGAGTACTGAGCACCTTAGATGGATCCATTTGGAGCAGGTGCAGCGTTGCACTGACTTACCCCGCCAGGTCACATTTCCAGCGCACACTAAACAAGAAAAGATGGGTCCAGGGTTAAGATGAACATTGCCATTCATCAAGAGAAGAAGAAGAATAAGGAGCCGAAAACGGGAAAGAGAAGAGAGATGATCGATTTTAAAGAAGCAGCGTGCTGCCTTTTTGAGGTCGTTCAGAGGGCAGCACGGCGAAAAAATGGAGGGGAGTACCCGGGGTAACTGGGATCTTCGGGATGGCCGACAGCCATTTCGACCCAACCCAAACGGGGTCGGGGACCGCACCACCACGTTGAGGCGGCAGAGATTCCACCGCGGACAGAACGGGCGGTGCGTTTACTGGATGAACAAATCACCTCAATAGATCTAATTGTAGATGCTTGCTGTCGGATATTCTCTGTGTGTGGAATACCCTTCTATACACACAGAAACTGCGGTCAGTGCCGGCCTTGCAAAAGACTCATCATTAATTTCATGAACAATCGCTTGATTGTTGCCATCAGGATCACACTGGCGCTTGCCATATCGACAAAGCAGAGTGTTGTCGTTAAAAGCGGGAAATTTTAACTGCCGGTGGCATTGATCATGATGTGTAAAGGGAAGAGAATTCGGTTTGGCTGATTAAATTTTAGCGTAACGGTAGCCACAGCCTTTGTGACTGCCTACTACTTGTTTGAACCAATTTTTCAGAGTAAATTATCGTGAAGTGCTTTTTCCAAGAAGACAACCACTCAGCCCACCACAACCGCCTTGAAGCAGCGCATTCGAAGGACGTAGAATTGATTACCAACTACAAACGAAAAGCTGGTATGCAGTTCTGGAAATATTGTATGCATCAACAGCGCTCATTGGAAGCTACTAGATAGCCGTCGTGCTCGATTGCTGATCACAAATGCCTTCATTTGATAATATTCCACTAATTTGGACTTGTGGAGCTGACGGACAAATCAAGCGTTTGCAATAATTTTCCACTTGTTTTACAGGTTGTATAAGTGCATTGCCAAATAATAACAAACACTTGTCGAGCAATCATGAAAGTATTGCTATTATTAGCCGCAGTTTGTTTGTTTGTTGCTACATCATGTCATGAAGCTGATTTTTTCGCCACGTTTCCTACAAAGGAAGAGATTGCGAAGTGTCAATACGCACCTGGACTGGCCGTGGGTAATCGAAGCACAGTGGAAAGCTGCTGCAACATAACAGAGAAATATTTCTCCTTCTATTGGGATGTCGGGAGTTTTTATTTATCAACTTATTTGCAGACATTACAATCTTGGAATTGCTCACAGTTTGAAACAGAATGCCGACGCCAATATTTCGCCGTGAATCAATACAGTAGCTTGCTGTACGATTACTTCTGCAATTACACCGACTTCGTTCACAAATGCTTCGCTATTGTCGACGACATATACGAAGGCCCGCGATCTGCACTACACAGCAATCAGAGCGTCATCACACAATGGCGAGATCTTGTGACCAATCTTAACTCGTCCCACTTTACCATGGAGCAATTGATCGTTCCGTGTGTCCAGGTGGCGTTCTACGACGCTGAGACGGAGCACCGTGGCGACTATCTCGAGGTGTCGCGCTTCTACCTACCTTCTTGTGAGCCGGTATTGTGCGGATTTGGAGGAGATAGCGTCCGGGATCGGTTCATTTCCGCGTGGATTTGCATGCCAAACAGGTAAAATGGGGTGAAGTGAGGGAGTGGGGTGAAGCGAGAGAGTAAGGTAGGTGTGTATTCAAAATTGGTTTAAAAAATAGAAAAGGGGATGAAACAATAGAAAAGCTCCGGAAAAATTTCTGCAGGTACTAGCATTTACGATCCTCGGATAGGAGAAAGAATCACCCTCTGTGATATGCAAAATTTTAGTATTCAAAGTTAGTCAGTTACGATTTCTCCATACCTCAAAAGAGCTTGTAATTATTCCCAGATCAATAACTACCACTGCATGCCGAAGCCTAAACATTTTCTCGAAATTTTTACGAATGCCTTGGAAAGTACTGTAGAAATTGTTTTGTTACTTATTAAGGTGGTTGTTTCACCCAAGATGGTGGCTACTTGTAAATATCAGGCTGCAAACATGTAGCATCAAAGTGAAAGACTGCACCTGCATGTCTAGTCTAACTTCTTGAGAAAGAACAAAAATAACCGAGTGTTTTGTGTTATGTTTGTGGTTGTAGATTTAATTTACGATTTCATACATTTTAGAACTATAATTGCAAACGCCTGTCCGTTTTATCTAATTGGTTTTATTTAATTAGCTAAGCTTTTTACATAAACTCACAGAAAAAAATTTGTGATAATTTTTTTAGGCTGATTTAATAAATACCACTACAAGATAAGCTAGCTGTATTTGGCAAATGTTCGGCAATATTTTGTTTAATTGCTCGCGTTTACATGGTAATCAACGAATTCGTTGTCACGAAATAAAGGACTTAGTGGCGTGATACAGTCAGTGCTACGAACCCATTTATCACAATGAACGTTTACAATTAGCGCGAGACATCAAATAAACGTTAGCAACCATTCTATTCTTATAAAACCTGTGACAATAAACATGGTCATCCAGTTTAAAAATATCTGTTGATGGTGATACACAACAGTGTCCTTTATTTATACCCCTCAGAAAAAGTTTAAATTTCCTAACCCCACTTTCTAAAAGTCTGCGCATCATTACCAAAAAAGCCGATAGTATGGTTGTGATTATTTTCATTTTGTTTCAGTTGCCGAGCGAAGTTGATTTCTATGATGGTGATATGTGGTCTGCTGGCAGTGATTATTACTTTTGCCAATCTTTCTGTGATTTTGGTCTACAGTTTCAATCCTGTGATGATGAACAGCCAAGGCGTGTACAAAACATCACTCGCGGTCGCAGACTTGTTGATTGGTCTAATTGTTTTTCCCACCTTTATCAGCAGCTTAGCAACATTTTCACTTACTAGATACTTCCATGGGAGCATTGACAACGTCACAGGTTATGAAACAATCAATGGAACAATCAGCAACGACGTAACAACGGTAGAAATGAAACGCGTCAATGCCAATTCTTACGACGCATACTTGAACTTTGTTGGCTTTTTTACGGTCGTATCTCTCACAACCTCAATTTACATTCTCACTGTCGCCAGCCTTGACCGCTTAAAAGCTGTTTATAAGCCACTCAGCTACAATAAAGCGAATGCATTGAGGCTTGCCAAGTTACAAAGTATTGTTTTATGGGGGATTGCAATTTTGTTTGCCATTTTACCTATATTCGTACCAACTTTAGAGTATGGCTACATCGTATCTGTGATGGTATCGTCCGCTGGACCAAACGCTCTCATTATTTATTGTGTCGCCTTTGTCGTTCCCCTGATTGGTCTGTGGATTGTAAGCATATTGACATTCATCGTTACGCGTAAGCACGCTCACGCTGGTCAGAAATTAACAGCTATTGGTTCTAAGAAGAGCAAAAAGCCCTCCATAGAAGTGCGACTTGCCCAGACTCTCTTGATTATGGTGGGAGCGTTCACACTCAGCATTCTTCCCACCATCATCATTGTGTTGGCCTCTTTGTTTGTAAGAACGATTTATTTCACCAACCCCAGCGAGCTCGACATTGAAAGTGCAGTTTTGTTCTCGGCATTCGAATTTGCAGTCACTGTTCTCCTGGCCTGCAACAGCTTGTGGAACTTTTTCATCTACAACGCTAGAAATAAGGATTTTCGGGTCGGTTTGAAGGTTGTGTATAATAAACTAGGATTGTCCAGATGCCAGTTTAAACTCGCACGTCACAGAAAACGGGGTAAACATGACCATAGCGCTTCTGGTGATGGGATCGTATCCTCGAGCCGACCGGACAAAAATGCGAGAAAAACTGCTACCAGTAGATGGATGACGTCATTGAATCCAAATGCAAACTCGAAAGTGATCGAATTAGCTCAAAGCACCACAAGTAAAAACAACTCGTCCATGATGGTTGAAAAACCAAATACAGTCCGAAACTGCAAGAACGAGAAAGAGAAGCCAGATTGTGTGGAATCCCAACCACATCGCTAAATCACTCCTCTTAATCTTAACGTGAGTGCTTGAACCGTTTGAACAACGCTAGCACAACCTAGTGCTGTATATAATGATGAAAACGATGCAGATCTGTTTGAAATAAACCGATTACGCCTTTTGTTTAAACATCAATTCACGCAGCATAAAAGGTTTAAGAGTCTGCAAAATCAACGTTTCATCGAGCGTTGATCATTGATGACGTCTCAGTTACTTTTTGGTAAACCGCTCGACTCTTTGAAGCCGCACAACCAGCAACTCCTGTCCTCCCTGAAGTACGCAAACACCACCTTTAAGTTGTACAAAGTTTGCTGCGGTGAAATTCATGTTTATCAATTTCCCAGCCACAAGAGTTTAAAAATAACTTTCCTGCACAGTCTTAGCTACCAGAAATCTGGGTTTATATCTTGGAATAGATGTTACAGATTGAGAGTTGTAACTTTATTGTAATGTTAATTGTTTTGAAAAAATGTAATTACTGTGACAATATTGAAATATGTGGCAAAGGTAACAATGGCGATCGAGGTGATATCGCCACTTTAATTCGTGCAATTGAATTAGCAACATCTGGCATGCACAACTCAAAACAGCTAAAAAGCCATAACAACCAAATATTTTTTCCGCTTGCCGCCTATTGACATTATCACTTACAGTTTAGGCTCTAATCTTCATGTTTACACTTTTAAGCACAAGCGGGCCAGTTTGATATCGAAATGAACTCGAGAACCTTGTTATCTTTTGCGAAGCCCGCTGTGCCGGCGTTGCCCGGCAGGGCCCGAAATCACTAAAGTCGGGATCAAAAATATTGGTTCAGCAGGCTACGCCGGCTTCACCCATCGTCTACTTGTGCAAACAGATACGATAAAATTCTGCTTTTTATACACATCCATAATTATGATTGTACTCGTAATGGTGATCATCTTATGCTCTTAACCTAAACTGGCAATTCACCCATCGGGCACTCGAGTAAACAGTAAACAATTTTATATTTTATCTGCACATACAATTTGCACGACTTGGTGAGTTCCTTTTCCTAATAGAATTTCTGATTCTGAAGTCCTGGTTATGCCTTATGTCTATGTGCTCTGTTTATTGCTCACGTAAACCCAAGGGGGCCTTGCGCTTTCCTTAGCTTGCAAGTAAGAAACACATTTGTGATATTAAGCTATTTTGAAGCAAAATAACGAAAATGTTTTGATGTAGTACGATTTCACACAGTAAGGTTTTTTTTCTTTTGATTCTTCTTTAACTTTCTCAAGTTCTTGTTGGCTACGCATTATGCTGCATGTTTTTATCTCTCTGCTTGGGGTGCCCAGGAAAGTAAAAAGAGACATTACTTTTCCCGAAATGTTGTAGGTTTGATTCCGATAGCTCTATAAAGCTATTGTAAAGCAAAATATCGATGTCATCTTTCATGGGTACGATTTGACTCAGTGAAGTTGTTTTCATTTGACTTCCCTCAAAATTTTAAGTCCTGCTGTCTACGCCTTATGCTGCATGCTCGTTTTTCCTTGCTTAGGTGTGCTCGGGAAAGTTAAAAAGTCCTTGCTTTTCCTAAATTTTGTAGATTTGATCCCGGTAGCTCTATAAAGGTATTATCAAATAAAATAGAAAAAATGCTTTTCCTAAATGCTGTGCGATTTTATCCGACAGATCATGCCATCACGATTGCCGAGTCAGAACGTATGAATTAAGGTAGTTGCGTTGGCTTCACCGCACAAACATTTGTGAGAGCAACAACGAAAACCTTTGGAAAAAATAGACCATAGTTCCTCTACACGTAATGGCGATCATGTTGGTATATTTATCAAGACTGGTAGTACTCAAAAAGGAAAGAATGATGTCACAAACTATTATTCGCACTTTTTAAAGCTGTAGGGGGAAAGTAAAACATAGCCAAAAATTATGGCAGTGCCCAAATGATGATCGTTTTGACAATTAAAAAAGTAGCGTATGTATAGTTGCGCTTATTTGACATTTGATGGGTCCATTTTTGTGTTTATATTTGTAATGTTGAGTTCTTTGGCTGCACTGTATGCTTTAATTCGGCCATAGCATGAAAAGGAGCCATGCATTTAAGAAAGAATAGCCAAAATGTACTAAAGGACTTAGGTTTTGTAGAAATTGCAAATTTGTGAAATGCAGGTACCCAAATTTTGAATGTTTTTAACCAATACGGTGCATTTCCTAAACGTTTAGTGACTTCATTTTTAAATAAAGGTTTTTGAAAACGTAGACAAAGAATGCCTTAGAACCATGCTTGTGAGGAGAAGTCAACATGTATCAAAGAACTAACTTTGTCTAAAAATTACATGTTGGTTAGGTATAAAAGGACAATTGTTCAACTAAGCGCGCAAGCGAAAAAAAGAAGCATGTTTAGAACGCTTCAAATGCTTGAATAAAGAATTGCTTGTTTCATTGTCAAATGAGCCGAAATTGTTGTAGAACTACTTTTGTCGAAATCACTTTATTGATATCTCCTAAAAATGCGTTTAATCCAGTTTCTATGACCAGTAGTTTTTAAGAAAATAGAGACAACAAATTCCACGATCAAGCGTAGATTGTGACGTCATTTTTACCAGAAAAAACGAAATATTTTGTAAAGTGATAGGTTGGGTACTAGGTTTTGTTGGAGCACAAAATGATTTTGTTCTTTCAAGAAATGTAAATTAAAAAAACAAAAAACTTTAATTATGACGTCATGATGACGTCACAAATACCCCTACGACACTCACCACGGAATGGTGACCAATCGTCCCAAGTTCGATGTTTCTACATTCAGTAATTTTGGAAGAGTTAAAGCGTACGTACGTACGTACTGACAGAATCGCACTTGATTTATTAGATTTTTTGTGATCGACTTTTTGAAAAGACTTTGTTTTGCGTATTTTGGCCACGAAATAAACTTTGCTTTCAGCCAGTGGTCCCAATCTGGACACCATTTGCGATTCACAGGGATGCTGCGAGATGTAGTATAAACAGTGCTGTCAGTTCTAGGTCACGTTCAATCTTGTCCATAAAATGCTGCTAAAAATAATTATCAGTTGAAGTGAAAGAGAATACGTTGTTTGCATTCACTTTGTCCTGGATTGTCACCAATACAATTTTAGATCCAAACCCAAGCCTTTTGTTTCTGACTTAGAGGTTTTCGTTGCCTGGCATGAGTTAAAAGATCTTGGCAGCAAGCAGAGTATTAAGTGCGCCCAATTAAATTATGACAATTTATCAATAAAAAAAGCCGTCAGTATTGCCTAAGTCCAAAATTAGTGCCTTCGATATCTAGGGCTACTAAATGGTTTGCAAAGTTGTTTCAAAAATACACATGCTGTTGTTTTAAATGCATGTGCGTTGAACACTTGTATGTATAGTTGGCTTCTGCCTAAATGAATCGGCAAAAATATCGGGCTAATGGAAACCTGTAAAATCGGTTTTTGATGTCGTTATAATTTATTATTTTTATGTTGAAAAGAGTCTGTAATAAAGTCAGGTAAAGAAATAATTTTTAAAAGAAAATCGATTTCTTTAATGTATCTTCAGTTTCCGTAAAAAAATCAAAATCGCACAATAAAGCATAAAAAATCTATATGCGAATAAAAATGACCTTCAAATAGTTAAATTAAGAATAGAAAAAAGACCACCATAAAATACGCGTAGACCCTAAAAAATTTTTTTGGGTAGAATGGAAAAAATCCAAGATGTCTTTCATGGTGCTTACGAATGCTTGAATTTTGCGTACGTTGCAAGCCAGAGAATGTTACCAACGTAACTTGTGCTATCTCTGATTATGGCGTCTCTGCTACTTTTGTCCACTCACTAAACTTTGTTTTGCGGTTTTTATAATCTTTTAAAAAACATTCCAAAGAGAATGTCGAGTTTTTACTCAGCAAATTGATGCTTTTTTGTTTCCTCCACAGTCTACAGTCCAAAGCATTTTGACTAAAATTAGAAAAGTTAAATCGTCAACTATGAATCTAGGCTCATCAAGATGATTTGTTAAATAGCTTGCTGGAAAAATAGAGACATGCTCTATTCTTGGCAATATTTATGTAACTTTTCCAGAAAGCACAAAACTCGCTTTCACTCGTGCAAGCTAGTTGTTTTGTGCAATATTGCTATTAATGTCGGTAACCGACGCGATGGTGTAGTAACCGAGGCGATGGTGTAGTGGTTAGAGCGTCCGCTTCGCAGTCGGTGGACCTGGGGTTCATTCCCCTTGTCAAGTCATACCAAAAGACTTTAAAAAATGGTATCTATAGCTTCCCTGCTTGGCGCTCGGCATTTATGGGAGGTTGTGGAGAACAAGCCTGCAAGTTCGCTTGTTGTGTCCTTGGGCAAGGCACTTAACGGAACGCCCCACCTTTATGTGGAAGACAGGTGACCCGGAAATGGCAACTCCCAAGCGAGTGCGGACTCACCGTCCAAAACATAGCGATACATCGCTTTCTCGAGAATGGAGGATAAAAATGGCAAATAATGTCGTGCAATATTCTTGCGCACCTCGTCAGACACCGACAGGTTATTGTTGCAAGATTCTTGCGCAAAAGAACTTGCTCGTGTGATTTCTGGTTTATGCCAAGAAAATTAGAGAAACTTTGAAGCTCATGTGTTAGTCTCAGACATGAAGCCCAATGCTATCTGCAAAGTTTCAGGAAATTGTTTGTTTTGGGGATAATTTCATCTAGGACAAAAGGGGGGCCACGGCACAGTGACTCCCCCTAGCCCAATACACTCGTTAGATGTCAACATAAAAAAATTTTTTTTGAAATTTACACTAAAACAATATCACAAAATATTTATTGTTTTGATGGAGAACAATAATATGAAAACATAGTACATGCGTGCAAAGGGCCAGAAGTCATTGAAATAACCCAAAGGTTTTCTAGTCGGTGCCTCCTGATAACAAAAAACAACAAAAAGAAATTACCAGAAATAAATAAAACTTAATCGAGACTGGAAAGAAGAAGTAAAAGAAAAGAAAACAAAAGAGAGAAAGTTAAAGTTAATATAACAGCACATAACGTAAAAGCCTCATGAAATGCCTCAGCAATTTTTTGAAATAAATTTAAGATTAAAGCAAAACTTACAATTTAATAATCTCTAATCATTCGTTTTTTCAGTATTGTTTTGAAAACAGGTAACGGCTTCATTTTTATAGGATTGTCTAGAGTTGGCCACAATTTGGTATCTCAAAAAGCCAATTGATTTTGTGACATTATATTGTTGAGCCGAGGTAAGAAATAGCCATTTTTAGTTTTTTGTCTTGTAACATACAAATGCACACTTTAATGTTTAACAAAATTTTTTTCAGAAACTTTAGAAATCATATTGCAATTTAATTGATGCATAAACTTCGATACTTCTAATTTGTAAATATCTTCCAATTTCAATAATTTAAGTTGTTTATACAATACGCTAACGTAATTAAATTTCCTATTCCAGGTCATAATCCCAACAATGTTGTTAAGTCTTAGAACTATTTCTTTTTGTCTAGTGTTAGTTGTTGTTCCCCATAAAACGATACCATATTAGGAATTCAGACAAAACTCTTCTCTCTGACGTTTTACGAGGAGCGTCACTGACGCGCGTTCATCGTCAAAAATTTGCTTTCATAATCACGCTAGCGCTGCAATACACAATTGTGGCAAAACATAATCAAACATTGATGCTACTGGCCAATTGTGAATTATATTGCAGGTTTGGTTTTTACATGCATGATTGTAAATTATTCTACTTTTTCTCAAAAAAATACCAGCACTCTCAACACGCGTAAATATACAGCTTTTCATATTGACAGATATTTGCGAATTGCTCTGCAGTGCGTTTCAAGATCCTTGAATGACATGACAAATACTTCACACTTAACATGTAATGTGATCCTGAAAACGTTTCTCATGATTGATTGGAGTCAGGGCAATTACCATGTACTTTGTGAGAAATCTGATTAATCTTTTTTTCTAAACTAGTTACAGGACAACAATTTTTCTTCAGGGACAGTTCATATCCTGTCTCTCATTTCAAGCGTAGGCAGCAATTCGCCGAGCTCGCTGAAGTCTTGCATTGCTTGACCGACCAACCAATCGAATACGTTGACTATCTCGCACTACGCATCTAAGTTTTCCTTTCGAAAATCCAGTACCAGCAAAACAATTAATCAGTAAACATAACTTGTCCTTTTCAGCCGACTAGTGGTAAGTAGATGGACACAGATCTGTCGACATCTGTCAATTTCGACTAGAGCCTTTTTGCAGGTCGTTGTCTGTTAGACATGAGTTTGGGCAGGTCTGTTGATAGGCGTTCTCGGAGCTCAAGGAGACGAACTGTCTCCTACCCCAAGTCGGATGGAAAGGACAAGTTATCTTTTACTGCTTGTAACGGCCATAGCCACATCGAGAAGTTTACCATGTGCCCCTCTGCTCGCAGCGAGGAATACATAGTCTATTGGAAAATATTTTTCATGTGCTTTTGCTAAGGTACCACAAATAGAAAAAATACTTGAAGAACACAAACCTAGCTTACCTTTGCAATCCTCTCATAATACCGTTGCTCCATTAAAGCATATAAAATATAGATCAAATTAGGGCAGTCGGTATCTGTTGAAATAAATATTATCAGGTCGTGTAATCAGTCTGCCCTGGAGATATAGACGCTAAATATGAATTTAACGTTTCTTTTTCATCTTTTTATTTTTGTTTCTCATGGTGAGACGTTTCTGTGATTCTCACTTTGTATGGCTCCTTGCGTTAACCGGCGCAAGTATAGGTTGACCACTGCGTTCCAACCAATGCAAGTAGTAGTAATATCTATCGTCCGAAGTCGTTTTGTCCAACTAGAAACATCTTCACTTCTTTTTTTAAGTTCTAGCACTAACCATTTGCGCCACTAGCGTAGCCAGAAGCAGTTTAAGGCATGTTCGATGAAACTCAGTGACTGATGGCTGACTAGTTAGCTACGTCTCAACCCAGCTTTCTTTTTTCGTTCTTTTTTGAATTTGTTGAACATTGCTTTTTCGCTGCTTTTGCTGTGCGCTCGTAATTCATAAAACACATATTATCGTAATGCTTTCATCCTGGCATTCTTTGTGGCCCATATTTATCTTCGATTTTTCATCCATCTATCACCTGACTCTCAACTAATTTCTGGTATTTGTTTGACATGTTTTTCGATTGATCTTCTGGCTCTCGATTCCTGAAGTTAGTGTTCGGTTCATTTATATGTTGTTCTTCAGCTATAAAGATTTATGTTTGTTTGAATTTGAATATTTTAGTTATTTTACCTACCCTTAAAAGAGAATACAGTGATCCACTGGTTTGCCGACAAAGTGGTGTCGTGATTTGAGAGTTCGCTTTGCAGTGGGTAGATCTGGGTGGGGGAGGGGAAGAAGAGGGGTTCAATTTTCTTGTCGAGCCATATCAGAGACTTTTAAAATGGTGTTCACAGATCTCCTGCTTGGCACTCAGCAAAAGGAGTCATGTGTGGGAGAAATATAAACTGAGTTTACTGAGTCATGATTGAAAAGCGTGCAGTGGGTCTCAATGTTCTGAGCACGTAGCCATTCTTGGCGCTACGATAATCTGCATTAAAGATTAATTGATCGATGTAGAGTTACTTGAACCATACCGGATATGAATCAATATTTTCTCACGCTCAATTCTTTTAAACGTGTTGAATATTACATTGCAAAAAATAACAAGTTTCAACGCTATCATACGAAATGGGAAATTTAAATGTATTGATTCAACTGATATATTACACGATAATGTATGCATGCAATAAAATGAAGTTCATTCAAGCTAAAAACGCTCCAACAGTCTGTTTCACCTGAGATGGTTCGTCAGGAGGTAATTCTGAAATGGAACATTGACGTAAGATAGTTCAAGGTTGAATACAATGTATGTATGTATGTAAAAGTGTTTTGTGCCTTTTTGTTTGTTACAATTGTGAATAAATATTGTATTGCTACTTCCAAGTGGTTACGATCGATAGGGAGCGTTTTATAAGCGAGAAACAACACAACAAAGCGAGTGCTGAAGGCTTGAGGCTAACGAAATAAAATTTTGTGTCTGCGAAATTTTAAAATTTAATCCTAATGCTAGTAAAAGAAGAAACAAATAAACAAAGATAGCATATTTCACAGCTTACGACGCTACACAATCTACCCGAGTCCCATCCTTTCTTAGAAAAAAAGTTTGATGATTTGACTACTTATTCATTCAATAGAGAAAAACTTGAAGCAGATTTATCTTTTCGCAATTGATGATAGCTGAGCCAAAAGACTTCTGAAAAGAGAAAAAAGCATTTTGTAATGACTAGAGCCACTATAATTTAGTTATATAAAAAAACTTTTTGATTTTATTTTTATCAAATGTTGACTTTTTTGGATGAACATGATTAATTTTTAATTTTGCGATGTTAAAGTTTGTAACCCGTGTTTGAATAGCAGCTGGCAAAATCTTTTTGGTATAAACAAACATTTCATGACAAGTGAATGAGCTTGTAAAAGAAATGTGCGCGCTATCTTGCAACTATCTTCTCGTTCTGGTTGGACCTGCTTTGCTAGGCTGATATTTTTCCATCAGATTTTTTATACTCTCACCAAAGTTGGATAGAAATGTGAGTCGTGATATTCTGTCTCGTACTCTTATCACCAAAACTTTTATATAAGCTCAAGGTTTTCCCAGCTCCCCTGACTTAGTTTCATGAATCAACCTGTCAAACGATAGGCCTAATTATATGAAAGTACCATAATCACTATTGATCCGTGTCACACAGCAATGCATCAAAAGAATAAATAACTGGTTCTGTCTCTTGGTCTTATAACTTTTCGCATGTTAAAAACAATGCTGGAATTGGATTCGAACCCACATTTTCACCAATCGTCGACAAATGGTTAAGGTTTACAAGTGTAGAGCCTGGCTTATGATATTTTTCAGCCGCTGCTACTATTTTTTCTTTTACTAGGCTACTTTGTGCGGCTTTAAATTAAGGGAAGCTATAATTTTTTCTTGCCATAATAAATAATAAGCCACCTTAGGACAGTAGAAAATAACAAGAAATTGGAGAACCGAAAACAAATAATGAATAAATCCCTGGTGCATCAGAATACTGTGCATTAATCCGATAATTGCCCTGGTCTTACTCTGATTGATTTTACAAAAAGATTGGACAACTTAAAAACTAATACTTACAAACTCCTGATGCAGCAGAACGTTTGGCAGCGCGCTCCTGTAGGTATAATATTACGGTCATGTAACATATAATTGGTTACAAGAGTCTTTGTGTTCCTTTCGATAATTAAACACAGGCAATCAATCAGCTTTAACTTTTGATACCGGAAAATATATTTTAACTATTTAAATAGTCATCATCATTTTGAATAAGGAACTGATGATGACTATTTAAACAGTTGAAATATATTTTCCGGTACTAAAAGTTAAAGCTGATTGATTGCCTGTGTTTAATTATCAAAAAGATTTAGATACGGCCCCAAGTGATCTTCAGCTATAATTGCTAAGTTTTTGTTCAATGAAAGCATTTGACTAGATCCTTTTCCGCTTTAACCGCCTTAGTATTGTACAATGATCACAATTTTAGTGCTGTCGCTCATGTTTGTAAATTTTCTCCACGAAGATAGTACGGTAGCATAATGCTTTCATCAATATTTTAAGCGGCTTCTAATCAAGTAACCGCAACCGAAAGCACCCCGTAAACCGATTTGGTCATCCTAGCTCGGCGGCTGATGTAGTTAATTCAACCATGTGAATTAACTGGGCGTTATCATCTTGATTGGCAGGTGGGGTTTATGACATTTCATGCTATTATGACAGTGATCCTGGCATTTCATAACAATTAATGGTACCGCGTACAGTTTGCAGTAGCCTAAGCTAGAAGCTTTTACTGAATCAGCTTGTCAAACGCTATGCTTTATTATTCATGAAAGTTATGTATTAGTGATCGCTATTAATCCACATCACGCTCTGCACCTGCAAACCACGACCATTGATTGGCTGGTTGGCGTAGATGCAAGTTCAAATTCCACTCCTAGCCTTGATTTTGAGATATTCAAAGTTATAAGACCTAAAGCAGCGATCTTTTTAAATCAGGGATGTGGAAGCGGTTATTTTTCAAACGCTTCCGCTTCCGCACCTATCGCTTCCGCTTCCACAAACAAAAAACGAAAAAACGACCGTTGACAATTTTTTTAACTTTTGTGGGTCTGCAGCCTGCCTTCTACACTTTATCATTTTGAGAAAACAAAAACCTTCGTTTATTGCTATTACTTTACCTACTTCGCTTGAGCTTATTGTTTCGAACTACTCTGTGTTTGTTTTTCTTAGATATCAGAACTCATGTTGAATGTAGAACAGTGCTTTTCAATCTTTTTGTCATCGCGTAGCCCCTAATGTACTTTCGCGTTTGTCACGGAACCCCCACTAACAAAAATTTAGAAATCACAAATTGCTTGCAAGAAAATCAAATATTTCGTTACTACAATTCAAAAAATAATTGAACACTTCAACAAATAGACAGTCGTTACAAGTTCCTTAACTACTTTTGCAACAGTTAACTTAATGCTTCTCAGATCTAAACCGTACAACCACATATTACAGCTCTCGACAATAACCTGTCGTCACAACTACAAATTACACCGTATAGCATTGATTTTCCCTCTCTATTCTCAACTAACTCTGACTTTGAGTTAACTTTAACTCTAATCATCATTACAGACTTTCTGTCCGTCCTCAAAACACGTATTGACTCCGATCTTTTTGGATAGTGAAGTGCGAAATTTCTGTCATATATGTAGTATGTAAATGTAAAGCGAGCAAAATTGAACTGTACCAATCAACAGTCGCCTCAGCGTGGTGGTGCGGTCCCCGACCTGTTTGGGTTGGGTCAAAATGGCTGTTGGCCTTCCCTAGGGTCCCAGTTCCCCCGGGCACTCCCCTCACACAAGCCATTTTTTCGTCGTGCAGCCACCTGAACGACCGCAGAAGGGTGGCACGCAGCCTCTTTAAAATTGGCCTGTCTTCTCTCTACTCCTGCCTTTCTCTTGCCCGTCTTCTCATCCTTCTCCTTTTCCTGATGAGCGGCAGCGTTCATCCTAACCCTTGCCCTGTCTTTCCCTATTTAGTGTACGCTGGAAATGTGACCTGGCGGGGTAGGTCAGTGCAATGCTGCACATGCTCTAATTAAGTTCATTTAAAGTGCTCACTACTCTCGTTTTCTAGATTCAGAGCTCTTGGCAGCTCTCACTTCTGGAGCTGCCCTCCCTGCTTTTTTTTTGAGATTCTACACCTACCAGCACTGTGACTTCCTCCTCCAGCTGGTATACCTCCACTGCTCAATCTGGCCCCCATCTGCTAATGCAGCACTCGCACCCCATCCTCGCCTTCAAACCTCTTATCCTTTTCCGCCCACTTTGTATCTTTTCCCTCTGCACCCTCACCACCGCCTCATGCTCCTGGCTGTTTCTTTTACCTCCTGCTTTCTCTTCCTTTTCCTAACTCTCTCAGGGTTCTTCAATGGAATGCTGGGGATCTCCAAGCCAGGAGCACTAAACTACTATACTTTATTTTGCCTCATCTCGTTGATCTTATTTATATCCAGGAATGTAACCATAATTTATCTTCCTCTTTTCGGATCCTGGATTTTCTGCTCTGCAATCTGATTGCACCCACTCCCGATTTGGTATTTTTTCTACTGATGTCGCAGACGCTAGCGGCGGCGTCATCATTTTTATCAAGCAGAGCTTATCCTTCTCTGAGCTTTCTACCTCCTCTCTTTCTTTGCTTGGCCCCTACTCTGATTATGTAGAGGTCAACATCTCTCTAAACAACTCCTCCTCGCTCTCATTTCTTAAAGCTTATGTTCCCCTATTCGTTCTTCTACGAAGGATAGCGGAACCAATTTCTTTTCTCCCTCCATTCTTCCCTCTTATGTGGAAGCGGTGGATTTTTCGCGCTTCCGCTTCTACAGAAAAAGAACCGCATCCGCTTCCAGCTTCCGCATCCCTGCTTTAAACTTTTTAAAACGCGTCCCTTTGACAATGCAAACAAAAACTTAATTGATGACTGCATTTTATTTTCATAGCAATTTTCAAAAACTCAAAACAACTTTTTGGGGTCTATAGCCTGCCATCTCCAACATTTTATCATTTTGAGAAGACAAAAACCTGTCCATATATTGCTCTTACTTTATTTACTTCGCTTAAACTTATTGTTCCGAACTACTCTGTGTTTGTTTTTTCTTTGATATTTGAACTCGCGTTGAATGTAGTCTAATCCTTCCGAATAGCGAAGCGCGAAATTTTGGTCGTATTCATATAAGGCGACCAAAATTAAAATTGCAGACGCACTATTACGTAACAAAGGGAGTTAGCAAATTCAGGCGTTCTTGAAGTTGAAAATAGGATTACATCACAATCTGCAACTTGCTGTCACAAGATTCCATTACTAACTATTTATATACACGGAACACGACTACATATAAGATATCAATATACTGAAATAAGAAATAAATACTATTACTAAACAAAGAATCTTCACGGTCCCCTCACGGAACGCTTCAAACTCACGCAACACAGCTGCACGTTTTGAAGAACCCCTATTAAAGAGCACTGATGTAGAACGATGAAAATGTTTTCGTCGTGAGTAATTTGCTTTTCAACGTTTTCATTCCCTTAACCAAGGTCAGTTAAGTTTAATCAAATCATCATTTTATTGGCCACGTTTCATTGTCCAAACTCCTTTTTCTTACCCGTAATTGATATAAAATGTGATGCTAGTTATCCTCGTTCTTTCGCGCTACTGATATTGCACGTTCAGTCAGACTTATAGTGCAACTTTACCGTTTAATCCACATCGGGAAATGAACAAAACTTTTTCGCCTAGTTACTCTTCAAGTCAAATAACCGAAGTAGATTTTTCGCGCTTCCGCTTTCACAGAAAAAGGACCGCTTCCCCGGTTAAAATAGGGTTTTACTTTTTGTATGATGCCACGGCCCATTCACATTTTTTTCAGTAGCAATTCCATGTGAGATTTCCAGGCTAGATGCTCGTGAATTGTTACACCTAAAAATCTAATAAATATTACCTTGTCTAATGCATTGCCATTTTGCTTAATTTCAAGATTAGGTGGGACTGAAGGGCAATTACGAGTTTTAAAAGTTATGACTTTAGCTTTTTCAATGTTTAAAGTAAGCTTGTTTGAAGTAAGCCAGGAATCAACTTTATGCAATTCCTCATTTGCCTTTCTAAATAGTTCAGTATATGAAACATTATTAAAGAATAAGTTTGTATCATCAGCAAACATGATAGCTTGACCAGAAGTAAGACATTTCGGAAGATCATTAACATCTATCAAAAACAATAATGGACCAAGAATTGACCCTTGTGTGGGACGCCCAAGTTAATCAACGTAGGAGACGATAGTTTCCCACTAATTTCAATTTGTAAAGATCGATTACTTAAATAACTTTTAAACCATTCATAGGGTAATCCCCTAATTCCATAGTGATGTAATTCGTAAAGTAAGATGTTATGATCAATCATGTCAATAGCCTTTGACAGATCCAAGAAAACACCCAGTGTATATTTTTTTCTTCAAATGCTTTTGTAACATTTTCTACCATAACTGTGAGAGCATTGTTTGTGGAGTGTTTTTTTCTGAAGCCAAAGTGATAGGCCTATTGATGAAAAAAATCTGCTTGGCTCAAAAATGAATACAGCCTTTTGTAGAACCTTCTTTCCAAAATTTGTACATAACAGGTAGTAAACTGATTGGTCGATAATTGTTTACATCAGTTTTGGATCCTTTTTTGTGCATTGGGATTACTTTAGCCTTTTTGAACTCATTAATAAATTTACCTTGTCCCAACATAAGATTAAAAATATGACATAATATTAACAATATATTATCTGGTGATAATTTACAAATTGACATTGGGATTTCATCTAAACCACAACTTTTTTGATTGCATGCCAGATAAAATATTCTTAATTTCTGAGACACAAGTGGGGTTTACATACATACGGTGTCGATATGAGGAACCAAGATAATCATCAAATTTAGCACCAGAATGTTAATTAATTTAGCACCAGGAATTTTTGGAATCTAATTCCATTCTCTCTCTCCCCGCCAGGATGGTTTCCGCCCTGGACGGTCTACGCTTGATCAAATTCTGTACCTTTCTCATTCCATTTCGGATGGGTTTAACAAACCCAGGCCGGGCTCTCGGACGATCCTGACTACTATCGATTTCTCAAAAGCTTCTGACTCTGTCTGGCATCCCGCCCTTTTCCATAAACTCATTTCGGCTGGCCTCCGTCCTTGCTTTGCTCGTTGGACTCAATCTTTCCTTTCTGATAGGCTTGCTTCTGTTGTTTATCAAAATCGAAAAAGTCGTTCCTTTCGAGTCCGTCGAGGTGTTCCGCAATGATCCGTTCTTCGCCATATACTTTTCTCTCTATTCATCAATGATCTTCCTGTTTTTTTGCCTTTTTCCGTCAGCTGCTATCTTTACGCTGACGATCCGGCCATTTGGTCTTCCTCCCCCTCGGTTCCTACTGCGGTGGAGGCCACACAAGGAGCTCTGTATCGATTGGAGCGCTGGTCGAAGTACTGGTGTCTTCCTCTCCATCCGAGCAAATGTGAGGCCTCTTTCTTTTTAGTGGATCCCCACCAAGCTAACCTCCAACCCAACCTCCTCCTACTCGGCTCCCGCCTCCGTTTCAATCCAACTCCAACTTTTCTTGGGGTCACCTTCAACCGCATTTTTTCCTTTTCTAAACATGTATCTTCGCTGAAAGCCAAGTTCTTCCCACGTCTCAAGGCCTTACGCTGTATTTCTGCTTCATCATGGGTTCCCTCTAAGGAGTCCCTCTCTCTTCTGCACAAATCTTTTATTCGGCCCCTTCTCACTTACGCTTCACCCGGATGGTTTCCTTTCCTTAGCGCTACCAATATCACCAAATTGGAACGCCTCCACCGAGCGGCCAGTCGCGCCATCACCGGCTGCCTCTCATCCTCCCCTATCCCACTTCTTCTCTCCGAAGCTTCTCTACGTTCCTTACGAGTCACCCAGACTCATTTTACTCTTTTTTCTTATGAGCGGGCTCTTCGTCTCCCAACCTCCTTTCCTATTTCAGGATTGGCCAGACTAGGAGTGAAACCAAGACTCTGCAGATCGTCCTGGAGAGCTTTTGCCTCCACTCACCCGCTCATGCTTCCTTCTACTTGTTCTAGGGAGGCTCATCTTGCTTGCCCTCTGTTTCTTCCTTGGAATCTGCCTTCTTTCACGGTGGATTCCACCCTTTCCACTCCATGCTCTCGCTCTGATCCGCCCTCTCTCGGCAAGGTGCGACTCTCGCCCACCTTGGCTCTCTCCCCCTCATGATCTGGTACTTTGTACAGACGGCTCTGTCCCTTTTCCTTTTGGCAAGGGAGGCTCCGGCGTTCTTGCCAACTGCTCTCTCTGTGGCACTGAGGCCACTCTTTGCTTTTCGGCAGGCCCAGTGTGTTCAAGTTTTTCCGCTGAGGTCTGCGCCATTTTGCACGCTCTTTGCTGGTCTCGGCAGCACCAACAAGTATGCCATTTCTCTTCTCTCTTCCTACTATCTGACTCTCGTTCTGTCCTCGCCACCCTGTCCTCTCCCCCATCTTTTCTCTTATTTCAAACTCTGTGGCAGATCTCGCAGGAACTGTCTTCTCTCTCCTGCTTTATCAGACTACAATGAGTCCCCGGACACTCATTTCTACCGGGGAACGACGCGGTTGATAAGCTAGCCAGACGGGGAGCGCTGCTTGCGCCCTCCGCAATCCCTTGTAGTCTCTCTCCTCTTATCTCTCGTATCCAGTCTTGTCTTTTCTCGGACTGGAGGCGTAATGTCTCATCGAAATTCTTTGACAAACAAGTTCTCTCGATTTCCACCGAGGAACTTGTGCTCCCTCGTAACGGTCGCTGTGTCCTCTCTCGTCTACGCTGCAACAGACACAGCCTTCTTTTAGATTCTTATCTCTCTAGGATTGGCAGAACTAAGAATCCTTCCTGCAGCGCCTGTGGTCACTCGTCCCAGGATACCTCTCATCTCATTTTGCACTGTCCAGCTACGGACTCTTTGCGCCGCTCACTCTTTGGCGACTCTCTATCTCTTTACGACATGTGGTCCAGATCCTGGAGAGTTCCCCGTCTTCTGGGGTTCCATGGTCTCCCGCCATGCCCCCATCCCTCAGAAGGGGTCGGGTAAACAACAACAACGTGATGGCGTAGTGGTTAGAGCGTCCGCTTCGCTGTCGGTGGACCTGGGGTTCATTCCCCTTGTCGAGTCATACCAAAAGACTTTAAAAGATGCTATCTATAGCTTCCCTGCTTGGCGCTCGGAATTTATGGGAGGTGTGGAGAACAAGCCGGCAAGCTCGCTTGTTGTATCCTTGGGCAAAGCACTGAACTGGACACCCCATATTTATGTGAAAGAAAGGTGGCCCAGACACCTCGGAAATAGCAACTCCCAAGCGAGTGCGGACATACCATCGAAAACATAGCGATACAATTCACTTTCTCGTGAATGGAGGATAAATACGGTAAATAAGGTAAGGTAAGGTAAGTTGTGGGATTCAGTGTGGATATCTAATCTTTGGGATATCTTCAAAATCATCTATATAGTGCCTCTTGTCTTCCAAGTAACAATATATATTCCCCTGCAGTGTCCAGACGTTTTGGAATCCAAATGCTTCTTGTGATTTAGCAAGCAGTTGAAATCGCCGTTTTGTGAGTGATTTCGTTAATGATAGTTTTGGGTCCGAATTCTTCATTGCTTTGAGCTGGGATTTGTTGGTAAATACCAGGTTCCTAACTGTACGGCGCACAAATTTAATTATAATTGGATTTTTAGCTCTGTGAAAAGGCAGAACATGGCAAATGTCATTGTCTGTATTAGCGATTGGCTGAGACAATTTGATTCTAGAGTTTTTATGGCAAAATTTTTAAAGTCCAAATTACTTTCCTTTTTATCTGGAAGATTGGTGCATTCATGTAAGATGAGGCAGTTACTTCTGCTACATTGCTCTAGATCATCCAAATGTCTTTGATTCTGATACACCTGATCAGCCAGTTGCTCAACCAAAATTTTAAGAGTTGCAACCATTTTTTTGAATCATCCAGCAGCAAATCTTGGGCATTGGTGGCATCTGAAAAAGAAGCAGAAACAGAACTATCTGTAGACCTAGCATAACATGAATTAGACAAGTATTGCTTATTGTACTCATCCTGGCGTTTTGATACTTTATCCAGTCACTTCAATACTTCTGCCAACTGTGCTGACGTCATTGTTCAAAGTATCAGAATTTTTAAAGTATCAAAATATTGTAGATATTATTTAAAAACAGTCGTTAACCACTATCGCAAAATCCTTACACATACATTTCCACCTTAATCAAAGCACTAACTTCATTTAACTGTAGGGAGGTCTGGATTGGGGGCAAAGTTAAATGTAATAAAATCCCAAAATAAAGATAAGATTAAAATTAAACAATAGTATCAATTTGTAGCACTGGATTAAGAAGGAATGCTTTTGTTTGAAAAGAGCTTGATAGGCGTCTTCTGCAATAGGTTATATGACTTAGGGGAAAGGCATGGCTTCTTTTTGTGCTATGGCCGAATCAAAGCAAACAGCGCATACAAAAATCTTAATGTCACAAATATTAATACGAAAGCGGGGCCGCCAAATCATCAAATAGGCCTACCACTAAATAACTTATTTTTTTAATGGTCAAAACGACCACCATTTGGGCGACGCTATCAATTTTGACTGTTTCACCTCCCTTACTCTTTCAAAAATTACGAATGGTAGTTCGTGTCATCGTTCTTTTTTTTTAAATACTTCCAGTCTTGACCGAGCATGATCACCATTACTTGTACAGGAACTATGGCTTATGTGTACTAAAACATTCTCTTTTTGCTCTCACTAAGGTTTGTGCTGTGAAGCTGGCGCAGCTGCATTAACAGGAAGACTGCATATGTCGTCACACATTTCGCGCCAAAACAGTGGCTGACCAAAACCTGTAATTTATGCTGGAACGGCATAGAGCGAACACCAACTTTTGGGGTGATTTTGAAAGCTAATGAGAAATTAATTAAAAATTGGAATGAATTATTGCTAGTTGGATCCTCGGAAACAAATAAATTTAATCAAAAACAATTTGGTTGAGATTAGGTCTTTCAGTTGGCTAGTCTAAACTTAGTACTGAGTGCCAATTTAAAAAAATTTTCTCTAAGAGAAATGCCATCTAAATACCATTTGCTCCTCAATTGAATATAACTCTATACTATTTAGATACTCGTCGGTACATTAGCAAAGACAATCATTATCTGATCATTACTACCGGTATCGTAAGCTTACTTGCAAGCTTGCTTGTGTCCATGGGCAAGGCACTTAACGGCATGCCTCCATCTTTATGTACCAAACAGGTGGTGAGGCCAAGCAGTCTACCCATCGTGGTGGCTCAACCTGACGAAAGACATGCAAACAGAGCATGAGCTCATATGCATGAATAAACGAATCGGTACCGGAAGTTTTTAATATACCGTACCCTTGTTTCAGCAGCCTAGGGAATAGCCAAAAAAATTGTTAAGGAGTAGTTAAGGTCACAAATTTACATCTAATATATTAATACGACTGGTCTGCAAGCACTATTGACAAAAAATTTCAAAAAATTACTGATTTTATCTATCAACATCTAATCGAACATATGACCAACGGTACAGAAGTCTGCTCTATCATTCAGGCTGCAGTATAATTTAAGTTTACAACTTTTCAGCGTGCTTAGGCAACTAAATATGCTGTATAAGTTGCACATTACTATTAACTTAAGCCCAGCATTCCCAAACATGCTGATTAATGGAATATGAAGCCCTCACAGAAGCTGGCTACAAATAAGCCTGCATGTTCAGCCCATAAAATTAGCCCAACTATTAGCAATAGCAAGCAAACCTTAGCATCTCTTATCTTAGTTTGACTTCAGATTAATTCCTTAACATCAGTAAAACAACATATTTAATTTTTATTTAACAACTATCACGTTTATCTATTTGACTTGAAAAAAACGATATCACTCCTATTCAATTAAATGCAAAAACATTGAAAGCGATCAGCCAGTTTTTTCGAAAACGCATTTTGATGACGTTTGATCATGTGCGTGCAACCTTCCTATTGATGCGTTTTAAATCGGCATAGGTGATGGTACGCCCTGCCGGGGTAAAATCGTACCATACTTAGGAGAAACATTTTTTCTATTTTCCCTTATAATGGCTTTATAGAGCTGCCAGGATCAAACCTGAAAATACCGAAACAAGGAAAAACGAATATGAATCATAATGCGTAGCCAGCAGAGACTTGAAAAAGTTTGAGGGAAAATCAAAACACACAGCATCACTGTGTCAAATCGTACCCTATGAAATATGCAGTATTATTGGTATTTTGATTTATAATAGCTTTATAGAGTTACCGGGAGGAAACCAAACATCTGGGGAAAAGCAAGAACTCTTTTCACTTCCCAGGTTACGTCAAGCAGAGGGAAACGAACATGCAACATAATGCGTAGTTGGCGAGGACTTGAGAAAGTTTAAGGGGCAATCAAAAAAAAATGCCTTTACTGTGTGAAATTGCACCACGCAAAAGACATTTTTGCTATTTTTCGTGAAAATAGCTTAATATCAGAAATGAGTTTCCTACTCCCAAACTACGGGAAACGCAAGGCTCCCTTGGGTTCGCGTCAGCAATGAACAGAGCACATAGATCTAAGGCATAGCCAGAATTTTGAAATGAGAAATTCTGTTGGAAAAAGCAGCACAAAAAATCGTGAAAATCTTATATGTAGACAACACATAAGCTTTTGGTTACTCTTCACACAAGAGCCTGATAGGTTAAGCCGGCTTGGCTGGCTAAACTAGCACTCTCAATTTCGACGTTTCTGATGGGGCTCTGCGGGTGACGCCGTAATATATACTGTGAAGCAAGAATTTTTTCTTTTGCTGATATGCTACCTGTTTAGATATCTATGTCTTTAGTCTACAGCATTGTAACAAAACCCAAAGTTTAGGAAAAAATCAACATAACATTATTACCATAGCAATTAGTAAAACTGAATTTTGAGAGAACATTTCTTTAAAAATAACTCAGCCCGATGTGTGCCTACTAGAATATGGTGAATGAGTTTGGGGTGGCCAAAACCGCTTTTGTCGCTATGCCGGAAACAAGAAAAATAGCGCAGCCAAAAGAACTTAATACCAAACATATTAGTAGGAAAAGGGCAGCCCCACATCGCAAAATAGGCTTACCACTAAATAGTTTACTTCTGTAATTGTAAAAGCAACCACCGTTTCTCTGCTACCATCAGTTTTATATTGTGTTTCAATCCCTGCTCCTTCACAAGTATTGATGACAATTTGTGGCAAGATTCTTTGTGAACATTACCAGCCATGATTAAGAGAATATGACGATGACGATTTCCTGTGATGATTTCGAAAGGTGAAGCTAGCGCAGCCGATTGAACCAAAATTCTAAACCTCGACATTACTGATGGAGGACCCCTGCCGGGCGACGCCGGCAAAGCCGGCTAGTAGAACATAAAGTTTCTGCATAGAACGTTAAGTTTCTGCATAAGAAATTACAGTCATTTTTATGGTCTTTTTTTAGAAAAATATATGTGGTTTCCTATTAAAGGAATTATTTGTCCCCGAGAGGATATTTGTTTTAGGGAGGAATTGAGGAGGAAAAATTTTGTTGCACAATTTACATATACACTCCACTTAGCAATATGGGTTTGTATGTAAATACCCAGAGACGTAGCAGCCGCCCCCCAAACCCCCCAATTGGGGGGGGCCCAGGCCAACTTTGGGGGCCCAAGTTAGTCTGAAATTGCTTTTTGGCTACGTGACTATTTTCAGTTCAGCAGACTTGTTTACAACCGATTTAAACTGTAGGAAGAAATTGGCTTGTGACATCATAAGTGAATGCAACGTCATTTTATCTCGCAGAATCTAGAATATTTCGATTGATTTTCTGGTAGAATCTTGAATATTCGATTGACGTAACAATGCCGTTGTTACGCAACAATCATAGAATGGTCTGAAATTTTGTTTGGCTATAAATACCGGGACAATATATATACACTGCAGAGTGCAGATAAAGTATTTTATTGACATTGTATAGAATGAAACGTTCAAAAAGTGGTGCTCAAAAGAGAAAAGAAGCAGCCACTGCTCGAGATGCTGTAGCGAAATTGCCCAAGATGACAGATTTTTTCAAGATTACTGAGCAGAGTAGACCTGGCACTAGTACCGAGAGGGATGAAGAAAACTATAGTGTACAAGAAAAAGAAGACTATGACGATCAGCATCAAAGTGATTGTGAATTTCCAGAAAATGTAAGTTGTGATTTACCTGCCAATACGCAACCTTCAATATCAAAAATAACTGAATCTCAATTTACCCCTATCCCTGATGACCCATGTGAATGGCCTGAAAGTATTTCTGATGCTCAACGATGTGATATAGTAAAGCGTGGACCACATCAACTAATAATGAATTTTCCATATAATAACACAACTCCAAGGCGACGTTTTTCCTCCAACCATTATAAACGCGTGTTACCTAATGGTGAAAGGAAAGTGTTTCACGGTCGTGGCTAGTTTATTCTGGGGAATCAGATTAAGTTTTTTGCTTTTGTTGTAAGCTATTTGGAAAAACACTAAGCCCCTTTTGTAGTGGTATAAATACATGGGAGGGTTTTTCGAAAAAACTGAAAGACCATGAAAACGGCATTTCCCACCAAGAATGCTGCAGTCAATGGATGTTGCTAGCTGAAGGGATAAGAAATTCATCCACTATCGACAAACGCGAGATGAATATTTTTTTCAATGAAAGACGTTTTTGGAGAAATGTTTTAGAGAGACTTATCGACATTGCCTTGTTTCTATCGGAAAGGAATCTTGCTTTTAGAGGATCTGAAGAAGTCTTAGGATCTCCTCACAATGGAAATTTTCTGGGTATATTTGAGCTTTTGGCAAGAAGAGATCCGATCCTAAAAGAGCTTCAAGACAGAATCAAGAATAAAAACACTAAAGATCACTATTTGAGTCCTACCATACAAAATGAACTAGTTGAATTGCTAGCGACAGAAGTTGAAAAAGAAAATTTACAGCAATTGAAATTGGCAAAATATTTTTCTATAATTTTGGACTGCACTCCAGATATGTCACATCATGAACAAATGTCTGTCATTCTCCGTTATGTACTATGTAATGAAGAAGCTGCTGTTGTTAAAGAAACATTTTTTGGCTACTTGAGAATAAGTGACAGTACTGGGAAAGGCTTGTTGGACGCTTTCTTAGAAAAAGCGACCGAACTGCAACTCGAATTGTCTGATTGTCGAGGTCAGTCATATGATAATGGTGCTAACATGAAAGGAAAACATTCTGGGGTCCAAGCAAGAATGCTAGACATCAATCCCAAAGCTGTTTACGTGCCCTGTGCAAACCATACCCTAAACTTAGTTGTTGTTGACAGTGCTAATTGATCGACGGAAGCATTGACATTTTTTGGAGTACTTACAAGGTTGTATGTGCTGTTTTCTTCCTCTGCTCAGCGTTGGGAAATTTTGAAGAAACATGTGGAGCTGTCCATAAAGTCACAATCTGATACTCGTTGGGAAAGCAGAATTAAATGCATCAAACCTCTTCGATACAATTTAAAAGAGGTCTTGCTGGCACTGAAAGACTTGGAAGCCATTTCCATAGAAAGAAAAGATGGAAGAGCTGCCTCAGAAACAAAATCGTTGATAGCTCATTTATCAAAATGGAGTTTTCTTTTGTCGGTGTTTATTTGGTATGATATCCTATTCCAAGTCAATAAAGCAAGCAAGATTCTTCAATCGTATGGAGTCTCCCTTCATACAATGGAAACGGAAATCCAGGCAACTGAAAAGTTTTTGCAAAACTATCGCACAACGGGTTGTGACAGTGCCGCAACATCTGCTGTTGAAATAGCACAGGAATTGGATATTGATCCTTCTTTTCCTCCGTCAAGAAGTGGAAAGAAAAGAAGATTGTTTGATTACCAAGGTGAAGAGGAACAACGAGCTACTCCTGAACTGAAATTTAAAAGCAACTTTTTCTATCCATTAGTAGACCAGGCTATTATGTCAATAAAGGAGCGCTTTAATTTGTTACGTGAGGTTTCTTCCGCCTTTTCGTTTTTGTACACACGAGACAAACTTTTGCTTGTGCAACAAGCAAATGCTCTTCTTACTTGCTGTAAAGAGTTCCAAAAAAAGTTCGGTGACATTGATTCTGATGAAATGAGCGCTGAGCTACAGCGGTTTGTTTTAATTTTACAAAAAAAACGCAATCTCAATACGGCTCAAGACTTTCTCAACTATCTTCTAAAGACTCATTTATTTGAATTGTATCCGAATGTGTACATCGCACTTCGAATCTTACTAACTTGCCCCGTGACTGTTGCCAGCGCTGAAAGAAGCTTCAGCAAATTGAAACTGATCAAAACTTTTAATAGAACGTCTATGACAGACAGTAGACTATCTTCATTAGCCATGTTGTCAATCGAAAATGACTGCGCCCGATCTCTTGATTATGACAATGTCATAACAGCATTTGCGAACAAAAAGGTTTGCTCCAGACTATTTAAATGATACTGTGTTTTTATAACTTTTTGATGTTTTTCAGTGTCATTGCTTTCGTTTCGCAGTGTCTGCATAAATGTCCTACTGAACTCTGGCATCGGTGCCGAATTTTTTATGACTTGCACCTTCGGTATCGGCATGCTTTATTCTGACATTAGCCTGTTTACTTATGTACAAATTGTGGTGTATTTTCTTAATGCAGCTTTTTAATTTTACACCTCTAAAGTGATATGACCTGTGCGCAGGGGCTCTTGCGCTTACTTTGGGGGGGCCCGAAGTTGGAGTGCTACGGGACTGCTGAATACCAAAAGAGGAAAAAGTCTGCGTCATTAAATTTGGAGTAGAGACGAAATAAAGGAGTTTGAGGTTTATAATGGAGGAACACAGAAAAACATTGTCAACCACTGATTTAGCATTTTCTATCAAAGCTATGGAGTAATAGTTACTGCCAAATATAAGCCTGTGGTAATATTGTTCTAAAGAAAACTACTTCATCTTTCACTTGCTTTAAAGCTTTTTAATTACTGAACTAGAAACTGGCATTTAGGCTACTTTGACCACCTCCGCTTTGAGTAGTTATTTATTGTAAGCGGTGAATGCTTATGGTAGCCAATCAGTTGATAGCAATAAGCTGTGTTGTTTTGATGTTGCTTGTTGTTGAGGGCAAAGTGTTGATATTTGATTGCAGGAAAATAAGAATAGGTACAGTGGTACTGTACGCGGTAGGTAGACTTTCAGAGGTAGCCAGACAGATTGTTGAAACGGTTGAAACAGAAACGCCTACCTCGCATCTCCTCAACCGTATAATAATTTGGAATGATAATGCTGAAGAGAGTTTTCACCTCAGGGCAGCAATGTTTTCTACAAAAATGTTCAAGACATGGTGGTTGACGTTCATGAGATAAATGGAGGGCTTGATTGCGATAGGGGGCGAGTAATAGGGGTTGTGGAATCCAGCTACCTTAACGATATGCTTAGAACATCAAAAATGTAAAAAAGAAAGCGTTGAAAAATTAATCTGAAAAACTCGTCCCTCGTTTATTAACAATCACCCATCTGAAAATGACTCTTCTCTAGATACGGTTAGAACCCCCTTTGTAGTATTTTTAAACACGGCCTGCGATTAAGTTAAAATTGTGTAGAAATTGCAGTGCAAACGCCAAGGCTCATGCGCTGTGCAATGAATGATGACAAGAGGCCGACGCCGTTTTTCATCACGATATATTGAAAATTAGTTACAGTGAGTAAATTGCTTCCGAGAAATGACGCTATTATTTTAAAAGCTGAAAAATTGCTAATCGGTTGGGTGAATTACTTTCTACTTCAAATGAGAATCAATCAAATGAAATCTAATAATGCATCTTGTGGTACAATCTGAATGAAAGAGGACAGTAATTCCGAGCTTGCTTTTGTATGAACAAAGATCGGTTGCGATTTCCAAACGTTGCACGCGTTGGTCAACTAGTTTGCTGGCATCACGAAATAGGCTAAACATATTATGAACAACTGATTCTTACACTTAAGCGTACGCTTACATGAGCTTATGAAGCAGTTTCAGTGAAATAAAGAACTATTTTGACGTTTGGCATGAATGATAACGGCAAACAAAACATCTAAAAAAATAAAATTTAAAAGCGTTGTTGGCAAAAATGTTAATACCAAAATTGTAGATGAGGATGGTATTTTAAGAAATGTAAATGGGGAGTGATATAATGAGAAAACTAGAATTGTAGGTGAGGTTGCTAACACAAGGAGTATAGATATGGGTATAAAGACGAGGACTGTAGATAATGTGGTTAATAAAGTTTATTGTAAATGAGTGCGTTAATGCGGGAATTATATATGAAAGCGTTGAAAAGATGATTGTAGTTGATGATGTTAATTAGGGAATTATAAAGGGCGTTTTATAAGTAGATAAGTGCCTCATTCCAAGTACTCGTATATTACATACTACAAATGGCAGCAAGACGACACAAGTATCATTTAAAAGCTAAAATCATGAAGGTTTATTTTGTAAATCCTTATTTTGTCTCTTTGCAGATCCAGTAATGCCGTCTGCAAAACAAGATGAGTCGTTTTGTGTTCTAGAATTTGCTAAAACCGAGACATGGACACATGCTTAACATCGATTTTGTGAAAAGTTTTCGCGGCAGTCACCAGACAGACGTTCCTTTATGAATTAGCATTAAAAATTCATGGATGATGGGTGTTTGTGCCCGGCTAAGAAAACGGGACGCCCCTCAACTTAGCATAAAAAGATTGAACTAGTTTGAAATGGCTTCCATCGGAGCCTCCACAAATCAGTCAGAAGAGTCAGTAGACAACAGCTCCCATCAACAACTGTTTGCCTTCTTCTTCGTCGTTTGAGCTATTTGTTGTGACATTTATTCAGGAAGATGTACAGTGCTGTTCATAATTCAGGAGCCACCCTGTGAAATTTGTCGATATTTTTGTTCCAAGCCATATTTATTCATTTATATAAATTGTGTATCTACATGTTATATATTTTCGTGAAGGTTATGTTCCAGGTAATGTAATAACAGCAATAATTTTTTTCGGAAATTTTTTTGAAAGCCAAGATGCATCTCATAATGTGATGTCATACCGAAAACTGATTTTGTCATTAGTAACAAAACAACATAACAATATTATTGTAAATAGCAATAAATGAAAAACAATAATTTTTTTGGCAATAAAATACGTTGAAGTCATTTGACACTTAGTTCGTGATTTTTTTAGTGATTCCATCACGCTGCTGTATTTATGACGTCATATTTTTGATTTTGCCAAAAAATTAAAAAAAAATGCATTCTGTTGAAAAACTGGGATATGTAACAGCCTTGTCAAATTATTAGCACTCTTTATAAAGATTATGGGGTCCTAAAAAGGGCCGTTTGAATTGAGAAGAATTGGATAAATATTTTATTGGCCATCCATGGTTATCGATGACTAGTTTGCAGCGGCGAGGAAGGATATGAAAGGAAGGTATGAAATGATAATTGTTCAACTAAAAATAGAACATGATGTATGGCAACCAATTTTTCATCCGCCAATGTAAACTAATCGTTAGCCTTAAGTAATTGGAGCCGCATATTATTGAAGAGCAAATGTCTTCAGCTTAAAAACGACACTAATTATTTGTGCTATCTTATCATAATTTTATGTATTAAAGTTACCGGTTATTACTCATCTTTTTGAGAGGGTCAAAAAGTTACACAACAGGTGTTAATGTTCAATTTATTTAGTATAAAAACAAATAATAAAGATACATATTATCGGAATCGCCTTGATATAATCTTCAATTTGTTGAAAAAAGTTTGAAAATGAGTTTAGAAGTGAGGTCACAAATGAGTTTTTAATTAAACTGATTTTGTAGAACTGTTGCAAGTTATGAAAACATCATCATATTATGATTGCTGGCAGCGATCGTTAATCGTACCGAACAGCATTGTGACATTATAGAAGGAGTGGAAGAGTGCTAGAGAAAAAGCATTCTTAGAAGGTTTAAAATGCCTATAAAGAGAGTTGCTGTTTGCATCTTCAAAGCAGCTTAAATTGTCGGAGATTTGTTTTTATCGCAAGCACCTTGTTGATGTCTCCCGAAACAGCTGGGTTTCTATAATCAGCATTTTTGAGAAAATATAGCTAACAAATTGTGCAATCAAGCGTTGATTGTGACGTTATTTTAAACCCCAAAAACATGAAATTTTTGTACGTTGGTAATCGGAAAACTGGCTTTTGTTTGAGCAACAAATGGTTGTCCGCTGTCAAGAAATGCAATTTGAAGAAATTATCTGTGATTATGACGTATCCAACATCCTTGCGACACTCACCCGGGGGTGGTGATCAATCTTACCAAGTTTGATGTTTGTACGTCAAGTAGTTTCGGTGGAGTTAAAGCGTACGTAAGTATGTATGTACGCACTGACAGAATCGTGCTTTATTTATTAGATGCCTATTTATAATTCTACGTATTGATTTTTTCTCCAGTCTAGCGGTACAGCAGCAAATGCGCTACGCAGCAAACAACCAGTATAGACCTACTTCGAAGTTTCCAAGTTTCGACGTTGCACTTAAATTGCTTAGAATGGTTGTTTGATAAATTTACTGTTTGTTAAAACTCTCCATTCAGCGGAAGCCATGCCTTTCCTACGCGCTCAAAAACTCAGGCGATCGCTATCGCCATAAAACAGTTGTTATAATACAGTATAGACTTAGGTCAGTGTTTCCCAACCTGGTCCCCAGCGCCCACCTGCTGGGCGTTTGTGCAAATTTAGTGGGCGGCAAAAAATTTTTTTAAATAGGTGGACGGTAAGTCATTATTACTGGGCGTTCGTTTTGAAATTTGGAGAAATTGGTATTTCTATTCCTCCTGTGCTTAACCGCTTATCGGTAATCGAAAACGAATCCGCCATCTTGTCAATAAGGCTGTTTAGGAGTCGTTTAACTTTGGCAGTTACTAAAAACAAGATGAAACTTTATCAAATGGCTGCAAAACGTAAACAAGATACTGATAGTGATTTCAAATCAACAAAGAGACAAAAGCAATACATACGGAAGTATAATGTGACATATGCGGAGTATGGATTTGTACCGCATGCCACAGACGAATCTCGGCCGTTTTGTCTTGTATGTAACGTTGTGTTGACAAATGAAGCTATAAAACCTTCGCGATTAAAAGCACATTTGCTTAAAAAACATCCAGACAAGGCTAACTGGACAATTTCGCAATTCCAGAAAATGAAAGAAAATTTTGAAAAGCGCAGGACATTGCCAATGTTTGCTCAAAAAGCAAACTATGATATTGAAAATGGTCTCATTGCTTCATACAAAGTTTCTAAGTTAATAGCAAAATGCAGTAAGGCACATACAATTGGTGAGCAGTTTATTATACCTGCTGTTACTGAAATCTTGTCAACTGTGTTTAAAGTAGACACTAGTAAATTAAGATCAGTTCCTCTTAGCAATAACACTTTGTCTCGTCGTATTGATGAAATGAGTGATGATATTGAGGCCAATCTGTGCCTAAAACTTCAAGAAACAGAATTCAGCGTACAGCTTGATGAGTCCACTGTCCGCGATAATCAGGCACTGCTACTAGCTTATGTTCGGTTTATAAACAACAAAGAAATTTGTGAAGAGATGTTATTTTGTCATTCACTGGAAACATTTTGCCAAGGAGAAAATATTTTTTTAAATCTCAAAGACTACTTAAATTTAAAAGGCATTCCAATTAGAAATATGATTTCCTGTGCCACAGATGGAGCTCCAAGTATGATAGGTCGTTACAAGGGACTTGTAGCTTGTATTAAAAAAGAAGTACCAAACCTATTTGCAATACACTGTGTTATTCACAGGCAGCATCTTTGTGCCAAAAACATCAGTGGGAGATTATCTGACAGTCTTAATTTGGTTGTACGTGTAGTTAATAAAATAAAAACTCGTGCACTTAATACAAGGCTGTTCAGACAGTTGTGTGATGAAAAGGATGAAAAATTTGAAAGACTGCTTTTGCATACAGAAGTACGCTGGCTTTCAAAAGGGTCATGTCTCAAAAGATTTTTCAGTTTGTATGACACAATTGTAGAGTTTTTACTTTCTAATCATGAAGATGATTTGGCAAAAGATATTGATTATATTAGAGGTGATGTTGCTTATTTATCAGACATATTTGATAAACTGAACCAATTTAATCTGAAGCTACAAGAATCAAATTTCAACTTAATTGCAGCTAAGTCAGCGGTATTGACATTTATGAAAAAACTAGAAGTGTTCAAACAAAACACAGGATCAAGAGAATACAGTCAATTTCCAAACATGCAGTCCCCAGCATTAGCACAACACTACAGTGATATTGATCTTCAAGTTTATTGCTCACATTTAGATTTGTTAAGAAAAGACTTTGAATCCAGATTTAAGGATTTGGTAGAATTGGTTATTCCAGAATGGCTTCAATCTCCATTTTTGTGTGAAGCAGAAGAACAAGAGATAGATGTGCAAGAAAACTTGATTGAAAACCAAAATAATGAAGAGCTCAAACTGATTTTTCAAAAAAACAGAGTGAGTAAATTTTGGATTGAGATTTCTGAAAAATATCCACAGCTTTGGACAAAAGTAAAACTGTTCATTTTGGCTTTTCCATCATCTTACCTTGTGGAAACTGGATTTAGTGCTGTGAATAATATTTTGACCAAAAACAGAAATAAACTTGATGTTGTACAGAGAGGTGACTTTAGACTACTGTTGTCTAATTTTGAACCTGACATTATGAAACTGGCCAAGTTACACCAACCTCAAGGTTCGCATTAGTAATATTTTGAAAATAAAACACTTTTTAGCATATTTCTGTCTCTTTATTTATCAATTTCGAAAATAAAATACATTTTAACAAAATTATTTGCTCACATTTTTTGCCTCTTCATGTATTGGTGGGCGGTATTACAATTTGGTGTTTAGTTTGTGGGCAGCAGCAAGAAAAAGGTTGGGAAACACTGACTTAGGTGAAACCTCTTCATTGCGGGTTCCACGAAACAGTGGTTGAAGAGCTTCTGTGAATGCTTTGGAGCACTAAGGTTTCTCAAAACTTTCAAAAGGTTACATGAGCTCTAAGGGTTCCTTAGGGGTTCCTTGATATTGAGACAATGATGATTTTTTGCGTATGTTCATAAACGGTAAAGCCAAGGATATGGGCGTAAATTGAGTTTACATGACAGCAAATTACATATTTTTCGTTTTGGTTTTGATCGCTTTTTAAATTTTTATCGAATGGTGTTGGGAAATATTTGCAAAGCTAGACCAAGGGTTTTAAACGTCAAAAAAGTTAAAAACTACTGACTTAGATTTCTGGAACCAACAAACAAATAGGTAGTTATGATAATTTTCAACTTGTTTTACAGGTTGTATAAGTGCATTGCCAAATAATAACAAACACTTGTCGAGCAATCATGAAAGTATTGCTACTATTAGCCGCAGTTTGTTTGTTTGTTGCTACATCATGTCATGAAGCTGATTTTTCCGCCACGTTTCCTACAAAGGAAGAGATTGCGAAATGCCAATACGCACCCGGACTGGCCGTGGGCAATCGAAGCACAGTGGAAAGCTGCTGCAACATAACAGAGAAATATTTCTCCTTCTATTGGGGTGTCGGGAGTTTTTATTTATCAACTTATTTGCAGACATTACAATCTTGGAATTGCTCACAGTTTGAAACGGAATGCCGGCGCCAATATTTCGCCGTGAATCAATACAGCAGCTTGCTGTACGATTACTTCTGCAATTACACCGACTTCGTTCACAAATGCTTCGGTATTGTCGACGACATATACGAAAGCCCGCGATCTGCACTACACAGCAATCAGAGCGTCATCACACAATGGCGAGATCTTGTGACTAACCTTAACTCGTCCCACTTTACCATGGAGCAATTGATCGTTCCGTGTGTCCAGGTGGCGTTCTACGACGCTGAGACGGAGCACCGTGGCGACTATATCGAGGTGTCGCGCTTCTACCTACCTTCTTGTGAGCCGGTATTGTGCGGATTTGGAGGAGATAGTGTCCGGAATCGGTTCATTTCCGCGTGGATTTGCATGCCAAACAGGTAAAATGGGGTGAAGTGAGGGAGTGGGGTGAAGCGAGAGAGTAAGGTAGGTGTGTATTCAAAATTGGTTTAAAAATAGAAAAGGGGATGAAACAATAGAAAGCTCCGAAAAAATTTCAGCTGGGTGTAGTATAGTGGAGTTATTTCCGAGAAGCAGCTCTTACATGCCTCAGGAAGGAGAACGAAATACCCTCTGTGATGCGTTAAATTCAACTATGCAAAATTAATCTATCAAGTTTTCATTTCTGCATAAAAGTACATGCAGTTATTCATTGAAAACTCGATAACTACCATTGCAAGTAGAAAATTTTTGATTAGTTCTGGAAAACTTAAGGATAGTTTATCATTTGCTGCCAGGGGTAGTTTTGCACAAGATCAAGGTTACCTGTAAATATTAGGCTAGGAATATGTAGTAGTTAAGCACGGGACTGCACCAACGTGCCTTGTCTTGTTTCTTGAGAATTAACAGAAAAGACCAAGTGTTTTGTGCTAAATCTGCACATTTAAATTTACTTTATGCTTTCATACATTTTGGAATTATGATTGTTTGTAAACACCTGCTATTTTTTATTAAATTCTATTTGATTTGATTGGTTGAGTTTTTGAAATATAAAACTTGATATTTATAAGTAACGTCACTGAAAAAAATTCAAAAAATCTTCCTGTGAATAACAAGCATTATTGTTAAGAATCAATACAAAGAATTTCCTTTTGGCCAGGTTAGAAACGCAAGGGATCTTTGGTCGAGATGCTTATAACTGAATAAGTTGTCCTATTTTACTATATATCAGGCTTACTGCATCCCGGAAGTGTTATACAATATCTTGTGTGATTGCTCACATGAACATGCTGTCGCGAACAACAATTTTTAGCGGTTTTCAAATAACGTTGTTTCGACGTCTATCACATTTTGGTTTAGTCAAAAATGTTTGCCAGATTGTGATGTGGCGAAACTTGTTTGTCTTATGTTGGTTTGGTCAAAGTTGTTTGCGAGCTCTCGATTGTGAGATCGTGATTGTGACGTAAAAGGGGTGTGGTAAAACTCGCAGGATTCAAATTACGACATCATGGTGATTCCCATTAGTAGTATAGTGTATTTTTTTCGACCATGTTTTTGCGGTGCAATTGCGATGCACTCCTACGTCATGAATTGCTTTCGTTGAACATCATACGTCATGAATTACTCCCTGTATTGCTTCCGATTACATTGTATAACTCCCGTTGAACATTGTATGATTTCCGTTTGTACTTGAATTTGTTAAACTTGGCAATTGAAAGAAAATGATTTTATTTCTTTTGTGTTTTTATTTCTTTGAGTTTTTGTTTTATTTGTTTTTGAAAGTGATTTATTTGTTTGGTGTTGTATCCCACTTCAGAACGTTCTCCAGTTAATACTAATTGCAGTTTGGTTTTCAACTGGATTTTATTTGTTTAAGTTTTTGTTTTAGTTGTTTTGTGTTGTACCCGACTTCAGTTCGTTTCCCAGGTAATAAATTCAGTTTGGTTTTCAACTGGATTTTATTTGTTGTAGTCTTTGTTCTATTTGTTTTTGGAGAATATTTATTTGTCTGAGTTCTTTTTAGGAATGATTTTATTTATTTTGGAGATGTTTTATTTGTTTTTAAAAGTGATTCTATTTGTTTTGTTCGTTTTTAAAAATGATTTTATTTGATGTTGTACCCCAGCTTGAGAATAGCCCCACTTCAGAAGTTTTCCAATTATTATTAATTTCACTTTGGTTTTCAGCTCGTCAAACAACCTCAATCTTTTGTTCTATCGTAAGCACAGCTGTTGTAAAGCAGAAGCATTATCTCTACCTCGTGTCTTAAAAATAGAAGCCTTTTAGTTGGTACTACATCATAAACGCTTTGAACGCTTTCCTGAGCGGAAGCATCAGTCGCACGTAGGCGTTCACGACGTATCTTAAAAATTGTTAGTTATTATAAAATCATATAGCCTCGTTCTGATCGATTGTTTTTTGATTTATTGTTTTGGTCTTGTGATTCCTAGAATGTTGTGTCTTTAGAATGATCTTTTAGATGTATTTATTGAAGATATTTTTTAAACTTGATATTTTCTTTTTCTCAATAGGGTTATCGTGATATCAGTTCTGCAGTTAAAAGGATCTTTATATCGATTTCACTAGAAATATGTAGACAATGGGTTCAGTTTTATTACAATACGATCTTGAAGGAAGAAAATCTTGGAGGAGTAGGGTATAGACTTCAAAATAGTTACCAGTGTGATAAAAGAAAGACAGATATTTAGATAATCTAGCAATGGGACAAATTTGCATGTTCATCACTAGTTGTAAACTTACAGAAGAAAATAATTTAACAACTTTAGTACAACGAGTAGTTCAGAAGAACTAGCAGCAGATACAATCTTGGAGGAGTAGAGATTTCTTAATAGCTACCAGTTTGATAAAAGAAAGACAGATGTTTGAATGGCAATGAGAAAAATTTGCTTGTTCATCACTAGTTGTAAACTTACAGAAGAAAATAATACACAACCAACAGTTTTTCTAGATCATACAGACTTGCTGGAGAATAATCAGATGCAGTGGAGCGACGTTGTGAGATCTTGAGTTTACTTCCAGAAGAAATGATGCGTGGTGAAAGAAACAATATCAAATTTGACACAATTTCAATCAAAAACTTTTACCGCTAGTCGTTAGTTTTACACTCTTAGAAGAAAATTTCAGTAACTTGAGCAGATTTCAGTTAAAATTTAGACAAGATTGCTTCACGTATGACCGTGAGTTAGTAAAATCGTTATTGCAACTCCGCTGTAGAAACATTCTGTGATGTTAAAAAGGAAAGGTCAGAACAATGAAGCTTGTTTAAATTCAGCAGTTTTCAATCATCACCGATACTTTACTTTGTAAAACTGAGAAGATTTAACTTTAATTGTGTGCAGATCGTTTTTACTTGTAAACATTCACCACGCATCGAATTTACATTCACTTTTCATATGACAACTAGAAAACAAAATTGTATCCTGTCATCACACTGTTTTAAGATTTTATCGAAAATTTAGCAACTTTTTAATTCTAAACCCCCCAACACAAAATTCATGTTTTTCACAGTCTACTATAGATTACCTACATAAAAATAAGCTAAACATTTACAACTTTTAACATTATTTGTTGGGCATTAGAAAAACAAAATAACACAAAAATTATACTCTATTCTTATCAAACAACTGTTCTTTAGTGTTCGCCATCTGCTGCATTATTGATGAGTGAAGAATCAACTTTATCCAATTCTTTAACTTTTTGTTAACGTTTGCTAAAACCCACAAACAGAAAGCGTCATACTTCATAATTTTTATGTAATTTACAAAACAAAAAATCTGACTGTGTGTTGTTACCAATTTAATATTCGTTGCTTTAACAGGTTTACTAAAAGATTTTCAGCTAACCGTTAATTTGTAAGTACTTTATCTAATATCTTGAGCAAGCACTTTTGTTTCGTACAATTAAACTCTTGCACTAAGTTTTGATCTATAAGAAGTTGAAACCATTATTTGTAATTCACAGCTTTCAACTAAAAGAAATAAAACTTCTCTCAGTACATGGGCGTAACCACGTAGGAGCAAGGGGGGTCAGTTGACCACCCCTGGAAAAATAACACGAATTTTAAAATGCAAAGAAACGTTCAAAAACGAGTAGTATGACATCATGGGTGTGGGAGGGGAGTCAGCTGACTCTCTTTGCCAATTCTGAAAAACGATATTATTAAGCAACACATCACATATTGCATAAAAAATGCAGTAGAACGGATTTAATAATTAATCAGTTCTTGAACAGAAAGTGAAGTCTACGTGGGTCTTTACCAAATTTGTCAATGACTTTTTGTCTGAATTTATTCGGCTTTTATGGACACTCATCAAGCACAGCCCGGATAATCGGTCATCAGACATGGTCGTTCTTAGCCATGTTTTGACCCTTCTTAATGTGCTAAATGATCTTTCTACTGTGCAAGTAGTGGCAGGCAGGGTCAGCAAGGTTATAAACGCTTATCGTACGGCAGGATAAAGTTCTACAGTATATGTTGCACCAAGTCTATAAAATCCAGTTCTTCTAGATTTTCAGACTGAGAAAGTAGTCCTTGTTTCTGCATGTCATACCACGACATGGCCTCCTGTTCAAAATTGTCAAAGCTGTAGAATTGTTGTATGGTTTGAACCAGTGCTTTGTACTCTGAACGGTTAGCTTTTTCCAACTGGGCTGGATGCAGCTTGTATAACGTAAATGCAGGTGTGTTGGTTTCTGAGAAGCGGCTTTTTAAAGACTGAATTTGGGAGTCCATGTAAGGGACGTAAATGGAGTGGCGATAGTACTCTTCAGTGGTACCACCAATATTCGCTCGGTGCACTTGACGGTCACACTGCCGTGGAAGTGATACAGTGACACCAATTTCTTCGGCTGTAGTTAACGATGGTGCATAAATGTCCTCGGCGAAATATTTTTCTGCATTTTTTCGATAATTGTCAAATAACAATAAAAGTTTGTCGATGTGTTGCTTGACACATAGCATGTCAACATGAACTGACTGAAGGGCTTGGGTGACGGGCTCCAAAATTGACGAATACTGGGCAACGACATGCAGAGTAACTATAAATACGGGTGTTTCAGAAGCGGTCCACAAATTGTGCGCATTCTGCCGCCCATTTGCATTGGACTCGTGCAGCGCTAAATGTTTCAGTTGTTTGAGGATTTCGGTGAAATTTTCAGCAAAGAATCTTATGCTTTTATATTTGGCGCTCCACCTTGTTTCACATAGCAATGGCGTGTTCGGTACAAGGGGTCTTCGTTTCGGGCTCTCTCTGAAAAATTTTATAATGGCTTTCACCGTTCCAATGGTGTTCCGGACATCCACAACTGCATTCAGATCGTTGACCACAAGATTGAGACAATGGGCTGAGCAATGGACAAACACTGCCAACGGATAATCGCTTCTAATGTGTACCTGCACTCCATTTTCTTTGCCAGCCATAGTGGAGCAGCCATCATATCCTTGACCACGTAGCTTGTTTAAATTTAGACCATACTTATTGCACTGATCTATTATTGTCTCTGCAATCGTTTCTGCGTCCATTTCCTTCAAAGACGTGAAACCAAGAAATTCCTCACGAATAAGCCGATTTTTTTCGTCGAAGAACCTCACTCCAATCGCCAATTGCTCCGTTCCTGAAATATCGGCAGTTTCATCGGCTAATATTGGGAAGCCAACGGAATTGTTTGCCAAAGCAACAATCTCACCTCTTGCGGTTTCTTCACATAGATTAATCAGCTCATTTTGAATCTTAGGCGATGTATACTTAGCATTGTCACTTGCTTTCTCCATATGTTCTTTTAAAATTGCATCACCAGCTTCAATTCTAAAATCCAATAAATCATTTAGATTACCAGACTTGGAGTCTTTGCCTCTTAACGCAATGTCGTGGGTACCACAAAAAATAATACTTGACAAAATCGGTTCTAATTTTGCACGGTTGCTAGAGACAGTGGCATTAAAAGCATTGTCCAATAAACTGTCCACGCGACGTTCAGGATGTAGCACAGTGTTGAGAAACCTCGTAGCATCCTCCTGAGATTGACGGTGCCAAGCACTAATTACATGCTTTTGAGCACAATTATGAAAATCATTATACTTTATGCCGGGGGCACTGATAAATGCGCCAGTAAAACCACGATGAACAGGCTGAGGAAAGACAACACATACTTTGCACATGGGCTCTCTTAGGAGAGGAGAATACGCCAGCCACTGATACGTTTGTAACCATGAATGTTGAAAACGTCTGCTTCCTTTAGAATCTAGTCGAAAAGCGTAGTCACTTGGAGGCGAGTACGCATTAGTCAGAAGTTCATGCCGCAGCGCACTAATTATGGATTGAACGCTATTGACGTGATTCCCGATATCTAAATCGTGACGAACCTGAACAGACATGCTGTTGGTTGCTGGATTCGGATCAATTGTTGCACTTGCATCACTGGACGATGGACTGTGAGTCTGTGACGGTGAGCAGCTTCTAAAATCACTGAATGATAAATGAGAAACATTGGTGACATTTGAAGTGCTTGGCGTGGAAGAGGAGGCATTACCAGGGTGATCGCTACAGTTGCGCTGTTTACTTGGTGGTGCAACATCTTCGATCTTAGGAGGATTGGCGTTAGGTGTTTGTTTCGTAAAAAAGTTCCTGATATCCATAATAATGTTATAGGCTGTATTTCTACAATATTTCTGAAAATGTTGCTTGTCTAGAAAACATTGGATTTTACTTAAAGGCAGAATCGGGACCGGGACTCTCAAGTCAGGACGTCGAATATAAGTAAAGTAGCAGAACCGCATGGAACCACTAGAACTACAAAATGGCGCTGCTACTTACTAGTAGATAGACAACCTCCCGTACACTTGATTAGGTGATAACACTACGTAACAATAATTTAGTTTTTAATGTTTAAATTACAATAGCAGCATGTAGAATATCAAAATCTGATTTATTCTATATGTTGAAGAGCATATATATTTCGCTAAAAAAGCATCTTCAGTGCTCTATAAAAACAAAGCAAGTACAATAACTTGTAAGAATAGATGCAAAATTTGAAATAGTCAGACACTAATGACTGATACAAAATTACATGAACAAAACTATAAACAAATTAAAAATATATAGTGCCCCCCCACCTATAAGGTCTGTCTCACCCTCTCTACAATTAATTGAACTACTCTGCCAATGATTTTTGCTTAAAACTTCCATCAGTGTTTAAATTACATTAATCTACATTCTTAAAGGATTTTTTCTCCTGATTCAAAATCTGTTTACTGTTTTTGCTTATTTTCTCAAGTTTTTCAGTTATTTCAACGTTTAGTTTAGTTTGATTATAGTTGAGCAATATAGTCGCGTCAACTTTAAAGCGAGCGTTGAGCGAAGAAGCTTTAACTCTGCTTTCTTTTGCCTTTAGAAATATTGCGGTATATTTAGAGATTGTCAAAATTTTTTGTTTAGAGAAAATCCAACTAGTCTGCTTATTTCCTTGGAAAAAAGTCCTTTTTACACTGCAGATAGGTGGTGTGTTTGAGCCGTTTTGCGGTTTGCCACTCCAAATAAATATCTGCAAACAAAGTGTAAACTTATAAGCATGAATGAAACTTACATTGCCATTACACCTTATTTAATAACCTCAACACACCACCTGTCAAATAATTTTTCAATCTACACCAAAAATATTAATCATTTTATTGCTTCTTTTCATCTCCTATTTTGCTTGTCGATTTTCATTTGTTTGCAGTACAGATTGTCTGTATCAGATTGTTGTCTCTCCAGTCGATTTGTTTCAATCAAATATCTCTAGCATATTGTGTAGAAGTTTCATAACATCCTGGTTTATTATTCAATTCACGTACATCAATTTCGTATATGAAAAAGCTCAATAACTTCCTAGTTTACAACTCGTGGCTATTAATTTTCTAAGAGTAAATGATAACTTTTATGCCTTAGCAGATATTCTTCTTACAGCTGAGAAAGTAACTCTTTTTGCATTTTCACTAAACGTTTTGAAGTTATACTACAAATTCTATTTAAATGTGGAATAAAAGTGGCATTGGCTGGGGTCATCACGTGATGGTCACATCGAGAAAAATTTGTGGGCATGACAATGCACAGTATACAGATGGGGTTTTAGTATTATTCTAAACAATTAAATCAACCTTATTTCTCAATTAATCTTCTATATCTGTTAATAAAATCTTAAACTCCACACTATTGTTACCGCAAGCGACTTTAATGAATGAAAAGTTATTTTCATGTGTGAAACATCTAAAATTTCGAACGTGTTTTTACTTCCTCAAAGATCTTTTCAAGAATTAAAATCGGTAAATGCGACGTAGTAAATTAAAATAATCAACGATAATTTCAAATAATACACATTTTGAAGATATAATATTTCTAAAGGCAAAAGAAAGCAGAGTTAAAGCTTCTTCTAGGGAAAACGAAATGTTTTGGAGGATAGCGTCAATACAACACTGATCAGCTTGAGTTTTTAATATTTCTTGTCGGTGAACTATAAAAAGCTTTGTAGTTGCTTTAAAATGGTGCAAGTAGCCAGTTTAATTTTGGATGAGGGTAAAGAGATAAAACTTTTACAGCGATTAATAGTAATTGCAAATATTTTGTTGAATAAATCTATATCAAGATGGTAAGAGTTTATTGCTTTGTGAAGAATAGGAGAACAAAACTTGAAAAAATTTTGATAGGTCGAAAGATTAGTCAAAGTTATGTATAGGAAGGTTGCATATGACGTCACACATTTCGCGCCAAAAAAACTAGCTGACCAAAAGCTGTAATATATGCTGGAGAGGTATAGGGCGAACACCAACTTTTGGGGTTATTTTGAAAACTAACGAAAAATTAATTAAAATTTGAAAGGAATTATTGCTAATTGGATTCTCGGAAACAAATATATTTGACTAAAAGCAATTTGGTTGAGATTTGGTCTTTCAGATGGCTAGTATAAGCCTAGCACAGTGTGCTAATTTTTAAAAAAATGCCCCTAAGAGAAGTGCCATCTAACTACCATTTGCTCCTCACTTAAAAATAAACTATACCAATTAGATACCAGTCGGTACATTAGCAAAACCAACCATTATTTGATCATTACTACCGGTACGATAAGCTTGCCGGCAAGCTTACTTGTTGTGTCCATGAGCAAGGCATTTAACGGTATGCCTCCATCTTTATGTGGCAAACAGGTGGTGGGGCCAAGCAGTCTACCCGTCGTGGTGACCCAGTGTGACGAAAGACATGCAAACAGAGCATGAGCTCATGCGCATGAATGAATAAATCGGTACCGTAAGTTTTACATTACCCTTGGTCCAGCAGCCTAGGTAATAGCCCAAACAATTGTTTAAGGAGTAGTTAAGGTCACACAATTACATCTGACTGGCCTGCAATCACTATTGACAAAAAATTTCAAAAAATTACTGATTTTATCCAACAATAACTAATCCAGCATATGACAAACGGTACAGAAGTTTGCCCTGTCATGTAGGCTACAGTATAACTTAAGATTTCAACTTTTCAGAATGCTTATGCCACTAAATATACTGTATAAGTTACACATTACAACCAACTTAAACTCAGCATTCCCAAACACGCTGATTAATCGAATATGAAGCCCTCACAGAAGCTGGGTGCAAATAAGCCTGCATGTTTAGGCCATAAAATTAGCCCAACTATTATCAATAACAAGCAAACCTTAGTACCTCTTATCTTACTTTGACCTTAGATTCATTCCTTAACATCAGTAAAATAACATATTTAACGTTCATTCAATCACGTTTATCGATTTGCTTCGCATGAAACGATAACACTCCTATTCAATTCAATGCAAAATCACTCAAAATGGTCAGCCAGTTTTTTCGAAAGCGCATTTTGATGACGTTTGATCACGTGCGTGGAACCTTCCTATAGCAATATTAGAAATTGTGGTTGTGCTTCTTGAAGTTTTCCTGAAAATAAACGATAAGTTTGAAAGGTTTGTTGTGCAAATGAATGAGCATAGAAGCTATCAAATTGCGGGTTTGGTGTTTATTTATTTAAAGCTTGAATGAAATTTGAAAATAGCAGGTCGTGAGTTCAGAATTTTTGTGTGAGACGCGACGATACTTGGTGAAGACATTAACGTGAAGTTCAGAAAATATTTCACACGTTTAGGTTTTGAGGTGTTATAAGCATTGAAAAAGTTAATTCTGAGGAAAATTGTTTATTTAAGGATAAAACGTTAAAAGTGGCTTGGAAGAAAGTTAATCAAGACTTTCACGAGAAATAGTACCGCATTCAAAACTTTTGTGTGTTGGTCACGATGATTACTAATGTAGTACACTGAGAAAGACAACTGTGAGTTTGTGTTGCATGCTACTATCCGAATTTGTTCGCTTCTAACAGAGTATTAGCTTGTACGTTCAATGATTTGAGAAAGCTAGTAGAAAAACGTTTAGCAGTTGGTTTTTTAAAACTCAAGATTTTTGTAATTGATTTTTAATTTATGGGTTATATTTAATACAGCAGCGTTGAAGTTGTGT